>OY728135.1:1183198890-1185688057 GCA_963277665.1 Viscum album
AAAGAAGTGTTAAAAGTGTTAAATTCAAATTTTATTAACTAAACTATTTTTAAAATAGAGTTGTACATAATATAAATTAGACTATAAATATTAATTAGAAAGATAAAATTATTTCCTACATCATGTTATTTTATTTATAAGTTTTAGACAAAAAATAATCAAATGTATTTATGACACGAAGATGATGTAGTAATTACCTTATTAATGAAATATTAAAATAATTAATATTGTAAATATCAAAATAAATGAAAATTGAGACTTTTTATTTCATCCAAGAATTTTCTATGTGAGTATGACATGTTAGGGTTGATTTAATGTATTATTTAGAAGTAATCAAAATTTTTTGGATTCCACAAAAACCTAATACTAAATAGTGTCAAAATTGACATAAATGAGTTTTTAAAACAAATACTATATTATTAAATGATATTATATTCTTAAAAATTTAAGATTCACCAAAAAGGCTTATATATGATAGATATGTAATTAATGAACCACTTTAGGTTCTCTTGGAATTTTATAGTATGTTTATTGACCATGTAATATAAAAATACAAGAATACATGATAAAAGTTAAACAATTTAACTAAGAGTTAAATCTAAAACAAAAGGTTAATATGATGACCTAAAATTGTCTAAAACCTATTGGTCCAGAGGATTTTAACCAAACCCTTGCTTATCCTTTAAATAAATCCATTTTGGGCCATTATAAACAGAAAATTATTTTACAATAAAATAATATGTAAATCTTTTTCTAAATATCCCATCACCTCTCCTAAAAAAAGGTACATCCTCTTATCTTAAATTCACACATCCAAATCCACTTGGCTCAGAAAAAAACTACTCAAGTCTCCTCTCAAATACCCTAACTTCAACCTAGAGGAATTACATTGATCATAAATCCAACCTAAAAATCCCTTTTGATCAAATCAAAAGGAAGAACCTGAAGAAGAGGTAATTACTTCATCACCTCTTCCAAAGTTCTTTTCCTCTTCCACTTCATTTTTTGTGGTTGTTTCCATACCAAAATAATAACTCTAGTAACTTCTATAAACTGAGATTTTATTATATATATGGTATAACCATATTCATTATTCTATCCATCCTATGAATGACAAAGTCAACATATGTGCATACGTACGGCTTACCGTCTCCACGTCATGGTGTAGTTTGTTATTCAACGCTTCATTATTTGGATTAGTATAATAATGAGTATAAATAATGTATAAAACAAATATAAAATGTTAATTATTATATATATATAATATACCATCAAATTACATATTATTTCACCATCAATCGAATGAAATCTTCACTCGTGCGTACGTATAGCTTACCGTCTCCACAACACAACGATATTCATTTCCACGTTCAGCATTCAAAGATGATTATAAAAATATATATTATTAATAATTATGTAATATATGAAATAATAATGATACTGGAAATATATACATATATATATATTTATGTATTTATGTATGTATTTACATATATCTCATTCACTTACTTCCGTTCAATACGATATGAAAACGGAAACAGTGTTTATGCGTACGTACAACTTACCATCTCCATAAATAGTGTTTCCCATTTCATATATATATATATATATATATATATATATATTATATTTATAATATGAATATATATTATACATAAATAATGTTTTATATTATTAAATAAATTTAATCATGATATATGTGACACGATCAAGAGTAACAAGTTAAAACACATATGATAAAGAAAGCGATTATTACACAAAATGTTATTTTAACATGGATATTATTATTAAATAAGTAGTATAATTCCATAAATTAATAAATTATTAAATAATAAATATGAATATTGTTCTGGTATAATTTAATAACATATTATGGTCACTATACAAGTGGTTAAACGTACCCTCGACCAAAGGAAAGTACAAGGTAAGGGTTAATTTTTCAATCTCATCATTATCTGAGATTGTTTATGTATAAGTATTTACTAGGAAAAATATATCATACATGTCCATGTCTCATAAAAGTGTTTTTAAAAGTAATATTTTAATGTTCTTTAAGGGACTCTATAGAAATATTGGCATTTTAAATGTTTTAATTTTTTATATTTCTCAATCTTTTTAATTAATGTCCATGTTTTACAAATTATTTTAAGGTTTTATTAATATGGACATGACTGTTTTAAAATGTTAATTCCTTTAAAAAGTTTCAAAGTTTTATGGGACACTTTGATTTAAAAATATCTTTTAAATGACTTCCTTTATAAATGTTTGACTTTTAAATGATTTTACAAAAAGAGATATTTCTCTAAAAGAGTTTTACTAATCATTTTCAACTATGTCAACATTTTTATTGAATATTATTATTCATTGAGGATGATTTATTATAATACAATATTACATATTGTATTGAATGAGTTATGATATTTTTTACTATGTATGGGCTATTTTTATAGCATTCATGGTTTATGGTTAAAGTCTTGAAATTTCGTATGCTAGTTTTAATATGACTTTTTATGTTATGTTTAAATATTTTCATATGAGGAATGCATTGGACATAGTAAGTAACAGGTGGGACCAGTTATATCCCCTCGATGCATCAGTAAGTCTCATGAGAAAATTAGTGTCTTGGCACAAATCCCTGAAAAAAAATTATTAGTAGTATTAGAACGAGGCCTTGACTATGTGGCTATGATGTTCGGTATTATGCATTCCTTCATTATGAAGTTAGTTATTACATGTGATTGTTAGACTAGTAGAATATCCATGTGAATGTTTATATGATAATGTTTGATTTATTTTTTCCATATTATGTTCAAGTTTATGTTTAAAAGGTTTTTTTTTATTACACATCTTTCCTTAAAATTTTATAGCTTCTACTAAATTATTTTCCCTTACAGAGCATATAAGCGCACCCATTTCTTATGTATTGTTTTTCAAGGATTTCAAGAAGTGTATTATGGTTGATATATAGGGTTAATATGGGGGAATAATGGAATTATCAAATTATTATTTATGTTGAGTTTTATTTTTGAATGTGTAATTTAATATTCATGTATGTAATCTATTTTCCAAGAAAACTAAATCGATCAGTCCTTCAGTACTTTATTCCTTCTAATCATGCCAATGTATTAAAATAATGCACCATCATCGAGATTCTAGGTTCAGGGCGTTATAGTTGGTATCATAGGAACTTTAGTACAAACCTTGAAAACTAGATTTAGAAAAACTATGATTAGATAACATTACATTGAGATAGACTTTGAGGATTTGTATAGAAGAACTTCCAAAAAATTTGGTAATGTAAATATTTTGAAAATATTGTAACCAATAAATCCTTGTCTGGATATGAGCATGTAGTGGAAGCTCTGGAACAGATGTATCTTAGGGTAAAACCAGAAAACACCTCTTTAAGCTAGACTCGAATGGGAACTGGTGCACAACAAGGGGTCTTGCTGCACTCTTGGTTACGACACTCCTAGGGGATATGCTTAGGATAATTCAAATTTTCTTTACAATCCATTATAAAGTATTTATGAGTAAATACTTCCTCAAGGAAAACAATTTTATGATTATGGATTATATGCATAAACTTTTCAATTTACATTAGGTATTTTACAAGTCTAGAATTATGCATTGTGATTCATAAAATAACCTAGTGTATTCCATTGTTTAGAAATGGTTCCCATCAGAAAGAATGAGAACTCCATAAATACACATGATCCAAAGAGTAAGAAGGATCATATCATTCGTGCTCTTAAGGAAACATTTAGAAGGGAGATACTCTCCCATGTATTCTCATCATATGAAGAAATAGTATCATTTTTTAATAAGATAAGTAAATAATTCTCTGAGTCCTATAGATTTTAATAGAATCCAGAGAAGAAAATGATGGAAGAGAGAAATATGGATAAATGGAATATGGTAAAGAAGGATTTTTCCATATGTGAAGGAGTTGGGACAGTACGCGAATCAATGTCCCAATCATTAGAGTATACCGTAGGTAATATTATTGGATAATAATCAGGTTAGGATTCTACTATAGATGAAGAATAATAATTAGTGTTCTTATATGTTTATTAATTAATTATGTCATTCGATTTTTGTATCAAAAATTTAATGGTTATATTAGTTATGGAAATAAATAAGGATTGTACTACACTAATATTTCATTGAGGATTTGAGATTAAATGGTACTTAGAAAAGTGACCCAACACCAAGTTAATTTTTTTTGAAAATAAATGTTTGAAAGAAATATAAACCTTAATATGGTTCTGATACCCGAGTTAGTGATTTTGGAATAAGAGATGGTTGATTTTGATAAATTATATTGGATATTCTTAACTTCCTTCTAACTGATTAATGGTTTTTTATTCCATCATTATTGGAGTATTCAAAATTTTTGGATATAAGGAATATATCTAGTATTATAAAAGGAATAAGGGATCATGAATGTAATCAATAAGGTTTTATGGTAATTTATGGTGTAACAAGGTTTTAAGATAATACATGACGAAGGTACTCACATGTTAGTATGTGAAAAAAAAATATCTTCATTATGTTATATTGACCTTCCTTATAAATATTTGGAAATGAGTTTGGACAAAAGTATTTTGGATAAGTCTAAATATTAGAATTGATTGAGTTGGTCATTGGATGCTATGGTTTAAGGTTAAAACATTTCTTAAGATTATTTTTGAATTATTTATAAAAAGGACAACCCGAAGGTTCGGCGACAATTCGTCATGTCTGGCAAGGCCGTGAGACTTTAACTCACAACCGAATGGTGACAAGGGTGCATCACCTACAACTAGCATGTGTGATGTCCTAGTTTGTATAATGTAGTGTTTTTTAAATGATCTGATAGATGAATTATAAATTCATTCTTTTTTGAATCCTTATATGACTAGAATAAATAGAATATTTTTGAGTTCTATTATCTTTGGGAGTGAAAGATGAGTTTATGGTAGAAATTAGTTAAAGGATGGAACTCTACTTGTCGAGTATTATTTTTATTCTATGAAGAAATTAATTATTGAACTTTAGGAAAAGGATCTTTAAACCAAAAATGTGTTATCATAATACATTATGTTTTGTTGAACCGATGATATTTTAAATCATCATAGATTTATGGCTTTGAGGGCCTCAATTTTCCATTTATTGTTCACTTTTTTTGTGATTGATGACCTCAATCACTCCATATAAATATTTATGTTTTCCCTCCAATTATGTGTCTCAAATTTCCATTAATGTTCTCTTATTCGAAAACCTAATTTGGTGGTGAGTTTTTCATTTCCCTTTCCCTCTTATTAAGACTAAATTTTAGTAACCCTATTTCTGATGTGGGAATTCCACAAAGGTATTTTCTATTTTAAACCTTTTATTTTTGAAGAACAATTGAAAGTTGCGAGGAAGAAATTTATTGAAGGAGTGGATAATGTAACACCCCAGGATTTCATAAAACATTATCTCTTTAAAGTAATTCAATAGCTTGTGCCACTCGCAACACCGAGTTCGAGCGCCCCACGACTTAACAAAGTAGCCGTTCAAAAAGCGGTTAAGAATAGTATTTACTGAATTTTGAATTTTATATACTCCATATAATTTTAACATCTGTATTATGTGTTTTTTAGACATAATATAATAAAAAATTCAATTTTTTAGTTAAAAGAAGTATTTTTCAAAAAATGCAATTTTACCGCCTTTTAATGGAGAACCCTTTTTAATTCCAATACTTGACACTTTTATATATTAAATTTGACTAAATAAACTTCTTCTTTAGAAGCGGGTAATAAAAATTAATTTCCATAAATTTTTTGTGTTTTTTTGATAACTTTCATATTTTGATGAATAATGAAAATACTAAATTTTAATTGAAAACCACTTTTTTAATAAAATGAATTTATTATGTTAAATTATAAATTTGAATGGTTTTGAAGTATAATTAGATTATATTTTTATAATTTAATCCAGTTTTGGTCAATGGAAGTAATTTTACATTTAAATTAGACATAAACACATATCAATCTTTTGATAGTTTTTACTTCTCAAAAACCTGCTTTCTGGTTTTGACAACGGGAAATAATTTTAAATTAATTAATGGAAATTCTATTTTTTTATTTTGGTAAAATTGACATTGTATTTTAATTTTTAATATCAAAATTTTCTTTGGGTGAATTTTTGTAATTTTTTTGGAAAAATTTAATTTTTAATGAATAGTGAAAAACACTATGTTGTAGATAAAAACTGACATTTTCATTTAAATAATTATTTTTTAATATAAATTTATTTTAAAGTCAAAATAGATACATAAGAAATATATTAGTCCAATTTATGTCATTTCAGTCTTCTTATAATAAGATTAGATATATAAATTGTTATTGAACTTTTTAACGCCTTTTACCCACCTTCTAGGAACATTTGCAAATTTGCATAAAACGAAATTTTACCATTTCTGTGAATTAAATTTTAAAAATATTATAGACATGGTTGAAATCAATAAGTAAAATTTGGTTTAATAGGATGAAAATAATTTTTGTTCAATAGTAACTTTTGAATCTTATTTACCACGGTTAAAAGTAAATAGGATAATTAATGGTGAAAATGATATTATAATTACGCTAACACATGTCCTAATTCTATTGGATTGGGGTTTTTCAACCAAAATAAACCTGAGGACAAAAATAAGATCATTTTTTGATCAACTTGGATTAGATTAGGACATTTATTATATTTTATTTAAAAAAGTGTTAAAAGTGTTAGATTCAATATCTATTAACTAAAATATTTTTAATATAGATTTTTTCATAATAAAGATTAGACTATAAATATTAATTATAAAGGTAAAAATATTTCTTACACGTGGTATTTTATTTATAATTTTTACAGATTAAATAATTAAATTTAATTATGAAACAATGAAGATGCGGTAATTACCTTATTAATGAAAGATTAAAATAATTGATATTATAAATATCAAAATAAATGTAAATTTAGACTTTTGATGTCATCCAAGAATTTTCTAGGTGAATATGAAATGTTAGGATCGATTTAATGTATTTTTTTGAAGTAATGAACTTGTTTTTATTTTCACAAAAACCAAATACTAAATAGTGTCAAAATTGACATAAATGAGTTTTTAAAACAAACACTATATTATTAAATGATATAATATTAATAAAAATTTAAGATTTTGACAAAGAACTTATATAATGATATATATGTCATTAATGAACCACGTTAGTTTCACTTGTCATTTTATAGTAACTTTATTAACCATGTAATATAAAAATACAAGAATACATGGTAAAAGGTAAACTATTTAATAAAGAGTTAAATCTAAAATATAAGGTTAATATGGTGACCTAAACATGTCTAAAACCAATTTTTTGAGAGTATTATGACCAAACCCCACCTTAGTCTTGAAATAAATTCATTTGGATACATTATAAACCAAAAATAATTTTATAATAAAATAATATTTCAATCTTTTCTGAAAGTGCCCCTCACCTCTCCTATAAAGGTGATTCTCCTTCTCTTAAATTCACACGTCAAAATCCATTTTTCTCAGCCAACCCCTACTAAAATCTCCTCCCAACTACCCTAACTTCATCCTAGATTCCTTACATTGATCATAAAGCCAACTTAAGGAGCTCTTTTGATCAAATCAAATGAAAGAACCCAAAGAAGTGGTAATTACTTTATCACCACTTTGAAAGTTCTTTTCTTCTTCCACTTCCTCTTTCTTGGTTGTTTCTATACCAAAATTATAACTCCAGTACCTTATACATACTGAGATTTTATTGTAAACATTGTATTGCCATATTTATTATTTTATCCATCCTATGAATGAAAAAGTCACCATATGTGCGTACGTACGGCTTACCATCTCCACGTCGTGGTGTAGTTTGTTATTCAACGCTTCATTATTTGGATGAGTATAGTAATGAATTTAATTGATTAAATAATAAATATAACATGTTAATTATTCTATATATATAATATACCATCCAATTACATACAATTTCTCCATCAATAGAATGAAATTGTCGCTCGTGCGTACGTACGGCTTACCGTCTCCACGACACGATGAGATTAATTTCCACGTTCACCATTCAGTGATGATTATAAAAATATATATTATTAATAATTATGTAATATATCACATAATAATGCTACATGATATATATATATATATATATATATATTATGTATATGTATTTACATATATCTCATTCACTTACTTCCGTTCAATACGACATGCAAGCGGAAACAGCGTTTATACGTACGTACGGCTTACCGTCTCCATAAACGGTGTTTTCCATTATATATATATATATATATATATATATATAAATATATTATACATATTTATATTCTAAATATTTCTGATAAATAAATAATGTTTTATATTCTAGAATAAATTAAATCATGATATAACTGATACGATCAAAAGTAACAAGTTAAAACATGTACGATAAAGGAAGTGATTATCACCCAAAATTTTATTTTAACATAGAAATTGTTATTAAATAAGTAGTATAAATCATAAATGAATAAATTATGAAATAATAAATATTAATATGGTTCTGGTATAATTTAATAACATATTATGGTCATTATAAAGGAGGTTAAAGGTATGCTCGACCAAAGGAAAGTACAAGGTAAGGGTTAATTCATCAATCTCATTATTATCTGAGATTGTTTATGTGTAAGTATTTACTGGGACACATTTATCATCCATCTCCATGTTTCATAAAAATATTTTTAAAGGAACATTTTAAGGATTTTTGGAAGATACACTTTAGCAAGATCATCATTTTAAATGTTTTAATTATTGATATTTCTAAAACTTTTTAATTAATGTCCATGTTTTAAAAATTATTTTAAGGATTTTTTTTATATGGACACAATTGTTTTAAAACATTAATTCATTAAAAAAGTATCAAAGTGGTATGTGACATTTTGATTCAAAAATATCTTTTAAATGACTTCGTTTATAAATGTGTGACTTTTAAATGATTTCACAAAAAGGGATATTTCTCTAAAAGAGTTTTACTGATCATTTGCAACTATGTCAACATCCTTTACTGGATATTATTCTTGATGAAGGATGATTTATTATAATTCAATCTTACATATTGAATTTAATGAGTTATGATATGTTTTTCTGTGGATATGCTATTTTTATACCATTCATGGTTTATAGTTAAAGTATTGACATTTCTTATGTTATTTTTAATACGAATGTTTATGTTATGTTTCAACATTTTCATATGAGGAATGCATTGGACTTAGTAAGTTGTGGGTGGGGCCCATTATAGCCCCTAAATGCATTGGTAGGTATCAGGAGACAAATTAGTGTCTTGGAACAAGTCCTTGACAAAAACTTTATTTGTAGTCTTGGCACAAGGCCTTGACTATGTGGTTATGATGTACAAAATTATGCATTCCCTCATTATGAAATTAGTTATTACTTATTATTATTAGACTATTAGATTATCAGTGTGTATGTTTATATGGTAATGTTTGATTTATTTTTTCCATATTATGTTCGAGTTTATGTTTAAAATGTTGTTCTTTTTATTACACATCTTTCTTTAAAATTTTATAACTTCTGCTAAATTATTTACCCTTACTGAGCATCTGAGCTCACCCCTTTCTTATGTTTTTTTCCTAGAATTCCAAGAAATGTATTATGATTGATATGTAGGGTTAAGGTAAGGGAATAATGGCATTATAAAAGGATTATTTATGGTGTATTTCATTTTTTAATGTGTAAAGTAATGTTCATGTATGTAATCTATTTTTCAAGATTGCTAAACTAGTTGGTCTTTCGGGACTTGATTCCCTGTAATCATGCCAATGTATTAAAATAATGCACCAACTCTAGGCTTCTGGGGTCGGAACGATACATTTCACCACATTTTTTTTCTTTTTTTATTATTTTTACGACCTTACTATATAGAATTACCTTCTTCTACCATGGTCATGGATTTAGTGAAGGTACTACCATATTAGAAAGCTAAGCTGGAGATATCTCTTCTTTAATATGTTAGTGAAAATTTTTATTTGGGTCATTCAATACATGTCATATCACTGACCACACACTCAATTAAAACTACCTCACCGTAGCATCAATATCATGGATTTCATCTTGTATCAAAGTATGTGATCAAATGACATACAATGATAATTATCTAAACTCAAGAGACTAATAAACATGCTCGTAAATAAGAACTAATAAAACCTAAAACATGTGGTGTTCTTGTTTGAGGGTCAATCCTCATGATCTAATCTGATCAAGATCACAAAGTCAAAACCTCAGGATAAGAAGTTTAAATCCATATGATCTTACAACACCTAATATTCATACAACATATGTGTCTTTTCAGCCTGATTTATCTAGACCACCAAACAATTACTTATGATAACTATCATGTTATCATGAGGTTCTCATTTTTAGGTCAAAATGGGTAATGGAATATGGTCTAGAGGGTGTGAATAGACCATATTAAAAAATCAAAAAATTTATTATTCAAATTAATTAATGAAGTTAATTATTAGAGTTAATTAGAAGTAGAAATAAAATAGATAACATAGATATTTTTATGTTGGTTCCATACAAAGTAGATCTATTCTAGTCTTATACCTATCTACTCTATAAGAGATACATGTTCACTAAATAGAATTTTAAAGGGGAATCATGACCTTATTATAAAATCATTTTCTAATGGAGGGATAACCTTTACAGATTGATTTTTGTATGGTGAGTCATAACCCAAATTGAACTTTGACTTCAGAATATGGGATTCAAAACCAGAATGGTCCTCACATTAGAATTTAGGAGTCAAAACCTAAGGAAAGAGAATAATAATAATTATTTTGTTTATAAAAGCATAAATAGAAAATAAAGAGTGTGTGTGTGTGATATGGGAACAAGTGTTAAATACACAAGAAACTAAATTAAAGAGAAGATAAAAAAATGAATCACAGGTACTGGTTCTTGAGAAATATTGATGTATCATCAAGGTGGTAGTAGTTGTAGAATTTTTCATTCTTCTTGAGAGACAGTCTAACATTAGAAAGAATGACCACATAAGACGTCAATGTTCTACATCGATCATAGATTCTCAAAAATTCCATGTTCTTGTGGTTTGTTTTGGTATTTTTTATATGATTTGAATGCTTCTAGATGCCTTTAAATATAACCAATAAAGACTAATATTCCAAACTCCAACTGGGTAAAGAAATTTAAATTCAAAATAGATAATTATCTAGGAGAGAGAAAATTATCATCTGAATAATCATAAAAAACTCATTTCAATTGAAATAGTTAAATATAAATTCAAACCAATTTTAATAACCTATTAAATTATAATAATAAATCAAAGTAATCCAATAAATTTTTTAAGATAATTTGACTGTTTAAAATCAAATAATAAATATATTCTTTTTTAATGTAGTGATTAATTTAAAAATTAATTATACTAGTATCAATACAATAAAATGTTTTTAAATAAATTACATTTCATTAAATAAAATTAGAAACAAATAAGTCATATAAATTAACTCAAAATATTAAATATTCCAAAAAATGTGTTGTATATGTTAAATAAAAGAAAATGAATAAATTTAATAAAAATTTTAAAATAAAGAAAATATTTTAAAAAAAAACTTTTCATGGATTAAATATAATACATATGAATTTTATAGATCAATAAAATAATAAAAACACTTAAAATAATCATACAATTAACTAAATAATAAAAAAACAGTGCATGCGTAGAAATCCAAATTTTTGCAAAAAAAAGGAAAGAACTGACAGTGTGTACCAAGTGGTCATATGGTCAATGTGATTACTATGAAATGTGGTCATTTCAAGGGGTCTTACAGTCACTAAATTTATCTTATAAAGGAAATAATATGCGGTTACTTGAGAAAATGTACAATCACTATTTTGACCGTGTGAACAAAGTTTCATCACTTGGGAATGTGTCATGCAGTTACTATAATGACCGTGAATGTATTATATCATGTGGTGAGTATAAAAATAACATATGGTAATTTTATATGGCTTTACAATAGCCATAATATGTGAATCATTATAAGGTGTAATGAAGTCATGGTAATGTGGAATGAATTCACAGTAAGGTGGAAAATAAGAGAGAGAAACTAAAACAATTTGGTAAAACATACTTCATCTAATTTTTATCCTATATAAATGACTAAATAAGTGGAAATTATAGAATAATTAATTGTATATAATTTTGATATATTTTCAAATAATCAAATAACTAATAAATATAAAATATATATAATGATATATCATCAAAAAATAGAGAAAAAATGATCTAAAAACTATATAAAAATGATGAAACGATTCTAGAACTTCGGCCAACTTTTAAGGTGTCTAAACTAATTTATAAACTTTCATAAAGTTAAAAAATGTAATATATTTATGAAGAAAAACATTTCATGAAATATAAATGTGAATAAAAATATATATCATTGAAATAAAAAAAATTTCAAATATGGAAAT
Organism: Viscum album; assembly: GCA_963277665.1. Taxonomy (NCBI): domain Eukaryota; kingdom Viridiplantae; phylum Streptophyta; class Magnoliopsida; order Santalales; family Viscaceae; genus Viscum; species Viscum album. The sequence goes on from OY728135.1 coordinate 1,183,211,426, forward strand.
TCCAGAATTCCAGAATTATTACATAAACATCAGGTATTTTTTCACCACAGGAAAATAAAATTATGACTTACATTCATTGTAATTAAGTAAATATAAATATATTTTATCTTCATATAAATAATTTTATCAAGAATCTTATCTACCTATCTCATGTTATAATTAAATAAAAAGATAAAACTATGAAGCAGTTTAAACAAAAAATTATTCTTGAAATGAAAAGCATGTTGTAAGTTCAGATCAAAATACAAACATGTTAGATATATAATTAAGCTTCATTATAGTTGAATTAAATGATTATAAACTTATTATATTTAATATAAAGTCAAAATTATAAAATTATGATCAATGTAACTTATTTTATAGTAAAAATATAGAGGGGTAATAAAAAACTAATTATGACATGAAATAATTAAATGGTTTGTAATATCCAAAAACATAAAATAATAGTAAATGACAAAAAAACCAAAAACCTATACCTTTTTAAAATTATAAAACCAAAAAGTTATTTTATAAAATCATCCCTCTTTTTGTAATTCTTAAAAAAGATGATATTCAAAAAATATAATAGAAAATATCTTTCAAACAAAGAAACTTTTCCTTAATAAATGCATATTAAGGTAAGTTAAAAATTAATTAATTTAAAATTTTCAAACTACATTTATAAAATAAAAATTTCAAATTTTAGTTTTTCAAACATTACAAAATCTAATTGTTTATTTAAAATATATTCTAGCTTATTTTCATTTGGAATATATTCAAAAATAATTTCACCTTTATTAACATAACCATGAAGAAAATGAAAATGCGTGTCTATATGATTAGTTATAAAATGCATTAAAGGGTTATTTGAAATATAAATAGCATAATAATTATCACAATAAGTTGGTTTTAAAAAAAAATTTAAAACCATAGTCAAATTTTTTTGTTTAATCCATAAATATTAGGAGAAACAATATACATCAATGATATACTCAGTTTCAATAGTTGATAAAACGACATAGTTTTGTTTTCTCGAACTCTAAGAAACTAAATTCTTACTAAGAAAGTGAAAAATACTTGAGGTTCTATTTTTATCAAGTTGAAATCATCCAAAATTAGATTCAAAGTAACTAATTAAAATAAACAAAATATAGAATAAAATAATAACTACTACAAAATAGGCATATAACAATATTAGAAAAAGCCTTTATCAGTGTTAAAAAAATGTTTTTGATCTGAGCACCGTTAAAAGGGGACCCCTTTTATCAATGATATAATAGCTCTAATAAAGGTGTACCTTTATTAGTGCTATTTTAGAACACATAAATGGAATCATTTATCAGTGATAAACCAGAAATGATAAAGATCTACCATTATTATTGCTACAATTAGTGCTAATAAAGATCATACTGCTATAGTGTGCTGTTAAAAATACAACACACTGTAGCAAAACATACAAGAAAATACAAGATATGGAAAATTAATAATTTAATTGAAATAAAAATCACATCCCAAATACAATAAAAAAATATAAATTTATATAAATTTCAATCATTATTTTTTATAATTACATTAGCAAGTAAAATTTATCATAACCATTCAAAAACATCAACGGTTTTGTTGTCTTTTGCAGCTGGCCCCCTCCCAAAAAATCTTGATCATGGTATTAGTTTCTAAGGAAAGAACCCCAACATGTGAAAAAGAATCCATCTATATGAGAAAGAAATTATTATATTATTAATACTATAAAGAAATAAATTAAACATAAATATGAAAGAATACATTAAAAAATGTCATTTTGAAACTAAAACCAAGTAATTTGAGTAATACCAGTCAAATACTGCATCATATTGAGGTGTGTATGATTCCTAGAAATAAAAAATTACTTATGGATCATTTTCCTAAAATATAAAGAAATATGAATGTGTTTTCTTGGTTTCTTGTTTGTCCCTTTTGTTTACTAAAATTTCATTTTAAACTGAAAACATGCACTTTGTGTCATTCCGGTTACATCATGTGTCAGTTTGATATGAGACTGATTTGTATAATTTAAATATATATTATGTATCATTATACTAAATCATCAATACAATATGATTTCCTTTCCTTAGTTTTCAATGAGTGACAAAAGTTTTGAACTAAAATGTCAATTTTAAACTAATAAAAGACACTTTGAGTCATATCATGCACACTATGTATCAAATTGAGGTATGACCAACACCTAAAAATCAAAAATGACTTAAAGATTGTTTTTAGAAAGTATAAAAACAATATGATTGTGTTTTCTCAGTTTTGAGTATGCCACTTGTAGTTTTTATTAAAATATCAATTTTAAATAAAAAAAGACACACTTAGAGTCATACCAGTCACATCGTGCATCGAATTAAGGAGAATATAATTCCTACACCTAAAAATGAATTATTTATTGTTTTAATAAAGTATCAAAACAATATAAATGTGTTTTCTTGGTTTTTAGTATGTCACATTTTTACTAAAATGTCATTTTAAGTTTAAAACACTCACTTTGAGTCATAACGGTCATATCATGTGTCAGTTTGATATGAGACTGATTCTTACACATCAAAATGACTTATAAATGCACAAGAGCCTCAACCCAGCTGGTGAGGAATCGAAAAGTAAATCCATGAGATCTGACATCAAATACGGGCAAATACATATTTATGGGTACTGTATCAGGTACTATTCGGTACTGTAGCAGCTGAAATTATTCATCTGTTTTGGATTTTGGGCCACCGATTTGGTCCTCAGGTCCTTCAAGTCCTTCGGGACACCCATGGCAGTCGAGACAGTAAGGCTTATGGGCCACCTCAAGGTCTTCAGGCCACCTGAAGGTCTTCAGGACACCTCAAGGCCTTTGGACCACCTCAAGGCCTTCGGGCCATCTCAAGGCCTTAGGGTCACATACAAATTGTGCTTAATAGACTAGAAAGACTCTATAAGGAACATTCTTCAGATGCGGATTTAGAGAAGATGCATTCACCAAGAGAAGATATAATGGATTTTGAATAATTGGTGGGTATTGGAATTTTTATTGGGACCAGTCTATGAATGCATAGGAAGCCTAGACAAACAACCATACAAAGGTGGAGAGCTGACATGATGATGTAGATGCTAGGGAGAGGTAGTTTCAAGTAGTTATAGTCTAGATGAATTACTCTAAGACCTTCAGGTCATGTAATGTCACAAAGCCTATAGGCCATTGAAGAGTTCCTCTTAAACCCTTAAAAGAAGGATTATCAAAAATGAATAAAAATAAGTCCTTCATGCCATTCGAGTCAAAATGATTTATGAATTGTTTTTATAAATTATAAAGATAATATAAGCATTTTTTCTCAGTTTTCAGTGAGTGACACACCTTTTGAACTAAAATTTCCATTTTAAAATAATAACATACACATTGTGTTATAACGAGAACATCATATATTAGATTGAGGTTTAGATAATTCCTATATTTAAATAATTACTTATGGATCATTTTCATAAATTATTAAAACAATAAGAATGTTCTTTCTTAGTTATGAGTATGTCACTTGGTTTTTTTACTAAAATGAAAATTTTAAATAAAAAGATACACTTGGTGTCATAATTGTCACAAAATGTGTCAGATTGAGGTTTGGATGATTCCTGCACATCAAAAATGAATTAAGAACCATTTTTAAAAATTATCAACACAATTCAAATTCATTTTCTCAATTTTGAGTATGTCACTTGTGGTTTTTACTAAAATATCATTTTAATATCAAAACATGAACTTTGAGTGATACCGGTCACACTGTAAATCATATTGAGGTGTGGCTACTTCCTACAAATCAAAAATAACTTATGGATTATTATTATAAAGTATCAAAACTATTTAAATTTGTCTTCTTAGCTTTGAGTTTGTTACTTTTTTTTATTAAAATTTCATTTTAACTAGAAAACACATACATTGAGTCACACTAATCACATCATGCATTAGTTTTATGTGATAATGATTCAAAACATCAAAAATTACTCATGAATCATTTTTATAAATTATCAATACAATTTTAGCATGTTTTCTCTATTTTCAATGACTGACACATGTTTTGAACTAAAATTTCAATTTTAAACTAATAAAGGGTACTTTGAGTCATAACTATCATAATTTGTATCAGATTGAGGTTCAACTAATTTCTACATGTCTCAAATTACTTATGAATAATTTTAATAAAGTATTAAATTAATTCAAATGTGTTTTATCAGTTTTGAGTTTCTAAAATTTTACTTTAAACTGAAAACACACACTTTGAGTAATATCGGTCACACCATGCATTAGATTGAGGTGAGAATGATTCCTAGATGTCACAAATGAATTATGGATATTTTTAATAAGTACCAAAAAAAATTAAAATTTTATTTCTCCATTTTGATCATGTCACTTGTTTTTTTACTAAAAAATCATTTTAAATTGAAAACATCCACAAGGAGTCATAATGGAAACATTGGTCATCAATTTGAAATGATGATTACTCATATACAGCAAAAATTAATTATGAATCATTTTTATAAATTATCAAGACAATTTGATCACTTTTCAAATTTTTCAATGAGTGAAAAACATTTTCAACTAAAATGTCAATTTTAAACGGATAATGGACACATTGAGTCATACCATGAACATTATGTATCATATTGAGGTGAAGATAATTCCTACACATCAAAAATTACATATGGATCATTTTCCTAAAGTATAGAAATAATCCGAATGTGTTTTCTTTGTTTTGATTATGCCAATTGTAGTTTTTACTAAAATTTTATTTTAAACTGAAAACATTCACTTTTATTCATACCTGTTACACCATGCGTCGGATTGATGCGTGTATAATTCCTACACATCAGAAATGTATTATGGATTGTTTTCATAAAGTATCAAATAAATAAAAATTAATTTTCTTTATTTTCAGTAATACACATGTATTTTTAAAAAAAATGTCATTCTAAATAAAAAAACACACACTTTGAGTCATATCAGAAACATAATGTGTCATATTGATGTGAGACTGATTATTACATGAAAAAAATGACATATGAATCATTTTACTAAATTACCAAGACAATCAGAGGATATTTTCTTGATTTTTAGTGAGTGATACATGGTTTTATCTAAAATTGATATTTTAAAATGATAAGGGACATTCTGAGTTATTTCGAGCACATTGTGTATCAAATTGAGGATCAGATGATTTCTACAAATCAAAAATTATTTACGTATCATTTACCTAAAGTATAAAAATAATATGAATGAATTTTATTAGTTTTGAGTATGTCACTTGTGGTTTTTACTAAAATGTCTTTTTAAACTGAAAACACGCACTTTGAGTCCTACCAGTCACAACATGCACCGGATTGATATGAAAATAATTAACACATGTCACAAATGACTTATGGATCATTCATATAAATTATATTAATAATAAAAATATTTTTCTTGGTTTTGACTATGTCACTTGTTTTTTTACTAAAATATAATTTTGAACTGAAAACACGCACTCTGAGTCATACCAATCACATTGTGTGTTTATTTGACATGTGACAGGTTCCTACATGTCAAAAATGACTTATTAATCATTTTAGTGAAATGTCAAGATAATAAAAGCATGTTTTCCTGGTTTTCAATGAGTGACACATGTTTTTAACAAAATTGTCAATTTTAAACAGATAACAGACACTTTGAGTCATTTAGGGAACATCGTGTATCAAATTGAGGTGTGGATAATTCCTACACATTAAAAATGAATTATGGATAATTTTCCTAAATTATCAAAATAATCATAATGAATTTGATTGATTTGGAGTATGTGACATGTTTTTTTAACTAAATTGCAAATTTTCAATTGAAAAAACACATTTTGAGTCATATCAAACACACCATGTATTGGATTGAGGTTTGGTTGATACCTACATATCAAATAATTACTTATAGATTATTTTCCTAAAGTATCTAAGAAAATATAAGGAATTAAATAAAAAAGTAGATAAAATATTAAGAAAATCAACTAAATAAGTAGTAGAAAGAACCTCTTTACGGTGTTTATATAAATTCTTGACACCTGGTATGTTCTTTGTTAATTTATAAACAAATATATTTCCTATTTTGAACATTAGGACTATCTAATGTCCTAGTAGTATTCAAAAAACATAAAACACAAAGGATTAATAAATATTTTAAATGAATATGTAACTATCTTCGAAAATACCTATCAGGAGATTCATGTTTGTTGAAGGTATAAAATATCTTTCACAAATTTTCATACATAATAAACATAATCATTTTTATTGGTTTGTTTTAGACAATTCATAAAAATGGAAAAAATGTAATTTTTTTAAATATGTTTTGATAGTGAAATCCTATTCTATATACCCTAATACTTATCCACTTGTAAAGTTTGATAGGCTCATTATGCTCATAAACTGTCCTCATGCCATGATTTTTAAGATATATAAACACAAACCTATCATAATATAATTTTAATTAAAACATAATATAAAATATATAAATTAAATTTTAGTTGAAAAACAATTCATGTAGTGTATTGAAAATTCATAAACGTCATCACAAGTGGTCAGTTTCTTCGGTATCCATGCATTGAATCCATAAAATAAATCTTTAGAGTATCCCAATTGAATATAGTGAGTAACTAATTATGCTTAAAAAACTTAATAATTAGTTAAATAAATGATAATATATTTGATATGATTAAATTTTATAGATTTAGCCTTATAGTGTATGTATTAAGAGGATTCTATGTTCTATAAGTTTTCTTTCAAACATTATTTCCAGTTTGTATAGTATTCCTTCATATTGATTTGGTTCCAATGATAATTCTTGTGTATAAGTGATGTGATGACTAATAATTTGATATTTCTATTCACCAGATTTTCACTTCAAATAGTATTGATATATACACCTACAAAAATTATCAATAGTATTCATTCAAAATTAACATAGTACATCAATTATTGGAAAAAAATCATGAAAGCACACCTCCTATATACATTTAATATTGACACTGCTAGCTATTTATTTTTTATGATTTCATTAAAATTATCAAGACCGATATAGTCTATAATGGACTCTCCCTACATTTATTCTTCAAAATCAATTATAATCATATCACCACTTGCTAACTTTGTATCTTCTTGAACCTTTAATGTTAGTAAATACAGAAGTTTAATGGGAAGGGTAAAATTAATTTGTGATAATACTTTAAATTGGTTGGTTGATCCTTTATATCATTTTTGTTTGACCTTCCATTTCACCCCCTTCCATTTTTCTGTCTGTAATTAAATTAACTGGTTCATGACTTTTTTTATTAATTTTTAGAGTTTTTCATGAAAAATAAATTAGAAATGAATGCAGTTGGGGTGGAACCTGAGTGGTAATCCCAATAATCATGTATCCAAAAGACTATGGTTTGAATCCTAGAAATCCCCTTAGGGGATTTATGAGGAATGCGATGATGTAGGATGGTGGTGATGCAGGAATGATGTAGGCTTATTGATGCAGTCAGGATGATGTAGGCACGATGATGCACTGGGCCTTCAAGCCAAGTTCATGGGCCACTTAGTATTGGGAATATGATCTATGTAATGGGTCTCTCTCTACCAATATTTAAACTGATCATTGATTTTATAATAAAAGGTTCTTCGACCCAAAATTTTAAAAAAAATAAATTTGAAATGAATACGTTTTTGTGAAAAAAAAAATTCAATATATAATTGCCATGCTATGAAAGTTTTAATAGCTTGATTGACCATATGAAAATATTCATTATCAAGTTGAATAGATATCTCAGCACTCATATTATGAGATACATGAATCCCCACTCTCACATGACCAATTGGAAGTTTTTTTGTGTAAAATATCTCCTTAGATATTATACATAGTACCCCTCACAACAAGGTGATGGGTTGGTGTTGATAAATATAAATCACATCTATTTTCACCCTATAGAATATCAATAACAGAAAGATATCAGTATCTACGAGATTCAAATTTCTCAAAAATAATTTTACAATATTAATTACCTTTTCTAATATATCTCTTTAAGGGGAATGGATTTCCTCAAATTTGGTGGGCGGAAGGGGCGGGGGGATCTTCACATAGTGGATATTCTTGTTTTGTTTCTTGTATTTGATTCCTTACTATAAAATTTTATAAAAACTATGACTTCAAATTAATACCTTCTTCTAGAGCATCTAATTATGAATGAAACTCTTCCACTTTCTCATCTTTATCCCCATGTTTATTTCTTTTCTCAAATTATTTTTAGGATGATACCCCAATACATGAACCTCTGACGTGGCCATACCTTTTTCCTACTTCAAGAAAATTGATAGTATCTATTCATTGGGTACAAATTATAATTATTATTATGTATATTTTAGATAAAAAATATAGGAAAATAATTAATCATTATTATGTAATACCGATTTAAAGAGAAAACAATTATCTTTTCATACTTACACATTATTCCCACACATTTTGTGTGTCTTCATCTATTACTATCTATTATTTATTTACACATTACTCCTTACATAGAACATGATGTGTGATGGAAGTGGATTTGGATATTGATTCATTAATCAACATATAAACACCAGAATATAATTATTGAGTTTTTTTATTCCACAAAACAGTATAACAATATATTTAAAATATGCACCATTTTTAAGCAAACACTATCGTTACTTTAGGGTAGGGGTACGTGAGTTTTATTAATCATTTATTATTTTCATCATTTGGTTTTTGTTTCATTAATTAAGAATTATTAATCAAAGTGGTTATACATGTATTGTCAGGAAATGTATTACCAGTCAAAATGTACCTAAAATGATATCCCTTCATAAAGACCAATAAATGTGTTGCATGATTTTTGATATATCATGTGTTCATACACTTGTGGTGATTTTAGTTTTATTTTCCCTTTATCATATTTGATATTATACTTCATAAGATTTTGAAAAATCCTCTTTGATCCTTTTTAGTGAGCATTAATACAAATTTCATTTGAGAGTTATCAACTATAAATGCACTCTGCAGGGGGTAATGAAGAGTAAGTCAACAATTCATTATTTTTTTAGTAAAATAAATAAAATATATCATAATTTAACTCTAATATCTTTTTAAATTATTATATTAATAATGGTCACAACATTGTTCCATGAATCTACATCAATCATCACATACATGTGAGTGGTGATCCCAATGTAACTACTAATCATGTCCATGTTGAGTTTAATAGGTTGGCCGCATGCATTCTATCCAACCTCAAATTTGATAATTTTGTTTCTCGAATCAATAATATTTTCTAACAATTTAATTCTATTATTCTCATATTATTTGGGACACATCTTATTCACCATGTACCATTTCTTCAGCTGAAATATCATCAATATGTTGTTCCTTTGGATTAGTAGCATCAGTATGTTCAGAAGGTTATTGTTCCTCTTATTTGGGAGAACCTACATGTTAAGGAACCTATATTTCCTCATTATTGGGAGAATTTACATGTGTATAATTAATTATATATAGATGGGGTTTGAAATTTAATCTATATTATATAAATGTAGTAGTTAACAGATAATAATATGTGGTCACCCAATGTATATTACAAAAAAAATAAAACATGATTATTGAACTCTTTTTTTAAGTTTGAAAGGATTTAAACCCTATATCAAGTATCTAAATACCTTAATTGTGTTATCCTTTAACATACAATACCCCATCTACATTGGTACCATTGAAAAATAACTGTGATGTCCCAAAGAATGGGCCATCCTCAATTGAATTGATATATAACCCTTAAGTGGTTTTAGTGTATAACAAAACAATTGATCACTTTTGGTTTGAATTATTTGGAACATAAAATACTTTAATTACCTATGATTCCATTATAAATAGTTCATATTTGTACCCTTTCTTACTGAATTACAATTTTATGAATCCCAATTCATCTATTTAAGCAATGCTCTAATTATTAACCCATTTGCATTGAGAAAACAGTAATTGGAATATTGAATAATCCAACTCACCTATATGTTTGATAATGACAAAGTATTATATATTCACATAAGTTGGATTTTAATACTTTGTACCTCAAACATGCATCACTTCAGATATAAGTGTAACTACACTATTTTTCATGGTACCGCATTCATCATGTTTATTTGTATATAACATATAACCATTAATTACATAAACATTATAAAATAATACATGCACACTTATTCCTCTGAAAATACATCAATTTTGTTCTAAAAATTAATTTTTTCAGTTAAATCCTTAAAAATATGGTCTCAAAATCATCCTATAAAATTTTGATTATGTGTATTTGATATCAATCTTTTAGAACATGATGGATTCAAACACTTAAGAACTTTTTATGGGTTTCAATATATGGGGAAACCTCTAAACTATTAGGAAAAATGTAAAGGGGTGACTAATACTAATATTTAATATTAATTTTTACATCATATATTCTATAAATACCTTCTCCATCAAGATGTATGGTGTGGTTATATTTTGATATACCAATGCTTTTTACATCAGACAGGTAGTCGGTACAGAATTCAATAGCTTCCCCAAAAACATATCTCTCCACAATTCAACCTTCTGGATGACTTTTGATTTCTTACATACCCTTTAAAAATATTTATATACCATTAAATGGGGTAAATCCATCTATAATTTATAGGACTAAATAGTTGAATCTCTATTACCAAAAGAATAATCAAGTGAACCATCATATCAAACAATATTAGTGAGAAGAACATCTCTAATTCACATAATATGATAGAAATTCCCATTTCTATAGTTGGAAATTTCCCAGGTTCTATACCATTGATACATATAGATTTGAAAAATAAATTGATCTTGGCTAATGTATAATGGAAATTCTTGAGAAAAATGAAACGTAAATCTATAGGCATTAGATCTTATATCAAAACATGAAAGTCGTGTGAATTTAGAACCTTTAACTTTAAATTGGTAATTGACATGATATTCTTGATATTTTTTAAATACCCATATAGAAGATTTAAATCATTAAATAAGTTAAAAGATGATATCTTTCTTGTCTTGAAATATTGTAAGCATCTGGAGGAAGAAAATTTCATTTTTCACTCTTTAATGGTGTCGAGTCTTCCCATATTCCCATGTCAATCATGTCTAACCTAGACATAATTACACCCTTTGTTTTTTCATGTGAATTTATTAATATATATATAACACTATCACATAAAAAAATTTCAACATGCATAAAATCAAGAAAATTCATGAAGTACAAACAATTCATGTGTGGTAATTCAAAAAAAACCAATTTCTTTTTCCAACCTGTTTTTGTAAGGTTTTTCAAAAACATTTTACCAAAAGAAGTGTCCATATATTTTACTTTATCAAATAGTTTATCACCTATTAGTGGATTTTTTTTGTATGTTCTTATGATCTCCCATCGAATGATGCCTCCAATATTGGTACTTATGTCGCCGGGTTAGAAATTTGCGATGTATAAGAAACACATTATTTAATTAATGTTTCAACCTAGTTGACTATGTATGTTGTTCAAAAATGGGACACCCTTGAATTTATTTAATTTTTTATCCTGAAAAATATCTGTAATAAGTAAATAAATTTATCATCCCATAAAACATGGCTCTCAATGTAAAATCTTTATTTCTATATGCATCATACAACGTAACACATGAATCCCACAATAATTTTCAAATATTAAATCAAAAGAACCAAATAAACATTTATATCATTACCTTGTTGTTTTCACTACTTGAAAAAATATCTATATATATGGGACTATAGACATGGCTTTATATTCTTATGGTTATATCGTTATTTATAGACATGGTTTAATAAAAACTGTTGCTATATTTTGTTTAAAACCATGGGCTTCTCTACCCGTGGCAATATGGTTCACTTTTTTTGTTTGACCCCCCATGTAACTCTCTTATTACACCCATGGAACTCCTATACTATCCCATATCATAACATCTCCCTCCCAATCATCACCAAATTTATCCCAATCCTCACCAACTTCTCTATTCGGTTCTTTCGTCCCTTTCATGATTACTCACATCCCCTTTATCGTGGGTTCATCCCCTCCTCCATCCCATTTTTTTTCATTACTCCTCTATTTGATGGATCTTCAAAACCATATTCCATATATTAGTAGACCATACACAATTTTTTCAGTTGAGTTATACTCTATTCAATGCAATGGTCATTTCCTTTTTCTTCTATGAGTGGAAAACACAGTACTGTTACAACCGGGAACTTCCATGAGTGGGACCTATGTAGGTAGATCCCTACCTTTTCTGCAAACTAGACTCATCCCACTCCTCAGAGAGAGTCTTCTTCCTTCATCCACAAGATTGTGTTGCATTGAAATCATTTTTTTAATCAGTATATCAGTTTCATATTGATTTAATTTTATACTTGTCTACCTGTGATTATATCTTTGAATTATTTTCCAAGTCTAATTAATGGCTTCCTAGATATTGAAAATTTTAAATGTTAATTTTTTTATTCTATTTTTTCACTTTCTCTAATTATGTGGTATGAGAAAAATAATCCGTCCTTTAACAATTTCTATTGATATATAAATAAATGATTTAGTTGAAGAATTTATATTTTGTGGGGTTTTTCAGGGCTTGTTTTATTTTCACCAGGTGATAGGATGATAAAAAAATTAATCAACACTAGTTCAAGGTCCTCTAACACTTTTAATTCCTTTATTACCATATGAATTGATATTTGGTAGTCTATGAGATGAAATAAATTCAAACTGTAATTATTTTAATGAATCTAATGGGTATCCAATTGCAATTTCAAATAAAAGTGACCCTTAAAAGGTACGATAATATAATTATTATATTTTATTTAGAAGGTCAGTAAATTTTTTCTATAAACCATTTAATTTTTTGTAAGGCGTAAATACTAGAATCTTACCCTATACCCATGGTTCTAAACTATGGTCATATCCCATAAAACTATGGGTATATGCTATATCCATGGTTCGTAGAACCATGGATGCTCAAACCATCAATATAGGGCTATACACACAGTTTATATATAAATTGTGGGTATAGCTTATGGATATTTTTTTAATACCCACTATTTTAAAAAATATGGGTATTGATTGGTTTATAAAATTCATGTATACCCGTGATTTTTTGAACCATGGATATAGATACCTACCTCCATTGGACAGTAGCAGCACCATCAGGAACCTCTCATAAAACCTGAAAATAAAATACAATACACTATACACATTTAATGTAGTACACTTATTATAAATTTAGTATTCAAACATAAAGTTATGAATAATTTTCAAACCATTTACAATACAATAACATACAAATACAATCCACATCATCAATTAGTTTTAGTCATCCACACATTTCTCTTTACCTAAACTCAAAAATAGAGGGGATCAATATCTCCCTCATCACCACCAATTCCATTATAATCATCAACATATTCGGAAATTGGAGCACCAACATCATCATCATCATCATCACCACCACCTGCACTATCAATGCCATCAACTCGACCACCAATAGGAAAATAATTTATATCACTTGTGGAATAATATGAAGATCTCATTGATTACATACATGAATTAGAAATTGCATCATATTCTGATGGAAGTGATGGAAAAATAACTGACATGGATTTCAGGAAGTGTTCAATGACCAGTTTACCTCTTCCACACTCTTATATAAATATTTTTTCTCCCTGATTACTTCTTCATGAGAAATTTATAGCTCTATAGTGTCATAAGACTAAGAGGTTCCTGATGAGGGTCAATAACTAGTGGGGATGATGTTTTTCCTCGGTCAACATTGGACTCTCCCCTGGTGATTCTAACCTAAAACCTTTCCAAAAAGATCATTTGTCCCAAATTTTTCATCTTGTTTCTCATTGAGGGACTCTAAGGCACAATATTGAAAATATAAAAAATATATTTAATTATTAATTACATATAAAAATTTGAGATATCAATAAAAATACTTACACTCTTTTCTTGTGTTAGTGCATTTAAATCACTACTATATTTTTTCATCCTACTTGAGTAAAATAGTTTTTCTCAAGGAACACGACCTTCATGTCCAATTACTATTCCTAAAAATGACATTGATTACTATAATATTACATTATTAATAAATATAAAATTAATAAACCATGCATAAATTAAAATTTTAGCTATTGAATAAATCCATAAAATGAAGAAGCATCTAAATATACATAAAATAATAAATTTAATACTATTGTAATAACATAACCAATACATACTAATTAGAATTCTAAAAATGGGTATGATATGTATTCCTCTGATATGTTTATTTTAGTATAATTCTATTTGTGTTACATTATTTGGTTATTTGGTTATTTGGTCACTTTTTAACTTTGATCATTTGGTCATTAGGTTCATTTTTGGTTAGGTTGTTTTGTAATTTGGTTATTTGACTATTTTTCTATTGGTCTATTTGGGAATTATCCATTTGGTCATTTGACTAATTCCATTTGTTCATTTGACTGTTTGGAAATTTGATTATTTTTTTATTCTATTTTTGTTATGTTATTTGGGTATTCAGTCACTTGGTAATTTTGACCAGTTGGTCATTATGTTCATTTTCTGGTTAGGTTGTTTAGTAATTTTCCCACTTGGCTAATTAACCATTTTTCCATTTATCCATTTTCCGATTTTTCCATGTGTATATTTATCCATTTTTCCATTTTTTCATTTGGTAATTTTTCCATTTAGCTATTTTTTCATTTTTATTTTTTGACTATTTCCCCATTTTTTCATTTTCCCACATAGCAATTTGACTAGTTGGCCACTTGGATACTTGGCCACTTGGTCACTTTAAATATTAAAATGGATATTTTTTCATTTGATCATTTGGGAAATTTTGAAATTGAGAAATTGGTCATTTTGGAATTTGACCATTTGGCCATTTTTCCATTTTGGTATTTTCCTATTTGGCCAATTGGGAATTTGTCCATTTGAGAATTTAACCATTTGGGCATTTGTCCATTTGAAAATTCATCCCTTTTTTTATTTAGTCACTTCTCCATTTTTCCACTTAACCACTTGTCCATTTTTCCATTTAGCCATTTGGCTATTTGTTCATCTAGTCATTTGGCCATTAACCTATTTGGGAATTTGGGAACTTCGTCATTTGGTCATTTGGGACTTTTCACATTTTCCAATTTAGCCATTTATCCATTTGTTCATTTATCCATTTAAGAATTTGAACATTTTTTCATTTGTCCAGTTGAAATTTTAGCTAATTGAAAAATTAAGCAATTGTCCATTTGGGTCTTTGGATAATTGGCTAATTAAAAATTTCAAAATTTGGTCATTTGGACACTTGGTCATTTTGGTCATTTAGATTATCAAAAAAATTACACTTCAAATAAATCTCTAATACTTAAGTAAAAATATAAATATATATAGTATTTATATTCCTATTAAAGTACCTGGTGCCTTTTATTCTCAGGCATCGTAGTGTGATCCAATGTGTGCAAATACATCATAGTATATTTGTTCTCTTTTTCCAAAACATCCTAAAAAGATTCAATACAATTAATATGAATTAAATTTCTAATGAAAACCATTAATTATTATGAATACCTTAAACTCATTACTCTTCCAATATGCGATAATTTCTTAATATTGTTTTTTTGGACAGTCGTGGAATACCGGTACACCCTCTAAATCAGAAATGACTCTACTCTTCCAACCAAAATATAATTTTTTCCTATATGATCCCAAAAACTACCCAAGATCCATAAATCATGTGACCTTAGTATCTTCACCATCATAAAATTTAATCTAACACTATGAGAAATATGTTAATTCATACAAATAAAATAATAATATAGATATCTATTTAATAAATTTTCTTACCCATATATCTACTCATGCTTTCTCCATGATTTCATTACCAATATTCTTCTATGAGACATATTACACCGAAATGATATCATTGTACTTGGATAAAGTTCCCATAAAATATCTACACCTACTAGAAGTTTTACATATAATATTATTGTCTTCATTGTAACCCACCATTATCTTTGTTTGTAAATTTTAGGCTTCACACATATGGGTGTTCCCGCATCACCTATTAGAATATCCCACCGAATAAGATAAAAGGAATAATAAAAAAATAATTAAGTCAAAATACAATAGTAAAAAAATGATGTGATATAATTGGACACACTAATAATAAAAATAAACCTGATTCAAGCCGATCATTAGGCTCTGATGGATCTATGGGATGTCCTGAATTGATAGCCTCTAAAGGATGTTCAAGTTCCAATGCATTCTATGGGTGATCTTCATGCACTAGAGTGGAAGACTATGGAAAATAATCATCAAATCCTGGATAGATCGTAGGAAATGGAGGCAGCATAGACGTTACAGGATAAGGATGAAGGGTTGGGGATACATAATAGTATATGGATATAGTATAGGTGGGAATATCCCAAGAGATAGTGTAGTCGTGGTATGGGAAAAGGAGGATAAATGACATGATGGTGGAGGAATTTATGGGAATATCCTTGGAGGCTCAAGTTGATGATGAAAAAGTGTGCTAGATGTGGTGTATGTTGGATGTTTAGGGTGTGAACAGATATGGTGGGTGCACTATCTAGCTCTAGGATCACCTCCTCTTGGAATAATACTATTAGGATGAGGAGACGTTGGTTCTGGTTGAGATGAATGTCCCTAAATTTTTTTGATAAATAATAAGAACATGACATTAAATAAAATGAAAAAGAAAAATATTACAATTATTATACTAACTAAGGGAATCAAAGGAGACAACCCTAGCTCTCACATCCATTGATCATTATAAAATAAATTATTCCTTCAAAATTCTTCAGTATCTTTCACAATATTCATAATAATGAAATGTACATTTTTTTAAAAATAGTTTTTAAAAATTTTGTATACAACTTAGAATTAAAATAAGTCATAAACAATTTCATAACATGTTTTAGTAACTATAATTTTAAATGAAGTTATAAATTTTTTAAAACCTATTTTATACCTGATTTTATGAATTAAAATAAATTTAATTAAATGTAATAGAAAACCCATACTAGAAAAAATATGTCATTCTAAAGTGAAACTAAAACAAACAATAAGAGAAACAATATATTCTATAGTCAATTCATAAAAATAATGATCCCAAAAATGTATAAGACATGGAATGAGAAATATCTATTACTCAATCTAATTAGATACGTATGTCTTTATGAAACAATTGTTTCTAAAACTTCCATGTCTTGAATATGACATTAATCCAATTAAATAAACTTTTATTTATGATGGAAAACATTTAATCACGAATAAAAAAACGTTTCACCAAACATCAAAACCAAAAAAACATGGTATAATAATATCATGAAAATTTTACCATAATTGATATAACTATAAATAATGATCCAATCCTAATATCACAGAAACTAACATTTTCAAAATAAAAATATATATATCCAAAATATAATAAAAGAGATAGAAGCCTAAAGTTATATGATATATGAAATGGGAAACTATATATGGATTTAAGACACCTTTACACCCATCGTATTGGCAAATGGGAAATTGGGTAGAGTTAGAGCACCATGATCCTATCCCATATAGAGTCAGTGTATCCAAATACAAATCCCTTATTTCAAAACCTATTCTTAAATGGTTATGATACCATATTAGAGGTTATATCACAATAATATATCCCCTTTTATATGCTTAATAATAGGCCAATAAACATGAAAATGCCTACTACACTGACTATAATGCCAGAATGATAGCCAAATTCAAAGAAAAATTAAAATTATAGTGTAGTGGAAATTAAAGAACACTAATAGGAAACAAAATTGAACACAATACATGATGCAATAGACCATTATAGAATACTAATATCCATCCAAAAAATGAACAAGGGATATCATAATCAAAAACCACGGCATACTCATAGAAATATAAATAAGGTTCAAGTATTAGTATAAATAAAAAATAAGGAATACTAGTATAAAAATGTTTATTTATTTTCTAAAGATGGATTCTCATTTTAAAACATAATTAAGGATAACATTTATTAATGAAATAATTTTATTTAAGGTTAATGTAACTTATATTTTTAAAACAAAAGGACAATATATTTTACATGATTTTATATATCAATTTAAAAAGTATTTAATTATAAAAAGATCTATTAAGACTAAATAATTAATCCATTCCATCCCACTTTATGAAACCCATTAATTACTTCACCACTATTGAAACCTCTTAATTGAGTTAAAGTGTGGCTATATGGTTTCTAATTCATTTAACATGTAGTGGAAATAAATAGATAAGTACTCAATACATGATGAATAAACTAAGGAGGAATTCTTAACAAAGAAATAAGTTATACTCAATAGTTAGTAAAAATATGTGAAAATAAGTTTTATACCATTAAATTTTTCTTAAAAACCAAATTCTTATATAAAACTTTATCAATGGAAACCATGTTTCATAAAATGAATATGATCTAATAAGATTTCCATTCAAACTTATATAATTATTTCACAACATTTACCAATGGTTTCTAAAAATATTTTTTCATAATAAATGTTTTAAAATTATTAAACATTTGAAATCTAAATATTTATTTATTTGAAAGAATATTTTATCATTCGTTTATTAATAGATCATAACATTTAAATCTAATAAACATGATTATAAACTACTATAAATACAATAGTGAATTCCTGAAGAACTAACCTTCACAGATAAAGAAAAATTCCAGATTTACCTATAATAGTATAATCATTTACACCATCGTAAAATTATTTATTTTTGGGTTAAAACAATATAATAAATAGTTTAACCATAGTTCATGATATAATAAATTAAATTTCTTTAATTAAATTCTATAACTCAAAGATAATAAAAATAAATACTAATTCTTTTAGTTAACTAAAATATGATTCTCAACACTAAAAATATCTAAATTTCTAAAATATTCCACCAAAATAATCTCAAATTTAAGTTAAATTCAAATGAATCCGTATGATATTTTTTAAAATGAAGAAATTATAAATAAAGTAGTACTATTAGGAATTTAATAGACTTTATTTAATCCCTATTAGATTATAAATTTAAAAACATTATGTTATAAGTGATGCAGGCATGATCTATTGGAATCAAATGCATAGATTAAAATTAAAATAATATCCAACAGAAGAGAAGAATTATTTGGAACTCACTAATGTGATGTTGAAGAAGATCAGAATCAAGAAATCCATAATTTAGGGGAGAATTCTGAAGAATAAAATTTGTTGTCACTTGGGTGAGGGGATAGTAAATAAGATGTGGTAACTAAATCTTACCTCTCAAATATTGCAACAAAAAATTCCATAAATGGAGGAAGATGTTATGGTTGATGGGGACATCATATCCTAAGGAGGGGAGGGGGAGACTGAGGCTCATAGGAGGGAAGGGGATATTAGGGCTTGTTGATGAGGAGGGGTGGGGTACCTCGATATGTTAAAGAACTATACACATGGTTTTTGAAAAACAATTGGTATATCTCAACCTATACCCATGGTTTTTTAAAAACCGCAGGTGTAGCTCATGCCAGGAACTCTATACCCACAATTTCTCTAAACTGTGGGGATAGCCAAATTATCTATTAGTGTTTGCATCAATCAATATTTTTATCCTCTTGATGCCCAAATATATTAGTTACGAAAATTATTTCATTAATAGAATCTTTTAGAAATGAGAGTTTTAATCCTTATGTGAGTTATATCTATTCTATGTGATGGAAGGATATAATAATAGTACATGTTGATGATGAAAATGAATCTCAACATACTCATTCTCTATTTATATGAGTGATATAAAAGAAAAAATTTAGGATAACTTTTTTCAACCCTCTATGGAATATAAAGTTGAAAATTTGATATATTTTACCCCTTCTTATACAAATTATATTTTCATGTTATATTGACATAAATTAGCTGAAATTAATGCTAAAAAATACATGAATTTTGTGAAATAATATAATATTATTTAAAATGAGTGCCTACTTATCTTCTTATAATTATTCTACAATTCACGAAATTAAGGTTGGCATGGAGGAAACAAATATAAATTTTCAAAACAATTTAATTGAGGTCGTAAACAATGTATTCTCTAAGAGAGAGGTTTAATTAATGAATAAAAATAGTTTAGATTCTCTACTAATCAGCCTTTATCTTTGGTTAATATGATAATAAACATGATGAAGTCTCGCATTTCATATTATTTATTGAATTAATCTACTGAAATATTTTCATATCCCCATAAAAAACCATAATAAATGATGTGATTTACTAGGATCATTATTAAAAATTAATGGGTATCATCATCATGTTATAGTGTCATTTTTTAAAATAACATCCACTACTACCAGTCAATGGTAATATCAGTAATAGATTATTCTTTAAATATTATGAATATAAATTTCTCCCAATAATTATGATGTAATTCCATATAATATAGAATAACTATTCAATGTTATTAAAAAAATATTCTTCATCCTCTAATTATTTTTTTGAATTTATTTTTACTAAGTATTACCTTTTTTAATTCTCTTTAATAATTGAAGAACATAATCCAATTAAAAAAACTTCTCTTGATCATAAAAATATTATTATTTTTTTCTAATAAGAGATCTTGTTTTTTAGATGAGTCGTCAGTCCTTGAATACGAGGAAGAAATATGTTGGAACACTTCATGAAAAAATTATCCAATATTACCATCATTTAGGTCATAAATTCCACTTTATAAGGATAAATACTTTATAATTTTTTTAATGAAAATTAAATAAAGTGTTTTAACATACTTGGGTGTTATCACCTTTATCACTACTTAATTCATCTCCATATTCAATTAAATAGTCATGTTATAATTACATATAATTATCTTCCACAATCTGTTTCTTATGATTTTGAATTTCAAAATGCAAAACCAACCCCTATCTATATAAATATCTTTACTTGTTTCATTATCATCCTTTAAATAAATTTATACCACCACACTAACTTTGATGTGTCCAGGAGTTGATAAATATTAAAATTATGTAGTCTAGGTGGAACATACCAATACACATTTTTAAAACCACATTAATTTTGAAATATATGTAAATCACTATATAATAGAAAGTACAATGATGAAATTATTGTTCATAAAAAAATTGTTTTTATGGAAGAGAAACCATTTTCCTTTGTACTCCCTCAAATAGGAACCCTGAAAGGGTATGTTTGATTATTATGAGATCTTTTTTATCACCGTTTAAATTAAGGATAATAAAATCACTAATAATTATGAGATTATAAATTTATACTAATTGAACATTAATACTCTAATAAATTATGTAATTTATGGGTTGAGTAACTAAAATATTATTGTGGTAGTATTAAATTATTTAATATTTAGTCATTAAATTTTGATAATGATATTCTAATGAACTATACAATATAATTATTAATCCATATACCTAACAATCACTAACCTTGAGCATGTTCCATGGAATGTTAATGACTAGTGACTAAAACCATGGGTCTACACACCATTTTCGAGATTTTTTTCCTCTAAACATACAAATTACCTAAACAATAAATACCATTTAAAAAATTGGATAATTCATCTATAAATAGAATAATCACTAAAAGATTATAATAACAAATAAAATCTCTCAAATAGGGATCCCATAATTCAATAACCATAACTATTTCATTAGAGAAACATATAAATTATGCAACTCATATAAAAAATAGATTGAACTTAACAAAATATGATATCTACTAGGATTGTGTACATATAGTATTGAATATAATAGCCCAGAAGGATATTCTAACAATTTATGCTTATAGTTTTTACATTAAGACAAAAATATGTATTTTTAAAATAGTTTCACAAAATTGTTATTGATGAAGTTTTACTATAATATATTTAAAAATTATTAATAAATAAATAATTTAGAGTATGAAAAGAAAATTGAATATAAATTAAAATTTAACAACATATAATATATTATGTTACTTTCTATTTAAGATATTTGTTATGATTTTTTTATAAACATGTTATTGATGATTAGTTTTTTTCTTATGAAACAATACATATAATGTTAAGTCATTTTATAAATTATTTAGTTAATATGTTTTTATTTTCCTCATAATTAATATAAATTGGATGTATAAATTTGATCAGGTCACTGATGAGTTTTAGGAGTTATGATATTTTTTTGACTTTACATTCAATAATGTTTTAGATGATAGATTGACTTGATACCCATGTTTGGATTATGCTGTAAGACCATGGTTAACTCATGAAGAAGTGAGTTTCCATATCACCAATCATAGTTTTCCAAAAACAATATCATGTGTGGTATCACAATTTAGAGAAGTCTCAAGTGGAGAATGAAATTAATTCAGCTGAAATGATTATTTTGAAAAAAAAAACTATTTGGTTTCCTTTTTTTTGAAGTCAACTCCTCATATAGACTAGTGAAAGAGGAAATGAATACCAGAACATATTTTTCACTTATTGGTCAAAATGATGATGTTTAAAGTGTTAGGAATATGATGTAAGATACAAATACCCTATTATATCATGCATGTGTCAAAATGAGAAAATTTTAGTTTTGATGCAATAATATCATGGGAAATAAATGTATGGATTTAGTAATATCATGGTTTACGATGTTATTACATTAATTAAAGATTTACTACTTGATGATACATGTATTCTAGAAAATTATTACATAGAATCAAATTTGGTTGGAAAATTTGGATTTTAAACTACTAAAATCCATTCTTTCCCAAAATATTATAGTCAGTTTTGGAAGGAAAATACAAATTTGAGTTAGTGAAAACAGTGTGTTATATGAAAGTGGAACACTAATAAAGACATAACTCAATCCTTTATATTATATAAGTTGATTTGGAATATCCCTTTAATTCCTAGGATTTAGAAAAAAATTGTAAGAAACAATGGTAAGAAATATAAGATAGAATAAATCTGAAAGAAAGAAAGATAATGATGGAATAGTGTATCCTATAAATGGTTTAGATTGAAAGAAATTTTATAGGTTACATCATGATTTTTTATCTAACCCACATAATGTTAGATTGGAATTATTAAGAGATGGTTTCAACCCATTTCACCCAATGCATAGCAAGAAGATCAGGATCCGGCATGATCCGGTCCTCAAAAATATATATATATATATATATATATATATATATATGTATAATAAAAAATGAGTCAGGCATACAGGGGTTTATTACATAAGTGAGTGTGCAAGACACCACATCGATCCGCCTCCACCATCGGAGCACAATAATCTGGGGCTGTGAAAGACCACATCATATCAAGATCAAGTATAGCCTTTTTAGCAAGTGTATCTGCAACCTGATTAGCCTCCCGGTACACATGGGAGATAAACATCTGTAATTGATTGACTTGGCAGAGACAGTCAACCCACTAAGTTAGCACACACCACGGTACATTTCACATTCTAGTGCTCAGGGCATGAACAGCAGTCATTGAGTCAGATTCAATCAAGATCCATTTCTAGTTAAATGGGACAGCATACCTTATCGTATGAATCATGTCCCAAAGTTCAGCTTCAAAAGCAGTACCAACGCCAAGGTAATAATAAAAGCATCCCTTATGAAACCCACAGAAAGTGTGGAAGACTCCTCCGCATCTAGTCGGGTCCGGTGCACCTGATTCGGCTCCTTTAACATTTACTTTGAGGCACGGTGCAATTGGTGGTATCCATCTGATATGTTTAAGCATCTGAGGTTTGTGTGGACGGCCTAAAACGCCAATCATCCTAAGAATTTGGAGGTCCGAAATGGTGTTAGTCATTACACCATCTTGGACCACTTCTGCAGCGTACACATCCCTGTGGAAGGAGCTCATTCCCTTTTGGACATCAATAACCACACCATCGAACAGGGCCCTGTTCCTCGAGTCCCACAAGGCCACAAAAAACACTGCAATATCAGTGATAAAAAGGTTGAAAATATGCTCACTGTAGCGCACCTGCAGTAGCATGGACAATAGATCAAAAATCTGGATTCTGTAATCCACCGCGAATCCGAACAGCCCACCCAAGTAGTTCCAGAGTTGACAGGCATGATCACACTCTATAAACACATGCTACGTATTATCTTCTCCAGCCCTACAAACAGTACACCTGGATGCCAAATGAAATCCATCACTCATCAAGTGTTCAGAAGTGGGGAGTCTGTTTTTCCAGATCCTCCAATGTAAGATAAATCGGGCTGGACGAATGAATGGAGCTCTAAAATTCAGTAGCCAGGTTGGGGCGTGATCATTCCCTCCACATGCAATCTTGTATAATTATTTGGTGTCAAAGATCCCATTCTTGCTGTGTATTCAAATCAATTTGTCATAATCCATAAAAGAATAACTATTAATTTGAGATAACACATAATCAAAAATATTCAGCTCATGCAAAGATTGATATGAGAGAAAATATGAAATGGATAGAGAAGCAACTTCAGGTGTGACATTCATGAGTTTCAAGGGACGATCCAACCACAAGGTGCTCCAACAGCTAAGACTGGAGTCCCTACTGACTAGCCATTTAGAATAATGCATAATCTTTGCGTATTCCTACTTAAGGGAGGACCATACCAAAGACTGGAGGTGATATTTATAGCCATTAACCAGTTGCTTTGTGAACCTGCTCGACATGAATTCATCATCAACCTCATTAGATATATTCCTCCAAGTGAACTTTCCAATCAGACCATCATTAAATATACGAAGATCCTTAACTCCTAATCCTCCCATTTCCATAGGTTTTATGCAGTACTTCCACTTCACTATGACCAGCTTCCTTTCAAAGATTGATCCTGTCCATATAAAATTTCTCACCAGGCCTTGAAACTCCTCAATCAATCCTCACGGCCATTTGTAGAGAGAGAATGAGTAAACAAATTTGGATGTAATCACTGAATTCACGAGACAAACCCTCCCAGCCATGGACATGGATTTTCCCTTCCAACTGGAAAGTTTATGAGTAATGTCGGCATAAATACCATCAAGATATCTTCGTTACACCCTTCCCCAAAAAAGAGGCACCCCAAGATACTGAAAGGGCAGGCATCCCCGCTTCACCCAAAGATAATGAGTGATCCTATTCCTTTTTCTAGTAGTGATTTCATTTCCAAAAACAATTGAGGACTTGTCCCAGCTTATAGCATGTCCAGCCACATCCTCATAATGATTAAAGAGAGCCTTAATATTAGATATGGTTCACCTTGAGGTATGCCCTAGCAATAGGATATCGTCATCATAGGGAAGATGGGATGGGCCATGATCATTAATACCAGCCCTCATCCTTTTATACATACCCATATGAGAAATCTCATTGATTCATCGTCTTAAATAATTATCCGCAATGAAAAACAGAATAATCGATAATGGGTCACCCTGCCGAACGCCTCTTGAGCAAGGAAATAATCCTCTCGGTGCACCATTCACAAGAATTGACATCCTTGAGGATCCAAGAAGAGTTCCAATCATATTCAGAAAACAATTTTAGAACCCATATCTCTGAAGTATCTCAATTAGAAAGCTTTATTTAAGGGTATCAAATGCCTTAGATATGTCAATCTTGAGGGAAAAGTTCTCTTCCTTTGACTTCCTTCGCATGAGGTTAACACTCTCAGAGGCCATGAAAAGGAATTGTTGTATGTTTCTTCCAAGGACAAATCCAAATAGATTCCCAATGATCATTCCTCCAACAATTCCACCCAACCAGCACATAATGATATTGCTGATGAGTTTAGGAATTGTATTACCAAGAGCAACAGGTCTGATGTCAAGAGCATTTTCCTTCTTTTTAATGAGTGCAATAAAGCATGAATTCATCCCATGGGGAATATGTGAATGGGAGAAGAAATCCTTCATTGCATGATCAATATCATCCTGCAAAATATCCCAATAGAACATAAAAAATTTATTAGTGAAGCCGTCAGGACCCAGAGCACTCTCAAGATTAAGAGAGAGGAGAGCAGATCTGATTTCCTCCTTAGAAGGAGGGGCTGTAAGAAACTGATTCATCTGCTCATCAACATATGGGCTGATGTTGTCCACCAAATTAGTGGAACAATGCTATCCAGTATCATATTACAAACCTTTAAAATTATCAACAACAACTGATGGTATCCCATCATCATCAGAATAAATCTGGTTACCAATTCTGATCACATTGTTTCCAGTACGTTCTCTCTTCTCTTTATGAATTCTATTGAAGAGCTTAGAATTCATGTCGCTATCCTTAAGCCACTTCACACTCAACTGATTCCTCTCCAGCCTCTACTTAACCATGAGAAGGTCATCAAGATTATTTTATGCTATAATCTCCTCCCTAGACAGGGTGGGATGATGCTCATGTTCAATCTGAATCTTTCAAAGGTCCTCCTCAGCCTTTTGAATGTCCCCATCAATTTTAGAAAAATATTTCCTGCTCCATTCCTTAAGTAATCCTTTGAGATGTTTCAGTTTGACAGAAATTATGTACAGAGGACTCCCAATGGGTTCATGCCTCTAAGCCTCCAAGACAGTTTCCCTACACCCTGGGATGACAAGCCAAGCATTATTAAACTGGAAGGGTGTGGGGACTGACCTCATCCTCTAGAAATTAACATCAACAATGATTGGATTATGATCAGACTGATACTTGGGAAGAGTAAACCCATAGACCCCATGTATGTCATTCTGTTCATCAATTTTCACAAGGCATCGATCAAGTTTACTGGCTTGCTTCCCTTCCCATGTGTACCTACACCATGTGAAATCATATCCAGCAAGAGGGATCTGAATTAAATTGCAGGAATCAATACACTCAAGGAAATCATAGGCTGCAGTCCCATTAAAATTCATCCCTGTTTTTTCCTCAGGAGTCAAAACAGTGTTGAAGTCCCCAACAAGCATCCACCTCTGATCCATCCCTAGTGATGTAGCTTTAAGATCCTCCCAGATTTCCCTTCTCCTCAAGTAATAAGTGGAGGCATAGAAAAACGAGACAGAAATATTCTGTCCAGCAATATTACAACTAAGCAGAATATTCTGAGGTCCATTAACAAATGAGTTAATTTTTATTTTTTCATGTCTCAAGACCCACAAGTTGTCCATGTTCAAGCTATTCTTATTGCTGGATATCATATTGAAGCAAATTGAACTCTATTTGAAGCCTTTCCAATTTCCAAACAGAAGCTTTGTCTCTGAAATATTGACAGGCATCAGTTTGTAGGTCATGATATAATGTCGAAGGGCTCTGACCGTACGGGTGTTTCCCAGCCCTTGACAATTCAAATATAAAATCCTCATTAACACTAAGCTCTGACCCTTGTCTGGGAGACCTCTGTTCTCTCAGTATCATTTTGAGTTCTGACTTTCTTGCCTTTACCTTTTTTAGTTCCCCTAGAGTAGGATTTGGAGGCCTCGCACGATTGTACAGCCTCACTGCTCTCCTTCTCTTTACTGGCATCATTCACACCAGCCTGCTCATTCCTTGTAGCATCATCCACACAAGAAACAACCTCAGGACCAGCCGGCCTTTCAGAATCAACCTCTTCTATTTCATTAGACCAGAGTTTCTCACTCAGTGCAGTGAACATGTTCTTACCATTCAAGTGGGGAGAATCAGTATTAATTTACCTTTTCTTCCTAGCCACTTTGGAAGGAGAAACCTGGACAAAGACTCCATCTGGGTCAGATGCAGCTGCATGAGCATTTCCTGGACCACACCCATTCTTGTCATTTCCTAGATATTCCCCCTTCTCAGGCCCCAATGTTCCTGCTGTAATATCATCCTCACAACAAGGTATCGTGCAGACAGCATCAAGTGCCCCACTGCTCTCCCAACTGCCAGTTGCATTGATGGGGGTGTTTTGATCAGCCACCTGCATAGACACTACCAAAGGAGAATGCAAGTTTCCTGAATCAGATGCCCCCAAAGAGACCTCCTGCCCCAAAGCATTAACACTCTGTGAGAGCCTATGCTCAGGATCAAGACCCTGCCCACAATCATGGAGCACAAAGGCATTATTCTCAGCCTGTACCAGTTCAATCCGCGCAGCAGCAGACAAAGCAACTAGAACTCCATCCTGCCCCCTCAGCATTATTCTGTGAGATCCCTTTCTCATAATTAGCCTGTTCCAGTTCAGTAGCAGGCGATGCAACCAAACTTCCAGGTTTGTTCCCAGAAGAAATTCCAATTACCTGAGGATCCACCCCTTCATCCAGAGGTCCCTTATCCTCCTGAGGTCCCCCCCATCAAATACTGGCACCTGGGCAGAACCACCATCACCCTGTAAAAGCAAAGTCACTGCCTTGCCCTTTCTTTTATTTCAGGTTGTACCATCATTCCCTTTTTCATTACACAACGAGCATATTTTGTCCCTCCTGTACTCTGAAGTCATATGACCAAAGATCAAACAATTCATACAAAATTTGGGCCTCCTTTCATAGAGAATTTCCAATCTCATGCTATCATCCCTCGTTGTGAGGAGGACTTCTTCCACTAAAGTTCTAGACAAATTGACTTCAACCAAGACATAAGCATAATGCCCATATCTAGGATTATCTGTTTGTTTATCCATCTGAATTAGATTGCCCACACCCGAGGCAATGTCCCATAGGATATGCGGATGCCAGTAGAGCCAATTGAGCTTGTAAATCCTAATCCATAATTGGGTGTGCGTGCATCAGACTATCATGGGATCAAAATTCCTATCTTCAGATTTTTTATGTGCAAGCTTATGATGTATTCAGAAAGTAGTACTTTATGTTTTTTGCGGATTTATTATGGATGATAAATGGTTTAAATACTTATTTAATAATGTTTGGTTGTAGTTAAAAATAGAAATTATCCTTCCGTATTTTTATGAAATATACACATACCCAGATATTAAATTTTCTATGAATTTTTAATTTTATAAGGAATCAATTATTTCTAACAATAAATCATCCATATAGAAAAAATATAAGATAGTTCAATAATTACATCGAGACAAATGAAAAAAATCAATTAATGTTAGAGAATGATATTGTAAAAGAACTTGATGGTTTGAATTATGTTCTTAGAAAAAGTCAATAAAATATTACAAACATAAATAATTTTAATTTATATTTCAATAGAAATTGGAGAAATAAAAGTATATTCTTTGATTTATAATATTTTTCATCAAATTTATTGCATCATTGTTTGGATGTAATGTATATCAAGAAATATATTTTTCTGATCTTAATTACTACTCTTTTAAATTTCTACGGAAAAAAGAATATTTGTGGTCGTCCAATGATTTGATAAATTGGAGTATAATAAAAAGACTTCATCATGAGTAAATTAGTCTAAATAAGTGGGAACTCTTTTCCTTATTGAAAAAACAATTTCTTTATGTCTTGTAAAGTTTGAAGGTTCCATATGGTTATTCAACTAACATTTCAAAAAGGCGGAATACACAATATGTGAAACTAAAATCTCTTAAAACCCAATATTATCATGTCTTTTTACATGAGTTGATTCCCATTTCAATTCTTCATTTAATTTCACATAATTTTAGAGTTAATATGATTAATTTATCTCATTCTTATTGAGACCTTTGTGCCAAAATACTGATCAGGAGTATTCTTCATAAATTGTAGAGACATGCACTGATTATTCTTTATGACTTAGAGAAAATTTTCCCATTGTCATTTTTTTCATGTATTTTATATCTGACTATTAATATTCCCATATAATTTATTTTTAGTGTTCCTATTTCGAGTCAATGGATGTATCTAAGGGAAATAATGATGTTTATGTTTAAATCTTATGTAATAATTAATATTACTCTGAAGGATCTATTATGAAAGGATATTTAGCACAAAAATGCATAGATTTATATTTATCGTACTTGGATAACATCACTCGAGGTATAATCAACTAATGAGAACTAAATATGAGAAATATGATCTAATTCATCCAATATTTCCTACAATTACTCAAATTATAGGGATATCTGGATCATACTCATTATGTAAATTTAGCAGGTAAGAGTGGGAAATGGCTCATCGTACAGTATTACTCAACTATGGTGTTATTGATGATTACATCAAGTAAGAAGACTAATAAATATTCATTTTTTTAATTGTGTGATTTCTTTATAACTTATAATATTTTAAAGCATTCATATTTGTAGAGAAAATTTATAAATTATAAAAAGAAGACATCTTTATCTATATATTAAGATGAATAAAAATTTCACAGTAATGAATTTACTTCTTGATTAAATTCAAAGGTAATAAAATTCATTTTTGTTCTCATAATATAATCACATGTATCTATTTAATATTTTATGTTGGTATCTTTCAGGTTCTAAATTTATTAATGAATGGTGTATCAAGTGAAATTAGAGTGTTTTTCATTGTTCCAGATAATGTGGTGTGTGATTGCAAGGAAATGATTGTTAGTGGATTTGAATGCATTATAAATAACTATGAAAAGAATGGCAGCATATCATGATAGTGTCACAATAAGAACCATAACATATTTTTATGTGAGCGCATCTGATAAAAAACCTCAATCAAGTAATATATCATATTATGGGGTCATTGTAATATTCATTTTATTGTATTATTATGCACATGGTTATGTCACAATAACAAAATGAATGTGGTTTGATTTGATCACCTGAAAATGAATGAATATAGACAATTTTAGATTTATAGTGATTGATATGAACCATCAGCATCATACTGATGAACCTTATATTCTTTAATCACAATCTAGATAAGTGTTTTATATAAATATTATGTTAAAAGAACAATTTGATGTTATTGTACATGTCATTACTAGACATATTTTTGATGAATTTATGGATAATAATTATGTTTTAGATTAACCTATAGTTACTTATTTGAATGTTTCATTTGATGAAATAGATATTTCAATTGTTAGAACATATTTTGAACTATAAATTATCACAGAGCAGATGTAGAATTGAATGATTTGTAACTATTTACTTAATATTATTGCAATATTTTATGGGTTTTTTTAAACATTCATACATGATATCAAATTAATATTATATCCCCTTAGGAATTTGCACTTGATATGATCTATTTTTTAAATATTATGTTGTTTATTAAATAAAGGTCCATTTGGAAGTATGAGAATCTAGTTTGAGGTGAATCGTAATTAGAAAATTCTTGCAACAGATTAACCTGATAAAAAAATTAAAGACATCATTAGTAGATAAAAGATAATATTATTTGAAATTTTATTATTTACAATGAATGAATCCAACCAAATTTTTTCCTAATATAATGGAAACTTAAAATGGGATACAAACTAAAACTATTGAACAAAAACATGAATATTTATTTTACAGAATCATATATTACCAACTGAAAACTATAACAAATGCTACTGAACCTCCAAATAATTAAGGTTAGAAGTGGAATTTATGATAAAATAAAAAAATATTAGATTCGGATGAAAATAAATTCATTTGTTTTGGTGTTGAATTTCAACATCATGGGGCTAAAGTTAAGTATGTATCAGAATCTTACTATGAAAACTCTAATAAAAATTGCGTGAATGTGGTAAAACTTCATGTTAGAGACTTGATTTTTTGGTGAAAATATTCTACAATTATTCATCACATATTCTATATATTGGAAATCATGGTATTATATAATTTATAAATAAATTTATTAATAAATTTAATGGTATTGTAATCTAATAAATTCAAATCTAATAGTTATGTGTAAAACAAATTGTTCTTTAAATAGTGTAAATATAAATATATTTAAAAAAAAGTGGAATCAAGTGGAGACCATATCTACTAACTAGGTTTAATTTTTGAATAATATTTTTTGTAAAATGGATCCTACATTTAAGAATATCAAACATTAGACTATTCAAAATACTTTTTGATGAATTAAAGAGAAATTGTGCTGTTCAAATATAATGGTATAAGAACAAAACTGTCGCTCTTTAGATGTTGAGTTGGAATAAGAAGTATAATTTTTTAAATATTATGTGAAATAGAGGTTAGATTAATAAACTTATCTGTGATAATGAATCTGAATAAAATATACAGAGTGAATTTAATATGATTAGAAATAATATCTATATTTAGAATATTACTTAAGTATATGGGATTTAATTAATGATGTTAAAATTTGTGGAAATATTTTATAGCCAACATCTAATCATTTTTTTCATTTTAATAGGTGGTATTGTAGTATGTATTCCATTAATTAAATTTATATTACTACCTTAATTAAATTATGATCATAAAGTAGTTGATAAGAGTGATACATTAATTTTAATTAGTATATACTTAGGACACAAAAGAGAGAACCAAACAAACCGTGTGCTATTCTCATGATACATTTTGTTCAAAAATTCTTTTGAACTTATTATAAGATATAAATTATTCTTATTTTAAATATGGAATTCATTTTCAATTCATAGAAGTTGAAAAATTAAATTAAAAAACCCATATACGTGATGAAAAACTGGGTTTTCAAGAAGTGTATTTTTTAAGAAAAAGTTGATTTTATATTAACTATATGACTAATAATAATCATTCTATGAATATAAACTAATATTTATTGATGTATAACCTATGAATTTAACTTTAAAAATTCCTCATTTTTGATTATTTTAATTAATTAAAATAGATAAACATTATTCATTTTAAAATATTTTAAGAAAAATCCCACTTTTAAACCCAAAAAAATTATAATAAAAACTGGTAAAAAGATTAATAAAAACTAATTAAGTTAATTAAAAACAAAGTTAATTAAATATAAATATAATAATTATTTTACTTTAAATCATATTTAAAACATATTGGTACTTTTAAAATACTTAAATTATTGTTAATAAATAAATTTTTTTATGAAAATATTTATTTTTTAATATTCACTAAAAAATTAATATTTCATGGAAAATCAAAAATATTTCACCCAAAGTAAATTTTGGTATTCTTATTTCAAAAAATTAAATCATATTTTCAAATTAAAATTCAAGAATTTAGAAATTAAACTTTTAAATAAAACTGTATAAGAAAATAGTTTAGTTAAAACTATTTCCTTTTTGGTTTAAAAAATTACTTAATATTTTTAAAATGAATATAACTATCTAATTTATATTAATAAGTATGAAAAATAATTTATTCTATCATTAAGTAGGAATTTATATTCTTCCCTTGTTTTATAATTTTTTTCCTCATAGTTTTATTCACTTATTAAATAAATGGGGATTTCTTTCTCCCATAACATTTTCAGATTCTCATGTTGCCACTTCAACTAATAGTTTTTTATAAAACCTTAACCATGTGAATCACCTTATTCTGAAACATATTCTCTCTACTTTCAAGAATCCAAAATTTTTTCCATATAAGAAATATTTTCTTCCAAATGAATTACTTCGGGGATCAAGAAATGAGTTGAATTCGGGACATATTTTCTTAACATCCAAACCTGAAATACATTGTTTACCTGAGATAAACTTGGAGGCAATGACACTTAGTAGGCCAATAATCCAACTTTATATAGGGTTTCATACATTCCAACGAACCATGGACTTAGTTTCCCCTTCTTACCAAAATGCATAAAATTTTTCCATGGAGAAACTTTGATAAAGATATGATCACCTACCTAGAAAGAAATTTATTTCCTCCTGTTATTTGCATAAAATATATACCTACTTTGAGCAATCGCTATATGCTGCTAAATCAACTAAACCTTCTCCTCTATTTCCTCTACCAACTTTGGTACAATAAACTTGATTTCTCCTATATCATCCCAAAATCTAATTTCTGACACCTTTTTCCATATAATGTCTAAAATGGTTCCATCTATATACTGGAATGAAAACTATTATTTTAAGAAAACTCAAACAAAGAAAAATGTAAATCCGGAATTCCCTGGTAATCCATTGAACATGAATGAAAAATATATTCTATGATTTGAATTTTTCTCTTAGACTGTCCATTATATTGATAATGAAATGTTTTATTGAAATTTAATTCAATACCAAATGAATTATGTAGTCCTTTCTAAAAATTAGACATAAACCTAGGATCACAGTCTAATAAGATAGAGAGAGGCACTCTCTCTAACCTAACTATCTTCTTTTGATACAGTTGAGAAAGATGATATAAATATATTGTATCTAAAAAGGTAATGAAATGTTCATATTTAATTAGTCTATCAATAATAACCCAAAATCACATTGTTACCTCAAGAATTATTTGATAATCCCACCACAAAATCCATTGAAATATTTTCCAATTTCCACTCTAACACTTGAAAAGGATGAATAATTATCTTTGGTAACTATCATTCTACATTAACATGATGTCAAGTCAAACAATTCATGGTAAATTCATCAATATCTATTGTTATTTCATCCCACCAGTAATACTCTCAAACGTCTTTGTACATCTTAGTGATGCCTGGTTGAATAGAATATGGAAAACTATTAGCTTCACTCGACATTTATTTCTTCAAATGAGAATGAAAAGGAATATATAATATATTTTTTAAATCATAAACACCTTATTTATCAACAATAAAATATAGAAACTTATCCTTATTAACATATTCTACATTTTCCTACAAATATTGATCCTCATTTTGAGCTTTCTTAATTCTTTATGACAAATTCGACTACATTGAAACCTGAAACAAAATAGAGGATTTCCCTACATCCATAACTTCTAGGACAAAATTTATCAAATAATCAACCAAAGGGTAATGTCCCAAATGTAACATGGTTAATTTATCATTATTTTTTCAACTCAAAGCATTATCCACTTTGTTTTCTTTTCCAGGATGGTAATGAATCATGTAATTATAATCTTTGATCAGTTCTGGCCATCTTCTTTGTCTCATGTTCAATTATTTCGACGTGAATATATTCTTCAATTTTTTTTGTTCAGTATATATTTCACACATTACTCCATAAAAATTATTCCTTCAAATTTTTAAAGAAAACCCACATAATCTAAATCTAAATCTTGTGTAGGGTAATTTAACTCATGAGTATTGAACTGATGTGAAGCATAAGCAATTACCTAATCATTTTTCATTAGTAGAAAACAATGTTCTTTAAAATAAGCATCACTGTAGATATAAAATTATCCATTTATGGAAGGTAATTACAAAATTTGAGCATTCAATAATCTTATATTTATTTTGAAAAATAATCATCACATTCTTTTATCCATACGATTTTAACTCATTTTCGAGTTAACTTAGTCTGTGGGATAGAAAAATGAGACAAGTGTTGAACAAACCAAAGGTAGTAACCCTATAATACCAGAAAATTATGATTCTCTATGATATTTTTGAGTCTTTTCCATTCTTCAAAAACATTTTTTAGAAGTTTCAATAGTTATAAATTTTTTAGGAACAATATGTATAAGGAAATAAATTTTCCATATAGTTTCTTTTATTATAAGGTTTTAAAAACTATACATAGGTTTCTTTTATATTCCTTGTAATTTTTTGAATATACCAAAATGTCATCAATGAACACAACCATAAACTTGTCCAATAAATCATGAAAAACACCATACAATAGGTGCATTGGACAACACAAAAGGCATAACTACAAACTAATAGTGCCCATATATAGTCCAAAATGTAGTCCTCACAATGAAATCCCTCTTCACCTTCATCTAATGGTACCCAAACCAAAGGTAAACCTTTTAAAAATACTATTATCCATAGAGATGATCAAACAAATCATTAATATGCATCAAAGGATATTTTTTCTTAAAATTTATGTTATTCAAATCTCTATAGTCTATTAAAAGCCTCATTAAATAGTATTTATTTTTAATAAACAAAATATAAGCACCCCATTGAGAAGTGGAAAGTCAAATGAAACCTTTATATAATAACTCTTTAAATTTATTTCTCAATTCTAAAATTTCCAATTTATCCATTTGATAAGGGGGTTTATAAATTGGATTATCATCAGGCACTAGTCAATATTAAACTCAACCTCCCAATCAGGAATAAAACTAAAAAAACAATCTAGAAAAAATCCATGTATTCATTCCCCAGTGGAACATTACTAATTAGAACCATTTATTTCTTTTTCATAATATGATCCAAGTAACTTTACCTACTATATCTAATAAATTTATCATCTTCTTGGTATGTTATAAAAGGCATGAAATCATTGAATAAAAATTTCTTGGATTTACGATCTATCTTATCATAAAAGACTAAAATCTAATCCATACCCAAAATGATATCAAACTCTACTATGTACAGTTCAATATGATTTGAAAGAAAGAACATCCCACTGATAACAACATCAATGTTTCAATAAATCTTTGTTTCTATAATACTTAACAAAAGTTATATCAAACTTTCATGAGGTGATATTCCCAATTTACTTGTAAATTTCTTAAAAATTAAATAATGTAAAGATCCAAAGTCAAATGGGGTTTTGAAATAATATGAATACACAAGTAAAATTTCTATCAGTACTTCATTTGTTGACCCAACATAAACTATAGTAGTAGAAAAAAAAATAAACAACCTTTTTCTTCTGATCTTGATGATTTCAAGCCACATTTACTAACTTCTAATAAACACTAGCATAATGACCCAACTCATTGAAACTAAATCACCTCACCATTGGATGGATATTGGTTACCTCATTATCTGATTATTCAAGGTTATTTTTCTTGTAATCACAAACAATATGGAAAAAAATTCTGTATAGATAAAGATTCCCTGATTTCATAAGACATTATCAAGGTTTATTTTTACAACACATACCACAAC
The DNA here is from genome assembly GCA_963277665.1 of Viscum album. NCBI lineage: Eukaryota > Viridiplantae > Streptophyta > Magnoliopsida > Santalales > Viscaceae > Viscum > Viscum album. The sequence goes on from OY728135.1 coordinate 1,183,248,355, forward strand.
ATGGGAACTTCATTTTATTAACTCCAATTTTTTTTTATTTTTCCACAATTTCTTCCAGCCTAATCACTTCTTAATTTTATCATAATTAAGAACATAAGTGTTAGAAAACTCCATCTAAATTTATGTGGCACAACAAAAAAACGTTTTCATATATTTTAAATGCTCATGCAGTAAAATTTATTCATAGACTTGGTTTTAATACAAAGTAAAATCAATTAATTTTACTATCAATGTCCTAAAAAAATCTAGTATGTACCTAGACAGTCTTCTAAAATTTTCTTCATACAAGGCCACAGAATATTTATCTTTCTTTCTCAATTCTAAGAATTGTTTTTCCATATATATTTGAACAACCTTAAAGAAAGATTTCTTAATTAAAAGATACTTAAATGTTTCACATTACCTGGAATCAAATAATAGTTCTCTCTATTATTCTTAAACAAATACCATCATCAATCAAATCCACCTTCAAAATGATAAATGTAAAGAGTTACCTTTTGAAATCTCAAACATCCCATGACTTCAAATATCTTCCCCAAAATATTGATCCATCCTTCAGCTATCATCGGGTTAGATGATCCAATGAATTATGGGGCATGTTTCCTCATGAAATTATCCACAATGGACAAATTCCTCCATGGTAGACTAGGTTCCCCTATAGCATGGATACCACCACTATTTATATCCTATGTCAACTGATCCATCACTACTAATGACTATTCTGTTCCAATTAAAATCATTTAGAATTCTTATTTGGAAGGATGTTTTCCTCTCGATGCCTTCCAACTACAGCTTCCCTGTTTCCTATATGAAAAACTATTCTTCTTGAACATATTTTACATGAAGAAACATGGTAATATTTAAATTCTATAACATTTAAACATAATAAAAAAGTAAAATATTTCAAGGGAATTCTATTGATATTATCCTAACTTCTAAAGTAATAAAATCCACCCTTTGATACCAACTATAAGGACCCGACCTTAAACATTATATAATCTTGAGTTTCGATTCAATAATTCATTCTATTACATTTGATAATATTTTTAGGTTTAGATTTTTTGTGAATTAGTCCATAAATTATACATAAAATAACATCATAATACAAAGTGGACACTTCGAATCACTATCCATTTTCCCACTATATAAAACTTTTAAAATAAAATATGATTTCCTTTCATGAAAAACTCCTCACAAATTTCAACTTTTCCTCTTCCATTCCCTTACCCATCATTAAATCTTGTAAAAACATTTTAAAAAAGTGGGATGAGTAAAAAAATATTAGTAAGGTACATAAAAAATTTTACTTAATAAATGTTTTATTTCCATATAAAAAATTTCATTAAATTATTTTTAAAACATGGACATATAAGAGAAGGAGTTGGAAGGAAAACTTAAAAGATATTTTTTAAAGAAAATCCCTTTATCGCTATAGAAATATTTAAATCATAGGCCCTATAAAATAATAAAATTTTAAAAAACATTAAATATCACTATAATAGATAAAATAATGATATAAAATTTTATAGGGGCTTTATATACACCTCATAAAATAATATAGGTTCATAACATCAAAATATTCTTTAATGAAAAGAAAATAATATGAAGTCCCTTACCTCAAGCTCGATTCATCACAATCATTGTTTATCTTCCTAAATAATAAACTTATTTTAATTATTTACTTTACTAAGAATTTTTTTCATGTTTATTATTACTTTTAACTTATTACCGCATTATATATTTTTTTTCTTAATTAATTAGGTTTACATAAGATTTTTTGACCATATTCATATTATGGGTCAAAATGAATTTGATGTGTTGACTACGGTCAAAGAGTTCATTATATAAACATATATATAGAATAATTATCATTAAATAATTATCATATTCATACATAAATTATAATTTTATGTCCAATCATGATATATGGTTTTGAGAAATGAAGTATGTTACAATCATTGAGACAGTAGGTCATACGTACGCATGAGTGGTGTTTCCATTTTTCAACGATCATTATGGAAAGAAGGTAAGTAATATTTTACTTTTAAAAAATAATAATAATATCATGTATATCATATTATGTTTTAAAATATAATTATATACATCATCCATGCGGTGTGGTAATATAAATAGTGTTACATCACTTCGTGAATGTGGTAGTCCGCACGTACACAAATGACGTTATCATTTTCCAGTGACTGAAAATGTAATAAAGAAAATGATATATTATTTTTTTAAATGATAAATATGTCATTAATATCGTAATTATTTAATTTATATCACATATATTAATTATATTTACACTTATTAACTTACTTGTAAGTGTAAGTGAATAATGAATCACATTGCTTTGCGAGGCGGTAATCCACTGTACACACGAGCGATATTATCGTATCCCCTATAGAATGGAATGTAAAAAAAGGTATATATGATATAATGACTCCATAGGGATAATTTTTCTATAAATATAATATATATACTTCATATAAATCATCATACCAAACCATTATATGCGGTGATGGAAATATGAATGACATCGGTTGATAAGGTGGTAGTTCACCGTATACATGAATGATGATTTCGTAACCCATTTGATGGATCAAGAGAAGGATTAAGGTTATTCCATTAAAAAATAACATATAATTATATTTAATATATTAAAGTTATTATATAATCCTATTTTAATGATAATTGAATGGGGTGGTGGAAAAAAACCCTCGTTGAAGAACATACCTCTTCTTCGGGTAAGTTCTTTTGGTTTTCACCAAAATTATTCTTAGATTGGATTTATGAAAACACTATGGATTATATTATGATTGGGGGAATTAGTGATGTTATTCGGGTAGGTATTGTAAAAAAAATACATATTTAAGGTGTAAATAGAAGATAAGGTGGGTGGCCTTTTATATGTGGAGTATTATAGAGACTTATGCATGATAAGATATAAATATGTCCATAAAAAATATTTTATACATTTTTTTAGGTCATTTTAACCCTTATTGTTTTAGTTTAACATCCGTTATATCCATTTTTACCTTAACCACAACAATTAATTTTTACTATTTTCAATATTAATTTTGGTAAATTAAGTTCACCTTATTATAATATATAATTTATGAGGATTAAAAATATAAAATAAATTTTACCAAATTAAATTCATTTAATTGGAAAAATTAAATTTAAAACAAAACCCACATATGTGATGAAAAATAGGGTTTTCAAGAAGTGTATTTTTCAAGAAAAAGTTGATTTTATATTAAATCTATGACTAATAATAATAATTTTTTTAATATAAATTATTATTTATTGATATATAATATAAATATTTCATTTAAAATATTTTTAATAAGGTATTATTTTAATTAATTAACATTCAGAAACATTATTCATTTTAAAATAGTTTTCTGAAAAGTCTCCATTTTAAACTGAAAAACAAACTTATACTAAGAACCATTATAAAATTGATTAAAAGGTAATTAAGTGTATTAAATATAAATAAATAATAATTAATTTAATTTAAATCATATAAAAACATATTTGGACTTTTAAAATACTTAAATTATTTAAAATAAATGACTTTTTTACAAAAAATAGTATTTTCACTATTCACTAAAAAATCAATATTTTCCTAAAAATCCCAAAATTTAACCCAGTGTAAATTTTGATATTATAATATGAAAAATTGAAATAATATTTTCAAATTTAAATTCTAAAATTTATAAATTAAACTTTTGAATAAAACCTTATAAGAAAAGAGTTTTGTTAAAACTATATCCTTTTTGACTTGAAAAATACATAATATTTTATAATGAATATATCTATCTAATTCATATTAATAAATATGAAAATGATATATTATATCATTAACTGATTTGTTACACTATGATTTGGGAAACACATCATGAAAAATCAAACATATCTAATAAAATATGAAAAATGACATATTTTATGGTTTGAAAATATGCATTAGTGAAATTACTAGATAATATAAGGAAGCCAACATGTCAAGTTATATGTTATTAAAAATTATAAATATCCTTCATTATATAATATTTTTTCTTTATTGTGGTAAAATTTGGTTAAAGGAGAGACCTTACTTACTAAACAGGTTGTTCATCTAAGTGAAGATGGGGCTGAAGAAGGAAATACATGCACCAACCTTTAATATTAGGAAATATTATTTTTAAAGAAATTTAATTTACTAAATAACTTAAATTACAGGCAAACTCAAGACTAAATGAATTTTAATATAGTATAACATTATAAATAATTCATTAAATTTTCAAGTATGGATATGACTAACAAATTATGAAAATTATATAGTTGATACATAATTTTTTGAGAAATGAAATTAAAAATAAATACCAGCTTATAATAAAAGAAATATTTTTTGGATAATTTTTTTTTTACACATGAAATGTATTTTTATCTTAATAAATTAAATTAGTAATTATTTATGAATAATTTTAAGGAAATTTAAATATTTAATCTTAAAAATCATTCATTAAATACTTTTCTATGTGTGGAATAGGAATAAATTTAGTGTTATACTTAAAAGTGTATTTTTTCTACAAAAGTGGCTTTGTCTCATTTTTCACACTTATTTTAAAATTAATCTTTTATAATTTTAGAAATTTTATTTGAAAAAATGAACTTAATTTATGAATTAATCATCAAATAATTATCTTATAGTGTGTTTTTGATAATTTTATAAAAAGACTATTTTTTATGAATGGTGAAAAATCATATTTTCATGGAAAACTACCTTTTATTTTAATGAATTTCAAATTTTAAATTTTATTAAATATTTTTAAAAGTAAATTTACTTCAACTTTATTATTATAAATCCAATTTAGTACATTTGAATCAATATTATGCTCAATTTTGATATAAAAACTTCATATACTTATGGAAACCTTTTCTTTAGAAACCCACTTTTTTATCACAACCACGAGATTAATTTTAAATTTAATGATACCACTTATATGAATTGAATTTATTAATATGTATTCCATATTTTTAATAATAATAATTAATATTATATAATAATTCCAACTTAATTTTTTTTAATAATGAATAGAAAAAATGGTCAAAATATGTTACTACATAAAGGTTAAAACAGTCTTACCGAGAGTTAAACTTAAGGGTTAAGAATTAAAATGATCTAAAAACATTTGTAATTCCTATTTTATTGCCCTATTTTAACATTATCTCGTCTAAATTTCTAGAATGAACCATTTTGGATCCTTTTGACCAAGAAATGGACATGTCATTATTTGGAAAACCTTGAAAAATTACAAGTGTGACACTAACCTCAGTTATAAAAGGTCACCCAATATCCTCTCCTATACACACATAAAGATACTTTTTTCATCCATTAACTTCCCAAATAAATTTCATACATCTCTAACCATGATCTAGAGTCCTTGGTTTAATCATAAAACCCTCCTAGGATAGATTTAGGTGTAAATCTAAAGATATTGTTCGAAAAAGAGGTATAATTCTTAACCACATGTTTCAATTTTATTTATTATTCCACCTCATTCAAATATTCTTAAACCATTATGATAAATAACATCATTATATCTCTCATAATTATATTTTATTATTTTAATTTCATAACCTACATCTAACTTTCTTCTAGTAAATGGAAAACAAGACAATCAGTCGTGTGTACTGTAGACTAACGTCTCACGAACCGATGTAATTATTTTTCCATCACTACCTATCAAAGATAGATATAATGAGGGATTTAGTTAATATATATTATATTTATGTTAAAATTATACTTATGGAATTATAATAACACTTTTACCTTATTACCTTCCAATCTTTTGGTATATGATAATGTCGCTCATGTGTATGTGTGGACTACCGCCTCCACACACTATTGTGAATCCTTTTTTATTTAATTTTCATATGGATGGTAATAAGGAAATATTTAATGAATTTATATATTATATTGGATATAAAAATTATTTTTTCAAATTTAATTAATATTTACCTTATTTTGTTCTATATATCCAGATAATGGAAATTGTGTTCATTCATATGTACGGCTTATAATCTCCATGAATGGCATAATTCATTTTTTTATCCCTAACATTTATAGATGACTCCAAATATATATATAATGTATATATAATGTATTTATATCATTATTATAATATTATACACTATTTAACTATAATAAAATTATAGGTACCAAAACTATCAAACTGAAATATACATGAAAAACAAAGCAATTTCTACCCAAAACAATAATTTTAACAAAGAATTGTTAATAAACAGGTGACAAAAGGTTATCAGTAAATCATAAATTGTATGATATATATGAGTTTGGTTATATAATATTTTTATAAAAAAAATTTATTTATTATACTAGAGGTTCAACCATGTACGAATAAATTCGATACTTGAGGTAAGGTATTTTCATCTCACTTTAATTTCTATAGGACACATGCCATATTCACCACTTTTTAATTTTGAGAGTTGTATATAATGCCCCAGAAAGTATTTTATTATTATTATATTGAAATTGTGGAATATATATATCCATATAAGTTTCTTGTTTTATGGGTCTTACAATTTTAATGTTACTACAGTGGAAAGGGATTTATGCTATAATCTCATTATTTATCATAGTTGTATATGCTTAAGTTTTTTATGATGAGATCTTATGACATATATCTAAATAAACTCATTAATTTTATTCTCCTATGGTTATTGATCTATATTATAAGTTATCATTTCATTTTCTTCTGTTTATGTATTCAAGAGAGAAAAATAATATTTTTAAGGAAAACAAAAAATATTTCTCTCTTTAGTCAAAAATTATTTCCCTTCCATTATTATGTTTTATAAAATTATTTTAAATAATGTTTTTTCTATTATCTACTTGTTATTTAAATAAATTTTTACCCTTTTTAAATTTTAAAAAAATAGTTTAAAAGTAATACTCTCATAATTTTTTGAACTAGGTACTTTTTAATTTTACCATGAACATGAAAGGAATATTTGTTTTAACATGTATAGAATGAAAAATATTTCCCACCATCATGAATTCTAAATATTTAAAGATTCTTTTACATTTTTTCAATGTTATTTGTAAATAATTTTTTTCTTTAATTTTTGGGAAATTTTTTAGATTTCAAATAATTTATTTTAAAGTGGAAAGGATATTTTCCTCAAGAAATGTTCCAAGTGATATTTTGAAATCATTTTCTATATAATATGGAATCCTTTGAAATTTTATGATATTTACTAGGTATATGATATAATTATGCCATCCTTACTCTTTCTATGGATTTTTTATCCTTATAATGACAAGATTCTTTTGAATCTTGTTTTTTTCTCAAGTTATGCTACGATGAATTGATGAAATAGTTATGAAACCCATTTCTTTTCAATGGGTTAAGCTTTTTTAAAATGTGTATAAAACTCATTTACATTTCATGTGTTATGATATTATTAATTTTGTATGATCTTGTTTAACACATATGTATAATTATACTTATGTGATGGGTGGGACCATAATTATATTTCCATCTAATTTACTGGGTAAATTGATATCTCATGAGATAAACAGGATTGGAATGTGGAGTGAACCTAGTTAATCAAGGCACTTTAATAACCATAATAGTTTTTGGATTGAACCTCAACTACTATGATGGTTTAGGAAGTGAAACCAATCCACTATGATATCCTTGGTAATAATCATTGTCTTCTAAAGAAATTATTTTTTTCTTATCTGTATGATGGAATTGAATAATTCATTCCATGCATTTTTTCTCATGACCCATGATACTATACTCACTCAGACAACGCATGAAAATTTTGAGCAGAAATGTGTATCCATGCCGAAAAAAGAATCATATTGGATTCTCATATACTAATATAATTATCATACTATGAGGTATAGATATAACTCAAAAAATTTACCCAATATTGGGACATTGTTAAAGCATCCTACTAAGGAGAAAAAAATATATCATGGGGAATAGTTCACTTTTTAAGCTTCAATTTGACTACTCGTAAATCCCAAAAATACTTACAGATAAAAATTTATGACCATTCTAAGGAATCATTTTTTGCAAAATAAAAATTTAAAAGTATAAAATACCACATAATAATTTTATCTACCACAAAGAAACTTTCCCTAACTACATGGCACCTTGAACATTTCATGAAACACTCCTTTCATAAACTAAATTTATTCACAATCTGAGGTGGTATATTTCATCCTCTGATTAACTGAATCCCTATGTGATACTCTTTCATGAATCCCTATGCATAATACCCTTCACAAATCCCTTTGTGGATGGACCAATGAAGAAATCCCTTTTTAAATGAATCCTCTACATGGTCTCCCTCCTTCACAAACAACAATTCAGGCACCTTTTTTTATGTGACTAGATATTTTTGGGAAAGTGTTTATTCACTCCTTCCTATAAATATTGACACCTGATTCAAAAATATGGTGGTGAAACATTGAAACAAGGCTGGAACAAATGTATAGGAATCATAGCCTATACAAAATCTCCTAGAATCACTCAGGTAAAATTCCTGAATTCAAAAACTAGAGAGGGCCTTTGAAAAGTAATCCCATAATGGCCCTATGCAAAGTAATCCCCTCATGAATCATACAAATTCTAAATGATATGTGAAACCTGGTAAATTTTTTGTATAATGCTTCCTTTTGTAACCTCTCAAATAAAGAATAAATCACTTTGTGAAGCCCCTTTGTGGAATCCCATTTGCAGTGACTCTATGAGGAATCCCCTTTTTGAATCCCCTTTGTAGATCCCCTATACAAAATCCCTTATATGTATCCCCTATGTGAAATCCCCTATGAGGATCCCCTATGTGGAAAATGATATACATACATCCATATCTATAAAATTCTATGTGACTATCCCATCATTCATGTGGTCCATGCCGTGAGGGCTACGCCCCCGCACCCCCGATTAGTATCAGTGATGGGCTATGGCCCCAACCCTATGGGCTGATCCTTTCACTGTTGTCACTGACCCCCATGAAAAATGAAGAGTCTCACTATGAATTTTTCAAGATAGGTTGAGTAAATTTTTAGTTGCGGCCTATAGAACCCTAATTTCCACCCATATAATACCATGAGTTGAGATACTCTTCTAAGATCCCTAAAATTTCTTGATTTGAACTACTCCTCTTGGTCCATTTCTCTTGTTATGAGTTGATATTCTCTTATCATATTCCCTAAGTTTCTTGAGTTGAAACATTCATCAAGAAAATCCTAAACACCCATCACCTAACTACAATGCTAGGTTAGAATATAAAGGGGTTCCCTTTAACCATTCCCACACCAACCATTTTTAGGAATATTCATCCTAGTAGTCCTCACTACATGACATTAATCTGTAGTATACCCTATACGACAAACATAGGATGCCTCCTCTGAAAAAACAGAGATTCCTTATGCATCAATAATAAGAAGCCTCATGAAATAATCATGAGACGACCCCCAAACAACAACCATGGGCATACTATTATGTGTAGTCCTCATAAAAATATTAAATAATCATTGATTATAGATACTCCTCAGGTTTAAATCTTCAATAAACCATGATTCAAGATACTCCTCATGGTACCAAAAATGTGGTCATCCTCCTAGGTATAAGCCCTATCAAAACCTTCAAATTACCATGAGTCTAAATACTCCTCATGGTTCTAGAAACATGTGTATCCTTCTAGGTGTAATTCCCAACCAAAACTATAAATTATCATGAGTTGATATTCTCCTCATGGTTCAAGAAAAATGGGCATCCTCCTAGGTGTAATTCACAACCAAAACTTCTAATTACTCTGAGTTGAGATTCTCCTCATAGTTCTAGAAATACGGTAATCCTCATAGGTGTAAGCCCCCAAAAAACCTCTAAATTTCTATGATTTAAGATTCTTCTCACAGTTCTAAAGACATGGGCGTCCTCATAGGTGTAAGACCCAAACAATTGTCTAAATTTCCATGAGTCGATATTCTTCTCATTCTTCCAAAAACATGGGAATCCTCAAAGGTGTAATCCCCAACCAAACCTTAAATTACCATTAGTTTAGATTATTCTCATGGTTCCAAAAATATGGGCATCCTTCTAGGTGTAGTCTTTAATAAAACCTCTAAATGACCATGATTTGAAATTCTTACCATGGTTCTAGAAACATGGGAATCATCCTAGGTGTAAACCCTAACGAAACCTCTAAATTACCATGATTCAAGATTATCCTCATGGTTCTAAAAAATAGGGATCCACCTTAGTAAAAGACCCTACCAAACATCCAAATTACCATGATTTTAGATTCCTCTCAAGGTTCTAGAAACATGGGCATCCTCCTAGGTGTAAGACCCAACCAAACTTCCAAATCACCATGAGTCAAGATAATACTCATGGTTCCTGAAATATGGGCATCATCCTAGGTGTAATCCCCAATCAAACTTCCAAATTACCATGAGTTTAGATTATACTCATGATTCCCGAAACATGGGTATTCTCCTAGGTGAAATCCACAACCAAACCTCCAAATCACCAGGGTATGTTTTCATGCAATGTGACTAGTCTTCTATTGTCTCTTATTTCTCACACTATAAAAGACTCATGTGGGATTATAGATTTCTGATAGTCATTCCATAAGCATGATAAGAGTAACTTCATATTATCTTTTTTTTGGTGTATAAGTACCTAAATTCCATCTAACTATGTGGTACCTGATTCATGTATTTAGAAAGATACATAGGAATCATCTTTAAGGTTCGAACCTGATGTGATTTCCCCTTTAACAATTTCATCGAACTATATGGTCTTTGATTTCGGTCTTTAGTAGGATACATAGGATGCCTATTTGAGGTCTGAACCCAATTTTATTTACCCTTTAACCATTCCAATTAAATATGTTCATTTCAATTCATTATTTCATAGGCTATATAGGAAACCTCTTCAAGGTTCAATCCCAACTCCAAAACACTATCCACCTTCCTGGATTGTAATAAACTCTGGAGATCCCAGCTAGTCAGATGTAGAACAAAGTATCATGAATCAACAAAAGAAATATTTGGAATATATAATTCATATAGAGGTTTACATCAAACACATGGTCTTGATTATATAATTATAACATGTAAACTAGTCCAAAATAGGTATTTTGGAAGGATTCATGAACACATCATATATCTATAAGAGATTCTTAAAGTATGAAATAATTCCCCTAAAAAGGGTGTAATGAACTTGACCTATTATCCTCTCGGCTAATAAATTTTCTAATATGTCATTGGAAAAGTCCCCATGACCACCTACCTTTAGAAATTATGTCTTCATTAACTCCAAACAAGTGTGGAAGTAAAATCCATCTAAATTAGTGTATACCCCAAATCTATGTATTATGCCAATGTTATGTTCTCATGGATAATATTCTTTGATTAATTTATGATTCATGTCACATAAATTTCCAATATTCATTCCATGTCTCAATATTATGATCTAAGACATAAATGGTATGGTTTTCTAATGTTAAGATAATGTTCTCAGACCCTTATTCCCATGTTGTGCTTATATGATCATTGATATCTCCCTTGTTTACCCTTACTGGTCCTGATCTCACCCTTTATTATTTTTATTTTTCCCATGTTATGAATAATTTTATTATGTATGATATTTATAAGAAGGGTTTTACTTATGAAGAAATTAGTGGGAGGTGTTGTGGTTCACTTATAAAATAGTTTTTTAGGTATCCATTTTTTCAAAGACACCAAACATTTATAGTCCTCGTGTGTGTTTTTGTAAGATGAATTGAATATTCATCTTTTAGAATGTAATATATGTGTGTGTGTGAAAATTTTGGGTTTATATAATACTCATATGGTTTTCTTGATATTTATAGGTAGTAAACATTTATTGGAGACACTTCAAGGTTCATCCTCTACTTCTATGGAGGTAGGGATAGGTAATTCTGCATTCACTAAGAAAATTTCCCATCCCATCCTAGATTGCAAGATTATGTTTGAGTTGATGAAGAATAAATTTTTTGAGATATAAAAATTTATTTCAAGGTTGTGGAGTACAGAAAGAACATGAAAAATATTTATGATTCAAGTTATGTCGTAGACTCAATAAATTAGTGAGACCTGGAGGAGAAGTATACTACTGACCACCCATTCAAGGTTGATTTGGGTGGGAAATCATCTCATGTCTCTTATAAATATGAAAATGATTAACTAGAGTAATAAATATATTATCATTTTATGAAGAAAGGGAATAAAGGTAAACATTATGTGAGAGATTATTTGGTGATTTCAAGAAATTGAACCGGAGGGTAGAAGAACTATTTTGATTTTCTAAATTCTATGATGACATGATCGGTGGGGAAATTAAATGGGCCTAAGGAGTATTGTCAACACACCACTGGATTGGAACCTAACCACTATCAAGTTATCTCATTCTATATTGATATTATTTGATATTTCTCAAGTATAAATAATATTAATCCCAACAAGGAAGTGAAATAGGAATTATAAATAAAGAAGGGGAAGAGATGGATAAATAAGCATCAACGATTATGATGCAACATTCTAAGGTGACAATGGAAGTTAAACTTTATATTTAAACCTATAAAATTGATCTTGACGTGATGTTTGAAAGGGTAATTAACGTTAAAATAAATGATAATAAATTATATTGGATTTATGAAAGATATCACATATTTATTCATGGGTTTAATAGAGGGAATATAAACATAGAGAAGTGTATTAGGATATGGGATAAGATGGATTCCCTCTTTGAATATCAGACTCATGTTAAGCCTAAGTGGGATTTTGATAATAATGATTGGGGTCTAAAAACGGATAAGAGAACCAACAATATAAATCTATTTTTAAATAGACCAACTTTCTATTTTATAGTGTAATATGTTTATTTGTTCTCATCTGGTGTAATTATTTTCATGTTCATTTGGTATGGACACATTATACTTGGTTCCCACTTATTTATAAATGTATTATGGATTGTTTTAGAAATAATAATTTTTTTATGGATTTTAGATCTAGATTTAACCAATGAGAATATTTTATGGTTAATGAAAACAAGTCATAGTTTTTTAGAATTTAAAATAAAATATATAAATCCACTCTAGCCCTTTATAAAACCCTTAAAAATCATCCTTGACCTTTGAAATAGACCTTGTAATGAATTGGTATATATTTTCATGGTTTTTAAATTACTATTGATGGATTTATTCTTAGAATTAAGAATAATAAATCATGTACTGATGATAAATTAAATTAAAAAATATTATTTTGGTGATGGATAAATGGACTCTTATCTCTTATCTTTCTATAAATATTTGATCATCAAAATTTATTAGATGAATGGTTTGTGGGATTTTTTTTCAGGAATATGTAGTTAAGTAATTAATGTATGAGGCCTATTAATGTTCTGCATGAGTAATATAGTATATTGATATGATAAAGGATTTTAACCATTCATTTTAATGTGGTAAATAAATTTATATAATATTATTGAAGTAGGAGTTAGTAAATTACTCAAATCACGTGGAAAAAATAAATTCAACTTAAAGTTAGGAAGGATATATATATTTTAATTAAAATGGGATTTTTAGGTTTGACAATATTATTTTTTTATTTAATTTTGAAGTGATTTTATGTGAGAACATAATTTTATGATACTATTTATTAGATTTTTGGTACCTTTTTAATAATGATATGGTGAAATACATAAAGTAAATGGATTTTATTGTTATATTGTGATGGGATGTTGGTAAGTAATTATAGTTAAAATATAAGATGTTTGTGGTAGGTTTCCTAAGATAAAGTGAATGTTATAGAAAATAAGATGCAATGTGATGAATGAAGTTAAAAATTTGGTTGTGGTAGATTTATATTCCCTATAAATATTGAATTTTGTTTTTGGAATAAGTTTTTGGGATGTTTGATATATAATGATTTTTTTTATTATTCTTTGATTTAGTTTTAATTTAATATTTAGATTTATATACATGGTATTGATGTGCTTTATATGAATTTTGATAAAAATTCCTTGACTTGATATTGATATGTTATGGTGGGATGTGATATTAACTGATGATGATGTGGTATAGAATAACATTATAGTTATTATGGTTTGTTGTATTACCAATACAACTATAGATTTTTTTTGTTACCGTACCACTATACAACTATTTTTGTTGTAGTTTTATGGTTTTGTTGTATAGTTGTTATTTTAGTAGCTAAATAATGGGTGGTTGTTGTTATTTTATCAAATCAATCATTAGACATGTGAATGATATAGTGTGGGTGATGTGTTATGGTTTTAATGATAAGGAATATTTTTTGTGGTTAGGGTGAACTAGATGATTTTTTTTGGTTGTATGGATATTGATGATGGTGATATAGAGAATAGTTATAGATGATAAGGATGGAAATATAATATTTCATGAAATAAAGGTTTCTTAAAATAAAATTTTATATTGATTTTTTCTTTTTGATAAATTAGCAAATTTGTATTTTTCATGTATTGAGGCATTATTATGACTTGTAACTTTACATGGGATAGGTTATAGGAGAAAAAAATAGGCATGCTTGTATACTCACCCTACATTTGTATGTTTTTTTCAGACTTATATGATTGATTCAAAGGGTGTTTCAATCAATATGATTTTAGAATGATGTGATTTATTTGGGAGTGGGAGGATTCATATGTTCATATAATTGTTTGAATTAGTGGATTATTTCATTATCACACTTTTTTGACATACCCTTTCATGTGTTCATTTAAAACATTAAATAATGGTTTAATGGATTTTATTTGAGGATAATTTTATTGGTTTTTAAATAAATATAAGTGTAATGACCTCTAAATTTTTTATTCAATACCCTTAGTGATAGTCTCCACCTTATAGCCTTTGGAAGGTGGGATTCATAAGTCACTTTTGATCCCATTGGAAATTCAAGAAGATTCTTGGTGGGGTTGGGTCATGATAATAAATAAAAAACCAATGTATACATTGGGTGTGTGAGCCAAAATAAAAACTTTGAACATCCATAAAAATTGTACCTTATGTATATATTAATCTTCAATATATAAAATTTTTTATTATCATTTTTCATAAATATCATTCCTCGGTAAATGAAATTTCATAAAAATTTGGTTGTTTCCAATGTTTATATTTTTTTACCCCACGCCTTAGGGATAGTTATTGTTTCTTTTATTTTTCCTTATTTCTTTTATTTGTTACAACACATTATCCACATTTCAGTTTTTTACTTGTGTGTTATCATGATTATTGAAGACACTAGGAGTGACTATTAAATATAACATTTATATCCACTCTCATAGAAATAATTTGGTATTTTTTCTTCAATCCTTGATTAATCGATTATATCACTACATTCTATTTTCAGTATTTTTCTTCTTCTAAATTATGTTTTTTATGAAAATTATAGTGTGAAAACTATTCTACTAACCACACACTTTCATGTGTTAATTTTAGGTGGATTCATCTATTTTAAAACTTTTTTATTTAGTATTCTCAACATTTATCTATAAAATTTATTTATTATTCTATTTTTAATCTATATATAACATTAAAATTGTGTAAATATTATTAAAAAAATTATTTTAATTCTACTATTTTCCATCCATTTTCACACTTTACATATATCTCTCTAGTTTCTCATTTTAATCCATGTAGAATCATGTTTCTTATATAACCAAATTTTAAGTTAATTTTCCTTACCCAACTTTCTTTTTAATGAATATTTCATGATTCTCTTTTTAGATTAAGTAGGGGGTAAACATTTACCATAATATATTTGTAATTTGGTGCTCATGAAAATTATAATACTCGAGTATGGGAGGGAAT
Organism: Viscum album; assembly: GCA_963277665.1. NCBI lineage: Eukaryota > Viridiplantae > Streptophyta > Magnoliopsida > Santalales > Viscaceae > Viscum > Viscum album. The sequence goes on from OY728135.1 coordinate 1,183,264,255, forward strand.
TTATTCTACCCATATACAAAATTATGTAATATTATACTTTGGATATCTTATAATATCATGTACTATATAGTTATACTACATATGAAATTTAAATGTGAGAAGATGGATTGGATAACATAATCACATGTTTTCTATCTTAGCCTTACACAATACGGCAATCAACATACTAAACATTGTGGACTAAAAAATGATTATTGAATTAAAGTGGTTATTCTGTAATATTAACCTATACATAGGGTGTATTAATAATATCAGATATCTATATGGAATATACCTTACCCCAAAAGTGAAATATATGGTAAAGTCAAAGACATGAAGGATTTCATGTGAAAAAAAAGAAAAAATGTGGTATTAAATGAGTAAAAAATATATACTTTTATACCCACCTTGTAATTCTAAGATACTAGAAATAGAGGCCCTGAATCTCAACTATAAAATAATGAGGGGTAAGAGACCCCTGGACTACTATAAATGTTCAGTAAAGTCACATTGGTTATAGTTTTTTTTCTATTTCTTATATCTTTTTTATTTTTACTTTATTATTCTTATCGCATCTATACACTAATTTATTTCAATATTCTTATTAATCTCATAACGATGAGATGATAAATAATATGAGTAGTAATTTAAGGTGGTTTCATGTTTAATTTATGAATAATAATTTATTTTTTATAATGTTTTTATGTATTTTTTATATATTCCTTCAAAAACATCGATTTCATTTTTTAAACCCATCATGATTAGATAATTCACATAGTTTGAGGGTTATCGAATCATGTGTCTAAATTAGAGTGAGTTTCATCTTATGGTATATTTTTTATAACTGTTTTTTTAAGATTTGTTATAATTTTATATAAAAGTAATTTTCTTTCTAAATAGATGGACTAAACCAAATTTGTTGAAAAAAAACAAAATAGTTAATGGGTTTCATTATATGAAAAATATAGTTTCATTTAATCCATTATTATTATGGTAAATATACATAATAATTTTAGTACGACATAATTTAGAACTAAGGTTGAATATAATTATAATTAATAAAATATTATCCTAAATTCCATAATACTAAAGACTTTTGAAAAAAATTCTTCACCAAATTTCATTTCACATAAAAAAGCATATTGTTGAATTTTCTCCATTAAAACCCATTTTTATTGAAACTAACAAGATAGTTAGTTGAAGAATCAAATACTAACCACCAAAAATCCTCTTTTTATGGATATATCTTAAAATTTTATATAATATAGTAGAATTTTGGAATTAATTTGAATCATATTATGAAGGGTATGAAAATATGATAGTGTATATATAATAAATTTACCTTTTAAAATAGACCAAAGCTCCCAAAATATTGAAAAATGATAGAAAAAACACTATTATTTATACTCTGTCAATAACATATTCCATATTTTTGACACATAGTATTTATAAAAATATGTATGAATATAAATGTATCTTTACCTTGTAATTTAAACAATCCAAACCATAGCCTTAGAATGTGACATCCCAAGCCGAGACATTTAAATCAAGTACTAAAAACATATTTTTTATTTTTTATTAAAAATTAATTGAAAATTCCACAGTACATTATACAACCAAGGATATTTTTAGGTCTAGGTTCTATAAGATTAGTAAAATACCTTAAATAAAATCAAAGTTTAAAAAAATATTTATTAAATAACTAATTATCTTAATGACTTTTAATTACTTAAATAAAGTACATCCATTTTATAACGTTTAAGGTACTTTTGAAAAATAACATAAAAAACATGGTATGTGCATAAAATTTCCCAAAAAGGGGTTTTAAAACTAGTGAAAAATACTTCGAAAATACTTTGAAAAATTTTTATATCATATACAAAATATATATAAATTTTCAAAAATATTATGATTGGGGATTTATGATAAATACTTTTAAAACCCTTTTAAAAATACTCATCATTTTGAAAATCCATTACAAAAATAATCTTCGAAATATGCTTGGATTTATCCTTGAAAATAATTAGAAAATAATAACACTTTTATGTATTAAAATAATACATGAAATATCTTATGAGACCCTTATATCTACTTAACATTATCATTGATAAGATAACATCATGTTGAGGTCATGAGTTCACTACCTATTTATTATTATCTCATTTGATATAAAAGTGCTGAATTTAATTTTAATAAAACCTTTTTTGAAGATCCTACTTTCATTTCAAACCCAATGAATTTTTTTTCAATATATTATATAAATTAGTTTCATTGAAGAAAATAATTTTATAGCTCCTAATCTTGGAAATACCACTTTTTCTAAAAATCCATAATAGAAATATGTATATCTAAAATAATTACTTAGGTTTAAAAGCAATAAAAATTAACTCTTTGAAATTAAAACTAATACTTGTATATAAATGTATGAAATTTCACTAGAAATTATAGATTATGAACATATCTACTAATATTCATGACATACATGCACATAAAAATAATAATTTTTGAAAACAAACTTTCTTTATAATAATTTCTAAAAATTATCACAACAAGGAAACTTTGATAAATATAAAACAAAGTTTTGATATAATCGAGTTTTGAGAATAATAAAATTTCTTCCAAAAAGATAATTTTGGAAGCATAATTGAAAATACATATTTCCCTTATAGTATGAAATCATAAATTGTTTTAGAAACAATTATTCTCTTCAAAAATTGAATTCATCCACAAACATCTATAAAATAGGGTTTTTTGAAATAAATAAAATATGAATTTATTATATATAATTTAAAAACATAAAATCATAACCATTTTTGATAAAAAATAATTCCATTAAACATAACAAGAGTTTAAAATAAAATCATGTATGTTTAAAATAACTAATCCTTTACCTAAAAAGATAAAAAATGAACCAAAGTAACCTTCTAAACCAAGGCATCCTTTTATCAGAACTTGAGAAAACTAAGTATAACTATGCTAAACACTCAAAGGAATATTTATATTTATATCTGTAAGATAAGAATATAGAGTGATCTCAGTGTGATTCAAATTTATTGCTTGTTGTGAAAGATGATATATTGATATATTTTTATGAAAACCAAACAGAAGAGGATAAATATGAGTTGCTGCAAACCAATAGTACCTCAGAAGCTTTCATAAAAATAGAAAATTGATAATTAATACCCCTCTTAATAGGATATCTATAGAAAAAATCACCAAATACGATAATTAAATAGGTTATTTTATTCAAAATGATAGAAACATATATATATATTTTATAATTTTTTTAAATTAAATCAGTAGAGGATTCGTCAAAAGAGAAAACCATCCAAGAATTTATAAAATTAATGTATAGATTTAAATATGACAAAAATTTAATAAACTATTTTTTATTATGCTCGAATTAAGAAAAATATAGAAAGATAACAGGGATATCCAATAATGATTGAGGAATAAAAAATTAAAAAATATCAAATAGGTAATTAATAACCCAAAAAGGATAAGATTCAGACACCCAAAAATAAATTTGCATACACCGACCTATCATCAAATAGCAAAGTAGGAGGATGATGACAATGAATAACTCATTCTTGATTTCTATCATCTCAGTTTGAAACCCTATCCATGATCAAAACCCCTTCAGTGATTGATCTCTTTGGTTTTCAAACTCATGTCAATTCGCTTCACTCGATCTCCCTCTTTGGTAGTCGATCCCTACTCTATCCTCATTTCCTGATATTGGTGCCTCATCTGAGAACCTAATTTGCTCAGCCTCCGAAAGTGATTCCCAATACCAACTCTACCCCTTCCCTTATATGACTATCAATTTTTTATAAATAATATTAACATATGTTATATAATGTTCATATTTTGGATGTTTGAAATAATAATAATAATATTTTCAGAATTTCATTTTTTTTAATAAGAATAATATTCATAATTATAATGTTATAAAAATAATTATAGTAATACACATATTTTCAAAATTATCATAATTCATATATATTTATAATTTCAAGATTTTATAAAAAAAATTATATTAAAAAATAAATTAACCTAAATAGTTTATAATTATCTTAATTTAGTTAATTTATAATTTCATATATTTTTTATTAAATATGTTTTCTTAATTTTATAATAACAAAATATTTTATATTTAATATTAAATTTTCTGATTATTCATATTTTATGTATTTAAAATATTTTTTAATGATAAAATTTAATTATTGTTATTATCCTAAATTTTCTACTACGCTCACATTAAAATTTATCATTTTTATTTAATGTCATGTGTCATATAACCATGAAAATTTATTTATAATTTTTTTATAAAAATTACTTGAAAAAATAACTTGTTAAATTAATTTATATGATTTAAGTATTTATAATTATAAATCAGTTTTTTAAAGTATTAAATTATAATTCTGATAATTTATTTATTTTCATTAAAAAATAATATTATCTCATTAGAATATTATCTATAAATTTATATTTTAACTTATAAACAACATAATTATTTATTTAATACTGCCATGATAATTTCTTTAGTTACTTTATTAATAAATTATTATTCATTCACTTTTTTTAGTCATTATTAAAAGTATGTAGTTAATGTTTAAATAAATATACCAAGAAATAATTTTTATATTAAAACTCGGGATGATGCATTCCCCCCCCCCCCTTAAATGAATTGCAGCCTCATAATTCATTCATCATACCTAGGAAAATTTTGAGTTTCGATCTTCAGAATTAGGAAACACTAAAACAGAAAAACATTTATATTTTAAAGGTACTTATCAACCTATAAGTTCAAAATAAAATATTATTGCTTAGATTTTTCCTAAAATAATAATGCATGATCTCCAAAGTTTTCTAGACCATTACTCTAATACCATTGTGACAACTTGAACCTGTACATTCATTTTTGGTACTAAAAACATGTAGTGTATTTTTTTCATTAAAAAGTAATTGAAAAATACATAGTACATTATACATCCAATGATATTTTCTGGTCTAGGTTCTAGGGGATTAGAAAAATATCTTATAAAAAATAATAGTTTACAAAAAATATTCATTAAATAACAAATATAATTCACATGTGATAACTCCTTAACCAAAATCCATCCATTTTTTAACTTCTAAGACACCTGTGAAAAATATTTTAAAAAACTTTGTATGAGCATAAAATTTCCTAGTAAGGAGTTTGAAAACTAGTGATAAATACTTTGAAATTCCTTTGAAAACATTTTATATCATATAAAATATATATATAACATTTCAAAATAAAAAGATAAGGTTTTTATGATAAATACTTTTCAAAACCTTTCAAAAATACTTATCATTTTGAAAATCAATTAAAAAATATGCTTTGAAAAGTACTTGGATTTATCCTTTAAAATTATTCAGGGATAATAATTATTTTATGGATCAAAATTATACTTTTAAGGTATTATTAAATACTTGTTGCTACTTAATAGTATCACTTGTAAAAAACATCCCATTGAGGTAGTGGGTTCTCTCCTCATTCCTCATTGTCTCATTTGATATGCAAGTTCCAAATTTAATTTTAAGGAATCATTTTTTGATGATCTATATTTCTCATTCAAAATTCATTAAAAAAATTCAGAATCTTACATAAATTATTTTCATAGAAGAAAATAATTTTACAACTCTTATTCTTGGAAAAAACAATTTTCTAAAAATTCATAATAGAAATCCATATTTCTAAAATAATTACTTAAATTTAAAATCTATAAACTTTAATTCTTTGAAATTAAAACTAATACCTATATAAAAATGCATGAAATATCACTAGACATTATAGATTATGATTATATATACTAATATTTATGACATACACAGACAAAAAAATAATAATTTTTGAAAATAAACTTTCTTTACAATATTATTTGAAAATTATCACAACAAGGAAATTATGATAAATTGAAAATATAGTTTTGATATAATTATGTTTTGAGAATAATAATATATCTTTCAAAAATATAATTTTGGAAATATAAATATTTCTCTTATATAATAAAATCACAAATTTTTTTAGAAAACTTATTCACTTAAAAAATTGAATTTATCCATGAATAACTGTAAAATAGTGGTTTTCTGAAATATATAAAATATAAATTATTTATATATAATTTAAAAACATAAAATAATAATTGTTTTTGAAATAATAATTTCTTTACATAGAAAATGAGTTTAAAATAAAATCATATATGTTTAAAATAACTAATCCCTTAGCTCAAAATACAAAAATGAACCAAAATATCCTTTTAAACCAAGGAAACCTTCTTCCGAAACTAGATCACACTAAGAAAAACTATACTAAAATATCAAATGAAGCCTTCTATTTAAATCCGTAATAGAATAATCCAGAGTGGCCTCAATGTGGTTTAGATTTATTTCTTGAAAAACTATTATATTGACATATTTTATATGAAAATGTAACAAAAGATGATAAATTTGAGTTGTTGGAAACCAAGAGTACCGAAGACGATTTTGAAAAAAATCGAAAATCGAGATTTAAAACCCCTCTTGACTAGATATCGACAGAAAAAAACACAAAATATAATAACCAGATAGGTTCTTTTATTCAAAATGATTGAAACATATATATATTATAACCTGTTTAAATTAAAAATGTGGAGGATTCTACAACACATTTAAACTAACCATGGATTTACACAAAAATGTATAGATATGAATACGACCAAAACTGAATAAACTATTATTGATTATGATTGAAGAAAGAAAAATATATAAAGATGAGAGGGACAACTGATAATGATCGAGGAAGAAAAAATTAAAAAATGATGAATAGGTAATTAATATCCCAAAAACAAGAAGATTCATACACCCAAAAATAAATGCACATACACCTACCTATCCTAAAATCACTAATTATGAGGACAATGATGGTGGCAAACAACTTGAACTTGATTTCCCCTACCCGATTTTCAAACTCTCTCCATGATTGAAACCCATTCGACATTCGATCTCTTTGATTTTCAACCTCATATCGATTTGATTCACCATATCTCCCTTAGGGATAGTCTATCTCGACTCCATACCCATTTTCTAATCTTGGTTCCTCAACAGAGTACCAACTAAAGTGAATCCCCAGATCGACTCCCCCTTCTCTTATCTGATTATCATTTTTTTAAATAATATTAATATATGTTATATAATATTCTTATTTTAGATGTTGTAAAAATAATAATAATATTTTCATACTTTCCTTTTTTATTTAATAAAGATAATGTTCATAATTCTAATATTATAAAAATAATTAGTAATAAACATATTTTAAAAAGTTTCATAATTCGTATATATTTATAATTTAAAAATTTTATAAAAAAAATCATAGTCTAGAATAAATAAAAATAATTATTTTATAATTATTATAATTTTGTTAATTTATAATTTCACATATTGTATATTAAAATATATTACCTTAATTTTATAATAACCAAATATATTATATTTAATATTCAAACATTTGTTTATACACATTTTAACTACTTCAAATGTTTTAAAATGTTAAAATTTTAGTTTTATTTATTATCCTAAATTTCAAATTAGGTACACATAAAACATTATCATTTTTCTTTAATGTTATATGTCACTTAATTATAAGATTTTAGTTATAAATTCAGTATAAAAATTTGCTGCTAAAATTAATTTGTAAATTTAATCTATATGAATTTAAGTATTTATAATTATAAATAATTTTTTAAAAATATCTTAGTTATAATTCAAATAATATTTTCATTAAAAAAAATATTATTAAATTAAAAAAAATTTATAAATTCATATGTTAACTTATAAAGAAAATTATTTTTTTTAAGAGTTCCATAATAATTTATTTAGTTAATTTATTACTAAATTATTATTCATTCCTTTTTTTATATTAACATCATTATTATTAGTATAATTTTGTGTTTAAATAAAGATACTAAGAGATAATTCTTACGTTAAAATTCTGTATTTTATATAGAATAATCAAAATTAACATATGTAATATTTAACATAAATAGTTCATAAATACCTGAAATGGAATATTTAATGCGTATAAACAATCAAAATCAAATTTAAATGTGTTCAAGAGGAGAATAACCCATCAAAAGTAAAGCAAAAGAGTTAAAGTCATCCTTAGATGGTGTCTAAAATTAGTTTTTAAGGTGTTCAACATCAGCCTCATTGATTTCTACTAGATGAATTATTATATATATATATATTAATTTGTTTAAAATATAATCTGAATAATATCAATATCACAACAATACCATTAGGGTTACTAGAGACTAATATAGAGTATATATTAAATAAAAACTCCCCTAAAATCACTCCATAAGAAGGTATGGTATATATTTTCAAAAAAAATATTCATGTTATATATACAAATGAAGTTAGATATTATAAAACATAAATTAAAATCATATAATATTATTTTGATATGTTTATAACATTTCAAGAAAAATTATGCATAGTCATTGGATCTAAATCAATTGTTTTAACTTCAATTATCGCTCCTTCAGCATTTTATAACAATATGGTGGTCAAAGTATCACAAATATAACTAAGTGTTAATAAACATAGTGTACTAATGATCAAAATAGAAAATATATCTAAACTAAGGATTTATATGACCTTAAACAATAATTAATACAAATAATCATATGAAATATATACAAATTACATGAAAGAAAGATGAAAATTAAGAACATGTAAAGGTCAATCTAGTCATATCTCAATGGTAAAACAGTTTTGGAATTGTGTTAAGTTATTTAGCTTGAGTATGTCATGACCTGACCTTGATAGATTCTCCCTAATCTAACTATGTTATTGGGAGTGACACCTTGATCCCACTTTCAATGGATTAGGAGATAATAATAAGCATCAATGGTAGGAATACAAATATGGAAAGCATTTCCCTTTTAAATAAGCTTCAAACATCAAAAAATAAAAATCCTAAAATATGATAAATTAAAATTTCCACAATAAACCAGGATTAGAATGTGTAACAACATAAATGAATGATATAAAACAATAAAAAAACTTTATAGGTAGAACAACTATAGACCAACAATCTAGTGATTCCTCAAAAAGAAAATAAATCTAAATAGACTCTAACTCTTGGAAACCACCCAATACCCCAGGTAAATTTCTTAACACCACTAATAACATGATCATATAAATCATAAATATATATATAAATGTAACACCCCGACTCCAGAATCTCAGAGCCGATGCATTACCTAATATATTATCATGATTAAAAGGAATGAAATCCTGAAGGAACAATCATTTTAGTAATATTGAAGAAACTAGATACATACAGGTTACTCATATTACATTCAGAAAGGTAAAAAAATACAATACATAACAAAAACTAATAAACTGCATCCATGAGAACTCAATAAATGATATCCTATTCAGAACTTGTTAAAGGTAAAAAATGAAAGGGGTGAGAGAAAATTCTCAGTAAAGGTTTGGTCTGCCTCTGAGGTGGCATATTTTCAGGCGGTGTAGAAATGGCATGATGAGGATCATCACCTGTCCCTTTTTCTATAGAGATGGGTTCTCTTCAAATTTACTATTCCTTTTTTTTGACCTATTCAGCTTCATTATCATTTAAAGAAGGTTGAATTAACCCTACAGGAACTGTTGGTCCCAGTGGACAATTTTTTGGGGTTCAAGAACTCACTTTATCAGCCCTTCTTGAATATAAATTCTTGAGATGGTCTCTAATGGGTTTATTTGTGGAGCCAAGAACTCCCAATGGCCCAGGTATCCACGATTCTTGGACTTGCTTTCCAAATTCTGGCACTCATCGGCTGACAATTTGGCCAACAACACTTAAGGACTCTATTGGTCAAAAGGATGGGAGGTCAGGCTCACCATACCCTTTCAGGGGAGTATTTTTTCATGTTTCGGGATGCTCTAATAGATTCCAGTCATGTTCATATGTTCATGAATACTTGGTTCATTCATGAAGATTGTGTCCATGTGCTACCCTTGGTTTGAAATATCGTCATAGGCATGCATATATTTGACGATATGGATGGCAGTGCTGGCTTGAGCCATATTATAAGGTGCTATAGAGTTTATCATCCTTTAGGGGGGTGGAGGGTGACTTGATGTTGGGATCTGGCCCACAAGGAGGTCTTCCTACATATCCTCGAGAGAGGAATCAGAACCCACATATTTCGTATTGGGATGGGTCTTAGGCATAGAAGCTTACCATTTGATGGGACATGATTTGGTGAACCCTTTTAGAGGGGAACCCTATTGAGCTTAGGCCTTCTGGTAGGCGTCCTACATATCCTGATCTAGTCAGGAATCAGAGTTAATTTAGTTTATATTCATGTGGATATTTTAATCATCACAAACCTCTAATCCCACGTGAGTCATGATCGGTGTGAGAAACAATAGGATGTTAAAGATTCGCCAACGCACATGACTCTTCCCATGTTGGTGGGGGAGGGAGAGCCCGCAGCGGATGAGTTCGGGGTGACCGTGGGTGAGAGCATGGAGAAAAGAACCCTTTAATGTGAGATGACATTAAAGGTCAAGCGACCCTACCTTAGAAAATTGTGGACTTACATTAGTGGGAGGGCCTTAGAGCACATTCTGGGATCGGGAGGAGTTATGTCCACGTCAAAGGGGGGAGTGAACATAACACCTTTGACTGATAATTATTCCTCTTTGAATGGAAACTCAATTGATCACCCTTAATCCCAAGAATGGGGAGATTCATGTCGACATCCCAAGGGCATTCCCGAATCCTACACTATTGTGGGGATGGACTTCGTGACTCCTCTTACCATGGGTATGTAGACTCAATGGGGCACACTGATGCACTTGATGGTTTAATCATATGGGTCTGGTTTCATTGAAGGTGTCTTTGGCCTAATGTTGGAGGACTGGTTAGCGGAGGTATCATGGAGGAATAGACAGTAGAGGTGGGGTGAGTTTGGAACCAGAAGGAACAATACCCAAAAACACCCCATTCCGCGTATTGAATTTTTATCTGGGATGGGGGAGGCTCCACATACCATAGTGGTGTGTAGGAAGATGGGTCGTCCATGTACCAATGTGGTATGCAGTCATGGTTATAGGCAACCACACACTATAGTGGTATGCGGCCCACCACACTACTTTGGGCTCCATCCACATACTGATGCAGTATGCGGCACCGGGTTTAGTCTGCGTAGCGGTACGCAATGAGAAGCACCATATTGAAGGGGGGGTCTGGGGACTATTACTCGAGGGGAGTTCATCCGTGAGAAGCCTTCGGTTCATAGTTCACCAGTTAGGTTCATGGTTCTATTATTATTATTCAATTTTCCTATTTTAGGGTTCATGGATGGTTCTACCTATGAAGGGAGTGGTTCGCAGTTCAGGCTTTGCTAATGAAACAAAACGGAAGCCGGAGTGTGGCCTCTAAGTCTCCCTCAATCTTTCCTCATCCACCCTTCTCTCTATCTGTCTTCCTCTCTCTGTCTTTTACTTATACTATGCTCCTTTTATAGAGAATCAGAGCAATCATATCTATTGGGAACATGGGAACACAGCACCATTTATAGAGTCCCATTAAAGAAATATCATGACCTGTGGAAGACTTGGTCAATCAGGGTTTGTGGAGGCTTCGGTTTTCTATAATGGTTCGTGGAACCCTCTTAATTCACTTCTTCCATGAATTCAGGAGTTCACAGCATGGTACGTGACGGTCCTCATGCATATGAATCCATTGGCGACTTGGTCTGCGGTCTGCCTTGCTTGTTTTCCATCACTTTGTGGGCCAGTGGTTTGCGGATTATCCTACATTTCTTGTTGTTCGTGATCCAGCTGGCCCACTTACATTTCCCAGTGATGGTACGCATTCCACTTAAAAAACATTGAAAACATGAATTCTTTAAAGTTCTTTCTAAGGATTTAAACTCATTTTGAGTCCATTCACCTTGTTAAACTTGTAGAAGTACTTGCTTCCTTATATAAAGAATTTGTAAGGGTATTTTCTTCTATTGGATGAATTTTTAGGACCCTAAAAATTCCCCCCTTTAGAATGGTGTTCATTCAGAATGAAAAAGGGTACTGTTCTAATTTAAAAGTGATCCTAAACTGAAATGGTTCATGGTAGAAAATATGAACCCAGTTGGAGAGAAGCACCCCTATATATAGCGGCTCATGTCATTTGTCTTTTACTGTTTATCACAGTGAAAAGTACTCTCGATTTCCCCAGCTTCCTTTGCTCTCATTTATCATTCTCCTTGAAAAAATATCATTATTGAATAGATTTTTACATTCTACAAACCGATATCCTCTCCATTTTTTCATCCTCATACCATGTTTTGGATTTTTAGAATAGTTTTGTGGAATTTCAAGACATAAAATCTGGATTCAGCGTAGGAGGATGCTACATGACTGGTTTGTCCACACAACGCACTTTGATCAGTGAACCGGACTTTAAAGAATATTCACAATCCAAACATAAACTTTAATACTCCATTCTGAAATATGAATTTAATCAAGGCCTAAGTTCACATGATCCTATTTCCAAGAACCTTTCTATTAAATAGCCAATGATCTGTGGACCAACGCATTGCGGATGGTTCGCGTACCATGGTTTTACACGGTAGAACGTGACCATGTACCGTAGCTGTAGGTGGGGTTACTTCTGCGTGTCATGAAGTATGTTGGATATGGCTACATCATACCATTTCTGGAATCCGTATGCGGAGCTTCATGGGGACAGATTTTGAGTCCTTTAACCACTCTTCCATTTCTTTTATCCAACATTTTTTTATCAGACTGACTTCTCATCAGCTTTTGGATCTTCCTGTGCAGGATACAATGGTTGATTCATAGGCCACTGCTAAATTGACAAAGACAAGGGAAACCATAGAGAGGAATAGAGATGATCATATTCTATCAAACATCATTCTTCATGACAACTTATTGACTCTCTTCATGGTGTCAGAGCTCTTAGCTTATCTGTTATCTGTATAGTTTCCACTCTATGGATTTGGTCTTCCTACTAACATGCATCTGCCATTTCATGACCCTAACATCCCTTTCATCCTATTAGAGGCACCGTAAGGTCATGAACATTCCAACATGTTGGTCTAAGTAGAGTACTCAAGTGGGGGGGTGAATTGAGTATCTATAAAAAGATTCTGTTGAAAATTTTTCTTTAAAAGGTTCCCCAATAAATAAATACAACCCAGTCAATCAAGGTAATGTGTTTATAAAAGTCTGACTATTCAATTAACCTCTCATAATATTGATTAATTATCAGAAATATCAATGTGAGTTATTGATACTACTTTTGAATCTATTCTAATAAGGAAAGACAATTATGACTTCTATCCAAGATTAACTATCAAAGTAAAATCTAGTGATTTCTTAAATATACAGTAAAACAGAGAAAAACAAAATTAAGCAACACAGTAGATAAAAAATGGTTTAGTCTCAATATGATACCTAATACACTCCACTTATTGATCACCTTACACTAAGAAGTTTATATTAATAAACATTAATCCACACCCCAGATTGGGGTAAACAATAGTGCATAGGAATTTCCAGGTCACATGACATCTTCCACTGTTCTTCGTGGGTATAAACTATCAGGTCAAACAAGGACCTCTTCCACACTTATCTGTGTGAGTAAAAAAATGTAAAAAGTTATGAGAGGAAGGATATCTTGTATCCTTCAGTTTAGGGCAGGAGACAGTGTGTGTTTTGATACTGACACGCACACACTGCTCAAAAGCTAAAACAATACACAATAGAGAAAAGATGACGAGAAAACGTTAGAAGTGCTCTGAGTGTTATTCTATTCAGCTTTGGAATTTTAGGATGAAGTAGATGCAAGTATTGAGTCCTCTTTTGAAAAACATAGTATCACAAGTCTAGCAGTTCGAAGTGTAGGTTATATAGTTCATGTTCTTCTGGAAGGTGGTACTGTGAAGATGTACTTGGATTTGATCTATGGTAGTGCAGTCATTTGAATTGAGAATAATTCGTGTGTTCTTCAGATGTATCTTATTGCATGTATCGGTTTTCTTCTAAAAATGCTCATGTGTTTGCTGTTCTACAGCAGTGTGTGTTTTAGAAACTCAACTTATCTTCCTTTTTAATTGTTGTTGCACACGTAGGATCTGAAAGAATGCATGTATTCTTCACCTCATACCTCTTACTATTAGGTGACATGTCTATAAAGAAATATTAATTATGTCAGTGCATTTAAATGACTCAAATAGGACCGTTAGGAATTAAATTGAAAACAACAGACAGATTAAAGAATATTGTCACAGTCTATCTAGAAACTAGGTCACTTGGGAACGGTGTCACTAGGAAATGATGTATTTTTATTTTCCTTTTAGTGCTGATATAGTCATGATGGCACAGTTGCATTGAGATTAGGAATGAGTAGCTTAGATGCGGTGTTAGGATCACGACATTTGGTCCTTTTCTAAACTTCGAACTGTGTCATAGTGATGGTATCAAGGAACCGATGTCACATACTTCATGAGATCTGAAACTGGTTACAGTGCCTGGTCATGGTGTTTGGGTCACGGTGTCTAGATCAGGGTGTCTAGGTCACAGTATCTGGGTCAGAGTCTCTAGGTCATGGTGTCTGGTTCTTTTCTAGAAAACTAGAACCGATGTCAGACTCACAGTTTCTCAGACTTAGCCAAATATTTGTATGCATACTTAAGCATTAATATTCACAAAATGAATTTTACATGATCATTCATAAAAGAAATTAATTATAGAACAAATTAAACATAATTTACAATAATCAAAAATGATTTATAGAAATTAAGATCTTGGGTAAGATTATTTAAAGCATAAATAAACCAACCATCTCTACACATGATTTGAGATAGATTAAACAGGAGTAACAATATTTACAGGATGTACATGATTTGTGATCATTAAAACATGATTAAAACATGTGGAGTCCAAAAATATCCTGCTTTTTTATGATAAAAAATCATGTGAATTAGATATCTATTCTCAGTGTGTTGTCTCTCCCTTAGGGAACTTTTCTCCCCCTTTTGGGATTATCAAAAAGAGTACAAGAAAAAGAAAGAATGAAAGTAAATAAGATAATAGAAAACAACATGCCAAATTTCATTAGATGGAAAAAGATGTGTCATTACAAAAAAATAGGCCAAAATACAAAATACCCCTATCAAAAGACAATTTTCACTTTTCTTCCACACCAGTTTTCTTCTCTTTTAACTTGGAAGCTGGATCAGAAGGAGACACAGGAGAAGAAGTAGAAGTTGAAGAAGGGAGTGAGACAACTATTAGAGAAGGAAAAGGGAGTCCTTCAAAAATATAATGTGATAAATTAGGTTTGGTGGAAGACCGAGACAAGTTTTGGTCAAGGATAACAGATCTGATCTGGATTAGATCCTGAGATACAGACATTGAGGTAGAGGTAAAGGGAGTGGATGAGGAAGGAGGTAAACCAGGCCGCAAGGGTGTAGTTGTAGGAGCCACAACATCAGTTCTTTTCACATGAAGATAAGGCTTCAACAACTGAATGATGTCCATAATAATCTCACCACCATACTACATTGCTTTATCAAAATCATCTTTGTTCTTAATTAACATGTCCAATAAAAAAGTTTAATATTTCATCTTTTAAACATGAGTCTTGAATGCTTGAGTGATAGGTGGTATTTTCAAATTCTTTACAAGATACTTTAAATTATTGGTCATATCATGCTAAGAGAAATTATTTTAAAGTATAAATCCACTTTCTTAGTAATTTCTTATTGAGCATAATTTTCAATATTTGAGTGAATACTTACCAAATCAAGTACCTTGTCACTATTTATGACAACTATAGATAGAGTCACGTTGTCAAAACCACTTAACATGGATTGAAGTACCTATTTAACAATAGTTCTGATAAGATTACTAATAAAGGTTTGAGATGACTATCTAGAAGCACTGGAGTCTGTAACAATAGATGTGAGGGACTTTAGTTGATTAAAAACTTTATGTAGACATCCCTTGTACTCATCAATCAGTTTTTTGAGACCAATAACAAGCACACACATCTCTTGGACAATATTCTTTTTTCTTTCATCCACTTCGTCAGCTAATGAAGTGAAGTTTAGTTGAATCAGAGATGAAAATTCCTATGGAATCTGACTAGAAATAACCTCAATAGGATGAGCAGTAGGAGTTTATCGTGATTATAAGACTTTATGAATAATTTCAACCATATCTCTGATAGAATTCACTTAATCACTCAACTGTTTGTTCGCAATTCTTACCTCTTGAATTTCATGAAGCATTTTTGGCTAAATTTGACATATGATCTTCTCTAACATCAAGGCAGCATCTCTTTCACTTAGGTTTTTTATAGGAGAGTGTTGTTTGTTCATGATCTTTTCAACTCCAGCAAACAAAGTAGCTCCAAAGGCTTTCAAATCACCCTGACTCATGAAAGAATGAGGTTCTGGTGAAGGTTCAAGAACATTAGTTGAGATAGGCTTAGGTTCCTTGGAAGATATTACTTCTAAATCAGAAACTAGTTTCAATTGAAACATAGTAGATAGGTCTATGCATTTAACCGATGCTTCCTAGGAATCATCCACATCAAAGTAGCTATGGAACTTATTCCAGGTATCCATAGTGTTTTTATCAACAGGATTAGAAACTTCAACACTTTCTAGACAAGGGTACTTCTCCCCCTCAACAAGTGCATCTCTCACGAGACTAATAGATTTAGTTCCTTGATCTGGTTCTAAAATATCATCTGCAATACTCTCACCTAATTATTCTATGTCCACCTGGAAGGATTGTTATAATATTTCGTCAGTAGATAGGATAACATCCTAAATAGATTGTTCTTCCAAAATTTCTTCAACTACAACATCTTTCGTAAGAGAAAAATCTTTTTCCAGATGCTCCTCAGGAACAACCTTTTCTTTTCCACTAAAAAAGAATCTTTTCTAGAGTCTGGTTCTTCTTCCAAATCACCATTTCTTTCAGGAGAAGGTTTTTCCTTCCCAACATTATCTTATGGAACAGGTCTATTGTCTTCCTTATCCAAGAAATTTTCTTTTATAGGTGCAATAACTGCCTCTTCTTCCTCTTCAATAGGATAGTCAACAATTTCATCTGGTTCCAAAATAGGATCAAATATGTTCTTAGGTTTTTAAGGTTGCTCAACCAAATTAGACATTTTAGAGATACTTTATGTATCTTCCACCCAAGTCTTTTTCCACAGATTCCAACTAATTTTCACCCTTTTGAGTATAAACATTGAGATACAAAATTTATAGTCCTTGATGAGTTCATCATTCGGTTCAACCATTCCTTTGGCATACAACATAGTAGAGATTAACCATGAGTAGAACAATAAGGTTGACTTTGAGGTTGTCTTTATCAACTCAGACATATGAAGTATAACATACTCACATAGGTTAATCTTGTGTCCATTCTTCATAAGATGTATCAAAAATACATCCTGATATTTGAGGGTAGAAAAATATCATTTCCTCGAACAAATAAGATTCGGAATAAACTTAAACAGCAATCTTGATTCACCATCTAACTTAGTAGAAATAGCTCTTATTTTCTTTTTATTACCCATCAAGATTCAAAAGGCCTATTCTAAAAAAAATATCACTAGGAGGAAGAGGACCTCTCTCGTAGTCCTCAGAAATTCCCTCATGAGTTATCCCTAGGAAATAATCCCATAACCTTGAGGAAAAGGTCCATCTTTGTCCATTAATCCATCTCCTCACAACAAAACCATCTTCAATATCAACTGAGAACAAGAAAAACTGATAAAACTGAGCAATAAGATTTGGATAAATCGTCCTTGTCTCCTTTTTGAACTAATCCAACCATCCATGTTCTTTTAGTACTTTCAACACTAAAGACTTACTTGACAGCAACCCCTTAGTGCAGATTTTCTTTTCTAGTACCAATAATAAATCAACAAGATTTGTGTTCAGTGGTCCTTCAGGCACTAATATTAGTGCTCTTTTCACTTTATTCTATGATCTAAGTCTCTCAATAGTTGATGATAATGGTCAATTCATTCAGGTAATACAATGAGGTGTTCAAGAGAGAGAGATATATAAAGGAGTTCTTACAGTTTGAGAGACAAGGGTTTCAGTTTTGAGAGAAGAGAGCTCAAGTGAAGAAAAGATTGAATCATATTTAGTTTTTATCATTTAGGGATATCGAGCGTCTCAAATTCAAAAGCATGGGAAAAATAATCAAAACAATGATACTGGGAATAAAATAAAAATAAAATGAAAAAGTGTCATTATGGTGAGACCGAAACAGGTTGTCACGGTGAGACTGGAACAGGTTCTCATGGTGTCATCTTTACGGTTTGTCTCAACACAGTGCGACCATAATACTTGAGATAGTAAGTGCAAGACAGTAACCGAGAGACTGTAACTGTGAGACCATAAACATGAAACAGTGAATTCAAGACAGTAAACTATAGAACTGTGGGAGTGGGAGAGTAATCTTCATACAATGACTTGTGAAACTGTAAACTGTGAAACAGTAAGTTGGGAAACAATACACTTTCTACTTATGATTTATCATTCATAATTCATGTATGATGTATTCTATCCTTTCATAATTTAATGGTTTAGTGAATATATCAGCAAGATGATATTCAATTCCAATGAATTCCAAAGTGATATCATTTTTCTGATAATGGTCTCTCAAAAAGTTATGTCTTAAATTAATATGTTTTTGTCCTAGAGTGTGAAACAAGATTTTTTGAGATGTTAATAGAACTTTTATTGTCACAATTAATAGGTACATTCCTGAATTGATATTCATAATCTAGTAATATTTGTTTCATCCACGAAATTTTTTCACAACAACTACCAGTAGCTATGTATTTAGCTTCAACAGTAGATAATGTAACAGAGTTTTGTTTCTTATTATACCATGATACTAGAGACTTTCCTAAAAGGTGACATGTTCTATAGGTTCTATTTCTATCTAACTTGTAACCACTGAAATCAGCATCAAAATAACTAACTAACTTGAATTATTATCCTATGGGATAGAACCGTCCTAGATTGGGTGTATTCTTAAGGAATTTAAAAATTCTTTTTAATAGAATTTAAATGAGATTCCTTAGGGTTTTCTTGAAAGAAAGCACACATACACACACTAAACAAAATTCCAGGTCAGCTAGTAGTTATGTAGAGTAAGCTTCCAATCATTCCACTGAAAGTGGTTAGATCAACAAATTTTCCATCTTCATCAAGATCTAACTTACAAGTAGTACTCATTGGAGTATCACTACATTTAGTGCTATCCAAGACAAAACATTTTAGAATATTTTTAGTATATTTTCTTTAATTTAAGATAATACCATCTTTATTTTAAAAGATTTCAAATCCAAGAAATAATTTTAGTTCACCCATTAAACTCATTTCAATTGTTTTCATAATTTTGGAAAATTCAATACATAAAGAATTTTTTGAAGATCCAAAAATAATATCATCTACATAAATTTGAACTACTAAAACATCATTGGAAATTTGTTTTATAAAAAGTTTAGGATCATCTATAACTTTTGTAAAACCTTTGGAAATAAGAAAAGTACAAAATCTATCATGCCAAGATCTTAGAGCTTATTTTAAACCATGTAAAGATCTTGATAATTTGAAAACAAGATTTAGAAATTGAGTATTTTTTAAACCATGGGGTTGTTCAAAAGAAACATCCCCAGCTATATACCCATTTATTAATGCACTCTTGAAATCCATTTGATATAGTTTCAAATTAAAATGTGCAACATAATCAAGAAGGATTCTGATGGCTTTAAGTCTAGCTAATGGCACAAAGGTCTCCTCGTAGTCAATTCATTATTCATGACTATAGCCGTGTGCGACCAATCTAGCCTTATTTCTAACTATATTACCAGCTTCATCTACCTTATTTCTAAACACAAACTTAGTGCCTATGGTAAATGTGTATTTGGGTCTTTCAAAAAGTTTCCAAACTTTGTTTCTTTCAAACTGATTACATTCTTATTTAGTATCCATCACCCAAAATTCATCATTGATAGCATCATTAATGTTTTTAGGTTCAATTTGTGATAAGAAAACTTGGTGTTCAACCTGATTTCTAAGAGAAGATCTAATTTGAGTTCCTTTATCTAAATTACCTACAACATCATATAAAGGATGGTTCTTAACGGTTCTAATAGCTCTAGAAAAAGAGGTGCTAGTGATTTCAGGTTCTTCAACTGATTCGGGTTCATTATGAATTGAATTTGGGGAATTTCTAGAACTGAAAGTTTTCCCAGATTCCTTTACGTGATGGTTAGAGGATTTATCATTAATTTATATTTTTAACATATTATCCTCCAGGTTCTCTAAAGTCATCTTAAGCTCATGTGGATCTGTCTCATCAAACTTGACATGGAAAGATTCTTCCTCACATTTAGTTCTTTTTTTAAACACTCTATAGGATTTAATAGATATTGAATATCCTAGAAAAATTCCTTCATAACTCTTGGATGAAAACTTATAAATTTTATCCTGGGTATTAAGGATATAGACTTTGCAACAAAAAACTTTGAAGTAGCATACTTTGGGTTTTCTGTTGTTCCATAACTCATATGGAGTTATTTTAAGAATGGGTTTAATCAATACTCTATTGATAATATAGAATGTTGTATTTACTACTTCATCCCAAAAATAAATAGGTAAGTCATATTCACTAAACATGGTTCTAGCAATCTCTTGAAAGGTCATATTTCTCTTTTCTACAACTCCATTTTGTTTAGGTGTTCTCGGGGTAGAGAAATTATGACTATATCCATTTTGTGAAAAAAAAAATGATTCAAAATATGGATTTTCAAACTCACGGCCATGATCACTTCTTAATAATTTAATTCTAAATCCACTAAGGGATTCAACAGTTTTATAATATTTGATGAAATGAGAGCAGGTTTCACTTTTGTGAGCCAGAAATAAAGTCCAAGTATATCTAGATAAGTAAACTATAAGAACATAAATGTAGTTATTCCCATTTAAACTAGAAACTCTAGATGGTACAAAAAATCCATGTGAATCAATTCAAGAGGTTGAGATGTTGAAACTTCTTTCTTTGGTTTGAAGGAAATTTTGTGTTGCTTTACCTTTTGACAATGATTACACACTTTATCATTTGGAAACTCAAGTTTGGGTAGGTCTTTGACTGAACTTTTTCTAGTTAGCTTTCTAAGGGAGTGAATATTACAGTTTCCTAGTCTCATGTGACAAACTCAGGACTCTTTGTGAATTAAACTTAAACATGAAGCATTTTGAGAAACTAAAGAATCTATGTTAACAGAGTAAACATTTTTATTTCTCAATGCAAAAAATACTAATTCATTTTAAGAATCAAAAACATTGTAAGAATCATTTTCAAATTTAACATGAAATCCATCATCACATAGTTGTAAAATACTAAGAAGATTATATTTAAATCCATCAACCAAAAGTACTTTGAAAATTAATATTGAGTTAGAGTTACCAATTTGTCTAAGTCTAATGATTTTTCCACTGACATCATCACCAAAGGTGAAATGTCCACCATCAATTTTTATTATGCTCTTGAAGCATGAAAAGTTCTCTATCATGTGTCTTGAACACCCACTGTCCATGTACCATAATTTTTCACAAGAACTCTTTAAACAATTTTCCTACAAAATAGTTAAATAAAAACAGACTTTGGTACCAATATTTGTTTGGGTCTAGTAATATTAGTAACTAGTGCTTTAGGAAGCCACATATGCTTCATAGGTTTCCTATAAGAATTATGTAAAGTATTTCAAAAATAAAATCTATTTGGTCCCAAAAATCTTGAAACAGTTGATATTGTATCATTATTTGAACTAGCAGAATGTTTTCGAGAACTAAGATTAAAGTTTTACGTTCTAGATTTAGAAACAAAATGTTTTTTCTAAAAACAATTTTATCGGGTTGATAGCCAATACCATTTGTGTATTTAGGGGAAATCTATTTTCCTAGAATTTGTAGAAAGGTATATTTACCATTAGTAAAACATTCAAGGTCCTTTTTCAATTTTTCATTAGATAGCTTTAGTTCATTATTTTCTTTGAGTAATTGATCTTTTTTCTCTATTTCTACAGTAAGTTTAGATTTAACATTTGAGGTAAGAGCATGTTGTTTCATTAAAGACTTGTATTTATCTTTTAGTTTATTACATGTCTCTTTAATCATATTACAGTACTCAAAAATTTCTTCTTTAGAAATATTTTTAGAATCATTTTCATCTCCAAAATAATAGTAATTTTATACAGGAGATTCTAGTGTTACCTCAGATGTGTTTGTCATGAAACACATATTGGATTTGTTAGCATTTTCATCATGTGAAGACTTCGATTCACGTGAACTGTCCTAAAAATCACTCCACATTTCTTTCATTTCATTTTTTTACTTTCTATCTTTATCCTAATATTTATTTTTATACTTGATCTTGGGACAGTCAGACTTTACATGTTCGCTAACATTCATAGCATACTATCTCATCAGACTTGTCACTTCTTTTCCAAACTTTCTTCCAGCTTCCCTTTTGATTATATCTTCCTTTGAAGTTATGTTTTCTAAGTGATAGGTGGTATTTTTAAATTCTTTACAAGATACTTGAAATTATTGGTCATATCATGCTAAGTGAAATTATTTTAAAGTATAAATCCACTTTCTTAGTAATTCCTTCTTGAGCATCATTTTCAATATTTGAGTGAATTCTTACCAAATCAATTACCATGTCACTATTTTTGACAACTGTAGACAAAGTTACTTTGTCAAATCCACTTAAAACAGATTGAAGTACCTCTTTGACAGCAATTCTGAGAAGATTACTATCAAAGGTTTGAGATGACTATCCAGAAGCACTGGAGTCTGTAACAACAGATGTGAGGGACTTTAGTTGATTCAAAACTTTCTGTAGACATCCCTGGTACTCATCAGTCAGTTTTTTGAGACCAATAATAAGCACAAACATCTCTTGGACAATATTATTTTTTCTTTCAGCAACTTTGTTAGCTAATGAAGTCATGTTTGGTTGAATCAAAGATGCAAATTCCTATGGAATCTAACCAGAAACATCCTCAATAGGATGAACAGCAGGAGGTTATCCAGATTATAATACTTTATGAATAATTTCAACCATATCTATGTGGGACTTCACTTCATCACTCAACTATTTGTTCCCAATTCTGACCTCTTGAATTTCATGAAGCATTTTTGACTAAATCTGACATATGATCTTCTCTAACATCAAGCCAGCATCTCCTTCACTTAGTTTTTTTACTGGAGAATGTTGTCTTTTCATGATCTTTTCAACTCCAGCAAACAAAGTATCTCCAAAGGCTTTCAAATAACCCTAACTCATGGAAGAATTAGGTTCTTTTGAAGGTTCAAGAACATTAGTTGAGATAGGCTTGGGTTCCTTGGCAGATATTACTTCTAAATCAGAAACCTATTTCAGTTAAAACATAATAGACAGGTCTATTCCATTAACTGAGGCTTCCTAGGAATCATCCACATCAAAGTATCTATGGAACTTATACCAGGTATCCATAGTGTTTTTATCAATAGGATTAGAAGCTTCAACACTTTCTAGAATAGGGTACTGCTCCCCCTCAACAAGTACATCTCTCATGAGACTAATAGATTTAGTTCCTTGATCTGGTTCTAAAATATCTTCTCCAATACTCTCACCTATTTTTATTATGTCCAGCTGGAAGGATTGTTATATTATTTCCTCAGTAGATAGGATAACATCATAAATTGATTGTGGTTCCAAAATTTCTTCAACTAAAACATATTTCTTAAGAGAAAAATCATTTTACAGATGCTCCTCAGGAACAAGCTTTTCTTTTACACTAAAATAGAATATTTTCTAGAGTCAGGTTCTTCTTCCCAGTCACCACTTCTTTCAGGAGCAAGTGCTTCTTTCCCAACATTATCTTATGGAACAGGTCCATTGTCTTCCTTATCCAAGACATTTTCTTCTATAGGTGAAATAACTGCCTCTTCTTCATATTCAATAGGATAGTCAACAATTTCATCTGGTTCCAAACTAGGATCAGATATGTTCTTAGGTTTTTAAGGTTTCTCAACCAGATTAAACTTTTTAGAGATACTTTATGCATCTTCCACCCAAGTTCTTTTCCATAGATTCCAACTAATTTTCACCCTTTTGAGTATAAACATTGAGATAAAAAATTCATATTCCTTGATGAGTTCATCATTCAGTCCAACCATTCCTTTGCAATACAACATAGTAGAGATTAACCTTGAGTAGAACAATAAGGTTGACTTTGAGGTTGTCTTTATCAACTCAGACATATGAAGTATAACATACTCGCATAGGTTAATCTTGTATCCATTCTTCATAAGATGTATCAAAAATACATCCTGATATTTGAGGGTAGAAAAATATAATTTCCTCAGACTAATAAGATTCGGAATAAACTTAAACAACAATCTTGATTCACCATCTTACTCAGTAGCAATAGCTCTTATTTTCTTTTTATTACCCGTCAAGCTTTCAAAGGACTATTCTAAAACAAAAATATCACTAGGAGGAAGAGGACCTCTCTGGTAGTCCTCAGAAATTCCCTCATGAGTTATCCCTAGGAAATTATCCCATAACCTCAAGGAAAAGGTCCATCTTTGGCCATTAATCCATCTCATCAAAACAAAACCATCTTCAATATCAAATGATAACAAGAAAAACTGATAAAACTGAGCAATAAGATTTGGATAAATCATCCTGGTATCCTTTGTGAACTAATCCAACCATCCATGTTCTTTTAGTACATTCAATACTAAATACTTACTTGATAGTAACCACTTAGTGTAGATTTTCTTTTCTGGTACCAATATTCTATCAACAAGATTTGTGTTCAGTGGTCCTTCAGGCGCTAATATCGGTGCTCTTTTCACTTTATTCGGAGATCTACGTTTCTTAATAGTTGAAGATAATGGGCACTTCATTCAGGTAATACAATGAGGGGTTCAAGAGAGAGATATATATAAATGAGGTCTTACAGTTTGAGAGAGAAGGGTTTCAGTTTTGAGAGAAGAGAGATCGAGTGAAGAAAACAGTGAATCATATTTAGTTTTTATCATTTAGGGATATCAAGCATCTCAAATTCAAAAGCATGGGAAAATAATCAAAAAAATGATAGAGGTAATAAAATACCAATAAAATGAAAAGGTGTCATTATGGTGAGACCGGAACAGGTTGTCACAATGAGACTGGAATAGGTTCTCATGGTGTCATCTTTACGGTTTGTCTCCACACAGTGCGATTATAAAACTTGAGATAGTAAGTGTAAGACAGTAAAAGAGAGACAGTAACTATGAGACCGTAAATAAGGAACAGATAATTCAAGATAGTAAACTATAGAACTATGAGAGTGGGAGAGTAATCTTGAGACAATGACTTGTGAAACCGTAAACTGTGAAACAGTAAGTTGGGAAACAATACACTTTCTACTTAAGATTTATCATTGACAATTCATGTATGATGTATTCTATCCTTTTATAATTTAATGGTTTAGTGAATATATTAGCAATATGATATTCAATTCCGATGAATTCCAAAGTGATATCACTTTTCTGATAATGGTCTCTCAAAAATTTATGTCTTACATTAATATATTTTTGTCCTAGAGTGTGAAACAAGATTTTTTGAGATATTAATAGCACTTTTATTGTCACAATTAATAGGTACATTGCTGAATTGTTATTCATAATCTAGTAATGTTTGTTTCATCCACAAAATTTTTTCACAACAACTACCAGTAGCTATGTATTTAGCTTCGGCAATAGATAATGTAACAGAGTTTTGTTTCTTATTATACCATGATACTAGATACTTGCCTAAAAGGTGACATTTTCTAGAGGTTCTTTTTCTATCTAACTTGCAACCACTGAAATCAGCATCAAAATATCTAACTAACTTGAATGATTATCCTCTGGGATAGAACTATCCACATAAACACACTAAAAATAATTCCAGGTCATCTAGTAGTTATATAGAGTATGCTTCCATTCATTCCTCTGTAAGTGGTTTGATCAACAGATTTTCCATATTCATCAAGATATGACTTAAAATTAGTACTCATTGGAGTGTCACAACATTTAGTGTTATCCAAGACAATACATTTTAGAATATTTTTAGTATATTTTCTTTAATTTAAGATAATACCATCTTTATTTTGAAAGATTTGAATTCCAAGAAAGAATTTTAGTTCACCCATTAAACTCATTTCAAATTTTTTTTCATAATTTTAGAAAATTCAATACATAAAGAATTTTTTGAAGATACAAAAATAATATCATCAACATAAATTTGAACTACTAAAACATCACTGGAAATTTGTTTTATAAAAAGTTTAGGATCATCTATACCTTTTGTAAAACCTTTGGAAATAAGAAAAGTACTTAATATATCATGCCAAGCTCTTGGAGGTTATTTTAAACCATGTAAAGATCTTGATAATTTGAAAACGTGATTTAGAACTTGAGTATTTTTTAAACCATGGGGTGGTTCAAAAAAAATCCTCAACTATATACCCACTTATTAATGCACTCTTGAAATCCATTTGATATAATTTGAAATTCAGATGTGCAGCATAATCAAGAAGGATTCTAATGGTTTCAAGTCTAGCTACTGGCGCAAAGGTATCCTCGTAGTCAATTCCTTATTCTTGACTATAGCCTTGTGTGACCAATCTAACCTTATTTCTAACTATATTACCATCTTCATCTACCTTATTTCTAAACACTAACTTAGTGTCTATGGTAAATGTGTATTTGGGTCTTTTAAAAAGTTTTCAACTTTGTTTCTTTCAAACTGATTACATTCTTATTTAGTAGCCATCACCCAAAATTCATCATTGATAGCATCATTAATGTTTATAGGTTCAATTTGTGATAAGAAAACTTGGTGTTCAGCCATATTTCTAAGAGAAGATCTAATTTGAGTTCCTTTATCTAAATCACATACAACAGCATCTAAAGGATGGTTCTTAAGGGTTCTAACAGCTCTAAAAAAATAGGGGCTAGTGATTTCAGGTTCTTCAACCGACTCGGGTTCATTATGAATTGAATTTGGGGAATTTCTAGAACTACAAGTTTTTTCAGATTCCATTACACGATGGTTAGAGTATTTAGAATTAGTTTCTAGATTTAACATATTATCCTCTAGGTTTTCTAAAGTCGTATTACGCTCATGTGGATCTATCTCATCAAACTTGACATAGAAAGATTCTTCCACATATTTAGTTCTTTTGTTAAACACTCTATAGGCTTTAATAGATATTTAATATCCTAGAAAAATTCCTTCATCACTCTTGGATGAAAACTTAAAAATTTTATCCTGGGTATTAAGGATATAGACTTTGCAATAAAAAACTTTGAAGTAGCATACTTTGGGTTTTCTATTGTTCCATAACTCATATGGAGTTCTTTTAAGAATGGGTCTAATCAACACTCTATTAATAATATATAAAGTTGTATTTACTATTTCATCCCAAAAATAAATAGGTAAGTCATATTCCCTAAGCATGGTTCTAGAAATCTCTTGAAGGGTCCTATTTCTGTTTTCTACCACTTCATTTTGTTTAGGCGTTCTAGGGGTAGAGAAATTATGACTATATATATTTTGTGAGAAAAATTATTCAAAATATGGATTTTCAAACTCATGGCCATGATCACTTCTTAAGAATTTAACTCTAAATCCACTAAGGGTTTCAACAGTTTTATAATATATGATGAAATGAAAGAAGGTTTCACTTTTGTGTGCCAGAAATAAAGTCCAATTATATCTAGATAAGTCAACTAAAAGAACATAAATGTATTTATTCCCATTTAAACTAGAAACTCTAGATGGTCTAAAAAATCCTTGTGAACCAATTCAAGAGGTTGAGAAGTTGAAACTTCTTTCTTTGGTTTGAAGGAAATTTTGTGTTGCATTACCTTTTGACAATGATTACACACTTTATCATTTGGAAACTCAAGTTTAGGTAGGTCTTTGACTAAAAATTTTCTAGTTAGCTTTCTATCGGAGTGAATATTACAGTGTCCTAGTCTAATGTGACAAACTCGGGACTCTTTGTGAAATAAACTTAAACATGAAGCATTTTGAGAAACTAAAGAATCTAAGTTAACAGAGTAATGATTTTCATTTCTCAATGGAAAAAATACTAATTCATTTTAAGAATCAAAAACATTGCAAGCATCGTTTACAAATTTAACATGAAATCCATCATCACATAGTTGTAAAATACTTAGAATATTATATTTAAATCCATCAACAAAAAGTTCTTTGGAAATTAATATTGAGTTAGAGTTACCTATTTGTCTAAGTCTAATGATTTTTCCATTGACATCGTCACCAACGGTGCAATGTCCACCATCAATTTTTATTATGCTCTTGAAGCATGAATAGTTCTCTATCATGTGTCTTGGACACCCACTTTCCAAGTACCATAATCTTTTACAAGATCTCCTTAATCAATTTTCCTACAAAATAGTTAAATAAAAATAGACTTTAGTACCCATATTTGTTTGGTTCTAGTAATATTAGTAACTAGTTCTTTAAGAAGCCACATATGCTTCATAGGTTTCCTATAACAATTATGTAAAGTATTTCAAAAATAAAATCTATTTGGTCTCGAAAATCTTGAAATAGTTCAGAGTGTATCATTATTTAAACTAGCAGAATGTTTTAGAGAACTAAGATTAAAGTTGTATGTTCTAGATTTAGAAACAAAATTGGTTTTTCTAAAAGCTATTTTCCCGGGTTGATAGCCAATACCATTTGTGTATTTAGGGGAAATCTATTTCCCTAGACTTTTTACCAAGGTATATTTACCATTAGTAAAACTTTCAAGGTCCTTTTTCAATTTTTCATTAGATATCTTTAGTTCATTCTTTTCTTTGAGTAATTTTTCATTTTTCTCTCTTTCTACAGCAATTTTAGATTTAACATTTGAGGTAAGAGCATCTTGTTTCTTTAAATACTTGTATTTATCTTTTAGTTCATTACATGTCTATTTAATCATATTACAATAATCAAACATTTCTTCTTTATACATATTTTCATAATCATTTTCATCTCCAAAATAATAGTAATTTTATATAGGATATTCTAGTGTAACCTCAGATGTGTTTGACATGAAACACATATTGGATTTGTTAGCATGTTTATCATGTGAAGACTCGGAGTCACATGAATTGTCCTAAAAAAAACTCCACATTTCTTTCATTTCATTTTTATACTTTATATCCTTATCCTAAGATTTATTTTCATACTTGAGCTTGGGACATTAAGACTTTACATGTTCGCTAACATTCATAGCATACTATCTCATCAGACTTGTCACTTCTTTTCCAATCTTTCTTCCAGCTTCCCTTTTGATTATATCTTTCTTTGAAGTTAGGTTTTATGAAAATATTCTTCTTCTTGTAAAATTTATTAAAAATTCTAGCTAATTGAGCCATCTTTTCATCACTGTAAGTGATGATTATTCACTACTAGAACTTTATAAAGAGACTTTTAGTTTCTTTTTTTCTTTGTGTTTAGATATGGTAGTCTTGAATGCAACATATTTTATTTTGGGTTCATCCTCCTCTTCCTAGTTGACTTTCAACTCCTCTTCATACATCATTAGTTTCCCATTGAGTTCTTTGATAGAAAATTTTCTTATGTCACATGAGTCTCAAATAGAGATAGAGGTTCGTCTCCATCTATCAGGTAGGTATCTGAGAGTCCTCGTGATTTTTTTCTTTGGCAGTGACTTCTCTTCCAAGAGAAATCATTGTGTTGGCAATTTCTTTGAACCCAAGATACATGTCAGAAATAGGCTCATCAGGCTTCATTTTAAAGTTTATCATATTTAATAGTATAAGTATTGAGTCTCATTTCTTTCACACTAGAAGTTCCTTCATGTGAAACATACAAGGTATCCCAAAAATCAGGCATAGTTTTACATGCAGAAATTCTGTTAAATTTTTCATCTCCTAAAGAGCAATATAAATCATTAATGGATTTTAAATTGTTGTTGTAATCAGTCTTGGTTGGGTAATCCCAGTAATTCTATTAGTAACAGGAATATTATACTCATCTATAATTGAAGACCAAATTTCAAATCCTATACTTTCTAAATGCATTTCATTTTAATTTTCCATTGGGAATGATTAGTTCTATAGAAGAATGGTGGTCTATTTGTTGTATCACATTCCAGTTTATTATCCATAATAAAGAAATACTTTGAAGGATCTAGAAATTTAGAATTATCATAAATTTACAGATCTTTAAATTATAACTTAAATCACAGTTGAATAGTTTTAAAAACAAAGTATTAATAGGAATAAAAAATCCTTTGATACCAAATGTTGGTTAGCGTAGAGTACTCAAGAGGGGGTGAATAGAGTATCTATAAAAAAATTATGTTGAAAAATTTTCTTAAAAAGGTTCCCCAATAAATAAATACAGCCCAATCAATCAAGGTAATATGGTTATAAAAGTTTTATTGTTCAAGTATGTAACACCTTAAGATTCCGTAGTACATTATCTCTTTAAAGTAATTCAACAGCTTGTGTCACACGCAACACTAAGTTCAATCCCACCCCACCATGACTTACCAAACTAGCCGTTCAAAAAGTTTTTATGAATAATATTAACTACATTTTAAATTTTATATACTCCATATGATTTTAACATCCATATTATGTGTTTCTTAGACATAATATAAGAACAAATTAAATTTTTTAGATAAAAGAAGTTCTTTTCAAAAAATCTAATTTTACCACCTTTTAATGGATAACCCTTTTTAAATAAAATATTTGAAACATTTATATATTCAATTTTACAAAATAAACTTCTTATTTGGATTTAATACATAAAAATTTAGTTTGGATAAGTTTTGGTGTTTTTATGATAACTTTCATATTTTGATGAATAGTGAAAATACTACATTTAAATTGAAAACAAAATTTTTAATAAAAATTATTTAGAGTGTTAAATTATACGTTTTAATAGATTTGAAGTATAATTATATTATATTTTTATCATATAATCCAATTTTGGTCATTGGAAGTAATTTTCCATTTAAATTGGGCATAAACACATATCAATCTTTTAGAAGTTTTTACTTCTCAAAAAATCGCTTTCTAGTTTTGACAACAAGAATTAATTTTAAATTAATTAATAAAAATTGTATGTTTTTAATTTGAAAAAATAGACAACATTTTTGAATTTTTAATATCAAAATTAGCATTGGGTTAATTTTTGGTATTTTTTTGAAAACATTAAATTTTTTATGAATGGAGAAAAACATTGTGTTGTAGATAAAAACCGACTTTTTCATTTAAATAATTATTTTTTAATTTATATTTATTTTAAAGTAAAAATAGATAAATAAAACATATATTATTCCAATATAATTCATTTTAGTCATTTTATAATAATATTAGATATAGAAAATTTTATTTTACTTTTTAACGTCTTTTACCTACCTTCTAGGCATGTTTGAAAATTTTCATAAAACATAATTTTACCACTTTTGTAAATTGAATTTTAAAAATCTGAGATATTGGGTTGGCATCAGTAAGTAAAATTTGGTTCAATAAGATGAAAATACTTTTTTGTGAATAGTAACTTTTAAATTTTATTTACCACGGTTAAAAGTAAATAGGGTAATTAAAGGTAAATATGATATTATATTTACCCTAACACATGTCCTAATTCTATTGGATAGGTTTTTTTTTGACCAAAATCAACCTTAGAAAAAAAAATATCCTTTTATATCAACATGGATTAGAGAAGGACATTTATTATTTTTTGTTTAAAGAAGTGTTAAAAGTGTTGAATTCGAATTTTATTAACTAAACTATTTTTAATATAGAGTTGTACATAATATAAATTCAACTATAAATATTCATTATAAATATAAAAATATTTCCTAAATCATGGTATTTTATTTATAATTTTTATAGATTAAATAATTAAATATATTTATGATACAATGACGATGTAGAAATTACCTTATTAATGAAATATTAAAATAATTGATATTATAAATATCCAAATAAATGTAAATTGAGACTTTTGTGTTGGATCTATAGTATGAGAGGTATGATACTGATTTTAGTATAAAAATATGGTGTAGATACTCAATATACAAGAGAGGGTGAATTGTATAATTAAAACATCCTTAAGGAAATTTTGTATAAACAAAATTCACAACATCTCTATGTTCTACTAATTTGATTGATTCTGGAAAAGTGATTCCAGAAATTAAACTTAACAAAAGTTTACAACAACAGAGATTCTACCTTAAAGCGTATAGAATCCTATTTAATCAGAGTACAAGTCTAAGGAAGTATAATATAGTCATACTTTCCTCAACAACTAAAATTACAGCGGAAGACAAAATTGAAACACTACAAGTAACAAGTAGTAAATATTTTAACCCAAAGAGAAGGGTATCCAACAACCTTGGATAAAGGTCCCTTGATTTATACTTTAATGAACATTTGTCTTACCCGAACCCAGGTAAGCCCTCAATCCAAAGATTGATATCTATCTTGCTATCCCCACAAGTCCTCGATTTGTACAGAAATGGGCACCTCTGACTTCAAAACCCGAAGTCTCTGATTTTATGGAAATCGCACCTTCACACAAAGAAATTCTGCACGAAGAAAAGCTTGAACAATCCATTCAAACTTTCTGCATGAATCCTGAGTGTTTATAAGAGCCTCTCTCTTTAGAAATCACTTCAACAGCATTTAACCTATAGAGTCATCAACTTGTCCAAAAAGTTCTGAGCTCTTTCAAATGAGAT
Source organism: Viscum album (assembly GCA_963277665.1). Lineage (NCBI taxonomy): Eukaryota > Viridiplantae > Streptophyta > Magnoliopsida > Santalales > Viscaceae > Viscum > Viscum album. Next base: position 1,183,297,148 of record OY728135.1, read on the forward strand.
CCTATTTATAGGAATAGCTCCAACGGTCAGCTCCCTCCTCTAACGGTCATATTTTTCCTTGAATTTTGGAGGGACTTGTACACGTGTCACTCAAACAATGGTTAGTTAATAACTAAATGAACGATATAATTTTATAACCAAAACATGAGTAAACAAAAATATGGTTACTTAATAAAATTCATTTTTCTGTGTGTAAGAAAAAATGAAAGTTCAGAGTCTAACCAAAAACTATTTGGAGTTTATAATACATGAATATTAGGATTCTGTTTATCAGAAGAATTCAGAGTTAGAATTTTATAGAATTCCAGAGTCTGAATTTCATGGAAATTCGAAGTCTTGAATTCAGTAGAATTCGGAGTCTGAATTCATATGAGTTCGGAGTTTGAACTTACCAAAGTTCAGAGTCTGAATTCATAAGAATTCAGAGTCTAGACTTATAAAATTTCGGAGTTTAAATTCATAAGAGTTCGGAGTCTGAACTTACAAAGTTCAGAGTCTAAATTTTGAGAAATCGGAGATAGAACTCAAAAGAGTTCGGAGTCTGAATTTAGAGAACTCGGAACGGGAATTTAGATCCTGAAAACAGAATGCTCTATATCTAAGTATTATATGATTACGAGGTTTTGGATAGGAAACTTAATTTTATACTTAGAAAAAAAAATGTACAATGAAAAACATGGTAAGGATAATTTTCCATGGGGAAGGAAAATTTTCCTTATGAAATTAAAACATAGGGTAAAATGAAATTTTCCTTAAGATAAGGTGTTTGTGATTTTCAAAAAAAGAAGGAATGGTAAAGTTATAAAGAAACTTTATTGACCCCACAATCTCCTCAATCATGAAGGAATGGAAAATTCATAAGGAAACCTTATTAAATCAACATTTTGATGTCATCCAAAAATTTATAGGTGAATATGACATGTTAGGATTTAATTAATGTATTATTTTTTTGAAGTAATCAACCTGTTTTTAATTTAACAAAAACCAAATACTAAATAGTGTCAGAATTGACATAAATGATTTTTTAAAACAAATACTATATTATTAAATGATATAATATTCCTAAAAATTTAAGATTCTACCAAATGAATTATATAATGATATTTCTTACATTAATTAATCACTCTAGGTTCAATTGGCATTTTATAGTAAGTTTATTAACCATGTAATATAAAAATACAAGAAGACAAGGTAAAAGTTAAACTATTTGACTAAGAGTTAAATCTAAAAAATAAGGTTTATATGGTGACCTAAACTTGTATAAAACCTATTGGTTGAGAGTATTTAGACAAACCCCTACATTATCCTCTAAATAAATCCATTTTGAACCATTATAGACTGAAAATGATTTTATAATAAAATAATATTTCAATCTTTTCCTAAAGTGCCCCTCACCTCTCCGATAAAAGGGTACTTCCCCTTCTCTTAAATACACACCACCAAAGCCATTTGGATTGGCCAAACCATACTCAAATATCCTCCCAACTACCCTCACTTCAACCTAGAGGCCCTACTTTGATCAGAAATCATACTTAAGGAGCCCTTTTGATGAAATCAAAAGGAAGAACCCGAAGAAGAGGTAATTACTTCATCACCTTTTTCAAAGTTCTTTTGTTTTTTCACTTCTTATTTCTTGGTTGTTTACTTAACAAAATAATAACTCTAATACCTTATACATACTAATATGTTATTATAAATATGGTACAACCATATTCATTATTCTATCCTTCATATGAATGACAAAGTCACTATACGAGCATGCGTACTGCTTACTGTCTCCACGATGTGATGAGATTCATTTCCACGTTCACCATTCAACGATGATTATAAAAATTTATATTATTAATAATTATGTAATATATGAAATAATAATTCTACTGGAAATATATATATATTTTTGTGTGTGTGTGTCTTTACATATATCTCATTCGCTTACTTCCGTTCAATATGATATGAAAACAGAAACAGTGTTTATGCGTACGTACGGCTTATTGTCTCCATAAACGATGTTTTCCATTTCAAATATCTATATATTATACATATTTATATTCTGAAAATCTATGATACAGAAATAATGTTTTATATTTTGGAAGCAATTAAATCATGATATAAGTGATACAATCAAGAGTAAAAAGTTAAAACACATATGATAAAGAAAGAGATTATTACCCAAAATGTTATTCTAATATGGAAATTATTATTAAATAAGTAGAATAAAGTAATAAATGAATCATGTATGAAATAATAAATATGAATATTGTTATGGTATAATTTAATAACATACTATGGTCATTATACATGAGGTTAAACATACCCTCAATCAAAGGAAAGTACAAGGTAAGGGTTAATTCCTCAATCTCATTATTATTGGAGATTGTTTATGTGTAAGTATTTACTAAGACATATTTATCATCTATGCCCATGCCTCATAAAAATATTTTTAAAAGGAATATTTTAAGGTTTTTTGGAAGGTACTCTTTAGCAAGATCATAATTTTAAATTTTTTAATTATTTATATTTCTAAATATTTTTAATTAATGTCTAGGTTTTAAAAATTATTTTCTGGATTTATTTATATGGACATGATTATTTTAAAATGTTAATTTCTTTCAAAAGGTTCAAAGTGGTATGGGACACTTTGATTCAAAAATATCTTTTAAATTACTTCCTTTATAAATGTGTGACTTTTAAAAGATGTCACAAAAAGGTATATTTCTTTCAAAGAGTTTAACTGATCATTTTCATCTATGTCAACATCCTTTACTGGATATTATTCATGATTGAGGTTGATTTATTATAATACAGTCTTACGTATTGTATTGAATGAGTTATGATATGTTTGACTGTGGATGTGCAATTTTTTATACCATTCATGGTTTATGGTTAAAGTATTGAAATTTAGTATGCTAGTTTTAATACAAATGTTTATCTTATGTTTCAACATTTTCATATGAGGAATGAATTGGACTTAGTAAGTGATGGGTGGGGCCTGCTATAGCCCCGCGATTCATTAGTAGGTCTCATGAGACAAATTAGTGTCTTGGCACAAGGCCTTAAAAAATTATATATAGTCTTGGCACGAGGCCTTGACTATGTGGTTATGATGTCCGACATTGTGTATTCCCTAATTATGAAATAAGTTATTACATGTGATTATTTAACTAGTAGAATATCCATGTACATGTTTATTTGGTGATGTTTGATTTATTTTTTCTATATTATATTCATGATTATGTTTAAAAGGCTGTTGTTTTTATTACACATCTTTCCTTAAAATTTTATAGCTTCTGCTAAATTATTTTCCCTTACTGAGCATCTAAGCTCACCCCTTTCTTAAGTTTTGTTTTCCCAGGATTCAAAGAAGTATATTATGATTGATATGTAGGGTTAAGTTAGGGGAATAATGGCGTTCTCAAAGGATTATTTATGTTTTGTTTTATGATTTAATGTATACTGTAACATTTATGTATGTAGTATTTTTTCCAAGACTGCTAAATTGATCGGTCCTTCAAGACTTGATTCATTGTAATCATGCCAATGTATTAAAATAATGCACCAGATCCGAGATTTTGGGGTTGGGGCGTTACAGTTGGTATCAAAGTAAGTTTAGTAAAAACCTTGGAAACTAGATTTAGAAAAACTCTGATTAGAGAACATTACCCTAAGATAGAATTTGAGGATTAATATAGTAAAACTTCCTTGAATTTTGGTAATGTAGAGATTTTGTGAATTTTCTAAGCAATACATCTATGTTTGGATACGAGTAGGTAGAGGAGGCTTTGGAATAGTTGTATCTAGGGGTAATACCTAAAAACATTTCTTTGAGCTAGACTCAAATTAGAATAGGTGCATGATAATAGGTCTTACAACACTCTTGGTTACGACACTCCTAGGGGATATGCTTACGATAATCCATATTTTCTTTACAAGCCATTATGAATGATTTATGAGTAAATACATCCTCAAAGAAAACAATTTTATGATTATAGAGTATATGCATTAAATTTTAAATTTATGTTAGATATTTTATAAGTTTGGAATTATGCATTACGATTCATAAACTAACCTAGTGTATGACATTTTTTAGAAATGGTTCCCAATTGAAGGAATTGGAACTCCAGTAATACGTAGGATCCAATGAGTAAGAAGGATCATATATTTCATGGTCTTAATAAAACATTTAGATAGGAAATAGTCTCCCATATATTCTCATCATATGAAAAAATAGTATCATGTGTCAATAAGACTAAGTAAATAATTCTCTGCGTCCAATGGCTTTGAAGGGAATCTAGAGAAGAAAAGGATGGTAGAGAGAAATATGGATAAAGGGAAGAAGGGAAAGAAGGATTTTCCTATATGTGATCACTATGGAAAGAATCACATTGGTAAATGTTTAAAGGGAATGGGGTTTTTTATAAGTGTGGAGAAAAAGGACACCAAGTGTGTGATTACAAGGATAAGAAAAAGGTTTCAAATGTATAATGCTTCATCTGCAAAGAGTTGGGACACTATGCGAATCAATGCCCCAATAATCCGAGTATACCGTAGATAATGGTATTGGATAATAATCAAGTTATGATAATACTGCAGATGAAGAGGAATAATTAGTGTTCATATATTTTTATTAATGAATTATGTCATTTGATTGTTTTATCAATGATGTACTGGTTATATTAATTATGGCAATAAATAAGGATTTTACTGCAGTACTATTTCATTAATGAGTTGAGAATATATGGTACTGAGAAAAGTGACTCAACAGCAAGTCAAAATTTTCTGAAAATACATGGTTGAAGGAAAGATAAACCTTAATATGGTCTGGATACTGAGGTAGTGATTTTGGAATAAGAGATGGTTGATTTAGATAAATTATATTGGATATTCCTAACTACCTTGGAATTGATTAATGGTTTGTTTATTCTATCACTGTTGGAGTATTCAAAATTTTTGGATATAAGGAATATATATAGTATTCAATAAGGAATAATGGAGCATGAATGTAATAAAAATGGTTTTATGGTAATTCAGGGTGTTACCATGTTTTAAGAGAATACATGATGAAGGTACTCACATGTTATTATGTGGAAAAAAGAGATCTTCATTATGTTATGTTGGCCTTCCTTATAAATTTTTGGACTATGAGTTTGGACAGAAGTATTTTGGATAATATAAAATATAGGAATGTATTATGTTGGAAATTAGATACTATGGTTTAAGGTTATAACATTTCTTAAGATTATTTTTGGATTTTTTTATAAAATGGACAACCCGATGGTCTGGTGACAACCTGTCGGGTCTGGCAAGGCTGCGAGACTTGAACCCGTAACCGAAGGGCAATAAAGGTGAATCACCTACCACTGGCCTACGTGATGTTATGGTTTGTATAAGGTAGTTTTATAATTGATCTGATATATTAATTATAAATTCATTCTTTTTTGAAACCCTATAGAATTAGGATAAATAGAATATTTTTGAGTTCTATTATCTTTTGGAGTGAAAGATGAGTTTGTGGTAGAAATTAGTTAAAGGATGGAACTCTTTTTGTCAATTATTTTTTTATTCTATGAAGAAATTAATTCATAAACTTTAGGGAAAAGATCTTAAAACCAAAAATTTGTTGTCCTAATACCTTATGTTTTTTTGAACCGATGATATTTTTAATCATCATAGATTTATGGCTTTGAGGCCCTCAATTTTCCATTTATTGTTCACTTGTTTGTGATTTATGACCTCAATCACTCCCTATAAATATTTATGATTTTTCTCTTATTATGTGTCTCAAATTTCCACCAATGCTCTTTTATTCTAAATCCTAATTTGGTGGTAACTTTTTCATTTCTCTTTCCCTCTTATTAAGACAAAATTTTAGTAACCCTATTTCCGATGTGGTTTTCCACAAAGGTATTTTCAATATTTAACCTTTTATTTTCTAAGAACAATTTCAAATTTTGAGGACTCAGTTTATTGAAATAGGGGATAATGTAACACCATGGGATTTCATAGTATGTCATCTCTTTAAAGTAATTCAATAGCTTATGCCACACACAACACTGAGTACGAGGGCACCATGACTTACCAAACTAGCCGTTCAAAAAGCGGTTATGAATAAAATTGACTAAATTTTGAATTTTATATACTCCATATAATTTTAAAATCCATATTATGTGTTTCTAATACATAATATAAGAACAAATTCAATTTCTCAGATAAAATAAGTATTATTTAAAAAATGCAATTTTACCGCCTTTAAATGGAGAACCATTTTTAAATCCAATATTTGACACTTTTATATATTCAATTTGAAAAAATAAAATTCTTAATTGGAATTGGGATATAAAAATATAGTTTGGATAAATTTTTGGTGTTTTTCTAATAATTTTCATATTTTGATGAATAGTGAAAAATATAAATTTTAATTGAAAACAACTTTTTTAATAAAAAAAAATTATAGTGTTAAATTATAAATTTTAATGGTTTTGAAGTATAAATAAATTATGTTTTTATCATTTAATTCAATGTTGGTCATTGGAAGTAATTTTACATTTAAATTGGACATAAACACATATCAATGTTTTGATAGTTTTTACTTCTCAAAAACCCACATTCTTGTTTTGACAATGGGAATTAATTTTAAATTAATTAATGCAAATTAGATTTTTTTAATATTATAAAATTGAAATCAATTTTCAATTTTTAATATGATAATTATCTTTGGTTGAATTTTTTGTATTTTTCTGAAAACATTCAATTTTTGATGAATAGTAAAAAACACTACGTTGTAGATAAAAACCAACTTTTTCATTTTAATAATTATTTTTTAATTTAAGTTTATTTTAAAGTAAAAATATATACATAATACATATATTAGTACAATTTAAGTTATTTGAGTTATTTTATAATAAGATTAGATATATAAAATTTTATTGAACTTTTTAACGTCTTTTACCCACCTTCTATGCACAATTGAAAATTTGCATAAAGCGTAATTTTACCTCTTCTGTGAATTGAATTTTAAAAATCCGAGAGCCGAATTTTACATCAGTATGTAAAATTTTGTTCAATATGATGAAAATATTTTTGGTGATTAGTAACTTTTGAATTTTATTTACCACGGTTAAAAGTAAATAGGGCAATTAAAAGTAAAAAAGATATTATAATTACCCTAACACATGTCCTAATTCTTCTGGATAAGTGTTTTTAGACCAAAATAAATCTTAGGACAAAAATAATATCCTTTTTTATCAACTTATATTAGATTAGGACATTTATTATATTTTATTTAAAGAAGTGTTAAAAGTGTTAAATTCAAATTTTATTAACTAAACTATTTTTAATATATAGTTGTACATAATATAAGTTCGACTATAAATATTCATTAGAAAGATAAAAATATTTAATACATCATGGTATTTTGTATACAATTTTTAGATATTAAATAATTAAATTTATTTATGACACAATGATGATACAGTAATTACCTTATTAATGAAAGATTAAAATAATAGATATTATAAATATCCAAATAAATGTAAATTGAGACTTTTGATGTCATCCAAAATTTTATAGGTGAATATGACATGTTAGGTCTTATTTAATGTATTTTTTTCGAAGTAATCAAGTTTTTTTGACTTTCACAAAAACCAAATACTAAATAGTGTCAAAATTGACATAAATGAGTTTTTAAAACAAATATTATATTATTAAATGATATAATATTCCTAAAATTTTCAGCTTCAGAAAAAAGACTTATATAATGATATATATGTCATTAATAAACCACTTTAGGTTCTCTTGGAATTTTATTGTAAGTTTATTAACCATGTAATATAAAAATACAATAAGAGATGGAAATTGTTAAACTATTTAACTAAGAGTTAAATCTAAAAGATAAGGTTAATATGGTGACATAAACTTGTCTAAAACCTATAGTTTGAGTGTATTTCGACCAAAATCATCTTAAACACGAAATAAATCCATTTGGAGCCATTATAAACCGAAAATTATTTTATAATTAAATAATATTTCAATATTTTCCTAAAGTGAGCCTCACTACTCCTATAAAAGGGCACTTCTCCTTCTCTTAAATTCACACCTCCAAAGCCATGTGGCTCGGCCAACCCTTGATCAAATAACCACCCAACTACCCTCACATAAACCTAGAGGCTTTACTTTTATCATAAATCCAACCTAAGTGTCCCTTTTGATCAAATAAAAAGGAAGAACCTGAAGAAGAGGTAATTACTTCATCACCTCTTTCAAAGTTCTTTTCTTCTTCTACTTCCTCTTTCGTGGTTATTTCCAGAACAAAATAATAACTACAGTACCTTATACATACTGAGATATTATTATAAATATGTTAAAACCATATTCATTATTCTATCCATTCTATTAATGAAAAAGTCACCATACGTGCATTTGTATGGCTTACCGTCTCCATGACGCGATTAGATTCATTTCCACGTTCACCATTGAATAATGGTTATAAAAAATATAAATTATTAATAATTATGTAATATATGACATAATAATTCTACTGGAAATGTGTGTGTGTGTGTGTGTGTGTGTGTATTTACATATATCTCATTCACTTACTTCCGTTCAATACTATATGAAAACAGAAACAGCACTTATGCATATGTATGGCTTACCGTCTCTATAGAAAGTGTTTTACATTTCATATATCTATATATTATACATATTTATATTCTGAATATATATGATACATAAATAATTTTTTATATTCTAGAAGAAATTAAATCATGATATAAGTGATACGATCAAGAGTAATAAGTTAAAACGCAGACGATAAAGAAAGATATTATTACCGAAAATGTTACATTAACATGGAAATTATTCTTAAATAAGTAGTATAAAAGACACAAATGAATCAAGTATGAAATAATAAATATGAATATGGTTCTGGTTCTGGTATAATTTAATAACAAACTCTGTTCATTATACATGAGGTTAAACATACCCTCGACCAAAGGAAAGTACAAGGTAAGGTTTAATTCCTCAATCTCATTATTATTTGAGAATGTTTATGTGTAAGTATTTATTGGGAAATATTTATCATCAATTTCCATGATTCATAAAAAAATTAAAAGGAATATTTTATGGTTTTTTGGAAGGGACTCTTTAGTAAGATCATCATTTTAAATGTTTTAATTATTTATATTTCTATATCTTTTTAATTAATTTCCATGTTTTAAAAATCATTTTAAGGATTTATTTTTATGGACAAGATTGTTTTAAAATTTTAATTCCATTCAAAAGTTTCAAAGTGGTATGGTATAATTTGATTCAAAAATATCTTTTAAATGACTTCCTTTATAAATGTGTGTCTTTTAAATGATTTCACAAAAAAGGATATTTCTCTCAAAGAGTTTTATTAATCATTTTCAACAATTTCAACATCCTTTACTGGATATTATTGTTTATTGAGGATGATTTTTTATAATACAATATTACATATTGAATTGAATAATTTATGATATCTTTGACTATGGATGTGATATTTTTATACCATTCATGGTTTATGGTTAAAGTATTGACATTTCGTATGCTAGTTTTAATACGAATGTTTATGTTATGTTTCAACATTTTCATATGACCAATGCATTTGAAATAGTAAGTGATGGGTGGGGCCCAATATAGCCCCTTAATGCATGGGTAGGTCTCATGAGACAAATTAGTGTCTTGGTACAAGGCCTTGACAAAAAAATTTATTTCCATTGTTGGCACGAGGCCTTAACTATGTGGTTACGATGTTCAGCATTATGCATTCCCTCATTATAAAATTAGTTATTACATGTGATTATTTTATTAGTAGAATATACATGTTCATGTTTATATAGAAATTTTTGATTTATTTTTTCCATATTATGTTCATGTTTATGTTTAAAAGGCTGTTGTTTTTATTACACAACTTGCCTTAAAAATTTATAGCTTCCATTAAATTATTCTCCTTTACTGGGCATCTGAGCTCACCCCTTTCTTATGTTTTGTGTTCCCAGGATTCCATGAAGTGTATTATGATTGATATATAGGTTTAATATGGGGGAATAATGGTGTTATCAAAGGATTATTTATGTTGGGTTTTATGTTTGAATGTGTAATGTAACGTTCATGTATGCAATCTATTTTCCAAGATTGCTAAAATGATTGGTCCTTCAGGAATTTATTCATTGTAATCATTCCAATGTATTAAAATAATGCACCGGCTCCGGGATTTTGGGGTTGGAGTGTTACAAAATAACCTCTCAAAATATTGATTAATTTTCAGTAATATCAATGTGAGTTAATGATACAGTTTTGAAGCCATTATAATAAGGAAAGACAATTATGACTTCTATCCAAGACTAACTATCAAAGTAAAATCTAGAGATTTCTGAAATATATAGTAAAATAGAGAACAACTAAATTAAACAACACAGGGGATAAAACAAGTGGTTCAGTCTCAAGCTGAGACCTAATCCACTCCACTTGGTGATCACCTGCCACCAAGCAGTTTATATTAATAAACTTTGATCTACACCCTGGATTAGGGTAAACAATAGTGAATAGGACTATCCAGATCACACGACCTCTATCACTATTAATTTTGGTTATAAACAACCAGTTCACACAAGTACCTCTTCCACACTTAACCATGGGAGTAAAAAAATGTAAAAAGGCATGAGAGGAAGGATATCTTGTATCCTTCAGTTTAGTGCAAGAGACAGTGTGTGTTTTAATACAGGCACACACACACACACACTACTCGAAATCTAAAACAATACACAACAGATCGAAGATTGTGAGAAAAGTTAAGAAGTACTCTGAGTGTTATTATATTTAGCTCCAGACTTGTAGGATGAAGCAGATGCAAGTATTGAGTCCTCTTGTGAAAAACAGAGTATCGCAAGTCTGGCAGTTCGAAGGTGTAGGTTGTGTAGCTCGTGCTCTTTTGGAAGGTGGTACTACGAAGATATTCTTTTCTTTGATCTAAAGTAGTGCAGTCTTTTGAATCGATAATTCTTCATGTGTTCTTCAGATTTATCTTGTTGAATATATCAGTTCTCTTCTAAAAATGCTCACGCTTTTTCTACTCTACTACAGTGTGTGTTTTAGTAGATCATATTATCTTATTTTTTAATTACGGGTGAACACGTTAGATCAGGAAGGATATGTTTATTATTTACCTAATACCTCTTACTTTCAGGTGACATATCTACAAATAAATATTAATTACGTAAGTGCATTTAAATGACTCAAATATGTCCATTAGAAATTAAATTGAAAACAAAAAAACAGATTAAAGAATGGTGTCATACTCTATCAATAAATAGTGTCACTTGGAAACTGTAATGCCCCAACCCCAAAATCCTAGAGCTGGTGCATTATTTTAATACATTTTCATGATTACAAAGAATCAAGTCCTGAAGGACCGATCAGTTTAGCAGTCTTGGAAAATAGATTACACACATGAACGTTACATTACACATTCAAATATAAAACACAACATAAATAATCCTTTGAGAATGCCATTATTCCCCTATCTTAACCTTTCATATCAATCATAATACCCTTCTTGGAATCCTATGAAAACAAAACATAATAATGGGGTCATCTCAGATGTTCAGTTAGGGTAAATAATTTAGAAAAAGCTATAAACTTTTAAGGCAAGATGTGTAATAAAAATAACATCCTTTTAAACATAAACTTGAACATGATATGGAAAAAATAAATAAAAAATTACCAAATAAATATGCACATGGATATTCTACTAGTCGAATAATCACACGTAATAACTAATTTCATAATGAGGGAATACATAATGTCGGACATCATAACCACATAGTAAAGGCCTCGTGCCAAGACTACAAATAAAAATTTTGTCAAGGCCTTATGCCAGGATACAAATCTGTCTCATAAGACCTACCAATGCATCGAGGGGAAATAGAGGTCCCCACCCATCACATACTAAGTCCAATTCATTCCTCTTATGAAAATTCTGAAACATAACATAAACATTTATATTAAAACTAGCATACGAAATGTCAATACATTAACCATAAACCATGAATGGTATAAAAATAGAAAATCCACAATCAAACATATCATAACTCATTCAATAAAATATGTAATATTTTATTATAACAAATCAACCTCAATCAAGAATAATATCTAGTAAAGGATGTTGAAATAGATGAAAATGATCAGCAAAACGCTTTGAGATAAATATCCCTTTTTGTGAAATCATTTAAAATTCACACATTTATAAAAGAAGTTATTTATAAGATATTTTTGAATCAAAGTGTTCCATACTAATTTGAAATTTTTTAAAGTAATTAACATTTTAAAACAATCATGTCCATATAAATAAATCTTTAAGAAAATATTTAAAACATGTACAATAATTAAAAAGATTTAGAAATATAAATAATTAAAACATTTAAAATAATGATCTTGCTAAAGAGTCCCTTCCAGAAAACCTTAAAATATTCCTTTTAAAAACATTTTTATGAAACATGTACATGGATGATAAATGTTACCTAGTAAATAGATACACATAAATAATCTCTGATAATAATGAGATTGATGAATTAACATTTAATTTATGCTTTCCTTTGGTCAACGGTATGTTTAACCTCCTGTATAATGACCATAGTATGTAAGTAAATTATACTAGAACAATATTCATATTTATTATTTCATACATGATTCATTTATGACTTTATACTACTTATTTATTAACAATATCCATGTTAAAATAACATTTTAGGTAATAATCGCTTTCTTTATCGTACATGTTTTAACTTCTTACTCTTGATCGTATCACTTATATCATGATTTAATTGGTTCCAGAATATAAAAAATTATTTATGTATCATATATGTTCATAATATAAATATTTATAATTTATAGATATAAGAAATGAAAAACACCGTTTATGGATATGGTAAGTCATACGTACGCATAAACGATGTTTCTATTTTCATATCGTATTGAACGGGAGTAAGTGAATGAGATATATGTAAATACATACATACAGATATATATATATATACAGTGGAATTATTATGTTATATATTTCATAATAATTAATAATATATATTTTTATAATCATCATTGCTTGGTGAACATGCAAATGAATCTCATCACGTCGTGGACACGGTAAGTTGTACGTACACACGAGCGACGATTTCATTCTATTGATGGTGAAATAGTTTGTAATTGGATGTTATATTATATATAAAGAATCATTAACATGTTATATTTATTATTTACATCAATTATACTCATTATTATTCCCATACAAATAATGAAGCACTGAATAACAGACTACAACATGACGTGGAGACGGTAAGTCGTACGTACGCACGTATGGTGACTTTGTCATTCATAGAATGGATAGAATAATTAATATGGTTATACCATATTTATAATAACATCTAATTATGTATAAGGTACTGGAATTATTAATTTTTTATGGAAACAACCAAGAAAGAGGAAGTGGAAGAAGAAAAAAACCTTGAAATATTTGATGAAGTAATTACTTCTTCTTTGGGTTCTTCCTTTTGATTTGATCAAAAGGGATCTTTAGGTTGAATTTTTTATAAAAGTAAGGCCTGAAGGTTAAATTGAAGGTATTTTGGAGGATATTTCAGTAGGTTTTGGCTGATCCAAATGGCTTTGGTGGTGTTAATGTAAGAGAAGGGGAAGTACCCTTCTATAGGAAATGTGAGGGGAACTTTAGGAAAAGATTGAAATATTATTTTAGTATAAAATAATTTTTGGTTTCTAATGGATCCAAATGAATTAATTTAGATTCTAAGGTTGGTTTTGGTCGAAATACTCTCAATAAATAGGTTTTAGAAAAGTTTAGGTCTCCGTATTAACCTTATCATTTAGATTTAACTCTTAGTTAAACATGTTAACTTTTACCTTGTCTTCTTGTATTTTTATATTACATGGTTAATAAAATTACTATAAAATTCCACAAAAAACTAAAGTGGTTCATTAATGACATAACTATCATTATATAAGTCCTTTGGCTGAATATTAAATTTTAAAGAATATTATATCATTGAATAATATAGTATTTGTTTTAAAAAGTCATTTATGGAAATTTTAACACTATTTAGTATTTGGTTTTTGTGAAAGTCAAAACAAGTTGATTACTTAAAAAAAATACATTAAAGAAACCCTAACATGTCATATTCACCTGGAAAATTCTTTTATGACATAAAAAGGTTCAATTTACATTTATTTTTATATTTATAATATCAAAATTTTTAATATTTCATTTATATGGTAATTACCGCATCATCATTGTGTCAAAAATAAATTTAATTATTTAATATCTAAAAATTATAAATAACGTATCATGATGTAGGAAATATTTTTATCTTTCTAATGAATACTTATAGTGGATTTTATATTATTTAAAACTCTATATTAAAAATAATTTAGTGAATAAAATTTGAATTTAGAACTTTTAACACTTCATTAAATAAAATATAATAAATGTCCTAATCTAATCCAAGTTGATCAAAAAGGATCTTATTTTTTTCCTAAGGATTATTTTGGTCTAAAAAAACTTATCCAATAGAATTATAACATGTGTTAGGGTAATTATAATATCATTTTTATCTTTAATTACCCAATTTACTTTTAACCGTGCTAAATAAAATTCAAAAGTTACTATTCACCAAAAATAATTTCCATCCTACTGAACCACATTTTACTTACTGATTTCAACCTTTTCTCTTTGATTTTTAAAATTCAATTCACAGAAGTGGTAAAATTGCCTTTTATTTAAATTTTCAAATGTGCATAGATGTTTGGTAAAAGACGTTAAAAATTTCAATAGAATTTTATATATCTAATCTTATTATAAAATGACTCAAATGAATTATATTAGACTAATATATTTATTATGCATATATCTTTAATTTAAAATAAATTTAAATTAAAAAATAATTATTTAAATGAAAAAGTCAGTTTTTATCTACAATGCATTGTTTTTAACTATTCATCAAAAAATTGAATGTTTTCAGAAAAATACCAAAAATTCACCCAAAGATAATTTTCATATTATAAATTCAAAAATTACTTCTATTTTACCAAATTCAAAACATAAAATTTTCATTAATTAATTTAAAATTAATTCTCGTTGTCAAAACTTTAAAGCGGGTTTCAGAGAAGTAAAAACTATCAAAAGATTGATATGTGTTTATGTTCAATTTAAATGTAAAATTACTTCCAATGAAAAACATTGGATTAAATGATAAAAATATAATATAATTATACTTCAAAAACATTCAAATTTAAAATTTAACACTATAAATTATTTTTATTTAAAAAGTTGTTTTCAATTTAAATTTAGTATTTCACTATTCATCAAAATATGAAACTTATCATAAAAAAACCAAAAAATTATCCAAACTAAATTGTTATGTCTCGCTTCTAAGAAGAAGTTTATTTTTTCAATTTTAATATATAAAAGTGTCAAATATTGGATTTAAAAATGGTTCTCCATTAAAAGGTGGAAAATTTTCACTTTTTGAAAAATACTTCTTTTATCTGAAAAATTTAATTTGTTCTTATATTATATCTAAAAAACAAATAATATAGATGATAAAATTATATGGAGTATATAAAATTCAAATTTATGTTAATACTATTCATACCCATTTTTTGAACGGCTAGTTTGGTAAGTCATGGTATACTCGAACTCGATGTTGTGTGTGGCACAAGCTATTAAATTACTTTAAACATATAACTTACTATGAAATCCTGGGGTTTTACATTCTCCCCTCCTTAAATAAATTTGTACTCTTAATTTAAAATTGTTCTTCAAAAATAAAAGGTTGAAAATAGAAAATACCTTTGTGGAAAACCCACATCAAAAATAGGGTTACTAAAATTTAGTCTTAATAAGAGGAAAATGGAAATGAAAAAGTCACCACCAAATTAGAATTTCGAATAGGAGAACATTGGTGGTAATTTGAGACACATAATTTTAGGGAAAACATAAATATTTATAGGGATTGATTGAGGTCATCAGTCACAAAAAAAGTGAACAATAAATAGAAAATTGAGGTCCTCAAAGCCATAAATCTATGATGATTAAAAATATCATCGGTTCAACAAAACATAAGGTATTAGGATAACACATTTTTGGATTTGAGATACTTTCCATTAATTTTTAGAATTAATTTATTTATATAATAAAAAAATACTTTACAAGTAGAGTTCTATCCTTTAACAAATTTCTACCACAAACTCATCTTTCACTCCAAAAGATAATAAAACTCAAAAATATTCTATTTACCCTAATCATATAGGGTTTAAAAAAAGAATGAATTTATAATTAATCTATCATATCATTTAAAAAAACTACATTATAAAAACCAGGACATAATATAGTCCAGTGGTAGGTGACGCACCCTTGTCAGCATTTGGTTGCGGGTTCATGTATCGCGGCCTTGCCGGATGCGATGGGTTGTCACCCAACCTTCGGGTTGTCCTTTTTATAAAAAAATCCAAAACTAATCTTAAGAAATTTTTTAACCTTAAACCATAGTATCCAATGTACAAATTAATCCATTCCAATCTTTAGAATTATCCAAAATACTTGTTTCCAAACTCATAGTCCAAAAATTTATAAGGAAGGTCAACATAACATAATGAATATTGCTTTTTGCCACATAATAAAAAGTGAGTACCTTCATCATGTATTCTCTCAAAACATGGTAACACCCTAAATTACCATAAAATAGTATTGATTATATCCATGCTACCTTATTCCTTATATAATACTAGATATATTCCTTATATCCAAAAATTTTGAATACTCCAACAATGATGGAATAAAAAAACCATTAATCAGTTCAAAGTTATTTAAGAATATCCAATATAATTTATCCAAATTGACCATCTCTTATTCCAAAAATCAATGCCTCAGTATCAGGACCATATAAAGGTTTATCTTTCCTTCAACCATATATTTTCCAAAAAAAATAACTTTTTGTTGACTCACTTTTCTTAGTACCATATAATCTCAAATCCTAAATAAAATAGTACTGTAGTACAATCCTTATTTATTTACATAATTAATATAACCATTACATCATTGATACAACACTCAAATGACATAATTCATTCATAAAAATATAATAACACTAATTATTCCTCTTTATATATTGTAGTATCATAACTTGATTATTATCCAATAGCATCATCTATGGTATACTCTGATGATTGGGACATTGATTCGGGTAGTGTTCTAACTCCTTACATATGAATCATTGTATATTAGAAACATTTTTCTTACCCTTGCAATCATTTACTTGGTGTCCTTTTTCTCCACACTTATAACAAACTCTCATTCCCTTCAAGCATTTACCAAGGTGATTCTTTACACAGTTATCACATATAAGAAAATCATTCTTTTCCTTCTTCCCTTTATCCATATTTCTCTCTACCATTCTTTCCTTCTCTGGATTCCCTTAAAATACATAGGACTCAGATAATTATTTACTTATGTTATTAACACATGATATTATTTCTTCATGTTATAAGAATAAGTGGGAGACTATTTCTCTTCTAAATGTTGTCTTAAGGCTATGAAATATATGATCCTTCTTACTCTTTGGATCATGTGTATTAATGGAGTTCTTATTCCTTCTATTGGGCACCATTTCTAAATAATGGAATACACTAGGTTAGTTTATGAATCACAATGCATAATTACAAACTTGTAAAATACCTAACATAAATTAAAAAATTTAAGCATATAATCCATAATTATAAAAAAAAATCTTTGAGGATGTTTTTACTCATAAATCCTTTTTAATGGCTTGTAAAGAAAATGTGAATTATCCTAATCATATCCCCCAGGAGCCTCATAACCAAGAGTGCAGCAAGGCTTGTTATCGTGCACCTATTCTCGTTCGATTCTTGCTCAAAGAGTTGTTTTCGGGTTTTACCTCTAGATACATCGGTGTTAGAGCCGCCTCTACCTACTCATATCTAGACAGGGATGTATTTCTTGGAAAATTCACAAAATCTCTACATTACCAAAATTTTAGGAAGTTCTTCTATACTAATCCTCAAATTCTATCTTAGGATAATGTTCTCTAATTAGAGTTTTTCTAAATATATTTTCCAATCTTTTTACTAAACTTCCTCTGATACTAACTATAATGCCCTGACCCCAAAAGTCTAGAGCTGGTGCATTATTTTAATACATTAGTAAGATTACAAGGAATCAAGTCCTAAAATACCATCAGTTTAGCTGTCTTGGAAAATATATTACATACATGAATGTTACATTACACATTAAAACATAAAACACAACATAAATAATCCTTTGAGAATGCCATTATTCCCCTAGCCTAGCCCTGTATATCCATTATAATACGCTTATTGAAATCCTAGGAAAACAAAACATAAGAAAGGTGTGAGATGAGATGCTCAGTAAGGGTAAATAATTTAGTAGAATCTATAAACCTTTAAGGAAAGATGTGTAATATAAAATAGCCTTTTAAATATAAAATTAAAAATAATATGGAAAAAATAAATCAAACATTACCATATAAACATGCACATGGATATTCTACTAGTCAAATAATCACATGTAATAACTAATTTCACAATGAGGTAATGCATAATTTTAGACATCATAACCACATAGTCAAGTCCTTATGCCAAGATTAAAAATAAGAAATTTGTCAAGGCCTTGTTCAAAGACACTAATTTGTCTCATGAGACCTACCAATGCATCGAGGGGCTATAGCAGGCCCCACCTGTCACTTATGAAGTCTAATGCATTCCTCATATGAAAATGTTGAAACATAATATAAAAATTCATATTAAAACTAACTTACGAAATGTCAATACTTTAACAATAAACCATGAATGGTATAAAAGTATAACATCCATAGTCAAACATATAATAACTCATTCAATAAAATAGGTAATATTGTATTATAATAAATCAACCTCAATGAAGAATAATATCTAGTAAAGGATGTTGACATAGTTGAAAATGATCGATAAAACTCTTTGAGAGAAATATCCCTTTTTGTGAAATCGTTTAAAAGCCACACATTTATAAAGGAAGTAATTTAAAATATATTTTTTAATCAAAGTGTTCCATAAAACTTTGAAACTTTTGAAAGGAATTATCATTTTAAAACAATCATGTCCATATAAATAAATCCTTAAAATAATTTTAAAAACACGGACATTAATTAAAAAGATTTAGAAATATAAATAATTAAAACATTAAAAATGATGTTATTGCTAAATATTACCTTCCAAAAAACCTTAAAATATCCCTTTTAAAAACATTTTTATGAAACATGTACATGGATGATAAATGTGCCCCAGTAAATACAAACACATAACAATCTCGTATAATAATGAGATTGATGAATTAACCTTTACCTTGTTCTTTCCATTGGTCAACGGTACGTTTAACCTCCTGTATAATAACCATATTATGTTATTAAATTGTACCAGAACAATATTAATATTTATTATTTCAAACTTTATTCATTTATGACTTTATACTACTTATTTAATAACAATATCAATGTTAAAATAACATTTCAGGTAATAATCGCTTTCTTTATCATACATGTTTTAACTTCTTACTCTTGATCGTATCACTTATATCATGATTTAATTGCTTCCAGAATATAAAACATTATTTATGTATCATATATATTCAGAATATAAATATGTATAATTTATAGATATATGAAATGGAAAACACCGTTTATGGAGACGATAAGCTGTACGTACGCATAAACACTGCTTCTGTTTTCATATCGTATTGAACGGAAGTAAATGAGATATATGTAAATACATGCATATATATATATATATATTTAAAGTATCATTATTATGTCATATATTACATAATTATTAATAATATATATTTTTATAATCATTATTTAATGTTGAACGTGGAAATGAATCTCATCGCATCGTGGAGACGGTAAGTCGTACGTACATACGAGCGACGATGTCATTCTATTTATGGTAAAATACTATTTAATTGGATGTATATTATATATAAATAACCATTAATATGTTATATTTATTATTTACATCAATTATACTCATTATTATACCCATCCAAATAATGAAGTGTTGTATAAAAAACTACACCATGACGTAGAGAGAGTAAGTTGTATGTACGTGCTTATGGTGACTTTTTTATTCATAGGATGGATAGAATAATGAATATTGTTGTACCATATTTATAATAAAATCTCAGTATGTATAAGGTATTGGAGTTATTATTTTGGTATGGAAACAACCAAGAAATAGGAAGTGGAAAAAGAAAAGAACATTGATAGAGGATATGATGTAATTACCTCTTCTTTAGGTTCTTCTTTTTTATTTGATCAAAAGGGATTCATAAGTAGGATTTCTGATCAAAATAAGGACTCTAGGTCTAATTTAGGGTAGTTGGGATGATATTTGAGTAGGGGTTGGCTGAGCCAAATGGATTTGGATGTGTGAATTTAAGAGAAGGGGAAGTACCCTTTTATTTGAGAGGTGAGGGGCACTTTAGGAAAATATTGAGATATTATTTTATTATAAAATCATTTTCGGTTTATAATGGATGAAAATGAATTTATTTCTAGGATAATGTGGGATTTGGTCTAAATAATCACAAAAAATAGGTTTAATATATGTTTAGGTCACCATATTAACCTTATCTTTTAGATTTAACTCTTAGTTAAATAGTTTAACGTTTACCATATCTTCTTGTATTTTTATATTACACGGTTAATAAACATACTATAAATTGTCAATAGAACCTAAAGTGGTTTATTAATGACATATATATCATTATATAAGTCTTTTTGTAGAATATTAAATTTTTAGGAATATTATATCATTTAATTATATAGTATTTGCTTTAAAAACTTATTTATGTCAATTTTGACACAATTTAGTATTTGGTTTTTGTGAAAGTAAAAAAAAGTTGATTACTTCAAAAAAATACATGAAATCAACCCTAACATGTCATATTCACCTAAAAAATTATTTTATGACATCAAAAGTCTCAATTTAAATTTATTTTGGTATTTATATTATCAATTATTTTAATCTTTCATTAATAAGGTAATTACTGCATCATCATTGTGTCATAAATAAATTTAATTATTTAATCTCTAAAATTTATAAATAAAATACCATGATGTAGGAAAGAATTTTATATTTATAATTAATATTTATAGTCGAATTTATTTTATGTAAAACTCTATATTAAAAATAGTTTAGTTAATAAAATTTGAATTTAACACTTTCAACACTTCTTTAAATAAAATATAATAAATGTCCCAATCTAATCCAAATTGATAAATAAGGATATTATTTTTTTCATAATGTTGATTTTGGTCGAAAAAAACTTATCCAATATAATTAGTACATGTGTTAGGGTAATTATAATATCATTTTTACCTTTAATTACCCTATTTACATTTAAACGTGGTAAATAAAATTGAAAAGTTCTATTCACCAAAAATTATTTTCATCCTATTAAACCAAATTTTACTTAATGATGTCAATTGTGTCTCTCATATTTTTAAAATTCAATTCGTAGAAGTGGTAAAATTACATTTTATGCAAATTTGCAAATGTGCCTAGAAGGTGGGTAAAAGATGTTAAAAAGTTCAATAAAATTTTATATATCTAATATTATTATAAAATGACTCAAATGAATTACATTGGAATAATATATTTCTTATGTGTCTATTTTGACTTTAAAATAAATTTAAATTAAAATTCAATTATTTAAATGAAAAAGTCGGGTTTTATCAACAACGCAGTGTTTTTCACTATTCATCAAAAATTGAATGTTTTTAGAAAAATACCAAAAATCCACCCAAATATAATTTGTATATTCAAAATTCAAAAATGATTTCTATTTTAAGAAATTAAAAATATATAATTTGTATTAATTAATTTAAAATTAATTCCCGTTGTCAAAACCGGAAAGTGGGTTTCGGAGAAGTAAACACTATCAAAATATTTATGTGTTTATGTCCAATTTAAATGTAAAATTACTTCCAATGACCAAAATTGGATTAAATGACAAACATATATCTAATTATACTTCAAAACCATTCAAATGTATAATTTAACACTATAAATTATTTTTATTAAAAAAATTCAATTAAAATTTAGTATTTTTCACTATTCATCAAAATATGAAACTTATCAGAAAAACACAAAAAAATTATCCAAACTCAATTTTTATGTCCCGATTCTAAATAAAAGTGTATTTTGTAAAATTTAATATATAAAAGTTTCAAATATTGGATTTAAAGGGGGTTCACCATTAAAAGGCGGTAAAATTGCATTTTTTGAAAAATACTTCTTTTTTCTAAAAAATGAATTTGTTCTTATATTATGTCTAAGAAATACATGATATGGATGTTTTAATTATATAGAGTATATAAAATTAAAAATTCAGTTAATATTATTCATAACTGATTTTTTAATGGAAAGTTTGGTAAGTCGTGGTGTGCTCAAACTTGGTGTTGCATGTGGCACAAGCTATTGAATTACTTTAAAGAGATAACGTACTATGAAATCCTAGGGTGTTTTAGAAATTGTGTCACCAGGAAACGGTGTCTTTTTCTTTTCCTTTGAGAGGTGATATATTCATGATGGCATAGTTGCATTGATATTAGGAACTTGTAGCTCAGATGTGGTGTTTGGATCATGGTCTCTGGTCCTTTTCCAAACTTTGAACGGTGTCTTAGTGATGGTAGAAAGGAAATGATGTCAAAAAAATTCATGAGATATGAAACTAGTTACGGTGTCTAGTCACGGTGTCTAGGTCACGGTGTCTGGTTCTTTGCCAGAAAACTAGAACTGGTGGCAGACTCACGGTTTCTTAGACTTAGCCAAATATCTATATATAGACTTAAGCAGTAATATTCCTAGAATGAATTAGAATTGATCATTCATGAAAGAAATTCATTATAGAAGAAATTAAATATAATTTACAATAATCAAACATGATTTATAAGAATTAATATCTTGGGTAAGTTTATTTGAAGCATAAAAAACCAACCATCTCTACACATGATTTGAGATAGATTAAATAGGAGTAACAAGATTTATAGGATATACAAGATTTTTGATCATTAAAACATGATTAAAACATGAGGATTCCCACACAACATTTTCCAATTAGGAGAAGTCATGGCCACTCCGATTCAGAAGAACGTCTTCATACTATAAGGATCATCATGGACTTAGGGCAATCGTGAGGGCTGCGATGGTGTCCTGAGACTAGATGCCTAAGAATACTCATCCATTATCAGCATCTCCCGAGAAAATCCTAATGGTGGGTGGATCACCTAGTAGGATTTGTGGGCTAGAGGATGTTTCTCCAATGAGTGGGCCTTGGCGTTCTGGGTGCATCAGACCTGTTTGGAGTCCCTTGACCAGTTGGAGGTAGTGGGTTTATACCAAGAAGCCTGGGTTTCCCAGTTTGAAAACTTTTCTTCGGGATAAATCCTTCTGGAATTGTTGATCCACTGGTGTTCAAGGACCAACACCTTCCACCTACTACATGGGGAGGTCTTAATTAGTTTATGGGATATCTACCAGCTTGGGTTACTCCCCATCCTGGGAGAAATGTAAGACGAGTTCATCCTAATAGCCGCTATAGAGAACAACACATATCACGTGTCTCCTTTGACAAGAATCTTATTGGCCATGGCTGCGAGATCAATAGATCATCCCCTCAAGGCTTGTTCCTTCATCCCATTCGAAGCATGGATAAGGTTATTCCTGTAAATGAATATGCCTAAGATGAGGGCTTTCCATAGTCGAACTCATCCCACTCGCCAGTCCCACCAAACTCTAGGGTCATATTGTGCTACCCTTGAAGCAGGGCGATATACAACATGGGGATATGAGCTTTGGTCAGACATTTCACCTACGCTTAGACTGGAAGGTTTCTTTTCCATGTTTTTAATTGGATAGATCTTCCCATCTTATGATGTATATTCCAGGGTTCAGACCTGCACTTTTATGATGGCATCCTTGCAGGCAGAGGGTTGACCCATTAATTTGGCCCTTCCTACACTTGCCCAATTTTATGAATTGTTGGGACAGATACAGGAAGGCAGACCTTTGCATCATCTCATCAGATTGTTCCAATTCTTGTACAGGTGGATGGCAGAACACTTCCCCTGTTATGAATACTAGTATACCGCACGGGTTCCCCATTCTAACTTTCATCCTGCTCTTCCCAGCATTTCTGTAAGGACCCGACCCCAGTTTCCCAAAGCCGGTGCCTTATTTGATTTCATTGGCATTCATAAAAGAAATATGAATCCCGAAAGACTGAGTAGTTTAGTATTATTGGAAAAAAGTTACATACATAAGTTTTACATTACAACATGAAGGGAAACAAAACACTATTTTAATCCACTAGAAACATCACGTCTCTTATATTATGCTTGCAAGTAATTCATAAATTAATTCTTCATGTCCTAAGAAAATGAAACATAAGAAAGGGGTGAGCTCAAATGCTCAGTAAGAGTAAGCAATATAGCAGAAGATAATATAAACATTAGACATGGTGAATAATTGAAAACACATGCCTTTAATAATAAACTTTAAACATATTATGGACGGAATATGAGCTAAATAAATAATTCCATAATTAAACATAATCATGGGTATTATACTAGTTGAATAACCACATGAAATTAAAATACTACCATCATAATGAGGGAAGTGCATATGCTGGACATCATAACCATATCGTCCAAGCCTCGTGCTTGGACCATAAGATAATCATTTTGTCAAGGCCTCGTGCCAAGACCATAGTTTGTCTCATGAGACCTACCGATACATCTAGGGGCTATATCATGCCCCACCCATCACATAATAAGTCTAATGTATTCCTCATATGATAGGGGATCAACATATACAACATATACATTCATATTGAAACTATCATATGAAATGTAACTAGCTTTCACCAATTATTGAACATAAACACTAACCCTTCAGAATAATATGATGAATGGTTTTAGGATAGATCATCCAAAATAAAGTTAGTCATAAACCATTAAATAAAATATGGTATATGATTTCATAAATTATTAAACCCAATAATACCATAGAATCAACAAGAGCATTGAACAAAAATACTCTTATAAAATCATTTAGAAATTTTGAGATAAATACTCTTTTATTTTGAAAAGAAGAGTTCTTTTGGAAAATTTTTGTATAAAACCAGAAGTGAAGTAAGGTATTATTTTAATAATAAAATTAGTATTTTTTGAAATATAATGGTTTCCAAAAACATATTATAGAGTACTCATGTAAATAGATATGAATTGGAGAAATTCCATTGAATCGGGCTTCTATTTTGGAAACAATTTTGAAAGTTCATTTAAAAACGTGTAACTGTCCATAAAATATGGAAGGTTTCTATTTTTTAAACATATATATGATACTCACACATAATATATGATGAGTACATAACAATACATAAGAATTTCATTGAGTTAATTCGACAACAAAAGTAACCCACGTGAAAATGGAAGTTCTGGTGGAAGAACCCTTACCTTAACTCAAAAAGTGTTCCTCTCCTGTACTTAATATCTTGTAATATGAAATTATACTTGTTAATAACTTATTTCATAACTTATTGTACATGTATTTAGTTTACCATAATTATAGTTAGTTCATTTATGTCTTTGTGGACAAGTTATTGTATTGAATTTCATCGTTCTGGAGTGTTTGTTTCCTTTATTTTCATATTCAGCTCACTTGTTATTAAGTAATGGAGTTCATGTGGAAAGGTTATAAATCTCCAGGATTGGAATTATATATTATTTATGAACATAAAGAATTGTTAATGTTCATTTATATCATCTGGTTACATGGATTGAGGAAGAATCCTTAGATGACAACCACTTCGATTATTCGGTGGTATTTGGATTATTATGAACTAGTTTTGTCATATAACTTATTTATTTGTACATATTCTGGTTCCTGAATATTGATTAGGTTATAATACACATATTATAGTCTGGTTCAACCATAAATATGGTTTCATGAATAGTAATGAAGAATAAATTGAAGAATGAAACTTCATCGTCCACGAACGCTATAAATTGGAACCTCATGGACGTTGATTTCATTTATAAAAATAAAAGGGAGGGAGTAAAAATATTTATGATGTTTCTTACATTCACATGATATAATTACAATATATATATTTTACTAGATTTATCATGGTCATTTTGATATAGGAGGTGAGGATAGAAAAATAATAGAGATGATCTTGAAAATAAGAGAAAGGGTGAGAGATCCCTTATGAAAATTCGACAGCCTAACGACATCGCTTAATATTTCATAAAATGAAATTATGAGATCAAAAGGATACCTCATCATATTGAAATAAAAATGATAGTAATAAGAATAAACAAAATAAAACCCCAACATATTAGTATAGAAATTCAAAGAGATAACATAAAAGAAGTGTCGACTTAAAGAAGAGAATGAACGATTCCCTTACCTTGTAGAATAACTCCTAGATCTTGAAGGTTGGAACCTTGGGGGCTTAAGTACACCTTGGGAGGACTCTTAGGGAGGTAAAACCACCAGAGCTTCGAGGATGAGGGATTTTTAATGAAATAAAATGAATGGGTGAGTGGGTATTTATAGAAAAAGAGAGGTAATTTTTTAATAATTTCAAAGGGACGCCTCATTAGTGGTTTTTGGCAAACCATGGGCTTTCCCATGGTATTTGCCTATTTTTTAAGCTGCTTGGGACACCTAATTTCATAAGTTACTATACACAAGTCGACCAACCTTTTATTTGAATTATTATGTCATTATGATGTCATTAAACAACTCAAAACTGAATTTTTCACTATTCATGAAAAATTCAAGTATTTTAGAAAAATCAAAAAAATTCACCCCTTCCATTTTTCGACGTGTAGAATTCAAAAGTGATATCCATTTTTCAAAAATAATTTTCTAAATATTAATAATTTAATTTTTAAATAAGGTCACAGTAAATTTGAAAAATAACAATCTTGAAGTGCAATTAGTTTTATGTGACATTGGAAAATTAATTAAGATCCCATTATCCTATTGCCTTAAGAAAATAAAATAATATTATTATTTACTATTCATGAGGTCATATTACTATTCATAAGGGTATGTTACTATTCACCAAAAATAAAGTGTGTTCTATCAGACTTCAAATGACTTACTGAACACAACTCTAGATGACTATTTCTTAAAATTCAAAACATAGAAGAGGATAGATTATAAAATTGCATTCTATATTTATTTTAAAAACCTTGGGGTGTTACATTCTCCCCTCCTTTCAAAAATTTCATCCTCAAAATTCACAGAATATTACCTAAAAAGATTCAGGTATGTCTTTAACATAAGCTCCTCATGCTCCCATGTTGCTTCCTATATATTATGGTTCCTCCATAGAACCTTAACCGGTCGAGTCGTCTGATTTCTCAATACTTGTTCTCTAGTATCAAGAATCTTGATAGGCTCTTCACAGTAAGATAGATCGGTCTCAAGATCTAATTCTTCATAAGTGAGTACATGTGTTGGTTCTAGTATGTACTTTCTTACCATTGACACGTGGAACACATTGTGAACCTTGGATAGACTTGGCGGCATTGCCAAACAGTAAGCTAATGCTCCAATTTAGTCCAGAATTTCAAAAGGTCCGATGTACCTGGGACTTAATTTTCCCTTCTTACCGAATATTATAATACCCTTCTATGGAGATACCTTTAATAAAACGTGATCACCTTCTTGAAATTACAAATTCTTCCTTCGTTTATCAGCATAGATCTTTTGCCTACTTTGAGCTATTTTGATATGGTTCTGGATAATCTTTACCTTATCCATTGTTTCTTCAACAAGTTCTAGGCCCATGAGCTTTCATTCACCAACATCATCCCAGCAAGTTAGTGTACGACATCTCCTCCCATATAATGCTTCATAGGGTACCATATGAATACTTTAATGGAAACTATTGTTGTAGGAAAATTCTACGAGAGGTAAATACTGATCCCACATGCCTTGAAAATCAAGTTAACAATACCTCAACATGTCTTCCAATGTTTGAATAGTCCGTTCTGATTGTCCATCAGTTTGTGGGTGGTAGGCAGTGCTCAAACGAAGATTAGTATCTAGGGCCTTCTTAAGACTTTTCCAGAATCTTGATGTGAAACATGGATCACGATTAGAAACAATCGATAGGGGTACTCCATGAAATCTCACAACATCATTAATATATAGTCTTGATAGAAGTTCAAGTGGTAGATCTCCTCTTATAGCAAGAAAATGTACTGACTTGGTAAGACAATCAACAATGACCCATATTGCATCATTCCTTCTAGGATTATTTGGTAGTCCCATGACAAAGTCTATCGTGATATTTTTCCATTTCCACTCAGGTATGGGAAGAGGTTGCAATACTCCTCCAGGCTGTTGCCTTCCAGCTTTCACATGTTGACAAACCAAACATCTGGACACAAAATCAGCAATCTCCCTCTTCATGTTGTCCCACAAAATATGTTCCTTCAAATCTCTATACATCTCAGTGCTACCAGGGTGTATAGAGAAATTGGAACTATGAGCATCATCTAACAATTCCCTTTTTAGATCAGGTATATTGGGAATACATAGTCTCTTACCAAATTTCAAAATTCCATTTTCATATACGAAGTCACTCAATCTCCCATCATTCACAGCTTTAATCTTCTTTTGAAACTCATCATCATCAGCCTGAGAACTTTTTATCCTTTCTAGTAAAGATGGTTTGGTAACCATTTGAAAAAGCATTGAAGTTTCACCTTTCATGGTTATTCCCGTATCCATCTTTACTAGATCCATGAAAATAGGATCCCTTTCAACCCTCATATTGTTCAAAACTCCAAGATACTTTCTGCTCAAAGCATCAGCCACCTTATTTTCCTTCCCTGGGTGGTAGTGTATCATGCAATCATAATCCTTGAGTAGTTAAAGTCATCTCCTTTTCCTCATGTTGAGTTATTTCTGTGATAAAATATACTTCAAACTCTTGTGATCAGTATAAATCTCGCATTTTCACCATAGAGATAATGTCTCCATATCATGAGTAGGATATTTTTGCTCATGAATTTTTAGCTGTAGTGATGCATAAGAAATAACCTTATCATTTTTCATAAGGACACAACCAAGTCCTTTCTTTGAAGCATCACTATAAATAACAAACTCGTCATTCCCCAATGGTAGAGTCAATATAGAAGCATTGACTAATCTTCTATTTAGTTCTTCGAAACATTCTTCACAATCTTTTGTCCAAAAAAATTTAACCCCTTTACGTGTGAGCTTCGTTAGCAGGATAGCCAGTCGGGAAAAATTCTGAATGAAACGCCGATAATAACCTGCTAAGCTAATAAAACTGCATACCTCGGTTATGTTTGTTGGCATGGGCCAATCATGGATTGCCTTTTTCTTTACAAGATCAACTAGGATTATATCCTTAGAGACAATATGGCCAAGAAAAGAAATCTCCTGAAGCCAGAATTCACATTTGCTAAACTTCCCATATAATTCATGTCTTCTAAGAGTCTTCAGGATAATGCGCAAGTGATTTTCATGATCTTTGTAGCTTTTGGAGTATACCAAGATATCATCAATAAATACTACTAAAAATTATCAAGATATTCCTTGAAAACTTTTTCCATTAGATCCATCAAGTTAGAGGGTGCATTAGTCAATCCAAAAGGCATTACTGTAAACTCGTAATGCCTATACCTGGTTCGAAATGTTGTTTTCATAATTTCTTCCTTCTTCACACTCAAATGATGATATCCAGATCGAAAGTCAATCTTTGAAAATTATTGAGCTCTACGTAGTTGGTCAAATAAATCATCAATGCAAGGTAGGGGATACTTGTTATTTATTTTTATAGCATTGATCTCCCTGTAGTCGATACATAACCTCATAGATCCATATTTCTTCTTAACAAAAAGGACAGGGGCTCCCCATGGAGAAACACTAGGGAGAATAAATCCCTTATTACTCAATTCCTCTAGTTGTTTCTTTAGCTCCACTAATTCCACAGTGTCTATTCTATAAGGGGTCTTCGATATGGGCCTTGAACCATAAATTAAATCAATAGAAAACTCAATTCCTCGTTCTGGAGGATGTCTGGGTAAATCTTCTGGAAACACATCAACATATTCTCTCACAATAGGTACATCCTCTATTTGAACATTCATTTCGTCACCCACAATTATTTCATTCTCTTCCTCCCCAATAATTGAATTTAGTTGAGCTATTAGGGGTGGATCTAGATAAGAATCAAGTCATGAAAATTCTTCTCTAAAGATAAGGTGTTCTTTATCATCATCATCAAAAATCGTAACCTCCTTCTTCTTACAATAAATTTCTGCATCATGGTCTGAAAGCCAATCCATACTGAGGATTATATCAAATCCAATCATGGGTATGATGATGAGATCAGCATATAAAGAACATTTATATTCCCTAATGGGAACTGATTCACAGAACTTTGTAGAAATGATACTTCCATTAAGAGTTTTGATTGACAACTCCCTTGTTAAAACAAATTAGAAATATCTAATTTTCTTAGAAAACTGGGAAGATATGAAACGATGCGATGATCCAGAATCAAACAAAGAATTGACTAAACTTGAGGAAACAATTAAAGTACCTACCACCACGTCATTAGGAACTTCAACCTCTGCAGTTGTGATTGCATAAACTTGTCCCTGATCCCTTGGCCTTCTCTGTTGCATATTTCCTTGACATTGTGGAAAATCATTAGCATAGTGTCCCATCTTCCGAAAACTATAGAATTGAACATCATTGGATTCCTTCTTCCCTTTGTAATCACCAGCAAGATGGACTTTCTGACCACATTTGTAGAATACTCCTTTTCCTTTTAAGCATGAACCAGGGTGTTTCTTTCCACAATTTTCACATGGTGGAAATTCAACTCTTCCCTTCTTCCCTGTTTCCTTATTTTCTTTCCCAGGGTTTTCAGCAGCCCTCTTCTTTTCTTGCTTTCCCTTAAAGTCATAAGACTTAGAGAATTATTTTTCTATCTTGATTGCACATGAAATTATATCCTCATATGATGAAAAGCTTTGGGAGACCAGTGCCCGCCGGAGGAATGGTTTTAGGCCACCAAAGAATCGATCAATTTTGATCCTTGGATTTCGTATATAGTCCATAGCATGTCTTGTTAGCCTTGTGAAGTTGGCTTCATACTTGGAAACATTTTCATCCTCCTTTTTCCTTAGATTCAATAATTTTCTCTCCATATCTGTTCACTGCTCACGAGGGAAATATTTTTCAAATAAGATTTCCTTAAAATACCTCCATTTCATCTCTTATATCTCTTCCTCCTCCTTTGTGTTTTGGATTAAAGACCACCGTTGATCCGCATCTCCCGATAGACGATATACTACCATTACAACCTTCTCTCTTTTATTACATCTCAAAGCGAGAAATATCTTCTCAAGGGAAAATATCCACTACTTTGCTCCAAATGGGTTTGTAGTCCTGTTGAATGATGGAGGTTGTTGTCGCATAAAGCGATCAAGCATGGCTCCTCCACATGGCGGATCCGGATGCTTCATACGAGTAAGGTTATCATTCATAACCTGAGTAAGTTATCCCAGTATAGTTATGAGCTGCTCAGCACCAGTCACAGCACCAGATCCAACATCATTATCTTGCATCGGAGGAAAATCCCTACAGGGGACACGTGCATTCAGGCGATTTCCATTCCTTCTACTAGGTTCCATATCTAGATAAAGGCATACACTATATTATGTTATGAATCATAATGTATAATCTTAACTTAACAAAATACTTAGAAAAAATTGAGATCCTACGAATGGCTAATCCCATAATCACAAATATGGTTTCTTTGAGGAATATTTTACATTTAAATCCTTCATAATGGCTTGTAAAGAAAATGTGAATTATCCCAAGCATATCCCCTAGGAGTGTCATAACCAAGAGTGGAGCAAGGCCCGTTTTCGTGCACCAGTTCCAGTTCGAGTCTAGCTCAAAGCGGTGTTTTTGGGTTTTTCCCCTAGATACATCTGTGCCAGAGCCTCCTCTACCTACTCGTATCTAGACAGAGATGTATTGCTTGAAAGATCCACATAATCTATTCCTTACCAAAATACCAGGACGTTATTGTATGTATATCCTCAAAGACTAACTTAGGGACTCTTCCCTAATTCTACATTTCTAGTTTCCAATTATTCTACTAAACTTCCTTTGATACCAACTGTAAGGACCCGGCCCCAGTTGCCTGGAGCCGGTGCCTTATTTTATTTCATTGGAATACACACAAGTAATATGAATCCTGAAAGGCCAAGTAGTTTAGTATTATTGGAAACAAGTTACATACATAAGTTTTACATTACAACATAAAGGTAAACAAAACACTATTTTAATCCACTAGAAACATCACGTATCCTAGATTATCCTTGAAATTCATTCATAAATTACTTCTTCATGTCCTAAGAAAATGAAACATAAGAAAGGGGTGATCTCAAATGCTCAGTAAGAGTAAGCAATACAGCGGAAGAAAACATAAACCTTAAACATGGTGAATAATTGAAAACACATGCCTTTAATAATAAACTTGAAACATATTATGAAAGGAATATGAGCTAAATAAATAATGCCATAATTAAACATATCATGGGTATTATACTAGTCGAATAACCACATAAAATTCAAATACTAGCATCATAATGAGGGAAGTGAATATGTCGGGCATCATAACCATACCATCCAAGCCTCCTGCTAGGACCATAAAATAATCATTTTGTCAAGCCCTCGTGCTAAGAACATAGTTTGTCTCATGAGACCTACCGATGCATCGAGGGGCTATAGTGGGCCCCATCCATCACATAATAATTCTAATGCATTCCTCATATGAGCAGGGATCAACATACAAAACATATACATTCATATTGAAACTATCATATGAAATGTAACTAACTTTCACCAATTATTGAACATAAATACTAACCATTCGGAATAATATGATGAATGGTTTTAGGATAGATCATCCAAAATAAAGTTAGTCATAAACCATTAAGTAAATATGGTATATGACTTCATAAATTATTAAACCCAATAATACCATAGAATCAACAAGATCATTGAACGAAAATACTCTTATAAAATCATTAAGCAATTTTGAGATAAATACTATTTTATTTTGAAAAGAAGATTTATTTTGGAAAATTTTTGTATAAAACTATAAGTTAAGTAAGATAGTATTTTCATAATAAAATGAGTATTTTTATAAAGATAATGGTTTCCAAAAAAAGATTATAGAGTGCCCTTGTAAATAGATATGAATTGGAGAAATTCCCTTGAATCGAGCTTCTATTTTGGAAACAATTTTGAAAGTTCATTTTAAAATGTGTAATTATCCATAAAATACGGAAGGGTCATGGTCTATAAACATATATATGATACTCACACATAATATATGATTATTACATAACAATACATTAGAATTGCATTAATGTAATTAGACAACGAAAGTAACCCAAATGAAAATGGATGTTCGGGTGGAAAAACCCTTACCATAACTCCAAACGTGTTCCTCTCTTGTACTTAAGATCCTAGAATATGAAATTATACTTTTTAATAACTTATTTCAGAACCTACTAGAAATGTATTTAGTTTACCATAATTCTGGTTAGTTCATATATGTCTTTGTTGACAAGTTATTGTATTGAATTTTGTCATTCTGGAGTGTTTGTTTCCTTTATTTTCATATTCGGTTCACTTGTTTTTAAGTAATGGAGTTTATGTGGAAAGGTCATAAATCTCCAGGATTGGAATTATATATTATTTATGAACATAAATAATTGGTAATGTTCATTTCTATCATCTGTTTACATGGATTGAGGAAGAATCCTTAGATGATAACCACTTTGATTATTCGGTGGTATTTGGATTATTATGAACTAGTTTTGTCATATAACTTTTTTATATGTACATATTCTAGTTACTGAATATTTATTAGGTTATAATAAATATATTATAGTCTGGTTCAACCATAAATATGGTTTCATGAGCAGTAATGAAGAATAAATTGAAGAACGAAACTTTGTCATCCACGAAGGCTATAAATTGGAACCTCATGGACGTTGATTTCGTTTATAAAAATAAAAGGGAGGGAGTAAAAATATTTATGATGGTTCTTCCATGAACATGATATAATTACAGTATATAGATGTTACTGGAGTTATCATGGTCATTTGGATAGAGGAGGTGATGAGAGAAAAAGAATAGTGATGATCTTGAAAATAAGAGAAAAGGTGATAGATCCCTTTTGAAAATTCTGCAGCCTAACGGCGTCACTTAATATTTTATAAAATGAAATGATGAGATCAAAAGGATACCTAATAATATTGAAATCAAAACGACAGTAATAATAATACATAAA
This sequence comes from Viscum album, assembly GCA_963277665.1. Classification (NCBI taxonomy): domain Eukaryota; kingdom Viridiplantae; phylum Streptophyta; class Magnoliopsida; order Santalales; family Viscaceae; genus Viscum; species Viscum album. The sequence goes on from OY728135.1 coordinate 1,183,331,682, forward strand.
ATCAAACCCCAACATATTATAAGGGAAATTCAAATAGATAACATAAAAGAAGTGTCGACTTAAAGAAGAGAATAAAGGATTCTTTTACCTTGTAGAATAACTCCTAGATCTTGAAGGTTGGAACCTTGGGGGCTTAAGTACACCTTGGGAGGAATCTTAGAGAGGTAAAACGACCATAGATTAGAGGATGAGGGATTGTTAATGAAAGAAAAAGAATGGATGAGTGGGTATTTATAGAAAAAGAGAGGTAATTTTTTAATAATTTCAAAGGGACACCTCATTAGTGGTTTTTGCCAAACCATGGGCTTTCCCTTGGTATTTGCCCATGTTTTAAGCCACTTGGGACACCTCATGTCATAAGATACTATACAAAAGTAGACCAGACTTTTATTTTAATTATTATGTCATTATGATGTCATTAAACTACTGAATACTCAAAACTGTATTTTCATTATTCACGAAAAATTCAAGCATTTTAGAAAAATCCCAAAAATTCACCCATACCATTTTTTGATGTGTATAATTCAATAGTGAAATCCATTTTTCAAAAATAATTTTCAAAATATTATTAATTTAATTTTTAAATAAGGTCATAGTAAATTCAAAAAATAACAATATTGAAGTGCAATTAGTTTTATGTGACATTGGAAAATTAATTAAGATCCCATTATCCTATACCTTTAAGAAAATAAAATAATATTATTATTTACTATTCATGAGGTCATATTACTATTCATATTACTATTCATAATGGTATATTACTATTCAACAAAAATCAAGTTTGTTCTATCAGACTCCAAATGACTTACTGAACACAACTCTAGATGACCATTTCTTGAAATTCAAAACATAGAAGAGGATAGATTATAAAATTGAATTCTATATTTATTTTCAAAACCATGGGGTGTTACAATTTCTGTTGTTCTTCCTAGGACTTTGAGTGTTACTGATATGGTTGGGAGGTTGAATGGCACCTCTCATTTCTCATTTTCACCGCATCCTACCCCTCATGGATCACTGAGTGGTGATAGGGGAGGTTCCTTAGAGTAATGCTCATACCTCATCATCCTTCAGGACGGGATGCTCACTACTGGAATAGATTGAGTATTCGTTTGTGATTCATACCTCCCCTAATAGTTTTATAAGAAATTCAAATTCCTTCAATAGACTGTGCCGCTTTTGGTTGTTCAATTAAGGGGAGAATCTAATCCTGTGGTTCTCCGCCAATTGTGGCATATGATGATGCATAAAGGTACTGCTAGGGAGATTATCATTCCTAACACAATGGGTCCATCCTTTTTGTCGTTGGGGTATTCCCAACTATTGGAAGATTATTATCCAGGTGGGATGCTTAATGAACCAATTTCGCAGGTGCAGAAACCCTTGACCATTCCATGCCTCATCTTTTCCCCAAAAATAATGCCACCCATTCCTTCTACTGCAAAAATTGAAACAGCTATGCCTTCCACTCCCTTCCCTACATCAACCAATATGGATACACCTCATGCTCCTACTCTTGTGGTAAGAAGGCGTTCGGTCCGTCGTCAAAAATTTCTGGGAGGGGTTTCATCAGTACAACCCATTTTGGTGGTAAGTGATTCAGACTACTCCCCTCCTGTGGATATTTCTAAAGATCTTAATCCGGCTGGCACCAGCTGAGTATCATCAATCATCCTAGAGTCCGCAGTTAGTCTTCCACATATGGCTCCAGTGGTTGGGCCATATAAGTGAAAAGGGGGTCTCTCATATTAGGTGACCTACCGTAGCTCCCTCCCCACTCCTATGATGATGCTTCCTGTTTAAATACACGTGGTAGAAGGGGGGATTAAAGTATTGGTGTTGTGTCAAGGCATCAGGCAGTGCAAAAAGAGTCATGGCACCAGTTATGTTCTCTTTCCACGAAGACACCTCGGGCCAATTTTGATGAAAAGGGTGACAATTTTCATTGTTTATTCATTAAGCTAGGTTCTGGTGGCTTTTAATATCATCACTTACACCTCCTTATTTAACAAAACATCATTTCCCGAGAAGACCTTTCCTTTTGCGAGGACAATTTGGCGAGGTTCAATTCTTCCTATCACTAGGTGGCGAACTTCTGAGATTTTTTAGAAGAATTTGATCATATGATGGACGAGGAGGTGAAGGCCCATTATTTGGTGGCGACCTAAGAGGAAGCTCTATAGGAGTGAGAAGTCCTCACAGCTAGGTTGAGGGAAAAACTGGCCTCCTTGCGCGCAAACTATGAAGTCATCTAAAAGAAGGGGTGGGACCTTAATGTTGTTCTAGAGTGGGTATGTCTGATGGTCAAGGAAAAAATGGAGGAAAGAGCTTCCTTGGAGCAGAATATAGATGACCTGCGACAATCACTTTTCATCCTTCTGGAAAGGTAAAACTAAGCCCTGTTTTAATTTTGTCCCAAATCATGATATGTTCTATTCCCCCTTTTTTCATACTTTTGGGAGACTCTAAATTGGGGGTGTTTCTCTATTTTTTCCTGAACTCAATGGAACTAATTTGGATTTTAAATATCTCCCTTTTTAACTTTTTGTGTTGTGTTAACATCATTTCAACTAGGCATTAATTTTAAACCATGACATGAAATCAGTAAACTGAAATAATCGAATTGATCTTAAATTTTTTCTTAAGTCGCAGGACTCAGCGAGTGTAGTTCAACTATTGCTGGGGTTTCATGGAAAACCCCACAAACTATTGTGTATATTTTTCTTTTCATGTTACCCTTATTTTTTTCTAAGCCTTCCTGGCATGGGATTATAAGGCATAACTTGGATTTTCATAACTTAGCTTTTATTTAGGCCACCCTTTATGGGTTTTCGACCTAACATTCTTCACACCTTTTCTGATGGATCAATGTTTCCCTTTTTTAACGAACCAATAATTGAATTTTTTTATAGAGGTTTCCCTTAAAGATTTTTTCTCTGGCAAGTATGGTATCTTTTTCGCTGGTAGTTCACAGTCCTGACAATCAAACTTATTACTGATTTTTTCGGTCGAATAGATTTGACCAGACTTAAAGGGGCAGGGCCCTGACTTCGGACTGTTAGCTAGGAATGTTCTAACATCCTTTAGACATGGATTATATATTTTTCTTGACCCTAGATCTGTGGATTCTAGACATGCATGAGGCTCGGGAGCCTCTTTAGGAATACAGAAGTAGGAAAGGACTCTTCTAGGGATGAATTTTCCTTTGATTGACGACCATTTTTTATGGGTGACACAGGTAGATCCACCGAGGCATGATGTACATAGTCAATTAAAGGTGTATGCAGGACACTGGCCTACCATTTCCAATGTCCTGGTTGTATTGTCAACATTTTGAATTTATTTTGATGTTGGGATCCACAATGGGTTGATGACCTAAGTATCGATGTCCAAATACATTAGGGACATTCATGTCGGCTTTGAGTGGGCAATTGTTCCCGAACATTTCATACATGCGTGAGGGAGAGATGTTGAATGGTCAAGTAAATTAAGAGTCTTTTTTATGTAAGGTTAACTTGGAAAGAAGTAGGTACATAATATGTCATCTATGAGTTTTTTAAATCCTGGGGTGTCACAAGACATGGATGTCATTTAAGCGTACGGAAGCTAGAAATGACTCTATTGGGGACGAGTATTCCTTTGATTGATGTCCATTTTGTTGGAAATACATTTATATCCACCAGGGTATGATATTAATAGTCAATAAAATGTGTCCATAGGACACTGGCCTTCTGTCTCTGATGGTCTTACATGATTATAGAGATTGGGAATTTTCCGAATATGGTATGTGACCTTTGATGAGGGGTGCACCTGAGCATCAAAAGGAATCATTTTCACTGAGCTTCTTCGGGGAAACCCTAAAACGAGTGGGGAACTATTATTTTTTATGTGGATCAACTTCACGCATACAGATGGGATATATTTATAAACCTCAAAAGAGACCAGAGATGAATCAGACCCATATGTTCCGATAGATCTAGGAAATGTGTAAGGAGGAAAGTGTAAATCATGACTCTGAGGGCCCTTGAATTAGGAGGAATGGGACAAGGATTTGAAGCCATTAGGCATACTGATATAGGATAGGACTCTCCCAGGGATGAATTTTCCATTGATTAATGGCCATTTTTGTGGGAAACATATACAGAGCCACCGGGGCATAATATGGATAGTCAAGAAAAGGTGTCTTCAGAACACTGTCCTTCCACCCTAGATAGCCTTGGAGGGTTATGTAGATTTAAGATCACTCGGAGCATGGAGTCTGAAATATGGTAAGAGAGTATCTGGACATATTTGGGACATTTGGGCTGTGATTTACTCATTGAATCGGGTGTCCCTTACACAGATCTGACTCGTACGCAAGGTGAGAAATTCATTCCATATTTGGGATACCTAGTTATTTAACATCACATGACCAGGACATGGGGTTCCTCTCAAGAGAGGGAATATTTACATGCATTTTAGGGTCGTTCTACTAAGACAAAATTCTTGGATGGTTTTTCCATAATGCAATGGTGGATATCATGCTTAAATCCCTAAGCTCGTGTGAGATATGCTCAGTTTGAGAAACAAGGGGTTACGAGGATTCTGTTTCATTTATTAGGAATTTAAAAATCAGAATTAGATGCACTTTTGTGCTTAAACCATTGTTATACAGTTTACATCGTAAAATATAGATTATTTTGGCCTTTCAGTTTAACATCGTGCGGTGAAGATGTGATGCTATGCAGTTTAGATTCATCCAGTGAGGACAATTTTGGACTTGTAGTTTAATGTCATGCAGTGAGGATGTGATGTTATGCAGTTTAGATTCATGTAGTGAGTACGGTTTTTCCCTTGAAATTTAACGTCATGCGGTGAGGACATGATGCTATGTAGTTTAGAGTCATGCAGTGAGGATGAATATATTTTCATAAAGATATTAAATAGTTTTAGGTTAATCGCAATCAGGTTGTTCTGATGTTCCTTAGACGTGAGTAATGATAGAAGGTGTAAACCATAGTCCCATGGGAAACTTGAATCAGGAGGGATGACCTGAGGATGGGAATCCATTGGGTGTACTGAGATAGGAGAGGACTCTCTTGGGGATGAATTTTCCTTTGATTGATGGCCATTTTTGTGGGCAACATATTTAGTGCCACTGGGGCATGATATGCATAGTCAAGCAAAGGTGTTCACAGGACACTATCCTTCCATCTCAAATGGCCTTGCATTATTATGGGGATCCAAGTTTTCCTGAGGTATGGAGTGTAACAATCTAGAAAGATGTTCTTGGGAACGTGATAATACTCGGACCAAGATTAACTATGAACTACTTGGAGCTTCCACATAGGTATGACTCATATGTATAGTGGGAAGTAGAATCTTTTGACTTTTCATGATTGAGACACATGTGCGGAATGTCACAATACCGAGTACTAGGCCACACATAACTCTTGAAGAATTTCACATTTTATTTTCATGTGATAGGACCGTTCATGGACTCCTCATACAAGTCTGACATACGTATGGGTAAAGGGTCATTTTTTTCAGGTGTTTGGCGAGGATGTCGAATCTGAGGGTCACTATGTATCCTACGAGGGTAGAAATCAAGCCACATGTAGTTCTGAATGTTCCCTAAAAATGTTTCCTCGATGTTTAGGGACACTTAAGGGAATTTTTTATGATGATAATGGATGGGCTAGGATCTAAGATCTAGGCATCACTATGTATCCTGTGAGGGTAGGAATCAAGCCACACGTAGTTCTGAAAGTTCTCTATATCGATTTGGCTCGGTCCATGTGTGGGGACATGTGAGGGAATTTTGGTTTCAATTCATATTGGTGTCAGGACTACCATATTCCCCTATGATTTATTTTCGTAAGAGAATATTCACCACTAATCCTAATTCATGTGAGTTATACTCAATGTGTGAAATAAGGAGTGGTAAAAGAGTCTCATTTTCAAGTGTGGGGAGGTAGAGAATATTATGGGGCATTTTATTTTTCTATCCTGGTGGGGTTGGGCCATGATTGAGGATCGAGGCATCGTTATGTATCCCTCGACGGCAAGAATCAGGTCGTACATATTTTTGTATTTACCCTATACCAATTTGGCTCGGTCAAAGGGTAGGGTTATTTTAATTCTATACATCACAGTTTCCAGGACTACCATGTTAATCCATAGTTGGATTTCATAATAGAATCCCTACCACTAATCCTAAGCTCACAAGAGTTATACTCAATGTAGGAAACAAGGAGTGATAAGGGTTTCCCTTACAAATTTGGGTAGATAGAGGGAATGATGGGGGCATTTTTAGTTTATGGTGATTGGGTTGGAATTGAGGATTGAGGCATCGTTACGTATCTCATGAGGGTAGTAATCAAGCCATATGTAGTTCTGTAAGTTCCCTGTAATGATTTAGCTTGGTCCATGTACGAGGAAATGTGACGGAATTATGGTTTCACATGATACAGGTGTTGGGACTACTATATTCCACTATGATTTAATTGCGTAATAGAATCTTCACCACTGATCCTAAGCACACGTGAGTTATACTCGATGTGAGAAACAAGAAGTGGTCACAGAGTCTCCTTTTCAAGTGTTGGGATGTAGAGAATATGATGGGAGAATTTTCTATTTCTTTCCCGGTGGGGTTGGTCCAAGATCAAGAATTGAGGCGTCGCTATGTATCCCGTGAGGGTAGGAATCAAGACGTATGTAGTTTTTTATGTACCCTATACCGATTTGGCTCAGTCCAAGGGTAGGGTCATTTTCATTATATCCATCAGAAGTTTCTAGGTTTACAATGTTACTCCATAGTTGTATTTTGTAAGAGAATTCCTACCACTAGTCCTAAGCTCACGGGAGTTATACTCGATGTAGGAAAGTAGGAGTGATAAGGGTTTCCCTTACAAATGTGGGTTGATAGGGGGCGTGATGGAGGAATTTTTCGTTTATGGTGGTTAGGCCGCGATCGAGGATCGAGGCATCACTACGTATCCTGTGAGGGAAATAATCAAGCCATATGTAGTTCTGTAAGAGATTATACAGTTTATTTTCATGTTATTAGGACATTTTCTGTCATGTAGTTTAACTTCCTGCGATGAGGACATGAGTCACAATTTATTGTCATGTTTCAGGGATGAGTTCCTTACAGTTTATCATTATGTGGAAAGGATTATGACTCATAGTTTAGGGTCTAATAGTTTGGACCATGGAATTTTAGTTTAATGTCATGTTTCATGGACTAATACTGTACAGTTTAATGTCATGTGTCCAGGATGATAAAGGTCTTAGAGTTTGGACCATGGAATTATTGGGGCTATTATAACTCACAGTTTAGGTTCGTAGAGATTGTAACTAGGTATTTAGGGTATTATAACTCATAGTTTAGGGTCATAGAGCTTGGACCTTGGCTTGATGGTGTTTTTTCATTACTCATAGTTTAAGGTCTTAGAGTTTGGACCTTGGCTTCATGGTGTTTTTCTGTTACTCGTAGTTTAAGGTCTTAGAGTTTGGACCATGGATTCATGGTTTTTTTACATTACTTATAGTTTAAGGTCTTAGAGTTTGGACCTTGGATTCATGGTGATTTTCCATTACTCGTAGTTTAAGGTAATTGAGTTTGGACCTAGGTATCGAAGGCATTTTTACTCATTACATGAAGTATTTCTTCAAGAACTTCACATTTGTGGGAGCCATGATGAGATGTTCTTCCATCAATATCAGGGCATATGCTCTATTGAAATAGACCATATGCATGACATATGGTCCTTACCTCTTTGGTTTAATCTTTGGGGGCTTCTTCTTGAGTATCATCAGGGTTCTAACGACTAACACCATTTCTCCTTCAAGGAATGATCGAAGGTGAACCTTTTTATTGAAGTATCATGCAATTCGGTTCTGGTACACTTCAAAATGGTGTAGAGTGTTCAGCATTTTTTCATCTAGTTGCTCCAATTTATCAAAATGTCTCTGGGATTACTCGTCCACGGACAGTTGATCGCAAATGGCCACACGAAGTGACGGAACTTGGATTCTGATAGGCAAAACCACTTCTTCCCAGGATACTAGTGAGTATGGGTTTACCAGGGTGGTCATGCAGGTTTTGGTCTGGTAATCCCAAAAATCATGAAGGATCTTGTTTTGTCCACGATTTCTTATCCTTATCAACCATATTTTGGAGTATATTGGATAGAGTCTTGTTGAAATCCTCTATCTGTCCATTGGTCATTACATGGTAATGGTACTGTTGACGCTTCTTTCTGTCACAAAGTCTAATGACTAAAAAAAAGAAATACCTTAATCCAATTTGATTCATCATTTGAAGAAACATCAAAAATCAACAAAGGCATGAAGAAGGATTTCTTCCCACTTGGGTCGCGCAAGTTTTATCATGGTCGTGCAAGTATACTTGCGCTCCAAATAGTGGTCACGCCAGTGACTTGCATGCCCTCTTTGATTTTCGCCCAAGGGACTTCCCTGGCCTATAAATACCCATGTGGACCCCTATTTCAGGAAGGAAAAATTCCAAAACTCATATTCGAGCTCTGGTCACCCAAGTCTCTTCTAGAAGTCTTCCAAACACTTCTAAGGTAATTTCTTACCTAGAATGGAAGCTCTAAACAGGGGAAACAAGGACTAAGTGTTGAAACTCGTCAACAATTGTGTGCCGAAGTGTCCAGCCCTTAAGGGAAATGGCCACACTTGTGCGCCACCTTATCCCTTCAATAAAACTTGTGCTCTACTCTTTTGGAAGCCTTAAAGGATAATACTAAGGGCTTAAGCCAAGTCTCGCCCAAGTATTACCCTAATGGTTGACCATCGCGCAAATACCTATGTGTCGCGCAAGTATACTTGCGTGACCAGTACTTGCGCACCCACGTAGGACTTGCACGCCACTCTCTTTTTGGGTGCCCCTCCTACCTATTCACTTGATTTCTTCAAATCCACCTCTCCTTTTTAGGATTTAGCCTTCAAAACCCTCTTCAAAATAATTTATGACATGGTTCCTTTGTTGGATTCCTTATCTGAAAGGAATTATGTGGAACATTTCTCAAAACTTAGTGATTTACATATCTTTATGTCACTAAGGTTAGAGATTTTATTCATTAAACCACATCCTTTAAAGATGAGAGGTTCCCTAACTTGGGCCTCCTTTTCAGGAGTAAGCCCCAGTCATAATTTCTCTAAATTGGGCATCTTCCTTAGGAGTAAGCCCCACTCATAAATTCCATTAACTTAGGCCTCCTTCTCATGAATAAGTCCTAAGTCTCAAGTATCCTTAATTTTGGGCCTCCTTTTTAGGTGTAAGTCCCAATCTCAAAATCCCAAATATGGGAATCCTCCTTAGGATTAAGCCTCAAGTCCCCTATCCTGGGCTTCCTTTTCAAGAGTAAACCCAAGTCTTTAAGTTCCCTTAATTTTGGGCATCCTCCTCAGGAGTAAGCCCCAAGTTCCCAAAATCTAAATTCCCTTAACCTGGGCTTCCTTTTCAGGAGTAAGCCCAAGTCATAATTCCCTTTAACCTGGGCCTCTTATTTAAGAGTAAGCTCTAGTCATAATTTCTCTTAACCAGTCTTAATTTAATTTTGATTTGGGATTTCTTCTCAGGAGTAAAAAACCAATCATAAGTCCTCTCTAATTTAGGCATCCCTCTTAGGATTAAGTCCTAAGTTAAGTATCCAAATCTCCATAAAGTACATATACCTTTATAGACCTTGTTACCAGGTTTCTTCCCTAAAGTAAATCCTAATCTTCATCTATCTGGGCAGTCATACATACATAATCCCCACATCATTTCCTATAAATTGCATCTTTCATGGCAGAAATTTTCTGGTTTTACCAATACCTCTTGTTTCTCACACCGAGCATTGACACACGTGAGCTTAGAGTGTAAAAGTAATTATGACATCTTTCTTTGAGCCATCAATCATGAATAAACCTCATACTTCTTTATTCGAACTATGTTGGTTCTTATTCTTTTTTCAAAATAAAGGATACGTAGGTAGCCCATCTGCGGGTACGATCCCAACTCTGAAATAATCTATGTCCTTCTGAATGAAAATAAACTTCAAGTGCCCCGCTGAGTGGCTTTAAAACTAGTATGGTTATCATAATGACCAAAGATATTTCTATATAATGTTTCGAAGGATACCATTGATTAAGAATCTCTAACAAATACAGATGATTCTCTATCAATGAAGAACCTCGAATACATATAAAGGATTCTCTAAATCTTATACATATAAATCATTGATTTTCAAATCTAAAGGAAAGCTCATTTTCGTACTTGGTAATGTAATAAGGATTCAAGAACATAACATAAATATATAAAGAGAGTCCCGGAGTAGACAATAATTCCCCCCAAAAGGGTTTGATGAGTCCGAACTCCCATCCTCTCAACCAATGCAAATTCTTAAGCCTCGTCGGTTCATAACTAATGAGCACCTACCTTGGGAAAGTAGGTCCAAATGGATATAGAATAATTGGATGTTTCTGGTTCTATGAACAAAACTGTTAGAAACCACTTGGAATGTTTGAACCTTAAATCAATGAGGTCATTCCCATTTCCAGAGGAAACAAAAAATGGTGAACCTGATGTGAATCCTTAACCAAGTTAAAATGATGTTTTACTTATTTTGTTATGCCCCTATTTAAACTCAATGAAAGGGCCAACAAAAAAATTAACAACATATGTGCTCCTCCAAAAGATGTAGCGGCCGAATTTATCTTGATTATGTTTGTTATATCAAACATGCACTCTTTTCTAAGATCTTTTGCATTACAGAATTGGATTCTCTTACATTCATGCCTGTGAATGCATCTGCTGTGAATGTCTCTGCTGGTACTCATGTTGGATCGTCGTCTGCTCTGAGGGTGACATCACCTACTCATCGTCTTCAATGCTGGGTATCGAATGCACTGGTTAAGAAGTACCATCAACATGGTACCATTCCAACTCTAGAGGCTGCTCGAAAATCCCTCCAAGTGAACAACTCACACCGGTCATCCGGACAACGACGACCAGCGATCAAGAAGCAGGCGGTGCTAACTACCATCTCCAATCGTTTCAGGTCATTATCCTCAGAACGCAACCACCATTACCTCCCATATTCTGAGGAGGTGAATGAGAAGGTCCCTTAGGGCCTTAATTCAAATAGACAGGAGTCCTCCCTGAGGGCTCCCATCAACAATCGTTGCCAGACTCGTGCGGCAGTGCGCCCTTAACATGATGAGGGTGTCGTCCTCAGGCGTTTAGCTCAGGTTCCTCGAACCCGAGCAAGCAAGAAGAACCACCAGAGGCGACCACCGGTCAATAGTGAGAAGGTTCATATCTATTACATATCCATAGAAGTCCACCAACCTAACATGGTGGCAATCAACGAGCAGGCAAACACACCCGTCTGTTTTAATTCTCCTGTCCAGCAGACTCGTCTGGAAGTAACACACCAATCCCGCCAGGAACTTTTGGTGGAGTACAATAGACAGGAACATACACCTGTTTATAAGTCATCAACTAGTCAGCAGGCTCATCTGACTACATAAGATGAAGCCCGCCAACCCAATGTGTTGACAACTGGTAAACAGGCACATACACCTGCTTACACTCATCAATCCTTCCAACAGCCTCATTTGTCAGTATTGAAGGATGTTCTTCAACCACGTTTGGCAGAGTGCAATTAGAAGGCACATACACCTACTAGTATTGATCAATCCTACTAACAGTCTCATTTGGTAGCACCTAGTAAAGTCAATTGGAAAGCCCCAATGACAAACAGGAGGCATAATCAACTCTCTTCCCCCATTCATGAGTACTTTCAAAATTCAATGGCAGGAAAAGGAGGACAGGAGCAGGAACATACACATACTACAAGCACAGAATGGACGTATATCCCTGTTTCGGAAGCTGAAGTCACCAAGCATATTCCATCAATGGTGAAAGAGCAGAAGAAAATCTCTGCTCATATTCTAGATGCATGTCCTAATATTATAACAGCTTCAGCAGCATCACAGGGAAAGAAATGAAAATCTATCCCTACTAGTGGAGTGACACATCTATATGTCACTCCGGAACAGACACACACCTTTGTTCCAGTCCAAGAGGGTTGTGGGGCATACTCCCCCATATCATACGAACAGCCAAGTCAGGTACATACACCTGATTTGAGTGGAGATAATCATCCTAACCTGATCATTTCTCCTGATCAGGCACATACACCTGCCCATAATGACCACTTTCGTCAACAAGTGGTTCCTAAAGTGAGTAAGAAGGTGTCTAAGAAGAAGACCCACCCAACATAGTCAAGAAATCAATGGCCAATTTGTAACATGGCCTTGCTTGATGATGGAGTTCTTGATGCAATCAGACAATTATCTGTTGCAACTCAAGATTCTACACTTTCAATTCCCAATAGTGGGAACATTAATTCTGAAGGTCTGCATCAGAAACTTCCTCATGAAGGATTTCTTCATGACAATTCGGTTGATCTTGAAGTTTCATCTTCAAATGAGATCCACAAGAACCCTCTGTGTGGCCAGAAGACCAAGGAGAAAAAAATTTCATCTTTTGTTGTAACCCACCATGGTGGTCCTCCCTATAATGATGAATTTTGTTGCGAAAGTCCTCTCCACATTAGTAATTCACATTGCCTGAAAAATGCTCCAATGGAAAATGTAGTGATGAGAAAGCCCTCTTATCTTGAGGTACTTGCAAATGTGAAGCCATTCATGTATTATGCTTTACCAATAAAAGGTGAAATACTTTCTCAATCAGAAGATAGCCCAGGGTGTAGGTCATTCTCTGAACCACCCCTGAGTCATGCATCTTCTAGTTTGATAAGTGAATTCACTATCGATCATGTTGAATCTGATGAAGAAACAAAGAAGCACCAGCTTTGGTCTAAACAGGTATACGAATCTTCATCAAATTATAAGGAGAAAGTACTAAATATGAGAAAACAACTGGTGAAAGGTGAAGTGACAGTTATGTCTTGGCCTTTGGATAAATCTCAGTATGACATTCCAGAGATGTTGACAGAAGATGGAATTCATGATATTTGTCTCAACATATGGAAAACTCTTTTTCAGTTGAAAAAGAAAATATTATCTTATGATGAATATAAAAATCATGTCAAGATAATAGAAGGGTTACAACGCCAAATTGACTTGGCATCTCTCTCAGTTTCTCGATATCTGAAGGCTGAAAAGAAGCAGAGAGCCCTTCAGTGTTCATGCCTTGGCACACTAAGAATATTATGCCAGTTGATTGCCAATGCCCCATCTGGTATTCATATCAGGGGATGGTGTGTCCATGGAGAACTAAATTTCACTATACTCTCCAGTCAGCAAAGCCAGCCGAAAGTGGTCTCATGCAATGTTATTGCCCACGGCTGGCCACAGGCAATTGGTTTTGTTTGTAATCAAAGGCTTTCTCAAGAATAGGCCTCAACTAGTTCTTCTCAAAATCAGGAATATAGAGAAAAATTTGTTGAATTACTTTTGCATCAGGAAAATGAGAACATTGAATCGGCTTCTCATTTAGAGCGTGCACATCATCAAGTGACAGAAGTGTCAGAAATCATCCAACGGTCTTTTGAGCAGGGTGATAAGAGTGGATGCAGGTTAAGGCATCTAGCCAATTTCCGAACTAAAGTCCGCAATATCCAGAGAGATTTTAAGAAGGTCTCAGATAGAGCAACTCAAGAACCACCCCAGCTTTCCAGACTGGGGACTCTTTTAACCCAACCCCTATAATCAACAAATAGGATTCGAGGAGTTGATCAGGAAGAACAGAAACAGCCCCAGTCCACCGGAATGGGGACTTTTTCAAATCCTCAATCTATTCCTCAGAGAAAGTTAGTCTTCTCTCTATTAGGGAAGAATCCCCAAGAGTAACGAAGAGATTAATTATCAGGAGATTCCCTCCAAATTATGGTTCGTCAAGAAGTTTATGAGGGATCAAATCAACGAAAGGCAATGTATCATCAAGGACATAGAAGAAGACAATATCGCAGAAATACTGATAGAAGGGATACAATGCGTTATGCATCAATTAATGCCATAAATGTAGTTGTTGTTGATCCCCTAGATGAGGCTCACCCATAGGGATCAGATGAAGAGGTTCCTGCTCAAGAGGTTGTACGTACAGACGCAAATGAAGAAGGTGTGTGTACACAAAATCAAAGGATTAACCATAATCTAGGTAATCCTTCAAGTAACCCACTTCCCCCTCTCATAAAGGTGTCCAATAAGGGGAAAGGAAAGAATCAGGTTACATACCCTTCCTCTGGAGAAGGACAATCACTCTCATTAGAGCAATGATTCGCACAACAAGAGGAAGAGATGAAGGAATTAAGGAGGTTGAATGCAGAACTACTTTAAAGTAGTCTTCCTCCTAAGTGTGCTGGAGTCAGTTAGCCAAGGGATTTTTTTGTGGCTACTGAGATGGATCAAGAGTATCATCCTTTACCAGTACACCCTCAAAGGTCTAATCCTATGGTTTATATGCAACAACAACCGGAAATACTACCATCCGTGGTAGTCCCATTCTCCACACTTATCCAAGCTCCAGTTATTGCACCTGCACAGGTCCAATCCCAACCGAATGTTTCTCAAAATTTAATGACTATCATTGAGTCATTAACAGCTCGGTTGGAAGCTATGGAAGGAAAGAGTGAATTGGATCAACCGGAGAAGAGATCTTACCCTGAATGGGTAGACGCAATTCCTCCCCCATCAAATTTTGCAAGTACCACATTCCCAATATTTAATGGTTCAGGAGACCCAGAGCCGCAATTAACACATTTTGTTTCTCGTTGCAATCCTATGATGGGAACCCCTCAGCAACAGGAATCAGTTAAGCTCAGGTTTTTTGTATAGTCATTACAAGGACCTGCTTTTGTCTGGTATACAAGCTTGCAATACCAGTCAATTACTGGGTGGGAGGATCTTTATCAACAATTCCTTATTCAATTCAGCTCAACTTTTCCAAAGACAATAGTTTTTGATCTTACAAACTGTAAGTAAAGGGAGAATGAGAGGGTTTCATATTTCATTGCTCGCTAGAAGGGATTAACATATTCCCTGAGTTTAGCACTCCCTCAAGAATAATTGTTTCTAATATGTGTGGAAAATTTGTGTGATGAGTTGCACACACCGTTGATCCCTGTGAAATACACAGTAGGGTTTCGAGACCTTACTTTGATCGCTCAGCAGATTGAAGATTCTCTTATGAAGACTAAGGATAAAGCTCGTCTAATTCCATCAGCTCTAGGAAAGAGAATGGGTAAAGCAGAGACTGCTACAGTTATTCTTAAACAGGCATTTGTACCTGCTTCTACTTCAAGTCCTCCATCTTCTCGAAGGGCTCCACCTCTTGAGCGTCAACAACAGAGGTTGTTTTGTCAAGATGATCAAAGTGATCAAAGACAGAAACAATTTGAGGATCTAAAGAGAAAATTTTACTCTTTCTGAAATGAACAAGTTCCTGGTTACTTTATTTCTGCTCTAGAAAATAATTTGGTTCAATTGTCAAGGCCCAAAATGCCAAACAAGGAAGGAGATGAAGATCGTCCAAATAATTGCCCATTTCATCAATTGTTGGGGCATTCCATTCAAGAGTGTTTTGTCTTCAAAGACCTCCTGAAAAAAATAGTGGACTCGGGAAAAGTCAAGTTGAAAGGTTCTTCAACTCAGGTAGCATGTGTAACTACTACAAATCCAGAGGAAGAAGGCGAGTGGCAAGAAGTCAAGAACAAAAATGTGCAAAAAAGGATGATTGCATGGTTAGAAAAACGATCCACCAAACTTATGAAATTTTGAGAACGCAATTGAAGAAACCAATTGTGTATTCTACTATGAATTCCGCAGAGAAACCCTCTTCATCAAAGGGAAAATCCTCAAAGAAATGGTATAATTCAAAGAAAGAGGAAAAATCAGAAGAAGATGAGATCGTGTCAAAGCCCAAATTGTCTTTGACTCTAGAATATTTTATGCCATCTACTTCGAAGCAACGTGCACCGCCCCACCAAACGGCATAGCCTAAACTGGAAAATCAGGCAGAGTCTTCATCAGATGAAGAGTTGATCTTTGGTTCTGTTAACATGATTCACTTAACAGATCTATATGCTAGTCGCAGTTTCGATTTTTATGAGCCAGAATTCCCTATATCAAATAGAGGAATAATAGGGAGTTCTAGAGGTCTGGGATACAGAGGAAGACATGGATATACCAGAATCCACTATTCCAATTTTACCCCTTCTAGAACTGTATATGCGGCAGAAACTCATGGTAGAGCCCTTCAACGAGCTCAACAAAAACAAGCAAATTCTTTCACCAATAGCAGAATCAATCCTGGCACAGTTATTCTGGAGGATCGGTTAGAGATTCCACCTTCTTCCTCTCATCAAGTAAATAGACCAATTCGGTCTAGTCTTCCAAATCCAGGAGTATTTCCAACTCCTACCCCAATACAATATGCGTCTACTTCTACAGCATTTACTTCTAAGGTACCTCCAAAACCACATTTTCCTGTTCGGAAACACATACCTTTGGATCAAAAGTATGGTGTATTGAAACACTTGGCCCAAGTATCGGCCAAGTTATCAATTTTGGATTCCTTAAATTTATCAAAGGATCTTCAGGAGGCACTCATCGAGGCTTTTCAAGTCCTCAGGAATTTGAAACCGAAATTGCTGCAGCTGAAGTCTACTATGTAGAGAATAATCCTACAGAATGGCATGCAGTGATATCTTTCACAGATGAAGATGAAGATGATATCATGCATGGACATATTAGACCTTTATACTTATCTGGTAAGGTCAATGGTGTAGATGTCCGAAGAGCTTTCATTGATAATGGTTCAGGATTCAACCTCATCCCCATTTGTACACTTCATCGATTGGGCCTCACTGAATCTTATTTATCTCCTTCTACTCTGATGTTGCAAGGATATGATAAAAATGAACAAGAACCACTGGGCAAGATTACACTCAAAACTCAATTTTGAGACCTTGTATCCAATTCAGATTTCATGGTTGTTGAACATGATACAGCCTTCAATGTTTTACTTGGAAGACCTTGGCTACATCAACATGTGGATAGACTTTTGTCATACCATCAATGCCTCAAATATTGTTTCGATGGTCAAATTGGGGCATTGTATAGTGATAAATCCCCCTTCAAAACATGTGGATCTCAATACATTGAGGCAGAATTCTATCACATGAAGGGTAAGGAGAAATCCACAGAAATGGAGGTTACCAGGGTTAATGATTCATTTGGTTCGGAAAAGATTCTAGTAAATCCATTTACACATGTTAGTGCAGATTATGTGTTGACTATCAGTAAAATTGACATGATAGACCCAAATCAAAATACTCTTATGGAAACCTCCATAATGTCAATTATGGAAATTAAGCCAGACAACATGGGAGAAGTTGGTGATTCACCAAGCAATAATGAAATCTCAAATGGGGATGTCTTCATTTCATCTGCTGAAATCTAGCAAGTCTATACTTCGCCAACTAGGCTAGAAGAGTTATAGCAATGTCATAGGTGAACGATGATGTTGATTCTCAATCATTCATCTCCTCTTTATTGCCCAAGGAAGACCCTTCATCATTAATCGGGTCAGAAATGGAATCTTCTTCTTCAATATGTTCAAATTTTAACAACTTTTCTGATCATGGATATTCTACTTCATCATATACTATTTAAGTAGAAACAGAAGAAATAACACATATTGAAGAAGAAGAGGAAGATCTCAGGTATGCTCCTCCAGCATTTGAAGAGGGTATCTCTACCACCATGGATGAACTCAGAGAATTAAATCTGGGTAAAAAAGAAGATACACGCCCCTCTTTAATTAGTGTGGCCATGACTATTGAAGAGCAAGAGATTTATATTTAATTTTTAAAGAAAAATCAAGATATATTTTCTTGGAACTATACAGATATGCTAGGTCTTGATCCTGATGTTTCTACTCATCGTTTTGGTTTTCCAGAAGAGCATTGAGGATTTAAGTAAGCCGCTAGAAGAATACACCCAACCTATGCTTCCAAAATTGAAGCTGAAGTGGATATGATTATCAAATCTAACTTCATCAGAGAAGTTCAATATCCCAAGTGGTTGGCTAATATTGTCCCTATGAAAAATAAGAATGGACAAATTAGATTTTTCATTGATTTAAGAGATCTTAATCGGCATTGTCCTAAGGATGATTTTCCAGTTCCAATTACAGAACTCTTAATTGATGCAACAGCTGGCTATGAATCACTTTCCTTCATGGATGGATATTTAGGATATAATCAAATCTGAATGGCTCCAGAAGATGAGGAATGTACAGCCTTCAGAGCCCCTCAGGGTGTGTTTTGCTATCGGGTAATGCCCTTTGGCCTGAAGAATGCAGGCGCAACATATCAGTGTGTCATGCATTGTATCATCAAACCCTTTTTAGGGAAATTTTTTGAATGTTATGTGGAATATTTTGTGGTTAAATCTAGGAAACGTTCTAATCACATGGATGATTTGGAAGTCATATTCCACAAACTTCGGCAACATAATTTGAAGATGAAACCCTTAAAATGTGCTTTTGGGGTAACCTCAGGAAAATTTCTCGGCTTCTTTGTACGCCATCGTGGTATCGAAGTCGATCCTGAGAAGACAAAGTCAATCTGTGGTATGTCACCTCCTCGGAATTTGAAAGAATTGAGAGGACTTCAAGGACACTTAGCCTACATTCGGCGTTTTATCGCCAATTTGGCAGGAAAAAGTTTACCCTTCACCAAATTGATGAAGAAGGGAGTCACTTACCAGTGGACTGAAGAATGTCAAGAAGCATTGGATATTCTCAAGAAATATCTCTTGATTCTACCAGTATTAATGCCACATGTTGAAGGAAACCCACTTATCCTCTATATGACAGCTTTAGAGCGATCATTGGGTGCCTTTCTTACTCAGAAGAATGATGCTGGGAATTAAAATAGCCTTTATTATCTCAGTCCGACTATTCTTGAAGCAAAAACCTGATACTCAAGTATTGATAAGTGCTTCCTAGCATTAATCTTTGCAGTTCAAAAGTTGATACACTACCTACAACATCACGAGGTCCAATTGGTATCTCACAATACCCGCTCAAATTCATCCTTAGTCGTACAATGCTTACAGGATGTCTGGCAAGGTGGACAGTTATTTTTCAACAATTTGATATCCACTACTTGTCTCAAAAGGAAATAAAAGGCCAAGCTCTAGCTAATTTCCTTGCTGAACACCCTTCAGTAGAAGATACATCTTCAGATATTGAACTTCCTGATGAGGAAGTCTTTTCTATTCAATATAGTCTTCAAATATGGGAAATGTACTTTGATGGTGCTTCCAGAAGTCCTATAGGGAAGAAAATGGAAGATCCTAAATTCAACAAATTTGGGTTAGGAATTGTACTCATTTCCCTAGAAAAGGCAGTGCTACCTTATTCCTTCTCATTGCTGGGAGGTGGTATAAATAATGAAGTAGAATACCAAGCTCTTATCGCAAGATTAGAGTTAGCACTTCAAGCACAAGTGAATCACTTAAAGGTGAAAGGTGATTCAGACCTGGTAATCAAACAATTCAATGGGGATTATGCAATCAGAAAAGAAGAGTTAATCCCTTTGTATGATTACGTCAGAGAGTTAATGGTGATGTTTCCTTCTGAAACGACATTTTCTTATGTCCCGAGATCACAAAATGACCAAGCTGATGCACTGGCTAATATAGACACAGCTCTGGCAGATCCAAATCGGGACGAGACAAGCATCAGTATTTCCCACCGTCATACAATTTCACCTTATGATCAAATCAGAACAGAGGAAATCGATGAAATTAGTCATATTCTTGAACCATATTGTCATACTACAGGATGGATGACACCTATCAGGGAATGCCTTCAAATTGGAGCACTTCCACCTGATAAAGATGGGAAAGATCAAATCCAGCGACGTGTGGTCAATTTCACTCTTTATGATAGCTCCGATCACCTAGAGGAAATTCTCTACAAAAGAGGTTTCGATGGAATTCTCTTCAGATGCATTGATGGTGAAGAGACAATGGTTTTTATGAAAGAAGTTCATGTAGGAGTCTGTGGTGCCCACCAGTCTGGACACAGAATATCTGATCAAATTCGAAGGCTTGGATACTTTTGGCCTTCAATTATACAAGATTGTGTTTATTTCACAAATAAGTGTCATTCTTTCCAAGTACATGCCAACTTCATTCATCAAACCCCAGATTTTCTTCATACAGCTAAATACTCGTGGCCATTTTCCACATGGGGAATAGATGTAGTAGGACCTTATCTTTCGGCTACATCCAAGCAGTTTAAGTACATTCTTACTGCTACTGACTTCTTTTCCAAATGGGCAGAAGAAATAACTCTCAAAGAAGTTAGTTCTAAATGAATTTTTAGCTTCATCAAGTTTAACATCATTACCAGATTTTGTGTCCCTCATACCATATTGACGAACAATGGCACCAACTTCTGTTCATCTGAGGTGAGGAAGTTGTTTCAAGAATACAACATCAAATCCAATCATTCATCTCGGTATCATGTAGCGGCCAATGTCCAGATAGAATATTTCAACAAGACTCTTTCAAACATACTTCAAAATATGGTTGATAAAGATAAGAAATCATGGCTAAATAAACTCTTTCATGCTTTATGGGCTTATCGGACCACCACCCTCACTGCAACGTGGTCAACTCCATATTCATTGGAATATGGAACAGAAGCAGTCTTTCCCATTGAGGTTCATTTACCCTAGCTCAGAGTATCCATTTGTGACCAGTCATCTACAGATGAATAATATCAAAAGTGATTGGATGAATTGGAATGGTTAGATGAGAGAATATTGTGCACCCTGCACCACTTGGAAGTCTATCAGAATCGAATAGCATGATCATTCAACAAAAAAGTTTATCTTAGTTCATTCATTCAGGGAGAATTGGTATTGGTTCTTAGAACTCCAATGATACCAGGAAAGAAACCTCCCAAGTTGGAGCCAAAATGGGAAGGACCTTATTTAATACATAAGGTCTACTCCAATAGAGCTTATTCTCTAATCTCAATGGATGGAGAACTCATCACTACTCCAACCAATGCCATATTTCTGAAGAATTATTTTGTGTAACACAAATACTTTATCGTCCAGCAAGACATTAAACTGCACCATCCACGGTCCATGAATATGACCTCAAACTATTTGCACTTATGTCCAACATGACATTAAACTATGTCGTCCTTGATATATGTCGTTAAACTATACAGCCCTTCTTAAGTCCTTACTGCATGAAATTAAAACTATACTATCCCTTCTATGTCCAACATGATGTTAAACTGTGACATCCTAACTGCATGATGCTAAACTGTACAGAAGTCCCTTACTTCCAACAATACGTTAAAATGCATAATCTTTCGTCTATGCATATGACCTTAAACTACTCGCATCATCGTCCAACGTGACGTTAAACTATGAAAAAGTCCTTAATACGTCCAAAATGGTGTTAAATTGTGTCCTCTTTTGTCCTCACTACAGGACATTAAACTACACAGTCCCCCTTTCATCCAACACGACGTTAAACTGTATTGTCCCCATCGTCTTAGCTACATGATTCTAAACTGTACAGCACCCTTACATCCCACCTGATGTTAAACTGTGTCCCTATATTTTTCCTATGTGACGTTAAAATGTATTTCTCATTAGTCCTACATGACATAAAACTAAAAAAAGACCCTTAATATTTCCTACATGACATTAAACTATATTTTGTCCCTGCTACATGACACTAAACTGTACAACACCAATATTCCTCACTGCAAGACTTTAAACTGCATATCCCCTTCATACGTCATGCATGACCTTAAACGGTGCATCGTTAAGGTTGTTGCTACCTCTTGTTTCTCACACTGAGTATGACTCATGTGATCATAGAGTAAAACTTCAACCATAACACCCTCTCTGGGCCGCTAACCATGTGTAAGTCTTGACACCATTTTTTTAGGTCGTTGTCCTCAAAAACAACTTGATCACCAATTCATTATTTAATTGAACTACGCATACTTTGATCCTTGCCTTCTAGGCTGGGTACGTAGGTAACCTCCTGAGGTTCAAGCCCAAAACCAATCTCTTCACATCGGTTCACCTCCTTCTCATATGATGTTGATCTGTGAAGTATCCCCAGAACCAATACTTTTTACATTGGTTCACCACCGGTCTATTCATATGACCTTAAACTATTCACACTTTTGTCCTGTATGACAATAAACTACAACATTCTTTGACACCATCACCTGAGAGGGAATCATTATTTACGTTTATCTTTAATCATGTTATATTCCAAAGACTACGTGCATACATGGAAATGCCTGAACCTTTTATCTTGGGTCAAACCATCATTTCACTAAAGTCTCCTTTTCACCCTTCATATGTACGAACCAAATCTATACAGAGGTTATTTAATGAACTACATGCGGCTTGATTCCCATACTTATGGAATACGTAGGAACATTAGATCATCCCTTGAATCCAGCCCCAAGTCTTTGGGCCTAACCCCATATTCCAATTTCAGTCCCCTGGCTAAAAAGTCCCTGTGAAAACACACACAGTGTATTCATTATTATGGTCCAAGCTCTATGACACTAAACTAAGATTTCCTATACTATCATCCCAAATGACATTAAACTATATTTCAAGAACTACATATGTCTTGATTCCTATCCTTACGGGATATGTAGTGAAGTCCAATATTTCAATTTAGGACCCAGCCACAACATGATTATGGTTAGCATTGGTATGTGTATTTCTACATGCATTGAACAAATGCCCATTGTTATGTGTCATACTCCTAACCTTAAATACTTCCATATCTTCATAACCCTTTTCTTGACTTCTGGTCACAAAATGTTTGATACTTGAGAGTTCTTTTGCCTGACTATGCAGCATGTGCCCTTAGGCGGCCTTGCATAAGTAGTCTACATAATAGACTTGTCAGCCAAAAGATACTATTATTTGACTATGAATCCAATTCCCTTAGGCGGCCTTGCATAATTCAACCCCCTAACGGGATTTTCAAATAATGGTAACTTCATTCTTGGGAAGAAAACCTCTTTTTTCCTTAGTTGTCTTAACAACAATATGTAAGGATCCGCAAAAATAGCCATCCTTAACATATTTGTCCCATACTATTTTTCATGATCTGAAAGTATTAAAGTCTATGGTTTATATTTCCCTTCCATTCATTTGGGTCAGACCTTCGTAGGAGTGACATTCATCCAGTTCTTAGACAATCTTATTTAGAAATATCTTCTCCATATTCAAGTACCTCTCTCCATACAGAAAACTCTATGCTTTGAGAAATTTGAATCCCCATAAACTTCCACTGGCTTTTTAGCAATAGAAAAGTAAATTTCTGAGAGTTATTTTTCCTGACTATGCAGCACGTGCCCTTAGGCGACCTTGCATAAGTAGTCTACATAACAGACCTGTCAGCCAAAAGATGCTATTATTTGACTATGCAGCCACTGCCCTTAGGTGGCCCTACATAATTCAACCCCCTAACAGGTTTGTTAAATAGTGGTAACTTCATTCTTGGGAACTACTTCTTCTAATCCCTTTTTGCCATTTTTCATATCATTCCTCAGATTCAAAATTTCTTAAGTCATCTTTTATATATTTTCCCTCATACTTGAACATGGTAATATGTTTTCAGATAAATTGTCAAGGAATTGAGTTAATTTTAATCCATTCAGTCAAAGATATTTTGACCTTAAACATTACCCTTTTTATGTCTGATGTGCATGACATTAAACATTCCTATAAAAGACAAGGGAACTATGAAAAAAAGTCAAGTTCCAGCTCAATAAACATACATTTCGTATGATTTAGGTAATATTGAGGAATTACAAGATTCAAAGTTTGTAGGGTTATTTTTATAATCCTAGTAAAAATCAAACTATGATTACTAGGCCCATTGTCTTAGGTAAAAATTTAAAGCAGGTATAAAAAGAGGCAAGGCCGCACCCCTGCACGTCGAAGCCTACACGGCTTACACTTGTGAGACGCCATCAGCGTGCTCAACACTTGTGCGCCGCATGTTCCTTGGATTTCTTTTTACCTCAGAGTCACATACTCATTTCTTTAGGATCCAACTCTGAGGGGAGACTTTTGTTGAAGCACCTTTTCGTCACAAAGTCTAACGACTAAAAAAGGGAAATACCTTAGTCCAAATTGATTCATCCTTTCAAGAAACATCAAAAATCAAAAAAGGAATGAAGAAGGATTTATTCTCACTTGGGTCACGCAAGTTTTATCATGGTCGCACAAGTATACTTGCGCGCCAAATAGTGGTCGCATAGGTGACTTGCGCGCCCTCTTTGATTTTCGCCCAAGGGTCTTCCCTGGCCTATAGATACCCCTGTGGGCCCCCCATTTCAGGAAGGAAAAATTCCAAAACTCATATTCGAGCTCTGGTCACCCAAGTCTCTTCTGGAAGTCTTCCGAACACTTCTAAGGTAATTTCTTACCTAGAATGGAAGCTCTAAATAGGGGAAACAAGGCCTAAGTGTTGAAACTCATCAACACTTGTGCGCCTAAGTGGCCAGTCCTTAAGGGAAATGGACACACTTTTGCGCCGCCTTATCCCTTCAATAAAACTTGCGTGCCACTCTTTTGGAATCCTTCAAGGATAATACTAAGGGCTTGAGCCAAGTCTTTCCCAATTATTACCCTAAGGGTTGACCGTCACGCAAGTACCCATGTGTCGTGCAAGTATACTTGTGCGACCAGTACTTGCGCGCCCATGAAGGACTTGCGTGCCACTCTCTTTTTGGGTGCCCCTCCTTCCTATTCACTTGCTTTCTTCAAATCCACCTCTCCTTTTTAAGATTTAGCCTTCAAAAACCTCTTCAAAGTCATTTATGACATGGTTCCTTTGTTGGCTTCATTATCTGAAATGAATTATGTGGAACATTTCTCAAAACTTAGTGATTTACAAATCTTTATGTCACTAAGGTTAGAGATTTCATTCATTCAACCTCATACTTTAAAGATGAGAGGTTCCCTAAATTGGGTCTCCTTTTCAGAAGTAATCCCCAGTCATAATTTCTCTAAATTGGGCATCTTCCTTAGGAGTAATCCCCACTCATAAATTCTATTAACTTATGCCTCCATCTCAGGAATAATTCCTAAGTCTCAAGTATCCTTAATTTTGGGCCTCCTTTTCAGGAGCAAGTCCCAATCTCAAAATCCCAAATATGGGCATCCTCCTTAGGAGTAAGCCCCAAGTCCCCTAACCCGGGCTTCCCTTTCAGGAGTAAACCCCAGTCTTCAAGTTCCCTTAATTTTGGGCATCCTCCTCAGGAGTAAGCCCCAAGTTCCCAAAATCTAAATTCCCTTAACCTGGGCTTCCTTTTCAGGAGTAAGCCCTAATCATAATTCCCTTTAACCTGGGCCTCTTCTTTAAGAGTAAGCTTCATTCATAATTTCTCTTAACCAGTCTTAATTTACTTTTGATTTGGGCTTTCTTCTCAGGAGTAAAAAACCAATCATAAGTCCTCTCTAATTTAGGCATACTTCTCAGGATTAAGTCCTAAGTTAAGTATCCAAATCTCCATAAAGCACATATACCTTTATGGACCTTGTTACCTGGTTTCTTCTCTGAAGTAAATCCTAATCTTCATTTATCTGGGCAGTCATACATACATAATCCCCACATAATTTCTTATAAATTGCATCTTTCATGGCAAAAATTGTCTTGTTTTACCAATACCTCTTGTTTCTTACACCGATTATTGACTCACGTGAGCTTAGAGTGTAAAAGTAATTATGACATCTTTCTTTGAGCCATGAATCACGCATAAACCTCATACTTCTTTATTCGAACTACGTGGGTTCTGATTCCTTTTCCAAAACAAAGGATACGTAGGTAGCCCATCTTCGGGTACGATCCCAACTCTGAAATAATCTATGTCCTTCTGAATGACAATAAACTTCAAGTGCCCCGCTGAGTGGCTTTAAAACCAGTATTGTTATCATAATGACCAAAGATATTTCTATATAATGTGTCGAAGGATACCATTGATTAAGAATATCTAACAAATATAGATGATTCTCTATCGATGAACAACCTCAAATACATATAAAGTATTCTCTGAATCTCATACATATTAATCATTGATTGTCAAATCTAAATGAAAGCTCATTTTCATAATTGGTAATGTAATAAGGATTCAGGAACATAACTTAAATCTATAAAGAGAGTCCCGGAGTAGATAATAATTCCATCGAAAAGGGTATGATGAGTCTGACCTCCCATCCTCTCAACCAATGCAAATTCTTAAGCCTCATCAGTCCATAACTAGTGAGCACCTACCTTTGGAAAGTAGGTCCAAATGGATATAGAATCATTGGATGTTTTTGGTTCTACGAAAAAACCTGTTATAAACGTCTTGGAATGTTTAAACCTTAAATCAATGAGGTCATCCCCATTTCCAGAGGAAACAGGTACGAATAGTTGTCTTTAATTCCATACTTCTGGTATAACTTTTCTTACTTAGTAGAGAAAAATTTGGTGTCATTGTCTGTCAGGATAGTATGAGGGACACCAAATATGGTAATGATGTTGGCCTTCACAAAGCTGACGATGTTTTATGCCCTTATTTCTTTAAGGGTTATGGCTTTGGCCCATTTGGAAAAGAAGTTGGTTACCGTGAGTATGAACTTTAATTTTCTAGTTGTGGCAGGAGGAAATGGTCCTACAACATCCATCCCCCAAGCAACGAATGACTAGAAGTACTTAGTTGTATGAAGTAACTCCGAGGGGCGGTGTATGAAATTAGCATTAACTTTGAAGTAATGGCACTTCTTGGTGAATATGGAACAATCCTATATCAAGGTGGTCCAGTAATACCCAGGCCTTCAGATTTAGTGAGAGAGCTTGGTTTCTAATTGGTGTGCTCCACAAGCTCTGGTGTGCACTTATTTCATGACGGCAACAATTTCTTCTCCATCAATGCACCCTACAAGGACTCCATTAAGACCTCCATTGTAGAGGACCTTTTCTTGGTTTACCCCATTTTATAGGACAAAATTGATTGCTCATCTTCATACCTGCTCCCTTCCAGTCCTATCTAGTGGGAGTTCCCCATTCCAAAGGTAATTTTCAATGGGAATCATTCAACCGGTGGTATGACCATAAGGTTCAGATATGGGTCTAATTTCATCAATTTACTCCCTATTATTCTGGATAAATGGAAAGAACATCATATGGTGAGTAATTCTAATGAATGTTTCATCCCGATCGGGATCGACCAAGGTTGTGGCTACATTTTTCAAATCATTTTCTGG
The DNA here is from genome assembly GCA_963277665.1 of Viscum album. NCBI lineage: Eukaryota > Viridiplantae > Streptophyta > Magnoliopsida > Santalales > Viscaceae > Viscum > Viscum album. The sequence goes on from OY728135.1 coordinate 1,183,359,038, forward strand.
TGCATTTTGTGACCATGAGACATAGGTCAACGTTAGTTGATGGGAATTCTTCAATCATTTCTCGAACATGGTTAATCAAAGGGACCAATACATCCTTCTTGATGGAGTAGTCACCATTGACCTATTTGATGACTAGCTTTGAATCACCCTTTATTATTAGGTGTTCGTCTTGCAACAGAAGAGCCAATTTTAGGCCTAGAATGAGGGCAAGATATTCTGCTTCATTGTTTATGCACCCTTACGAAAATATAAAAGAGTAAGGCAATATGGTATTTTTTAGAGATACAAGTATGAATCCCAAAACCACTTTGCTGAGTTTGGGATCCTCCATCCTTTTTTATGTCGGGCTTTGGGAAGCACCATCAAAGTACATTTCCCATGTCTTGGGGTTTTTCTGAATGGAAAACACTTCTTCATCCAGAAGTTTAGAATCCAACGGTGTTGTTCCTTCTGAGGGGTGCTCATCCAGGAAGTCTTTTAACATCTGGACTTTGATGGACTTCTGGGGCATGTACTGTATGTAAAATTGTAGTAAGATGACCGCCCAGTGTGATAGGCTCCCATTTAGCATGGGATGGTTGAGGATATACTTGAGCGGGTCGTAGCGGGAGACCAGGTGGACCTCATGGTGCTGCAGGTAATGCCTGAGCTTCTGAACTGTGAAGATTAAGGCTAGGTAGTTATTTTTTATTTTTTAATACTGAGTTTCAGCATCGATCATTGTCTAGCTGATGTAGTAGAGGTTGTTCTCATTGCTGGCATCATTCTTCTGTGTGAGGAAGACGCCTAATGACCATTCCAAGGAAATTATGTATAAAATGAGTGGTTTACCCTCAACTGGAAGCATGAGAACTGTAAAGAGTATAAGATATCATTTAATATTGTCAAACTCTTCTTGAAAATCATTATCTCACTCATACGTAACTCCTTTCTTCATGATCCTGGTGAAAGGTAAACATTTACCTGCTAGGTTGGTTATGAAGCATTGAATTTAGGCGAGGTGCCCCTAGAGACCTTTAAAATGAGTGAGGTTACGAGTTTGGGACATTCCAAGAATGGATTTTGTCTTATTGGGGTCGACTTCGATACTGTGATGGAGTACGATGGAGCTGAGGAATTTTCCCAAGGTAACGCCAAAGGCGCACTTCAAGGGGTTCATCTTTAAACTGTGTTGTTGCAATTTTTTGAGGATAGCTTCAAGATCATCCAGGTGGTTAGAATGTTTTTTTGATTTAACCACCAGGTCATTCACATAACACTCAACAAATTCTCTCAAAAAGTGCTTGAAGATTCAATGCATGGTGCGCTAATATGTGGCACCAACATTCTTTAGACCAAAGGGAATTACTTTATAATAGAACACTCCCTAAGAGGCCCTAAAATCAATATCTTCTTCATCTTCTTAGGCCATCCATATTTTATTGTATCCAAAATAAACATCCTATAAAGATAGAACTTCATATCCAACTATTGCATCGATCAACAATTCTGTGATCGGGACCGAGAAGTCATCTTTTTGGAAATCTCGATTAAGGTCCCTGAAGTCAATGAAGACTCTAATCTATTAATTATTATTTTTGACAAGGACTACATTTTCCAGCCAGGTCAGATCTTATAACTCACATATAAAGTTGGGTTTGATAAGCTTGTCAAATTTGGCCTCTATTTTGGCATCCTACATCGGGTGGATCCTTCTGGCTACCTGCTTATAGCCCCAGTGATCTTCTGGTAAGTCCAGATTATGGGTGGTGACCTCAGGATCGAGGCCTAGAATCTCTGTATAATTCTAGGCAAACACATATCGATTCTTCTTTAGGAAGGAGGTGTGTGCCTCTTACTCCTCAACAGGCATGGCCTCATTGATCAGAGTGGGTTGAGGGTCATTTTCGGTGCCCATATTTATCTCATTAAGTTCATCGATAGTGTTGGAGACACCTTCTTTGAATACAGGAGGGGCATCTTTGAGGTCTTCTTCATCCTCCTCTTCTTCTTCTTCTTCATCATCATCTTCCTCTTCTGATGGAGAAAGGATTCTTGAGACGAACTCTCCAATTTTGGAATAAAAATCTTCTTTTTCCTTAGTGTGTGAGGAAAGGGTAGTTTTATGTCCCGAGGATGGGTTGTGAGCATATTTAATATGTCTTTTCTTGTCATTGTGGCAGTCATCCTTCTCTTCTGGGTCCTTGGACTCGGTGGTCGTAATAGATACCATGTAGAAAACTGATCCTGCACCCTGACTTGCATTTATGCATTAAACTTGGTTAATGGGTAGTACATACTCTTCCCCAAGTTGCCAGATGGGGTCAGTGGGATCCATTTCCAATTCATTAGGGGCATTGATCCAATCAACGTCGTCAGCTGAAATATGTTTTTCTTCTGATTCATAGAACCCTACGTCGATATAATGTGACTCACAGGGATCAAATGAGGATTTATCGGCTTGAAACATCCTGTTTCTACCATTAGTGTAGTATTTTATGTGCTGATGGTATGAGGACAGAATTGCATCATGTTGATGCATCCAAACCCTCCCTAACAAAATGTTGAAGGTCGTACTTTGTTGCACCACCAGGAACTCAGAATATGATATGAGATCATTGAACCAAGTTTTAAGCTTGATTCGTCCTAATAGTTTCTGCTCACTTTTTCCATACCCCATCAAAGTTGTAGTGAAGGGTGTCAAGTTTTCTCTATTATATCCTAGTTGATAAAGCATTCACAGTGGGAAGAGGTTAACTCCATAGCCATTTTCGATGAATATCCTTCGAACAAAAATTCCATTTATATTTTCAGACACATATAAGGGTTTGATGTGCCCTTTCATGATGGAATATTTATCCCTCTTTGTGAAGGAGATGATGGAGTGACATTCTTCATAACTAGTCTTTGTCTGGTAGACTTCGAATGCGGCTACTTCAGCCTCGAACTCCTGGGTACTTAGAAAGTCTTTGATGAGTGCCTCCCTAAGATCTGCAGATAGGATCAACGCATCCAGGATTGACATCTTTGCTGGTACTGAATCCAAATGCTTTAAAATATCATACTTATTCTCTAAAGGTCTGTGCTTCTTGGCTTGGGGTTTGTCTTTTACATACACTGTAGGGATTTGAGCCTTGGATGTGGATGGTTCAGCCTCTGTAATAGGGGCCAATGGGGCTGCAGTCCTTTCCACATTTGTTTGAATTGGTCCGCATGTATACCTTTGGTGATTTGGTATTTTTTTCTTCCCCTAAAGGATATTCAAAGATAAATTGGTTGGATTTCTTCTATTGGGGGAGAAGGGTAATTCTAGTTCTTGTTGTGTCTATCGTAGGTTCCTTCTGTGAGTTTTTTCAATGTTAACAGTTTGACTTGAGGCATGGTTGGGAATTTAAATCCTTCCATGATCATGCCTTCCAGGAAACCTTTGGCCTCGTCCTCCAGCTCTCTAGTTGGGTGCAAGGAATTCAAGTTTGTGGCTATAGTCTTCATCCGAGAAGGGGTCCATCAAGTGATTGACATTAACAGAGACAAAGATAAATTCTTGATCTGACACTGCTTTTGTCTGACTGTCTCTTTATGATGGTGTTGTTTGGTGGGGCGGTGCCTGTTTTATCGTTTGGTGGGGTGGTGCCAGTTGTACCAAGACTGTTGGCATGAATTCTGAAAGTGTCAACACTGACTTTGGATTTGGTGTCAGCTCATCTTCTTGCTCTTTCTTTCTATCCTTCTTGCCTTTAGAGGACCGTAGGGTTGAGGAGGATGGTTGTGTTGTTTTGGGAGCTTTTGGGGGCATAGTTGGTTGTTTCAACTGCGCCTAGAGGATTCCATGGAATCGGTTAACAGTCATCCATTTCATCCAACTATCAAAAAAAATTTCCTTCTTACTGGAAATTTTTTCCATTCCTCTTCCTCTCTTTAGTCTGAGGTGGAAACACACGCCACTTGTGCTGGTGGCGGGCCCAAATTGAATTTCCTGAAATCCACCATCGTTTACAAGAGATCCTTGAAAACAAAGCACTCCTCGATGGTATGTCCTAGTATTCAGTGATACAGAAAATAATTTAGGCATTCATCAATACCTAATTCATCGTCATGCATTGGCTTTGAAAGCTTGAGCAAATTGCAACTCATGGAATCTATGAAATAGTTGCGGACCCGAACATCTCGGAACGAATAAACTTTATTGCTTAGTTCTTAGAACTAATTTCTTTTAGGACCCCATTTCTCATCTTTTTGAGGTGGGGGTGGCTATTAGTGTCTAGGGGGTCCTGTACGGTTTGGTGGGGCCTCGCAACTAGAGCGAGTGTCAGGGGTGGATTAAGCGTGATAGAAGCTACTTCATCTTTTCTCGTTCTTTTACATGAGGATGATGGGGCCATTTGGGACTTGAGGTTATCCCGTTTCAAGGAGTCTTCTATCCTTTGAGCAATGGAAGAGAAGTCTCTAAACACACAGGTGTACATCACCGGGATGAGCATTGTTCGCAATTCATCCCAAAGGTTATCGATGCATATGGAAAGCATCTCATCCTGGGGGAGTGGCTGGTTCAAGGAAGAAGTCAGGCCCTACCATCTGGAGATGAAGTCTGAGACTCTTTTGTTCTCTCACTGTTTACAGTTCATGGGATCATTGATCATCGTCTAGGGAAATGTCAAACTGAAATGGAAGAGAAACTGTCACCAGAGGTCCTCTCGGTCTATAATTGAAGTATATGGTTGGCTAGTATATCATACAAAAGTAGAACCTTGTAGGGTTCATACAAAGCACCTGAGTTTTACGGATTCTTGCTACACTGGAGTGCCCATCATGGCATCACAGTAATATCCATAGTGCATCAAATGTTGTTTCGGGTTCCCCGATCCATTGAATACTGAGAATAAGGGGTTCCTGAAGGTTGGTGGTGGTGGAACATAGCTCTCCCACTTGGGGTAGGGTTTTCACTCTGGTTGTATCAGAGCGCGCCGCCCCTCCATGAATTCTAGTCGAGCCATTAGTTGCTCGATGGTGTTTAAGATCCATTGATGCATATTCTATTGTGCTTGAGATTGATCTGGTGTGAAAGTGGCCAAGACTGGCCATTCTGGCGCTGCTGAAATTTGGGGTTGATACCCAGCCGGGGGTATCATCTGTGGGGTTACCTGGATATATTTTGGCTACCTTCCTAGTGGGGGGAGGTCTTGATGTCCTTTCAGGTCTGGGTTGAATGGTACTCTAAGCTTAGCTTCATTCACTAGGATGAATACCTATGGAATGGGTATCACTTCTAGGATCACCTACTGGAATTCTGTAGGGGGAAAACATACTGCGAGATAGATCCCACGACGTAGCTTGACATTAATTCTCTTGAGCTCTTTCATTTCTTCCTCCTACTTGGAGAACCATTCCTCAAGGGTGAGGGACACACTCTCAGGGGAAGGAGAAGGTGGGTCATAGAAGACCTTGGATTTATTTTTCTCCTTTTTGGAGTTTCACACAGGAGGTAATGTCAAATTTACTGAGGAGGAACCCAGATTTAGGACCTCCCTATGGTTCCGGGTGTGCACACCATCAGGTTCGGTGTGGAATGCCTCTAGGATGGAACAATCTTTCATTGTATCATCTCCCCCTTCGTCATTTCCTGTGAGATCTGTGGGGTTGATGCTTACCATGTTCACTGAGTCATACCACATTAGTGGTGGTGTACCTATTACCAAATGGTAGGGAGGATTATTGTGGCCTTTATTGGAATTTCTCCATCCATTAGGTAGTATTCTTCAGGTTTCTTGGTGAATATTAACCCAAAGGGAGCCCTAGTATGACCTTATAACACACCTTTGTCTTGTAGGTTGAGAACCACGAGAAGGGGTGGAATAGGTAACTCCTCAGTCCATCATTCTTCCTAGATGGTGGAAGACAGAGGTCCATTGTGGGGGGATTTGAGCTAAAAATTCCCCTAGCCCTATGGGCTGGGGTTGTTTCTGTTCTCTTGTTGATGCGCTATGGCCTAGATTTATTAGTCTTACAGGGGAATTTTGATTTATAAATTCCCCCATGTAACACCCCGACCCCAGTTACCCATAATCGATGCATTATTACATAACATTGGCATGATAAAAGGAATCATATTCCGAAAGACCAATCGGTTAAGTATCCTTGGAAGTACTAGATACATACATAAGTTTTACATTAAATCATGAAATAAAAAAAACAACATTATTTCCCCTTTGAACACTCTTATATCCCTTAGCCAATTCCTACAATTTAATCGTAATATACTATATTGCATCCTGGAAAAAATAAAACATAATAAAGGGGTGAGATCAGATGCTCAGTAAGGATAACAGTATATTGGAAACTGTTATAAATAAGAATAAACATTTAAGGAAATGTAACTATAATACAAGACTTTTAAACTTATACTTTACATGTAATATCAATAGCCAATTTCAAAATGATGGAATTAATTTTTCCAGACTTCATAACCATATAGTCAAGGCCTTGTGCCAAGACTATAAATAAGATTTTGTTAAGGCCTTATGCCAAGACACTATTTTGTTTCATGAGACCTACCGATGCATCAAGGAGCTATAGCGATCTCCACCTGTCACTTACTAAGTCCAATACATTCCTCATATGAAAAGGTTGAAACATAATCTAAACATTCGTATTAAAACTAGCATACGAAATGTCAGTATTTTAACCACAAACCATGAATGGTATAAAAATATCACATACACAGTCAAACATAACTCCTTCAATACAATATGGATGATTTTATTATATTAAATTAACCTCAATCGAGAATAATGAAGGATATTGACATAGATGAAAATAATCATCAAAACTATTTGAGATAAATATCCCCCTTTTCTTAAAAACATTTAAAAGTCTCATTATTTATCAAGAAGCTATTTAAAATAGATTTTTGAATCAAAGTGTCTCATACCACTTTGAAACTTTTAAAAGGAATTTCAATTTTAAAACATTAATGTCCATATAATTAAAACATTAAAACCATTTTTAAAACATAGACATTAATGAGAAAGATTTAGAAGAATAAATTTTTAAAACATTAAAAATGATATTTTAGTTAGAGTTTCTAACCAAATGATATACGCTCCAATACAAATAATTGAGGTAATCAAAAAATTATAATATAATGAGAATAAATGGATTCATGATATACTATGTTAAAGTATATTATATACAAAAAAAAGTGAATTGCCACATAACAACAAATAAGTCTCAATGGAATGTAAGTTGAGATGAATTCCTTTATAAAGACTGTATCCTTAGGTTAAGGATAAATCAATGAGATAATTATGTGTCACAAATATAAATACACTTAATATTATTTGATACTCAGTGTAAATAAATCATAGGATATTCACACATATTCTTGTAAAAACAACACTAATGACTTGGATGTTTAACTCAATGAATAGAAATTGAGTTAAAATTACTCTTATTAAGGTTATATTGATGACTTGAGAATTTATCAATGGAGTGATTATGTGTATCAAAAGTATAACCACACAAAGGGGAGTTTAAATTACTACATAAGTAAATAAATAGTGATTTCACACATAATCTTGGAGTAAAGTAATCAATGAAGTTTGCGTAAAACCGAATGAGTGGAAATTTAAAATTTGAAATTATCTTACCGATTTGGTAACTTATGAAACATGCACCCCATGAAAGAAGGATCATCCAATGATGATATAAATACCCATAAATTAAATTATATTAAGAAAACAATACAATCATGGGAAGTATATAAATCTCACAAAAGGTAATGGTGGAAAATATAGCATGAATCTCACGGGAATAAAAGTGGATGAAAACCCCTTACCACATTGTAATTAATCGATTTGTATGACAAAAAGTTAATAAACACCAAATTAATCACATAATACCATGAATATAAAGATAATAATTACAATATATATATCAAATGGCAGTACACGATACACCACATGCAATAAATAAGTGGCGAACAATGGAAATATCACGGAATTAAAAGTGAGATAAGAAACGCATTACCTTGTACTTTTCCTTAGTATAGGGTATGTTAACCTCCTATATAATGGTAAAATAATTTTTATTAAATTATACAAGAACCAAATACCTAAATATGATATCATATATGATCTTCTAATATTGCTTTGTTAATGATATTTTAGTAGTACCATTGTTTTGGTTGTTAACTGATTCGTTTTCCTTTATATGTTATTTTACGTAAGTCATGTTTGTTATGTATAGGATGTATTTGATTCATATACAAAATTATATTAAGTTCTAAAACATTATTTTTAATCATAATATTAATATAATTATTGAATGATTACGATGGGGAATGAATCTCATCATGTTCCAGGAGACGGTAAGTTGTATGTATGCACGAGCAACAATGTCATTATATTGATGGTGAAATAGTATGTAATTGGATAGGATATCATATATAAATAATCATTAAAATTTTATATTTATTATTTAAATAATTTATACTCATTATTATACCCATCCAAATAATGATGTGTTTGAATAACAAACTACACCACGACGTGGAGACGGTAAGCGGTATGTACGCACATATGGTGACTTTGTCATTTATAGGATGGATAGAATAAAAAATATGGTTGTAAAATATTTATAATAACATTAAATTATATATAATCTAATGGTTTTATTATTTTGGTATGGAAACAAAAAATAAATAGGAAGTGGAAGAAGAAAAGAACATGAAAGAGGGTGGTGAAATTATTAGCACTTCTTCGATTGTTTCTTTTTGAGTTGATCAAAATGGCTCCATAGGTTGTCTTTCTAATAAAAGTAATTCCTCTAAGTTGAAGTGAAGGAAGTTGGGAAAATATTTTGGCAGGTTTTGGCCAAGACAAATGGCTTTGGAGGTGTGAAATAAATAGAAGGGTAAGTGCCCTTTTATAAGAGATGTGAGGGTCACTTTAGGAAAAGCTTGAAATATTATTTTATAATAAAATAATTTTCGGTTTATAATGGATAAAAAATTATTTATTTAGAAGATAAGGTGATTATGGGTCGAAATCCTATCAACCAATAGGTTTAGACAAGTTTAGGTTACCATTTTAACCTTATCTTTAGATTTAACTCTTAGTTAAATAGTTTAACTTTTACCCTGTCTTCTTGTATTCTTAGACTATATGGTTAATAAACTTACTCTTAACTTACAAGAGAAACTCAAGGGGTTCATTAATGACATATATAATATTATTTAAGTCCTTTTACTAAACATTATATTTTTATAAATATTATATCAACCAATAATATAGTATTTGTTTTAAAAACTAATTTATGTCAATTTTGACACTATTTGGTATTTTGTTTTTTTTAAGCCATAAAAACCTTATCACTTATAAAAAAATTATATAATCAACCATAACATGTCATATTAACCTATAAAATTCGTTTATGTCATCAAAACTTTTAAATTCTATTTATTTTAATATTTATAATATAAACTATTTTAATTTTTCATTAAGAAGATAATTACTGCATCATCATTGTGTCATAATTAAATTTAATTATTTAATATATAAAAATTATAAATAAAATACCATTATGTAGGAAAAAAATTTATCTTTCTAATGAATATTTATAGTCAAATTTATCTTATGTATAAACCTATATTAAAATGGTTTAGTTAATAAACTTTGAATTTAACATTTTTAACTCTTCTTTAAATAAAATAATAATAAATGTCCTAATCTAATCCAAGTGGACATAAAGGATCATATTTTATTCCTAAGGTTGTTTTTGGTAGAATTACACTTATACAATAGAATTAGGGCATGTGTTAGGATAATTAAAATATCATTTGTACCTTTAATTACCCTATTTACTTTTAACTGTGGTAAATAAAAGTCAAAAGTTACTATTCACCAAAAATTATTTTCATAATATTGAACCACATTTTACTTAATAATATTAACCATGTCTCTGAAATTTTTGAAATTGAATTCACAGAAGCGGTAAAATTAAGTTTTATGCAAATTTGCAAATGCTCCTAGAAGGTGGGTAAAAGACGGTAAAAAGTTCAATAAAATTTTATACATCTAATTTTATTATAAAATGACTCCAATGAATTAAATTGAACTTATATAGATATTATATATCTATTTTGACTTAAAATAAATTTAAATAAAATAAATAATTATTTAAATAAAATGTCAGTTCTAAACTATAACGCAGTGTTTTTCACTATTCATCAAAAATTGAATGTTTTCAGAGAAATACCAAAAATTTACCCGAAGTTAATTTTTATTTTCCAAATTCAAAAATTAATTCTATTTTACCAAATTCAAAACATATAAGTTACATTAATTAATTTAAAATTAATTCCCTTTGTCAAACCGAAAAGCGGGTTTTTAAAAAGTAAAAACTATCAAAATATTGACATGTGTTTATGTCAAATTTAAATTTGAAATTACTTATAATGACATAAATTGTATTAAATGATAAAAATATAATCTAATTATAATTTCAAACCATTCAAATGCATAATTTAACACTATAAATTATTTCTATTAAAAAATTGTTTTCAATTAAAATTTAGTATTTTTTGTATTCATCAAAGCCTCCAGTTATGAGAAAGGTATCAAATATTTAACCAAAATAAATTTTTATGTCCCAATTATAAATAAGAATTTAATTTCATTATATTGAATATATAAAAGTATCAAATATTGGTTTTAAAAAGGGTTTTCCATTAAAATGTGGTAAAATTGAATTCTTTTGAAAAATACTTCGTTTATCTGAAAAATGAATTTGTTCTTATATTATGTATAAGAAACACATAATATGTATTCTAAAATTATATGGAGTATATAAAATTCAAAATTCAGTTAATACTATTAATAACTTCTTTTTAGATGGCTTGTTTGGTAAGTTGTGGTGTGCTCGAACTCGGTGTTGCGTGTAGCGCAAGCTATTGAATTACTTTAAAGAAAATAACTTACGATGAAATATTGGGTTGTTTCACCCCAGCCCTATGGGCTGGGGTTGTTCCCGTATCATGGTAGGAGCCACTACTATTTCCACCCTTTAAATTTCACGTACTCCAGCGCAGGTTTGAGCCGAGTATGGCATTGGGCCTGCGTGGAGTCTATGGTATTTTGGAGACATGAGCACTTCTTTATAGTTGGCTTCCCTTAGACAGGAAGCCTACTAGATGTCCCCAGTTTCTTGACTCAAAATCTTTTTGATGGCTTGATCTCTTCGGCCCTAAAACTTTTGAGACTTACTTCAGGCCGGTTATTTGTTGAGTATCTCGTCTTTTCTGAGTAGGGATTTCACTTGATTGTTGCCTCTATGTGATGACATTGCAGGATGTCATTTCTAATAGGGCCTACTGGACGAGACATGGGGTGATGTGTAGATCTCTGTGTTCTCCCCATCCCCAAATGTTAACTATGTCTGGGGTGTTGCTAATGAGGTTCACAACTTATACAGTTCATGGAGGCAGTCCATTTCAAGGTTTTTCTTTTTCCTTTCTGATTGTGGATACCTTGCAGACAGGAGGGCTTCCAGGTCAATTAGACAGCGAAGCTCCCCTATCGTGCTGACATGGTCCGCACACCCTTTGTAGGGTGGAAATGTTTCTTTCATCTTTCGAAGAGTCGCCCATATATTGAGGTGAATGTCATGCATGCATTCCCCAAACAACTCTCCTAGTATGTCGAAGTGAGAAGTGGTCATAGGCCAATACATCACTGGTATATTATCCCTAGCTATTTGTCTTCTCACCAACAATATATCATGTTGTTGTTCTTCTGGAGGCTCTTCTACTTGATATGCCCAGCTCAACTTCTTCTTAATAATTTCATTCCATGAAGCCGGGATGGTGGTAGCCTTAATGATTCTTGGATGGCGTGGGGGTGGATTGGAAGATGAGCATGGCCTCGAGCCATCCTCTGGTTAAGAAAGAATATCACTCATTATAGACGAAGTGCTTGATGTGTATGAATCCTTTCTGATTGCCTCAGAATAGGAGGGCTTCATCATATTTGTTTCGGAAAGGGGAGGACCTTCTTGCGAGTATGAATTTTGGTTGCGAGGAGGACCACCGCAATTGGTGTTGCAATGGAGAGGGATACTATTGCAAATTAATTCCTGGCCATGTGAATTTTTCTTATAGTTTATACCCTGGGGAGGACCTTTAGGGTGGGCTGTAGTAAGGGGAGGACCTTCTTTCTTCCTAATGTCATTGAGGGGAGGACCTCCACATCAACTGTCATTGCATGGAGGTCCTTCACAATTATTGTCATCTTGTGGAGGACTACCATCATGACTTGATATCCGGATGTAGGGATAATTTCTATAGTACACATCTTGGGGAGGCCTTTTAGGATGTACTAAAATGATGGTAGGACCTTCTCGTTGCTTGATTTTACTATGGGGAGGGCCTTCATAGTAACCGCTATTGCGGGTAGGGCCTTCGCAATGACTATCATTATGGGGAGGACTACCATCATGAATTGACATCCGACTATAGGGAGAAGAATATCTACAATGTATACCATGGGGAGGACCATTAGTGTGTAAGAACTAAAGGGTAGGAACTTCTTGCTTCCTTATCTTTAGGTCGAGGGGAGGGATTCCCCGACATGAATTAGGAGATAGTCTCTCATGATCGATTGTTCTTGGCCCACGGAGTAAGTCCCCGTGGGTGATCTATGGAGGACCTTCATAGCTACTGGTGGAAATATTGTAGGGAGGACATTCACAACTGTTAATTCCACTTCCATAATTTGGTAATGGAATGACAGGGTCTTGATCCTTTGTTGAAATATGTTTGAGGGCATTAAGAACCCTAGATTTCAGCAGAGCAGGATCATGTATGTGTTCTTCATTTTCCAGTTGAATTTGGAACTTTTCATTATTAGGAACTCTCTTATGGGTAACCAGGGCCAACTGCAGTTGGTAATGACCTTCATATATGGGTCCATGTCTTATTAGGTATCGTGATGTCTTTGGGATACACCGACGGACATCTTGAGTTTTAGTAGGGATATATGCCTGCCCTGGAGCGGCCACCACGTTGGATCGGCGTCCCCCCGTTGGAACAAGTTTTTGTTCTCAATCCAGTTGTTCATATGTCATGGGATATTGCCTTCGACCCTACTATACTGCATCATGGATTCATAACTGCTCCAGAGTGACTAACTCATTTTGCGAGTGAGTCATTCCATTCGAGTAAACCAGGAAATGGACCCGATTTCTCGCCTTTGTCGCCAATGCAATGATATCTTGGCATGTTTTGAGGGTATGGTATAGAATCATCATCTGATATTCCATAATTTCTAGGATGTGCTGAGATACATCTTTGGATGGAACAGGTATGAAGGCCCATTATGATGTCAGAGCAGGAGTATGTGCCTGATCTGGTCCTCCATGAGTTGCCAGTAGATACTGATAGTTCTCAAATTCCGAGATAGAGGAACGAGTCTGTCACTGGTTGTCTTCTCTTGTTTCCATTGTATTTGACTGGTGGTCTTCATATTCATGAGTGGGGATTTTAATATGCTCTCTTGTCACTATATTTTTCTCACAGGATTTGTATGCATTTGCAGGAATTTGAATGTTCTTGTATTTAGTTTCCACCCTATTTGGATGGTGGGCTTGATATGCATCAGCAGGTGTGTGTGCCTGTGTATAGCTAGTTTCTACCCTATTTATATGGAAGGCTTAAAATGCATCAGTAGGTGTTTGGGCCTATGTGTAGCTGAGTGCCGCCCTATTTGGATGTAAGGCTTATTGTGCATCGGTAGATATCTGCATCTTCCTGTAGTTTTCCGCACTTTCTACATGGTGGGATCGGAGAGAACTATCAGGAACATCCATGTGCTCATATTGTGACACCCTATTTATGTGGTGGTCTTGAGAGGAAGGGTCAGGGTCATAGGTCTTCCCTTTGAATTCCACCACATAAGTACAATGAAGATTCTCCTCAGGAACCAAGGTGATAGTGTGTCCCTGATTATATATTTCCTGCCCTTGGTAGGCAGACCGAGGGGCCTGAGTCTCCTAGACTTTGGTAGGTGCCCTCAGCATAAGGTCCTCCTTGGCTAGAGGAGGCCTAGTCATCCGATGTCGGTGGTGACGCTCTCTAGAGGGGACCTGTGTGTAGGACCCATGTGCAGTTGAGATGAAGTTATCAGCATCGAATTCATCTGCCTCTCTAAGATAATGGAGGTACTCAGTGTCACGTTTTAGGGACAGGCTCTCGAAATGATTTGAGATGACCATCGGGACCTCCTTGTACTAGCGTACCGGCAGCGACTGAAGAGGCAGTTAGCGGACCTTTGTAGACTAGAGGTATTGTCTTGTAGCCTCCAGCATGAGAAGTGTACCATTTTGGTGGTACTCCCAGATTAGTGTGTTGGATACCCAGCGTTGAAAATGCCGGGTAGGCGAGGGGGCCCTACTCTTCGTTGGGGCCCCGGCCACCTGCGGGATCGTTGATGTGCGTGTCTGCATGGGTCGTTGGGATGTCATTTGGATTGAAGTTCACTCTGCGGGAACCTGCAATATACATATATGACATACAGACCACAAAACCTTGTCAAAGTAGATTTCTTTTAAACATATGCATATTTTTTTATTCATCTTGTCTCCCTTCCCCTTTTCTATCGTTGTGCGGTGAAGGGGCTTAAGTGGGGTGAGACTACCACCTTGGGTAAGGATTCACATTAGGTTCACCATTTTTTTCTGCCTCTAAGGTGGCGTGTTTATGTGTATTGAGGCAAAGAAAATGGTCTAACATGTAGTATCCTTTTGTCTTTTATCATTGGGTAGAACTTCCACCTTACTTAAGGATTCATGTCGAGTTCACCATTTTTTATCCACCTCTGAGGTGGTGCATTTTCGGGCGGTGCAGAAATGGCACGACACGGATCGTCACTCGTCCCTTTTTTCTATAGAGATGGGTTCTCATAAAATTTAAAATTCCATTGTTTCGACCCGTTCAGCATAATTATCCTTTAAATAAGATTGAATTAACCCTCTGGGAACTATTAGTCCTAGCAGGCGATTGTGTGGGGTTCAATCACTCACGCAATCATCCCTTCTCAAATATAACTTTTTCATATAGTCTACAATGGGTTTATTCATGGAGACAAGAAAGCCCAATGACCCCAGTATCCATGATTCATGGACCTTCTTTCCAAAAGAAGGCACTCATCGGCTGACGATTTGGCCAACGACACTTAAGGACTCCATTGGTTGAGAGGATGGGAGGTCAGGCTCACCGCACCCTTCTGGGGGAGGATTGTTGCCTATCCTGGGACTCTCTTATAGATTTAAGTCGTATTCATATGTTTTTGAATCCTTGGTTCATTCCCAAAGAGTGTTTCCACAGGCTACCCTTGGTTTTCAAGATCATCATAGGCATGCATATATTTGACGCTATGGAGGCAGTGCTGACTTGAGCCATATAATAAGGTGCTCTAGAGTTTATCATCGTCCGTGGTGGATGGAAGGTGGCCTGATTTTGGGATCAATCCCACAAGGAGGGCTTCCTATGTATCCTTGGGAGAGGAATCAGAACCCAAGTAGTTTGGATTGGTTTGGGTCTTACTCATAGAATCTACCCATTTTATGGGACATTATTGGGTGAACCCTTTTAGAGGGGAACCCTATTGAGCTTGGGCCTTTTGGTAGGCATCCTATGTATCCTAATTTGGTCAGGAATCATATTTCTCGTAGTTCATATTCATTTGGATGTTGTAATCATCACAATCCTTTAAACCCATGTGATTCATTCTCGTTGTGAGAAACAAGAGGATGTGAAAGATTCAACAATGCACATGCCTCTTCTCCAATTGGTGGGGGAGGGAGAGCTTGTGGCAGAAGAGGACGGTGCGACCGTGGGCAAGGGCCCAGATCAATGAACCCTTTAATATGAGATGACATTAAAGTTCATGTGACCCTACCTCATAAAATTGGGGACTTGCCTCAGTGGGAGGGCCCCATAGCACGTTCTATGAAGGGGAGGAGTTTCATCCTCGTCAAATAGGAGAGTGAACATAACCCCTTCACCTAATCACTATTCCTCATTGAATAGAAAAGTAAGTGATAACCCTTAATCCTTAGAATAGGGATATTCACATCGGTATCCCAAGGTTGGGCTTCGGGTTACCGTGGGAATGTATCCTCACAGGCATTTCCAAAGCTTGCACCATTGTGGGGAGGGCCTTCATGACTCCGCTTACCGTGGGTATGCAGACTCAATGGGGCACGTTGATGCACTTGATGGTCTGATTATATGGGCCTAGTGGATTTGGAGGAGGATTTTGTCTAATGACGGAGGATTGGTTAGCAGAGGGATCATGGAGGATTGTACGGTATTGGAGGGGTGAAGTTGGAACTAGAAGGAACAATACCTGAAACACCCGATTCCACATATTGAATTTTTATGCGGGATAGGGGAGGCTCCACATACCATAGTGGTATGTGGGTAGAGGGGTCTTCCGTATACCAATGTGGTACATGGGAAAGGGTATAGGCAACCATGTACCATGGTGGTACGCAGCCGACCACACCGCTTTGGGATCCCTCTATGTACTGATGTAGTACGTGATACCGGGTTTAGTCTGCATGGAGGTACGCTACGCAAAGCACCATATTAAAGGGGGAGTCTGGGGTACTGTCATTCATAGGGAGTTCATCTGTGAAAATCCTTCAGTTTGTAGTTCACTAGTTAGGTTTGTAGTTCTCTTATTATTATTCAATTCACCTGTTTTATGGTCTATGACCTATTGTACCTGTGGAAGGAGTAATTTGCGGTTTAGGATTTGCTGATGAAACAAGACAGAATCTAGAGTGCAACCTCTAAGTCTCCCTCAAGACTTATTCATCTGTCCTTCTCTCTTTTTGTCTCCCGCTCTCTGTCTCGTACTTCTACTGTGCTCCTTTTATAGAGCATCAGAGCAATTGTATCTACTGGGCATGCAACACCATTTTCGGAGGCCCATTGAAGCATTATCCTGACCCTGGAAGACTCAGTAAACTGGGGTTTTTGGAGGATTCAATTCATGATAATGGTTCACATAACCCTTCTGATTCACTTTGTTCATGGACTGATGAGTTCAGGGCATGGTACGCAGACGGTCCTTACGCGTATGAATTTGTCAGCGACTTGGTTCATAGTCTTCCTTGCTTGCTGGCCATCGCTTCACGGACCAGTGGTTTGTGGATCATCCCATGTTCCTGGTGGTTTATGATTCAGTTGGTCCACATACCTTTCCTGGTGAAGGTATGCGGACCGCTTTAAAAAACCTTGAAAACTTGAATTCCTTCAAGTTCCTTCTGAGGATTGCAACTCATTTTGAGTCTATTCACCTTGCTAGACTTGTAGAAGTACATTCTTCCTTCTGTAAAGCATTTTTGGCGTTATTTTCTTCTTTTTGAGGAATTTTCAGGACCCTACGGGGTTACAAATAGCATAATCATGAATCACCATTAATTTAATCATAATCAAATTCACGTAGTCAACATGGAATGGTGAATAAATGAAAAACACATGCCATTAATAAACTGAGAATGAAACTGCGTCCATATATTTTGTCATAGTGAAAACCTAAAGGATAGTAATGAATAAAAATGAATAATTAGAATTATTATTAATTGGACTTCATGTATCTATCACATGAACCATTATACCATTGGGACGGTTTAAGTCTGTGGGTAGAAACCCATCTAATTTTTGGAAACAAACTCGAAGGGTTTGTCGCCAATTGATTTGTCTCATGAGACCTGTCGATGTATTGAGGGTATATAGTGGGCCCTAACCATCACTCCAAGTCCAAATAATTCTTTATATATATATTTAATACAAGTACAATATGCCTTCTCAATATCTGTATAGAGTAGAGGATACAGATTCATCATTATTTCCATAGTTAAAACAACATTCCAAATAAACAACGTACGTAAAAGGATATACGACATTAGAAAATAATCATATCCATGAAACTAGAATATGGATATATAATATATTTACAATTTAAAATTAAAAATGATCTCAAAGGGGTAGTAGTTACACCACATAAGAATGATTAGGTGCACAATACCAAGTAAATCACAATGAAATGGAAACTGAAACAAAGTCCCTTACAACATTGTAATCAATAGAGTTAATAATCATTAATTAAATTATTGAATACCATCAATATAAATAGAATAATGATACTATATATCAAGTGGAAATAAACATACACAACATATAATAAATAAGTGGTTAACAATGGAAATCTCAAGGAAATAAAAGTGAGATGAGAAACCCCTTACCTTATGCCTGAATGTGTTCTCAATTGATCTTAATACACTAAAAAATCAAATTTAGAATCATTAAATAAATATTCCAGAACTTCTTCTACATGTAATTAATTTATTTTAACCTTATTAGGTTCATTCATGGACTTTTTGATGGGTTTAAGAGGTTCAATTTTACTGTTTTGGAAGCATTTTCTTCCTTGGTTTTCATGATCGGTTTACTTGTATTTATGAATGGAAGTTTATTTAAAATTTGGTCAAACATAAATAATTATTAATATACATTATTAGTGAAATTAAATATATATAAATGATCTTATTATGATTTTGGTTACATTTCATTAGGATGACTCATTAGATAAACGTTAATGATAAACGCTTGGATTAACTTGGCAGTTTTTTCCATAATGAACTTGTTTTGTTTTATTATTTTATATTATTAGTGTGTAAGGATTACAAAACATTTCATAAGATAAAATAAATATATTGTGATCTGGTTCAACCATAAAAAAGGTTTCATGACCAGTCTTGAAGATAGTAATGCAAATTGAAAACCCATCTTCCTTGAACGTAATAAATTAACGCATCTCAGACGATGCTTTCATTTATAGTATAAAATGAGGGAAAAGAAGAGATAATGATGGAATAATCCATTATCATAACAAAATTATAGTACATATAAGGTACTGTATTTTTCATAACATTTGTATGAGAATAGGTGAGAATAGAAAATATAACAAAGGAACTTAAAAAAAATAATTGAAAAGAGAAAGTTACCTCTTGAATCTATCTTCCTTTGAGAGCCTCTTTAGGGGAGAGGATTTGGTATTTTAAGAAATACAAGGGATGTTGGAAATTATGGATGATACTAGGAATAAATTTGAGTAGAATTTAGGCAAGTATTTAAGCTTGAAAGGTTTGAAGAAATGAGGCTGTGAGGGTGGTATTCATAGTGGAGGGGAGGAGGGTTTTCCTAATATTATATTCATTAATTTATTATTTCTCCACAATACAAGAAATAGTGAGGATTACATGACCTATAATAATGAGTTAGATATTTGGGTGATTACATCACTCATGATTCTAGGAATAGTTGATTTAAATTATAATGCATTTATACGGTAAATTAATGTATTTTACTATTCACCAAAAATTCAAGTATTTTAGAAAATTTTCAAAAATTCACCCTAACCATTTTTCGATGTGTAGAATCCAAAAATGAAATCAGTTTTTTAAAAATAATTTTATAAATATGGGAAATTTAATTTTTGATTAAAATCATCATTTAATAGAAAAATACCAATACTTAAAATATTCATCTTCATTTTTAAGGTGCCTAATGTTTATTTACACTTTCATGGGTAAGGTTACCATTCATAAGGTTCATTTTACTATTCATAAGGATAAGTTAATATTCATACGGGTATGTTACTATTCATAATGGTATGTTACTATTCATAAGGTTAATTTACTATTCACCAAAAATTAACTTTATTCTATTAGACTCCAAATACCACCCTGATCGCAACGGTGTATGTCCGTTTTTTGAAATTCAAAACACAGAAGTGGAAATTTTAAGTTTAAGGGATAGGTTACGAATTTCTCCTATAACCAAGTGTTGTTTCACATAGACATAGTGCTTCATGCAATATAAGATATCTAATTAATATGATGTATTTAATAGAAACATACTGTAAAATGTTTGTGGTGTTATATTCTTTCCCCCTTTAGAAATTTCATCCTGGAATTTTTTTATTTATATTTTTCCCTAAAAAGATGTGGATGGATCTCCTTCATAACATCCCCAGGTTCCCACATTGATTCCTCCATTTTATAGTTTCTCCTAGTAAACTTTACTAGTTGAGTCGTCTGATTACTCAATACATGATCCCTTGTGTCAAGAATCTCGATAGGCTCTTGACAGTATGACAAATAAGGTTCCAAATCTATTTCTTAATAGGTGAGTACATGTGTTGTGTCAGGAATGTATTTATTTAAAAATGACATGTGGAATACATCATGAACTCTGGATATATTTGGTGGCATTAATAAACAGTAAGCTACAGCTCCAATTGTTTCTATAATTTCGAACGTTCTGATGTACCTAGGGCTCAATTTCCCTTTCTTACTAAACCTTAAGACACCCTTCCATTGAAATACTTTCAAAAATACGTGATTCCCCACTTCGAATTCCAAATCATTTATTTGGTTGTGAGTATAAATCTTTCTCCTACTTGGTCTACTTTAATATGGGCCTGGATTTTCTTTACCTTTGCAGCTGTCTCTTCGATAAGTGATGGGCCTATAAGTTTCCTCTCTCCAACCTCACCCCAACAAGTTGGTGTTCAACACCTCTTTCCATATAATGATTTATATGTTGACATTTTAATCCTATAATGGAAACTATTATTGTTGGAAAATTACACCAAATGTAAGTACTGATCCCACATGCCTTGAAAGTCAAGTGAGCATGATATCAACATATCTTCCAATATTTGAATAGTCCTTTCAGACTATCCGTCTATTTGGGGGTGATAAGAAGTACTCATATGAAGCTCGGTATCCAAATATTTCTAGATATTTTTCCAAAATTTTGATGTAAATCGGGGATCTCAATTGGACACAGTTGATAGAGGTGAACCATGAAGTCTTATAACTTCATTAATATAAAGTCTTTCCAAATGATCAAGCGGTATATCCTCTCTTATAGAAATGAAATATGCCGATTTTGTAAGATGATCAATAATTACCCATATTGCATCATTCCTTCTTGGTGTCCTCAATAGTCTTATGAAAAAATACATAATAATTTCATCCCACTTCCACATAGTAATAGGTAGAGGGTGCATGAACCCTCTAGTATGTTGTCTCTCTACCTTCACTTGTTAACAAACTTGACACCTTGACACATAGTCAACAATTTCCCACTTCATGTTATCCTACTAAAAATGATCTTTTAGATCTGTATACATCTTAGTGATACCAGGATGTATAGAGAAATTTGATCTATGAGCATCATCTGATATTTCCTTTTTTATCTCAAGTACCTATGGAACACATAACCTCTTCCGAAATTTCATAACTCCATCCACAAGCACAAAGTCTACCAATCTTTCATCCTTAACTTCTTTAACTTTCTTTTTTAGATTATCATCATCATATTGAGATATTTTTTTCTTATCTAGTAAATATGGTTTAACAATAATTTGAAATAGGAAATATGTTTCCCTTTCCATAACAATTCCCATATCCATCTTTATTCGATCCATGAATATAGGATCTTTCTCAATCCTCATTTGGGTTAGAAGTCCATGATCTTTTCTAATTAATGCATATTTCACCTTATTTTACTTTCCTAGGTGGTAGTGTATTGAACAATAATAATATTTGAGTAACTCAAGCCATCTCTTTTTCCTCATGTTGATTTCTTTCTATGTAAGAATTTATTTTAAACTCTTATGATCTATATATATCTCACATATTTCACAATAGAGATAATGTCTCCATATTTTTTAGATCAAAGATTACATCTTCTAACACAATATTATGAGTTGGATAATTTTTCTCATGAGTCTTCAACTGCCTTGATGCATAAGCAATAACTTTATCATTTTGCCTAAGGAT
The DNA here is from genome assembly GCA_963277665.1 of Viscum album. Taxonomy (NCBI): domain Eukaryota; kingdom Viridiplantae; phylum Streptophyta; class Magnoliopsida; order Santalales; family Viscaceae; genus Viscum; species Viscum album. Next base: position 1,183,380,932 of record OY728135.1, read on the forward strand.
GTAACCCGGTCCATTCTTTGATGTGTCACTGTATATCAAAAATCCATCATTTCTATATGGGAGAGTTAAAATTAAAGTATTGACCAATATTATTTTAAATCATTCAAAGCATTATATACATTATTTCATCTATACAAACTTAATCTCTTTATGTGTGATCTTGGTTAGCAGGTTAGCTAGTCGGGCGAAATTCTGAATGAAACGTTGATAGTAACCTACTAAGCTAATAAAACTACGTACCTTGGTTATATTCTTCAGCATGGTCCATTCTTATATTGACTTTGTTTTCATAGGATCAACTAATATTCCATCCTTATGGACAATATGTGCAATAAAAGAAATTGATTGAATCCAAAATTCACATTTTCTAAACATCCCATATAATTCATTTTTTCTAAGAGTTTTTAGAATAATCTGTAAGTGATTCTCATGGTCTTAATAGCTTCTAAAGTATATTGGGATATCATCGATAAATACCATAATAAAGTTATTAAAATATTCCTAGAAAACTCTATTCATTAGATCAATGAAAACATAGGGTGAATTAGTCAGTCCAAAAGGCATTACTGTAAAGTCGTAATGCACATACCTGGTTTGAAATGTTGCCTTTGGAATATATTCCTTCTTCACACATAGCTGATGATATCCAAATCGAATTTTAATCATTCAAAAATATTGGGGTTCATGAAGTTGATCAAATAAATCATTAATTTGTGGTAGATGATAATTTTTCTTTATTATAATATCATTGATTCCCCTATAATCAATGTATATCCTCATGGATCCATCTTTCTTCTTGACAAAGAGGATAGGGGCTTCCCATGGAGAAACACTAGGTTGATTAAATCCTTTATCACTCAATTCCTATAGTTGTTTCATTAGATTAACTAATTCCAAAAGTGGCCATTATATGGGGAATCTTTGTTATAGGTCTTGCATTGGGAATTAAATCAATAGAGAACTCAACTTCCCACTCTGGAGGATGTCCAGGTAAATACTTTGTAAATACATCAACGTATTATTTCACAATAGGTATGTATTAAATTTGAAGATTTATTTCCTCATCCATAGATATTATGTTCTATTCCTCTCCAATAATTGTATTCAGTAGAGATACTAAGGTTGGATCCAGATAAGAATCATATGGTGAGGTTTCTACTATAAAGATAAGGTATTCTACACTATTCTTGAAAATTGTAACTTTATTATTGCAATAGATCTTTTCATCATAATTTGACATCCAATTCATACCAAGAATTATATCAAAGTCAATCATTGGTATGATGATAATGATAGAAACTAAAGAACGTTTATGTGTCATGATGGGGGCTGATCGACACATCTTTGTTTCAATGATACATCCCCTGGGAGTTTTAACTAATAACTCATTTATTAAATCAAATTGGACATGTCTAATTTTCTTGGAAAACTAGGAATATATAAATGAATGAAATTATCTAGAATCAAATAAAGCATTGGATAAGTTTGAGGAAATAATTAATGTACCTTCCACCACATCATTAGGAAGTTCAACCTCCATGGTTATAATCGCATAAGCTTTACCTTTCTCTCATGTCCTTTTCTGAGGCAAGATTCCTTGGCTCTTAGGACACTCATTTTCATAGTGCCCCATCTCTCTAAAATTGTATCATTTAAAATCACTGACTTGTCTCTTCCCCTTGCATTCACTAGATCGATGACCCTTTTCTCCAAAATTATAACAAACTACCATGCCTTTCAATCATTTCCTAGGATGATTATTTCCACAATTCTCGTATAATGGAAATTTCTTCATTCCCTTCTTCTTCATCAGCACTTATTTTCCATGTTTATTATAATTCCTCTTCTTATCTTGATTCTCCTTGAAAAATTTTGATCTAGAACATTCCTTCTCTATTTTTATGTCACCTAATAAAATTTTATCTTATGATGAATATGTTTTAGAAGCCAGTTCTCTTTGAATACTTGGCTTCAGACCTTCAAAGAAATGATCAATCTTGTCTTTATAATCACATACGTAATCTATAGAATACCTAGATATTATTTTGAAAGAATCCTCATACTCCACAACACTCTCTTATTCTCTTTTATTTAGGCTAAGGAATTTCCTCTTCATTTCATTTTTTTGTTCATGAGGGAAATATTTGTTGAAGAATATTTCCTTAAAATTTCTCCATTCCATATCTTCTATTTCTTCTTCTTCTATGTTATTCTGGATCAAGGACCACCATTAATCAACATCACTCTTAATGAAATATACTACCAGTGATAAATTTTCATTTTCATTACACCTTAATGCCAGAAATATCTTTTCAAGGGACTTGATCCATTGCTCAGCTACCATGGGATTAGTAGTCCCACTAAAAGATGGGGTCTTCTACCACATGAAATGATCCAGTACAGGTGTAGCATGGTTATTCATCAAAGCCTGAGTAAGTTGTCCCAATATGGTCATGATCTAATGTACTCCAACATTGACTGTGTTGACTTTCTTAGTGGGGAAATCACTATATTATTCACAGGTCTTGATTACCCTTCTTCTATTAGGAGACATAACTAAACAATGGAATATACTAAATTAGGTCATAATTCATAATTTATAAGTATCAAACACTTAATATAATCTGAAATTTTATTCAGGAATAATCTCATAATCATAAAAATTGTTTCTATTTCCTTTTAAATCCTTCATAATGGTTTGTAAATAAAATCTGAATTATCCTAAGCATATCTGAAGAGAGTTTCAAACCCGGTGTGTAGTAAGGCTCTTTGTCATGTATCAGGATACCCCGAGCCAAGCTCGATACTGCTTGTCAGATTTTTTTCTCCTAGGTACATCTATGGCAGAACCACGTTCACTTGTAGTATCCAAACAAGGATGTATTTTATAAGAAGACCCACATAATCTATACTTTACAAAATTCTAGTATTTTCTTCTATGATTATACTCAAAGCCTAAATTAGGGTTATTTCCTCTGAACTATGTTTCCTAAATCTAGTTTCCAAGTTTTCTATTAAACTTTATCTAATACAAACTGTAACACCCTGACCCCGGAAGCCTAGAGCCAGTGAATTACTTAATACATTATCATGATTAAAAGGAATGAAATAATAAAGGAATGATCAGTTTATTATTCTTTGAGGAACTATATAAATACGTGTAACTCATATTACAATGTTAAAGGTAACAAAATACAATACATAATAAAAAACTAATAAACTGCATCCATGAGAACTCAATAAATGGTCTCCTCTTCATAACTTGTTGGTAAAAATATGAAAGGGGTGAGACCAAATGCTCAGTAAGGGTTACCAATATTGTAATCATTAATCAACAATAATGGAATCATAATAAAATTGGCATAGTCAATATCCCATGGTGAATAAATGAAAAACACAAGCCATTAATAAACTGAGAATGAAACTGCATCCATAGATTTTATCACAGAAAAAACCTCATGGATAGTAATAACTGAAAATGAATAATGAAAATTATTATTAATTGGATTTCATGTATATGGAACATAAACCATTATATCATTGAGACAATTTAAGTCTTTGGGTAGAAACCTGTCTGATTTTTTTGAAACCAAATCGAAGTGTTTGTCGACAACTAATTTGTCTCATGGGACCTGTTGATCCATTGAGGGGATATAGAGGTCCCCAACCATCACTAAAATTACAAATTATTATTTATAAATAGATTTAATACAATTAAAATATTCCTTATCAGTATCCGTATAGAGTAGAGGATATAGATTCATCAATATTTCTATAGTTAAAACAACATTCCAATAAACACCGTATGTAAAAGGGTATACGGCTTAAAAAATAATCATATCCCGGAAACCATAATATGGATATATAATATATTTACAATTTCAAATGAAAACTGATATCAAAGGGGTAGTAGTTACACCACATAATAATTATAAGGTGCATCATACCAAGTAAATCATAATGAAATGGAAACCTAAACAAAGTCCCTTACAACATTGTAATCAATAAAGTTAATAATCATTAAGTGAATCAATGAATAACATGAATATAAATATAATCATGAAATTATATATCAAATGGCTGTAAAAATACACCACATACAAGAAATAAGTGTTGAATAAAGGAGATATCACGAAAATAAAAGTAAGATGAGAAACCCCTTACATTATGCCTGAATGTGTTCTTGATTAATCTTAATGACCTGAATAATCAAATTTAGAATAATTAATTAATAATTTAAAAAACTCAACTACATGTAATTTATTTATTTTAACCTTATTAGGTTCATTGAAGGCTTTTTATATGGGTTTAATAGGTTTAATTTTATTTTTTTGGAAGCATTTTCTTCCTTGGTTTTCATGATCGGTTTACTTGTATTTCTGAATGAAAATTCATTTGAAATGTGGTTAAACAGACATAATTATTAATATATTTTATTATTGACATTAAATATATATAAATTATCTTATAATAATTTTTGTTGTATATCATGAGGATGACTCCTTAGATAAAATTTAATGATAAACACTTGGATTAACTTGGCAGTTTTGTGCATAATGAACTTGTTTTGTATTATTATTTTATATTATGAGTGTGTAAGGATTACAGAACATTGAATTAGGTAAAATAAATATATTATGACCCGTTTCAACCATAAAAAAGGTTTTATGACCATTATTTTATATAATAATGCAAATTGAAAACCCGTCTTCCTTGAACATGATAAATTAACACATCTCCTATGATTCTTTCATTTATATTATAAAATGAGGGAAAAGAAGAGATGATGATGTCATATTACATTATCATAACAAAATTCCAGTACATATAAGTTACATTATTTTTCATAACATTTTGGTGAGAATAGGTGATGATAGAAAAGATAACAAAGGAAATTAAAAAGAAAACAAAATAATTGAAAAGAGGAATTTACCTCTTTAATCTATCTTCCTTTGAGAGCCTCTTTAGGGGGGAGGATTTGGTATTTTGAGAAGGAAAAGGGATGTTGGAAGTGGGGTAGGATCTTTGGGATATATTTGAGAAAAATTTAGTCAAGTATTGATTATTTTGAGGTGTGAATAAATGAGGGTGTGAGGGGTGTTATTTATAGTAGAGGGGAGGAGGGTTTTCTTAATATTATATTCATTAATTTATTATTTCTCCATAAGACAAGAAATAGTGAGAATTAAAAGAACAAGAATAGTAATAATTACATTTGAGTTCATGATTTGGGTACTTACATCACTCATGATTCTAGTAATAGTGTATTTAAATTATAATGTATTTATATGGTAAATTAATGTATTTTACTATTCACTAAAAATTTAAGTATTTCAGAAAAATATCAAAAATTAACCCTAAACATTTTTTGATATATAGAATAAAAAAATAAACTCCATTTTTTAAAAATAATCTTATAAATAAGAGAAATTTAATTTTTAATTAAAATCATCGTTTAATCAAAAAATACCAATACTTAAAATATTCATCTTCGTTTTTCAGGTGGCTAAATTTTATTTACACCTTCATGGGTAAGGTTAACATTCATAAGGGTCATATTACTATTCATAATGTTATGTTACTATTCATAAGATTATGTTACTATTCATAAGTGTAAGTTACTATTCACCAAAAATTAACTTGATTCTATCAGAATTCAAATATCACCCTGATCGCAACTGTGTATGTCCGTTTTTCGAAATTCAAAATACAGAAGTGGAAAATTTAAGTTTAATGGATAAGTTAGGAATTTATCTTATAACCAAGTATTTTTTATAGATACTCAGTGCTTCATGAAATATAGGTTTTCTAATGAATAGAATGTATTTAAGAGAAACATACCATAAAATGTTTGGGGTGTTATAATAATTTAGGGTTGATTTTAAAAATTCTTAGTAGATCCCTACCCTAAAACCATAGTTATTAATATATTTTGATCATACTAATGCATCCAAAAATAAAATAATTCAATCAGTATAACTAACTAATTCCAAGGTAAAACCATGTCTACCAAAATCTCATGTCAAGATAACTCCAAAAATAAAATGACATATATAATTAGTATAACATTGTCACAAAATATAACAAAATATATCAAACCTTGCCAAATCATCATTGTTAGTCCTAATGTCAATACTAATACCAATTTCATACATATTTGATCTCAACCATCATATATGACAATCCATATACTATCTATAATATTTTATCACCTCATAATCATATTGGAGAGGGTATAGGGAAATATTTTATCAAGTAAATACATCATCATTAAGTTAGGTTAAGGTCATGCAATAAATTATAGAATAAAATATCTAAAGGAATTTGGGACTTTGTGATTTTCCCAAAAGTTGTCATTATTTCCCTCTAGTCTAATAAAAATAATTTTATTTTGTCCTAAAAAATACTAACTAGAAAGGTGTAGTAAAGTGGAAATGCGAGTTCAAAACCACATAGAGAGGGGAATGCGGTATAAAATTACTAACCAAAGGTCAGTTCACTCTAATTTTAGTTTGATTTTATTAAACTAATCAACTGAAATAAATTTAAATTTATAAAGAAATACAAGAAGGGGTCATGTTTAGTTTTAGGTTAAAGTCAAAAGATAATCCTAAATCTAGTTTAGAATGGTCCTACAGCTTAGGCTAGGAAGCAGTGCAAGGACCACCAATTTTTTTTGGTCAAACCAATTGAATTAACTTATGCTAAAATTATACTATGATTAGGGTATAGTGAGAAAAATAGGTTAATTACACTTATCTTCTTTTCATAAAGTGTCACAAGCTAATGTTTATAGTCCTGGTCAACTACAATTAGGTTAGTTTCATTCAATTTCACTTCCCATGGTCAAGGTTATGAAAAAAATGCAATGAATAGTTTTTTTAATCTAATTACTAGCCTGAGGGTTTCCAAGGTTTAATTTATAGATTCAACATGATTAAGTGCACCCCTACTCTTGACCCCTAACCCTAAAAATATTAGCCACACATGACTTAATTGAATGAAAGTAAGGAAACAAATGGAATTCTTAATATAAATATTAAATGATTCAAAATATGTAAATCCATGATTGAAATACTTAAAAATCAATTAAAAATGATTTGGACCAAGAAATAATGAAGAATGCAGAAAATAATGAATTAATTGATAATGTTAATGAATAAAGAGAATATATTATGATTAAAACTATAAATAATATAATGATTATATCAAATAAAGAAAATAAATACATAAAAAACTATCTGTGAAGAATAGTAGGTCAAATCATGCAGTAGCCTCCTGAAAGTTGATCATCTCCATGCTTAGAATGGAATTAATTATGTCATGGATAAAACCCATATAAATAAGCATGGCTATCTTCATGGATTTACCTTGGTCAAATCTTCCCTTTAATGGATTTTCTAAGTGGTAAAAATAAAATCCCCATCAAATATACACTATAAATCGGTGTTTTTTCTATTATTTATGAAACTTATACATCATTTAAAGACTACACAACATGTAATGTGTAAGCCTATAATGTTTCATGACATGTCGGTTTCTTCTTATTTATAGCCTATAAATGGTTCATGGCTTGAAACTTCACATTATGTCATGACATTACACGTTGTGTATCTTCAACTTTCAATCTATGAAACTCCATTTTATCATTCTTATTTTGTTTTGTGCCTTTAGAACCTATCTTGTTCTTTTTTAATTCAACCATTAACCTCAGATTCCTTACCATTTTTTGTTGTCACGATGCACTGTGAAGTTCCTTTTTTCTCCTCAATTTCTATGTTTTCCTTGGTATTTCTATAAATGTCGGTCCAGTATAAAAATTCATAATACATTAATATTTTTTATGAAAAATAAATTTAATCAATTATTATTCAATGAATTCACATATAAAAACCCCTCATTATATATATATATAATAGAGTAATCACTTTTTGGAATCATTAAAGATTATATTTAAAAAAAAATTGGGTCCATATTTTTGTTGAAAACTAAAAAATTATATACCCTATCCCAGATTCATCCATGGATTGTGTAAAAAATATTGAATTATAAAGAATAAAAACTAAAAATAAAATCAAAATCACAACTCATCTGATTTAGATAGGAAACAAGTTTTTCTAATTGCTAGTAATCTCCACTCAAAGGAACTAAACTCAGAACCCTCTTTGTTGACTGGAGTAGGACACTCAATAAGGGGTGAATTGAGTTCCTATAAAAATTTCTGTCTAAAACTATTATTTGAAAAATCATCTAATTTCAAAAAAAATACAAGTTAATTAACCAAAGTAGAATATTTATAAAATATTTGATCATTTGAATTATTTCTCAAATATTGATTAGTTCTCAGTCAAAACAAAATGGATAACTATTTTAAATTTTAAAAATAGTCTACTAAGTCAAATTCTAATATAAACACTATATAAGATTAACTATAAAAGAAAACTTAAGTTTTCAGAAATAATTACAAATAATGTGAAAAAAACATGAAAACACATAGTAGAAATAAACAAAAGGTTCATTCTCAACCTCAGACCTAATCTTCTCCACTTGGTGATCACCTACCACCAATCAGTTTATATTAAATAAACTTGATCCACACAATGGATAAGGGTAACAATAGTATACAAACTGTCCATGTCACTAGACCTATTCCATAATATAATTTGGATTACAAAACAAGCAAACATGCCACATAGGGACCTCTTCCACTATTATCCATGGGAATGTAAAGTATGTAAAGATAGGTTGGTGAAGATATCTATGTATCTTCCCATTTATAAAAGGAGTTGGTGTGTGTTTATAAAACATAGATACACACACTACTCGAAATGTAAATAATATGCATAGGTAGAGAAATATAATGAGAATAAGGTTTAGAATTCTCTATGTGATGTTCAATGAAGCTTCTAGACTCCTTCAGGATAGTAGAAGAGAAGCTGGAGTCGTCTTCTAGAAACCGATAGAAAAACATAGAGTCATTTTTTCCTCTATCTTTTGTTCCTAGTGATCCTTGAAGTGTTCATTACTTCTAAGTTGATGTTATAGATATTTGTTTTCTTTTAGTTCTTATTAGTATCTTCATGTAAGAATAGTAGGTAGATATTGTTTTTTTCTATAAGGTTCATGAACAACTCTATATATCTCTTCTAGGATGCCTCTTTCTCACTCTCTTTCATGATGATCGAGATATTATCTTTATACAGACAAGCAGCATGTTATTTGGTACCTCCTACCTCTTACTGGTCTTTGACATCATTAAATGTTGTCTACAAAAGACATACATGCTCATTAATATAATAATCATTACTAAATTTCATAAATATGACTATTATAGGTAATTTCAAATTTAAGAGTCATATCATCGGTGACTCAGTCTGTCATTAGATCATTTTATCGGTAGCTCATTCTATTGGTAGATCATTTTATGGGTAGATCATTCTATTAGAGGATTATTTTATCAGTATCTCATTCTATCAAAAGATCATTTCTATTAGTAGGTCAAACATTCATCAATCAATCGATCTATGGGTAGATAATGTGTCAGTATCTCGGTTGTCGGTAAGTGATGAGTCAGTTTCTCAGTTGTTGGTAACTCATACTTAGTGAAATTCTGAGTGTCGTTTAGTCACTCTGTCAGTAGGCTAGACATCGGTAGGTTAGGAATTAGTAGGTCAAGCTTTCAATGACTCATACTTAGAAAAATTTCTAATTTTCTCTATCAATGACTCAGCTTATCAGTAGCTTATGTCATTGGTAGCTCATGTATTAGTGAATTTTCTATCGGTAGGAAAAGTATAAGTAGCTTATACTTAACCAAAATTCTCAATTTTGTCTTATGATGTAACAACTAACACTAGAGGTTAAAGGTATAACTAAACATGATTAAACACATTGTATCTTAATAAATCATAATTAGTATAGTTAAGCATGATTTTTAAGCATTAAAACTAGAGGATTACAACAATCTACCCATTTTTATGATAAAAAATCATAGAATTATATACCACAATAATTGAATTGATTTATGATGATCAGAGAAAAAATATTATTAACATAATACATAGATTATTGATATGAAATTTTAAAAGAAACACAAGTACATATTACTTGCTAAATGGAATTTTTCCAATATATGTCCCATTTTTAACCTTTAAGCTTAATCTTAAACCCCCATGAGAGAGATTCCATATTATTTCTCCCCCTTTTGGGATTATCAAAAATAAAATAGTTAATGAGAAAAAAATAACAGATAATTAAATAACAATGAGATGAAATCATGAAGGTTATTCCATTAAGCAAGCATTATAAGGGATAACACAAATAATACAACAAAAATGAGTACATAAAATACCTATCAAAAAATGACCCAAATACTTATTGCTTTATCAGAAGAATATGAGGTAGTTGAAGAAGGTTCAATAGAATGAGTGGTGGAAGGCATAGAGTGGATACTGGGGGAAGGAAGAGAAACTCTAGTAAATACTGATGGAGCAAGGATGGGTCTAGATGAGGAAGTAGGTCCTATGAGTTTTTTGGATGATAGGTTTAATCTAGATAAGAGGTTGAGTATGGGTCATGGTTAATGGTGAGAAAAAGGTAGAAGAGGAAGAGGTAAAAGTAGGTAGGACTGATCTTATAGGAGCAGCAGCTGGAGAAAAAATGGCAGTGTCGTGATGATGCAAGTATGATTTGATTAGATTGATGATGTCTTTGATAACCACAACACCATATTCCATTGCCTTCTCAAAATCATCTTTATTTTCCATGAACTTATCCAAGGTAGGAGTAAACTCTTTCAACTACCTAACTTTCTCTTGAAAGATTGAGTCCCTGGAGGTAGCCTTAAATTTTTCACTAAATACTTGAAGTGACTGGTTAGCTGATTCTTGGTGTATGTTATCTTGAAATTGAAATCTACTTTCTTGGTAATTTTATCCTAATCAATGGTGGATTCTTTTGAGTAAAATATTACTATTTCATGAACATATTCATAGTTCTTACTGATCTTATTGAGGCTCTCCTAGTCAGTGCCACCCATCATAGTCTGAAGTTCCCCTCTAATCACATTTATGACCATAGCAACATCAAGATGGTGAGAAACGAGAGCAGCTGAGCTAGAGGAACTTTGTACTATATATCAAATATCTGATCTCAACTGGGTTAGATCAAGGGTTGGAGTCTGATAAGGATTAGCTTCCTTAGAATATTCAGAAGTGGTGTCTCCAAGACTCTTCATAACTTTGTATAAAGAAGTTCTATATTCAATTTTTATATTGTTAATGGAAGAAACCATAGCAGTTAACTTATTCTATATCTTCTGATTATCTAAAACAATAGATTCCACAAGGGTGGTCAATCAAGGCTCAACCTGAGATACAACTCTCTCGGTGATAAAATCAGCATCTCTTTCAGTAATTCTAAAAACTAGAGTAGGTTTACTGGGAGTAATGGATAATACTATAGCTAACATATCTTCCTTAAATTCATTAAAATCATCTTTGGTGATATACTCAATAGTAACTGAACCAACCATAGGAGTAGGAGAATGAGCCCTATCCTCTGAATCAGGGTAGTCCAAACCTAGAGTCACAAACCCGGGGTCCTGCTTCCAGATAGGTATCACAATATCATCCAAGGGAGTGAGCACATCAACCTTTACTCTTTTAGCTTGTCTCACCCCTCAGCTGATGGCCTCTTTCTTGAATAAACCAAATCCCTCACTGGATTCATAGATATATCCCTTAAAACCTAAACTTCCTATTGAAAATGAACAATAGAAGCACTCTCTTTAACTATAGATGATTCAACCTAAGCCTCATGAGTCCTTTCTTTAATCACAACCTGTTTAGTAGCCCAATGGGATTCCACAATATGTTATTATTCTACTAAGGAAGGACCAATAGAATTATCGTGTTCAACATAATCTAGGGTTAGATCAATAACATCTCCATAAGAACCTTGTTAATCATCACCATGGTATGATCCACTATCTGAATCATCACTTTTTGCATCTTTCCTTTCACTTTCATCCGCCTCAGCTCCATCATCATCCTCAACTTCATCATCATACTCATCTTCATAATCATCCTAACTTTTATCTTCTTCTTCACTATCACTTCCTTCTTCTTCAACAAATTCTTCTTCACTACCAGATCTGCTCTCATACTCCATATTTTCAGACTCTTCAATCTCATCACTATCATTCTCAGGTTGAAGTGATTCCTTAGAAGGTATATGTCAAGGTGGAATTGCAGGAGCATAAGAAATCCTCACTGTACTGTTAGTAATGTCAAGATCTCTCATTTCATCTATAAGAGAATCATTTCCTTGACCTTCCTCATCCACATCCTCATCAGAATATTCACCAGCTTCATCTAGTCCTAGTCCAGGATCAACCATGTTCTTCGGCCTTAAGGGATGTTGAATATGATCAAATTTCTCATACAACTTGTTATTATCTTCAACCCACGTCTTCTTCCAGGTATTCAAATTAATTTTCATCCTCTTGAGGATAGTTTTTTTGAGATATAAACCTTCACAAGTAAAGATTTTCTCTTCATCTTCATTTAAAAAGACCTTTTCCTTCAACATGGAAGAGATGATTCTCGGATAAAATAAAGATTTTGTCTTGTAAAAGGATTTTCTCACTGATATGAACCATCATATATTTTTACAGGTTTACCTTATAGCCTTTCTTCAATAGATACAACAAATAAACATCATAAAAATTAAGATAAGAAAAGTCTCATTTCCTTGGACATAATTGATGTTGGATAAATTTAAACAAAATCATGTACTCACCATTGAGATCTATAGTAATAGGCCTCTTATGATCTACATTTCCTATCAACTTAGCCAAAGCTGATACATAACGAAAGAAGTCACTTATTAGAGGAGCACTTCCCTAATAGTCATTATAAACACCCTCATGGGTTACCTTCAAGCATTCCGCCCGATGCTTGGTTAAAAAATACACCCTTTTTCCATCTACTATCAACTTTATCTGAAAAAAATCAAATCCTTCCAGTGAAAACTCAGTATACTGGTAATACTCATATACTAGACACAGATAATACGACCTCTAATTGTTGGAGAACCACTCCAACCACCCTTGGATTTGAAACACATTCAGAAAAAAGAGACTTACGGTACAACAGCTATTCCAAATTCACTTCCATCTCAGGGGTTATGATATGGTTCATGTGTTATAGATGAATAGGTTTAGGCTTAGGCTTAGGCTAACTAGATTCTCCTATTTGATTCTTGGATGTATGTGACTCATTCTCAGATCCTTGAAGGACGTTCTTTACATGAGACATTAAGATAGGTTTAAAGGGATCAGTTTGAGAGACAAAGGTAGCATCTCAGGAGATAAAGGTTTGAGGGTAAGAGTCTGAGAGTAAGAGTGTGAGGAAAAACAATATTAGATCAATCCGTAATTTTATCACTTAGGTATTTGAAAACTTAAAATACTAAATGAGGGTTAAAATAAAATAAAAAAAATAAAATTGGGACATTTTGAATTCTAGATAGATAAATAACTAAATATTGTTCTGTGAGATACATAAGTGAGAGCCATTAGTAAGGAACCATCGGTGAGTCCTATCAGTGAGACATCATCAGTGAGTTACATTAGTGAGACATCATTGGTGATTCACATAGATGGGACATCATTGGTGAGTCACATCAGTGAGTCACATTGGCGATACATCATTTGTGAGTTCTCAAAAATTGACCATCCCTAACTAACGTTTGATGTAACTCATCCTCTCACAATTTTAAGTCTTAGTAAAAATATCAGCAAGCTAGTGTTGTCTTATAATGAATTCAAGAGTTATATCTTTGATAATTATCTCTCAAAAAGTGATGTCTTATGTAACGCCCCAACCCCGGTTACCCAGATTCGGTGCATTATTACATAACATTAGCATGATCACAAGGAAATCATGTCCCAAAAGGCTGATCAGTTTAGTATTATTGGAAACAAGATTCATACATAAGTTCAAATTTACAACATGAAAATAAATACAACACTGATTTATTCCATTAGGATCATCCAAACATCCTAGATTATGCCTACAAGTCACTCAAAACTAACTCCTTCATATCCTAGGAAAATGAAACATTATAAAGGGGTGAGCTCAAACGCTCGGTAAAGGTAAGAAATACAGCAGAAGATAACATAAATATTAAGCATGGTGAATAATTGAAAACACATGCCTTTACAAATAATAAACATGAACACTTTTATGGTAGGAATATGATCTGAGTAAATAATTCCATAATAAAACATAATCATGGGTATTCTACTAGTCGAATGACCACATGAACCATCAATATTATTTTCATAATGAGGGAATGTATAATTCTGGAAATTCTAAAACATTTTGTTAAAGCCTCGGCCAAGACGTCTAAAAATGATTTAGGCATCGGCCAAAACCATATATCAAATTGGGAAAGGCCTCATCCAATTCCACGTCTAGTTGTCTCATGATACCTACCGATGCACTAAGGAGCTATAGCGGGCTTCACCCATCACTTACTAAGTCTAATACATTCCTCATATGAAAGGGTTGAAATATAACATAAACATTCGTATTAAAACTAGCATACGAATTGTAAATACATTAACCATAAACAATGAATGGTAAAAAATAACACATCCATAGTCAAGAATAATACAATATGGAAGATTTTTATCATAATAGATCAACTTCAAAGTTGTTTAAAATCCATCAAAGGATGTTGACAAGGATAAAAGGGAAATTATTTAATAGGAATATATCTTTCTATTTTGAAATCATTTAAAAGTCATAAAATTACAAAAGAAAACATTTATTTTTAAAATATTCTTATAATCTTGTAAGGGAAGCTTTGACGATGTTATAACGACGGAGAATAACCAGACCTTCCATATAAGTTAAAAAAACATTTTTACCTTAATTTTTTCAAAAAGGTCGTAAAGTACCTTGTTTGGAAAAGGACGGAAAGATTCCTTCCAAAACATATAAGGTAAAATAAATGTATAAATGACTGTAACCCATTGTTTGTTAAATAGTAAAAATGTTTTTAAATACATTTTAAGAAACATGGATGTAGATGATAAAGAGGTCCCGGTAGATAATTATGTATAAACAACCTCAGATAATGAAGAGATTGTAGAATTAACCCTTACATTGTACTTTTCCTTGGTCGATGGTTGGTTAACCTCCTGTATAATGGTGAAATAATTATTTTTAAATTATAAATGAACTATATACATTAATATTATATCATATATGATCTTCTAATATTGCTTTGTTAATGATATTTCATTAGTATCATCGTTTCAGGTGTTAACTAATTCGTTTTCTTTTATATGATTTATAAAATAAGTAATGTTTTTTGTGGATAGGATGTATGTTATTCATATTTATACTAATATTAAGTCTTTAAACATTATTTTTAATCATCAAATGAAAATTAGTCTTGAATGGATACGATGGGGAATGAATCTCATCGCGTTCTTGGAGATGGTAATCCGTACGTACGCACAAGCAACAATATCATTCTTTTGATATTAAAATAATATATAATTGGATGGAATATCATAAAAATAGAATAATTATCATGTTATATTTATTATTTACATCATTTATACTCATTATTATACCCATCTAAATTATGAAGTATTTAAATAACAAACTACACCACAATGTTAAGACGGCAATCTATATGTACGCACATATGGTGACATTGTCATTTATAGGATGGATAGAATAATGAATATGGTTGTAAACTTTTTATAATAACATCATAGTATATATAAGTTACTTTATTTATTATTTTATAATGAAAACAATAAAGAAAGATGAAATCGAAGAAGAAAAGAACTTGAAAGAGATGATGAAATATTTACCTCTTCTTCAGGTTCTTCCTTTATATTTCATCAAAAGGGCTCCTTAGGTTGTCATTATGACTAAAATAAGGCCTCTAGGATAAAGGGAGGAGATCTGGGAGGATATTTGGGTAGGGTTTGGTCGAGAAAAATGGCTTTGGAGATGTTAATTTGAGAGAAGGGGAAGTTCCCTTTTATAAGAGGGGTGAGGGGCACCTTTGGAAAAGATTAAAATATTATTTTATAATAAAATATTTTTCTGTTTCTAATGTCTCCAAAATGAATTATTTAAAGTATAAGGTGGGGATGGGTCGAAAACCACTCAACCAATAGGTTTTAGACAGGTTTGGGTCACTATATTAACCTTATATTTTAGATTTAACTCTTAGTTAAATAGTTTCACATTTACCATATCTCTTTGTATTTTTATATTATATGGTTAATAAACTTACTATAAACTTCCAAGAGAACCCCAAGTTGGTCATTAATGACATATATAATAGTATTTAAGACCTTTTTCTGAACCTTATATTTTTAGGAATAGAATACCAATTAATAATATAATATTTATTTTAAAAACTCTTGTATGTCAATTTTGATACAAGTTGGTATTTTGTTTTTTCTAAATTCATAAAAGCATTATTACTTCAAAAAAATAATTTAATCAACCCTAACATGTCATATTAACCTATAAAATTAGTAGAATTCATAAAATATCTCAAATTACAATTATTTGTGTATTTATAATATCAATTATTTTAATATTTTATTAATAAGGTAATTATTGCATCATCATTGTGTCCTAAATAAATTAAATTATTTAATGTCTAAAAATTATAAATAAAATACCATTATGTATGAAATATTTTCATCTTTCTAATGAATATTTATAGTCGAATTTATCTTATGTGTAACCCTATTTTAAAAATGGTTTATTTGTTAAACTTTGAATTTAACACTTTTAACTCTTCTTTGAATTAAATAATAATAAATGTCCTAATCTAAACCAAGTGGACCTAAAGGATTATATTTTATTCCTAAGGTTTTTTTTGGTCGAATTAAACTTATCCAATAGAATTAGGACAGGTGTTAGGATAATAATAATATCATTTTTACCTTTAATTACCCTATTTACTTTTACCCGTGGTAAATAAAAGTCAAAAGTTACTATTTACCAAAAATTATTTTTATCTTATTGAACCACATTTTACTTACTGAGGTTAACTGTGTCTCTCAGTTTTTTGAAATTCAACTCACAAAAGCGGTAAAATTAGGTTTTATGCAAATTTTTAAATGCTCTTAGAATGTGGGTAAAAGACGGTAAAATTTCAATAAAATTTTTATATATCTAAACATATTATAAAATGACTCCAATGAATTTCATTGAACTTATATAGGTATTATGTATCTATTTTGACTTAAAATAAATTTAAATAAAATAAATAATTATTTAAATGAAAAGTCGGATTTAACCAATAACGCAGTGTTTTTCACTATTCATCAAAAATTGAAACTTTTAAGAAAAATACCAAAAATTCAACCTAAACTAATTTCAATATTCTGAATTCAAAAATGAAGTCTATTTTAACAAATTCAAAACATATAAGTTTAATTTATTAATTTAAAGTTAATTCTCGTTGTCAAAACCAAAAAGCGGGTTTTTTAAAAGTAAAAACTATCAAAAGATTGACATGTGTTTATGTTAAATTCAAATGTGAGATTACTTATAATGACCAAAATTTTATTTAATGATAAAAATATAATCTAATTATACTTCCAAACCATTCAAATGTATAATTTAACACTATAAATTATTTTTATTAAAAAAGTTTTTTTTAGTTAAAATTTAGTATTTTTCACTATTCACCCGAATATGAAAGTTATCAGAAAAAACACCAAAAAATTATAAAAACTATATTTTTATGTCCTGATTATAAATAAAATGTTTAATTTGTCAAATTGAATATATAAAAGTTTCAATTATTGGATTTATAAAGGGTTTTCCATTAAAAGACGGTAAAATTTCATTTTTTGAAAATTACTTATTTTATCAGAAAAAAATGAATTTGTTCTTATATTATGTCTAAGAAACGCATAATATGTATTCTAAAACTATAAGGATTATATAAAATTCAATATTCAGTTAATACTATTCATAGCTGCTTTTGAATAGCTAGTTTGGTACGTCAGGGTACGCTTGAACTCGGTGTTGCGTGTAGCGCAAGTTATTGAATCAATTTGAAAAAATAACATACTATGAAATCCTAGGGTGTTACATTCTCCCCTCCTTCAGTAAATTGGGTCCTCGCAATTTAAAATTTCTCTTTGAAAATAAAAGGTTAAAAATAGAAAAATACATTTGTGTAAAACCCACATTAGAAATAGTGTTAATAAAATTTAGTCTTAATAAGAGGGAAAGGGAAATGAAAAAGTCACCACCAAATTAGAATTTTGAATAGGAGAACATTGGTGGAAATTAGAAACACATAATTTGAGGGAAAACGTAAACATTTATAGGGAGTGATTGAGGTTATCAATCACAAATAAGTGTAAAATTGAGGGCCTCAAAGCCATCAATCTATGATGATTTAAAATATCATTGGTTCAAAAAAACATAAGGTATTAGGATAACATATTTTTGGTTTTAAAATCCCTTAACTAAAGTTTAAGAATTAATTTCTTCATAAAGTAAAAAAAATACCTGACAAGTAGAGTTTCACCCTTTAACTAATTTCTACCACAAACTCATCTTTCACTCTAAAAGATAATAGAACATAAAAATACTCTATTTATTCTAATCATATAGGGTTCCAAAAAATGAATTTTTAATTCATATATCAAATCTTTTAAAAAAACTACATTATATAATCTAGGACATAACATAGGCTGGTGGTAGGTGATGCACCCGTGTCACCCTTAAGTTGCGGGTTCTAGCCTCGTGGCCCTATCGGACGTGACGGGTTGTCGCCTGACCTCCGAGTGGTCCTTTTTTAGAACAATCCAAAAATAATCTTCAGAAATTCTTTAACCTTAACAATAGTATCCAATGTCAAATATAATTTATTCCAACCTTCAGACTTATCCAAAACTCACAGTCCAAAATTTATAAGGAAGGTAAACATAATGAAAATAATTTTTTCCACATAATAACATGTGAATACCTTCATCATGTATTCTTTTAAAGGACAGCAATACCCTGAATTACCATAAAACCTTATTGATTGCATTTATGCTCCCTTATTTCTTATAGAATACTATATATATTCCTTACATCCAAAAACATTGAATACTCCAACAATGATGAAATAACCAAACCATTAATTAGTTTCAAGGTAGTCAATAATATCCAATATACACTACTGGAAATACAGCCTTTCCCAACGGTTCTGAACCGTTGGGAAAGGCTGAAGAACTATTGGTATATGTTATACCAACGGTTCTACAAACCATATGGAAGTTAGCCGTTGGGAAAGGTTTTCCCAATGGTTTACTGTGGACCATTGGGATAGGGTGGGGAAAGCCTAACCTATCCCAATGGTTGTACCAAACCGTTGGGATAGTTTTTCCCAACAGTTTGTCTTGAACCATTTGGAAATCCCAAGGATTCCCCTCTTTCCCAACGGTTCAATGAACCGTTGGTAAAAAACGGAACCAAGATGTTATTCCAACGGTTTTGAATAATTGGCATAGCCTATGCTGTGAAAATTTCACAGTAGCCTGCAATTTGCACAGCAGGTCTTCAATTTGCACACCAGGCCTCATTTTGTGCCCTCCCATTTTCAATCCAATTATTGTACCTGCAATAAACTAACACATACATATACAATTATTGTACCTGCAATAACCAAATAACACATACATATAGAGAACAAATTCATACAGATTTAACATATAATGTTGTAACTATACACATCCATGATTAAATTATAATTCATAAAGTAATTATAAACATACATAATTCATTTAGAATTAAATTTAAAGTTTAGATGACAATTATATGTGGAATCTGGAAGTCAACTCATAATTTGATCGGTTTTCTGTATACCATATATTTTTACCGGAAATGATGTCCATTTTAAACAAAATACATACACCTGTAGTTCTACCAGCTACATTGCACCTCAGATTTAGGCGGGGTTGACTCGTACACATCACATATAACCCATGGATCATTGTGCTAAAGTATCGACACAATCCGAATGCATTTGGTCGGTAATCCGTATACCAGTTGATGTTTTTCAATTAAAATGGCGTCCTTTTGAAACAAAAGGCAGACACTTTGAGTTGTGCCGGCCACACCGCATCTGAGATTGTGGCAGGGTTGATTTTTACACGTCACATATGACCCATGGATCTTTCTCCTAAAGTTTCAACAGAAACTGAATGCGTTTGGTCGGTTTTCCATATGTACTTAAAATGTTGTCCATTTTAAACAAAAGAGAGACACTTAGAGTGATTCCGGTCACACTGTGCCTCCTATTAAGGCGGGGTTGACTCGTACACGTCACATATGACCCATGGATCGTTGTGAAAAAGTATCGACACAATCCGAATGCGTTTGGTCGGTTTTCCGTATGTCAGTTGATGTTTTTCACTTAAAATGACGTCCTTTTGAAACAAAAGACAGACACTTTGAGTGGTGGCGGCCACACCGCACCTCAGATTGAGGTGGGGTTGACTCTTACACATCACATATGACCCATTAATCGTTGTTCTAAAGTATCGACACAATCCGAATGTGTTTGGTCGGTTTTCCGTATGCCAGTTGATGTTTTTCAATTAAAATGACGTCCTTTTGAAACAAAAGGCAGACACTTTGAGTGGTGATGGCCACACCACGTCTCAGATTGAGGCGGGGTTGATTCTTACACATCACATATGACCCATGAATCATTCTCCTAAATTTTCAATGGAAACCAAATGTGTTTGTTCGGTTTTCCATATGTACTTAAAATGTTGTCCATTTTAAACAAAAGAGAGCCACTTAGAGTGATTCTGGCCACACCGCGCCTCGGATTGAGGCGGGGTTGACTTGTACATGTCACATATGACCCATGGATCATTGTGCTAAATTATCGACACAATCCAAATGCGTTTTTTTTGGTTTTCCGTATGCCAGTTGATATTTTTCAATTAAAATGACATCCTTTTGAAACAAAAAGCAGACACTTTGAGTGGTTCCAGCCACATTGCGTCTCCTATTGAGGCGGGGTTGATTTGTACATGTCACATATTACCCATGAATCATTCTCCTAAAGTTTCAATGGAGACCGAATGCATTTGGTCGGTTTTCCGTATGTACTTAAAATGTTGTCCATTTTTAAAAAAAAGAGCCACTTAGAGTGATTCTGGCCACACCGTGCCTCAGTTTAAGGCAACTTTGACTCTTATAGGTCACATATGACCCATGGATCGTTGTGCTAAAGTATCGACACAATCTGAATGTGTTTGGTCACTTTTCTGTATGCCAGTTGATATTTTTCACTTAAAATGACGTCCTTTTGAAACAAAAGACAGACACTTTGAGTGGTGGCGGCCACACCGCGCCTCAGATTGAGGCAGGGTTGACTCATACACATCACATATGACCCATGGATTATTTTACTAAAGTATTGACACAATCCGAATGCATTTGTTCAGTTTTCCATATACCAGTTGATGTTTTTCAATTAAAATGACGTCCTTTTGAAACAAAAGGAAGACACTTTGAGTGGTGGCGGCCACACCACGCCTCTTATTGAGGCAAGGTTGACTTTTACACATCACATATGACCCATGGATCGTTGTGCTAAAGTATAGACACAATTCGAATGCGTTTGGTCAGTTTTCCATATGCCAGTTGATGTTTTTCAATTAAAATGACGTCCTTTTGAAACAAAAGGCAGACACTTTGAGTGGTGTTGGCCACACTGCATCTCAAATTGAGGCGGGTTTGATTTTTACATGTCACATATGACCCATGAATTGTTCTCCTAAAGTTTCAACTGAAACCGAATGCATTTGGTCGGATTTTCGTATGTACTTAAAATGTTGTCCATTTTAAACAAAAGAGAGATACTTAGAGTGATTCTGGTCACACCGTGCCTCCGATTAAGGTGGGGTTGACTCGTACACGTCACATATGACCCATGGATCATTGTGATAAAGTATCAACACAATCCGAATGTGTTTGGTCAGTTTTCCGTATGTCAGTTGATGTTTTTCAATTAAAATGACGTCCTTTTGAAACAAAAGACAGACACATTGAGTGGTGGCAGCCACACCGAGCCTCGGATTGAGGCAGGGTTGACTCGTACACGTCACATATAACCCATGGATCGTTGTGCTAAAGTATCAACACAATCTGAATGCATTTGGTCGGTAATCCGTATACCAGTTGATGTTTTTCAATTAAAATGACGTCCTTTTGAAACAAAAGGCAGACACTATGAGTGGTGTTGGCCACACCGTATCTCAGATTGAGGCGAGGTTGATTCGTACACGTCTCATATGACCCATTAATCGTTCTCCTAAAGCTTCAATGGAAACCAAATTAGTTTGGTTGGTTTTCCGTGTGTACTTAAAATGTTGTCCATTTTAAACAAAAGTGGTCCATTTAGAGTGATTCCGGCCACACCATGCCTCAGATTAAGGTGGGGTTGACTCTTATACATCACATATGACCCATGGATCATTGTGATAAAGTATTGACACAATCCAAATGCGTTTGGTAAGTTTTCCGTATGCCGGTTGATATTTTTTACTTAAAATGACGTCCTTTTGAAACAAAAGACAGACACTTTGAGTGGTGGCGGCCACACTGTGCCTCGTATTGAGGCGGGGTTGACTCGTACACATCACATATGACCCATGGATTGTTGTTCTAAAGTATTAGCACAATCCGAATGCGTTTGTAGGTTTTCCGAATGCCAGTTGATGTTTTTCAATTAAAATGACGTCCTTTTGAAACAAAAGGCAGACACTTTGAGTGGTGGCATCCACACCGCACCTCTGATTGAGGCGGGGTTGACTCGTACATGTCATATATGACCCATGGATCGTTTTTATAATGTATCGACACAATCCGAATGTGTTTGGTCAGTTTTCCGTATGCCAGTTGATGTTTTTCAATTAAAATGATGTCCTTTTGAAATAGAATACATAAACTTTGAGCGGTACTAGCCACACCACGTCTTAGATTGATGCGGGGTTGATTCTTACATGTCACATATGACCCATGAATCATTATACTAAAGTTTCAACAAAAACCGAATGGGTTTGGTTGGTTTTCCGTATGTACTTAAAATGTTGTCCATTTTAAACAAAAGACAGACACTTTGAGTGGTGGCAGCCACACCGCGCCTCAGATTAAGGAAGGGTTGACTCGTACATATCACATATGACCCATGGATCGTTGTGCTAAAGTATCTACACAATCTGAATTCATTTGGTCGGTTTTCTGTCTGCCAGTTGATGTTTTTCGATTAAAATGACATCCTTTTGAAACAAAAGGCAGACATTTTGAGTGGTACCAGCCACACCATGTCTCAGATTGAGGTGGGGTTGATTCGTACACATCACATATGACCCATGAATCATTCTCCTAAAGTTTAAATGGAAACCAAATGTGTTTGATCGGTTTTCCGTATGTACTTAAACTGTTGTCCATTTTAAGCAAAAGAGAGCCACTTAGAGTGATTTCGGCTACACCGTGCATCATATTAAGGCAGGGTTGACTTTTACACGTCACATATGACCCATGGATCGTTGTTCTAAAGTATCGACGCAATACGAATGCGTTTGGTCAGTTTTTCGTATGCCAGTTGATGTTTTTCACTTAAAATGACGTCCTTTTGAAACAAAAGACAGACACTTTGAGTGGTGGCGGCCACACCGTGCCTCGGATTGAGGCGGGGTTGACTCGTACACATCACATATGACCCATGGATCTTTGTGCTAAAGTATCGACACAATCCTAATGCGTTTGGTCAGTTTTCCGTATGGCAGTTGATGTTTTTCAATTAAAATGATGTCCTTTTGAAATAAAAGGCAGACACTTTGAGTGGTGGCGGCCACACCATGCCTCGGATTGAGGCGAGGTTGATTCATACACGTCACATATGACCCATGGATAGTTATCCTAAAGTATCAACGGAAACCAAATGCGTTTGGTCGGTTTTCCATATGTACTTAAAATGTTGTCCATTTTATGAGAATCCTCATGTGTCTATTAGTGGAATGGTATTTACTTAAAATCTTGTGGACATTTATATAAAATATTTTTATATCATTCTTATTATAGATTAGATTTTAGTTTATCATGCTATGAAACATTTTGGAGCTAACAATGTCATGGCCAATGAATACATCTCTTTTATAACATACCAAGAATCTATGATATTGATTAGATGTGTAAATGTGATTTACATTGATTATCATGATGAAAATAAATAAAATATATATTATAGATTTTCTAGTATTAAATGAAATCAAGGAGGGTGGGGGGATGTCCGGTGGGGCTGTCCGGGGGGTTGTCTGGTGAGTGTCTGGGGGGCTGTCCGGGGACCAAGGAGGAGGGTGGGGGGGTTGTACGGGGGGCTGTCCTGGGGGTGTTCGGGGGGTTGTCTGGGGTCCAAGGAGGAGGGTGGGGGGATATCTGGAGGGTTGTCTGGGGGGTTGTTCGGGGTCTAGGGAGGAGGGTGGGGGGGGCTGTCCGGGGGGCTGTCCGGGGGGCTGTTCGAGGGGCTGTACGGGGCTGTTCGGGGGGTTGTCCGGGGTCCAAGGAAGAGGGTGGGGGAGCTGTCCAGGGGGCTGTCTGGGGGGCTGTCCGGGGGGTTGTCCGGGGTCCAAGGAGGAGGGTGGGGGGGCTGTTCGGGGGGCTGTCTGGGGGTGTTCGTGGGGTTGTCCGGGGTCCAAGGAAGAGGGTGGGGGGGCTGTCCGGGGGGTTGTCTGGGGGGCTGTCCGGGGGGCTATCCGGGGTCCAGGGAGGAGGGTGGGGGGGCTGTCCAGGGGGCTATTAGGAGGGCTATCTGGGGGGTGTTCGGGGGGTTGTTCGGGGTCCAAGGAAGAGGGTGGGGGGCTGTCCGGGGGGCTGTCTGGGGGCTGTCCGGCGGGGCTGTCCGGGGTCCAAGGAGGAGGGTGGGGGGTTGTCCTGGGTCCAAAAAGGAGGGGGGTTCCCAAACAAACAACCACTAAAAGACAAAAAAATCCATAAAAATAGATAATATATATAAATAACTCAACTCCAATACTATACTATGAGTCTAGATAAAACCAATAACTAGAATAGATTAAATATCAAATCTCAGTAATATCAGTGAAAAATATAATGGATCAACTTGTCCCACATCACCATCACCATCATCATCACCCTCATCCTCGTCCCCATCATCGTCCTCGCCCTCCTCGCCCTCTCCCTCCTCCTCGCCCTCGCCCTCCTCCTCGCCCTCGCCACCCACCTCGCCCTCCTCCTCTCCCTCGTCTTCCGCATCAGACTCCTCTCCATTATCATCATCAAGCTGGACATCGTCCTCACCACCATTAGAACTGCCACATGGTGCACCATATATAGAACGTATCGACGACATATACTCATCAAAAGGTGGGATAACCTCTGCTGGAAGTGTTGGACGTAGAACTTCAATAAATTTCATAAACGCACTGTTTGCCCTAGCAGACTGTTCTGCCGTCTCTATGGCCCTTTTCTCAGCCTGTTCTGCCTGTGCCCTAACTTGCTGCATCTCGGTGGCACTACAGCTCGTACTTAAGGAGGTCCAATACCTCGTTGGGGCTATCCTAGGTCGTCAGCATACTCTTCTAGAATGCTCCTCTCCCAACACCTGATGTAAGTGATCTGTTGGCCCAAAATTGTCTGGTTCTTGGGAATCAAGGGCCTCTAAAGTAGCCTGTTACAAATATAAATATATCATTAAGTTCCAAAATAGATATTAAAATATAAATTCAACAAATTAAAACTTACAATCTGCTGCTGAGTTGCTTCGTTGACGGCACTTCCATCCTTTTTCTGTCTACTCGAGCAAAACTGTTTTGCTCGAGGCACACGTCCTTCAATATTTTGTATTTGACTCTATAATGACATTGAAAACTAAAGTTATATGAAAAATTTATCAAACTATTAAATAATTGAGGAAACAAAAGAAAGTGTAAGTCATAAAGAAAACTTATAAACAATCGGCATACCTGCTTCCTCTCATGATCAGGCATCGTAGTGTGTCCCAGTGTGTGGAGGTATTTTTTTGCATCAATGTTCTTTTTATTTTTTCTAGATGATTCCTAAATAAAATTAGAAAATGCAACAGATAGTATTAATGCAAAATATTAAAGTTATTATTTAAATACCTCAAATGCTATTAATACCTTAAACTGGGTACTCGTCCAATGAGTAATCATCTGACGATACTGCTCTATAGGACAATCATCCACCATTGGTACCGCCTCTAACTCAGTGAAAACTCTATAAACTGAGCCAATACACAACTCATGCTTGTAGGCTCTCCAAAGCTTGCCTAAATCTTTTAGACGTTCCGTTCGTCTGCCCTCACCATCGGGAAAATTAAATCGAAGTTGAAATCAAAATATTAATTCATATAAATACAAAAATAATTCATGGAATTAAATAGAACAGATTTTTTACCCATATCTCTGCCCAAGATCTATCCTTGACCTCATGTGGAAAATGTCTCCACGATAGCGGGCTGATGGGAATGATGTCGGAGTATTTGGAAATCATCGCAAAAAACTCTGACATTGCTACCCTGTTTTCTCAACCATTTGGTTGTCTTCATTATAATCCACCATAACCTGTGTGTGGCGGTTCCACACCAAATGCATGCATGTACGCCCCTACCCACGCCTCCTGTCAGTAGATGTATCTGTCATGAAATAAAAACAAATATTTTATCAAAACATGTTATAATGAAAATAAATATTGCTATAAAAATTTGTTAGGGTTCTATAAATATACCTATGCCGGTTTGATCACTGAGCGCCGCTGGATCCACAGAAACTGATGGAACACCCTGTGGTGGAACAGGAGTCGAAGACGATGGAATATAGATGCTCGGAGAGACAGAAGTAGAAGGAAAAGAAGATGGGACAACTGTCTGACCAGATGCTGACTGGGGAGTGGGAATCATCATGGGATGTGAAAATGATGGGCCAAAAGATGCAGAAGGTAGTGAAAACATGGGAGGAATAAATATCCCGTGTGTCCCTGACGACACACCGGGATCAGAATGTGGGAAGGATGACATGTCAGTGGGAGGGGTAGGGTCTAGTCGGGTACGCGCAGCTGCTCATCCACCTCTGGTACGAACCCTCCTCGTACCACCGGCCTGAGTACTAGGACTAGTACTAGGCTCCTCGTCGAATAACTGTCGACGTATATGTGGATCCTACAAAAATGTTTACAAAAAAATTAATCACATGACATTATATATTCTTTAATTATATCAATTTGAAATAAAGTACTCACTATAGGAACTAATGATGGAATTCCCAACTCCGTCATTCGATGATTGTTCTCCATCAATTTTTTCCTTCGTCTCTCTTCAATTGGCTTCATTTCCTGATTTTGAAAACAAATATGTAATTAATTAGAAAAAGGAAACTAATGTGTAACCCAAAAAACTAAATATATGAGGGAATAGGGGGATTCATTGGTAATTTATCTCTCAATTGTTTTAGAAGATCTTGAATGGATTTAATAAATCATACAAGTTGTAATGTTCACCAAGTTAGAAATATTGTTTGACTATGTTTGAATACAGTTCAATTCCAAATTAGAAAATTCAATTCAAATAAAACTGCAACCAATAAACATTGAAAATTCACATAATGGTCATGTAATCTATCAATTGTTTTAGAAGAGCTTGAATGGATTTAATAAATCATACAAGTTGAAATGTTCACCAAGTTAGAAATATTGTTTAAATATGTTTGAATACAGTTCAATTCAAAATTAGAAAATGCAATTCAAATAAAACTGCAACCAATAAACATTGAAAATTCACATAACGGTCAAGTCAGCTATCAATTGTTTTAGAATAGCTTGAATGGGTTTAATAAATCATACAAGTTGTAATGTTAACCAAGTTAGAAATATTGTTTGACTATGTTTGAATACAGTTCAATTCCAAATTAGAAAATGCAATTCAAATAAAACTGAAACCAATAAACATTGAAAATTCACATAACGGTCAAGTCAGCTAAAACATATTTGTGATCAATACTAGATCAAATTGAATATTACCAACCTTAACAACCCAACTCAAGGTAAACCAAAATAATTGAGAACATGGATGAATGATTCTATATATTTTCAACTACAACTTCAGGTTCACAATCAACTCTGACAATTGAGCTATTTGTGTCATCAAAAGAAATAAATGGATTGGTTCAAATGGCACTAGGGATAGTGTCAATTCCATCATCACCATCATCAAAAATATTTCTTGGAATTACTTCAACTATGACACCAAATCCAGGTCGAAGTTGGTCTTTGACATAAAAAACGTGTTTAGCCATTGATGCCAACACATATGGTTCTTCGGTAGAAAGAGTGTGAGTCATATTAATTACTCGAAATCCACAATCATCAATAAATGTGCCATGTCTCGTCATCGAATCAAACCAATGGAATTTCATCATTGTGACTCATCCATGAGAGTAATAATCCAATATTATTATTTTCTCAACAACTCCATAATAAGCCACATTTTCAAATCACGGTCTACTATCTAATGCACTGGAATAACAATCTATTGTGGCAGTAACCATAACACCATCATGTTGTGTTCTCATGTTATTTTCTCATTCAGTGACAATAAATTTGTACCCATTCATAACAATTGATTTACAGTCACGAACCATGGTATTAGGACCAAAAGTCAAAGCTCTTATTTCCTCAAAGACAGAGTCAGTAGACAAACTCAATACCTACAATATAAATGACTATTAAACCTAATTAAATATTGATATAATTATTTTAAACATTAATTTTTTTATACCTTCAATTTTAACCAAGCAGAAAACTCTTTGCTATGAAAAGTCTCTCTCCTTCTCAAAGATAAAGAACGATGCTTCCTATTTATCATTGTTTTATGTTCCCTGTAGCTAAAAAATATGAATAGTTTAATAGATATATATGTAAGATATACATAATCAATTTAGTTACCTAATATAGTCATCAAACAAATCACAGTTGAACAAAACTGTGCGATGTGCCATCTCCCACTCTTTATGGATTAAAGTCTTCAATGTATATGATCCAAGAATTCCTCCTGTTTGAGGAAGTGATGGAAAACTGGGTTCAATTTTCTCATACTGTTCTTCTTCATTTCTCATTGTTATGTTCAATCTTGTAGTAAGATCAGACAAATACATCAAGCAGAAATCCATACATTCTTGAGCCAAGTAATCGTTCACAATAGAACCTTCAGGATGATTTCTGTTTCAGACATAAGACTTTAATGTGAACATATTTATTTCAGTTGGATACATCCAATGGAAAGAAACAGGTCCTCCGAGAAGTATTTCAGTGGGAATATGGACAGTCAGATGCAGCATGCATGTGAAAAATGATGGAGGAAATATTTTCTCCAACTCACACAAAATTAATGGGGCATCTATCAACATTTTTTGAAAGAAAGACTTGGACAACTTCTTAGCACAAAGATCTATAAACAAATGGCACAACCGAATAACATCCACCCTTAAATTATTGGAAAAAAGATGACGGATTTCTATTGGAAGCAACTCATGCAGTAGAACGTGATAATCATGAGTCTTCAAATATTTTAGCTTCAACTCTCTTTTATTGACCCATTTAGATATGTTTCTTGAATAGCCATCAGGAACTCTAATAGTCTCTAATACTTCCATAAATTGTTTTTTTCGTAGGTGTCATCACATAAGAAGCACATGGAAGTTTCCATTTATTTTCACTGATACACACAGGATGTAATTCTGGTCTGATGCCCCAATCCACCAAGTCACGCCGAGATCGTAAATCATCTTTTGTCTTCCCCTTGACATTTAGAAGAACCGAAAGTAACATTTCGTATATATTCTTTTTAGTATGCATTATTTCTAAGAAATGACATAACAAATTGGTTGACCAATAAGGCAAATCAAAAAAGGTACTCATCTTCCTCCAATTGTAACAGGTTTCAGTGGAAACATTCTTTCTCTTTTCAGATTTCATTTGACCCTTCCCGAACGAAAAACTGAAATCTTTCAATTCATTAAGCACGTCAGTTCCAGACATACGCTGAGGTGGATCATCGGTCTCTATGGTATTATCAAATCTTTGATGATTCATTCTATATGGATGATCTTTTGGCAAGAATTGTCGATGTCCCATAAAACTGAAACTACAGTGATGTTTCAGTCTTCTGGATCGTGTATTCTTCATACAAACTAGACATGACAATTTTCCCTTCGTGCTCTATCCAGACATCATTGCATAAGATGGAAAATCATTGATCGTCCACATAAGCGCAGCACGCATAAGAAATATGTCTTTAGAACATGCATCGTATGTGCGCACACCCACATCCCAAAGAAGTTTCAACTCTTTTATTAAAGGTTGCATGTAGACATCAATATCAATGTCGGGATCAGAAGGACCAGATATGAGTATACTCATGAAAGTGAAAGGTTTTTTCATACACAACCATGGGGGAATATTATAAATGTGTATAAAAACTAGCCATGTGTTGTGCGAAGTAAGAATCTGCCCAAACAGATTAAAACCGTCGCATGAAACACCCAGCCTCACATTACGCACGTCAGCTGCAAAATCAGGATGTCGAGCATCAAATCTCTGCCATGAAAATCCATCTGCAGTATGAACCAACTCATCATTAGTCTTCTTTCTATCTGTATCATTCCATCTCATTTTTATTGATATGTCATCAGACATAAAAAGATTCTGGAGTCTAGGGATCAATGGAAAGTTCCACATTACTTTCTGTGGAACGCAGGATGGTGTTCCATCAGATTTTGACTTCCAGTGGGATGTGCCACATTTTATACAATCATTTTGTTCAGCGGTTTCCTCCCAGAATAAACTGCAATCTTTCAGGCAAGCATGAATTTGGTTTCTAGAAAATCCAAGTTCCTCAACTAAATTCCATTCCATATAGTGGTTTGAGGGAATATGTGCATCATCTGGAAGTAAATCCTTCAAGAGGGTAAGAATATAATCGATTGTTGTATTAGAAATCCCATAAATAGTTTTCCCATGAAACAATTGGGTTAAAAATTCCAGCATTTTCATTTTATCGCATTGTCGATATACTGGAGTCGTGGCAGCATCCTTAAATTTTTTCGCCCTATCAATATCATCATTTTCACTAGATGCATCTGTTGTGCTCATATCGAAGTCTTCTTGAGTCGAAATCCTTTCTTTTTCATGATGACGAATAAACAGAAACCGATCATCTAAAAAATTCTCCATTCCAGTCTTTTCATTTCGATCATCACCAATTTGAGATTTCATTTTCTCCCCATTGTGATACCACACAAATTAGTTTGTTTGAAAACCATTTTCGGTTATGTGGTAGCTAACTTCTTCACAGCTCAACCAAGGTCTACCAACATAATTGGAACATGGGCAGTGTATGCGACCACTATCTGAAGCATTGTGAAATGCAAAATCTATAACGCTCTCCAAATTGTTTTGAAAATCACTTGAGATCCGATCGGTTTTATACATCCAACATCTATCCATTCTGTAAAAATAATTTATATAAGTCGTTTTGTCATAAACAATTCAATAGGATTGAACTTTAATAGAAAATACATTTAAGTAAACGATAAAGGAAGAAGTTTCTAGTCGATGTAGTGAACTATTAAAATAATTTAAAGAACAAGTACTCATAAATTAAATTAAAATTTATTTATATTCATTTTCATTAGGTATATAAGAGGCACATACCTCAGGTCCCATCATGTGTTATAGGCATCCCAAATCATTCACTCATGTTCAATAACTCATTATTGACACCTGACCATACCTTTCATTACACAATTACTTCCCCAAGTCAAGCGCACCCCATGGGTGAATAAATTTTAGGCTTCTACACTAATAGGTTGTTCATGGCCTGTAAAAAGATTTAATTTCATTAAGTATAGACAAAAACATTTATTTTTAAATTTGAAATTCTTAATAAAGTATGTCAATGATAACAACATTACTGAATTAAACTTGTGACTTATCTAACATTTTTATGGCTGTCTACACATGCCAGAATGGGTAGTGAAAAGCACCCCACCTTCATAAAAGTGAGTATTGGCCAAGAAGGACACATAATATACAACGTACAATGAGAACCATATTTAGTTGACCCTAAAGTTATATTAGTACAGTCATCTTGGGGGAAATGGAATATATGATCCTGGTTAACTGATGAATTCAAAAGCTCATATTCCATATGTTGGACACTATCTAAGGTAAGAAATCATGTGAGGATGGGTTTACATCATTCAATTTCTTACATGCTAGTGAGAATGAAGGCTTAAATTAATGACTTGAGTTCACTGATACCATATCAACTGTTATACACACCATGTGAACCCTTATACACACCATATAAACCCTTATACCATATCGTCATTATTACAACCATTAATAACAACTTATTATATAACGTCACTTGTTAAATATAATCAAATTGAACATAAATCAATAATAATATTGGATATATCAAGTAAAATGAAGTCATACTATCTTACATCCTAAATGACCACCCACAACCATGATTAATGACCACAAAGCTCCCCTTTCGGCCAAATCAAAAGTGAAAACAAAAACACATAGTTGTAGAAAAAAACATCATTTGTGTGAAGAATAATAATCTCATGGTCCTTATGATATTTGAACCACGCAGTCATGATTTTCGAGATGAACTTGTATCCATGAAACCATATGAGAAACATGATTCA
The DNA here is from genome assembly GCA_963277665.1 of Viscum album. Taxonomy (NCBI): domain Eukaryota; kingdom Viridiplantae; phylum Streptophyta; class Magnoliopsida; order Santalales; family Viscaceae; genus Viscum; species Viscum album. Next base: position 1,183,413,756 of record OY728135.1, read on the forward strand.
ATACATGCATTTTTCTGATTTTCCCAAGCATTTTGAGGAACCCCAAATTAGTGAAAATGGGCATTGTGTTTTAAAAAGGTGATTGAATAAAACATGTATGATGTTGAAGGCAGAATGAATAATGGTTATATTAAAAAAACTAATATTCACTAATATTGCGAATTTGACATTCTGTGAATTAGTTTAATGAAGAAGGAAGAAGTACTAATTAGGGACCACATACTATTTAGAAAAGTTCAAGAAGATACTCTATATGTTCTATTGTGCAAAAGATAAGTTAAATGTGTGTCATTTTATATATATATATAGATTTTGATAGAAACATGATACATTCTTGTTATGTAATACACATAGTGTAAAAAAATTAAGATGAACAAGATCTTCATGTTTGGCATGATCTTAATGAAATGAGTGATTTTTATGAAATAATATCAATAAATATTACAAACAATTTCTTATTAGTTCATATACATGGAGTTATAATATTTGAAGCATTGAGATTATAAAACTATTAATCTTCAAAATTAGAACACAATAAAGAGACAAAATTCCCTTATAAATGTAAATGTGTAATGAAAACATTAATTGGACATACATCGATATAGGGATTTGAGTACACAATTCATGGAACAATAATAAAATTTTACAAAAACCCTAAAAATTGGGAATAACGAAATCGTTGAGAATAGAGGGATATGCTTTATAAGAGGTGGAACTATATCCTTGATAAAATATGGAAGGAGTCTAACCTGGTAGCTGTTGATCCGATGGAAGAGGTGGAGATTTGGAAGTGCTTCTACCAAGGAATCGCTTCTGGAGACCAACAGAAGGGTTCTGGAATCGTGGGGAGGCCGTTGCCTACATTTGGAGAATTTGGGATTTTTTTTCCAATGGTTTTTAAAAATCATTGGGAAAACTCAATCTTTCCCAACAGTTTTATGAAACCATTGGGAAAACTAAATTTTTTCCCATCTTTCCCAATGGTTTCCTCAAACCATTGGGAAAAGTGATTTTTCCCCACTTTTCCCAATGATTTCATAAAACCGTTGGGAAAAGTCACTTGTTCAAGGTCTTTACCAATGGTTTATAAGAACCATTGGTAAAGACAACATATACCAACAGTTCAAAGAACTGTTGGCATACAAGTGTTGGGAAAAGTCCCCTTTTCCAGTAGTGATAATTTATCCTAATCAACCATCTCTTATTCCAAAAGCACTACCTCGGGATCAAAACCATATTATAGTTTATCTTTCTCTCAACCATGTATTTTATAAAAAGTTTAACTTGTTGTTGAGTCACTTTTCATAGTACTATATAATCTCAAATCCTCAATGAAATAGTACTACAGTACAATCCTTATTTATTTTCATAATTCATATAACTGGTACATCATCAATACAACACTGAAATGGAATAATTATTTAATAACAACATAAGAAAACTAATCATTCCTCTTCATATGTGGTGGTATCATAACTTGATTATTATCTAATAGCATAATTTGTGGTATACTCTGATTATTTGGACATTGATTCGCGTAGTGACCCAACTCCTTACAAATGAAGCATTGTACATTTGAAACCTTTTTCTTACCCTTGCAATCACATACTTGGTGTCCTTTTTATCCACACTTATAACAAACTCCCATTCCCTCCAAGGATTTACGAAGGTGATTATTTCCACAGTTATCACATGTGGGAAAATCCTTGTTTCCTTTTTCCCTTTATCCATCTTTCTCTCTACCATCCTTTTCTTCTCTGGATTCCCTTTAATTCTATAGGACTCAGAGAATTCCTTACTTATCTTATTAACACATGATATTATTTCTTCATATATTGAGAATATAAAGGAGACTATTTCCATTCTAAATTTTGGATTAATACCATGAAAGATATGATCCTTCATACACTTTGGATCATATGTATTCCTGGAGTTCTCATTCCTTCTACTGGGCGCCATTTCTAAACAATGGAATACACTAAGTTAGTTTATAAATCACAATGAATAATTCCAAACTTGTAAAATGCCTAACATAAATTGAACAGTTTGTGGATATAATCCATAATCATAAAAATATTTTCTTTGAGGAGGTATATACTCATAAATCCTTCATAATGGTTTGTAAAGAAAAATGTGGATTATCCTAATCATATCCCCCAGGAGTGTTGTAACCAAGAGTGCACCAATGCCCATTTTCATGTACCAGGATACCTCGGGTCAAGCTTGAAACTCCTTATCGGAGTTTTCACTCCTAGGTACATCTGTATCAGAGTTGCATCTACCTGCCCGTATCCAGACAGGGATGTATTGCTCATAAAATACACAAAATCTCTATATTTCTAAAATTCCAGGAAGTTCTTATATACTAATCCTCAAAGTCTATCTTAGGGTAATGTTCTCTAATTAGAGTTTATCTAAATCTAGTTTCAAAGGTTTGTACTAAACTTATTATGATACTAATTGTAACGCCCCGAACCCAGTTACCCAAAGTTAGTGCATTATTACATAACATTGGCATGATTGCAAGGAAATCATGTCCCAAAAGACTGATCGGTTTAGTATTATTGGAAACAATATTCATACATAAGTTCAACTTTACAACTTGAAAAGAAATACAACACTAATTTATTCCATTAGAAACATCCAAGCCTCCTAGATTATGCCAGCAAGTCACTCATAACTAACTCTTTAATATCCTTGGAAAATGAAACATAAGAAAGGGGTGAGCTCAAACGCTCAGTAAGGGTGATCAATACAGTAGAAGATAACATAAATATTAAGTATGGTGAATAATTGAAAACACATGCCTTTACAAATAATAAACATGAACACTTTTATGGCAGGAATATGATATGAGTAAATAATGCCATAATAAAACATAATCATGGGTATTCTACTAGTCGAATGACCACATGAACCATCAATATTATTTTTATAATGAGGTAATTTATAATGTCGGACATTCTGAAACATTTTTTCAAGGCATCGGCCAAGGCGTCTAAAAAGGATTTAGGCCTTAGCCAAAACCATATATCAAATTGGGAAAGGCCTCGACCAATTCCACATCTAACTATCGCATGAGACCTACTAATGCACCGAGAAGATATAGTGGGCTCCACCCATCACTTACTAAGTCCAATAAATTCCTCATATGAAAGGTTTGAAATATAACATAAACCTTCATATTAAAACTAGTATTCGAATTGTCAATACATTAACCATAAACCATGAATGATATAAAAATAACACATCCACAGTCAAGAATAATACAATATGGAAGATTTTTATCATAATATATCAACTTCAAACTAGTTTAAAATTCATCAAAGGATGTTGACATAGATGAAAGGAAAATTATTTAATAGGAATATATCTTTCTATTTTGATATCATTTAAAAGTCCTGTAATTATAAAAAAACTTTTATTTTGAAAATATTATTATAATCTTGTAAGGGAAGCTTCAATGATGTTATAACAATAGAGAATAGCCGCACCCTCCGTATAAGTTAAAAAACATTCTTACCTTAATTTGGTCAAAAAGGTCGTAAAGTACCTTGTTTGGAAAATGATGAAAATATTCCTTTCAAAACATATAAGGTAAAATAAGGGTATAAATGAATTTAACCCATTGTCTAGTAAATAGTAAAAATATTTTTGAAATACATTTTAAGAAACATGTATGTGGATGATAAAGAGGTCCCAGTAGATAATTATGTATAAACATCCTCGGATAATGAATAGATTGTAAAATTAACCCTTACCTTGTACTTTTCCTTGGTCGAGGGTAGGTTAAACTTCTGTATAATGGTGAAATAATTATTATTAAAATATAAAATAACCATATACATTAATATTATATCATATATGATCTTCCAATATTGCTTTGTTAATGATATTTCAATAGTATCATCATTTCGGGTGTTAACTAATTCATTTTCCTTTATATACTTTGTTGCGCAAGTAATGTTTTTTATGGATAGGATGTATGTTATTAATATTCATAATGATATTAAATCATTAAATATTATTTTTAATCATCAAATGAAAATTGGTCTTGAATGGATTCGATGGGGAATGAATATCATCGCGTTCGTGGAGATGGTAATTCGTTCGTATGCACGAGCGACAATATAATTATTTTGATATTAAAATAATATATAATTGGATGTTATATCATATAAAAACAATCATTATAATGTTATATTTATTATTTACATTATTTATACTCATTATTATACCCATCCAAATGATGAAGTATTTGAATAACAAACTACACCATGACGTGGAGATGGTAATCCGTACGTACGCACGTATGGTAACTTTTTCATTTATAGGATGGATAGAATAATGAATATGGTTGTACCATTTTTATAATAACATCAAAGTATATATAAGATACTGGAGTTATTATTTTATAATGGAAACAACAAATAAAGAGGAAGTGTAAGAAGAAAAGAACTTGAAAGAGGTGATGAAATATTTACCTCTTCTTCAGGTTATTTTTTTTATTTGATCAAAAGGGATCCATAGGTTGGCTTAATGAATAAAATAAGGCCTCTAGGATTAAAGTAGGATAGTTGGAAGGATATTTGGTCAGGTTTTGGCCGATCCAAATGGCTTTGGAGATGTGAATTTTAGAGAAGGGGAAGTTCCCTTTTATACGAGGGGTGAGGGGCACCTTAGGAAAAGATTGAAATATTATTTTATAATAAAATAATTTTCAGTTTATAATAGTTAAAAAATAAATTATTTCAAGGTTAAGGTGGGTATGGGTCTAAAACCACTCAACCAATAGGTTTTAGACATGTTTGGGTCACTATATTAACCTTATCTTTTAGATTTAACTCTTAGTTAAATAGTTTGACATTTACCATGCCTCTTTGTATGTTTATATTATATTGTTAATAAACATACTATAAACTTCCACGATAACCCTAATTGGTTCATTGATGACATATATAATATTATTTAAGCCCTTTGTCTGAACCTTATATTTGTAGGAATAGAATACCAATTAATAATATAATATTTTTTTAAAAACTCTTGTATGTCAATTTTGACACTATTTGGTATTTTGTTTTTTTAAAATCCACAAAAGAATTATTACTACGAAAAATATTCATTTAATCAACCCTAACATGTCATATTAACATATAAAATTAGTTTAATTCATAAAAAGTCTCAAATTACATTTATTTGGGTATTTATAATATCAATTATTTTAATATTTCATTAATAAGGTAATTATTGAATCATCATTGAGTCATAAATAAATTAAATTATTTAATGTATAAAAATTATAAATGAAATACCATTATGTAGGAAATATTTTTATCTTTCTAATGAATATTTATAGTCTAATTTATCTTATGTGTAACCCTATATTGAAAATGGTTTAGTTATTAAACTTTGAATTTAACACTTTTAACTCTTCTTTGAAATAAATAATAATAAATGTCCTAATCTAATTCAAGTAGACCTAAAGAATCATATTTTATTACTAAGGTTTTCTGGGTCGAATTACACTTATAAAATATAATTAGGACATGTTTTACGGTAACAATAATATCATTTTTACCTTTAATTACCCTATTTACTTTTAACCGTGGTAAATAAAAGTCAAAAGTTATTATTCACCAAAAATAATTTTTATCTTATTGAACCAAATTTTACTTACTAAGGTTAACTGTTTATTTGGATTTTTGAAATTCAACTCACAGAAACGGTAAAATTATGTTTTATGCAAATTTTTAAAATGCTCCTAGAAGGTGGGTAAAAGACGGTAAAATTTCAATAAAATTTTTATATATCTAAACTAATTATAAAATGACTTCAATGAATTATGTTGAACTTATATAGATTTTATGTATCTATTTTTACCTAAAATAAATTTAAATAAAATAAATAATTATTTAAATGAAAAGTCGGTTTTAACCAATAACACGGTGTTTTCACTATTCATCAAAAATTGAAAGTTTTCAGAAAAATAGAAAAAATTCACCCTAAGCATATTTAAATATTCAGAATTCAAAAATTAAGTCTATTTTACCAAATTCAAAACATAGAAGTTGAATTTATCAATTTAAAATTAATTGTCATTATCATAACCAAAAAGATGGTTTTTAAAAAGTAAAAACTATCAAAAGATTGACATGTGTTTATGTCAAATTTAAAAGTAAAATTAATTATAATGACCAAAATTTTATTAAATTATAAAAATATAATCTAATTATACTTACAAACCATTCAAATGTATAATTTAACACTATAAATTATTTTGATTAAAAAAGTTGTTTTCAGTTAAAATTTAGTATTTTTCACTATTCACCCAAATATGAAAGTTAGCAGAATAACACAAAAAATTTATAAAAACTAGGTTTTTATGTCCCAATTCTAAAGAAAAAGTTTATTTTTTCAAATTAAATATATAAATGTTTCAATTATTAGATTTAAAAAGGGTTCTCCATTAAAAGGCGGTAAAATTTCATTTTTTGAAAAATACTTATTTTATCTGAAAAAAATGAATTTGTTCTTATATTATGTCTAAGAAACTCATAATATGGATTCTAAAACTATAATGGTTATATAAAATTCAAAATTCAGTTAATACTATTCATAACCGCTTTTGAACGGCTAGTTTGGTAAGTCGTGGTGCGCTTGAACTCAGTGTTGCGTGTAGTGGAAGTTATTGAATCACTTTGAAAAAATAACGTACTACGAAATATTGGGGTGTTACATTCTCCCCTCCTTCAATAAATTGCGTCCTCGCAATTTGAAATTGTTCTTTGAAAATAAAAGGTTAAAAATAGAAAAATACATTTGTGGAAAACTCATATCAAAAATAGGGTTAATAAAATTTAGTATTAATAAGAAGGAAATGGAAATGCGAAAGTCACCATCAAATTAGGGTTTCGAATAGGAGAAAATTGGTGGAAATTATAAACACAAAATTTGAGTAAAAATGTAAACATTTATATGGAATGATTGAAGTTATCAATCACAAACAAGTGTAAAATTTAGGGCCTCAAAGACATCAATCTATGATGATTTAAAATATCATTGGTTCAAAAAACATAAGTTATTAGGATAACATAATTTCGGTTTTAATATCCCTTAACTAAAGTTTAAGAATTAATTTCTTCATAGAATAAAAAAAAATATACCTGACAAGTAGAGTTCCACCCTTTAACTAATTTGTACCACAAACTCGTCTTTCACTCTAAAAGATAATATAACATAAAAATACTCTATTTATCCTAATCGTATAGGGTTCCAAAAAAATGAATTTATAATTCATCTATCAGACCTTTAAAAAAACTACATAATATAATCTAGGACATCACATAGGCCAGTGGTAGGTGATGCACCCTTGTCGCCCATCTGTTGCGGGTTCTAGTCTCACAGCCTTGTCGGACGTGACGGGTTGCCACCCAACCTCTACGTTGACCTTTTTTATAACAATCCAAAAATAATCTTCAGAAATGATTTAAACTTAACAATAGTATCCAATGACAAATATAATCTATTCCAGCCTTTAGGCTTATCCAAAACTCACAGTCCAAAATTTATAAGGAAGGTAAACATAATGAAGATCTTTTTTTCCACTTAATAACATGTGAAAACCTTCATCATGTATTATTTTAAAAGACAGTAATACGCTAAATTACCATAAAAACTTATTGATTAAATTTATGCTCCCTTATTCCTTATAGAATACTAGATATATTCCTTACATACAAAAACATTGAATACTTGAACAATGATTAAATAACCAAACCATTAATTAGTTCCAAGGTAGTCAATAATATCCAATATAATTTATCCTAATCGACCATCTCTTATTACAAAATCACTACCTCAGTATCAGAACCATATTATGGTTTATCTTTCTCTCAACCATGTATTTTATAAATAGTTTAACTTGTTGTTGAGTCACTTTCCATAGTACCATATAATCTCAAATCCTCAATGAAATAGTATTACAATACAATCCTTATTTATTTCCATAATTCATATAACTCGTACATCATCGATACAACACTGAAATGACATAATTCTTTAATAAAAAAATAAGAACACTAATCAATCCTCTTCATATATGGTTGTATCAAAACTTTATTATTATCTAATAGCATCATTTGGGGTATACTCTGATGATTTGGACATTGATTCATGTAGTGACAAAACTCTTTACATATGAAGCATTATACATTTCAAACCTTTTTCTTACCCTTGAAATCACGTACTTGGTGTCCTTTTTCTCCACACTTATAACAAACTCTCATTACCTTCAAGTATTTACCAAGGTGATTATTTCCACATTTATCACATATGGGAAAATCCTTCGTTCCCTTCTTCCCTTTATCCATCTTTCTCTCTACCATCCTTTTCTTCTCTAGCTTTCCTTCAATGCCATAGGACTCAGAGAATTCTTTACTTATCTTATTAACACATGATATTATTTCTCCATATGTTGAGAATACGTGGGAGACTATTTATTTTCTAAATGTTGGATTAATACCATGAAAGATATAATCCTTCACACTCTTTGGATCATATGTATTTCTGGAGTTCTCATTCCTTCTACTAGGTGCCATTTCTAAACAATGGAATACACTAGGTCAGTTTATGAATCGCAATGCATAATTCCAAACTTGTAAAATACCTAACATAAATTGAACAGTTTATGGATATAATCCATAATCATAAAAATATTTTCTTTGAGGAGGTATATACTAATAAATCCTTCATAATGTTTTGTAATGAAAATGTGAATTATCCTAATCATATCCTCTGGGAGTGTCGTAACTAAGAGTAAAGCAAGGCTTGTTTTCGTATACTAGGATACCCTGGGTCAAGCCCAAAACTCCTTGTCGAAGTTTTCACTCCTAGGTATATCTGTGCCAGAGTTGCCTCTACCTGCTCATATCCAGACAGGGAAGTATTTCTCAAAAAATACACAAAATCTCTACATTTACAAAATTCCAGGAAGTTTTTCTATACTAATCCTCAAAGTCTATATTATGTTAATGTGCTCTAATCAGAGTTTATCTAAATCTAGTTTCCATGGTTTGTACTAAACATCCTCTGATACCAACTGTAATGCCCCGACCCCAGTTACCCAGAGACGGTGCATTATTACATAACATTGGCATGATCACAAGGAAATCATGTCCTGAAAGGACAATTAGTTTATTATTATTGGAAACAAGATTCATACATAAGTTCAACTTTACAACTTGAAAAGAAATACAAAACTAATTTATTCCATTAGAAACATCCAAGCCTCCTAGATTATTCCTGCAAGTCACTCATAACTAACTCTTTCATATCTTGGGAAAATGAAACATAAGAAAGGGGTGAGCTCAAATGCTCAGTAAGGGTAAGCAATACAGTGGAAGATAACAAAAATATTAAGTATGGTGAATAATTGAAAACACATGCCTTTAAAAATAATAAACATGAACACTTTTATGGAAGGAATATGAGATGATTAAATAATTCCATAATAAAACATAATCATGGGTATTCTACTAGTCGAATGACCACATGAACCATCAATATTATTTTCATAATGAGGGAATGTATAATGTCAGACATTCTGAAACATTTTTTCAAGGCCTCGGCCAAGATGTCTAAAAATGATTTAGGTCTCGGCCAAAAAAATTTATCAAATTGGGAAAGTCCTTGGCCAATTCCACATATATTTGTCTCATGAGACCTACTGATGCACTGAGGATCTATATCGGGCTCCACCCATCACTTACAAAGTCTAATACATTCCTCATATGAGAGGGTTGAAATATAACATAAACATTCGTATTAAAACTAGCATATGAAATGTCAACACATTAACCATAAACCATGAATGGTATAAAAATAACACATCCATAGTCAAGAATAATACAATATGGAAGATTTGTATCATAATAGATCAACTTTAAACTAGTTTAAAATCCATCAAAGGATGTTGACATAGATGAAAGGAAAATTATTTAATTGGAATATATCTTTCTATTTTGTAATCATTTAAAAGTCATGTAATTATAAAAGAAAATATTTATTTTGAAAATATTATTATAAGCTTGTAAGGGAAGCTTCGACGATGTTATAATGACAAAGAATAACCGCACCCACCGTATAAGTTAAATAACATTCTCACCTTAATTTTGTCAAAAGGGGCGTAAAGTACCTTGTTTGGAAAATGACGGAAAGATTCCTTCAAAAACATATAAGGTAAAATAAGGGTATAAATGACTTTAACCCATTGTCTGGTAAATAGTAAATATGTTTTGAAATACATTTTAAGAAACATGGATGTGGATGATAAGGAGGTCCCAGTAGATAATTATGTATAAACAACCACAGATAATGAAGAGATTGTATAATTAACCCTTACCTTGTACTTTTCCTTGGTCGAGGGTATGTTAACCATCTGTATAATGGTGAAATCAATATTATTAAATTATAAAAGAACCATATACATTAATATTATATCATATATGATCTTCTAATATTTCTTTGTTAATGATATTTCAGTAGTATCATCGTTTTGGGTGTTAACTAATTCATTTTCCTTTATATGATTTGTTATGTAAGTAATGTTTGTTTTGGATAGGATATATGTTATTCATATTCATAATGATATTAAGTATTTAAACATTATTTTTAATCATCAAATAAAAATTAGTCTTGAATGAAGATGATGGGGAATAAATCTCATCTTGTTCGTGGAGATGGTAATCTGTACATACGCACGAGCGACAATATCATTCATTTGGTGTTAAAATAATATATAATTGGATTTTATAACATATAAACAGAATCATTATCATGTTATATTTATTATTTACATCATTTATACTCATTATTATACACATCCAAATGATGAAGTATTTGAATAACAAACTACACCACGACGTGGAGACGTTAATCCCTACGTACGCACGTATGGTGACTTTGTCATTTATAGGATGGATAGAATAATGAATATGGTTGTACCATTTTTATAATAAAATAAAAGTATATATAATATACTGGAGTTATTATTTTATAATGGAAACAACAAAGAAAGAGGAAGTGGAAGAAGAAAATAACTTGAAAGAGGTGATGAAATATTTACCACTTCTTCGGGTTCTTCCTTTTGATTTGATAAAAAAGGATCCTTAGGTTGGATTTATGATTAAAATAATGCCTCTAGGATTAAGGTAGGACAGTTTGGAGGATATTTTTTTAGGGGTGGTCTGAGCCAAATGGATTTGGAGATGTGAATTTGGGATAAGGGGAAATTCCCTTTTATAAGAGGGGTGAGGAGCACCTTAGGAAAATATTGAAATATTATTTTATAATAAAATAATTTTCGGTTTATAATAGTTCCAAAATGGATTATTTAAAGTCTAAGGTGGTTATGGGTCAAACACCACTCAAAAATCGGTTTTAGACAGGTTTGGGTCACTATATTAAACTTATCTTTTAGATTTAACTCTTAGTTAAATAGTTTGACATTTACCATGTCTCTTTGTATTTTTATATTATATGGTTAATAAAATTACTATAAACTTAAAATAGAACCCCAATTGGTTCATTAATGACATGTATAATAGTATTTAAGCCATTTTTCTGAACCTTAGATTTTTAGGAATATAATACCAATTAATAATATAATATTTGTTTTAAAAAATCTTGTATGTCAATTTTGACACTATTTGGTATTTTGTTTTTTTCTAAATTCATAACAGCATTGTTGCTTATAAATAAATTCATTTAATCAACCCTAACATGTCATATTAACCTAGAAAATTATTTTAATTCATAAAAAGTCTCAAATTATATTTATTTAGGTATTTATAATATCAATTATTTTAATATTTCATTAATAAGGTAATTACTATATCATCATTGTGTCATAAATAAATTACATTATTTAATGTATAAAAATTATAAATAAAATATAATTATGTAATAAATATTTTTATCTTTCTAATTAATATTTATAGTCGAATTTATCTTATTTTTAAACCTATATTAAAAATGGTTTAGTTATTAAACTTTGAATTTAACACTTTTAACTCTTCTTTTAATTTAATAATAATAAATATCCTAATCTAATCCAAGTTTACCTAAAGGATCATATTTTATTCCTAATGTTGTTTTTGGTAGAATTACACTTATCCAATAGAATTAGGACTTGTGTTAGGGTAATAATAATATCATTTTTATCTTTAATTACCCTATTTACTTTTAGTCGTGGTAAATAAAAGTCAAAAGTTATTATTCAACAAAAATTATTTTTATCTTATTGAACAACATTTTTACTTACTGAGGTTAACCATGTCTCTTTTATTTTTTAAATTCAACTCACAGAAGTGGTAAAATTAATTTTTAGGCAAATTTTCAAATGCTCCTAGAATGTGAGTAAAAGACGGTAAAATTTCAATAAAATTTTTATATATCTAAACTTATTATAAAATGACTCAAATGAATTAAATTGAACTTATATAGGTATTATGTTTCTATTTTGACCAAAAATAAATTTAAATAAAATAAATAATTATTTAAATGAAAAGTTGGTTTTAACCAATAACGCAGTGTTTTCACTATTCATCAAAAATTAAAAGTTTTCAGAAAAATACCAAAAAATCATCCTAAGATAATTTCGATATTACAAATTAAAAAATGAATTATATTTTACCAAATTAAAAACATATAAGTTTAATTTATTAATTTAAAATTAATTCCCGTTGATAAAACCAAAAGGTGAGTTTTTAAAAAGTAAAAGCTATCAAAAGATTGACATGTGTTTATGTCAACTTTAAATGTGAAATTATTTATAATGACCTAAATTTTATTAAATGATAAAAATATAATCTAATTATACTTCCAAATCTTTAAAATTTATAATTTAACACTATAAATTATTTTGATTAAAAAAGTTTTTTCAGTTAAAATTTAGTATTTTCACTATTCATCCAAATATGAAAGTTATCAAAAAAACACCAAAAATTTATCAAAACTAGATTTTTATGTCCTGATTCCAAAGGAAAACTTTTTTTTATCAAATTGAATATATAAAATTTTCATTTACTGGATTTAAAAAGGGTTCTCCATTAAAAGGCTCTAAAATTGCATTTTTTTTAAAAATACTTATTTTATCTGAAAAAAATGAATTTGTTCTTATATTATGTCTAAGAAACTAAAAATATGGATTCTAAAACTATAAGGATTATATAAAATTCAAAACTATGTTAATACTATTCATAACCGCTTTTGAACGGCTAGTTTGGTAAGTCGTGGTGCGCTTGAACTCGGTGTTGCGTGTAGCGCAAGTTATTGAATCACTTTGAAAACATAATGTACTATGAAATCTTGGGGTGTTACATATTACATCAATATGTTTTGTTCTATAATGAGAAACTGGATTCATATAAATATTAATCACAGTTGTGTTTTCACGTTTTATAGGGAAATTCCTAAATTGATATCCATAATCTAGTCATGTGTGTTTCATCCACAAAATTTGAGCACAACAACTACAAGTAGATATGTATTTAGCTTTAGTAGTAAATAATACAGTAGAATATTTATTTTTACTACACTATGATAATAGATACTTTCCCCAAAAGTGACATGTTCTAGAGGTTCTTTTTCTATCTAACTTACAACCACCAAAATCATCATCAGAATAACTAACTAAGTCAAAATGTTTTCCACTATGATAGAGAAATCCTAATTTGGTAGTATACTTGAGGTATTTGAAAATTATTTTAACAACATTTAAATGAGGTTATTTATGGTTTTTTTGAAAATGTTCACACAAACACACACTAAACATAAAATTAGGCTAGGTAGCAGTCAAGTAGAGTAGATTTCTAATCATACATCTGTAATTGGTTTGATCAATAGATTTTCCATTTTTATTAAGATCCAATTTATAGGTGGTACTCATTGAACTATCACTAATTTTTATAATATCAAATCCAAATCATTTAAAATGATCTTTAGTGTACTTACTTTTATTTAAAATAATACATTCTTTATTTTGAAAATTTTGAAATCCAAGAAAGAATTTGAGTTCACCCATTAAACTAATCTAAAATTCACTTTGCATTATTTTTGAAAAATAAATACATAAATAATTTTTATAATATCCAAAAATAATTTCATCAACATATATTTGAACAACTAAAACATATTTATAAATTATTTTTATAAAAATAGTAGGATCAGTAATACCTTTTGTAAAACCTTTTGAAAGTATAATAGTGTTGAGCCTATCATACCAAGCTCTTGGAGACTGTTTTAAACCTTATAGAGCTTTTGTTAATTTAAAGACATGATTTGGAAAATAGGGGTCTTTAAAACTTCGGGGTTATTCAAAAAAAACATCCTCAACTATATACCCATTTATGAATACAGTTTTAACATCTATTTGATATAGTTTGAAATTAAGATGAACTCCATGTGCTAATAGAATTCTAATAGATTCAAGTTTAGAAACTGGTGAAAAAGTTTTTTCATAGTAAATTTCTTATTCTTTATTATATCCTTGTGCAACCAGCTTGGCCTTATTTCTCACTATGGTGTCAGCTTCATCTACTTTATTTCTAAATACCCACTTAGTTCCTATAGTCAAGATGTATTTGGGTCTATCAACAAGTATCCAAAATTTATTTATTTCAAACAAATTCAATTCTTCTTTCATATCCGCGAAACAAAATTCATCTTGGATTGAATCATTGATGTTATTAGGTTAAAGCGGTGAAAGGAAGTGTCACGACCCCTCCTCGGGACCTGTGTCGTGACTACCCCATGCCCGCCTTCCATAGGCCAAGAGCTGGTGACTAGCAACGTCGAGCCGTCCACTGGAATTCCCACCTGAAGGGTGGGTACAGATAGCCTCCTCAGCTCCTCGGGTCCAGCCGTCCGCTCTGTGTACGTCCCACCCAGTGGTCCACCACGAGGTACCGACTTGCTCTACAAGCCTCAACCACGATCAGCGTTGTCCATCATCTACATCCAACACAACGTAGTGCGGGCATAACCCGTGCAGGGGTGAGTATATGCTACTCAGTAGGGACCATGAGACCCCCAAAGGTCTCTCATAATCCACAAAGGATAATCCACAAAGTAAAGATACAATCACGAAGTAATATCCAACACTACTTAGGTATATGCCCATACATATACCTAAGTCATCAATTCCAGTTTGGCTCCAACATCCGAGTCCAAGTTCGATCATGTCCACACAGGATAGTACAATCCAATCCACACAGGATAACACAACCCAATCCATATAGGAAAGCAAGTCAATCATATCGAAGATATTGATTGAAAGTCAAGACTCAGCTCACACAGGTATATTTCTTCGTAAGGTGATAGAGATGATCAGATGTAGCCACTGATTCATCTAAGCTGGGACCCACGTAGGATACTAGACTAGCTAAGTTGTTGGACTCACATAGGATACAAGACCAGCTACTCTTCCAGACCCACGTAGGATACAAGAACAGAGTCAAACACTACCGGACCCACGTAGGATACAAGAACAGTAGTACTATTAGACCCACGTAGGATACAAGAACATTAGTCATCGCCGTCGAACCCACGTAGGATTTCAGTACGGTCGTCATCACTGCCGAACCCATGAAGGATTTCAGTGCAGTCGTCGTCGCTGCCGAACCCACGGAGGATTTCAGTGCAGTCGTCATCTTCATCGCAGTCACAGCCAGCTCTAGGGTTCTCGCACATAGCATGCTCGATTCTTGGAGGGTCCACTCCACGAGCCAAGGGGGTTTGATACATCAACTGACACGTAGTCCAGAGTTGATGTATCCCAAAGTTCTGTCTCGACAAAAGGAACTCAACGTGACAGACGGTGCGTCAACCAGACGCCCGGTCTGAGAGTTATTGGCTTTTTCGTTCCAGCGGCCCGGTTGGTTTTTAAGTCAAAACCAACCCAACCACACTCCATATGCATCCAAACCTCAATAGGAGTAATCCAAAATGTCCGTCTCACTAAGAGGAATCCAACAATGCCAACAGCACGTCAATCGGACGTCCAGAGCTCAAGTTATAAGTGTTTCTGCTCCGAGGGCCCGGTTGGTTTCATGTTTGAACCAACCCGGTCATACCCAATGTTCTTCAAAACCTTGAGTTTAATATACCGAAACGAACTTCTTGATCTAAGGATTGCATCGCAACTGACGGTGCGTCGTTCAGAGGTCCGTAGCCCAAGTTACGGGCATTTAAACGAACCTGTCCGGTTTTAGAGGGTTTTGGGCTCGGAACGACCCGGCCCAAGACCCCCTAGGTCGGCCAGAATAGGGTCGACCAGACCCGAGTCCAGGTCAGGCCCATTAAGGAGCGTCCTTTCCCGGCCCGGCCCAGTGCGGCCAATCCGGCCTGGGGTGGCCGGTTGGCTGGGCGCGGCCACGGCCCGCGTGGCCAGCTCAGCGCTGGCCGAGCTGTCACGGAAAGGGGGGGGGCGCATTGCCCCCTGATTGAGAAACCCCCCCCCCCCCCACATGGGGGGCCCGCCCTTTTCCAGTCGGGGGTTACGACCCCCGTATTCCTCGGAAACCGGCTGGCTGGTGTACCACCGCGGGACCCCCCTCGCGGGTCCCGCCCTCCTTGCGTCGACGGTCGGCGGTTCCCGCCGCCGCTCCCTGCACCACCGCAGCCTTAGGCCGCTGCCTTGTCCGACCGGCGCGGCGCGACGGCGCCGCGCCCCTCTGTCGTGGCCCCGCTCCTGCCGCGGCCTCTTCATGGTTCTCCGTCGTCACGCCCCTTCGTCGTGGCCTGACTCCAGTCGCGGTTCCGTTTGGCCTCAACGGCGCCGCACGACGGCGCCGGGCTTCTTCGTCGTGTTCCTCCTTGATTCCGCGCGGTGCCGTTGCACCGCACTGCCTTCGTTCGTGCCACAAATAATTTAACAACAGAGGGGGAGGAAGGTCGGCCGTGTTCATGCGGTCCGACCTCCTCCCGTTATAATGATATCAGGCAGCCCAAAATAAAAGACGATGAATGGAAAAGAATATTCATGAACAAAAGTTAACCCCTACCTCAAGGAGTTGTCGAACAAAGGTCATCACAGAAAAACGGTGTCGCGGAAGATGGCGCCGTTTGCGTCATCGGTGTTCGCCCGAAGAAGGATGTGGCACGTTATCATTCTTCGAAGAAGGTGTCTCTCACCGTGTGTGGATAGGTGAGGAAATGGCACAATGATTCCCTTGCATTGATGGAGTTCTTCTTCGTAGACTCGGTGTTCTTCGTGTTCTTTGACAAGGAAGAAGATGTTCCTCAAGAGCGCAAGAGTCCTCTCCTTGTTTCCGCACAATGAATCAACCCCCCAATAAAATAATACATTGTATTATTTTACTAAGACACACGCAAGACATTAATTTGAAATTCAAAAAGATCTCATTCAATTAATGAAATTAATTTAAGAGCGTTTAGCATTCCAATTAATTGCGAGAGTTGACTTGTCATTTAAAAAGGGGGTGTGGGTGTGTTACACAATTAAATTCATGAGGGAGGTTTTAAAAGGATTTGAAGGGGTGGGATCATGTGGTCCCCACTTCACTAATATCCTACTTAGAGAATTTATGATGTAGTGGGTCCCACTCCAACCTCCATGCATAGGTTATATGTACTTAGAATAGAAATAAAAATTGTTGCACAAATTTTTATTTCATTCCTTAGTTAACCCATTTTTTTAATAACCCCACCCGAGAAAACGCAACTCCGAAAAAGGTGTTCCTAAGAAATTACCAGCGCTGCGATTCCATCGGTGCCCTCGGATTTTGATTCCGAGCACCGGTTCAAAAGTTAGAAAAACCCGCTCGTTCGTTCACTGAACGTACCTGAGCTAAACTTCGGAAAATGATTCTGGGCACACCGGGCCTCGGAATCAGGTGCCGTCAGAAACTGCGTACTCGTAAAATCCCAAAGAAAATTAAGAAAAAAATTACCCTTGAATTTACAGGTCTTTAAATTACTCCCACCTCAGGGATTTACGTCCCTGTAAAGATATATCACAAACTAGGGTAACAAATGGGGGTACTGAGCACGCATCTGAGCCTCCCGCTCCCAAGTGCTCTCATGGAGGTTCCCGTGCTACCATATGATGCGCACTAGAGGAATCGACCGCCCACGTAGGACCCGCTCCTGTCAATCCTCGATCTCCACCAGGACCTCTGCAAAAGTCGCCCCATCGTCAATGTCCAACTCCCCATGGTCGATGATATGCGTCGGGTCGTGCACGTATCTCCTCAGCAGAGATACGTTGAAGATGTCATGCACCCAATGCAACTGAGGTAGTAGAGCCAGGCGATAAGCCACCTCGCCTTTCCTGTTGAGAACCTAGAATGGTCTGATGAAGCGCGGAGATAACTTGTTGCCCCGACCAAATCTCCATAATCCACATCGAGGTGAGACCCGCAAGAAGACGTGATCGCAATCCTCGAACTCTAGTGGTCTCCGCCTCCTGTAATCATAAGACTTCTACTGGCTCTGAGCTATCCTCATCTGCTCCTGGATGACCTGTACCTTCTCTGTCGTGGCCTGGACCATCTCCGGTCCCACAAGTGTTGACTCCCTAGGGTCTGTCCAGCACAGAGGTGATCTGCAAGGTCGGCCGTACAATGCCTCGTATGGTTCCATCCTGATGGTGGAGTGGTAGCTGTTGTTGTACGCGAACTCCACCAAGGGTAGGTTTTCCTCCCAGCTGCGACCAAATTCAAGGACACATGAACGGATCATGTCCTCGAGAGTCTGAATGGTCCTCTCCATCTGACCATCCGTCTGAGGGTGAAAGGTGGTGCTCATTCGTAGTTGCGTCCCAAATGCCTCCTAGAACCCCTTCCAAAGTTGGGAAGTAAATCGAGCATCTCGATCAGAGATGATAGATGATGGCACACCATGAAGCTATACAATCTCCTGAACATAGAGACATCCCAAGATCTCTACTGAGCCCTGCTCTCTGATGGGTAATAAGTGGGCTGACTTGGTGAGTCGGTCGACAATCACCCAAATGGAGTCGTGACCTCTGGAAGTACGTGGAAGTCCAGTCACGAAATCCATAGATATCCCATCCCACTTCCACTCCGGGACCTCCAAAGGATGCACCAAGCCTGCTGGTACCTGGTGCTCCAACTTCACCTGCTAGAAGGTGAGGCATCGAGAAACGAACTCTACTACAGCCTTCTTCATAACCATCCACTAGTGCTGTCATCTGAGATCCTGGTACATCTTCGCTACTCCTGGATATACCGCTAAAGGGGAAGTGTGAAAATACCTCAGCACCTCCTCCTACAAAGTATCTGGTACCATGGTACGTCCTCTGAAAAGGATGTTGTGCTCTCCTCCTATAGAGAATCCATCAGGTGCATGTCCTCCTGCTAAAGAAAGGCTGCTCCATCTCTATCCACGAAGGATATCTGCAAAGTGGCTAGCTGATCTGTCGCCTCCCCAAGTAGCTGAATGCTCGTCCTCCTACTAAGAGCATCGGCTACTACGTTCCCCTTTCCAGGAGTATAGAATATCTGAAAGTCATAGTCCTGGAGGAACTCAAGCCATCGCCGCTGTCTCAGATTCATGTCCTTCTTCGAGAAGATGTACCTGAGACTCTGTTGGTCAGAGTAGACTGTAAAGCGCTCTCCCATCAGATAATGTCGCCACATCTTTAGAGCGAAGACCACTGCTGATAACTCCAGGTCATGGGTAGCGTAGTTCTTCTCATGCTGCCTCAACTGTCATGATCCATAGGCGATCACTGCCTACTCCTGCATCAGTACACATCCGAGTCTGGTCCCTGATGCATCGCAGTAGACTACGTACCCCACTCCCTCCTCCGGTAGCCTCAAGATAGGTGCGCTGGTCAATATCTGTCTCAGCTCCTGGAAGCTCTGATGATATCTATCTGGCCACACAAAGGGTTTCCTCTTCTTCATCAAAGCTGAAAGTGGTTCCGAAACTCTGGAAAAGTCTGGCACAAATCTCTGGTAGTACCCAGCTAGTCCCAAGAAACTCCGAACCTCCGTCATGCTCCTGGGTGGCTCCCAAGCTAGCACTGCCTCGATCTTTGCAGGGTCCACCGCAACTCCCGCCTAAGAGATGACGTGTCCCAAGAAGTGGACCTAACATAACCAGAACTGACACTTAGAGAGATTACCATAAAGCTGGTGCTCTCGGAGTGTGTCCAGTACAACCCGCAAGTGGTAGGCGTGCTCCTCCTCAGTGGTCAAGTATATCAATATGTCGTCGATGAAGACCATGAAAAATCGATCGAGATATGGCTGAAAGATCATGTTCATGAGACTCATGAACACCACTGGAGAATTTTTTACGCCGAATGGAATAACCAAGAACTCATAGTGGCCATATTGACATCTGAAAGTTGTCTTCTGCACGTCCTCATCCTGAACTCTGAGCTGATGATATCCTGACCTGAGGTCTATCTTCGAGAACCACCATGATCCCTTGAGCTGATCGAAGAGGTCTTCAATCCTTGGTAGTAGATACTTGTTCCTCACGGTCACCTGGTTCAGGTGAAGATAGTCGACACACAGTCACAAGCTCTCGTCCGCCTTCTTGGCGAACAAAATCGGGGAAGCCCAGGGTGAAACACTGGGTCGGATGAATCCCTTGCTCTGCAAGTCCTCTGGCTGTACCTGCAGCTCTCGAAGATCAGCGGGAGCCATCTGATATGCTGGAGTGGATATCAGGGTTGTACCGGGGTACAGGTCAATATAGAAATCTTCCACTCTATGAGGAGGTAGTCCTGGAACGTCGTCAGGAAAAACGTCAGCATACTGACCCACCACTATAGGAAAACTCGGACTCTGCACATCAACTACTCCTAGGATGAGGCTAGCCAACTGATGAGTGATGGGATGTCCTCTCCTCTGCGTGAGTCCATCCTGCACTGCAAAGTCTCCCTTCTCACCGGTGAAGGTGAACCTACTCTCGTCGGTGCGGACACACCGCACCTTGCGCCTAATACAATCAATCTGAGCATGGATTGTAGAAAACCAATCCATGCCCAAGATGACATCATAAGGCCTCGACGCCGCTATGAGAAGATCCCAGCCAAAGCTCTCACCTCCTAGAGTAATCTCACACTGCCGGCACCAGTGCGTAATCATCGAGTCTTCTCCCGTAGGAGTCTCTAGCCGTAAGGATCGAGCCAACGGCTCTGTCGGAATCTCTGAGCTCCAAACAAGGGTAGCGGAAATAAAATAATGACTCGCTCCTATGTCTATAAGAACTACAGTAAGGGTGGATTAGACACAGACAGTACCTAGAATCATCTCTGGCGCGTCATGGTCGTAGGCCCCCGCTGCCTGAAGCTGAGCCCGCCTCTGTTCGCCAGCTCCCTGTGGTCGGGGTGGTCCTCCTGGTGGTGGTGGTGGTGGTAAAGCCTCAAAGCGCTGCCCACCACCTGTTACACGGCCAACTCCTCTACCTCGTCTGCCTGATCTCTGTGGACTGCCACGGTCGACCCTCTGCCTCTGCCTGGGTGGCCCCTCAACCATCTTCTACTCCTCTGTACGGCGGTTCGGGCAGTCACGAGCCATGTGTCCTTGCCTGTCGCATGCGTAGCACTGTCTGCTCCTCGGAAGGTTGGCTCTGTATCGTGTTCCCCGCACCTCTGATCCAGTGTCCTGAGGTCATCCTCCTGGTGGTATGGTCTGCCTGGACCCCTGTGACATCTGTCAACTGCCAGCTGCAAAAGACTCTGCTACATGCCGCCCCACGGTAGGTCTCGCTGCTGGTGTAGGCTCAGCAAGGAAGCTATGTACGAGAAGGTCTCTCTCCAGTACTCCTACCTATGTCGGAATACTGAGGGAGATCATTGATGCCCTTATCTCATGCCTCAGTCCTTGCTCGAAGGTCCGGGCCTGGAAGAATGGGTCATGTACCATGTCCGTCAAATAGCGTGAGAGATCGGTAAATCTCGCCGATTACTGGGCGACCATCATGATGCCCTACTACAGCTGTAGTAGCTCTTGGATGCGCACTGCACGGAGGGTGGCTGGGACGAACTCCGAGAAGAAGAGGCTCTCAAAGTCCGTCCATAGGAGAGATTCTTCGTCATGCACCTGGAGCATCAAGCTCCACCATCTGTCTGCTGCTGCGTGCAGGAGCCTCACTGCAAGGATCACCATGACGTCAGGTGGTGTCCCTACTAACCTTTAAACTTGAACTATAGCCTCCAGCCAGTCCTCGGCTGCCTGAGGGTTCGTCTCCCCACAGAACCTGGGTGGTCTCTGATGCTGAAACTCGTGAAGTGCACTAAGGCGACGTGCACTCTCAGCGGTTGGGCTGGTGGAATCGGTGGCTCGACGGGTAGAGGTATCGCTGGTGCCTCTGCTGAAAAAGGGCCATGCACCGAGGCCTCATCGCTCGGTGGGCTGTCATCTCACACAAAGCTCGGAACCCTAGCTGGCTGCCATTGTGGGGCCATTCTAAAAAGAAATAGGTGCGCCATGGTCAAAAAAGTATACCTGGTGATCTGACACAAAGTAATCACAAAGAAAACTTTTGAAACACACATGCAATCAATGTTTTCGTGCACTGAGTCGGAAATCAGAAGTCAGGGTCCTGGTGTATGGATACGTCAGCCGCCGCACCAACACTGGACTCCCTGGACTGATAACCACACTCAATACCCTTAACACTAATGCTTCACATAGAAGAAAGATTAGAGTCCTGAGTTCTATGGTAGAACTGAACCCCTTTGATACCAATTTTTCATGACCCGTCCTCGGGACCCGTGTCGTGACTACCCCAATCCCTCCTTCCATAGGCCAGGGGCTGGATTGTAACACCCCGAGCTTCCACGATACGCTTCTCATTCAATAATGCAATAGCTTGCATTGTACGCAACTTCGAGTTCTAAAACACCGTGACTAATCAAAGTAGCCGTTATGAATAGTAATAACCACTTTTTAAAATTATAGAAATTTTATATTTCAAAATGGACTTCATTTTTGTATTCGTAATATCGAAATTATCCTAAGTTGAATTTTTTGTAATTTTCTAAGAACATCCAAATTTTTATGAATAGTGAAAAATACATAAAACAACTTTTTTAATCAAAATAATTTATAGTGATAAATTATACTATTTAGTGGTTTTAAAGTATAATTAGAATATATTTTTACCATTTTATCCAAATGTGGTCATTAGAATTAATTTAACATTGAAATTGGACATAAACAATGCCAATCTTTTGATATAAATTGTTTCTTAAAAACACGCTATTTGTTGTAACAGCGGGAATTAATTATAAAATTAATTAATGCAACTTATATGTTTGGAATTTTGTAAAATAGGCATCATTTTTGAATTCAGAATATCAATTATAGCTTAGGGTGAAATTTTGGCATTGTTCTGAAAAACTTCAATTTTTGATGAATATTGAAACCACTAAGTGGTAGTTAAATAACTGATTTTTTGTTTAAATGAAATATTACCACTTCTGTGATTTGATTTTCAAAAATCCGACATACATGGTTGTTATTAAGAAGTAAAATGTTGTTCAATGAGATCAAAATAATTTTTTGGTGAATAGTAACTTTTAAGTTCTTAATCGCGATTAGAGGTAATTAGTGTAGTTTAAGGTAAAAATAATGTTTTAATAATATGAGATTAGCTTGAAACTTGTCCTACTCCTATTGGATGAGTCATGGCCGACCAAGACAACCCATGGGTCAACTTGGGGACCCCATGGAGCCACTTTAGATGGAAAATGACATTAATATATATTTATTTAATGTTAAAATTAAATTGATACAAACATGAGTTGTTTTACTAAAACAATTTTTAAGTGGGGTTAAACAAGTCAAAATTTTGATTATAAATATTCATTAGAAAGATAAAAAGATTTCCTACATCATAGTATTTTTTTTATAATTTTTAGACATTAAATAAATTAAATTAATTATGACATCATAATGATGCAGCGATGACCTCATTATTTAACGATTTAAATAAAATGGAAAGATAATGTAAAATCCAGAGCGTACACTTGTCAAAAACCTATGGGATGAGTAGATTTAGAACCCTTATCATCTTATCCTAGAATTATATAATTGTGGGACCTCTAAAATCAGAAACTCATTTTATAATAAAGTGACTTTTCTTTACTTTCCAAGAGTGCCCCTCCTCTCCACTTATAAAAGGCCCCCAACTCTCCCACCTCATTTACACTTTCAAGCCATTTGGCTCGGCCAGCCTCTGCCCAAATACTCTCCTAACTTCCCCCTATTACTCCTAGAAGCCTCACTTTGGGCAGAACTCTTCCCAAGGAAGCCTTTGGCTCAAATCAAAAAGAGTTACCCGATTTTGAGGTAATGTCTTCTCTAATGTTGTTTTGTTTTATTTTTCTTCTCCAACCCCCTAAACTCTTTTTATTCATTTCTTTTGTAACAACACCAGTATCCTCAATATACTAGGATGTTTTTATAAGAAGGATTCGAGCTACACTTACACACACCTACATCTAATGGTTAAAGAACATACAGTTTCTGTGGATGGCGAATTTCTGCCTCACGAAATGATGATTGTTCAACACTCATATAACACCTTAAAAGGTGGCCATTAAGATGTCACTATTTTTATATATGATATATAATATGTTTATGTTTTACTTATGCTTCTGTATTTCTCATTTATGGAATACTTTATGATTTCCATTATGGGTAAAACGCGATAATTTCATTTTAGGAAGTGCGGACTGCCTCCCCCTCAAAGTGATTTGAATCGTTAATGCCATATGTGGGATGAATAAAGGATGGAGTAAATGGTATTATACACTATATTATACTGGAATTATATTATAAATTTATATCATTATGATTTCGTTCCATTAAATATGAAATTGAAATGAAAGTAGCGTTCATGCGTACGTACGGCTTACCGTCTCCATGAACGGTGCATTTCATTTCTTACCTCTAAATGTTACGTAATATTATAAATGAATGTATATACTGGATATATAAGATATATATGACATCTAAATCATGAATATAATTCTGGAGATAATGGATATTCTACCACATAAACAACTTGTAATTATAAGAAGTTTATTGTTGACTCAAGTACCAAAGATCGACAAAACTACCGTTATTAACTTAAATAATTACATAATGTTCATATCATTGTAATAAGTGATATAATAAAGATAATGAAATTGAAAATGGTTCTTAATAAGGTATATATTAACTCTAGTTTATTATTCAGGAGGTTAAAGAACGGTTGAGTCAAGTCAGACACGAGGTAAGGGAATTTCTTAACCCAACTTCCATTCTTTGGGTTAATCTTTTACTTTCAAATTATGTCATGATATTATTATGTCCTATTTTGTATTTTTACTTTCTTTATGTGTACCTATAGTGAATACATATAATAGATCTATTTTATTTTAAAAATGATCTTTTAAGGACTTCGTCTCAATCCCCTTTCATTGAGGCATATTTGGTTTTATGCACAACTTTATTTTATACGGTGTATAAACCCCTTTGACTTTTACATTTATTCAAAAGGAATCTTTTTTATACGAAGCGTTTTGCTAAACGACAAAAGGGAATGTTTTTCTTTCCGTACTTATGCGGCGACAGCGACTTCTCCGCCGCCGTGACCATTATTTGAGTTTCGGCTTCCTATACAAGCCATCTTTTTTTTAATGAAAAATAAATTCAAAGTTTTAACTTTCTTTTATTTTGGTATTGAAAATGGTTTTGAAAGTGTTTTTATTATATCAATGTGTTGTATTGATATCTTGTGATTGAAATGTGGAAATGTTATGTTTCCTTTATGCATGTTTTATGTGATACGATTATGTTATGGTTTATGATATGTTTAAACCTATTCATATGAGGAATGTATTGGACTTAATAAGTGACGGGTGGAGCCCGCTATAGCTCCTCGATGCATCGGTAGGTCTCATGAGACAACTAGACGTGGAATTGGACGAGGCCCTTTCCCAATTTGATTTATGGTTTTGGCCGAGGCCTTAATCATTTTAGACGTCTTGGCCGAGGCCTTGACAAAATGTTTCAGAATTTCTGGCATTATACATTCCCTCATTATGAAAGTGGTTATTGATATTTAATGTGATTATTCATCTAGTAGAATATCCATGTGAAGAAGTAAATGGCATTTTCTCATTTTACTTTTGCCATATTATGTTGATGTTCAAGTTCAATAAGGCTTTTGTTTTAGTTACACATTGCCTTAAATGTTTATGTTTATTGATGAAAGCTTCCGTAATATTGTTAACCTTACTGAGCATCTGAGCTCACCCCTTTCAATGTTTTAATATTTTTTCCAGGATGTGAAGAAGTATTTTATGAATGACCTGCAGGGATAGTCAGAAGAGGATATGATTGTGGACTATGAAGACTTTGTTATTAGTTTTTTACTTTATGATGTAATGTAAGACTTATGAATGTATCTAGTGTTTCCAAGGCTACTAAACTAATCGGTCTTTCGAGACTTGATCTTTTGTGATCATGCCAATGTTATGAAGTAACGCACCGTCTCTGAGTAGCTGGGGTCGGGGTGTTACAGTTGGTATTAGAGGCAGTTTAGTACTAACCTTGGAAGCTAGATTTAGATAAACTCTGATTAGAGCACATATCCCGAAGATAGACTTTGAGGATTAGTATAGAAGAACTTCCTAGAATTTTGGTATTGTAGAGATGTTGTGAGTTTTCCGAGCAATACATCCATGTCTGGATACGAGTAGGTAGAGGCGGCTCTGGCACAGATGTACCTAGGGGTAAAACCCGAAAACACCGCTTTGAGCTAGACTCGAACGGGAACTGGTGCACGACAACGGGCCTTGCTGCACTCTTGGTTACGACACTCCCGGGGGATATGCTTTGGATAATTCCCATTTTATTTAAAAACCACTATGAAGGGTTATGAGTATATACTTCCTCAAAGAAAACATTTATTTTTATGATTATGGATTATATCCATAAATAGTTCAATTTATGTAAAGTGTTTTACAAGTATGGAATTATGTATTTTAATTCATAAACTAATCTAGTTTATGCCATTGTTTAGAAATGGCGCCTAGTGGAAGGAATGGAAACCGTATCAATTCACGCACTCCGTGTAGGTATTTCCCTCCTGCTCAAGATAATTATTGTGGATCTGGAGATACAACTAGTGCTGATCAACTTATTACCATACTGGGACAACTCACGCAGGTTATGAATAATAACCTTACTCGTATGGAGCACCCTGATCCGCAACGTGGAGGATCAATGTTAGACCGCTTCATGAGGCAACAACCACCAACCTTCAATGGGAGTACAAATCCTATAGTAGCTGAGCAATGGATAAATTCCTTAGAGATAATATTCCATGCCTTGGGGAGTAGTGAAAGGGAGAAGGTTGTCATGGCAGTTTACCGCCTCACTGGAGATGCCGATCAGTGGTGGTCGCTGATTCAAAACACAAAGGAAGATGATGACGTATCGAATATGGAATGGAGGGAGTTCAAAGAGCTTTTCTTAGAAAAATACTTTCCTCGTGACCATCGAGCAGATATGGAAAGGAAATTTCTGAGTCTGAGGCAGAAGGAGGATGAGAATGTCGCAAAGTATGAGGCTAACTTTACAAGGTTAGTGAGTCATGCTTCCGATTATATACGTAACCCAAGAAGTAAGATTGATCGTTTCTTTGATGGGTTAAAAACATTTCTCCGTCGAGCTTTAGTATCACAAACCTTCTCATCATACGAAGATATTGTCTCATGTGCTATCAAGACAGAAAAGGAATTCTCTAAGTCTTATGACAACAAATTAAAGAAAGAGAAGAAGAGAATGGTGGAACAAGAAACGGATAAAGGGAAAAAGGGAAAGAAGGATTATCCATTATGTGATAATTGTGGGAAGAATCACCCTGGTACTTGCCTAAAAGGAATGGGAGTTTGTTATAAATGTGGAGAAAAGGGTCACCAGGCTCGTGATTGCAAGGGAAAGAATGAGGCTGTCAAAGTTGAATGCAACAATTGTAGGGAAATGGGGCATTATGCAAATGAATTTCCTAAGCGTCAAGGAAACTTACCTCAGAAAAGGCCAAGGGATCAAGGCAAATCTTATGTTGTGACTACAGTTGAAGCGGAATAATTAATGTATTGGTGCTTTTGGACTCAAGGATTATATTCTGGTTATAAGAATAATGTGATATATATAAAGATTGTACTGCAGTACTTTTTGATTTCAGTAAGGTTTTAATATGATTAAAGTAATCATATTTTTAGTATGTGACAATAAGAGAAACTTTTCTTTGTTTGGGGAATCTGATGTTACAATTGATTTTGGAATTTAACGACCCTTTAGAGAAAGTCTGGACGGAGGTATTTTGGATAACTATAAAGGTTGGAATGGATTAATTTGATCTTTGGATAGTATTGTTTAAGGTTAAAACATTTATGAAGATTATTTTTGGAATATTATAGTACTATATTTTTAGGAAAAGGACAACCTGCAGGGTGGGGCATAACCCGTCGCGTCGGACAAAGCTGCAGGAATCGAACCCACAACCATAGTGCGACAGGCCTTTATTTCCTACCACTAGCCTACAGGAAGTCCCTGGTTATTACAAAATAATTTTACTAATCTAAATTGTATGTGTTAACATTTGGAACCTTATACAATTAGGAAAAGTATAATATTTTTGGGTTCTATTATCTTTTTGAGTGAAAGGTGAGTTGAAGGTTGAAACTCTAATTGTTAGGCATAAATATATATATACCTATCTGTTATTCAATGAATAAATTAATTCTTAAACTTTAGTAAAGGGATATTAAAACAAAAAAATGCGTTATCCTAATACCTTATGTCTTGTTGAACTGATGATATTTTAAATCAACATAGATTGAAGGCTTTGAGGCCCTCAATTTGACAGTTGATTGTGATTGATGACCTCAATCACTCCCTACGAATATTTACGTTTTTTCCTCCAATTATATGTCTCTAATTTCCACCAATGTTCTCCTAATCAAGATCATAATTGGGTGGTGACTTTTTCATTTCCCTTTCCCTCTTATTAAGGCTAAATTTTATTAACCTTATTTCCGATGTGGGTTT
Source organism: Viscum album (assembly GCA_963277665.1). Classification (NCBI taxonomy): domain Eukaryota; kingdom Viridiplantae; phylum Streptophyta; class Magnoliopsida; order Santalales; family Viscaceae; genus Viscum; species Viscum album. Next base: position 1,183,442,864 of record OY728135.1, read on the forward strand.
TCCACAAAGGTATTTTCTATTTTCAACCTTTTATTTTCAAAGAAAAATATCAAATTGTGAGGACGCAATTTATTGAAGGAGGGGAGAATGTAACACCCCGAGCTTCCATGATACGCTTCTCATTCAATAATGCAATAGCTTGCGTTGTACGCAACTTCGAGTTCTAAAACACCGTGACTAATCAAAGTAGCCGTTATGAATAGTAATAACCACTTTTTAAAATTATAGAAATTTTATATTTCAAAATGGACTTCATTTTTGTATTCGTAATATCGAAATTATCCTAAGTTGAATTTTTTGTAATTTTCTGAGAACTTCCAAATTTTTATGAATAGTGAAAAATACATAAAACAACTTTATTAATCAAAATAATTTATAGTGATAAATTATACTATTTAGTGGTTTTAAAGTATAATTAGAATATATTTTTACCATTTTATCCAAAGGTGGTCATTAGAATTAATTTAACATTGAAATTGGACATAAACAATTGCCAATCTTTTGATATAAATTGTTTCTTAAAAACACGCTATTTGTTGTAACAGCGGGAATTAATTATAAAATTAATTAATGCAACTTATATGTTTGGAATTTTGTAAAATATGCATCATTTTGTAATTCGGAATATCAATTATAGCTTAGGGTGAAATTTTGGCATTGTTCTGAAAAACTTCAATTTTTGATGAATAGTGAAACCACTAAGTGGTAGTTAAATAACTGATTTTTTGTTTAAATGAAATATTACCACTTCTGTGATTTGATTTTCAAAAATACGACATACATGGTTGTTATTAAGAAGTAAAATGTGGTTCAATGAGATCAAAATAATTTTTTGGTGAATAGTAACTTTTAAGTTCTTAATCGCGATTAGAGGTAATTAGTGTAGTTTGAGGTAAAAATAATGTTTTAATAATATGAGATGAGCTTGAAACTTGTCCTACTCCTATTTTATGAGTCATTGCCGACCAAGACAACCCATGGGTCAACTTGGGGACCCCATGGAGCCACTTTAGATGGAAAATGACATTAATATATATTTATTTATTGTTAAAATTAAATTGACACAAACATGAGTTGTTTTACTAAAACAATTTTTATGTGGGGTTAAACAAGTCAAAATTTTGATTATAAATATTCATTAGAAAGATAAAAATATTTACTACATCATAGTATTTTTTTTATAATTTTTAGACATTAAATAAATTAAATTAATTATGACATCATGATGATGCAGCGATGACCTCATTATTTAACGATTTAAATAAAATGGAAAGATAATGTAAAATCCAGAGCGTACACTTGTCAAAAACCTATGGGATGAGTAGATTTAGAACCCTTATCATCTTATCCTAGAATTATATAAGTGTGGGACCTCTAAAATCAGAAACTCATTTTATAATAAAGTGACTTTTCTTTACTTTCCAAGAGTGCCCCTCCTCTCCACTTATAAAAGGCCCCCACCTCTCCCACCTCATTTACACTTTCAAGCCATTTGGATCGGCCAACCTCTGCCCAAATACTCTCCCAACTTCCCCCTCTTACTCCTAGAAGCCTCACTTTGGGAATAACTCTTCCCAAGGAAGCCTTTGGCTCAAATCAAAAAGAGTTACCCGATTTTGAGGTAATGTCTTCTCTAATGTTGTTTTGTTTTATTTTTCTTCTCCAACCCCCTAAACTCTTTTTATTCATTTCTTTTTTAACAACACCAGTATCCTAAATATACTAGTATGTTGTTATAATAAGGATTCGAGCTACACTTACAAACACCTACATCTAATGGTTAAAGAACATACAGTTTCTGTGGATGGCGAATTTCTGCCTCACGAAACGATGATTGTTCAACACTCATATAACACCTTAAAAGGTGGCCATTAAGATGTCACTATTTTTATATATGATATATAATATGTTTATGTTTTACTTATGCTTCTGTATTTCTCATTTATGGCATACTTTATGATTTCCATTATGGGTAAAACGCGATAATTTCATTTTAGGAAGTGCGGACTACCGCCCCCTCAAAGTGATTTGAATCGTTAATGCCATATGTGGGATGAATAAAGGATGGAGTAAATGGTATTATACACTATATTATACTGGAATTATATTATAAATTTATATCATTATGATTTCGTTCCATTAAATATGAAATTGAAATGAAAGTAGCGTTCATGCGTACGTACGGCTTACCGTCTCCATGAACGGTGCATTTCATTTCATACCTCTAAATGTTACGTAATATTATAAATGAATTTATATACTGGATATATAAGATATATATGAAATCTAAATCATGAATATAATTCTGGAGATAATGGATATTCTACCACATAAACAACTTGTAATTATAAGAAGTTTATTGTTGACTCAAGTACCAAAGATCGACAAAACTACCGTTATTAACTTAAATAATTACATAATGTTCATATCATTGTAATAAGTGATATAATAAAGATAATGAAATTGAAAATGGTTCTTAATAAGGTATATATTAACTCTAGTTTATTATTCATGAGGTTAAAGAACGGTTGAGTCAAGTCAGACACGAGGTAAGGGAATTTCTTAACCCAACTTCCATTCTTTGGGTTAATCTTTTACTTTCAAATTATGTCATGATATTATTATGTCCTATTTTGTATTTTTACTTTCTTTATGTATACCTATAGTTAATACACATAATAGATCTATTTTATTTTAAAAATGATCTTTTAAGGACTTCGTCTCAATCCCCTTTCATTGAGGCATATTTGGTTTTATACACAACTTTATTTTATATGGTGTATAAACCCCTTTGACTTTTACATTTATTCAAAAGGAATCTTTTTTATACAAAGCATTTTGCTAAACGACAAAAGGGAATGTTTTTCTTTCCGTACTTATGCGGCGACAACGACTTCTCCGCCGCCGTGACCATTATTTGAGTTTCGGCTTCCTATACAAGCCATCTTTTTTTAATGAAAAATAAATACAAAGTTTTAACTTTCTTTTATTTTGGTATTGAAAATGGTTTTGAAAGCGTTTTTATTATATCAATGTGTTGTATTGATATCTTGTGATTGAAATGTGGAAATGTTATGTTTCCTTTATGCATGTTTTATGTGATACGATTATGTTATGGTTTATGATATGTTTAAACCTATTCATATGAGGAATTTATTGGACTTAATAAGTGACGGGTGGAGCTCGCTATAGCTCCTCGATGCATCGGTAGGTCTCATGAGACAACTAGATGTGGAATTGGCTGAGGCCCTTTCCCAATTTGATTTATGGTTTTGGCCTAGGCCTTAATCATTTTAGATGTCTTGGCCGAGGCCTTGAAAAAATGTTTCAGAATGTCTGGCATTATACATTCCCTCATTATGAAAGTGGTTATTGATATTTCATGTGATTATTCATCTAGTAGAATATCCATGTGAAGAAGTAAATGGAATTATCTCATTTTACTTTTTCCATATTATGTTGATGTTCAAGTTCAATAAGGCTTTTGTTTTAGTTACACATTGCCTTAAATGTTTATGTTTATTTATGAAATCTTCCGTAATATTGTTAACCTTACTGAGCATCTGAGATCACCCCTTTCAATGTTTTAATATTTTTTCCAGGATGTGAAGAAGTATTTTATGAATGACCTGCAGGGATAGTCAGAAGAGGATATGAGTGTGGACTATGAAGACTTTGTTATTAGTTTTTTACTTTATGATGTAATGTAAGACTTATGAATGTATCTAGTGTTTCCAAGGATACTAAACTAATCGGTCTTTTGAGACTTGATCTTTTGTGATCATGCCAATGTTATGAAGTAACGCACCGGCTCTGAGTAGCTGGGGTCGGGGCGTTACATGGATACTAGAACCAAGGCATAAATACTGATAAAAAGGGAAGGAATTGCCTTTATAAAGTAAACAAACACCAGAGTAAGCAAGCTGAAGTAAACACTAAGTAAACTGGGTACAACTGTAAGTGCTGGAAAGTAAATGGGCCAGAATAAAAACTCAACTGAAGTAAAGTACAACTGAAAGAAAGTATAGCAACTGAAAGTAAAGAAGCAACGTCGAGCTGTCCATTGGAAGTCCCACCTGAAGGGTGGGTACAGATAGCCTCCTCAGCTCCTCGGGTCCAGCCGCCCGCTCTGTGTACGTCCCGCCCAGTGGTCCACCTCCAGGTACCGACTTGCTCCACAAGCCTCAACCACGATCAGCGATGTCCGTCGTCTGCATCCAACACAACGTAGTGCAGGCATAGCCCATGCAGGTGTGAGTATATGCTACTCATTTTGGACCCCAAGACCCCGGATGGTCTCCCAGAATCCACAAAGGATAATCCACAGAGGAAAGATACAATCACGAAGTAATATCCAACACTACTTAGGTATATTCCCATACATATACCTAAGTCATCAATTCCAGTTCAGATCCAACATCCAAGTCCAAGTTCGATCACATCCACACAGGATAGTAAAATCCAATCCACACAGGATAACACAACCCAATCCACATAGGAAAGCAATTCAATCATATCGAAGATATTGATTGAAAGTCAAGACTCAGCTCACACAGGTATACTTCTTCGTAAGGTGATAGAGATGATCAGATGTAGCCACTGATTCATCTAAGCTGTGACCCACGTAGGATACTAGACCAACTAAGCTATCCGACCCACATAGGATACAAGACCAGCTACTCTTCCAGACCCACGTAGGATACAAGAACAGAGTCAAACACTGCCGGACCCACATAGGATACAAGAACAGTAGTACTGCCAGACCCACGTAGGATACAAGAACAGTAGTCATCACCATCCAACCCATGGAGGATTTTAGTACAGTCGTCATCACTGCCAAACCCACAGAGGATTTCAGTGCAGTCGTCGTCGCCGCCGAACCCACGGAGGATTTTAGTGCAGTCGTCATCTTCGTCGCAGTCGCAGCCAGCTCTAGGGTTCCCGCACACAGCATGCTCGATTCTGGGAGGGTCCACTCCACGATCCAAGGGGGTTCGATACATCAACTGACACGTAGTCCAGAGTTGATGTATCCCAAAGTTCTGTCTCAATAAAAGGAACTCAACGCGACAGACGGCGCGTCAATCGGACGCCCGGTCTGAGAGTTATTTGCTTTTTTGTTCCAGGGTCTTAGTTGGTTTTAAAGTCAAAACCAACCTGACCGCACTCCATCTACATCCAAACCTCGAGCGGAGTAAGCCAAAGGGTCTTTCTCACTAAGAGGAATCTAACAAAGTTGACGACACGTTAATCGGACATCCAGAGCTCAAGTTATAAGCGTTTCCGCTCCGAGGTCCCGGTTGGTTTCGTGTAAGAACCAACCCGGCCATACCCAAAGTTCTCCGAAACCTTGAGTGTAATATACCTAAACGACCGTAGCAATCCAAGGATCTCATCGCAACTGACGGTGCATCGTTCGTAGGTTTTTAGCCCAAGTTACAGGAATTTAAACAAACCAGTCCGGTTTTAGGGGGTTTTGGGCCCGGACCGACCTGGCCAAAGACCCCCTAGGTCAGCCTGAACCGGATCAACCCAACCCGGGTCCGGGTCCGGCCCATTAGGGCGCGGCCCAACCCAGTGGGTGTGGCCCGGCCTAGCCCGCGTGGCCCGCGTGGCCAGCTCGGCGCTGGCTGAGCTGTCACGGAAAGGGGGGGCGCGCTGCCCCCCTAATTGAGAAACGCCCCCCCTGCATGGGGGGCCCGCCCTTTTCCAACCGGGGGTTACGACCCCCGGATTCCTCGAAAACCGGCCGGCTGTTTTGGTCGGCCGGTGTGCCACCGCGGGACCCCCCTCGCGGGTCCCGCCCTCCTTGCGCCGGCGGCCGGCGGTTCCGGCCGTCGCTCCCCGCACCACTGTGGCCTTGTCCGACCGCCACGGCGCGACGACGCCGCGACCCCGCTCCGGTCGTGGCCTCTTCGTGGTTCTTCGGTGCCGCACCCCTTCGCCGCGGCCTGACTCCGGTCTCGGTTTTGTTTGGCCTCAATGGCGCCGCGCGACGGCGCCGCGCTTCTTCACCGTGTTCCTCCGTGATTCCGCGTTGTGCCGTTGCACCACGTCGCCTTCGTTCGAGCCGCAAATAATTTAACAACAAAGGGGGAGGATGGTCGGTCGTGTTCGTGCGGTCCGACCTCCTCCTGTTATAACGATATCAGGTGGCCCAAAATAAAAGACGATGAACGGCAAAGAATATTCACGAACAAAAGTTAACCCCTACCTCAAGGAGTTGTCGAACAAAGGTCGTCGCGGAAAAACGGCGTCGCGGAAGACGGCACTGTTTACGTCGTCGGTGTTCGCCCGAAGAAGGATGCGGCGCGTCGTCGTTCTTCGAAGAAGTTTTCTATCACTGGCTGCGGAGAGGTGAGGATATGGCACGGCGATTCCCTTGCGTTGATGGAGTTCTTCGTCGTAGACTCGGCGTTTTTCGCGTTCTTCGATGAGGAAGAAGATGTTCTTCAAGAGCGCAAGAGTCCTCTCCTTGTTTCCGCACAACGAATCAACCCCCTAATAAAATAAGACATTGTCTTATTTTATTAAGACACACACTAGCCATTAATTTGAAATTCAAAAATATCTCATTCAATTAATTAAATTAATTGAAGAGCATTTAACATTCCAATTAATTGTGAGAGTTAACTTGTCATTTAAAAAGGGGGTGTGGGTGTGTTGCACAATTAAATGCAACAGGGAGGTTTTCAAAAGATTTGAAGTGGTGGGGCTCGTGTGGGCCCCACTTCACTAATATCCTACTTAGAGAAGTTAGGATGTAGTGGGCCCCACTCCAACCTCCATGCATAGGTTATATGTACTTAGAATAGAAATAAAAATTGTTGCACAAATTTTTATTTCATTCCTTAGTTAACCCATATTAGTGAAGTGGGGCCCACACGAGCCCCACCACTTCAAATCTTTTGAAAACCTCCCTGTTGCATTTAATTGTGCAATACACCCGCACCCCCCTTTTTAAATGACAAGTTAACTCTCATAATTAATTGGAATGTTAAATTCTCTTTAATTAATTTAATTAATTGAATGAGATATTTTTGAATTTCAAATTAATGGCTAGTGTGTGTCTTAATAAAATAAGACAATGTCTTATTTTATTAGGGGGTTGATTCGTTGTGCGGAAACAAGGAGAGGACTCTTGCGCTCTTGAAGAACATCTTCTTCCTCATCGAAGAACGCGAAAAACGCCGAGTCTACGACGAAGAACTCCATCAACGCAAGGGAATCGACGTGCCATATCCTCACCTCTCCGCAGCCAGTGATAGAAAACTTCTTCGAAGAATGACGACGCGCCGCATCCTTCTTCGGGCGAACATTGACGAGCCCCAAAAGTAAATAGGCATGTCATACTCATTGAACATAGTTCAGACAATTTCTTGTAAGGTTTTATTCCTTCTTTCTATAACTCCATTCTGCTGGGGTGTCATAGGAGCAGAGAAGTTATGACTATATTCACTTAGTGAGAAAATTGATTCAAACTCTTTGTTTTCAAACTCCTGTCCATGGTCGGTTCTTAAGGTTTTAATTCTAAGACAACTTAGGTTTTCTACAGTTCTAGCATACTTGGTGAAGTAAGAACATGATTCACTCTTGTGAGGTAAAAAGAAGGTCCATGTATATCTATAAAATTCATGTACTAAAACATAGACATAATGCTTCACATTTAAACTAGAAAATATAGATGGTCTAAAAAAATCCATGTTAATAAACTCAAGAGGTTGAGAAGTTGAAACTTCTTTCTTTGGTTTGAAAGATATTTTATGTTTTCTTCCTTTTTAAAAAGGATTATGGAATTTCTTATTTGGAAACCCAAGATTAGGTAGATCCTTGACTATTAATTTCCTAGTAATCCTTCTAAGAGAGTGAATATTATAGTGGCCTAATATTCTATTATGGATCCAAGATTCTTTGTGAAAATCACTCAAGCAATAAATGTTTTGAGAAACTAAAGAATTTAAATTCATAGAATAAACTTTTTCATTTCTAAAAGTAGTGAAGACTGACTCATTTTTATAATTAAAAACATTACAAGAATAATTTTCAAATTTAAAATAAAATCCGTCATCACATAATTGTGAAATGATAAGAATATTTTACTTAATACCATCATAAAAAGGATATTAAGAAATTAAAATTGAGTTTGTGTTACTGATTTGGCCAAGGACAATTATTTTTCCTTTTTCATTATCACCAAAGGTGACATGTCCACCATCAATATTGATGAGGTTCTTGAAGTAAGAATAATCCCCTGTCATATGTCTTGAACACCCACTTTCCAAGTACCACAAGATCTTATAATAACTTTTCAAATAGATTTCCTACAAAAATAGATCAAACAAGGAAGGATTTTGGTACCCAGACTTGCTTGGGTCCAGTAACATTAATAATTAATGTTTTTGGAACCTATATTTTCTTCATCGGTTTCCTATAAAGATTTTGTAAAGTATTTTAAAAATAAACATTATTTGGTCCAGAAAAACTTAAAGAAGTAGAAGATGTTCCAGTATTTGAACTTGTAGTAAATTTTACCAAACTAGGCATAAAAAATATTTTCCAAATTTGGATACAAAATTTGTTTTAACAAAATTTATTTTCCCTGGTTGATAACCAATAATAGTAGTATATTTTGGAGAAACTTATTTTCCAAGAATTTTAACTAAGGTATCATTACCATTTTTGAATCTCTCTAGGTCCTTCTTTAATTTCTCATTAGACAGTTTAAGTTAATTATTCTCATTTAGTAACTAAGCATTCTTTTCCTTTTTAATAGTATATTTATATTCAATAGAAATAGTAAGAGTATATTGTTTCTTGAGATATTTATATTTATCTTTCAATTCATTGCATGTATCCTAAATAATTTTAAAATATTCAAACATTTTTTCATTTTTCATATTTTCATAATCATATTCATCTTCAGAATAATAATAATTCTATGCAAGAGATTCTAGAGTTACCTTATATGTGTTTTTTATGAAACACATATCATCTTTGTCAGCCTTCTCATGATGTAAAGATTCAGATTCACTTGATCTATCCTAAGAATCACTCCTGGTGGAATTCATTTCCTTTTTGTAGTTTCAATCTTTGTCTTCATATTTTCTTTTAAACTTTAATTTAGGAAAATCATCCTTTACATGTCCTCTTCTCTTACACTCATAGTAAACTATTTCATTTTTATTTTCATTTATCTACCAATATTTTTCCCAGTTTCCCTTGTTTTCATAATTTCCTTTGTAATTGGGTTTCCTAAGGAAATTATTCCTTTTGTAGAACATTTTAAATATTCTATCCAACTAATATATCTCCTCATCACTGTCACTTGGTGATTATTCATTTCTATAACTTTAAGCATGAAGTTTCACTTTCTCTTTTTTTTGGAGGTAGTGGTTTTGAAATACACTGACTTTCTCTTTGGTTCATCATCTTATTCTATGTTAACCTTCAGTTCTTCTTCATACATCATCAATTTATCTATCATCTTCTTTACTGGTAAAGTATTCATATCACGAAATTCTCTTACTAACACTGAGGTTCTTCTCCATCTTTCTAGTAATCATTTTAGAATTTTCATTACTTATTCCTTGGATGTGATTGTATTTTCTAGAGAGACCATCATATTTACTATTTCATTGAACCCAAGATACATTTCAAAAATAGGTTCATATGGATTCATATTAAAGTTATCATATTTTATAGAATATGTATTAAGTATTATTTCCTTAACACTAGTGGTTCCTTCATGTGAAATTCCCAGAGTATCCCAAATTTTATGTGTTGTTTTACATGAAGAAATCCTAATAAATTATTCATTCCTTGAAGAGCAGTATAAGTCATTCATATATTTATAGTTTTATTATAGTTTTCCTTAGTGGAATCATCCCAAGTGTTCCCAGCAGTTGCATGAATCTTATATTCATCTATAATTGAAAACCAGATTTCAAAACCCATACTTTCCCAAATCATTTTCATTTTAATTTTTCATTGGGAATAATTTATGTCAATAAAGTAGGGAGTCCTTTTTTTATCATCACCTTTCAGTATATTGTTCATAATAACATTGATTTTAAAAGGAAATAAATTTTTAATTGACAAAAATTTAGAGATATTTAAAACATAACTAAAATCCCAATTGAAAAAGGTTCTTGAAAAGGAATTTAAATAACCCTACGATACCAAATTTTGGTCAGAGTAGGACACTAAATAGGGGGTGAATTTAGTTCCTATAAAAATTTCTATCTAAAAATATTATTTGAAAAAACCCCCAATTTCAAAACAAATACAAGCCAGTTAACTAAAGCAACAGATTTACAAAATATTTGATCATTTTAATGATTTCTCAAGGATTTATTAGTTCTCAATTAAAGAAATATGGATTACTATTTTAAATTTTGAAAATAGAATACTAAATAAAATTCTAATACAAATACTATCTAATATTAACTATCAAAGAAAAGTTAAGTTTTTTAAAATAATTATAATTACCATGAAAACGAAACTTGAAACCACATAGTAGAAGTAAATAAGAGGTTTAGTCTCAAGATGAGACCTAATACTCTCCACATGGTGATAACCTACCACCAATAATTTTATATTAAAAAAACTTAATCCACACCCTAGATCGTGGTAAAAACAGTATACCAACTGTCTAGGTCACTAAATCTCTCCCATAATATAAGTGGGAGTGAAAAACAAATAAATAGATAGGACACATAGGGAACTATTCTACTGTTATCCATATAAATTCAAAGAATGAAAATATAGGTTGTGAAGATATCAATGTATCATCCAATTTAGCATGGGAGTCAGTGTGTTTTTGTATAACAGAGATACACACATTGCTTGAAGTGTAAATAATATGTATAGGTGGAGAAATATAATGAGAATAAGGTTTAGAATGCTATATGTGATGTTGTATGAAGCTTCTAGATTCTTTCAGAACGGTAGAAGAGATGTTGTAGTTGTCTTCTAGAAATAGATATCAAAATAGAGAGTCATTTTTACTTCTGTCTTCTGTTCACAGTGAGCCTCAAAGTGTTCTTTACTTCTAAGTTGTTACTGTAGAGATTTTTGTTCTTTTGGTTCTTAGTAGTATTTTCATGTAATCACAATAGGGATCTCTTTTTTTCTCTAAGTTTCATGAAAAACTCTATATATCTCTTACAGGTCACCTATTTCTCACTCTATTTCTTATTGATGGAGATATTCTCTTTATAAAAGCAATCAGCATGTTCTATGTTACCTCATACCTCTTATTGGTCTTTAACATCATTAAATTTTGTCTACAAAATACAGACACACTCATTAATATAATAAGAAGTACTAAATTTCATAAATATGACCTTTAGAGGTAAGTTTGAATTTAAGAGACATATCATCGATGACTCAGTCTAAAAGGTATATCATTCTATCAGTAGCTCATTATATCGGTAGATCACTTTATCGGTATCTCATTCTATCAATAGATAATTTTATCGATATCTCATTCTATCGGTGTATGATTTCTTTCGGTAGGTCAAACTTGCATCGGTCAATCAAGTTATCGGTAGATGATGCGTTGGTAGCTCAACTGTCGGTAGGTGATGCGTTGATTGCTTGGATGTTGGTAGCTCATACTTAGTGAAATTATGATTTTTGGTCAATCTATCTATCAGTAGGTTAGACGTCGTTAGGTTAGGCATCGGTAGGTTAAGCTATCAATGACTCATACTTAGTGAAATTTATAATTTTCTCTATCGGTGATTCATCTTATCGGTAACTTATGTTGTTGGTAGCTCATGTATCGGTGACTTGTCTATCGGTAGGACAAGTATCAGTATATCATACTTAACCAAAATTTGTAATTATGTCTTTTGATTTAATCACTAACACCAGCGGTTAAAGGTATAATTGAACATGATTAAACACACTATATCATAATAAATCATAATTATCATAGTTAAACATGATTTATGAGCATTAAAACTAGAGGAGTCCAACACTCTTTATCATCAACACACAATTTATAAGCTTTTTGATCATCGATCTTCATGATCCTAGTTCCAATATTAAGTAATTGAGAGCTCATTGATGTCATAAATATTGTGGGATCACCGTATCTTCAATCCAGGGTAAGAGATCGAGGATCAGTGAGTTCTGAATCTCTATATATCTCTCTAGAACTTGTGAGATAAAGGATAGAGTCTCTCAAATTCAATGTAATGAATAGAACCTTTAATTTGGTCTTATTTTGGAATTTATAGTTAGGTTTAAACTTAATAAAATCTCACTAAAGTTTTTTAAAAATCTAACACTTCAATGAACACGGAAAATAATAATTTAAACCTCAAAAACATGTTACAAGGACCATATGTAATTTATCACTTTATTGTAAGAATAAAACCATCTTATGTGATAAATTTCAAGTCATTTACTCAACTTGTCTCCCCATGAAAATTTTACAAACTCTAAATATTAAATATTTTATATTTTTTCAAAAGAAATTCATTATATTCACTGGATAACTTGTGAATATAATAAATAAATAAATTTAATTGTTATTATTATAAACTCAAAACATATTAAATTTATTTATTTCTTTGTGATTATATAAACTTTTACATTACTTGACCACCATCACAGGTCCCACCATGTCCTATTCTCTAATTCACTAGAATTTTTTAAGCTTCTAAATACATTTTATGTGTGACCCTCTATTCCCATAAGCAGTGAGTGATGCTTATAGACCATGATTAAAGTCTTGAAACCCATCAAGGATCCAAAGGAGATTAGGTTTATTCCTAGAAACGACAAACTCCTATTAACACATGTCATGTAATATAATCTCCTTATCTCGCGATATCTCATAATGCAAGATGCACACTTCATGTAATCATCCTTTCTTGATTTATTTATTTGTGAATTCACTAGATATACTTACCTTTAATCACCATGTACATGTATTTAATAAAGGTACTACCATCATGGTTAATCGGGCTCAAGACATATCATCCTTTCAGAAGCGAAAAAACATTCTTGAACATTCAAATAAAGTCATAATATTAAGGACACATCCAATACAAGCTACCTTACCATAACATAAATGTTATGGATTTAATCTTGAATCAATGTATGAAATAAAATTTTATACATTGATATTGATATCAAGTCTATAGACCAATACACTTTCTCTTAAATATGAACAACCAATGACACTTAAAAAATGTAGTGTCCCTATTGGTCTGTCAATACTCATGATATCCTCTACTTGAGATCACTATGTACCAACTTCATGTGAAGAAGTCCAAATTCTTATGATCCCCCAACACCTAATAGTCATATATCATCAGGGTTTAGTTAGTATCATGTATATAGACCATAGAACATATATTTAATATTAATGTCATAGTATCTTGATATTCTCATTATAGATGGGAATTGCTATAATTTGTTGATATGATAAATAATATAAGGTAATTACCATGAAAATAGTGGATGTAGAAGTTTTAAAACTATTATAGTAAGTATTTATCATACATAACTCATTGTATACATGATTTAGTAATAAAAAAAATACATTTCATGTTGGGTCTAGGGAACCTAATTTTCTCATAATATCCATCAAAGATAAAATAATAATAAGATATTAAAATCAAAATCTAGAATCTGGTATAGGAAAAATAAATCAAACATCATAACTATAGAAAATATCATCACTATACATATTTCTTATTACCTTATTACCCACATCAATGACTCTAAGTGGATATTAAAGCAATACCCCAACATAGTAACTATAATATCCTCCACCTGTACTAACTCACAATCTAGAATCCCATGATATCTAACATGACCATGTCCTATTAGATAATAAATAACATGTATTAAAGAATATATCATGGAACTTTTTCCATTGGTATGACACTTATGAAAAATACTAGAATACAGGAATAAAAAACACACTATGAGATAACACATCTTAAGGGAAAAAATTTGGTATGAAATAATGCCAATATCTAAAATATTTTTTTTAATTATCACATTAAATTTAAATTCTTTAAATAATTCATTATTGTCTTGACAGAACATAGTGTCGAGTTGATACTCCACCATACTAAACTCTATCAAGACATTAAAAACCTCTAAATATGTCAACATAATTAATCTCCTTATAAAGACTATATCACTTAGGATACCACTAAGAGTGGGGATTAATTAGTGGTACATATTTTTACAAATTATTTATTTTGAATTGAACCCCTATAGTGAGTTAAAATTTTGATCATCTCCCTTGTATATCTTCCTCACCCATATGTATAAATAAGAAACACATATAATACACACGATATTTTTACAAGGTTCATCCTAATTGTGATATTCTACTACTTGTAATGCACCACATATTATTGGTCCATATATTTTTTATCAATATAAATTTTTAGTGATAAAAAATTCATTACAATTCACATACAAAGTTTGAGTAGGTATCATTCACTTCTCAAAATGGGAATGTGTCATCTATTTCAAACAAATACTCTATTGTTATTTAGACATGAACTACCAGTACTTTAGTATTCCTCCTTCACTTTTGTGTTTGAATTTGATCTTCAAATTATCACTTCATTCTATATTATTAAATAATCGATCATCTTCAGGGAAGACATTGACTACCATAAGGATATTAGTACAGTAGAAGTATATTGGTACTCCTCTCATAGTTCTCAAGGATGATCTTGTCATGCATGAGAGTATCAATTCATGAAAATAATATCATTCCTCCTAGACAATAATTTCCTAGATCAATGATAATAGAATAATCGTTCCTCAATATATTTAGAATTATCATATGGGGTGTTGGTAATATTCCTTTGTTTATCTCTCTCTCCTTGATATAGATAATCATTAGTTTAGTAAATTATTGACCTTTTATCTCAATTATTGAACACATTTCTCTTCTATATTTTCTGATTTTATATTTTCTTAAATATTGTGAAAAATTTGCATGAAATTCATGGAAATTTCCTTAAAATATTTTCACTAAAAATCCTCCAAAAATATCACTCTTAATTAGAAATATTAATTTCAGAAATTCATGTTTTATCAACCATAATTTGTTTGAATTATTTCAAGAATTCATGTGATATTCTCCTCATTTAATTACTATTTAAATATCATTCAGTCTTCCTTGAATATTTTCATTAATCAATGAGTTTTTCTAATCCAATGATATTTTGAAATTCAAATCACAATAAATCATCGACTGACTTTATTTTCCATTTTTATCAGAATAATTTAATTATCATTTCTCCCTTCTTTTCTAAAACATCCATATTCATATATTTCCTTGAGATGAAACCTAAAAAGTATTTATGGGTACCTTATGAAGTCTCCTGAGTATTATTTCACTAATTCATAGGGTAGAATGAGTTATCTAAATATTTATAAGATTTATCCATACCTTATGAATATTTTTACCCTATGAAGTCCTTTATGGCCTTTGATGCTTTTTTCTCATCTAGCTTTGAGTTCATGCCATGTACCCTATGAATTCCTTAAACCATAAAAATTATTCAACATAGGGTTTATGTAACCTATAAAGTCTATTTTTTACCCAATGAATGTTCCTTACAATGTTGATATGTACCCTTTGAATTATATTATAGGTTTCATGCCTTTTCCATTTTTTCACCCTTTATACTCAACATGTAACTTATAAACTTTTCATTGTACAATAAAAGGTGGATAGGGTTCCTCCATTTTCCATTTTTCCATCCAGTAAAACATTTCCAAAATTATCCAATATTATCATAAATTCATTAATATATTTAATGGCCATAAGGGAAATTATAAAATAAGTCTCAAAAAAATATACTCATGGATAGCAACAAAGTTAGCTTAAAAAATTAAAAGGTTACTTTAATTTCCCCCTTTGTATTTGTTTTTATCCTCTTGAATCTATCTCTTAAAAGTAAATTTCTCTTTTATGAGACACCACATAATATCCTTTTTCATGTGATAAACATATTGAAACTAGACCACAAGTTAGAGTATTGTTTTTGATATAAATATATCTTTTGGTGATGAGCTAAATTTTTTATAATAGATAATATGTTGTCCCTATTAACAAAGGCACTCAAAATTTCAAATAAATCCCCATTTTAATAATAAACATCACCACTTAATTATAACCTGATAACGAAAAAATGCACCTATCCTTCTTTGACATACCACTTCTCCCTCTTCATGAAGGAAAATTTTATATTCCAAGAAAATAGTTGTGAATATGTTTCTACCCATTTAAAATCCTAATCCAAGTCTCATTATTAGTTCCCCATAAATATTTTCAATGGAGAGTATAATTTTAAACACTCATGTTCATTATGAGAGACTCAAATATTTCTTTATGTATTACCTTTATAAATATTTCATCCAATTGGTCTTGGGTGGGAATAAATTCAAGGATGATATCACAAATGGAAACTCTCTCTTTGATAAAGTAAAACCAAATATTAATATTCTTATATCTTGAATACTAAATAGTATTTTTAGAAAGTTCATAAGCACTCAAATAATCACAATAATTTTTGAGAGTATTCTCAACCTTTACCCCCAAATAATTTAACTAATATTTCATGCAAATTATTTGTTTTTGGGAATAGGTATCCACCACATAATCCGCCTTTGTGGTTCTTAATTTCACTGAATTAATATTATTATATTTTTAAGATCGCACATATATCTCCTAAAAGGAAAATTTTACCCAAATTTTACCTTTTATCATCAAAATATCTTTCCTGGTGTGCATCAATAAATATAGACCTATTTAAGTTCTTCCCCTTGTTGTATAGTATCCTATAACTTATAGTCATATTGATATATTTAAGGACCATTTTTGAATCCATAAGATGTGATTCCTTTTTATCACTTTGATATCTAGCACATAAACCCATAGAATAGAAAATGTTTTCTCTAGATTTAGTGAGGTATAATAAGTTACCAATAGGTTTTCTAAAGTAATTTGATTTAACCTTTCACTATCAACATCCTTTTCCAGTTTTAGCCCTACTTGAATAGGTATAAAAATTTGTTTTGAGACCACCATCTCAATATTCTTCAATAATTCTATATCATTCTTCTCTTGGGATAGAAAAATAAAATTTTATTCTTACTTCACTTGTAAACCTAATAAGTATCTAGTTCACCTAGAATTAACCTCTCAAAATGGATCTTTATTTGTTTAAAAAATATCCTAAAATAACTCTCTTGACTACCGAAATAAATAATTTCATTAATATAAAAAAAATATTGAGACTGACTTCTATAATTACCTTCATGTATAGGTTGTTTTCTATTATTCCTTTAGAGAACTTCAATTTTCTCAAGAATCTATATTGTTTTGAATATCATTCCCTTAGGGTCTAATTTAACCTATATAATTCCTTCTTCAATTTACATACTTTAGAACCATAATTTTAAAGAAAAAACATCAGGATGATAAATATATACATCTTCTTCTAGCTCTCCATTTAAGAAGGAATATTTAACATCCATTTGGTAAATTTTATGTTGTTTATGAGCTTCAACTACTAGTAAATTTATAATATCCACCAGACTTAAAAATGGAGAAAATTTATCTTAAAAATAAATACATTTATCTTGATAGTATCTCTTGAAAACAAACCTTGTATTATTCCATGTGACTTCTCCTCTATCAATTAATTTAATCCAAAACACCCACTTGGTTCCAATGATATTCCAATAATTTTTTCTAGGAATAAAATCCAATGTGGAATTATTTTATATTTATTATAGATCACTATTAATAGATCTAATATAATATTAATTATTTATAGCTTTATCCACTTATTTTAATTCTATTGTAGATATTAATGTTGTTTGGTTTTCATATCTCATCTTTCTTCTCTTTTTGGATAGGTGTAGATTGACTCTTCGTGAAATTTTCAAATTCCACATGATTCTCTGGATTCTTTTAATTATATTTATCATTATAAATATCCTCATATTTATCATTGGATAGTTATGAGACAATTTTATCATAATCTAGTTTAGTTTCAGGTCATTAATTACTATGTTTACCGTAAATCATTTTATTTTATTGAAAATAAACTAGAAATATAATACTTCTAAAAAACTATTTTCAGATTTATTAATGATGATTCTTACATCTTAAAAATAAACCCCTTTGTAAATTATATTATTCTTTCATTTATATAATTTTTTATTTTATAGGTTCCCAAGAAAGATAAGCTCATCATCCTTATCATTGAATCTTCCCATATTCATGTCTTTGATTTTAATGATGAATGATCTACCAAATACCCTAAAGTAACCCATTGTTGGATTATTTTTATACTTTATTTCATATGATTTTAGGTTTTAATTTGATTTTATTAATCACATTTTCTTAATGTGCACATAGCTTCTCTCTAGAAAATCATTCACCTCTCAAAACCGTCTTGCATCGTTCTTCCTATTTCTACAATGTTTCTATTCATTCTTTTAGCAAACCCATTATTCTAAGTTGTGAAGGGAGTATTATTTTTGTGCTTAATTCCATATTTAGAAACAAAAAATCCAAAATCACTTCCAGTAAACTCTTTACCATTAACATTCCTTAGTTTATTGATTTGAACACAAAATTCTATTTTAATTTCAATTCTAAATAGTTTGAAAATTTCCACTACCTTTGACTTGTGTTTCATAAACAAAACCCTTATCATCCTTATATAATAATCAATTAAATTAATGAAATATAAGTCAAATATAGTATATTGGTGCCTCATGGTTCCACATAAATATGATTGAATCAACTCAAGTGGTCTAGTAGATTTCATCTTCAACCTTTTGTGATTTTTATATATCATCTTCAATTACTGACATGTTATAAAAATAAGATCTTTATCTCTACTCAACTAGAGTATATTCCTATAAATATTTTATTTTAAAATTTTGATATTTTTTTGAGATGGCCAAGTATTTTATTCCATATATTATTTTTCTTCTTTGAAACTGAGATAACATGAATTACTAGGATCTTCATAATGAAATAAATTTGGGATGGTTATTTCACTTATTGTAATGATTATATTTTAGTGAATTATTTTAATGAGTTAGGTGTTTTTATTGAAAATTACCTCATTCACTATATCATAGTGTTGACTCTCACTCAATAAATTATGCATGATTCTACCAACAAATAAAACCTCTAGTGAGTTAAACTTGTGTGTCTCAATTTCAACTAAGCCAATTTTTTTAATATTTAAAGATATATCATTCCCAAAGGTTATAAAACCACTATCATGATCTTAAATTTTTTGTAGACTTTGGATTCTCTTGTAATGTGTGATTAGAAACCAATTTCAAGTATCTATTCCTTTCTATTATTGTTGGATTTGAGTACATATTTAAAAATAAGTTAATTATCGTCCTTCTCTTTCTATTGAGTCTTGCTTATTTTAGAAATATATTATAGTTGACTTGGAATTACGTTTATATATTATTATCTATAGTAACCCTATTGGTTAAACCATTCAAAAATCTCTCCAAGCCCATCAAACCTTTTCTAAATAGGTACCATAGGTGGTCTTCTATTCTCATTCTATTTCCTTACTAATTTTTTTGTAAAGACCTCAACCCCAGTAGCCTGGAGTTGGTGACTTACTTTATTACATTTGTACTAAGTAAAAGATATTGCATCCCAAAGGACCATATATTTTAGTAGATTTTTTAAACTAGATACAAACACAAGTATTAAATTATAACTCAAAATTAAATACTACATATTAACTCCATCAGAAACACATTTATTCTCCTAGATTATGCATTCATGTCAATCATAATATACATCATGGAATCCTAGGGAAAAATAAAAATAAGGGGTGTCATTAAATGATCATTAAGGGTAAGAATATACTGGAAGGTGAATAAACATTAACTATAAGGTAAGTTGAAAAACTAAAAACGCAGTCCATTAAAACATAATATTGAGCATGATATAGAAGGTATAAAAGTTTATTAAATAATTCTATATAAATAATCACATGATAATAAAACTTAACCATGGATATCCTAATAGTCAAATAATAACAAGGATTATTAATAACTAATCTCATAATGAGGGGATGCATAATGAGGTATATCAAAAACATATCATCAAGGCCTCAACCAAGAAGTCTATATAAATGGGTAAGGCCTCAACCAATACTCAGTCTAGTTTGTCTCATTAGACCTATGGATGCATCAAGGGGATATAATGGGTCTTTCTCATCACTTAATAAGTCTAATTCATTCCTTATATTAAATGTTTGGAACATAATCAACATATCTATTAATATTGAAACTAGCATATGAAATAACTTTACCCAAACAATAAACATAATCATAAAACATCCAATATAATATGATGAATGGTATCAAAATATCACATCCACAATCAAAATTATCATAATAAATTCAATAAAATATGGTAGATTGTATCATAATTCATAAACCTCAATTAAGTATAGATAAAAATACTCTAGAAAAATAATTGAGAGATTCTTGAGAGAAATACCACTTTACTTTGAAGTCATTTATTTAAAAATATGCACAATTATAAAGGAAATAATTTTGTTTCAAAATAACCTTGAAAACTTGTATAGAATTCCTCAAGACATTAATTCATCATGTAATTGGTAAAATCCACTCATTCTATATAAGTTTAAAAAACATTTCTTTTAAATTTTGAACAAAATCATTTAAAATAGTATTTTTAAAAGAAAGTGTGAGCGTTAACCAAATGAATAGATTTTGTGTATAAAATGTATATACAAATAAAAAAATTGTAAATACAACATAAGATAAGTTTTTTCACACATAATCATATCATGACATAATCTTTGTAGTATAAGTGTAACCTAGAGAATGGGAATTGGGTTAGCAATTTCCTTACCACTTTGTAAACAGTCAAACTGTATGCCCCATAAAGATAATGATCATAAAATGAAACATTTAATGACCTGAATTAAAGAGATTCATTATATGATATATTAAAGGGAATTATACATACACCACACATAATAAATAAGTTTTGAATAAAGAATATCTCACAGAAATAAAAGTGAGATGAGAAATATCTTACCTTATGTATGAAAGGGTTATACACTTGTACTTAATGTCATGGATAATCAAATTAGATTCATTAATTACTTAATTAAGAACATATTAAACTTATATTTTATTTATAATAATTTTTTAAAGTTTATTTAAGGCCATTTTTTATGAGTTATAATATTCAATTTTATTATTTTGGGAGCATTCATTTCATGGTTTTATGGTCGGTTCCTTTGAGTATAAATATAGGAGTTATTTTCAAATGGAAATAAATTCTCCAGAAATGAGATTATTTAGTATTAATGAAATTAAATAATCTTAAATAGTCTCATATATCATTTGGTTATATGGTATGATAATTATTCATTAGATAAAATGTTGATGAAAATGTATTAATTTATTTTGATGGTTTTTATGATCATCATGAACATGTGTCATTTTATTTAATATTATGTTTATATATTGGTTCTAAAACATTATATAAATTATAATATGTATAATAAAATATTATTTAACAATAATAATGGTTTTATGGCCATCCTTGAAGGAATTAATGTAAAATTAAAACTTGTTATACACGAAGGCGGTGAATCGACACATCACGGATGATGTTTTCATTTTTTAAAATAAAAGTAGAATAGAAAAGACTTGATGATGGATATTTCATTATCACAATAAAATTATAATATATATGATTTTTTAGTTACCATGAAACATTGGATAAGGGATTTTAGGAGAGGATAAGAAAACAAAATAAAATCAAAGAGAAAGAAGGAGGATTTTACTTCTTCAATATCGTCTCCTTGGGAACCTCCTTAAGACACTTGGATTTAGTCTTTTTGTAATACCAGAAGGTCTTGGACATGGGAAAGAATAATAGGAAGAGGAATGGGTATAATTTAGACAATATTCATGTATTATAATGTGTGAGGATAAGGGGTAATATTTATAGTGGAGGAGAGGGGAGTTTTTTTATTATTTTATTCATTTGTTTATTATTTTGGATCAAGACTATCAATATTTTTGATTACCATGACTAAATATAGTATCTAGAGCATGTGAGTTCAAATTAATGAGTTATTACCTCATACATTCATAATCCATGACTCAATAATTCATTTATTTACTTATTCCATTATATAAATATATCATATTTTCACTTATAAGATACCTAAATTTTATTTATACTTTCAAAGGTGAGGTTATTTTTCTAATGTATAGATTACTATTTCTAAAAGTCACATTATTATTCCAATGTTCATGTTAATATTTAATAGTATATATTATTTCTTTTAATCTCAGTGTTTCATGAAATGTATGTTATCGTACAAATTGAATTTATTCAAGAAGTTACACATTGTAAAATATTGGGATGTTATATTCTCCCCTCCATCAATAAATTACATCCTTGAAATTTAATATTATGATCAAGAATAATGTAATTTTAATTTTAAAATACCCTTGTGTAAATAACACATCATCAATAGGGTAAATAAAACTTCCACTTAAATGGAGGGAAAGGACAATGTGATGGTCACCACAAAACTAGGTTTCCCTATAGGAGAATATTAGTGGGAAGTGAAAACATGGTCATAGAAAAGAAATCTAAAAATAAATTTCTGATGGAGAGTGATAGATAACATGGTAATTAGAAATTATACCATCACAAAACCATAAATTTTTTATCAGTTAAAAGACCATTTTTTCCGTAGTAATAAAAGTAATCAAATAATGTTTTTGTTCCAAAATATTTTTCCTAGAGTTGAGGGATTATTTTACTATATAGAGAGGAACTTGATAAAATAAACTTAATTGATTTATTTCCATTTCATATGAATAATATCATCATTTTTTGTGCTTTAATCCATATCCACTTAATTTCTTATAACAAAATATGGATATTCAAGATGAATTTTTAGGCCTGAAGCACTTTTATCAAATGATCCATAAGGCATTCCCTTGGCCATTAAATATTTAACAAAAGAAAAATGGTAAAAAAATGTTATACAATAAGTTAAATAATACGTTATCCAAAGTTAAAATTAATCCATTACATAATTAGTTACCTTAATATTTATAAAAATTACATTTTTTGAAATTCAAAGTCTTAAAATTTAGAAGGGAGGTCACTAAATTTCCAAAAATAAAATTAATATAAGATTTCCCCAAGTAATGTACCCCTTATTTTCACATACCAAATATATTAATAAATTAATCACCTTTAAAACTTTATAAAACATTCATGCTTCCAAGAGTAAAATCTTGGGTTTTTTAGTATATTCCTTAAATCCAAACATCTAATAATTATAGCATAACACAATCAATCAAATCACAGACCACATTCATGGTCACCAATATTATCCCATAAACAACTATTTATTATTATATTAATATCAAGAACATATATAGGGTTATCTTTCCCATGTCATGTGTTTTAAAAAAGATCAAATTATAATATAATCACTTCTCTTGATTACTAGTGTTATTCATCACATTCTTTTAATTCTTTAAAGAAGAAGTACTATAGTATGATCCTTATATATTTCATGATTCTTATAACTAGAATATCATTTATAAAATAATTTTAAAACATAATTATTGAATCCAAAAACACAAATACTTTAATTATTACACTTTTATTGTAGCAACAGGATAACATTAGCCTTGATCCCTTTTCTTCTTCTGAGCTATATTCCCTTGACGCTTGGGACATTCAGTTGTGTAGTGCCCCATCTTCTTAAAGTTGAATCATTGGGTGGATTATTTTGTTCCTTTTCAATCACAATACTAGTGGACTTTCTCTCCACACTTGTATAAAACTCTCATCCCCTTTATTCATGTACCCGGGTGTTTCCTTCCACAATTATTGCATGTTGGAAAATCCTTATTTCCCTTCTTCCCTTTATCCATCATTTTCTATTGTATCCTCTTATTATCTTACTTCCTTTAAAAGTAATAAATCATAGAGAATTATTTCACTATATTGATATTACATGACATTATATTTTCATATGATAATGATTTTTGGGATACTAGTGCCCTTGAAAGGATTGGTTTAATTCCATCAAAGAAACGATCAATCTTACTCTTTAGATTACGTACATGGTCTAAAGTGTTCCTAACTAACATTGTAAAGGTATATTCATAATTAGAAACATTTTAATCTTAATTTTTTCTCATAATAAATAATTTTATATCCATATCTACTCATTTTTATCTAAGAAAGTATTTTTCCAAGAAATTTTCCTTAAAATCTTTTTATTCCATGTTTACAATTTCTTAATCCTTCATAGTGTTTTGAATCAATGACCACCATTGATCCGCATCACCTAAGAGATAATAAAATTCCATGATAACCTTATCCCATTCATTAATTACCAAAGTGAGAAATATATTATCTAAGTAAGTTATCCATTTCTCAACTACAAATGGATTTTTAGTCATGTTGAATAATAAATTTTTTTGTCACGTGAAGCGGTCTAACATTATCACACCATGTTGTGGATCAAGATGCTCCATACAGGTAAGGTTATTTCTCATAACCTAAGTCATTTGTCCTAATATAGTTATAAAGTTTTTATCTCCAGATTTATTTATAGCTCCAACATCATTATCTTTCATAGGATGTCAATCCTTATATGGGTTACATGCATTGATACAATTTTCATTCTTTCCACTCGGAGACATTTCTAAACTATAGAATACACTATATTAGATCATAACATTATGAAACATAATTTATAATCTAAAAATAATGAAACACTTAACATAAATTAGAAATTTATGTATAACTAATCTCTAAATTATAAGATTTTTTACTTTGGGAATATTCTCAAAGGATGTTATAGGGTTATGTTTCCCTAATCTATGTTTTTCTAAATCTATTTTCCAAAGTTTATACTATAATTTCTCTGATAAAAACTATAAAGACCCCAACCCTAGTATCACAGAGCCAGTGTCTTGCTTTATTAAATTATTACTAAGTATAAGTGATCACATCTCAAAGGACCTAATAGTTTAGTAGCTTTGGAAAACTAAATATAAACATAGGTATTACATTACCACTTGAAATGAAATAAAACATAGTAACTCCATTTAAAACACCCCTATTATCCTTGATTATCCCTTCATGTCAATCATAATATACATCTACACATCTTGAGGAAAAATAAAACATAATAAAGGGGTGAGCTCAGATTCTTAGTAAGGGTAAGAATACAACAGAATCAAAGTAAACATAAACAATGAGTCAAGGTGAATAACTAAAAACATATTTCCATTAAAACACAATCTTGAGAATAATATGGAAGGAATAAAATTTGATCAAATAATTCCATATAAATAATTACATGAGAAAGAAACTTAACCATGTATATTCTACTAGTAGAATAATCACATGTATTATCAATAACTAGTCTCACAATGAGGGAATGCATAATACAAGACATCTAAAACATACCATCTAGGCCTCATTCAAGAAATTGACATAAATGGGTAAGGCCTTAGACAATACTTGGTCTAGTTTGTCTCATGAGACCTACCAATGAATCGAGGGGCTATAAAGGTCCCCACCCATCACTTACTATGTCCAATTCATTCCTCATATGAAAGGGGTGAAACATAATCAACATATACATTCATATTGAAACTTTCATATAAAATAACTTTACCCAAACAATAAACATAATAATAAACCATCCAGTGTAATATGATTAATGGCATCAAAATTGCACACCCATAATAAAAATAATCATAAAAAAATTAAATAAAATAGGTTATATAGTATCATAATAGATCAAGCTTAATTAATTATAGATGAAAATAATCTAGTAAAGTCATTGAGAACTTCTTGAGAGAAATATCACTTTACTTTGAAATCATTTTTTTAAAAAATGTGAAATTATAAAAGAAAAAATTTTATTTAAAAATAACCTTATAAACTTGTAAAGGATTAATTAACACATTAATACATCATGAAATCAGGAAAATACACTCATTTATTATATGTTAAAAACATTTTTTTTAAGTTTTTCAAAAAAAAGAAACATTAAATATAGTATTTTTAAAAGAAAGTGTGACTGTCAACCAAATGAATTGATTATGTGTATCATCTGTAAATCCAAATAAAATAATAGGAAATATGGAATAAGATAATAAAAATTCATTTCACACATATTCATAGTATAAAATAATCATTTGATTATAAGTTTAACCCAAAGAATGGAAATTGGGTTAAGAATTCCCTTACCACTTTGTAAATAGTCAAACTATATACCCCATAAAATTAATGATTATAAAATAAAACATTAAATTAAATTAAGATAAAGAGATTAATGATATGATATATTAATTTTTAGTATAAATATCCCATTCACATAATAAATAAGTTTTGAATAAGTCATATCTCATAGAAATAAAAGTGAGATGAGAAACCCCTTACCTTATGACCAAATGTGTTCTTCACTTGTACTTAATGTCCTATATAATCAAATTATATTTATTAATTACTCAATTGATAACCTATTAAACATATATATTATTTATTATAATTTTATTAAGTTTATTCTTTCTCCACTTCGATGAGTTATAATGTTTAATTTAGTTGTTCCGAGAGCATTCGCTTCATGGTTTTATGGTTGGTTCCCTTGAGTATAAATATGGAAGTTCTTGTAAAATGATTATAACTTATAAAGAAGTGAAATTATTTAGTATTAATTAAAATTAATAACTTTAAATGGCCTCATATATCATTTGTTTAAATTTTATTAGGATGATTCATTATATAAAAGTTTATGAAAATGTATTAATTTATATTGACGGTTTTTACGACCATCACAAACTTGTATCATATTATTTAATATTATGTTTATATATTGGTTCCAGAACATGATATAACTTATAATATGTTTAATAAAATCTGGTTTAACCATAATAATGGTTTTATGACCAACCATTAAGGTGTTGATGGAAAATGAAATCTCGTCATCCATGAAGGTGGTGAATCGACACATCACGGATGATGTTTTCATTTTTAAAAATAAAAGGATAAGAGAAAAGATTTGATGATATATATTCCATTAGAATAATAAAATTATAGTATATATCCATACCACTTAAGATAGGTAATGTGATGAGAGGATAAGAAAATAAAATAAAATAAAATATAAAGGAGGAGGATTTTACCACTTGAGTATCGTCTCCTTGGGAACCTCATTAATACACTTGGATTTGGAATTTTGGTAAGACCAACAGGTCTTGTACATGTGGAATCATCTTGGGAAGTGAATTGGGGTTATTTTTTACTATATTCAAGGCTTAGAATGTATTAAGATAATGGGAAATGAGGGGTGATATTTATAGTAGAGGATAGGGGTGTTCCCTGATTATTTTATTCATTTATTTATTATTTTGGATCAAGAATACCAATAGTGTTGATTCCCATGACTAAATACAGTAACTAGAGAATTTTATTTTGAACTAATGAGTTCTTACCTCATAAATACATAAACTATAACTCAATTATTCATTTATTTACTTATTCCTTGATATAAATATATCGTATTTTTACTTATGAGATATCTATATTTTATTTATAATTTCATAGATGAGGTTTTTATAATATTGTCTAGATTAATACTCACAATGGCCAAATAACTATTCCAATTGTAATGTTAATATTTAACAGTGTATATTAGTTCATCTAAGCTTAGAGTTTCTTGTGACATAAGATATCACATAAATTTAATTTATTTAAGAAGATACACACCGTAAAATATTAGGGTGTTACAATTTTTTCTATTTTCAGAGAATTACCCCATTAATTATAGACTTATCTAACTCCATGGAAGTAAAATTTCAAACCATAAAACATAATATTTATGTCTATACTCACCACATCACTAGTAGTATCCTTTAAAACTATTTGTTTTCATTAAAATGTTGAGTCAACTTCTAAAATACTTACTCTCTTAGAGAAATTTCAGCATTATTTTATCTAGATTTTAAAGAGATTTATATTTTCAAGATACCTTAAAACTTATTAGATTTATATACTATTTTATAAGGTTTTTTTCATCCCAATGTTTACTATAATGACTCATGCATCCTGTACTGTTAGTTCAAATGGACATTCCATTATCATGAATAATAGGTACATATTTTACCAGATCTAATGTGAATACCTTATTAGCACATTGGGATGACTCTGAATTCTACTAAAATACATTATTATAGTCATTCTTCATTTTCTAAAAATTATTTTCATCCTTAATCTGCCTTTGTTTTACTATAATGAATTATTCTTCTATAGAATAATTCTTTTTCTCGTGTTCCTTGATAATTATTTCTTTCTCGTCCACCATTACTTTAAGGATTTAGATATCCTCAATATGATACTTTCCATTGTTTTAATATCATCCCCAACTTTGTTTAGCTTGTTAAATTTATTATTAATATTTTTAACTTCCTTTTTAAGTTAAGTGTTTCTGACAAAACATACCTCATTCTTAGTTATCATCATATTGTTTTCAGATATAGAATGCACTAATAATCAAGAGGGGGTGAATTGAGTTCTTGAAATTTTATTTTATTATAAAATAAACCTCTTTTATATATGACTAACTTCTGATATTTTTCTTAAAATAAATAGTAGCGTAAATAAAATCTCAAAGAAAAGAGGTCAAACACCGAGATTTAGAGTGGTTCGGGGAATAAATACCCCTAGTTCACTCCATCAATGATCAACTCTAAGTGATAAGTGATTTTCACTAAAACAATCATTTTTATAGAGAATTTTATTCCTTTTTATAGGGACTGCATAACTGATTGAAATCATTCGAAACATGTTTCAAAAATATGGGAGCTTTCAACTGGGTTTCATCATGGCTTTACAAAAAATAGTTGTAACAACCCAAACTTTTATCAATGAAAATTTTTCCCTTATTATAATTATGTTATACGGTATAAAACATATAAATAACATATATATCCAAATAAAACCATTATTTTCATGAATTAATAATTAAATAAGTGGTATTCATAGAAATTAAGGAACCCATGACAATGGAATAGTAACTTGACCTTTAGAATAATAAAGTGACCATTAGGAATAGTAATCTGGCCAATAGAATAGTAACCTCACCTATGAAAGTATAAATAAAATTTATCCATATTATAAATGAAAATATGATTTAATTATATCATGGTATAAGTAAATAAATTTTTTAAACATGATAGATTAAGTGTTTGATTTTTTATAAAACATAAATATTTATTTTCAATTTTTAATTAATATAATGATTTAAACGAAAATTTATTTTCATAAAATAGATTCATAAATTAATAATTTGTTTTCTTATGATTATAAGATAATTTTATGTGACTTTAACTAATTTTTTCAAAGTGTACTAAAATTAGTTATAATTTTAGAATCAGTATTTTTTGAATAAATGATGATTTTAATTAAAAATAAAATTTATCATATTTAGAAAATTATTTTCATAAAATTGAGTTTATTTTTTAAATATACACATTGAAAAATGGTCAGGGTAATTTTTTTAATTTTTCTAAAATAGTTGAATTTTTGTGAATAGTGAAATATAGTAATTTATTGTATTTAATAAATAGATGAATTATTGAGTCATAGATGATGTATGGATGATGTAATCCCATAATATCAAACTATAATTCATTATTTAATATATTTATTGATAAGTTTAAAACTATTCATTTTCTTTATCCAAAATAATAAACTAATGGATAAAATAATCAAAAAAACACCCCTCTTCTCCCCTATAAATACCACCCCTAACCACCTCTTTTCATCACACCTCCTGAGATTTGAAGCATATTAAAATTATTCCCAATGATATTACCAATACTCTACCACAAATTAAGGATCTTTTGGTCTCAAAAAAATACCAAACCTAATTTCCCAAAGGAGTTTCTCAAGGAGAAGAATTCAAGAGGTAAGACCGTCTTTCATTTTCTTTTAATTTCTTTTAAATTTATTTTATTTTCTTATTATCTTCTCAAATAATCTTATCCAAGTGGCTTGATAACTCTATTATTTTATATATTCTAGAATTTTATTATGTTAATGGAATAATATATTATAAAACTTCTACTCCTCTCCCATTTATTCTAAAAATTAAAACATTATATGTGAGGTTTTGATTTATCACCTTTAAGGATGACAAGTTTTCATTTTCATTTAATAGATTCAATGTTGTTCATAAAATCATTATAATTGTTGAAAAATATTTTAAAATTTATTTTATAACCTTTTTATGTTTTGGAACTAACAAATATACATAGTATTAAATAATAAAACAAAATTAGTTCATGATGATCGAAAATCCGCCAAATTAATCTAAACAATTATCTTTAATGTTTTATCTAATAAATCGTCATAATATATAAAAAAATATATATAAGACCGTTTAAACTTATTTAAGTTCATTAATAACATATGATTTCAATTTTGTATAATTATTCTCACTTTATATGATCTACCATACATATATACAAGTGAACTGATCAGGAAAACCAAGAAAACGAACACTTCTGAATGATGAAATTAAACTCTATAACTCATTAAAATATTCATAAACAAACTTAATAAAATTATAATGAATAAAATAAATGTAAAATAGGTTTTTAATTTAGTAATTAATTAATATAATTTAATTATCTAGGATATTAAAGTGAAGAAATCATTCATACATCAGGTAAGAGGATTTTCGAACCCAATTTCCTTTCTTTGGATTATTCATCTTTCATTCCAAGTTTGAGTGTGGATGTTCGTTTAATAATCCTAAAATATAATTTCATTTTTATTACCTTTTATTTTATAGGATATACATGTTTATAATATTTTTTATAAAAAATAAAAATATTTTCCAAAAGAACTCTTCTTTCCAAAACACTTTTTTGACTCCTACTGAGTTATTTCTTCTTCGCTCAAGAATAATGAAGTTTATGTTTTTCCCCTTTTATTTGAGAACCCCAAGTTTATTCATGATTGATTAAATCATTAATAAACCCATTACTTTACATGGTATACTTCATTACTTTGATTGATATATGTTCTCTATGGCATGCATGATTATGTAATGTTATGATATGACGGGTGCGCTCGGAATTATAAAGAACTCCAATTCATTGGGTAATATGATGTATCTCATGAGATAATGTGAAATATTCATGAACATGATGCCATATTTTTCA
This sequence comes from Viscum album, assembly GCA_963277665.1. NCBI lineage: Eukaryota > Viridiplantae > Streptophyta > Magnoliopsida > Santalales > Viscaceae > Viscum > Viscum album. The sequence goes on from OY728135.1 coordinate 1,183,474,184, forward strand.
CAATTATGATGTTTTGATTATGAACATATGTTATGCATGAACATGATGTTATATTTATTCACAACTGTGTGCGGTATTTGACCACTAAGACATGATGTTTCATTTTTATGCATTTCAAAATTCTATGCATTTATCTAATGCTTCCTATCATGATTATGATGATGATCCTATAATTATGTGATTATTATTATTATTATTATTTTCTCCCATTTTATATTGATTCAAATATTTTTTATCATATTTTTAGGATTTTAGCTTGCCCCTTTATTTAATGTGTATCATCAGGTGATTACTTATACTAAGGAGAATGTGAAGGCCATTAGGAAGCTAGACAAAAAGGAATTGAATAATTTTTATGTTTTATTAGGTAAAATTTATCTATAAGAATAATTTTCCTAATACACTAAACCATTTGATCCTATATTTTTAACACTATTATTTTTTTTATCTTTAAAATGATGTAATGGTCATTTAAGAAACATTAGGGTCTCTATAATATCCTTCAAAGGTTATTTTTAAAGAAAACTTTATAATAAAAAAGGGAATAAATAGAGTGTTTAAAAATTGATAACATAGTTGTAAAATATAACTTAAAGAAGGAATAAATCTACAAGAGATATGATAATAAAGGATATCGGCTCGAGGAGAGTCTTCTTAAATGAAAACTTGGGTGATAAAGATAGCACAACTATAGATATTGAAAATTATTCTATTTTTTAAGTAAAATATAATATTAAATAAGAGATTCAAGAAAGGGAGTTCTTAGAATATTAATAAGGTGTTTTTTTATTCTCAATGTTTCACTTATTACATATAGACCACTTAAGAAAATTCATGTAGTTCTTCTTACTTAATCACACAATAGAAGATCCTTAAAATCTAGGATAAGAGATGCATCCTTTTCTTAGAAATACCTCTACAAAAGTACTAACTATTAAATTATCCTTTTACTAGTTTCTTTTCTTGGTAATTTACTCTTATTATAATCATTTTTACCATTAATAGGTAATATATTAATTAATTAACAAATGTTAGAATAATCTATCACTGAAATTACACTAATGGTAAAAAAATACCAGGTTTCAAAATGATGTAACTGATTGCAGATCATCACATAGCCATTTATAATCACATGGATGATTTCATCATGTATCAAAATCATTTATCTGATTACTCAATGTAACAAATTTATGTATCTATTTGATCTATGTATCTGATTTCTCACATAAGAGATTCGTCAATATAGACAATTCATCAACATAGGTGATTTTTACGTATCCATTTTCATGGATTAACCATTTCACATAGGTGAATCTTTCACGTAGATGATTAACATAGATAAATTATTGACATATATATTTCTTCACTTACCTAAATGCCTCACATAGCTGATTTTCCAGACTTAGGAAAATTTTATCCATAGTGTCCAGAATTACAGTCTTGATGAATTTAAGAGTAGAAAAACTTAAAATAAAGATAAAACCTAATAAAAACACTTAAAACAAAATCATTAGTAATATATGAAGGGTATTTGAGATCATAAAACATAAATTACATGGGATGTGTTTGAAAAACATTAGTATTCCAACAATATCCCCCATTTTTAGGACCACAAACCCAATAAAAACATTAAACACAAAATTTTAAAAGGTTTAATATGATTTTTCAGAAAAATAAATAATTTATATAGCACTTTTAAAATCTAGTGTTTCTTCTTTATTTATCCCCCTTTATGTGAAATTTTTAATCTCTCTCTTAATGTGACATTTAGTTAAATTTATCCCCATTTTTGTGTCATTAAAAATAAAGAGTAAAGGAAAAGAAAAACGTGGTTAATTTAGCACTTGGAGAAATGAGATATTTAAAGAGAGAACTAAAATTGAATGTGGAATTATTCAAAATAAATTTATTTAGTAAAAAAATAGAGATTAAAAACATTAAATGAAAATAATCACTCAGAAAAATATAATAAATGAATAAAATAAAATGAAAAAAAATCACTAAGAAAAGGATAATACATGAGTAAAGAATAATTTCATTGATTTTAATTTTTATACAAACATACATCCACTCAAAACCCAGAAAAAACAAATAAAAGAGACTATTTATAACACCCAGGCTTATTAATAGGTTTAAACTAAGAAGGTAGTTTGGGTGGATGTATATTAAAGGCAAGGACATTTATATAAGTAGTTGTAGGTTCTATTATAGATGGAATCACTTCCTTCTATATCTCTACATTAGCTCTCATTTTTTATCCTATATAAGATTTGACTTGTGGATGTTAAGCAGGCTAACCAAGAATATTTTAAAGATTACCTTGAGTTGTATCAAAATAATAAGAACCATGGGAAACAAATAGAACTTTAATTATAGTTTCATATGATGATGTTACTTCCTTATAATGCTCATTATCTAGTTCAACATCCACCTTATCTTTCTCTTTCTTATGGATCGGGCTTGGATTATAAACAATAACAAATTTCTTTCTAGTTCCCGTTAAATTATTTGGAGGAGCATGGCCAAGAGTCCTTCTTCCTCTTAGAAAAAATTATCATGTCTATTATTTTGATTATATCTTACTTATAGAACTCAAGAATAAGAATTATTTCTTGTCTATGAATTTTATAAACAAATGAAATATCATTTATTATAATCCCTTTAAAATATTCAAATTAACCAGATAAAAACTTGAAGGATCACTAAGTATGGGATAAAGGTTAGTAGCAGATGGACTAGATCAAAGTCCTACTAACACATTCTTTAGAATCCAGTATATATAACTATACATATTAATCATTATTCCATTCATGGATTGAATTTTTTTCCATACTATCCAATTTCTCTATTAAAAATTTGAACTACTTACTAAATAGAACTAAATGAAGTTTGAGTCACTAGTAAACTAAAAAAAATAGCAGTAGGATTGGGTGCATCATGCACAAATAAAGCCAGAGTAGGTGAAACAAGTTACATGGAAGGAATAGGACTTAGAGGTATTTAGACAACCAAATCCTTACTTGTAGAAGAAACTATCATAATTGTAACTTCTGCAGATTCTGAACTGGATTCCTCTTCTAAAGATTCAGAGTTTAATCCTACAACTTCCTTTTAATATTTTTATAAAAAAAATTAAAAAACATGGTTGATTTATAGTTAATATACTGGGAGACCTAAAAACCATTCCATGTGTATCTTTAGAGACAACCAATATCTCTTTCAAATTATCACAAATATATTTCTCAAGATAACCCATGGTGTCATTCAAAAACACATCTATTCCTACACCAAGATTTCTAACTACTTTTATTGTTCCTTGGAACTAACCCATAATATCTTTCTTATACTCTTGCATTGGAATTTCTGTGAACATATCACACCATAGGAATTGAATATATGAGGAAATAGAATTTAACTCTAAAATCAACTGATCAAATCCACTCTAAAAATATGGAACTCCTGAGGTCACTGAGGTAAAAAATATTATAGTCGGTTGAAACTTCTTAATAAAATCAACTAAAACGCCACTAAACTTTGTAAAGTGTACTATTTCCTTCATTTCTCTCCTAATAGACTTAATATCATCAAGAATAGATTTTGAAATATCAGATTTCACCATTTGAAGATTTTGGAATATGTCTATTTGAAATAAAACCATCACTCCAAACTCTTTGAAATATGAATTGGTAGGATATACATATTTAAAATATCTAACTAGAGATTTAATCTCCTTAATATATTTTTCACTTACTTCAAAATCATCATGCTTCATAGGAGGTAAAATTAGAGATTCTTGATCATCACTTTTTAGGTATCCATTAATCGAACCAACTTGTAAAAATCATCCATGTAATTATAATTATCCCTTAACTATTTGATAAAATACTTTTAGGATTTCAAATCGTGTTTCAACACATTTTAATATCCAAAAATTATCACACTCAAACATTACATCATAATCAATAGATTTTATTTCTTAACCGTATGAGCTCTTACTAACTGAGGGTTCTTCCTTATGCACTGGAGATGGTGATGGAAAAATTGGTGTATGAGAATGATTAATAGTATTCATAACCACATCACAGAATTTATCTCTATTATTAGGTGATCTAGGAAGAATTGGATCTATTTTTTAATTCTCAACTATAGCTCTATGGATTCCTTCAACAACCAAAAAACTAGGTTCAGTCTTAACTAGCCTTTATTTAGGAACTAGAACAATTTTCTCAATAACTATCTCATTAAGATGAACTCCTTCAGCAACATCAATAGCTTCACATCCTAGGATAAAAATAGCCTCTTCCACTGTAGGACTAATCTCAAGAAACTGAGGCTCTACACTGATCACTTCTGACTCTTAAACATCCCTAGAAGATGTCATCTCATTACTTTATGCATTTCTATTTGGTAAGGCTTGTGATGGCTCTCCATGAGGCAAACTCTCCAGACCAATAGGATTCAAATAATTTGATAATGTGTCCTAGAAGTACCTAATAGTCTTCAACAACACAGAAGACAAAGTATAACTTTTATGTAATTTTACTTACCCTCCATCATTCAAATAAACTTCCTTATTCATTAAAACTAGGGATATTAACCTACTATAAGGAAAATAATCCAACATACCTTTTACTTTTGGTAGTGATGCATGAAACTCATTATATATCATGGAAAGTTTCACTTCATATGTTTAATCATAGCATATAACAAGTACATGTCCTAAAACATAACTTTATCCATCTCTCCTACTCTTTAGTAAATCCTAGTTTGTAAAAACATACACAAGGCCTTCCATTAAGTTTCTAAATCCTTCACTAGCTTCTTATCAAATTTATAGGTTTTAAACAAGAATTTAAGAACATATGTCTATCCTATTTAACTTTTAGAAACCAAGTTGTTACTAAAATTATACTCCCCTTCATAGGGATAATGAAATATCTCATCCAAATAAACTTATGAAACCATCACGGCCCAACCATTTATGTTCAAAGAAATAATATTATCTATTACGAAGAACTAAAACACAATGTTACTCATGAACTCAATTAACTCTTCTTTAAATATAAAACTGGAAATCTTTTCATCAAAAGAAAAATCCCATTCTTGAAATAAAATTATCTTATTCAGTAATATCTCTGTAGACTTCATCTAATCCATATCGATGACCTTTCTATTGATAACCCTACTCAGGGCACCGTTTCTTTTTTCTTTCATGGATAAATGAAATATTATATCATCTCCATGCTTATACATTCTTACTATAGATAGGTTTGATGGAGGTTGATCAATTATCGAGAGTTTAGGGGTGATGGTTTAGATTCTGGAGGAAGAAACACATAATAAAGGTGGAAGGGTTGGGTCCTGATTGTGTTTTGGTTCATAGATCCAATTCCCAAGAGGCTTGCGTACCCTATTTGGGTTTGGGTCCATTCTAAATAAAAGTAAATAAAATAAAATAAAAACTAAAATAAAATTATTTATTTTCTAAAGCCAAAATATTTAAATTGTGAAATAGAATAGAATAATTAATATTCATAAAGAATTAAATAAAATAATAAAAATTCAATAAAAATAAGATGAATTAAAATTCATTTAAATTCAAATAATTACAATTCTATTTTGATAAAATCAAAAAAATCACATGAAAGGGGATTAGTGAAGATATACACTAAGTGATTCTCAGTAGAGATAAACTCAAGACTAATATAACCTTTTTAATCATGACCTCACAAGAAATTATGCCTTTAGTATATATTCTTCATTATTGAAATATTTATTATATTCTTTGAAATAATGATAGCACTATTGTTATCACATTTAATTGATAATTGATTATAATTGAATCAAAAATCCATCAGGGTGTATTTCATCTATAATACTTATCCACAATAACTACCAGCAACAATATATTCTTCTTTGGTAGTAGATAATGCAGCAGGGTGTTGCTTCACAATAGACCAGGATACTAGGTATTTTCCTATAAATTGGAAGGTTCCTAAATTAATCTTCCTAACTAGTCTATAACCAAAAAATTCATCATATAAATATTTATTTAGATTTAAATTTTTTTTTTTTGAAAAATTAAGGAAAGATAAATTATTCTTTTTAAATATCTTAAAATTATTTTGAAATATTTAAAATTAGATTCCTTAGGATTTGAATTAAATATATCACATAAACATACTAAAAACATAATATCTAATCTATTTTAAGTCAAATTTAATATACTTCTAATTATTCATATGTATATATTTTTTCAAATGGCTTCCCAACTTCATTCAAGTCAATATTTTCATTAAAACTCAATGTATTTGTATGTACTTTACCACTTTCAAGTCAAAAAAATTTAAGTAAGTAAATTATGCATTTTATTTTATTTATAAAATTCTTCAATTACTTTTTATAAATATAAAAACCTAGAAAATAAATTAACTCATTCATCATGGTCATTTCAAATTCTTTTTGCAATATTTTTAAAAATTTATTACATAATTTTTTATTTGTAGAACCAAAAATCTCATTAGCAACCAATATCTGAACTAAAAAATATATAAAGATAAAGTTTTCTTAAATAGTTTCAGATTAAACACTCCCACTGAAAACCCATTCAAAAAAATAAAATAACTTAAACATTCATACCAAGATCTAGGTTCTTATTTAAGTCCATAAAGAGATTTGGTACGTTCAAAAATAGAATTTAGAAAATGAAGATTTTCATAACCAGTAGGTTGTTTGGCATAAAATTATTCTATAATAAAAGTATAAGGCCCCGGCCTTAAACCTTACTTAATATTGAATTAAATGAATAATTCACGTTGAGGATCTTTTCAGGTTTAGAGTTTTAGAGAATTAGAACATAACTATTACATCTTAAAAGATTACAAAGTAGACACTTCTACTAAGTCTCCATAAAATAAAAACTCTTAAAAAGAAAGATGTCTAGATTCCATGTTTTAGATAGCATGAAATTCCCTTGATCCCATCCTTGACCTTATTCCACTTGAAGTCCTGTGAAAAACATTTCGAAAAACTTGGGGTGAGCATAAAAAGCTCAGTAAGGGATACAAAAAGAATGAAAACTGTTAGTTTTTCAAACATCAAGTAAACCATGTATACTATATCAAAGTAATACCTTCACCTTCATGAAGTAGTAAAAAAAATCATCACTGAATAAAGTATCATTACTTACCTTTTTGTAACCAAAGGATTACCATAAAACCCATATAAAGAACACATAGAATATATAAACATAACTTGGGACATAAACATACTTAAGTGGAATAACCATACGGTTGACTTCCACACATATCACTTAATGGAATAGCCATACGGCCAATTTCCATACATACTTAATGGAATAGCCATACGGCCGACTTCCATACCCAATGCATTGGAGGTTATAACGTAACCACCCATCCTGGTATTCACGGCACCACCCGTCATATGGTTTATAACGTAACCACCCGTTAAAATGTCCAAGTACCATTATAAAATCATAAAACATAAAACCAATATAAAGGAATGATAACATTTCCACATTTCAATCACAATATAACATAAATATATTGACATAATAGAATCCTTTTTCAAAACCATTTTCAATACCAAAATACATAAAAGAGTATATGGTATTTATTTTATTCTAAAAACATTACGGCTTGTTGAGAAAGCCAAAGATCAAATAATACTCGCGGCGGTGGAAAAGGTCGTTGTCACCGCGTACGTTAAAAAAACATTCCTTTTTGTCATTTAGTAAAACGCTTCGTAGAAAAAGATTCCTTTTGTATAAAAGTAAAAGTCAAAGGAGTTTATACACCGTATAAAACAAAGTTGTGTATAAAACGAAATATGCCTCAATGAAAGGAGATTGAGACGAAGTCCCTTACCTTGGGTCCGACTTGACTCGATCGTTCTTTAACGTCCTGAATAATAAACTTGAGTTAATTTATACTTGATTAAGAACCTTTTTAAAGTTCATTATTCCTTTAATATCACTTATTGCCATGTTATAAACATTATGTAACCATTTAAGTTAATAATGTTAGTTTTGTCAATATTTGGTTCTTAAGTCGAAAGTTGACTTCTTACAATTACATGTTGTTCGTGTGGTCAAAAGTTATTTATATCCAGAATGAAATTCCTGATTTGGATATCATATATATCATATATATCCAGCATATACATGTATTTATAATATTACATAATCATTTAGGGGTAAGAAATGAAATGCACCGTTCATGGAGACGGTAAGCCGTACGTACGCATGAACGCTACTTTCATTTCTTTGTCATATTAGTGGAATTAAAAATAAATGAGAGGTATGTATATTTTAATTCCAGAATTATATTCATCATTTAGATATATCATTAATTATATATATACATTATATACATGTAATTTTAATATTACATTACATTTGGGGATAAGAAATGAAATGCACCGTTCATGGAGACGGTAAGCCGTACGTACGCATGAACGCTACTTTCATTTCTATGTCATACTTTAATGGAAAGAAATAATAATGATATAGAGGTATATTATAATTCCAGTATAACATCATATATAATAACTTTAAATACATCCTTTACACGTCCCACATATGGCATTAACGAATCACATCACTTTTAGGGGGCGGTAGTCCGCACTTCCTTAAATGAAGATATCGTGTTTACCCATAATGGAAACCATAAAGGTATGCCAAAAATGAAAAATACAGAAGCTTAAAGAAAACATAAACATATTATATATCATATATAAAAATAGTGACATCATAATGGCCACCCTTGAAGGTGTTAAATGAGTATTGAACAATCATCGTTTCGGGAGGCAGAATTTCGCCATCCACGGAAACCGTATGTTCTTTAACCATTTGATGTAGTTGTGTGAGAGTGTAGCTCAAATAAATATTATAAAAACATCCTAGTATATTGAATATACTGGTGTTGTTACAAAATAAGTAAATAAAAAGAGTTTAGAGGGTTGGAGAAGCAAAATAAAACAAATGAACAAGAGAGAATGAATTACCTTTAAAAGTGTAACTCCCTTTTGATTTGAGCCTAAAGGCTTCCTTTGAAAGGATTATTCCCAAAGGGAATCCTCTAGGATGAGTAGAGTTATGTGGAGAGAGTAATGTGGCAGGGTTTGGCCGAGCCAAAGGCTTGAGGAGTGTGTGAAATGAGGTAGAGGTGGGGGCCTTTTATAAGAGGAGAGGAGGGGCACTTTTGGAAATTAAAGAAATATTACTTTATTTGAAAATGTGTTTCGGTTTTAAAAGGTACCAAATTGATATACTTCGTGGATAAGGTGATAAGGGTTCGAAATCCACTCATCCAATTGGTTTTGGACATGTGTAGGTTTTAGATTTTTCATTATCTTTCCATTTTATTTAAATCGTCAAATAATGATGTCATCACTGCATCATTATTATGTCATATATAATTTAATTTATTTAATGTCTAAAAATTATAAGAAAACTACTATGATGTAGGAAATCTTTTTATCTTTCCAATTACTATTTATAATAAAAATTTGGACTTGTATAACCCCACTCAAAAATTATTTTAGTAAAACAATTTATGTTAGTGTTATTTTCACTTTACCATTAAATAAAAATATATTAATGTCATTTTCCAACTAAAGTGGCTCCATGGGGTCCCCAAGTTGGCCCATGGCTTTTCTTGGTCGGCCATGACTCACCCAATAGGTTTAGGACAAGTGTCATGGTGTTTTCACATTCTTATAATACCATTTTTACCTTAAACTACACTAATTACCTCTAATCGCGATTAATGAAAAAAAGTTACTATTCACCAAAAAAATATTTTAATCTCATTGAACCACATTTTACTTCTTAATGACAACCATGTATGTCGGATTTTCAAAATTCAATACACATTATTGGTAAACTTTCATTTAACTGAAAAATCAGTTTGCTTGATTACCACTTAGTGGTTTCACTATTCATCAAAAATTGAAGTTTTTCAGAAAATTACCAAAAATTCACCCTAAGTTATATTTGATATTCCGAATTCAAAAATGAAGTCCATTTTAAAAAATTCAAAACATATAAGTAAAATTAATTAATTTAATAATTAATTCCCGCTGTCATGACAAATAGCGTGTTTTTGTGAAACAATAAGTATCAAAAGATTGACACCAGTTTAAGTCCAATTTCAAAGTGAAATTGATTCCAATGACCACCATTGGATTAACTGGTAAAAATATTTTCTAATTTCACTTTAAAACCAATTAAAATAATAATCTAATCATATAAATAAATTAGATTAAAAAGAGGTTTTGAATTAAAATACAACATTTTACACTATTTATAAAAAATGAACTTTATCAGAAAGGTACCAAAAATTTACACAAAGTAAATTTTGATGTCCCGATTCTAAAGAAGAGTTATATTTGGTCCAAAATAAAGTATAATAGTGATCAAAACTATATTTAATGACGTTTCACCATTAAAAGGTGATAAGTGAACCTTTAGTGAAAATTAGAGTATATATGCCCTAAAAGTGAACTCTTTCCGTATTTTAAGCCTTTATCTTTTATTGGGTAAATGTATAAACATTTAAAAACATATCTAATCATATTTTAGTTATTTCTATCCATTCCCTCCAGTACAACGGCTACTTGTTAACTAACATTTAAAATAATATTATTTTATTACTAGTGTGCTACGTAAGTTTCAAAGAAACTCATCGTTGCGTATCGGGTACGCTATCGAACATAGCAACCCCTTTAAAATAAAATTAATATTTAATTCGTAAATATTAATAAATATGAAAATTCTTTATTCTTTATTTACCTGGGATGTTACAAAAAGCATTTAGAAAATCATATTTTACATCCAATTAATATAATTTTAAATTAATATGTGATACATAGGCTGGGAGAATCCTAATGAATTATAATCTAGTTATAAGTGAAAAGGTCTCTTCATAATTTATACCTTCTTTGTGGTTATAACCTTTAGAAACTAATTTATCCTTATTCCTATTGATCACACCATGACTATCTTGTTTATTCCTAAAATCCCATTTTTTCCTATAATAGGATAGTTATATGGCCTATAGACTAATTCCCATATCTTTTTCTACTTCAAAGAGTTTAATTATTCTTGAATTACTAAAATCCACCTCTCATCCACTAAGGATTCCTCTATAGTCTTAGGTTCTAATTTAGATAGAAAGGAATAAAACTATACAAGGATTACTACACTATTTATATTCCTAATACCTTTATTTAAACTTCATATGATAGTTTTTGAGGGGTTTTTATTAAGTGTTCTAGGCTATCTAGGTAGCATACTTTCTGGTTCACTGGTATCCATCATTTCTATTATTGGTTCTGAAAAATAAAGTTCCAACTCATCATACTTTTTATTTTAAAATAGTTTTTAGGCCTCATTTTTTCAATAGAATCACTTATCTCATCAAATTATTTCATTTTGTGATCAAAATGATCACTTTCATCAAATTTCACATGAGTTGATTCTTTATTAATCTTTTACCTTTCATTGAAAACTCTATAAGCCTTGAAAGTAGTAGAATAGCCAAGGAATGTTCCTTTATTAGCCTTTGGATCAAATTTCCCAATATTATCCTTGGTGTTTATAATATAAAACTTCTATTTAAACACATTAATGTATCCAAATTTGGTCTTTCAATTGATCCATAGCTCATAGGGTGTTTTATTTAAAATAAGTTTTATTAGAACATTATTTATGACATAATGTGTTGTATCCACAACTTCAACCTAAAAATGAGTAGGAAGTTTTTATTCGCATTACATTGTTCTCACAATTTCTTGCAAAGTCTTATTCCTCCTTTCAACAAAAGAAATATGTTGAGGTGTCATGGGGGTAGAAAAAGTGTATTTGATATCACGTTTTAAATAATATGAATTGAACTCATGGTTTTCAAATTTTACTCTATGGTCACTTCTTAAATTAATAATTTTGGTATTTTTCTATTTTTGAACTAACTTTTATAAACATTTAAAAATATAATAATCTTTACATTTAACACTTAAAAATAAACCCCAAGTAAATCTAGAAAAATAATCAATTAACACATAAACAAATATTTCCCTCTTCGACTTGAAATTATAGATGAACCAAAAAAATCCATATGAATAAGTTATAGGGTATAGAAGTAGCAGCCTATTTAATTGGTTTAAAAAAGGCTTGTATTTAATTCCTCTTTGACATGTATCAAATAGTTTATTTTTATTTAATTTAAGTTGAGATAAATCTTATACTAAATTTTATTTATAAAATTTTATTAAAGAATAAACATTATAATGTCTCAGTCTTCCATTCAAAATCCATGATCCATTTGTTTCAGTATTTAAATAGTCCATATTTTATCTACATAATGAATTTATATCTAGAGTATAGACATTAGTTGTTCAAGGTACCTTAAATTTAAGAACTTTATCTTCAAAAACCACAAATTAATTTTTAGAAAAATTAATAAAATAATCTTCTTCACAAAGTTGTGAGATAATTATTATATTTTTCTTTAATCCTTCCACATAAATAAATTTTTTATTAGTATTGAGCTTAGACATCCAAATGATCCAACTCCCATAACATTTCCTATAGAATTGTCACCAAAAGTGACATAGGCTCAATCAATTTTTGATAATGAGTGAAAATTATAGAAATATCTACTCATATTTCTTGAGAATCCACTTTCCATATACCTTTTTTCATTGATTCTCGTGTACCTTTTTCCATATAAAGATAAATCAAAAAATAAATTTTTTTGTTACCCATATTCTCTTGGGTCTAGAATGGTTAGCAACTAAATATTTGGGAACCCAAATCTATTTGTGTTGTATAGTAAACAAAGAATTAAATTTCAAAAAAATATTTCAAGGAAAGGCTTGTTTTACTCCAAAAAATTGAAAATATTTCAACCTATAATTATTAGCATAGCTTCCTAACTATCCTTAATAAAAACATGTAATTTTAGAGAGATTCTTTTTCTTAGAACTATGCACAGATTAATTTTTATAAAATGTGGGTTTTTCACCTTTTATTACAATGCCAAATTTATTTTTATGAGAATTATTATTTCTAAGAATTTGATTTAAATAATTTTCACCTATAGTTAAAATACTTTCAGCAACTTTGAAGTCTTGAACTTATTTTTACAATTTTTCATTTTTATTACTATGTTAAATTAATGATGCAGCATAATTTTCCATCTTGATTTTAAATTCTGAAATTTTTCTATTTAAGTCCTATTTTTAATTATTAATTACATAATATGACTTTTTAAGAGTTTTATTTTTATTTTTTAGGGATTCATGCTTAGTTTTCATCATGGTAAATTACTCATTTAATTCCTCATAAGAGAAATTTTCATTTTCAGATTCATAATCTTGATCAGAAGAATAATATTAATGTTCCTCGTCTATATTTTCTATAAAACACATATTTTTATTTTAATTTGAATGTACAACTTCTGATTTTGAAAATGTGACATCATTAGAATCATATGAATTACTCCATGTGTATTTCATGACTTTCTTGGATTTCTAAGTGTAGAAAATTGTCTTGAAGTACTTTTTATATGAATTTTTATTATCTTACATCTGTGGAAAAAATAGTTCAATGTGTCAAATATTCATGAATTAATATTAAATTACTTACGTAGTGTTTATATCATGGTTTTTGAACTTATTGAAGGTTTTATTAAAAACTATTATATTGTTGTAGAACTTTTTTAATTATCAAGAAAAGAGGGAAATATCATTATCCAAAGAAGAACTGTTTGAAGTGCCTTTATCAACTTAGTTATTTTAATTTATTTAAAAAAATTCATATTTTGAAGTTGAGACTTTTAAAAGAATTTTTTTCATTATTAACTAATATATTCTCTCTAGATTCAACTTCAATATCTACCTCATACATCATAAGAGTTCTAAACGGATATTTTTTCATAAAACTCATGACCTATGTATATTTCCTAATATAATATGATATTCCACTCTATTTAGGTGGTATAATTATCATGATTTTTAAGGATTTATATGTTTTACCAGTAGGTTCTCATAAAGTAGAAAAATTATTTCCAAATTTAGTAATCCTCCCATTCATCTGGGTGATTATCTCACTTTACAACATTCTAAAAGTATAAAACTTCATCTTGGAAGTATTATATATCAGAGCTCACACATTATATGTACCTTCATTAGAAACTATTATTGTAGTCGACATTCATGGGCTTTCTAACACTGAGAAACATGGTTGAACACATTCAGAACTAGTCTACATATTATCGCATTAATTTATTTAGATATAGATTATAATTGGAATCTGTATCAGCATCCCATATTTTTTGTAGTGTATCTAGAATTTTATAAAGATTCACATATTTAAGTTAAACCTTTAAAAAATTGTTTTTAAATAAGTGTCCATCTACACCTTCTAACAACCATAATTCACACCATTAAAAATTGGAGCTCTAACCATTGGCATACCTTCGTATTATTAGTCACAATAGCCATATTGAAAATATATTTATAATCTAAACATTGATAGATGATAAATCAAGAATCACACACTTTGATACCAATTTTTTTTAGAGACAACCTACACTAAGACTTAAGAGGGGGTTAATTGAGTTCTTGGAATTTTAGTTGATTAGAAAATAACTCTATTTTAAGTATGACTAAATTATGGTCATTTGATTAACAAAAGTAGTAGTAGAAATAAAAGCACAAATAAAAGATATAAAACACATATATTTACAGTGGTTCAGGGAATAAAGATCCCCTAGTCTACTCCAACAATGCTCAACTCCAATATATTAGTGATTTTCACTAGACCAATCCTTTTTACAGGGACTTCTAGTCCTTTTTTCAAGAACAACATAACTGAGTGCGTGTAGTTGAAACATGTTACAATAAATAATATATTTCAACTGATCTCCATAAAGTATTATAAACAACATCCTTTAAATTTTCTTTTACAAGTAACCTTTATAATGAAAAGAGAATAATCAGAGTCTTTATATATTGATCACACAGTTGTAAAATACAACTAAAAAAGGAATAAGTCTCTAGAAGAGATGATAATAAAAGATAAAAGATCAAGGAGAGTCTTCATAAATGACAATAAGGATTATTGAGATAGCACATATGTAGATCTTTAAGATTCTTATTCTTTATAAGTAAAACATATAAGCATATAGGAGCTTCAATAAATAGATTTCTTAGAATATTAAGCAGGTGGTTCTGTTCTTCTCAATATTTCTCTTATTATATACATACCACTTAAAAAATGCATGAAATAATTCATACTTAATTACATATCTTCATATCCTTAAAATATGAGATTAGAGACACATCCTTTTTGTAAAAATACCTACAAAACAGTACTAAAAATTAAATTATATTTCTACTTGTTTAATTTCTTGGTACTTATTATTATAATTTTTAACCATAAATAGGTAATCCATAATTTAATTAATGAAAAGAAGAATTAAATTGCATTGAAAGTACACCAAAGGTAATAAATAATAGGTTATAGAATGACGTAACTAATTGGAGATCATCACAAATCCAAATTCTACACATTTAAATTATTTTAGCCGGATTTTTTCACATAGCTATTTTTTCACATAGAAGATTTATCTATGTAGCCAATTTTGCATAGGCCTTCTTCACGTCACTAATTTTCTTCACATGGACAAAATAATTCAAGTAGGTGTTTTACTTATGTAGCCAAATTATGACATAGTTGAAGTGAATCACGTATCCATTTAGAAGAATATATATGGTTTCAAAATGTATCCAGATCACATAATTGATTACTCAATGTAAATGATTTATATATTTATTTAATTTCCATAGTTGATTTCTTATGAAGGCGATTCATCAACATGGAATATTTCTATATAGTAATTTTTTTGACATAGTTATTTCATATAAGTAAATCCTTAACATATATGATTGACGTATCTGAATTCTTGAAATATTCATTTATTCACATATCCAAATACCTCACATAGAAAATTTTATATACTTTTTTAAATTTCATCCAAAGTTTCTAGAATTGCAGACTTAAAAAATTTAACAGAAAAAACACTTAAAATAAATAATTAATTTTATGAACACACTTAAAAACAAAATCATTATTAATATATGATGGATATTTGAGATCATTATGATATATATTGAAACAAAATTAGTAGTATAACACATATGTTCTATATATGTTTTCTCTCATTATTCTTCTTCACTAACAGATATATCATTTCCCTTTTTAACATGTTCTATGAAATTGTTATTTTGTATGGAACAATCTTCTTTTGATTCACTTCTTAAGGAATAATAGTAAGCTTCCCCTTTACTCAACACATTTTTATCTTTCTTCTTTGTATTCTTCTTATGCATTATCATAGCTCTTACACTCTTATATGTTTATCCTTTAGATCTTCTATAAGGTTTACCCTTATATTTTTCCTCATTATACTTCACACTCTTCTTTATTATTTCTCAATAAGCTATAATGTGTCCAATTCCTCCACACTTGAAACATTGAAGTGTGAGTTTTGACTTGTATTTTTCCTTACCTATTTTAACATTTTAAAGAGAATATCCATAATACTTTGGGGATTTTAATCACTCTCATTATCCTCTTCCAAGTAACCTGAATATTAAACCTCCTCTTCTTTAATCATCATCTTATTCACATATTTAAATACATATCATCTTTATCCTTCTTATTAATAACTAGATATTTCATCATCTCATAATTAAGAATATTATTGTGTAACTCATCTATAGATAGGTCTTATTTAACTTAAATATCTGTATATTTTGGATCAAATAATCCTAGAAAGTTTCTCATTATTTTTTTAATAACCTTAAAATATTCTAACTTATATCCAGACCCTCTAATATGACTAACTATTTCATTTACACTAGAGAAATACTTATAAAAGTTATCATCTTTAACCATCCTTTTGTCTTAAAATTTGGCCCTCAAAATTTATATTATGGCATCCTTGATCTTAAAATTTCCTTCATGAATATTTTCATGTTTTCCTCACATTTTTTTGGATGTTTGAGTTCCATCACTTTTGTGTAAAATTTGTCTGAAAATGATTATAGTATTACATTTATATACTTTCTACCAACCTATGGATTTATCTTATCATTAAAATACATAGGATAATATATTATAAGATATGGAATCCCCTTAGTAATAGCATCAATGTCCTCTAATCCTTATGATAGAAGATAGGGTAGAATTTTATTCTTCCATTCATGAAAGTTATTTCTAATGACTCAATATTTCAATATATATCCTCCTTAAAGAAATAATATATTAAATAGAACGTTTCAAATGTGATAAAAAATAAAATGAAAAAACCAAGATATATTTTTGAATATTAAATATGACAATTAATACTTAGCCATTAAATTAGCTGGTATAAATTAAAGTAACCATATCTAAAAATATATAAAGTAAGTAGGATGAAATGGAATATAAAAGTGGAATCATTAATTGAAAATAAAAATTTAATAAGCTTGAAAGGGAGGTAAATTTTCTATGGTTTTTTCCTAGATTGATCCCAATCTTAAATTAAGAAAATAATGCTTGATTGAAATCATTTTTAGAAAAATAATAAGTTTGTAGAACTCACTGTGAAATCCATGCTAGCTGAATCACCACTTGTGACTGCTACTACTAGTTATCTTAAACTTAGATATTATGTGGAGTTTATAATATATTTTTAAATTATAAATTAGTATGATATAAAATCTATATAATTGAATATTCATATCAATATAAAATCCTTTTTAATCTTAATACCTTCTATTTACCAAGTTATGTGTTCTTATGAGTCTACAGGTCATGTAAGGGTTCACTCTAAACCTAATTAAAAAAAGGGCTATTATCCAAAAATAAATAAATAAAACTTGATGGCCTTCAGGTTGGGTTGAACACCACCCTTGAATAGTGACTTTACATTATTGTAAATATAATGGTTACTTCCAAGAGAACCCTTCTCTTCACTTATAAAAAGATAAAACTTCCACCACATCGAGACTCACATAACCATTTAAATTCTTTTTTAAACTCTAAAAATTTTCTCATCCTATAATCCAATCCCATTTTAATAATATTCTGGCCACCTTTATATTTCTTAATTACTTTATTTCTAATGAGTTTTCCAAGAGAAAACTCAAGCTTCTAACATGTTTATTACTTTCTCTTAGTCTTTTCTTATACTGTAATCCTTCCTAAATCATCTATAATATTATTAATATAATTAAATTTATATCATTAGTATACTTAAATTTCATTATATTAATTGTACAAAAATTATTTAATCATTTCCTTCCACTAAGAAAATAAAATAACTTCAATTGTCTATACGTGGAGACTACCACCTCCACAGAGTGATGTTTTTTGTTTTCTATCACTGCCACCCAAGGTTGGTATCAAGGATGTATTTGATAAATAATTATTTTATCTATGTCACAAATAAAATTTTAAATGATAATTTTCCATATTCTATCATTCTTTCTATTTATTGAGAAATGGGATCGTTAATCATGTGTTTATGCGAACAACCACCTCCATGAACAATGAATTTCATTTTTCATCACCTCCCATCATTTATGGTTACTATAATGAATTTAAGGAGGATATATGATTTTTATTAAATGTTTAAAATTCTATATAAGTCACATTATCATTATCTAAATACATCTCCTTGCTCATTAAATCATTATAACGCATTTCCATTGGGGGAGATCTAGCCACCGATGTAAACAATGTTATAACAATTATGTCATAAATGATTATGGGATGACATATAATGATAATATAATGTAATAATTATATATATAATATTTTTTAAATTATTTTAAAATGTTTTTTTAATATTTAAAAATATTTATTAATATATCGCCTTTCAATCATTAAACATGTTGAAGACTAGTTCATTGTAATTTCCATTTTCACAAGCCATATTCATGTCTTTCACCTAATGAAAATGGGACTTAATTAATAATTGAAAAAATATATATTATTATATCTTGAATGATATTGTAATGATGAACTTAAAATTATGTTACCCAAACATTTCATATATAAATATTACATTTTATTATATTATTATTCATTATATATCATCGTGATCCATGCTTGAATCATAAT
Organism: Viscum album; assembly: GCA_963277665.1. Lineage (NCBI taxonomy): Eukaryota > Viridiplantae > Streptophyta > Magnoliopsida > Santalales > Viscaceae > Viscum > Viscum album. The sequence goes on from OY728135.1 coordinate 1,183,493,379, forward strand.
GGCTTACTGTCTTTAGAAAATTGGATACATAAAAAATGATACATAAAAGTTATAAATCATCTCCCTCTTATTTATTCATAACTATCACACTTGTTGTACATAAAAACTTAAAAAAAATCATATAATGGGGGGAAAGAAACATAATAAAGGGTTAGATCAGATGATCAATAAGTGAAAAAAAGGCGATATCAATGATAATTTAAGAATAACATGAGAATAATGGTATAGGAATATGATATTGACATTTTGGAATCATACATGGGTATTTATAGATCATAATCATGAGTCACAACATAAATCATGGAAGTTTATAATACATGAATCATACATAAACCAAAGAACATGAGCCGTGAGATAATAACATTGGCTTGAGATCGTGTAATAAAATAGTGTAATAATGTGTGTAATAATCATAATAATAGATATTATATGTCAATTATACCTATTAAGGAATTAATCACATGTTAGGGTTGGTTTAACTACCCATGTACATGCTTTAGGCTCAAGATAACCTCTTGTGTACCCTATTTTGGGCTTGGGATAACATCATGTGTACCCTCTTTTGGAATTGGTATAACCTCCCATGTACCCTCTTTTTGTATTGGGATAACCTCCCATGTAACCTCCTTTGGATATGGTATAACCTCTACTATACCCTATTTTGGTCTTTGGATAACCTCTTGTGTACCCTTTGAGTTTATAAAACATTATTCTTAACCCAATGCATTAGAGAGATATAAAAATCCCACCCATCACATAATCATAATACATTCATCTATATGCCATAATATCATGAAAATATTTTTCATTCCATCACAATTTAACCCATGTAAAATAAAATTGGGTCCATTATCATAACTATAAACCATCCAGAGAATGAATAAGGAAGGTATTATAGAATCATATCCCCAGTGAAGCATAAGTAACACCAAAGGATATTATCATAGATTAAAAATTATTTTTAAATATCATTGGAACATTTTTTATGGAAAATAAACTTTTCATTTTGAAATTAATTGTTTAAAATATAAAAAAGTTCCAAAAATATTAAGGAAGACATTTTCTTTGAAAAGAACCAAGGAAGCTTCAAAGCATTGAGCGATCATGAAATTGAGAAACTCCATTCATGATATATATGTTTAAAAAACATTCCTTTTAAATTTTTATTAAAAATTAAAAATTAACTTAGTATAATAGGAAATACATTCTTGAAAACATTTTAAATAAAATATGGACATTGAAGAAAAAGATTCTAAGCTGAATATTAAAACAAACTCGATTTTCCTTAAAAATATTCTTTCAGTATATTGAGTACATAAATAGAGTAAAATTAAATTAAATAATTTAATCTATATAAATAAATATAATAGAAGAGAATAAAAAATATTTTTTAGAGAAATATTAGATAATTTGATCATCAGAAATTTAAGCATAAACAATCTTAGTAAAAATGTGATTGTAACGCAAAGCCCTCACCTCAAGTATGTCTGGATTTATAATCACTCTAACCTAATGTATAATAAATTTAACTTTATTATACTTATATAACAAAACCATATCATACCCATAAGAACATCTATGGTTTTATTATAAAATTTCAACACCCATTTATTAATAATTCATTATTAAAAAAAATTCTGAGTGTTAACTATTTCATTTTTCATGAAATTTTTGATCCGTAGGTTCCAGTCCTTATACTTTGATCATGGTTCCATAATATATATAATGTTAATAATGATATAAATATCATATATATTCATTATATATATATAATCATCTATAAAAGGTATATATGGAAAAGGGAATTACACTGTTCATGGTGACGGTAGTCAGTACACACGCATTAATGTTGTTTTCTCAATGAATCATTATTACATAATAAATATAATATATATTTATTAAATAAATTATTATAAACACACATGAAATATGGTGATGGAAAATTAATCATATCGATGCATGGAGACGGTAGTCTATACGTACGCATGAGTGATACTTTAAATTCCCATTTGATTGAAAGGAGGTGGAAATGGTTGTGAATTAATAATAATAACATATAATTATATTTATTATACTGTTTTAATCATATTATTATAGATTTAATAGGTTTATAGAAGTTGTATGATGAAATAAAATTGATAGTACTCATTTAATAGTTATACCACTTTGTTGAGAAACCTCCATTGGCTTACACTTTAAGCCTCGAAAGGCTAGTATTATGATTAAAAAATGATTTATAATATGTGTTAATGGATGTTATTATGGTATTATGTTAGTTATTAGCTGATATGGAAGTCTAAAACTTTGTGAATAAGGTATAAGAGGATGTATCTTTTTACAAGTGAGAGGAGGGACACCCTTGGGATTACTTAAAGTATTAAATTAATATAAATTAATTTTAATTTTCAAGTGGCCCCAAATTGATATATTTTTAATCTATGATGGTTATGAGTATAAATAATCCTATCCAATAAAATTTATATAGGTTTATATTTTTTAACCCTTCTCTCTTAGTTTTAACCCTCATAAACACTTTTGATGATTGTCGCAATATAAACATTTTTTTACTCTGTAGTGGTCATGAAAGTTGTTGTAAAATGAAAAATAACCCATAAGTAGAAATAGTTGGTACTATAGACCATATCACATTAAATTGTCCAAAAATAATAATTTTATTAATTTTGAATCGTTTAACAAAATATTATTTAATATAAGATACCATTAAATACATTTTTTGGAATTTTAGCATAATTTGACCTTAAAGAAAACAATATAGAAATATAATTTGAATAAAGGATTTAAAAACAAAACTAGTATATTATATTTAACTAAAAAAATCTTTTAATGAAATAATTCATCCAAATTTTATTACTTTTAATATTTTTAAAATTATTTATTTGATTTTTTTATTACTTAAATAAATATTGTGTCAGCATTACGTATGCATTTAATGTGATTATTCCATAAATAAAAATTAAAAATAAATTATCAAGATAAAAAATATATTAAAATTTCAAATAACCATTTATAACTAACATAAACTCATTTTATCCCCATGAAAAACTATTAGAGTTGTTTAAACAAAGAGAGTGATATTTTGGATTTATTCTTTATATAAAATAATATTAAGGTAATTATCAAAGAAAAATGAAAAAAAAACTTCCATATCATATAATATTGGATGTGGATAGTAGAAATAAGCTCATATAGTATAAATAATTATGGTTTTATATCGATTTATAAAGTTGTATCACATTATTTTTAGCTTTAATTACTCAATTTTCCCATATAGAGGTGACAAATATTTTCTACAGTTACTATTCATAAAAAAAATTGAAATACTTAAAAAAATTAACATTATTTTTATAAATATATAATCCATTTTTTCAATATTAATTTTATATAATTGGTATAAATCTATTTTAAAATAAGCGCACAAAACGCACTGAAAACTGTTTTTTATAAAAATGCATTTTAAGTGTAAAACTAAATTATTCTAATAAAATTACTAGTAAAACCCATTAAATGAATGTTAAAACATTTTATTTAATATATAATATATATATTTAATTAAAATAATTCATAAATTGTGATTAATTTAATTTATTAAGATAAAAACACATTACACACATAAAAATAGTTTCCCAGAAAAAAAATCTATTTTTTTACTTTGAAATGCTTTTATCCAAGTTTGAATGGCCTGAAGGCCTTATTTTTATTTTATTTTTTATAATCCCCAATTCAAGGGTTGAGGGGTAACCCTTAAAATTCACATAGGATTAGTGCATTACGTGACCTGAAGTTCTTAGAGGAATTCATCCTAGACATAACTACTTGGACCTCCCCAATGTCTAGATCATGAAGTCATATTACCAACATCACATTTCTTGTTAAGATATAAATAATTGTATACAGGTATACAGGCCTGGTCCAAATGTAAAATTACATACCCTCTCATTCATCCAAATCTGAAGAGATTTTTTCTGGTGAAACCGCCAGCTCTGAGTCCTCATCTAGAGCTAGTTTCTTTGGTCTGACTGGTTGCATCTACACTTCATGATTTGAATGAGGTGGCCCAAAATGATTTAAGTTTATTTTGAATAAAATAAATATAAAATCTTTGGATGTTACATGAAACTAATTATTGATAATAGATCACATATTCATGTATTTTTTATTAAACAAATAATCAAAAGTTCTAACACCTGATAATGAAATAAACTATAATCGATTAATATATTTGTAAATAAGGTTGTAAAATAATTATAAAAATTGTAGTGTGTTTATATTAAAGTTGTGATATAAATTAATAATATATATATTTTTATTATAAAAGAGTTTTAATCACTTATAAGGAAATCAAGTTTAATTTTAAGGGACTTTGTAACTAAAACTTTTTTCTTTGAGTTATAAAATTTATTATTGAACTTAGTGTTCCTAAGCCCTTACATTTTGAATGATTTTATATCTTTATTTCTAGGAATAAATTGTTTTAGATACTAATACATTTCCTTTAAAGGCTTTATTTTTACTTTTTTTTAAACTAAGGAGTCATTTTGAAAAGATACTCATAACTGTGTATTTTACATAGATGAATACTAAATGTTTTCAGGAAATATCTTTTCATGATTTAGTTTTCATTTTTATGTCTATATTCACAATTATATACCTCCAATGGAGTTATGTTCATGTTTTACCCTATATTTTTCTTTTATTATGTGATTATTTCAAGTGATCATGTTTTTGGTATAAAAAATTTAGTTCATTGTGTTATATTATGTTGTTGATGCCCACCAAATGAGCATTGATAATCTTAGGATTGAAGAAATACCCAAATTATGGGTAATATTTTCCCTGCAAAAGGAATGAAGGAGAATCATGGATACATAGATATGAGTAAGCTATTTCATGTGAATCTTGTGACCTCTAATAATACACATGATCGCATAACCTTAATAATTTCATGAGAATAAGGCATGCGCTTCTCATGATCCATCCATGATCACATGAATCCCCTCTAACAGGACCTCATGATCATAAAAAGGTTGTCGTATGAGTTCCTCTGATCATATGATAGGTCGATTTATGGATGCATGAAAATCACCCAAATTTTCTCATAAAATAAAAGATGTCAAGGGAGGAGGCTTCATGAAAAAGGAAGTTATGCTATTTTTTGTAAAAAAAGGCTGATATGGTCAACATGATCAGTTCATTGATCATGAGAAATCCCTAGGGACATGTCAGCCTCATCCCGCAAAGGCCACTGAACAAGTCAACCATATTGTGTGAAAGCCTTTGGATATGTCACATTATTCATGTCAAGGCCCTCAAATGCATCCATTTGGTCATGTGATTCTTATTTGGATCCACAGACAATCAAATAAACTATCAGTGACAATGCTTGCATGACATCATGATATCCAACATTGATCATGTGACACAACATAGACAAGTGGAGCGATTATCCATGATAATGCTCAAATTAAGTTATGAGATCCATTATTGATCTTGTGATTCCCCTACATACAACTGATATGTAAAGTAATAAGGCATAGGAAAATAGTAGATAAAAATATGGAAAATTTAGAAGTTTCATGTAAAGTAAAGTTACATTTTTTTTCATGTGAATGGGTTACACACCTCGTGTGATCAACTCATTGACCATGCGAATGCCTTTTGAAATTCCAGATTAATCTCATGGAGGGCATCCAATATGCTAGTTTTATCTTTCAAAGGGCCCCAAACTAGTCCTCCTTGATCATCTGGAATCCCCACTAACATGTTAGCCTCATCATTTAATGGTCACTAGACATGTTTCCTTCACCATGAGAAGGACTTTAGACATGTTCATTTGATCACAAAATTCCTAGATATAAAATCGATGGGAGAGAGCCATAGGACTTGTGAAATAAAATCTTGAAAATGTTTCACTGTTATGAAAAGGAGAGTTACATTTTTTCATGCAAAGGGACCCTAGCAAGCCAATTTGATCTCTTGAAGGGCCCTAGACAATTCCTCATTGATCAAGTAAAAGACACCTCAACAGGTGAACAGATTTTGTGAAGACCCCTACACACGTCATCTTGATATTTCAAAGGTCATTTGATATGTCAAATTGAATATAATAAATCCTTTTAATAATCCATTGTAACAGCCCGAGATTTTATGAAAAATATTCTTTTTAATTTTATTAATGTCTTGTGTTGTACGCTACACCAAAAGGAGCTTGAACAACACGCATCCTTGACTTGCCTTGCATTACACGTAATCGCAACCTTCCTCGATAGCGTGTGTAGTACGCAATACTGAGTTTCACAAAACAATGATATGCTATTAAAATATTATTAAAACTAGCCGTTATGAATAGTAATAACCACTTTTTAAATTTTAGAAATTTTATCTCTCAAAATGGACTTCATTTTTGGATTCGGAGTATCGAATTTAGCCTAAGGTGAGATTTTGGTACTTTTCGGATAACTTTCATATTCTGATGAATAGTGAAAATTACTAAATTATAATTAAAAACAACTTTTTTAATTGAAATAATTAATAGTGATAAATTATTAATTTGGGTGGTTTTAAAGTATATTTAGAATATATTTTTACAATTTAATACAATGTTGGTCATTGGATGTAATTTCACATTTAAACCAGACATAAACAAGTGTCAATCTTTTGATAGATATTGTTTCTTAAAAACACGTTATTTGTTTTAACAGCGGGATTTAATTATAAAATTAATTAATGCAACTTCTATGTTATGAATTTGGTAAAATAGACTTCATTTTTTGAATTCGGAATATGAAATATAGCTTAGGATGAAATTTTGGCATTGTTCTGAAAAACATCAATTTTTGATGAATAGTGAAACTACTAAGTGGTAGTTAAAAAACTGAATTTTTCATAAAACTTAATTTTACCGCTTCTGTGAATGGAATTTCAAAAATCCGAGAGACACGGTTGATGTTAGTAAGTAAAATGTGGTTCAATGAGATGAAAATAATTTTTGGTAAATAGTAACTTTTTACTTTTATTTACCACGGTTAAAAGTAAATAGGGTAATTAAGGGTAAAAATGATATTAATATTACCCTAAAACATGTCCTAATCCTATTGGACAAGTGTATCTCGACCAAAAACAACCTTAAGTGTAAAATATTATCATTTAGGCCCACTTGGATTAGATTAGGACATTTATTATTATTTAATTCAAAGAAGAGTTAAAAGAGTTAAAATCAAAGTTTATTTACTAAAACATTATTAATATAGGGTTATACATAAGATAAATTCGATTGTAAATATTAATTAGAAAGATAAAAAGATTTCCTACATAATGGTATTTTATTTGTAATTTTTATACATCAAATAAGTTAATTTATTTATGACACAAAGATGATGCAGTAATTATCTTATTAATGAAATATTGACATAATTGATATTATAAATACCAAAATAAATGTAATTTAATACTTTTTATGAATTCCACTAATTTTCTAGGTTACTATGATATATTAGTGTTGATTTAATAAACTTGGTTTGAACATATAATTCTGTTATGACTTTTACAAAAATCATATATCAAATAGTGTCAAAATTGACACAAAATAGTTTTTAAATAAAACATTATATTATTAATTGTTATTTTATTCCTAAAAATCTAAGGTTCGGCCAAATAACTTAGATAAGGATATATATATTAATAATAAACAATTTGTGGTTCGTTTGGCATGTTATAGTAAGTGTATTAACCATATAGTGTAAGAAAACAAAAAGACACGGTAAAAGTTAAATTATTTAACTTAAAGTTAAATCTAATTGATAAGGTTAAAATAATAACCTAAACTTGTCTAAATCCTATTGGTTGATAGGATTTAGACCCATCCCCACTTTAGCTTCGAAATAAGACCCTTTGGAACCATTATAACCCAATTTTGACTTTAATATAAAATAATATTTTGAGATATTCCTAAGGTGCCCCTCTCCTCCCTTATAAAAGGGCACCTCCTCCCCCTCCTCCTCACACCAATTTGAGCACTCAAGCTCGGCCAACCCCTGCCATTTTCTCCTCTACACTTCCCTAGAATAATCCTAGAGGTCCTGGTCTTCTTCAAATACCAATCTTAGTTCCCTAAGTGGAGTATTCAAAGAGGCGTTCCAAAGAAGAGGAGCTTCGGACACGTACAAAGCAAATCGGACCTAAGGTAAGGGAAATATCACAATCTCATTTTTATCCGAGATTGTTTATACTTTGGTATTTACTAGGGTGTATTTTAGCATCCACATCCATGTTTCCTCATTATGTAATATTATTTCCATCCACCTACAATTGTTTAAATCCTATTTTACCCTTCGGTGAGTTTTTAGTAAAAGATATGAAAGGAATCTTTTGACGTTTTTCGTACGAGGTACTTTTTTGACTTTTCTGACAAAAGTACGAGAAGAATGTTTTTTTTAACTTATACGGCATGAATGGATTTTTAAAACATTATTTCAAAAAGATTCCTTTACAAGTTTTCAAGTTTATTTTTAATCAAATTCTTTTAGTTTATAATTGTACGACATTTTAAGAAAGGAAAAGTGTTTTTGAAGCATAAAGGATATTTTCCTCAAGAATGAAGTTCAAGAGTTTTATCAAAATTATTTTCCATATAAGATAATATAGGGTTCTATTTTTATCCCTATTATTACATGTATTTGATTATGTTGTGATGGAAATATTTTTATGAATTCCTTTATCTTATATGAATTGTTTTATGATGTCATGATGTTTAAGATTCCCACTTTTATTACATGGGTTATGCAATGATGTATGATTTACGACTTTGTGGGACACATAAGAATGGTTTCATTATGAGATGGGTGGGACCTATATCTCCCTCCAATGCATTGGGTAAAGATTTTATATCTCATGAGATAGACATGGCTGGAACGGTAGGTTATACCGGTTCAGTGAAACAGGACTGGAACGAGGGTGACTCGATTCAGAAAGGGACTTTGTCCACTAAGATAGTCTTGGCAATGAGTATTGACTAACAAGAAATGATTCTCTATGATTATGTGTGTATGCCACAAAGTTTCATGTTTTAAGTTATGATTATTGTGATTATATTTCACTGCCATGATTTATCCCATGTTATGAAATTATGCTCTCTTTTGCAGGTTAAGATTTCCAAAAGTTATGTTATTATGAATATGATGTGATTGATTTCTCTTTTGTTTACCCTTACTGAGCATTTGAGCTCACCCTTTTATGTTTTCTTTTCCCCAGGATATAAAGAAAGGTTTTAGGTATAAAAAAAAGGAAGATCTTTATGGGAGATGTTGAAGATCTTTCACCACGATTAGAAGATTATATTCCGAGTTTCCAAAGACACTAAACTATTACGATCCTTGTGTGTGTGTTTTTGTTATGTACTAAGTATTCCGCAAAAGTAATGTAGTGTCCATGTACGTCAATATTCGGGTCTCTATAGTTGGTATCAGAGGAAAGGTTTAGTCAACCTTTGGAAACTAGGATGCGAGAACTTTAGTGAGATCCCTAGAGATATTTCTAAGGTATGTCTAGGGATGTCCCTAAGGTTAAGTATACGTATAGGTTATAGTCCTAGAATTGCGCTAACGATCTTAGAATTTGACCTAAGATGTTAGATATTGAGGGTGCTTTCCCTTTACTATGTTGTCTTCCCTAGCATGATTTCGCCTCTCACAAATTTTTTTTTGTGTTTTAGTTAATGGAGGGAACCAGAAGGAATTCGGTTAACATTGAATCCAATGGACAAATTGGTGAATATGAGAAACAAAATTGTGTAATACCTAGAGATAAAGATATTGTGATTATGGCGAATCAGTCATCGCGATATATGATTAACAAGGTGAAATTTAGTGGTATGACTAATTCATCAAAGAAGAGGAAGATAAACTATTATGCATGGTCGCATGTTGAGGAGCATAAAGAAAGGAAGATTGAGATTTCTAAAGAAGGGAAGAAGAACCTTGAGGAATACCTCAAATGGAGGGACCGATGTTATCTGTGTGGAGAAAAGGGTCATAGAGTGACAGATTGTTATGGAGTTCAATGTCTTATTTGTGGAGAACATGGGCATTACCCAACTCAATGACCTGACCTAAAAAGTTACTTCTAAATCAAGGAAGGACTTATTCCAGGACAATCATTGAAGTGGATGGAATGAAGTGTTTATGTATTGGTATTCAATAATAATGTTTTTGAGGTACTTTTATGGTGTACTGAAATATTTATGTTTTGGTCTATTGTGGTTTTCAATAATTTTATGTTACCAGTAACCATGAAAAGTGATTGAGACATTTTTGGCAAACAGATGATATGAGCATAATGAAGGGATAAGAAGATAATGAGATGTTTGATTGTATTCATGATCTCATGATTGATATAAAGACTAAGTGATATCATGGTTTGAGTATATATAATTTTTGTATTTTGGTATGTGGAAAGAGTTAACTTTTGACAGCATTCATGTTTTCACTAAGGTTTAATTGGTATTAATTTTTCAAGAGAATACATGATTAAGGTATTCACATGATTGGAATGTGACCAACAAGACATATCTTATGATATATGGGGATCAACGATGGTATTAAATCTCTGGTAATTGTTTTTACTATATTATGAGAGTGGACTGCAGTATTATGGATAAGCCTAAAGATTGGAATGGATTATGTTGGACATAAGATAGTATTGTTTAAGGATAGAAGTTTTTCGATATTATTGATGGGATGTTATAGTAATATAGTTTTAGAAAAAGGACAACCTGCAGGACGGGCGACAGCCCATCGCGTCGGACAAGGCTGTGGGAATCGAACCCACAACCGAAGTGCGACTGGCCTTTATCACCTACCACTGGCCTACAGGAAGTCCCTGTTTATTAGAAACTAGTTTTATTATATTAAGCAGTATGATATATGAAGTATAAAGTCCATTTTAGGAACCATATATGATTAATCTCACTATAGAATGACTTATGAATATTTAATAACTTTTTCTAACCTTTTGTTTGATACAGATGGAATGACACGTCATTCTATCACATGATCTGATAACACTTCACGAATAACAAATTCAACTTCATTTATTTAAGAGATGAAGTGGAAATTGTACAAGGCACGAACAACAGTGAGATTGTACCAAAATAAAGTAAGTATTTATTCTAATTCAAATTCTTTAACTTTAGGGAAACGATCTTGAAAACCAAAAATGTTGTCCTAGTGATCTTATATCTGATGAATCAGATGGTACCTTAGATCGTCACAAATTTATGGCTTTGTGATTGCTGGCTTTTCCATAGCCATGTTCTCTACCACTCTCCATCAGAACATGATGGTTAGATTTCTCTTCCATATCCATATTTTCACCTATGTGGAAACCCAGTGATTAGTTTATTTGGGTAACCGTTAAGTTTCATACTTTTGTTTTTAAAGATTGGTTTTGATATTCCTTTTTACGATGTGGGTTTCTATTAAAGAAACTTTCGAATAGTAAACCATTTATAACCCTGACGAATTTCGAGGGCGAAATTCATTTTAAGGGGGGTAGAATGTAACAGCCCGAGATTTTACGAAAAATATTCTTTTTAATTTTATTAATGTCTTGTGTTGTACACTACACCAAAAGGATCTTGCACAACACGCATCCTTGACTTGCCTTGCATTACACGCAATCGCAACCTTCCTCGATAGCGTGTGTAGTACGCAATACTGAGTTTCACGAAACAACGATATGCTATTAAAATATTATTAAAACTAGCCATTATGAATAGTAATAACCACTTTTTAAATTTTAGAAATTTTATCTCTCAAAATGGACATCATTTTTGGATTCGGAGTATCGAATTTAGCCTAAGGTGAGATTTTGGTACTTTTCGGATAACTTTCATATTCTGATGAATAGTAAAAATTACTAAATTATAATTAAAAACAACTTTTTTAATCGAAATAATTAATAGTGATAAATTATTAATTTGAGTGGTTTTAAAGTATATTTAGAATATATTTTTACAATTTAATACAATGTTGGTCATTGGATGTAATTTCACATTTAAACCAGACATAAACAAGTGTCAATCTTTTGAAAGATATTGTTTCTTAAAAACACGCTATTTGTTTTAACAGCGGGATTTAATTATAAAATTAATTAATGAAACTTCTATGTTATGAATTTGGTAAAATAGACTTCATTTTTGAATTCGGAATATGAAATATAGCTTAGGATGAAATTTTGGCATTGTTCTGAAAAACATCAATTTTTGATGAATAGTGAAACTACTAAGTGGTAGTTAAAAAACTGAATTTTTCATAAAACTTAATTTTACCGCTTCTGTGAATGGAATTTCAAAAATCCGAGAGACACGGTTGATGTCAGTAAGTAAAATGTGGTTCAATGAGATGAAAATAATTTTTGGTGAATAGTAACTTTTTACTTTTATTTACCACGGTTAAAAGTAAATAGGGTAATTAAGGGTAAAAATGATATTAATATTACCCTAACATGTGTCCTAATCCTATTGGACAAGTTTATCTCGACCAAAAACAACCTTAAGTGTAAATTATTATCATTTAGGCCCACTTGGATTAGATTAGGACATTTATTATTATTTAATTCAAAGAAGAGTTAAAAGAGTTAAAATCAAAGTTTATTTACTAAAACATTTTTAATATAGGGTTATACATAAGATAAATTAGATTGTAAATATTCATTAGAAATATAAAAAGATTTCCTACATAATGGTATTTTATTTGTAATTTTTAGACATCAAATAAGTTAATTTATTTATGACACAAAGATGATGCAGTAATTATCTTATTAATGAAATATTGACATAATTGATATTATAAATACCAAAATAAATGTAATTTAAGACTTTTTATGAATTACACTAATTTTATAGGTTACTATGATATATTAGTGTTGATTAAATCAACTTTGTTTGAACATATAATTCTGTTATGACTTTTACAAAAATCATATATCAAATAGTGTCAAAATTGACACAAAATAGTTTTTAAATAAAACATTATATTATTAATTGTTATTTTATTCCTAAAAATCTAAGGTTCGTCCAAATAACTTATATAAGGATATATATATTAATAATAAACAATTTGGGGTTCGTTTGGCATGTTATAGTAAGTTTATTAACCATATAGTGTAAGAAAACAAAAAGACACGGTAAAAGTTAAATTATTTAACTTAAAGTTAAATCTAATTGATAAGGTTAAAATAATAACCTAAACTTGTCTAAATCCTATTGGTTGATATGAGTTCGACTCATCCCCACTTTAGCTTCTAAATAAGACCCTTTGGAACCATTATAAACCGATTTTGACTTTAATATAAAATAATATTTTGAGATATTCCTAAGGTGCCCCTCTCCTCCCTTATAAAAGGGCACCTCCTCCCCCTCCTCCTCACACCAATTTGAGCACTCAAGCTCGGCCAACCCTTTCCATTTTCTCCTCTCCACTTCCCTAGAATAATCCTAGAGGTCCTGGTCTTCTTCAAAGACCAATATTAGTTCCCTAAGTGGAGGATTCAAAGAGGCGTTCCAAAGAAGAGGAGCTTCGGACACGTACAAAGCAAATCGGACCTAAGGTAAGGGAAATATCACAATCTCATTTTTATCCGAGATTGTTTATACTTTGGTATTTACTGGGGTGTATTTTATCATCCACATCCATGTTTCCTCATTATGTAATATTATTTCCATCCACCTACAATTGTTTAAATCCTATTTTACCCTTCGGTGAGTTTTTAGTAAAAGATATGAAAGGAATCTTTTGACGTTTTTCGTACGAGGTACTTTTTTGACTTTTCCGAAAAAAGTACGAGAAGAGTTTTTTTTTTAACTTATACGGCATGAATGTATTTTTAAAACATTATTTCAAAAAATATTCCTTTACAAGTTTTCAAGTTTATTTTTAATCAACTTCTTTTAGTTTATAATTGTACGACATTTTAAGAAAGGAAAAGTGTTTTTGAAGCATAAAGGATATTTTCCTCAAGAATGAAGTTCAAGAGTTTTATCAAAATTATTTTCCATATAAGATAATATAGGGTTCTATTTTTATCCCTATTATTACATGGATTTGATTATGTTGTGATGGAAATATTTTTATGAATTCCTTTATCTTATATGAATTGTTTTATGATGTCATGATGTTTAAGATTCCCATTTTTATTACATGGGTTATGCAATGATGTATGATTTACGACTTTGTGGCACACATAAGAATGGTTTCATTATGAGATGTTTGGGACTTATATCTCCCTCCAATGCATTGGGTAAAGATTTTATATCTCATGAGATAGACATGGCTGGAATGGTAGGTTATACCGGTTCAGTGAAACAGGACTGGAACGAGGGTGACTCGATTCAGAAGGGGACTTTGTCCACTAAGATAGTCTTGGCAATGAGTCTTGACTAACAAGAAATGATTCTCTATGATTATGTGTGTATTCCACAAAGTTTCATGTTTTAAGTTATGATTATTGTGATTACATTTCACTTCCATGATTTATCCCATGTTATGAAATTATGCTCTCTTTTGCAGGTTAAGATTTCCAAAAGTTATGTTCTTATGAATATGATGTGATTGATTTCTCTTTTGTTTACCCTTACTGAGCATTTGAGCTCACCCTTTTATGTTTTCTTTTCCCCAGGATATAAAGAAAGGTTTTAGGTATAAAAAAAGGAAGATCTTTATGGGAGATGTTGAAGATCTTTCACCACGATTAGAAGATTATATTCCGAGTTTCCAAAGACACTAAACTATTACGATCCTTGTGTGTGTGTTTTTGTTATGTACTAATTATTCCACAAAAGTAATGTAATGTCCATGTACGTCATGCTTCGGGTCTCTACATCCATGGGTCTAATAATATTTCCATGATAGAGTGATCACACAGTCACTATTTATCACATGACACATAGATGGCTCCATGGATAACCCATGGTAGGTTCACATGAAGCATATGATGCTCAACTAACTCAATCCCATATATGCGATATACATGATGTGCAAGTATGTATAGAACTGGGGAATAAAAACCTATAAATTACTCCCCCTAAGCATAGAAAACACACTGAGACACACGGACAGAGAGACAAAATAGACAAAGGGATGTACATAGAATAAGAGACTCATGCATGGGAGCATAGAGGAAGGAGTGTACTTATTATAAAGGAAAGATTTACATTTTCAAGTTTCTTATACTAAGTAAAATTTGGGAATAAATTAATGAATTATATGGAATGTATATATTTTTCATGTGATCACATTATTAATCAAATGAAGGACTTCTTATGCATCGGTTAGATTACACAAAGCATCTTCTTTATGTCAACTTGGTTACGTGCGGTCTCAAAAATCCATGTATAAATAATGTTGAATCATTTAGTTAATAGAGGATGAAAAATATGGAATCCTTATGTGAAGATGGTATGTTAATTTTCACATAAAGGCATCATGCACTTTTTATGACCTAACCAAATCATGAGACAACACATATACATGTCATCCAAGTCATGAGAATTCCTCCAGACATGTAAGGAAAGTTAGTTGAATCCCTCTATATGAATTGGTTAGGCCACATGAAGACCTCCGAAAAAGTCAACCAAATCACATGGAAACCATTTGACATGTTATCCTTGATCCTAAGACACCCTTTGATGTGTTTGTGTCATCACGTAATGGTTCCCCAGACAATTCAGCTGAATCAAGTGGCAGCCCTCTGACATGTGTGCTTCGGTCATGCAAAGAACCTCAAACATGTTAACCAGATCCCACTAAATCCCTTGGATGTGTCATTCGTGTCATGTGATAGCCCCCATACAAGTTAGCTGGATCTCGAGGTAGTTATCCAATTTTTCAAGAATACAACCAAGATATGTCCTCTAGACATCATCATACATGTCAAGTAGAAAACTATGACATGTACAGACATACTCAAACATATTATACATAGACCCTCCAACATGCCAATCATGTCAAACATACACATTGGGATATGATAACCTTATCTGGAAGACACACTTAGATATACTCCATTTTGAACTACAGGGAATCTGATTCCAATCTAAGCAGGATACGTAGGATTCCTTCATATGGCCTAAGATCTTATTGGGCATCCACCTTGGTGTAATCCCATCCATATCTCAGACACTCTAAACCATGGGACCCAAACTCTCTTATGGTTTCATCATTATTACTTATCCATAAGTAGATTGAGAAGCTAATTGAACTACAGGGACTTTGATTCCTTCTGTAAAAAACATATGTAGGAAGCCTTCCTAAGTCTCGATCTTCATATCAAGCACCCCATTATAGACACCCAATTTTATAATTTTTGAATCAATATGCAGTGATTTTTATCACTTATTATTCTTTGTTTCTAACATCGAGTTTGACTCATGTGGGATTAGGGATTTGCAATGATCGTATCACTAAAACCATAAATTTCCCTAACCATGGAGACCTTAGTGTGTGATCCCCATTAAGTTTCATGATATAACTTCCCCATACAGGGTAATCCACATTAGTGTAAGTCCATAAAGCATTCCTATATTGGTAAACCTAAGGGAAATAACCCTTACAGGTATTATTCATCTATTACCTCCCATCATCGGGTTGAGGGTAGATCAAACCAAGATGAATCTAATTAATGTTATAGGTAGGATACATAGGATTCTTTCCTAAGGATTGAGATATATACTTGGATCCTATGTTTCATAATATATTTCCTTTCTATGTAACATTAAACTATATATCTTAAACTTAAACAAACAACATGGTTTTTCATTCTTGTTAAACATAGGATATGTAGGACACCTCATGGAGGTGCAATCACAGTTTAAAAACACTAATCGCCTCCCTAAATGATAGTAAACTCTGGAGTTCCAAGTTATAGAGATTAAAAATAAAAATAGATGTCCATTTCTAATAAATAATGGGAAATGTATGAATAACATCGAACACATACAAATGGTGTCATTAATATAACTCCCTTTATAAAAATAAGGATTCAACACCCGATCATTTTATTAGGGTAACCAGTTTTATATCAGTATTTGTAATAGACTCATAAACATATCTTAAATCTATAATAGAGTCTCGGAGTACACAATAATTATCCCTAAAATGTGTGATGAACCCAACCTCCCATCCTCTAATACAATGTGATTTCATAAGTTTTGTTGGGTATAAAACCCAAAATGACCGCCTTCCTTTGGAAAGCAGGTATATACCTTATTATGGAGGTGGGAACCATTGAGATTTTCTATAAAAGATGAAAATGGTAAACCTAATTTTAATGATTGTGAAACCATACGTGAACCCCCACAATCAATCATCAAAGACCATACCACTTTATAAGGAAATAAATATGGTGAACTTGATGTGAAAGTGGATAATGACATAATAACTAAATCATTTTAGGCATTGGGAATCTTGTCTTCTAAACATGGTAACCTTTCACGTCTTTCAAAGGAAACAAAAATGATGAACCTGACATGAAATCCTTTAACCTTGTTAATCCTTTCATGAGAATAAAAGGACAGATTTTATAGATCCCATTAAGCCATTTTTTTGGGAAACAAAATGGTGAATTTGATATGAAATCCTTAAACTATGTCATCCCTTTCATGGGTTAAAAAGGATAGACTGACCAGTTCCCCTTGATCCATTTTGTTCTATGTTTGTTGGGAAACAAAATGTTGAATCCAATGTGAAATATTTTAACTATGTTTAACCTTTAATAAAAGAAGGGAACACCTCTTTATCCTTTAAATATGAAAGTAATTGATCGACATGTACTCTTATATATAATGTTTCACTAATAAGGTGTCTTGTTTCCTCTCCATGACTTTTTAGACTCCATACAACCCAAATGGAATCATCAAATATGCCAAGGAATTCTAATATTGTTGGAAAAGTAGATAATTCGTGTAGAACACTTCAAACTATTGTGAACAACCAACTAACACACCAATCATGTGCATCATCTTCCATAAAATCATTGGCCACAAGGCCCCGACATACGTTGTCATCAATGCAACCCCTCCAGTGCTAGTTGGTGAACATTTTTGTCCAAAAGTACCACATCAATAACTACATTCTGACTTTGGTGGTAGCTTATGAAATCCTTCAGAGGATGAATCACCACATTCCATTTTCCCATGATAGGTTGTAGAAGAGGAAGTGACCCTTATTGCCACATTCAACCACATGAGGAGTTTATCCCCAAATCCCAGCAATACATTCCTTCCCTACATCAGGGAGTTGGATAGGGAAAATCACCAAGTAGAATCAACCAATCAAGAGATACCTAGGATGGCTCATATCTATTTTGGTCATCATCATAGACATATGACTGCAATTCCATAGGAAGCTATAAAGTAATTTATAGCTACCCCAACCATCCAGCTTGGGGCATCCAAAAGGAGAGTCTACATGGGATATCCAAAAAATGAAATTGTAGACCAGTCTTATATCCCTATTAATACCAATATTCATGAGGCCCACTGGTGTATACTGACAATGGACCATAATAAATCCCATATCATCACTATCCAAGAGCATATGAATTTATCACTGCTATTATTTGTGACTATGAAATCCCAAGGAGAACCCTGGACCACATGGATGTGTTATTTTTTTTAATTTTTAACCCTAGGACCATATTCAATAAAGAATCTTACCCACTAGATGGTATAGCGAGAACCTCCCCATTAAACGGCATATTGGGCACTAACTCGTCAAACGAGATACTCAATTGAAGAGGAGCACCAACCTACTTATGTCTCTGTCAATATGATATCAACTAAATCAGATGAATTATCACAGAATCTAGACAAACACACTCCTAAGTATTATAAACATACTCTTATGCAATCATCCAAGTCACAGTAGGTTGGGCCACCTTTTGACTCTGGCACATGAAATGAAGGAACCAAAAGTATAAATTTATAGAAGTTATTATAGAGAACTATCAATGAAGCATATGGATAGTGGAAATAGTGTATTCAGTCTCTGGGGTCCATGTTGACACTCCCATCATCATCCACTCACCCTACTATTGATAAAGGAAAGGGTATTTTCATGACTAATGACAGTCAACCCTTAAGGGTGGAAATGAAATTTCTATAGAGGATAAGATCACTCAAATCCAATGAGAAAATAAGGATCTATGGGAAATAAATGTTGGAATACTTCTGGGATGGATTCCTTGGAATGATGTACCAACACCTTTCTATAGAGGTTTGCCTTGTAATTAAGTTCACTAGCCCACATGGCTGGGGTAATTTTCATATTTTTCATCCCCACATAAGGTGGAATCTAGGAATTGTTCCACCTCACCCCTACCCATAAGGCTAAGTTCATTTTTATATTTTCCACACCCTCGTTGGGGGTACTCTAGAAACCATCTCACCTCACTAGTTG
Source organism: Viscum album (assembly GCA_963277665.1). Taxonomy (NCBI): domain Eukaryota; kingdom Viridiplantae; phylum Streptophyta; class Magnoliopsida; order Santalales; family Viscaceae; genus Viscum; species Viscum album. The sequence continues at coordinate 1,183,512,848 of OY728135.1, forward strand.
CCACAAATCCTCCAAGAGATTAGGGTTCCTTTAATTAGTGGGAAGTGTATGAATCATCTAAGGCCCCCAATTATTTAGCACCTACATATAAACCAATAAAGACTAGGTAAATGCACCTTGAACTCCAAAATCATCCTTGTTACCATTCCAACATATGTACAGGTAGCATGTAGGAGAAATAGCATGGTCACTCACCTCTTGATGATAGATAATAAAGGGTATATTGCTTCCAATAAAAACATGTCCTTGGGTAATTTAACTATGACACAAAGAATGATTTGAAAGAACTCCCAATAATGATAAGGCCTAGTGATGCGGGGTTGATAGGACATAACAATTATGTTACCTTCCATAAACTTATCGAGAAAACAATAGATAATTTATTTATCTTTAGAAAATGGATTCAGAAGTAGATAGACAAGGGGATGTGAGAACCACCAACTCTTGAATCCCACTCCACTCATGTGATCACTTTGAATAGGATACACAAGTTGTGTATCATAACATGAGCCACATATCTCTAAATGATAGTATATCTTCTATTAGTGAGAGACAGAACAAAGTTTACTTATCCCAGCCAAAACATATCACCATATACCTTGACTATTCTAGGGATAATGATTTGATAGAACTCCGAACAATGAGGAGGATGAGTGAAGAAGATTTTATAGGACATGAAAATAATCTCTCCTACCACTAACATATCGATCACACAATAGAGAGTTGTTTATATTTAAATACTGGCTAGAGAAGCAGGTAGATGAAGGATTTATAGAGTTATAACATCTTGAAAATCATGAAATATAAATAAGATTCATCCAATATCCATTAAAAAGTCACCCAATTGACAGGTTATGGCACGATATGTCTTAGTGACATGACCTTAAACTTCATGACAACATCTTGGTCACACAATATTAAAATTCATGATACATACAAAGAACATGATGATAAAATACATGACAACATCATCATCACATGACATTAAACTGCACATCAACCTCCTAGTCACATGATCTTAAACTTCCCAATATGTCCTAATCACATGACATTAAATTGATTGATATTTCCTAGTCACATGGCATTAAACTGCAGGATACATTCTAGTCACATGATACTAAACTGCATAAAAATTTATTATTTGCATGATGTTAAACTTCATGACAACGTCCTAGTCACATGATGTTGAACTATATGAAAACCTATTTATTGTGTAAGATGAAACTAAATGAAACACATCCCAATCACAAGATGGTAGACTGTGTGAGATCTCAATCTATAGGAGATATCCTTATCATCGCGTAAAAAATATAGCTGTCAGGAGTACCACTGATATAGTACTATAACAATCCTAACAATATCACAAAATCACCAATGGCCTTCAGTCTCCTGCTAAGGGAATTACCCAACAGGTCACCTCCCTGGACACTTAGATCTGAGCTTCATGGACAGCTTTCCAAATACAGAAATCTAGGGATCAAGGGGAATGGCGTCATCTCCCTATAAGCTTAAGCAAAGTTTATTGTCATATCTGGGTAGCAAGAATGGGGTAAGAATAGTTCTGTGACCCCATGCAAAAATCCCATCAACATATTCTGATGGTATGAGGAGTACAGAAGTGGGAAAACATCCCCACTTCAATCAAAGACATCGACCAACATATCCTGGAAATTGAGACCATTTAGGAATACATTCATGTATATACCCTACTGAAGTATCAATACTTTGTGATAGAAATATAGGATGTCCACCAGTATATTCTGGTGATGATATAGGGATAGGAACCTAGTGCTATCCCAATAACTAGAGATGCATATCACTATGATCAGTATGAATAGATGGCTACTCCGAAGCAAACACACATTCTTTCTCTCATCAAGGAGGATTACTGACATATTCTGTTAAAGTAAGAGGCATAAGATTATAATCATATCCCCATTCTAACTGGGGTTAACCATGCTGGTTTGGAACATGCCTCGGGACAGGGCACATTTCTATCGAATAAAGATAGTTGAATACTTTAAAGAAGTAGGATAGGGAGTATACCCCCACTCCAATTGAGGTATGTTATCATAGTATGGAAATTACCTCAGGTAAATCTCATATCCTTTCTAATTAAGCTACTTGAAATATTCCTGCTACTTATAGGACCAAGATAACATCCATATTTCCACTAATTAATGGCTTCACTAGAATATTTTAGAGGTTATACAAGATGAGGCCCATATCCCTTCTCCCATTATAGATTTCCTTTGACATATTTTGATGGGGAATTCATATTTGAACTGGGATCATACCCCCACTTCATTAGGGATTGACCAGCATATTTTGGGAAAAACCATAGGTAGGCTCATATTCTTACCGATAATATAAAAGCTCATCATAATACTTCATTAGCTTCTCAATAGTAAGATCATATCCCCACAGAACCAAAAAAATATCAACAAATTCTAGAAACCATCATATAGTTGGATCATTTCCCTACTCAACCACTAAAGGAAGTCCTACATATTTGAGCCGTGACATATAATGAATATCATATTATTTTTCTTATTAATGATATTTTCCTTGACGTTGTTTTACCCATAACTTCAAAACCACAAGGGTCTATCGACTCTTAAATCGAAGTAGAATACAATCACTTCTTCAATATTCCTCTTTATAAAAGTATAGAGATGGCTAGTAGGGATTCTACTTCTGACATTCACCATGGTCAATATACCCACAGTGATATCTCTCCCAGATAAGGTAATCATCCCCTTCCCATACACCTTCATATATATAGGTTCTAAAAACCCATAAAACTTTATATAAAAGGTGCTAAAAACACTGGGGTTAACCATATATAGTTACCCAATAACCATCAATAACACTTCACTATGGTTAGTAGGAAACCCGGTGAAGAAACCTTTATGGACTAACTAGCTGGAGGTATAAAACCCTGATAAATAAGAGGACAACATGGATATTAGGAGAGAGTTAGCCAGAAACAACCTCCCAAACATGCTATGAACCATTTCCACTTCCAATTACAAGACTCTAAATAGTTTAGAATAGGAGTTCATAATTTATATTCACCCAAACATGTAAGATACTTATCATAGATTGAAGGATAAAAACCTCCCTTATCAAGGATATGTGGGTCACCTCCAAATCAGAAATACACTTCATTGTCAACTAGACATGGTTGCATTCTCTATGTCCAAAGACCTAGGATCAGAAGATTATAAAAAACTCCCACGGAATGTATGTCTCTACATCATGAAAAATGTCTAGTGACTGATTGGAAAATCTTTTTAATATGTTCATATCCAATGATGGGTAAAGTATAGAGAGTTTTACTTTACCCTATCCATAGGGTAATTAATATCTCTAGAAACTATATCCATAAATTCCATAACTACAAGAGAAATAATGGGATCAGATTGTGTGAGCCTTCAAAAAAAAAGTTCACCCTTTATCATTCATTCAAAGAGAACTATTATTGGTTCTCATATCCCTATTGATACTAAGAAAGAAACCTCTGAAGCTATAACCCAAGTGGGTAGGGTATAAAATCATACATAAGGTTTATTCTAATGGATCTTGATCATTGGCCACAGTAGATAGAGAATGTATTTTCCCTCCCACTAATGAAAGGTTTCTCAATAAGTACTTTTCATATCTTCTGTCAAGTATCCTAGGTCCTAGAAACAAGACTCCAAACTGAATGGCATACCAGGTCCTATAAGTAAGACTCTAAACTGAACGACATCCCATGTCCTAGATGTAGCACTCTAAACTACATAGTATCCCAGGTTTTGGAAGAAATAATCTAAACATCACAACATCCCAAGTCCTAGTAGAAATACTCTAAATTTCTTAGTATCTCAAAACCTAGCAACAATACTCTAAACTAAATAGCATCCCAAGTCCTTTTAGAAAAACTATAAACTTCACAACATCTCAAGTCTTGGAAATAAGACTCTAAATTGTATAACATCTCAATTCTTAATAGTAAAACTTTAAACTTCATAGAATTAATCATCCTTACTGCATGACACTAAACTAAAAGGAATTCATCCTTACTATATGATTTTAAAATGCACAAAATTCATTCTCTCCACATGACATCAAACTGTATGAAATATGTTCTTACTGATTAATGTTAAACTACACAAATAATATTAATTCATGAATAGTCCATTTCACATGATATAGATCTGTGAGAAAGAAAAATTAAGTTCCCATGACCCCATGTTTGAGCAAGATACATATAGGGAATCTCCCCTTTAAGAATAATGTGTCGATTGATTCTTGCTATCACAGGATACATAGTGATGCCCAAATCTCAAATCTTTGGTCCAAATGAAATATAAACAGGAAATAAATTTACCCATATACATATGGTTTAGACCTATATAGATAGTTTTCCATTAAATAACTACATGTGGATTGATTATTTTTATCACAGGATATGTAGTGATGCTCAGATCTTGAATCCTGGTTCCAGCTACAATATAAATAGAAAAAACACCCCCTCTACATATGGGTCAGACATGCACAAAGTGTTTTCAATTCAAGGAATATGTGTGCATTGATTATTGCTATCAAAAAATAGGTATTGATTCCTAGATCTCAAATCATGGTTCCATCTGCAATATAAATGGAAAAAATTCCCCCCTCTATGTATTGGTTAGACTTTCATAGAGAGTTTTCCCTTAAAGAACTACATGTGGCTTGATTCCTACCATCATAGGATATATAGTGACACCCATATCTCAAATCATGGTTTCAACCACAGTATAAATTGAAAACATTCCCCCTGTACATATATTTTAGACCTACATATAGATTTTTTTTAATTTAAGAACTACGTCTTTCTGGATTCTTGCCATCATAGGATACATATTGATGCCCAGATCTCAAATCCTTGGTACAACCACAATATAAATGGAAAAATTCCCCCCTTCGTGTATGTTTTATAACTTTATAGAGATTTTTCCATTCAATAACTATGTGTGTCTTGATTCCTGTTATCACAAGATATGTAGTGACACCCAAGATTGAAATCCTAGGTTCATCCATAATATAAATGGAAAAAAACAACCCCATCTGCGTATGGGACAAACCTATATAGAGATTTTTCTATTAAATGACTATGTGTGGCTTCATTCCCACTATAAAAGTATATATAGTGATTCCTAGATATCAAATCATGGTTTCAAATTCAATATAAATGAAAAACAATTCCTCCCTATGCATATGGGTCAGACCTTTGTTAGAGTTTTCTATTCAATAACTATGCATAGATTGATTATTTCTATAATGAGATAAATAGTGATACTCAGATCTCAAATACTAGGTACAACTATAATATAAATAGTAAAAAATATTCCTCCCTCTCTGTTTGTGGGTTACACAAGCATTGGGAATTTTACCTTTCAAGAAATACATGTGGCTTGATTTCTATTACTATAGGATACATAGTGATGCATGGATCTCAAATACTAGGTCCAGCCACAATATATATAATAATAATAATCCACACTCCCACTTTAATACATAATGGTCCTATATAGGGAGTTATCCAAGATCTACTCTCAAATGGCTTAATAGACTACCAATTTATCCCTTGTTTATCACATCAAGCATGTCTCATGTGAGCTTAGGGAACATAAAAATCCACTCTGGATGGCATGATCAAAACATGTCTTAGATAGGGAATCACATCATAGTCACATGATGTTAAAATACATGACCATGTCCTAGTTGTATGATTTTAAACTTCATAACTAAATCCTAGTATCACGGTGTTAAACTACATGATAAGAGGTCTCCATGCTAAACAGATCACCCCCTAATGATGATGTATTCAAGATTCATGTATCTTATCCTTTTTCCTTGAAAATGTGTTCAATTCACACTAGAATGTTCTTTAGGGTTCTCAAACCATTCTTGGATATTATGTTCTCCATAAAAAAACATCATATATTTTATATCTAATTTGATACCCAACCAATTCCTCAAGTCGATATTCTTCTCTTGGAAGCCCATGGACTTTGGGCTCCCTTGGTCGTGGTTCTTCCCTATAGAAAATTGGTAACAGGTACTGGCTAATACAAAAGGACCCCACTAGGATTCATTGAATAATTGACACTATTCTAAATATAATGTCCCTAGAGTATGTTTGATCCCATATGAGAGTCCCCCCTTAAATCAAGGAGTTGTTATCTTGATATCATGGGTTATGGGATTCCACCATTATCAATGGTTGACTTGTGCCCACTGGTTTCCACCTCAAATTAACTCATATATTCTTGGGTTATTATTTACACCTTCCATAACCCAACTATTCTAGTGGATTTGGATACTTTTAATGTTACACATCTATGCATCGTACCCATCACAAAAGAAAGATTATGACATCATATTATTGTACCCTTCCATTTTAGGGTATGCATCTTATGGGAACACCCAACTTCCTAGAGTCAGTTAGTCCTCTTAGTGATATATCCTGGTTTCATGATGTTAAAATACATGAAAAATTCATAGTCACGTGATGTTAAACAACATGATATATGGTCTATCTTGAAAGACCTATAATTAGTTATAGTAGGCCATCCTATCTATAAATATGTGCTAAGGAAAAATTCTTCACCTCAATACCAGGATGAAATATGTAAATTTCCTATCCATAATAATGATCCAAATCTATGTAGATGGCCCCTTATCCAACCTTGATGTCTGGACTCACTAAGGGAAGATGATCGAATGGCCCTCTCCCTTGCGTATGAGTCAAATAAACATAAAGGGATATCCTTAAAAGAAATGAATATGGCCTAATTCTTTCCCCTAAAATATGTATAAGGAAACCTAAGGTATCCTAGCCATAAAAAAATACTTATACCTATGTTTCAAAAGTTTAGGTCATACATAATCTATCTTATTATGTATGAGTTGGATCTATGTATGGATTTCTTATGCATGAGATAAATTTTCACAATAATAGATCTAGTATATGGTTACCCATCAATAAGCCTATGAATGGAACCTAAATTCCCACCAATAGTGTGAAGTTTCCCCAAGTATATCTTTTGAAATTCCAAATTTGTCCCTACATATTATTGTATGATGTTAAACTGTAATAAAAGTGCCCTTATTACATGATGTTAAACATCATTCCAAATGTGTCCCCACTGCACAATGTTAAAATTATGCATACCATCTCCCATTATCACTCTGTATAAAATTCCTACAAGATCTTGACCCTATTCAAACAAAATTTGGGAAATTCCATCATCTTACTGATCACCTCAATCCAAAGATCACATTTATTTCTTGAGCACCTCGGGTTCCAAAAACCTTCCATGGCCCTTGAAAAAGGACACCCATCTTCGAGGGAACCTTTGTTTGACTATGCATGTATTCTCCTAGTTCCTGTATATGATCCCTCAACCATTAACCAAATGCATTTTACTTTGAAAAAATGGCCTTCTAATCCTTGTGATTCTTAATATCATCACATTGGATCTTGTCACCTTAGATCGATTCATAGTTATCTTTGGAATGATTCTCCCATATCATTACTCGTGACCTGAGAAATTTGATCCATGATTTACAACGCTCCCGTATTACTCTTGGTAATCTATTGGGGTAGTTATGATCTTAGGAATCATAATTATTCTATTTTGTAATACTCCTCTTATGTTAGGTCCATGTGTATCATGACCTTAAAACTATATGTACTTTGGTAAAAGTTATACAACCATAAAATTTAGCCTCTGATAGTCCAAATCATAAGACCCTAAAATGTTGGTGAAAGTGACATAAAACTTGTCAATATGAAAACCCCTAAAGGGAGGCTTGAGAAAAAGTCAAGTATTTTCTCTCTAAACTCTTAATCTATTGTGATTAGGAAAAATCTAGAGCATAAATAAACAAGGATTAAAGCTCGTGGAGCCTACCTTGTAAACCTAATAAAATATGATCTATGTTAATTGGATCCCATGATCCATAAAAAAGTTATATTAATGATTTTTCACATCTCCTCACTATGATAGTTTGTTAACTAGGCAGAAACATAAGTTTTAGGGTGACTGGACCCTTAAACCACCTTAATTTCTTTGAAGTACAAGATAACACAACCAATTTCTTATTTTGTTACCCTTGTATTGAAACCCCATAGACCTTAGGCTCCCTTTCTCCTAGTTATCCCTTAAAGAAAACAAGTAATAAGGACTGGATAACCCAAAAAGACCCCACTTGTATTCATTGGAGAATTGACACCATACCATAGATCATATTCCTAAGGGATTTTTGGTCCTAAAGGAGAGGCCACCCTTGAATCTAGGAGTTATTTTTCTGACTACATGGAATATGGGCTTCCACCATTATCAATGGTTGACCTATACCCACCGATTTCCACCACTAGTTAACTCAGATAACCCTGGACCATGATTTTAAATCCCCATAACTTAACTATTCAATTGGATTCAATATCCTTAACATTACGTCACTATGTATTGTACCCTTTCTAAAAGAAGGAATTTGATATTACATTTTAGAACCATTTAGTGGACTGCACCATGTGACTTAAGACTACTTGAAATAGTGATTGACCTTCCCATAAAAAAACTATACTTCCCTAGGGTTTCAAAACCCTTCTTGAATAGATCTTTTATTCATACCCCACTTCATCATCCAAACATTTGAATCTACACAAATATTTCATGGCCCGTGGAAAAGAGTGGGGATCCCATTTTCTTGACCATGTATGTAAGCCTTATAGTCTCATGCATAAGGACCTATAAACCATCAACTAGAGGTGTCTCCTCCTTATAAGAAAGGACCTTAAAACCTCATGATCCCTAGAAACATTGTAGTGTGAATCAGCACCTTAGAGTGTTTTAAAATCATCCCTAGAATGTATTCCCAATTCCATATTCACTGATTCAACCTCATAGACACATGATTCACTGATTCAAGTCCCTATTCACTATACATTCACTTTGTTTGATCCAGTTGATACTGAAACTTATTAGGTTAAAAACCCATAAGAGGGTAGCCTGAAAAAAAATCAAGTCTATTCCCACTAATCTTTCCTTATATGGATCACATAAAAAAGTTAGGAAAATATAAAAAAAAGACACAAAACTTGTAGGGATAATTATTCATCCCTATCAAAAATCAAGATATGCTCACTAAACTTAGGAAAAAAACATATCACCTTCCCTCCATGATATATTTAACCAAATTATCCTTTTAGATCAACTGATCCCAAGGAAATAAAAGCATATACATTAATGATTAATCTCATGTAGATAGAAATAAATGAGAAATTCTAAATGGATATATGTTATGATTCAAGTGTTCAAATCCATGCATTTGGGTTTACTTGGTATTATTTAAAGGATGGGTATCTATGATGATCCATATGATATGATTCTATAAAATTCCATGAACATCATGAATGAAATAAATCCTAACAATAACATGTAAAGTCTATAGGATTTTTTTCATTAATAATGTGTAGATGAGGGAGTAATATTTATATTCCTAACTTTATTCAAGGTTCTATACAAAAAAACATTTATGGATGGGTTACAATAAAATATGATCAGTTGAGTTTTCTATATAAACCACGTTCTGGTGGGAGGTATCAATGGAATTATGAAGTATAGTTCATTCCGCCTCCTCTCCCGCTACCTTAGGATAAAGAGTATTAGAAAAATAGGATAACTATTCACCTCATGTTTTATTGGTGGCTAGTAAGGATAATGACATAAAAATATGGGACCATGAGAAAGCTAATATTCCTGCTCTACTGTCTATGAAGTCATGTTATCCATATGGGTGTGTATTTGAGAGATTTTTATATGCCTATATTCAAGAATCTCTAAAGATTATCTTATTAATTTTACCAGAGGATTCCTATCATCAGAACCATGCAAGTCCCTCTCATTGTTGGTCAATTGCTTCCAGAGTAGGAAAATATTTATCATGATATCATATAATTTTCAACAATAAAATCCACCATCTCCCAACCCAAGGAAGAGATGGTTAATACATTCTTCTTGGTCATGAAATGTTCTCTAAGGGTGTCAGCATAATCAAGGTGTGGATTTTCTGAAAAATTATCCTTTATTATATAAAGTACATTGGAGGAGGGATTAATCGATCCAAGGATGAAGTAAGAAAAGGATGCTCCGGTATTCCTCTTCTAACTGTTACATCATCTACCACTAGCACCGATGGTCAATCCTCCTCAAAAAACCCATCCCTACTAGAGTGAGACTCGCTACTAAAGAAAGATAATTTCCTTGAAGGCTTCCCCAAGTCTTGAATAAAATCCATTACTTCCATAGATAATAGTCTTGGGGAAGCTCATAGATTTCCCAAATGATGGTTTAGTCAATTAAATATACTTATTAGGTAATCTTATACCCAATACTAGGTGTATTCATGAGGTAAAAATATAGGGGCATTAGTAGGTGGAAAAATAATTTCAGCATTTTTATTTTCATCCACCAACTTAATCCAAATTTTGAGAATGAATCTGGGATGCCTTTATCCCCACACTTTAACTAAGGGAAAAGGGTAAACCTTATGAATATAGAAAGACTAGTGAGTAAATTAGTAAAGGGTATATATATTATAGATAATCAACTCATATACATGGGTGAAAAGAACCCTGTCTTGGAGGGATATTTTATATGACCTCTCATCGATAGATCCATTTCCATTATCAATAATTAGAACAATTGGTATAGGATAGGTCATGAAGTTGAAATTTACATGCAAACCCAACATATCAATAACTTCATTGGGACCTAATAGAATTTCCCAACCATGGAAACATTCAATATCCTAGGATAGAATGAAGCATGGGGGATATCGGCTATGTTCTAATATTTGTAACACTGTAAATGATCTCATATCCATCCAAATAATAATTAGATAGGGTTTTTAATCTAGCAGGGGATGTTCCCTTTTTTTATATAACCAAGGAGCTAATAAATATGTGCAAGAGTTGGCATAGATATATTAATAGGTATCTCCTCTACCAATTAGGCTACCATCACCAATTTTCTTACTTGTATGACCAACCATGCATCCCCAACTGGGAAAACCCATCTATTCAAAAACATGGCTAAAATTTCTGCTAACTGAAGGCTTGGGGATACCTGTGATCTCACCCAGAATCCCCATGAGGTGTTCTCCCTAGATTATAGAATGTCCTAATAAGATCTTTCATTATATTGAATTTTTAAAGAAGGAAATCAATGGGGTGTATGATAGTTGGTCAAGTACCTCTATGATAAATATATACGTTGAACTAATCCTTAAAGAAAATGTGTGAACATAGTTCAGTTCCTTCGTAAATTTCTCCTTAGAAATGGTGATCATGTCCCTTACCAATTTTTTATTTTGTTCAGGTTTATCTCAAAGATCCACAATATGAAGGAATTCATTATAAATATATTCAATATAAGGCATCCCTCCCAATAGATAAATATTTTAGTGGTTTATTCTTACTTCTCCATGGGATAGATGAAAGGAGATAGCATCAGGACACTAGTGGCTGATCATCTATTTGAGGAGTTCCAATTGATGGTACACAATAAACTATGAAATCCATTTCACCTCATAAATATGGATAGCCTTCAATTGATCTTATAATTCTAAAAAACTCTTCCTAACCAATAATGGACATGCCCATTCGTCCAAGAAGTTACCACCATGATGTAATTCCCACTTTAAACTCCTTCCACATCTTGGATTATTTAAAATAAGAAAATTATGTTCAATTAACTTCTATCAATTTGCTGATGGGGGAGATCACATCTGGACCCATATGGGAGTTATCCAACATATAGGAAATCCTCTAGAGTGGCACTATGACCAATTAACTATCTTAAAAAATTATCATTTGAATGAAATAGAGGGAAGATGAAAAACAATGAGATGGGATATTATATTCAAGTGAGGGGGTGTCAGTATCATCTAGAAGACTGAATCCATACAATGATAGTTTGTATGACAGAGGTTAATTCTAAAGTTCACTTGAAATTAACACCTTCAAAACCTCGTTTTCATAAAACAATACTACCAAGGGTAATCATTTCGATTCCCAAAAAACATATCCCTTAGATCGGACACATTAAGAGATGTACATGAACTAGAATCCATCTGTATAAAGAAATAATTGTATTTATTATGGGAAAGAAAACTCGTCAAAGGGATTAAAAGAGGTGAATAACTCAAATAGAGTCAGGTGAATCATATGAATCACACAAGGGTTCTCAATCGCATGACCTGATATAGGTATCCCAAATCATGTGACCCATAAATAATCCCTCAATCACATGACCTGTCATAAGACTTTTGATCTCATTACCATATAGAGGTCATGTGAGTCACACAAAAATCAAGTGATCACACAACAAAACCGACATATCATGTGAAACCCATAGGATAGCTATATGGTCGAGAACATGTTTTAGGGTTCAAAAAAATTACCTGTAAATTGGTTCATATATTTTTTGAAAAAACATTCAATAAAAATAGGTAATGTGAGGAAATCATGCAGCAATACCACATAATTGAGTCTCACAAAGAGGTCTTGTGAAGTAGTCTTGCAAAGTGGTCTTGCAAGTAAGTCATGCGAGAGAATAAATCATAAGAGCTTTAGAGGTATAAGTCACTAGTGAAATGAGTGGTCCTTTCACTCCCCTATTTATAGGGTTCCCCAAGGAAAACTAAAGGTCACTTGAAAGACCAAAATCAACTTAGAATACTAACCAATGGAAGCCTTAAGGACTCAGGTGGGTATGTACTTTCCTCAAAACTAAGTCCTCATCCCTTCAAAGAATTATTTTTGGGGGGGAGTTGAATCCTAACAAATAAAAAAAAAAATATTAGGATCAAATAAATACCCAAAGTATAGATATTATTTTCCCTACAAAGGGAAGGAAGGATCAACATTGATATATGGAGATCAGGCGATGGTTTCATGTGAATCTCATGACCTACAAGAAGTAAAATGATCACGTGACCTTAAAAACATCAAGAAAATGAGTCATGTACTTTGTGTGATCCATCTATGATCACATTAATCCCCTTAAATAATCCCTTGTGTTTATGAGAAGGCTTCCAGATGAGTTTCTTTGATCATCTGACATGTCAAAAATTATATGCCTGACAATATCAAGAAGACGGTAATTTTCTTGGCTTCGAGATGTTGGTGTTGTGAGCATCTAAGGAGTGAATCAGTCATGCATGTGTTCCTTAAGAGAAAATGGTCAAGAGGCCTCTTGGTGGGTTTGAACCGTAGCATTCTCCATATTTTCGTGGGTGATTTCATGTAGGAGGCCCTTAGCTTATGGTTCTAGGGTGCGGATCAAGAGGATATGGAAAGAAAAATCCATTGTATTATCTTTACTTTGGTTTTCTGGACAATTTGAGATGCAAGGAACTAGGATATATTGGGTGCACAACATTCCATGTTATATTTATAGATTATTGTGTGTTATAGGGTGATGGAGCTTTGTTCCTTGATCAAAGGTGGTTCAAGTTCCCAAACCCTTTATAGTTTTCTCAATAGACAGATGATTGTTTTGTGCCCTCAAGGTCAGTGGGTGAGTTGGTACTCTCCTTGAAATAGATTAAATCTCAATGTGGATGGTTCCTACTTGAATGGCTAGATGAAGGGTAGTGGTATTTTCATAGACCTCATTGGTTCAATCTTCCTTTCCTTTAGCGCTTTTTTTGAACCAGGAAATTCCTTGGGGTCGGAAATAAGAGCAATGCATTCAGGCTTATCGTTGAGAACAAGTATTCTTATTCAAGTCAAGGTGGTGGAATCTAACTCGGAGGTTCTGGGGAACATTTTTCATGGGAAGATGGTCTCTCCTTGGGACCTTGTGTATCTAATTCCAGGGTGAGAAAGGTATCTATCCCCTCGGGTTGTGGTGAGACATATTTGGATAGAGAGAAACTTCACAGCATATGGTTTAGCTAGAGTAGGTTGTGAAGGAGAGCCTTTCATCATTTATTATACTTTGGGTTCTCTCCCAATTCATTATAAAAACATTATTCTAGGGTAATCCCTTAGGATGAATCACTATAGGACCCCCTAGTTTTATTTCTTGTTTGTTCTTTCTTGTTTGGGGGTGGGATTGTTTCCCCTCACCAATCCCTTTTCCTTATAATAAAAATATTCAATTTTTATATTTTTCAGATGCTTGACAATCACTAAAATCCTCTTATTAAATAAAATCTATAAAAGGTTTAGGATTCATGAAAAAGGAAGTTACACTATTTTTCATGTGAAAGGATTATGTGGTCAACATGACCATCCCATTGATCATGAGAAATCCCCATATACATGTCGGCCTCATCCTGCGAAGGCCGCTGAACATGTTAACCATGTCGTGTAAAATCTTATGGGTATTTCACCTTCAGTATGAGAAGTTCCTTGGATATGTCCATTCGATCAGGAGATTCCCCTCTGAATCCATAGGCAAGATGAGATACTGTCTATGATAATACTCACATGACTTTGTGGGATCCAAAATTGATCACATGACACACTATAGACAAGCGGAGTGACTGTCCATGACAATTCCCACATGTCATCGTGAGATCCATTATTGATCATGTGATTCTATGATGGACCACTTAAGAAAAAAGGTCAAGGGACTTGGAAAATAGATTATAAAAAGATGGAAAAGTTGTAAGCCTCATGCGAGGAAAAGTTATGTTGTTTTTCATGTGAAGGGGTTGCATGCCTCATGTGATTACCTCATTAACCATGCGAAGGCCCTTTGACATGCTAGCTTGATCTCATAGAGGGCCTTCAATAGGCTAGTTTGATCCCACAAAGGGCCTTGGACATGTCCTCCTAGATCACAAGGAATCCTCAATAACATGTCAGCCTCATCACACGAAGGCCACTGGACATGTCACTTGTAACGTCCCTGACCTGGAAGCCACTTAACTGGTGCTCTGAGCCGACTCGTCACATGACATCAAACACACATTCCCATATTCTAGAGGTTGAAAAATAGCAATGGGGGTCTAATAGGTCACATGGGGGTGGGATAATATACCCTCTTTATCTGAGTGAGAAACAATATAATACAATATAAATAGCAGAATCAATATTAACAACTAATAATCATGCATAACCAAACGTTTACCAAACAGGGTACAAAAAAATCAAATACAATAATTCCATGCCATACTAGGAGTGAAAAGTGAAATAAACTCCAAGTAAAACAAATGACCAAATACCCAAATGGGTCTTGACACTAAGTATGGATCCTTCTACATGTATATACCAAACCCAATTCAAAATCCTAGAGTAGGTCCTTTACCCTTGTCCTGACCTACATCCAAGAGATCTACTCAAGTACCCAACAGCGGCCCAAGTAGGGTGTGAGTACAAAACACAGTAGACCACCACCAATGGTGTCTAAAAAATATCCAGTCTAACAGATACTGCATGCAAGTACAAAATAAATGGTAAGTAAACAAGGAAAACTTGAGTTCCATTAGATATCCAAGGTTCACTTAATTAACTACTAGCATTTATCCCAATTCCATTTTTTATACCATATTTATTCCTTAATCCATTTTGATCTCATGTTCCATGGGTTATTCATAATTATCATCTACACAAGGGTCTAAGGAAATCAATCATAATGCATAGGGTAAATAGATAAAGTCCCTATCTCATTAGGGATACACATATCACATCAACACATTATCCTCACCTCAAAGACTCGGTTCAGATGAAATGAAACTATTAGGGGAATAGAGCCTCTGTCTCTTTCCCTAACTCGTGCATTTATGGGGTGGAGTTTAGAGCCTTAGTCTAACTTGACCCGTGGGCATAGAACCTCAAGTCAATACCCCACTCTACCAAGTCATGTATACATGCTTATTTATCAAATCACAAAAACCATACCATAACACAACCAAACATAAACAATTCCATTATATTTCACAATACATAACAAACCATATGGAAATTAATACTATTCCATAAACCATTAATACATTTACCATTTACAATTCATAATCATTTATCCAAATTCCCATTCTCATGCCTTAACCCCTTAAGTGTATTCAACAACCACCATACTTATCCAATATTCATTAATTACCATGTATTAACCCACTTATCCCATTCACTATTTTACAAGATTTTACCCCTTATTCATTTCAAGTTTGACTCTTATAATACATAGCACAATCATTTTATCACTTTCAACCCATTAGGTATGCCCCATGATTTCCCATGAATTAACTCATTCCATATTCATCAATTCCCTTATGCAACAATTTACATGTTCTCAATTCACAAGCCATCTTCAATCTAACAAGCTCAACATTTCATAAGTACTAGTCCTATTTGGCATTTCAACATAATTCATATACCATTGGACACAATTCCATTTAACCCAATTAACACACTTTCAATTCATGCCCAACAACCTTGTATGCAATTACTCTAAAACCTAGGAACAAAAATCAATATTACATTTACAACTAAATCAACCATTTAGACATGTTCTACATGGAATTCACATTATCACTCGGCAACCCTTCACTTAACCCTAACAATTTCAAGGTCTGGGAAAACCAGCGCACCCCATGGGTGGCCCTAAAATGGTCAAGTCATATTCCATGCATACCACAGGGACCATTAGGGTCTCAAGAAATCATTTTGACACCCAATTTACCAAATCATTCTCAAGGTAACCAATTCACAACAAGAGAAAGAAAAAATATCAACACACATGCACAAATCTATAGCAAAACTATGGGATATAACTTGTAGACCACCTACCTCTAATCAGATGATAAAAACACTACTACTATTAGTCTTAGATCTGGATTCAATCATCCCATGAATCCCCAACCTATGTTCCATTATAAAAATAGTGTTTTAGGGTTTTGGAAGAATATGGGAGAAACCACGAACCCTAATCTATAAAAGAGAAGCAAGAGGAGCATTAGAATTACCTAGGGCTTCGATCCACAACCAACGGCGCTCCAAATGTCCAAGAATCGAGGGAGAACCACCCCTTGAAAGATTAGGTCATCAAAGTTCTTCATTGGGGTAGCAGGGGGTGAAATGGAGGAGAAACCCGAGTTGGAGTTTAAAATACTGAAGTGGAAATTTTGTAATTTTTTCAAAGTTTATGGGCCACACAGTTTACCTACCTGGTTTGTCAAAATGTGCACAAACCATGCATGAGACACTTTCCAAAAAACACACCTTCACATAGTTTCCTTGGGATTCCACACGGTTTGTTTAACCCTATGCTAACCATGCGTAATCCTCTATCCATGGCTGCATGGTTACCTTGGATACTCTGCATGGTTTGCACTAACTGTGCGCAAATCATGCAACATACCAAAGAACCCCCTTTTCTTCCTCTTTCCATGTCTCTAACCCCCATAACACCCCTGAGACTTCACATGAACCTGGGAAACACTTATCTATCCAAAAATAAGAGGCCAAAACAAAACTTAAACAAAAACATAACTTAAGAAAATCCAAGATCTTACAACCTCCCCACCTTATAACGGTTTTCCCTCGAGCCTATTTTCCAAGCATCACTAAGCTTCTGTAACTAGAGGTAATTCCACTATAATTGCCTATCTATTTCCATCTTCCAAGTTTCTAGTTTCACATCACAAAGTCCACTGAACATGGATAAAGGGCATGGACTTTCCCCATAAGTCTTCCTCCCCACAACCACAACGTGAACTGAAAACTCCTCAAGGATGCATCAACTTTAACCATACTCAACAACTATAACTTCACAGAGAAAACTTAGACAATATTTCTAAACTCACTATACACAAAAACTTGCATACGACATCACATCATCATGGAGGAACTAATAGGCACCCCATCGGCCCAATCCTCTACATAACACATGACCCAAATCACTTGGCATCATTTTCCTCTATTTTTAAAACTCTAATGGTGACCAAACCTGATACCACCTAGAGGAAAACACATGATCCTTCCAACCACATTTCTTGAAAAAATAATTCCACTACTCTACATCCAAACACAACCCAGAACTCTTAGATACTCAACCAGTTAAAATCGTGCCAAATCTCTTTACCATGGAAAACTCACCTGGATGGTGAGCACTCGATTCCTTCCAACCCGAAAATCTAATCACATCATCAACAAACCATTTATCTAGCATGGTTCTTCCCATAATCCTCGGTAACTTGGAACCTATACTTTTGAAAAAAGACCACCCAAACCTCAACCTGATTTCCACATCACCTGACATGTTCCAACTCACCATGCCTAAACATCCGTAGAGCATTACCCTACATTGGCATCCAACTGCACCATCAAAACCATTCAGTTATACATTCCTACACTATCAATTCAAGGACTAAGATCAACTTGACCTCACTTAGGAGTAGATTTATAAAAAAAGGCACTTTATACCACAACATGAACCCAAAGGTGCGTCACTCTTACCACACCCATTCAAGTTTACCATCTCAGGTCGGACCACCCCCAACTAGATTTTCCTAGGACACCCACCTTCCACTAGTGGTACGCCACCCCTTTCTCACATTTCCAAGGTGCTTACTGACTTGAAGCCTACCATTATCATCCCACACACTCACTGAGTTTGTTCCATGAATTCCAATATAATTCCATCATCACAGCATTACTTCCCTTCAAACCATCATCAGGATTCACCCTCAGTATGACACCACATAACATAGATGAGATTCCCTAAACTTCATGACATTCCAAAACCACACAAGTAAAATTACCCGAGTCCTACCCCAATCTTCATTGGAGTTATAGGACCCCAAACTCTCTTTCTATAACATTTTTTCATATCCAACCACACCCTTATATGACTTGGAATAGACATCACAAGCTTCACTTGGAACCACCCTGATCTCAAGAAAACACTTGAATCATTAGACACCACATCCAAGGCCCTCATGGCCTCTCTGGGGAACCTAACATGCACCTCACTGGTTCCTCTTTGGAATCCCGGTGCCACTACACCAACTCGATATTCTCCTGTCCACATCCAGGTTTGGCTTATCACTCACCACCTTATAAGTGTTGTTACCATTTCCCACCATGAGGGATTCCAACCACCGTGTCTTACACTCTATATAAATCTGAACCCCAAAACATAGACATGGTTATCTAGACTTTTTCCAAAATAAGAAAATGAATGTCACCCAATTCCCATTACCAGCTTTCGTGAACAGCACCCATGATGTTTTTCAACATTCGGTCCATCCTGAGGACCTCACCCAAGACATAGAGGGTGTGCATCCCATCATCAATCTCCACACATACCGTTTCAATGTGCATAACTCCATGATGTACCTCATCCAACCAAACACCTTCAAGTATATTGGCATAAATACAGAGATTCTCAACATACCTAAGATGATATCAAGATATTAGGAATGATTGTCGCTAGCTAAGGTATACTAAGAAGCTGTCGAAGAACACCACCGCCCACTTATCCATTTCTGATGTCGAACCATGGGACACCATGACCTGTTAGGGATCTCAGGCTTTCCAGACTAATGCATCTCATCAACACTTAACAACCACTGCTCAACTGTGATTTCCAACCAAGTCTCACCATTTCTCCATGACCAAATTGCATTCTAGTCATGAATCAATGTTTCAGGTGGCACTACTTCCACCAAACCACTCAAATTATGTTGATGCATCTATAACAGCTAACAACCAAATAACAATGGTCTTCTACACCAATCAAACAAATAGTCTCTCACAAATCAACCCTTATCTATGTGTAGAACATCACCCGCTTACTTACCTAACCATGTATCTTGGTTAGTCAGCCTCATCGTCCATGAGGAATATTATGCATCTCACCTAATAACCAAGACCATTCATACAGACAATTTCAGTCACATGATCACCCTCACCTTGAGTGTCACCATCGAGCAAAAGAATATAATTGTAATTCAGTCACCCTTATCTCTTCCACTCAAAAACAACTTTGAGACCTCCATTAATAATCTTCCAAATAGGTGAGTTAGGAATCTACATGATACAACCCTTCAAAACATACCCTACATCCTATCACAAACACCAGGGTTCCCTTATTAAAGAACTAAGCACAACTATACCATTTACTAAAACTTGGTGGTACTTAGTATGCATGGACACCCACTCTGAAGCATCTCCCATGCCTCATATTCCAAGGTACTTACATCGTTGTCCTAACCTCCCATGATGTCACCCTTGATTTTCCGAAACTATCATCACGTAACCACAAATCGAGTGGCACAAACAACCATCAACCTTCCCACTTATCCTTCTAGGCCAAACCTGCACCACACAACACTCTGAGTCCCACTATCAAAGTCTGAAACATCTACATGTGTGACACACACCCAAAAGCACTAGAAACCTTGTCCAGCCTCTCTCATAGGTCACCTTAAAGTTTTAATGATAACAACTCCCTAGAATGGAGTCACAACTAAGAAGATCCATTGGTCCTCTCTCCAAACCATACATATCATGATACGAATAAAGAAATGCTCATGAATGTCACTCTCACCCCAGTTCTGGTGCACACTATGCCTAGCACACCAAACAACCATTTACTCTAGGTTCTGTACCAAAGGTTTACACATTCATCGACACTACAGGCAAAACAAACTCTCTGGGATTCAAAACTCAACTCACAAGGTCTATACTCGTAAGGTCACTAAGACCTAGGTACTATCCTTAGGGTCCAGTATGCACTCCATATGGTCACAAACCACAAGAGTTTCCACACTCACATTACCAAACAACACCTCACAACCCAACGGCCACAACCCTACCAAGGGTTCCCTAATCACACCACCTAGGCCTTATCATAATCGGAAAGGCCTCACAATCCAAATCCAAAGTCTCAAACTAGGGCACTCTCACTGCACCAACCCACACATATAAGGGTCAAACTGGAAACATAAAGAATACCCACCTTTGAACTCAATCTTTCTCATTTTAAAATTATCATTCACCCAGCATTTCGAAGAATGAACAATAAGATTTAACCACAGATGGAAAAGATATCACACAATAAATCATTAAACAAAGCATTCTTTATAATTTATCCCAATGGTTGTCATCACACCTTGAACACTACCCTTTACCATAGCTATCATGGGTCACGGTCAACATGGGGTAACCAATTTACTTAATCATGAGTCTTTCATCAACACCTCTCCAACCAATTATTCTTTTACAACATGATCCTTTCCTCTTAGGAATATTTTCCATTTCACAACTTGGTCAATAATCATTTTAACTCATTTATACCTTTCATTAGGAAAAACTCATTAACAAATTTACCATCATTATGCAATCTTTCTCTTTTAGAAACTGAATCAACCTTTACAATTTATCAAAACCCAAAATTTTAACCCAGTCACAAAATTTATTTATACATGATATTCCTTAATTGTTCATTTTCATTATTTTCTTTCACCAACTTTCATTACCATTATTAGGAATAATTTTCTTCATATTTATCAAGTAAGTAAAATTCATTCTACTCTCTATGCCCTGCACACCCATCCTATGAGTGTTCATATAATTATGCATGCCACCTATATCCAAAGGTGCCTAAAATGATGCATGAATGCACAACCTCATGCCATTACGGTAATTAGAAAAATATCATAAATCAATCAAGTCACACATCATGTGCATCACCCAATGGTGAAATATCATTCAACTATAACAACACACATCAAGAACAACAATTCCCACCCAAGGTGACTTGGGTTTTCCCTCATTCATGGGTTAGATACTCCCAAGAACGAGCTCATTACCAAGTCTCGACACATCCTAATCTCGTGTCTACCATCCTCAAATAGTAAGAAAGAGAAAATAACTCCTCTGATACCACTTTGTTACATCACCGACCCGAAATCCACTAAACTGGTGCTCCGAACTGAGTTATCAATGACCTCAAGTGCACATCCCCATACGCCAGAGGTTCCCGACTAGTAGAGAGGGTCTAATAGGTCACGTGGGGGGAGACTATACCCACTTTATCCGAGTGATCCACAGCAGAATACAATATAAATAGTAGAATAAATATGAACAACCAATAACCATGAATAACCAAACATTTCCCAAATAGGGTACAAACACAAATCAAATACAATAATGCCATACCAAACTAGAAGTTAAAAGTAAAAGAAACCCCAAGTAAAACAAATATAAAAATCCCAAAACGGGTCCTGAAACTAAGTCTGGATCCTTATCCATGTATATTCCAAGCCTAACTCAGCATCCTAGAGTAGGGCCTTTGCCCTTGTCCTGACCTTCAACCAAGAGATATGCTAAGGTACCCAACGACGGACCGAGAAGGGTGTGAGTACAAAACTCAGTAGGCCACCACCAACGGTGTCTATGAAATATCAAGTCTAACAGATAGTGCATGAAAGTACAAAATAAATGGTAAGTAAACAAGGACAACTTGGGTTTTGTTAGATATCCAAGGTTCACTTAATTAACTCCTAGTATTTATCCCAATTCCATTTCTTATACCATATTTATTCCTTAATCTATTTTGATCACATGTTCCAGGGGTTAGGCATAATTATCATCTATATAAGGTAAATAGGTTAATTCCATATCTAACTAGGGATACAGATATCACATCAACACATTATCCTCACCTAGAAGCCTCAATCTAGGTGGAATGCAATCGTTAAGGGAATAGAGCCTCTATCCCCTTCCCTGACCCATGCATTTATGGGGTGGAGTTTAGAGCCTCATTCTAACTCAACCCATGGGCATAGAACCTCAAGTAAATACCCTACTCTACCAAGCCATGTACACATTCTTATTTATCAAATCACTACAACCATACCATAACACTACCTATCATAAACAATGACATTGGAGTTCACAATACATAACAAACCACATATGAATTAATACTATTCCATAACCCATTAATACATTTACCATTTACAATTCATATCCATTTAGCCAAATTCCCATTCTCATTCCTTAACCCCTTAAGTGTATTCAACAACCCCCATACTTAGACTATATTCATCAATTACCATGTACTAACCCAATTACCCCATTCGCCATTTCACAAGCTTTTTCCCCTTATGAATTTCAAGTTCAACTCTTATAATACATAGCACAGTAACTTTATCACATTCTACACATTAGGTATGCCCCATGATTTCCCATGCATTAACTCATTTTGTATTCATCAATTCAATTATGAAACCATTTACATGTTCTCAATTCACAAACCATCTCCAATCTAACATGCTCAACATTTCATATGTACTAGTCATCTTTGTCATTTCAACATAATTCATATACCATTGGACACAATTCCATTTAACCCAATTAACCCACTTTAAATTCATTCCCAACAACCCTCTATGAGATTAAATGAAAACCTAGGCACAAACAAAAATATTCCATTTACAACTAAATCAGCCATTTAGACATGTTCTACATGGAATTTCCATTATCACTCGACAACCCTTCACTTAAACCTACCAATTTCTAGGTCTGGGAAAGCAGGCGCAGCCCATGGGTGGCCCTAAAATGGTAAAGTAATCCTTCATGCATCCCACGGGGAGCATGAGGGGTTCAAGAAATCATTTTGAAACCCAATTTACCAAATCGTACTTAAGGTAACCAATTCACAACAATATAAAGGAAAAATCTCAATACACATGCACAAATATATAGAAAAACTATGGGATATAACTTGTACACCACTTACCTTGAATCTGATGATGAACACACTTTTAATCTTAGTCTTTAATCCAAATTCAAGCATCCCATGAAGCCCCAACCTAGATTCCATTGTAAAAAGAGGGTTTTAGGTTATCATAAGAATATAATAGAAACCACAAACCCTAATCCGAAAAAGAGAAGAAAGAGGAGTGTTAGACTTACTTGGGGCTTAGATCTGCATACAATGGTGCTCTAAATGGCCAAGAATTTAGGTAGAACCACCTCTTGGAAGCTTGGGTCATCCAATTTCATAACTAGGGTTGCAGGGGGTGAAATTGAGGAGAAATATAAGTTGGAGTTCAAAATCTATAAGTGTATTTTTTTAATTTTTTCAAAGTTTTTGGGCAGCACGGTTTACCCGCACAGTTTGTCAAACCGTGCGCAAACTATGCGAAAAATATGTGTGAGCCACTGCCTGAAAAAACACCCCTTCACACGGTTTTATATGGATTCTATACCCTTTTTTTTTAACCGTTCTCCAAACATGTGTAATCCTCTTTCCATGGATACACGATTACCCAGGATACTCTGCAAAGTTTTCACTAACTGTGTGCAAACCGTGCTACTTGCCCAGGAACCCCCTTTTGTTCCTCTTTCCATGTCTTGAACCCACAGAACACCCCTGACCCTTCACATGAACATGGGGAAACACTTATCTATCCAAAAATAACATGCCAAACCAAAACTTAAACAAAAACATACCTTAATAAAATTTGAGATCTTACATCACCTTCACCATGTGAAGGACTTTAGATATGTCCATTTGATCATGAAACACCCTAACAGAAAATTGATTGGAGAGAACCAAAGGCCTTATGAAATAAAATAAAATAAAAATTTACCATTCTGTGGATGAGAGTTGCATTTTTTTCATGTGAAGGGACCCCAATAGGACATTTTTATCTCATAAAGGACCTTAGAAAAGTCATCTTTGATCACATAAAATCATCTTCAATAGTTGACCTGATTTCAAGAAGACCCCCTGACATATCATCTCAATATTGAAAACATAATTCAACATATTAAATTGAATATAAAAAATATCTTTGAAAATCCATGGGTCTAATAAAATTCAGATGACAGAGTGATCTCACAGACATTATTTATCACATGACATATAGATGATGCCATGGATGACTCATAGTAGGTTCACACGAAGCACATGATGCTCCACTGACCCAATCATGTATCTGTGATATATATTCCATGAGAGGTGGTGTATAATTGGGGTGTAGAGGCCTGTAAATTAATCCCCCTTAGAAAAAAAAACATAGACAGAGTCATAGATGAAGAGATATAAGAGACAAAGGGATGTATAGAGAAGAATCAGCTCATGCACGAGAGTACAGAGGCAAGAACGGACTTCTCGAAGCGGAAATCCAAAAAAATTAAAGGGTATTACACTAGTTAAACCTAGGGAATGACCTAATGGATTACAAAAAAAATTATATAAATTTTCATGATCGCCTTATTGATCACACAAAGGACTTTTATCATGCTGAACGGATCGTGAAAATTAATTTTTGTATATAAAATTGTTCATGAGAGGTCTCAATAGGCCATGTATGAAAAATGTTTAGAAATTTAGACAAAAAGATATGAAAAATATGGAATCCTTACATGAATACAGATACAATGATTTTCACGCAAAGTCAAGAAGCACTTTTAATAACCTATCCATATCTTGTGATAGCACCCAGACATGTCAACCAAGTCACACGAAGTCCTTCATACATGTCATACAAGTCACACGAAGCCCTATGGATAAATCAACTAGGACACATAAATTCCTCTAGAGAAGTAATCCAGATCACATGGAAACCCTTTAACATGTTGTCCTTGATCACATTAAACCCTTGAAAGAATCTGCATCGAACACACAAAGGCTCCCTAGATAAGTCAGTTGAATCATGTGGAATCCCTATAACATGTATTCTTATATCATGAGAAGTACCTCATACATTTTATTTAGATCACATGGTATCCCTTGTACATATTAGTTGTGTCATATTGTATCCCCAAAACAATTCATCTGGATCTCAAAAAAGTTCTCATAAATGTTAAGAAAACAATGAGGACATGTCTTCCAGACATCCTCATACATGTCAAGAAGATAACTAAGATGTGTCTAGGAATACTCAGACATGTCAGGCATAGACCCTCTAATATGAAAATCATGTTAGGAAGACATCCTGGGATACAATAACCTTTTTTGGAAGACACACTTGAACATACACCATTTTGAACTTCAAGGACTCTAATTCATATCCAGGAAGGATACATAAGATGTATTACTATGGCCCAAACACCAATTATGCATCCACCATGGTGTATTCCCCTATATACCTTAGACACTCTAACCCATAGGACCCAAACTTTCCTATGGGTTCATCATTATTCCTCATCCATTAGTGGATAGAGAATATAATTGAAATATAAGGGCTCTGATTCATGTTATAAGTAGGATATGTAGGATTCCTTCCTAAGGCTTGAGCTCTATATTGAGAACCCCATTAGGGACACCCCAATGCATAATTATTGTATCCATATGAAGTGAGTTTGATCACTAGTTATACCTTGCTTATCACACTGAGAGTAACTCACATGGGCTTAGTAATTTTTAATGATCATATCACTATCACCATAAATTTCCCTATCCAAGGAAACCTTAATGTGTAAGCCTCATTCAGTGTCATGATATGACTATCCCATACAATGGAATCCACCTCAGTGTAAGTTCTGAAAGCATTCCCATATTGGTAAAACCTAGGGAGATAACCCTCATAGGTATTAATCATTGGTTACCACCCATTAACAGGATGAGGTTAGATCGAACTGTGATGACTCTGATTCCTGTTATAAGCAGGATATGTGGGAAGTCTTCCCAAGGATCAAGATCTATACTTGGTGCCTAAGTTCCCTCATATATGTATTTTCCACGTGATATTAAACTGCATGGATTGTACTTAAATAAACTGTGTGGGTTTTAATTTCTGTTATAAATAGGATATATAGGACACCTCATAAAGGTTCAATCTTATCTTATAAACACCAATCGCCTCTTCATATGGCAGTAAACTCCAGAGTTCCTGGTTATACAGCTTCAAAATATAAATAGATACCCATTGCTAAGAAATAATGAGAAATATATGAAGAACCACAGATACATATAAATGGACTCATTAATATAACCCCCTTTACATAAAGAAGGATTCAATACCTGATCATTTTATTAGGGTAAACAGTCTCGTATCAGGATTTTGAAGAGACTCAAGAACATTTCTTAAATATATAATAGATTCCTAGAGTGGGGAATCATCCCCCCCCCAAAGAGTGAGATTATCCCAACCTCTCATCCTCTTGACCAATGTGAGTTACTAAGTGTCATTTGGTCTGAAACCCCAAATAACCATCTACCTTTGGAAAGAAGGTTTGTACCTTGTTATGGGTGTGGGAACCGTTGGAGGTTTCTATGAGCGATGAAAATGGTAAAACTAATGTGAATTATTGTGCAACCATACATGAACCCTCCATAATCAATCTTTAGATACCATAACTCTTTATAAGGAAACAAAAATGATGATCCCAGTGTAAAATCATGTAATGAAAAAAATAAATAAATCATTATAGGTATTTAGAATCTTGTCTCCAAAACCTAGGAACCTTACACATATTTTGAAGGAAACATATACCATTTATATGTTTTAAGAAATACATTTTATTTCCATGGGTTCTTTATGAAAAATGAATGATTTTATTTTTTATTTTTTTATAAATTCATTTTATTTTTGTTGGTTATTTATAAAAAGTGAATGATTTTCATTTGGATGTTTTATTAAGAACATTTTATTTACATGGGTTCTTTATGATGTGAAAAGTGAATGGTTTTTAATTGGAACATATAATTATATATGATTGATGGGTGTGGTCCTATATCTCCCTCTAATGCATTAGTTAAAAGTTTATATCTCATGAGATAAAGTATTCATGAGTATGTTTTAGTTGCTTATAAGAATGGGTATTGATCGTATGGATCATGGAAGTAATTTTCTCAATACTAATGTATATTCCATGTTTGAAATATTTTATGCATTAATATATTATTATACTGTAGTGTGGATCATGAAAATAATGTTTCCCTATGATAATGTTTGAGCCACAGTTAAAGGATGCAATTCGTTAAAATCTTATTCTATCATGATTAAAGGTTAATGTTAACTTTTTAAATCCATGTTATGGATATTATGCTTACTTATTGATATTTATGGATTTGAGTTCTTATTATGTATACTTTAAGGCTCATGTGTGTCTCGTGATTATCACACATTATGTTATGTTGTTTCCTTATGATAATGGTTGTGCCACAGTTAAGGGATGTTATTAATTATGATCTAATGCTCTCACTATTCAAGGTTAATGTTAAATTTTTTAATCCATCTTATGGATATTATGTTTCCTTATTGATATTTATCGATTTGAGTTCTTATTTTATGTACTTTGAGGCTCACAAATTCCTTATAATTATCGTGTATCATGTTATGATGTTTCCTTATGTCAATGTGTATGTCACAGTTAAAGGGTGTTATTCATTATGATCATATGTTATCATAATTCAAGGTTAATGTTAAATTTTTTAATACATATTATGGACATTATTTTTCCTTCTTGATCTCTATTTCTTTGAGTTCTTATTCCATTTACTTTGAGGATCACATATGTATTATGATTATCAAGCATGATGTTATGATGTTTACCTATGTGAATGTTTGTTCCATAGTTAAAATATGTTATGCATTATGATATTATGATCACATAAATCAAGATTACTATTAAATGTTTTAAGATATGTTATGGATATTATGTTTTTTTATTTCTCTTTTTGGATTTGAGTTCTTATTCCAGGTATTTTGCATCTCACATATGTCTTATGATTATCACTCATGATGTTATGATATTTCTATTAAGATCATATTTTTACTTATTCTTATGAACTCATCCTTGATGAAATGTTCATTCATACCTTAATAATCATTTAATATCACCCATTTCTTATGTTTTCATTCCCCATGTTATGAGGATGAGTCTTACAATGAGATATCTGTAAGATGGTCTAGTATAATGACATTAATTATAAATTATCACAGGTATTTTAAAATAAGATGATTATGTATTTGGTCTCTAGATACATTGAAATTATCGATCATTAGGATGTTATTATTTATTTCATGAACCCCTCCCCCAAAGATACCCCTCTTGGGATGTAAATGAGAGAAGGGAGACAATAATTCCCAAAGACCACCTCTAATAGGCCATGAGTTAGATACAGGTGTTTATGGTATATCATACACATAAATGGGAGGCATTACCCTCTAAGATAAAGAAATTATAGATAAGATAGAAACACCAAAAAACTCCCACTCAAGATAAAATTAAAATATTTCAAATAGATGCATTTAATGTAATGAAATGGAAAAACTACAAAAAGGGAACTACAAGTGCTAAAATATAATCCTCGATAATGACCATGAAATCCTAAACAACTCATGAACAACCCACGAGCTAGTAATGCCTAGCTTGATCACCAACCAGCTACTATGGACCTGAAAAAAAGGTTTATATATATATAGGGTGATCATAACATGTATACTTACTTGGATCCTCCCTGAAGACTCTTGTGTAAAATATAAAGAAAGCATGCCAAATCCTAGTGAACATAAAGTGAAGCTAACTCATCACTTAAAAATGTATACTAAGTTCCCAGCCTCACCATGGTTACCTCTAACCAAGTATCACATATAAGAGATCATATAATATAATATCAAAAGAAGGTACCCCACTACTAGTCTTCTACTCTGTCTTAACGTCACATGTCCTAATCCATCTCTCTCTAAAAGTAATCCATCCTAAAGACACATGGCCTAAGTATAAAAATAGGTATCTTATGCATCACATTTTATTTTCATATCATACCATGCACCTTGTTCATCACATAATAACATACCACATATCCAAATAGTATCATTGTTATTTTCAGGAGCAACCACAACCTGTATTTTATGTATTATACCTCAACCCATCACAGCCCATACACCTCGTACCTATAATAATCCATAAGATACTATATCTAGAGAAACATGTGTTTGAAATAATAACAATATATTATATCCATCTACATGAATATATGGGTAAATATAACCACCATACATAACATCACAAAATACTACCAAAAGATGAGAGATGGGTCAGAGGGGGTAGTCATCCATCTATTCATCGATAACCTGGATATTGGGGAAAACACCCTCCCAGATTCCACTAGGTTTCAATCTACCTATCAACATGGGCGGGGTAGATTATGGAATCACATAACATATAGTATATAATATATCTCACAACCACGCTATGGAAATTAACCTATGTTTAGGATTAACTATATTTATTACCTCTTAGACACCCAACTACCACTGCTAAGAAAAAGATATCCTATAAGAACACAAGAATTCCAGGAGCTTAATTTAATTAATTATTTCCTTTAAATATTTCACTTTAAGATAGTTAATTTATTATCCATTAATTAAAATTATTCCATTGAAATTTCATTAACCACCAAGTGAAGTCCATGCCCTTTAAGTGTAATTCAACTGATTCCATGGTTCCAAAAGATTATCAACATTTAATTCCATTCAAGAACTAACCCCATAGATAAAAAAAATTAATTTATAATTATCTTTCTATAATTCTAGGTACTCTAGGAAACATACTAAGCTACTATAAAAGATATTCATAACCAAGCATAACTAGGTGCCTGAAGCAGTGGGGAAAATAATGCAGTTGATTAAGTAACCCAGACATATATCCTTTTAAGAAGAACATTATTAAGAAAGCATCCATATTTTAAAAAAATAAGGGGAAATCATAGATTTAACCCATTCCATCAATCCTAATTTCATCCCCAACACCACTATACATATCACTATGCATCTCACAGACACCGACATCAACTTCTATCACAAACCCGGTCCTCCCCACCCATATATCATCAACCAAAATCCATCCCAGGATCACATCACATCTCATAGAAAGGCTTGAATACATAGAAAAATAGATAAGTTAGAAAATAACAAACAGATTCAACAAGGAATTTAGTCCCTAAAAATAAGCTAAATAGTTGTCATATACAAATAGACTCACTCAGCCCCAAACATTTAACTTTATTAGACAATGGGTTTTATTACCTTCTTAGATTAACTAATTAATTTATCATAGGTTACAACCATAGGTTACCTAAGGAATTATCTATTAAAATCTATAAATTATTTAAACATAATTTTAATAATAACTTATGGTTTCAACAAAATTTACGGAATAACATTCTTGTTAACATGCCTCTATATTATTTGCAATAAAAATAATTTATAGATTCATGTTCTTTATCTAATTCCATTAACATAAGGAATAACAATTTCAATTAAACATGCAGTAAGAATCATTTTATTTCCATTAAATTATAATAATAAAGGTTTACAAAAAAATATTTATCTTTAATTATTTACCCAGCCAAAACTATAGGATTTATGTTCTTTAACCATTTTCATAAAAATAACATTCTAACATAAGAAAAAAAAAATTACTAACAAATCACACACATAGATAGATAACTATCTAGAAAATAAATAGGCAAATAATTATCATAGTGGAAAAACATGTGATCTCTAAAACCATAAACCATTTCTTTCATTAATCAGGTTTAATATTTATTATGTTTAATTAAACTATCGCCCAAAGAGATAAATCATGATTATATTATAATTGCACATAAAATAATTGGATAAGAAACGAATCTCATACCTCAAGGATTTCAACATTCTTGAATGTAAATATAATAGTAATACAGAACTCTAATATCCTCTCCTGCAAGGGAAACACAGCCCCAAAAATACATTGTGATAAAATCATGATAACAAACATCAAAATAACTCCATAATAATAAAAGATATAAGCCTCTATAGAATGGAAAGAAATAATGGGAGGAAGCAATACCAATCTAAGAAGAAACCACAAGAGAACGAGGAAAAAATCACCTTCGATCACCACAAACTGAACATAAGAAGTTTTAGACAATCCCTTTCAAAAGGGTTTTGAAAAACCTTGGGAGATATTATCTTTACTCCTAGAGTTTTAAATGAAAAATATGTTTTGAGAGAAAATGAGGGTGTGGAAATACTTATAGGAATTGTTATGAATAAACATTTGTGTAGGGAATTGACCATTTAGGTTCTGAATGTCCTAAATTTAGCACCTATCAAATAATGCATCACCCAAATCCGCCAAACCTATGATTAATTTACATCATAAACTACACGTTCATGTCATGAGTTTTTTGAGATAGATTTATTGAATCCCAAACCTAATCCATTAATGTCATGAATATACCATTAACATTATAAATATACCCCAAAAAATTCTCCTAAAAAGGCCAAAAAATTATATTCGGGTCGTGAACTCCCAACTCACATAATAAAATAATATTCACATAATGAAATCCTCCCACTTATAGATTCTAGATCTCAAACCTCATTGTTCCAACTCTAGGATTCCTTTAAGAATCATGGACCTCAAAAACACAAAAAGGAATGGTCTAGGAGGATTCAAGTCCTTACATTAGATACCTATCAAACAATCCTCATCCTTGATAATTTAAACCCAACTAGAAGAGAATTAAAAGAAAAGGGGTCATCCTTATAGCCACCCCATGAGATACCTCTCAAGAATCTCACCATCCTAAGAGCTCAACCACCTAACCTAGAGGAACAAGGTATAAAACTACAAAGAACCAACAACTAGATCCTAAACACTAACCTTGGGGAGATACCTCTCAAATAATTGAAATCCCATAAACATGGAATCAAGGAAGATAAAAATTTATCATAAACAAGATAAATGACAACAACCACAAAAACATCATTACAACAAGCTCTCATCTATGCCACTATACCACCAAAGGACATGAACCAAAGGAATATCACATACACACAACACCTTCTCCTAGAGGACCTAGATCTTGACAGGTTTCTCCTTAAATTTTTCATCATCATCAACATAAATATCTCTCTAATCAATGAGTGAGATTCATCATAAAGATAATAGAGAATTTGTGACACATGTAAGACATCATGTATCCATATTATCTTTAAGGGAAGTTCTATCTTATATGTCATGGCTATAACATGATCCAACATCTGAAAGCCCTAATAAACCAAGGAGAAATATTACTCCCATGATCGAACCTTTGCTTCCCATGACAATAAGACACATTTAAGAAAAATTGTTCTCTAACGTCGAACTCCATAGGTCTTACCCTATGATAGGCATATAAATTATGAAGATATTACACTACCTTAATCCTCTCATGAATCACTTAAACCAACTCGATATTGATTTTCACTAATTTCAACCTAAGAATTTCTAACTCTCTAACCCCAGTCTAGCACAATAGAGAATGGTAAGGTAGCCATACAAAGATTCAAATGGTGTCATACTGATGGTGGAGTGAAAATTTTATAATAAAACTCAAACAATGGTAGGTTACTCAACCATGAACCTCCAAAATACAGAACATAAGAATGAAACATGTTCTTAGGAGTGTGAATAGTCTTCTCTATGTAACCATCCACCTTTTGATGGAAAGCAGTGTTAAGGCATAAATGAGATCCAAAAGTGTGTTTCAGAACTCTCTAAACCCTGGAGGAAAAAATAGTATCATGATTAGAGATGATTATCCTCAAGACTTTATAGAGTCTCACCACCTTCTCTAGGTAATTTCTCAACAAAACCTCCATCTATTTTGACTCTTTGATCAATATAAAGTGGGATGATTTTATCAAAAGATAAAATATCACCCGTATAGAATCAAATCCTCCCTAATATTGGGTAAATTGATGATGAATTTTATCAAGATATCCTTACACTTCTACTGAGTAACATCTGATGGCTATAGAAAACCACTAGGAACATAGGTCTCAACCTTCACCTTCTAGAAAACTAGACATCGAGACATGAAATTTGTAACTTAAAACTCAACCCTAGCCACCAAAACCGACCTTTCATATCTCAATACATATTTTTCATTTCAATATGTACTGATAAGGGTGGTCTATGGGACTAATGGAGAACCGCATCATATATTTCCAATGGGATGAAAATACTCCCTTAAAACAACACATGGTGTTGTTCATCCTCATACCAACTTTCAAAGGAATCTCCATAGAAAAAGTGGTATCTCCATACCTCTACCATAGAATCCCCGAGATTGAACTCCTCCACCAACTATAAAAAAATATGGTTGCACTCTTATCTGACAAAGGAAACCTCTACCACCAACCTTTCCCGTGTCAATATTCATTATTGAGAGCTCTTACATTACTCTCTAGGAATATCTAGATTCATATATGGAGTCAATGTGTCACTTCTTAATCAGTGTATCAGCTACACATTACCCCTTCCCGAAGTATATGAAATCTCAAAGTCATATTCCTCTAATAATTCCATCTTTCATAATTTTCCCAAGTTTAGGTCATGCTGGAAGAATACATAGTTCAGGATCTTTTGATCAGTAAAAACCAAAAAACACTTATTGATGAGATAATTACACCCTAACTTCAAGTAAAGCATGGTTTTTTCTAACTCGAGATCATAGGTGGAATAGTTATTCCCATGGTTAGGTAACTGTCGAGACCCATAAGAAATAGTTAATCTATAATGTATTATAACACACCCCAAACCTTGATGAGAAGAATCATAAAAAACCTCAAATTGAACTCTTTCTTCTGGAAAACAAAGGACTAGAGCACTAACCAACATCTCCTTTAGGGACTTGAAAGTTTCTTGACACTGATCAGTTAGCAATAATGTTAGATAATTTATATTAAAGGCTTAAATAGGAGTCAAAAATCAAGAAAAATATAATACAAACCTCATATAATATCCTTCAATACCAAGGAAACTTCAAACCACTGCAACTAACATGGGGACTTCCCAAGAAACAACTACCTAGATCTTTGTGGGGTCTATAGCCACACCACACTGAGACATGACATCCCCTAAGAAAATAGCTTCATGAGCCCAAAACTCACATTTCAACATCTTCCCAAATAGTTTTTGACAATAAATAACTCCAAAAATGGCACACATATTCTTTGTGTGTTCTTCCTCAAACACAGAGTACACAGGGATTTCATTGATGAAAATCACTGTAAACCAATCCAAGCACTCTTTGAACATTGTGTTCATAAACCCCATTAACATGGGTAGAGAATTATTCATTATGAATGTAATTACAACAAACTCATAATACCCATAATGACATCAGAAATTAGTCTTTTGTATAACCTCATCTTTTACCTGCATCTGATGATATCCCAACAGAATATAGATCTTTCTGAACCAAATATATCATTTCAATTTATTGAAAAAATCACCAATTAGTGGAAGAGGATAGTGGTTTTAAACTATCACCTGGTTTAAGTGATGATAATATACACAGAGACACATACAGTCATCGACCATCTTCAAAAATAGAACCGTAGCACCCCAAGGTGGCATGCTTATCCAAAAAAAACCTCACTACAAAAGATCATAAATATGTACTATCAACTCTTACAACTCAGAAGGTTCCATCCAATATAGACACATCAAGATTGAAGAATCACCTAGATATATCCCCATCCTAAACTCGATCTCCTATCGAGGGGTAACGCCATAACCTCATCATGAAATACATAAGGGTACTCTTCCCCAACCCTAGGAAACACCATTGGTTGAATGTTTGATGAACTCAACATTACCTCAGACATCAAGAAATACATGGATGGAATACACCTCTAACCCATATGAGGATTATTCTCTCCAAAAAACACTAAATGATATTCATTAGCATCATAGAACACAACATGTCTTCTAAAGTAATCCAAAATAGATTTCACTAGATACAACCTATCCATGTAAAGGATAATGTTGTGTGGATGTATCTATAAACATATACAGTCTTACCAAGATTGGTGTTTCCCCAACACTAGCATATAGGGACTATAAACCTCATATAGATAATCTAAACCTATAACTAGAAAAGTCAATACCAAGGGTACTAAAGTCATATCCACCTCAAGTCCCAAAATAAGAACTAGGGAAGGTGATATAAAAGAGTGTATAGATCTTGATTCAAATAAAGCATGTACCTAAGTAGAAAATAATAAAAGAGTACCTCACATGACATTTAGCTCACATGGTGTTAAAAAATATAAAGCATGTTGCTGAGCATGACCTTCTTTACAACCTCTATAGCCTTGATAAATACCACCAACTCATCTAAACATTACTTTCTCAGGATGAGGAGCATATTTGGGATTTCCTCTACCTACCATGTCTCCTTTATACTAATTTAATGATGGATCACCTTACTTATACTACCTCAAATAAACTACCTTAACTATAGAACCTGAAGTGAAACACCTATTGCACACTACCTTATCTAAAAGGTCAATCGGTCTCACAACTGATGACTTCAGCCTCTATATAAAAAATACATATTATCCCATGGAAGGGGATTAAGAGTATCCACCCCCAAAGAAATGAGATGATGAGGGTTGGGACCTATGACTGGATATCTAAAATCTCTTTTATATAGGAAAATTAGAGCCTTGAACCACAAATCTACTATGTGAGTAATCTTATGAATTCCCTATCATGGTGATCTAGTCCTAGATAGTATTCTCTCAATGGCCTCTTCTCTTTCCAGCACCTTAAGATGTGTTAACAACATAAATGGTGTGACCATGCACTGGATATCTAGAATAAAATACTCCTCAAAATATGTCTTCCTAAAATCCTCATCTAAAAATAGGTCTAAATAATAATAGTGAGGGGTACTAAAATGGATCATAAACTCACACACATTGTAAATTCCCTATTGAAGGGTAAGTATCTCCTACAGACTGTCCGCCTATGTGGTTGAATAAATAAATTATACTCAGAATTTCTCCCATAATATTGTTGACTCCTCATGATCCCTAAGGAAAAAACACCACTTTCTCGATGTTCCATGTAGCATTGTCATCGCCAATTAAACCTAGTGCTCCTTCTGATCATAGATTGAACTGAAGCATATATACACCTCCTCCAACCAGTCCTCCATAACTGAGTCTGAAATGAAGTCATCATACTTATATAGAATCTTGTGCTGAAATACTTAGAGTGTCCTCCTCTAAGTTTCATTTTCATCAACCTCTACTCTATGGTGATCTTTTGGCACATTCTTCTGAAAATATTTGGCACAAACCTAAAGAAGACATAGACCTAGATACATAAATACAAAATAAAAAACTCTTATGGATTATTAAACTTAGAATATGGAATATTTAATATTTATTTAATTATTTATTTATTTAAGTTTTAACCTATTCCAAAGTTATACCCATTTCAAAAACAGTTGTAAAGAAGAATGATGTCTGATCCTTTCCTAGGTATCTACCTCAAAACTAGTATCACTTTTCTTAATAGGCCTAATAAATTTATAAGTTCATGCAATGGATCATAGGGGGGATAAATACCTATTTCCAAGATGGTATCTCTTGTTTATATTGCTTATTAAACTTAGCTGACTTTGTTTCCCTAACAACCCATGTAGTCTTTACATATGCCTACCTCTGATCTCCATCTAAACCCAGTTTGTCAATAATAGTGTTGGAGGCCACTGGATTTGTTGGAACCCCCCCCCCCCCTCAAGGGGCATGAAGCTGAATACAGTTGGGTCTTGCAACAATGGGGTCTTACGTAGTGATGGAGTTGTTCGGGACTCACAAGGTTCGGTTGTTCTGGACTTCTCTGATCATCTTGTCCATGGTTCCGCACTCCAGGTTGAAGCAAAGGCAATGTTACAGGGATTGAATCTTTTCCACCAGAAGGGAATTGCAATATCATAGGTGGAAACAGACTTGAAAATCCTCTATAATGTTTTGAATAGCCTTTCTCCAATTCATTGGTCGATTTCCTATATCATTCGACGAGGAAGTAGGATAACCAACAACACCACCAAAGTGAGACATTCATGGAGGGAGGGGAATAAGGTTGCGGATCATCTTTCTTCTTCGGATGTCACTGGATATGATCTGGTATGCCTCCACAATGTCCACACATTGAAACCCTAAGGGGTTAATCTGATTAGAGAGGATTCCCTTGGTCTTCATTATTTTAGACCTCCTTAGATGTTTCAAAGTCCCTGGGGTGGGGGGATTCCTGTTTCTAGTTTTTTCCCTTTTTTATCAATAAAAATTAAATGATTGAGATAAGGGACATAATGAAACCCAAATCCCACCTCTAATAGGCCATGGGTTTTCAATAATCACCAAGGGTATAATATACACATATATGGGAGTCATTTCCCTCTAAGATGAGAGAAACGATAGATAAGTTGGAAACACCCAACAACACCTGGTCAATATAAAAGTAAAATATTACAAATATATAAATGTAATTTCATACAATGGAATAACTACAAAAATAAAACTACAAGTACCAAAAGATAATTCTTGGTAGTGACCATGAAAGCCCAAATAGATCCGAAACAACCCATGAACTAGTAATGCCCATACTAATCACCAACCAGATCTTGTAGACCTGAAAATAGTTTATAGATATGTTAGGTTAGAATAACATGTATACATAGTAGGATCCACCCCAAATCCTCTCATGGAAAAGATAAATAAATCATGTTAAATTCTAGTGAATAAAAATTTAATCTAACTCATCGTCTAAATAGGTATGCTATGTTTCTAGCCTCACCATGCATATCTATCACCAAGTATCATATACTAGAGGTCATATAATATAATATCAAAATAATTTACCCTATTACCACTTACCCACTATTTTTTCACTTTTCCCCAATTTCACATATCATGAGCCATCTCTCCCTAGAAGTAAGACAAC
Organism: Viscum album; assembly: GCA_963277665.1. NCBI lineage: Eukaryota > Viridiplantae > Streptophyta > Magnoliopsida > Santalales > Viscaceae > Viscum > Viscum album. Next base: position 1,183,551,639 of record OY728135.1, read on the forward strand.
CCGAAGACACATGGGATAATTATCAAAACATGCATCTCGTACATCACATCATCTCATCATCACATACCATGAAACATGTAAATTACATCATCACATAATCTCACGAAACATATCAAAATAGTAAAAGAGTAGTTTAAGGATCCACCATAACTCGTATGTTGTTTATTATACCTTAATCCATCACAATCCATACATGTCATGCCTATAATAATCCATTGGATATAATATATGGAGATACATGTGTGTGAAATAAAAAAAATACATTAAAAACCTCTACAAACATATATGGGGAAATATTATCACACACTTAAATTATAAAAAAACATTGTATTTGATAGAGAATGTGACATGCAACACTAATCTTAAACAACACATGGAATATATTTTTTAAATTTAATCTCTTTGATAGTTTGCAGTACATGAAACCTCGAGTCTAAATGAATCCTAATATAGTATAACATTATAAACTAGACATTAAATTGGTGAGTATGAATATTACCAACTAAATTATGAAAATTATGATTGTCTATTTTTTATAAATAAAATAAGAATCATTTAAAAGAAAAAGAAATGTTTTCTGAAAAAAAATGTATTTTTTCTAAAAGACAGTTTAGTTGCGATTTCCACACATAATTTTAAATTAATTTTTACCACTTTTAGAAAATTTATTTTATAAAATGAACTTAATTTTTAAATAATAAAATAAAAATTAGCTTATGGTTAATTTTTGGGATTTTTCTAAAATGTTTTATTTTTTAATGAATAGTAAAAAATACTGATTTTTATGGAAAACTATCTTTTCATTTAAATAATTTACAAGGTTATATTACATTTTAAATTAGTTTTAAAGTAAATTTAGTTCAATTATATTAAAATTTAACTATTTTAGGTCATTATAATCAATTTTATATTGAATTTTTTTATTAGAACTTTCAATGCTTATGAGAATTTTCTCATTGAAAAGTCTCTTTTTCATCGTGTTTGCGGGTATAATTTTAAATTAGATTATACCAATTATATGAATTTAATTTGAAAAAATGTATTCCATATTTGAAATAATAATAATTTATATTATAAGCTAAGTTAAAATTAATTTTTTACCGTTATAAATAGTGAAAACTATAAAAAATTAATTACCGTGGTTAAGGTAAAAATTGATTTATTGAGGGGTTAAACTAAGAAGATAAGAGTTAAAAATGAACTACCAACTTGTTAAAAAAAATTTGGTCATTATTCTACCATTTCACCTCTAAGTGTCTATAATTACCCATTTTTTAGGCTTTTATCATGATAATAATGTGGACGTAATTGATTCTTTTCAAAAATTCCATTTGTGTTCTCTCCCCCGCTTATAAAAGGCCACCCCTTCTCCTCCCCTCTTCAGACTTAAAAAGTCACTTTGTTAAGATAATACCTGAAAAAATAACTTCCTTAATCCCCTAATGATATCATAGATCCATTTTTTGTCATAAATCCATCCTGGGAAGGATTTGTTTGCAAACCAAAAGAAGTTCCTCGAAGAAGAGGTAATGCTCTTAAAGGAGCATTTTCATTTTATTTGTTCTTACACCTCATTAAAATATTACTAGAAATTAATTATATAATAACAAAATTATATTATATATAATTTTATTTTATTATGTTAAGTTTATGACCTATATCTATCTCATATTTCATCAAATGGTAAACGAAACCATCGATTGTGTGTACGGTGGACTACCGTCTCGCGAACCGATGTAATTCATTTTCAATCACCACATTTAATGGATGGATATAATGATTTATTAAAAATATTTATATGATATTTATTATATTTATTATATTATTATACTTATCTAATTATAATATCATATATAACTTCTTACTTTCCATGCAGTTTAAAATATAATAATGTCGCTCATGTGTACGGTAGACTACCGCCTCGCGAAGCGATGTGATTTTTATTTCACTTACAATTTGCATGGAAAGTTATAAGGATAAATTTAATGAATATATGTGGTATATATGAGATTATATTTATTATTTAATATTAATATATCACCCAATTCCTTATCTTTTCACTCGTTAATTGAATGATATCATTGCTCATGTGTACTTGCGGTCTACCGTCTCCACGAAGTTATGTGATTCATTTTCCATATACAAACTTAAATAATGGTTATAAAAAAGCATATAATGAGTCAATATTATATTTATAACATTAATATAATATATATATATATATGAAGGGTATATATCATATACCTAAGAACCATAACTTTCATGACAAATAATGAATGAGAAAACAAGGTAATTATCACCCAAAACAATAAAAATAATGAAATATTATTAAATTAGGTGAAATGTTATTAGAGGTTAATATATGATATTAAAAATATGAATATGGTTTTTTAATAAATTAATAAAATTCTTAAAACCATTATACAATAGGTTAAATAATGTTCAACCAAAAGGAAGCGTGAGGTAGAGGATTTCATCTCAAGTTCATTTCATTGACGCGTATTGTAATTGTATGCATCTAATTTATTTTATATGGTGTATATATTAACAATTTTAAATTTAATATAATGATTAATTAATATTTATTGGTATTCTATGTTTCAATTTGAATTATGTTATCCAAGGTTATTTGACTTGAACATTACCAAGTGGTAAAGAATTTCATAACTCAAGTTCATTTCATTGGGTTATATTAATTCTTCATTGTCTTTGATATTATAAGATTGTGTGTGTAATGAATTTTGATAATATTATATATTATTTATAATTGTTTTATGTTTATTTACATTTGATACAAATAATTGATTCATTGATTAATTCTCACTTCCAAATTATGATCTTTGTGGGGGTTTATTTCACAGTCTCATTTTAATATGGATTATTCATGCTCGAATTTTCATTAAAGGAAATTATATGATAATTTAATAATAAAACCATTTAATTTTATTATCCTATGGTTATTAATGAATTTTTATAGTAATGGTACCATTTTTCCCACTCTTTGGTACTTAAAATTGTTGATAAATTTTTTTAAGAAAATCTGACTTTATTTCTCTCTTCAGTCAAAAATATTTTTCCTTCCAAAACCATGTTTTATAAAAATGTTTTAAAATTTTTTTCAAGATTCTCCCAATGATTTATTAAATATTTTTTACCCATTTTTACTTTTTATAAAAAATATTGAAATGAATATTCATGTCATTTTCCAAACAATGCTTATTTGGATTGTATCAAAAATGGGAAAGGGATCTATATTTTAACATGTATGGAAAGTATAGAATCTCTCAAATTCATGACCGCTAAATGTTTTAAATTTTACTTCATAATTTTAAAAGGTTATTTTCAAAGAAAATTAATTTCAAAAATTTATGAACTTTTAGTTATAAAAATATTTTCAATGTTAAAAGGTAATTTTCTTTAAAAATATTTTTGAAGATATTTTTTTGGTATTTCTATTCATGAATGACAATAGTCCTTTATTTTACTTATAATCCAATGGTTTATGTTTCATTGATTCCATGGATGTACATATTTCTTAAACAATATATCATTTATACATATGGGATTTTACATTGAATGTTATTTGATTTATTGGGTAAATATGTATTCTTTACTCAATACAAATATTTATTGATAAGGCATATTAATTCATGAATTAAATCAATTATTTGATATATGAGGAATGATTTGAACATGTAGTGATGGGTGGGGGCTATAATTATATAGCCTCTTGATGCATCAGTAGTCTCATGAGATGAATCAATTGGATGGACTTAGTTAAATGGTTTTCTAGCCTATACCTACCCATCAGTTTTAACTTGTCTTTTGAAAGGTCTTAATAGTAGAGGTATCATGTGTATGAGATAATGATGTACAATAATTAAGAATTTCCTTCATTGATATTTTAGTTATTTTTATTATAGATGATATTTTCATTATGTTATTATCTTTGGATGTATTTCATTCTCATTTTATTGACTAAAAGGAATGTGTGTTCAGTTATTTAACTTTACTTATTGATTATGTATTATCCAATTATGATAGTAAAGTTATTTAAATAGAATGTATGTTTATTTATTTAACTTGGCATATTTATTATTCCATATCTATTAATGATGTTCAAGTTATTCAAAATGGAATGTGTGTTCATTAATTTACTTTTCTATGATTATTCTTCTTGATTAATGATAGCTTCTGTTGTACTTAACCCTTATTGATCATTTTATATCACCCTTATTTTTTTCTTTTCTTATGAATCTAGGAAGTGTACTAAGAATGATATTCAAGGATATGAAATAGGGAATAATGATATTCTTGAAAAATAATGTTGCAACTTGTGTTTTCAAATGTAATATGGGAATTATGTATGTATCTAGTTTACCAAGACTACTAAACTATTCAGTACTTTGGGATGAGATTCCTCGTATCTTATTCTAATGTAATAAAGTTAGACATCAGCTCTGGGTTACTAGAATCTAGTTCTTTTCAATTGGTATCAAATGAATTTTATTAGAAACCTTGAGAATTAGATTTATAAAAACATAGATTAGGGAAGATAACCATATGATAAACTTTGAGTATATGTATATAAGAGCATCCTAAAGTTTTGGTAAGGTAGAGATTATGTGTTCTTTCCTGTAAATACATCCTTGTTTGGATACAACTAGTGGATGTGGTTTTAGAACTCTTGTATCTAGGGGTAATAACTCTGAAAAGGACGCATTGGGTTTGATCTGATCATCACTTGGTGCATGAAAATAGATATCACTATACACCTGGTTTGACACTTCCTCAAGATATGCTTAGGATAATTCACATTTTCTTTAAAAACTATTATGAAGAATTTAAATAGATGATGATAATGAATGACCTAGGTTAAACCTAAGGTGTCTTATATTGAAAAGAAGTGTCGTGGTTTAGGAATCCTATAAATGATTATATGGTTTTCCCACTATGATTATTATTTCTCACACTATGATTTTTGGTTTAGTCAATAGTTGTAACTTTAAGGAATTGTGTTAACATTGAATATGAAAAAAACATGGTGAATATGATAAATCAAAGGGGATATTGGTAGGAGTGAAAGGTACCTTGATTATTCCTAATAAGTTAGCCCAAAATATTATTAATTACCATTACCTTAACAAACTCTCAAAATCACTAAAGAAGATAATGATAGAGTTATCTAAGAGATCTAGTGATGGAGACCATAGAGGAAATAAGACTTGATTTCCTTTATGTCAAAAATTTGGAAAAATACACCCAAGAAAGTGTCTGAATATACTAGGAAAATGTTTTATGTGTGAAAAAGTAGGGAATAAAGTAATGAATTTTCGAGGAAAAATTAAGAGTACAATGAAATGAGATAAATTTCATCCTTGGTACCCATTTATAGTTCATTGTCTTAAATGTGGGAAAATTGGGCATTGTCTGAGCCAATATCATCTTTTAAAGGTTAACCCATAGACCAAGGAAGGACCTATGTTAAAATAAAATGGATGAAGATTTTATGTATTCAGATTTAAGAATTATATTTTAGAAGTTTTTTTTACCAATGGAGTTTTGGTTATTAGAATTATGAATCATCTATGATTGTGTTAAATTTTAAAAGAAATATTGTCTTCATTAAATTAAGAGTTATGGATACCATCATGGTTTTATGAGTTTAAGGTTGATCATAAGTTAAAAGTCCTAAAAATACCTTTTGAAAATTTGTGTGGTAGGAATATAACATGATTAATTATATTTTTATAAAACTTTTATGGAAATACTACCTATTGGTCTAGTATATGAAGAGTTATTTGAGGAATAGTTCCATTACATTTTCTGGAAATAAGATTAAAGGTATTAGTATCCTCTATGGTTTATATTATCTTTTATGTTATAGTAATTATGTTTCATCCGAATTTTGGAATGTTAGAGGAATTTTATTAATATAGTTTTATAAAAAGGACAACCCACATGATCAGTGAAAACTTATTGCATTCGATGAAGATCGCGAGGCTTGAACCCACAACTAAAGGACATTAAGGGTTTAGTTCCTACACTTTCCTACATGATGTTATGGTTAATATGTAATTGTTTTTAGTTAAAATATTTAATGAATAAATATTAATTATAAACTAGTGTTATTACTATTAAGGTTTAGAGATTAATGTATTATATTGGATAAAATGTGCTAACCATATTGGTTTTGGGAAATAGTTAGAGATGAATGGAAATTTTTGTCACAATTTTATGGATATGATCTATTAAAAGTTAATTTTAGTTCTTAGAGAATAAAAAAAATTGGATATTCATTTCTTAGAGTAAGTGATGAATTGGAAATTGATTGAATAAAAACCAAAGGATGAAATCATGCTTATGAAATAGAAACATATCAAGTATATTTTCTTATATTCATAGATGCTAAAATAATTGTTCAAAATTCGGTAAAGGATCCTGAAACAAAAATGTTATCACAGATTTATTATTTTGAGGTCCTTAACTTTCCATTGATCAATTAATTTCTTGTGATCAATTACCTCTATAATTATCTATAATTATTTATGTTCTTATTCCATGTATATATCATCACCTTCCACCAATGTTCTCCTACTTAGAAACCTAATTACATTTTTTTATGTACCTGATTTTTGCTTAACTTTTCATGCATATAATTTAGTATAAAAACATTTTTTTCATTGGATACAAGTTTTTTTTTGGATAAAATGTTTATTTTAGTGTTCTTGGGGAATTTTAGGAGATTCCAACCAAAGTCACAAATCAGAAGTTATCATAATGAAAATCGAAATATACACAGTGTGTACTTTATAAACACACAGCATGTACCTTTTCCCAGACATAGTTCATCCAGCCCGAGTACACACCCATGTGGCTGATCAGAGACCACACGTCGTGTACTTAATTTTCACATGTTGTGTATGCCCTTCCAAAAGTAGTTAGTGGTTCATTCAAACTGTACGTGCTATGTGATGTAGCGCAACATGTTTTTTATCCCCACCAACTGACTATCGATGAATTTAAATTAATGAGCATCATGGTAGGCCACCTATCGATGGAGAAACCAAAAAAAGGTGGTTGGCCCGAGTACATGGTGCATACTTTTGGGTACATGTCGTGTAGTCTATTTATAACATCCCAGGTAAATAAATAATATGAAATTTTCATATTTATTAATATTTTTGAATTAAATATTAATTTTACTTTCAAGGGGATGTTATGTCTGATAACGTACTCAACACGAAACAACGGGTTTCTTTGAAATCTTACATTGCACACAACTTTGAGTTATACTGAAAAAAAATATAATATTATTATTTTAAATGGTAGTTAATGCCTAGTCGTTGTATTGGAGGGAATGAACAGAACCAACTACAATATGATTATACAAGTTTTTCAAATGTATTTACATTTATCCAATAAAATTTATAGGCTTAAAATTAGAATGAATCGGATTTTAAGCATAAAAAACTCTAATATTTTTAAAAGGTCGGTTTACCATCTTTTGATGGAGAACCCCTTTTAAATCTAATTTTTGTTACTTTTATATGTTCTATTTGAAAAAATAAATTTATTATTTATAAGTGTTACATCAAAATTTACTTTGGGTAAATTTTTGGTATCTTTCTAATAAAGTTCATTTTCTATGAATAGTGAAAAATACTACATTTTTAATTCAAAAATACCTTTTAATCTAATTTATTTATATATTTATATTATTATTTTTATTGGATTTAAAGTGTAATTGGACTATATTTTTACCATTTTATCCAATTTTGGTCATTGTATGTTATTTCACTTTGAAATTAGACATAAACAAATGTCAATCTTTTGACAGTTATTATTTCTTAAAAACATGCTTTTTGGTTTTGACAATGGGAATTAATTTTAAATTAATTTATGCAACTTTTGTGTTTTGAATTTGGAAAAATGATTCCATGTTTGGAATTAGGAATTCAAAATTGTTTAAATAGGTAACTTTTATTTTTAGACATTATGAATAGTAACTTCATTAAATATTTTTTTTACCAGGGTTAAAGGGTAAATCTGGTAAATAAGGGTAAAAAATAATATTATAATAATATTAAATTACTCTAACATATGTACTAACCCTGTTGGATGATACATTTCCGGCCATGGGAATCCTTGGGTTAATATTCAGACCCCATGGAGCCACTTGTAAGGGAAAATGACATTTTATAAAAATTAATTTAAAGTTAATGAAAATATAACATAAACATATATCTTTTAGTAAAACAATTCTTATATAGGGTTATATAAGTCATATTTTATACTTTAAATAGTAATTAGAAATCAAAAAATATTTTATACATCATGGTATTTTATTTATAATTTTTATACATCATATAAATAAATTTATTTATAACACAATGATGATGTAATGATTACCTCATTAATGAATGTTTAAAATAAATGAGATTATAAATATTAAAATAAATTTATTTTGAAACTTATTATGCCATACACTAATTTTATGGATGATTATTACTTATTATATTTGAATTAATAAGGTTTTTTATAATTGATCAAGTTGTTATGGATTTTTAAAAAGTCATGATATGAATAGTATAAAAATTGACATAAATGAGTTTTAAAATCAATTAATATTTTATTAACAGATAAAATAATCCTAAAAATATAATATTCATCCAAATATAATATATGATGATAAAAATGTCATAAATGATCCATTTGGGGTCTCTTGGAATTTTATAGTAAATATATCAACCATATATTATGAATATACAAGAGGATATGGTAAAAGTTAAATTAGTTAACTAAGGGTTAAAGCTAAAAGATAAGATTAATTTTATGCTCTAAACTTTCCTAAAACCCATTTTATGAGGTTTTCAAAAAATAATTACCTTATATTTTAATTAAATGAGTTTGGTACCTTTTTAAATCGAAATTCAGTTTATAATAAAATAATATTTTCAAACTTTCCTAAAGAGCCCCTCATCCCCCTTATAAAAAGTCACCCCATCTAACCCATTACTCACACCTCTAAAGACAAATTTCATCATCCAACCTCTTCCCAAATAATCTCCCAACATCCCTATATTACACCTAAAATCATTAACTTAGTCATAAGGCACTTCAAAAAATCCTTTTGGTTCAAACCAAAGGGAGTCGCCCAATTTAAAGGTAACGTCTTCTCTCAAGTTCTTTTCTTTTATTTTCCTTCTCCAACCCCCTAAACACTCTTTATTACATTATTTTAAAACAACACCAGTATAATAAATTTAATATTATGTTTTTATGATAATGATTCTAACTACACTTCCACACACCTTTATCTAATGGATACGAACATACTATTTCTGTGGATGGTGAACTACTGCCTCACGAAACGATGATTGTTCAATTATCTCCTACCGCCTATCGTGATGGACATTAAGATGGAAATATATTTATATGTGATATATATTATATTTATATTGTGCCTATGATTCCTTATTTTTCATTTATATCATACCTTTATGGTTTCCATAATGGGTAAATACGATAATTTCATTTGAGGAAGTGCAGACTACCGCCCCCTCAAAGTGATATGACTCATTCACGCCATGTGCGGAACATATAAAGGAAGGAGTTAATGAAATTATATATTATATTATAATTTAATTTTAATATACCTATGTATAATTAATTTTTCATTCCATTAAATATGAAATATAAATAAAAGTAGCATTCATGTGTATGTATGGATTACCGTCTCCATGAACGGTGCATTTCATTTATTATCTCCAAATATTATGTACTATTATAAATACATATATATACTAGATATATATGATATATATGATATCTAAATCATGAATATAATTCTGTATATAATGTAATTTTGACCACATGGACAATTTTTAATTTTAACAAGTTCATTTTGACTCAAGTACCAAATATCGACAAAACGACAGTTATTAACTTAAATGATTATGTAATTTTTATAATGTGTTAATAATTGATATAAAAGGAATAATAAACTTGAAAAAGGTTCTTAATTAAGTATAAATTAACTTTAGTTTATTATTCAAGATATTAAAGAATGAACGAGTCAAGTCGGACATGAGGTAAGGGAACTCCTTAACCCAATTTCCTATCTTTGAGTTAAAATTCTACTTCTGGATTATTTTGTTCTATGATTATGTAAGAAATAATTTTTTTATAATATATTGTATTTATACTTTATTTTTGTGTAATTATAGTTAATACACATAATTGACCTATTTTATTTACAAAATGATCTTTATAAGGGAACCTTTCACCCCCATCTTTTAGTAAAATACTTATTTTATGTCATGTCATTTAATTTCCATTTTATTACGATGGGATATGCTCTTATATATCCTTATTGATGTAAATTGTATGTCCAAGTGATAATATATCCTTTTATCTCTCATAAAATAATTTTCTTAATTTTAAAGTGACGTCGTTAGGCTGCTGAATTTTCATAAGGGACTATGTCTCAATCTCCTTTCATTTGAGGAATATCTTGATCTTGTGCATCTTTATTATCCTATAAGGTGTATATACTTCCCTTTGACATATTATATTATGAATCTCCTTATTCTCATGATATTATAATTTTTTTTAATTTATTCTTTAATTATTTTTACTCAAGTATTTTCTCAAGTGGTAACAGACTCTTTAACTAAAACATTGTTTTAAATGTTTTAAAGATATAATTTTCTAAATATTTCTCATTAATGTCCATGTTTTCAAAATGTTTTTAAGGATTTATTTATATGGAAATTAATGTTTTAAAATTTTAATTAATATAAAAATTTTAAAGTGGTATGGGACACTTTTACTCAAAAATATCTTTATTAAATGTTTTAAATGGTTTTGGAAATGGATTGGATATGTCAATATCTTAAAATGCTATTGGAATATGAAATTTTATCTTTACTTTATGCATGTTTTATGTGTTATTATTATGTTATGGTTTTTGGGCATTGTTTACCTATAAGGTTGGTTCCATGATAAACCTAGGGCGGGTGAGCCTGAGATAGCTCTCCAATGCATTAGGTAACGTGACGGAGGTAAATGTTAATGTTTATCCTAAGAGATTTAGGAAATATATTGTGATAGGTATTCCAAATGTGACTCCCTATATATCTATGAAATCAATAATATAATTATGTTATTGATGCCACATTCTACCTTTATGATTTATGATTTCCATGTGTTATTCATAAAACTTATGATTTTTTGTGGTATGTTAAAGATTGAAAAGTATGATTTCATTGATTTTTATGTATTGATGGATGAATGTTTTTTTCTTTATTTTATAACACTTATTGAGCTTTTTATTCTCATCCCAAGTTTTTGAAATGTTTTTCATAGGGTATAAGGAAGTGGGTGAGAGAAAGGAATAATTCAAGAAGATTTATATCAATAAAATAATTCTTGTTTTCTTTTAAGAGTTTTTATTTTATGAAAAAAATGGATACTGAGTAGAAGTGTATACTTTGTAATATTTGATATGTAATGTAATAGTTATGGCCTAATTCTCTAAAACTCTAAACCTGAAAATATCCTTAATATTAATTATTAAATTAATTCAAGATTATGTAATTTTTAAGGCTAGGGCCTTATAGTTGGTATCAGAGGTCGGTTTAGACAACTTGAGGGATTATGAGTTTTTTTTAGACACATGGTTAGTCTCTATGTCTATCCTTAAGTTAAATCCTTATTTTGTAACTTTTTCATATCAAGGAAAGTCTGTTAAAAATGGAAGGAGGAGGATCTCAAATGACATTCATATCTCTTCCTGATGACTTTCTTGCAATAATTATTGAAAAGTCATGTCCAGATGATTCTGAAACATTTTCTAACATACAAATCACGTGTAATAAATTTTTTGAGATATCAAACACCTATGTTATACCTCGATACCATCGTGGATCATGGTTTGTATTTAATCAAATCCTATTTTCTCAATATTATCATATTTTCAAGAAAGGTAAATATTATTAAGGCATTTTCAAATATTTTACCTTATCACAAGATTTTGAAGCATATTATGATTTTGAAAAAGGTGTTGAAGAAGGAGACCCTTTAACAACCTATTTATATTTTCATTTAAATTATAGTCTTTCAACACATAATTATGGTATTTTAAAAGGACCATTGATTGAAGTTTTCAACTTGAACTTGGTCTGACTGTTTTATAAAAATCAAGTTTTATTAGATGTTTTGAAATTATATGTCATACATGATTATTTTTCAAAACTATTTTTCTGTGAATACCCATGTGACCCAAGTTGTATGAGGTGTATTTGGATAAAGGAAGCATATGATTTTGAAGGATATCTAAATCATTGTTGCAATGCATGGACCATATATCTACGTGAACAAGATAACGATGAAAACAGGTGGACACCATGATCAAGGTATGAAGTTCTTCCTTTGGGAATAGTGTTATTTTATGGAGGTAAAAAAATGTCAATATATATAAGACTTCATGAATGAAGATATTGATGTCATTATGAGTTGGGATAAAAATTAGAGGTATAAGACAAACATTGAGGTTAAATCATGTTATGGTTATTTTTGAGTTTTATAAAAATGGATAACACGCAAGATATGTGACAACCCGTCACGTCCAGAAAATCCGCATGAAACGAACCCACAACCGAAGGGTGAAAAGGGTGAATCATTTACCACTGGTCTATGTGAATTCCCTGGTTAGTATAACTAACTCTTTTTAGTTATATGATTTTATAGATCAAGAATAAATTGATTTTGAGAACTTATGTTTTATCAAATGAATATCCTTAATATAGGAAAATGATTTGGTGATTAAGTGATAATGGTTATTTTGGAAGACATTCTCTCTTTTGAGGAAACACTATATGCCTAAGGAAAATAGAATACTATGGGATTTCATTTGTGGAGTAATTATTGAAATTTTATTTTATAAGAATCTATGTTTTTGTTGTGGACATATGGTGATTTGGGTTATTTTTGGAAATGATTAATCTATCATAGAGAATATGTGATTTGGTTAATTTCACTTCAGTGTGAGACTTTAAGAGTATCCTATGTTATTTGGACATAAATTTTAAGATTTTTTTGGAAGACTATGTGATCAAATCCTTCTGAATTTTGGGTTTCAAACTTAGTTCGGATTGTTTTGAATAATTTTAAAGACAATTGTGTATTTAATGGTATTTGTTTAGGTATGGGTATTGTTTGTTCAGTTTTGGGGATTAAGAGTAGTATTTATTTTTATAAAGTATTATCTATTTTTGGGGATTATCTGATCTTATACTAACCATTTTGGTTTTGGTTAATGCCTAAAGACAAGGGAAATATATAGTTCATCTTTTATGGATTATGTGATCCTTTAGAATTTTATTCTAGTGCTTTAGGTGTGACCAAGTCATCTTGAATACTCGTCATTTGGAGAAAAGATGAGTTTTTGGTATAAATTTATTAAAGGATGAAACTCTACTTGAAAAGTAAGTATATTTCCTTATGTCCTTAGTCAATATCATAAATAAATTCTCCAACATTATGAAAGGGAACTTAAAACAAAAACATTGTCTGTTTAATTTTCCTACTAGGAAACCAATGACCGTTTAACACATCACAAGTTTAGGTTTTTCTTATTGTTAACTTTCTCCTAGTCATGTTTTCTATCACTCTCTATCAGAACTTGACACTTAGTTTCTCCTCCATATCCATGTTTTCATACATGGAATCCTAGTATGTGTTATCTAGAGTAACATTTATACTTCTCTATCTTTCTTTTAAAGTGACAGTTTTATTGACTCTTTTTTCCTATTTGGGACTTTTAATGAAGTTTCTGAGCCCAATTTTAAAATTACAAGGATGAAATTATAAAAAGGGGAAAAGATGTAACATCCCAGGTAAATAAAGAATATGACATTTTAATATTAATTAATAATTGTGAATTTAATATTAATTTTACTTTCAAGGGTATTCTATGTCTAATAGCATACTCAAAAAGCAAAAATGAGTTTCTTTGAAATCTTACGTTGCACACAACTTTGAGTTATACCGAAAAATAATATAATAATATTATTTTAAATGGTAGTTAACACCTAGCCGTTGTATTGGTGAGAATGAACAAAACTAACCACCATACGATTATAAAATTTTGTTAAATGTATTTATATTTATTCAATAAAATTTAGAGTCTTAAAATGAGAACAAATTTAATTTTAATCATGAAAAACTCTAATATTTTTAAAAGGTCATTTTACCACCTTTTGATGGAGAACCCCTTTTAAATCTAGTTTTTGTCACTTTTATATGTTCCATTTGACAAAATAAAATTATTATTTAGAAGTGGGACATCAAAATTTACTTTGGGTAAATTTTTGTTATTTTTCTAATAAAGTTCATTTTTTATGAATAGTGAAAAATACTGCATTTTTAATTCAAAACTACCTTTTAATATAATTTATTTTTATAGTTATATTGTTGTTTTTATTAGTTTTAAAGATTAATTTGATTATATTTTTACCATTTAATCCAATGTTAGTCATTGGAAGTAATTTCACTATGAAATTGGATATAAACAAATGTCAATCTTTTGATAGTTATTATTTCTTAAAAACATGCTTTTTGGTTTTGACAACAAGAATTAATTTTAAATTAATTTATGCAACATCTATGTTTTGAATTTGGAAAAAGCGATTACATATTTGGAATCAAGAGGTCCAAATTTTTTAAATAGTTAAATTTTATTTTTAGGCATTATGAATAGTAACTTTAGTAAATATTTTATTTACCATGGTTAAAGGGTAAATCTGGTAAATAATGTAAAAAATAATATTATAATAATAATAAATTATCCTAACATGTGTCCTAAACCTATTGGATGATACATGTCAAACAATGGGCATCCTTGGGTCGATTTTGGTACCCCATAGAGCCACTTATAAGTGAAAATGACATTTTATAAAAATTAATTTAAAGTTGAGAAAAATTTAACATAAACATATATCTTTTAGTAAAATAATTTTTATATGGGGTTATATAAGTCATATATTATACTTTAAATATTAATTAAAAATATAAAAATATTTCCTAAATCATGGTATTTTATTTATAATTTTTATACATTATATAAATAAATTTACTTATAACATAATGATGATGTAGTGATTACTCATTAATGAATGTTTTAAATAAATGAGATTATAAATATTAAAATAAATTTATTTTGAAATTTTTTATGCCATACACGAATTTTATGGATGATTATGAGTTTTTATATTTTAATTAATGAATTTTTTTCTAATTTATCAAGTTGTTGTGGATTTTTAAAAAGTTGGGATATGAATAGTATAAAAATTGACATAAATGAGTTTTCAATCAATTAATATTTTATTAAATGATAAAATAATCCTAAAAATCTAAGA
The DNA here is from genome assembly GCA_963277665.1 of Viscum album. Classification (NCBI taxonomy): domain Eukaryota; kingdom Viridiplantae; phylum Streptophyta; class Magnoliopsida; order Santalales; family Viscaceae; genus Viscum; species Viscum album. The sequence continues at coordinate 1,183,567,061 of OY728135.1, forward strand.
TTCATCCAAATGAAATATAGTATGATAAAAATGTTATCAATGATCCATTTTTGGTCTTTATAGTAAATATATTAACCATATAGTATGAATATACAAGAGGACATGGTAAAAGTTAAATTAGTTAACTAAGGGTTAAAGTTAAAAGAAAGGTTAATTTTATTCCCTAAACTTGTCTAAAACCCATTTTATGAAAGTATTTAGAAAAATTATCACCTTATCTTTGAATTAAATTAGTTAGGGACCTTTTGAAATCAAAATTTAGTTTATAATAAAAAAATATTTTCAAACATTCCTAAAGAGCCCCTCCTCCCCCTTATAAAAAGCCACCACCTCTAACCCATTACTCACACATCTCAAGCCCCATTGGATCATCCAACCTCTACCCAGATAAGATCCAAAAATCCCTATATTACACATAAAAGTATTAACTTATGCATAAGGCACTTCAAGAAAGCCTTTTGGTTCAAACCAAAGGGAGTTACTCAATTTAAAGGTAGCATATTCTCTCAAGTTATTTTCTTTTATTTTCCTTCTCCAACCCCCTAAACTCTATTTATTCCATTATTTTATAAAAAAACAGTATCCTAAATATTCTAGGATGTTTTTCTTATAATTATTCTAACTATACTTCCACACACCTCCGTCTAATGGATAAGAACATACCATTTCTATAGACGGCGAACTACTGCCTCACGAAATGATGATTATTCAATTATCTCCTACCACCTCTCATGGTGGACATTAAGATGAAACTTTATTTATATGTTATATATATTATATTTATATTTTCTCTATTCTTCCATATTTTTCATTTATATCATACCTTTATGGTTTCCATAATGGTTAAATACGATAATTTCATTTGAGGAAGGGTGGACTACTGCCCCCTCAAAGTGATATGAATCATTCATGCCATACATGGAACATATAAAGGATTGAGATGATGAAATTGTTGGACAGAAAAGAAAGGAGAGTGATGGCAAGAGGGGGGGTGAACTTCCTTTTAAAAAATAATTAACAATTTAAAATCAAAGTTAAAAGTGCAGCGGAAATAAAAGAGGTAAGACACAAAACTTGATAATGGAGTTCGGCTTAAACCCAAGCCTACGTCTCCGCTCCCAACTCAACCGTTGAGAGATTTACTACCGCTTGCTTTTTAATGGTTTTAGCAAGAAACCCACTAGACTTTAAGGTTAGTCTAGAACCTATTACAGCTTGCTTTTAATGGTTATGAAAGAACCCACTTGCTTTCAATGGTTGAGCAAGAACCCACTAGCCTTCTTACAGGTGAAGGCTAGCTCACCTATGTCTCAAGCCTTTTAAAGTGAAGGCTTGACTAACCTCTTCACGCCTTGAAGGTGGTGTGAGAACCCAAAGAGAGGATGAGAGAAAGAGATGGGGGTTTGTAGGCACAAACCCAATTTGATGCTCAAAATAAATAAAACAAGAAAAACCGTAATGGGAGAAGCCTTGGGCACCAAAGTATTGATGGAGTTGATGAAGAGCGCTCCCAAGCTTCTTTGATGGTGCTCCTTGGATGTGGAAATGAGTTGGAGCAATTTGAGGATCCTTGGAGGAATCCGCCGGAGGTTCGCCAAATGATCAAAATGTGTCCCGTGAGCTTCTGTTGGCTTTCTTAGTGTTTCGGGGCTTCCTAGTCCTTTATTTATAGAGGGGGAACCCTCAAATGGCCTTTGGGAGTCTTCGGAGCCGTTGGAGAGGCCTTCGGAGCCGTTGGGAGTCAAGTGGACAAGCCTGGTCAAAGCCCAACAGCTAGTTTGACTGGCTCCACCGGCTGACCGGTGCAGAGCCACCGGTTGGCCGGTGCTTTGGAAAAGGGAGAGGAATCGGGCTCAGGCACCACCGGCTGGCCGGTGAGGAGGCCATCGGTTGGCCGGTGAGGAGGCAGTAGCTGTGGATTCTGTCTGGGTTCCACCGGCCGGCCGGTGATGTGACACCGGTTGGCCGGTGGTCTGGATAGAGGGATGCCTTCTGTCCAGGCTCCATCGGCTGGCTGGTGGTCATCCACCGGTTGGCCGGTGGACTGAAAATCAGTCCACTTTCAGTTCTTCTTGGCCCAAATCCTTGGCAACCTTTTTCCTTTCAACACAAACACTTAAAATACGATTAGATAAATAAGAGAGTGATTGTGATCATGAAAATTAAACCTCGAGGGGTACGAGAGGTACAACAATCTCCCCCTATTTTGATGATCACAATCACCAAAACAAACAATGTAAAAATGAAATGAAAGGCATGCTTTAAAGGATAAATGGGAAAGTAAAGTAAAGAATGAAAGAAATATTTCTCCCCCAATCAACCAATAATTTTTCCCCCTTTGTGATTATCAAAATAGCACGGGGCATAAAACTTGATTGAGGGAATAGGTTGAAAAACAAGATAGAGATTTTAAACCAATTGAAATTTTAGAAATTTGAATTGAAAGTTTTGAAATGTAAGTTTTGAATTGAAGGTTTTGAAAGTTTTGAAATTGAAAGTTTTGAAAATAAAGCAAAAAGGTTTAAACAATCCTAACTCCCCCTAAATAAAAACAACAAATCACTGGGGAGAGGTTTTTGAAACCGAGACAAATTTTGGTCTGGTGAGACTCGCTAAAAGGGATTTTTCAATCCATACTTTTCTAGTGGCGGGTCTTCTCCTAAAAAATTCATCATTAAAGGAAATGGTTTTGGGCCTTCCATACCGGGCATTTTTGCAATTGCACTCATAAATTAAGTGCCCGGGTTTTTTGCAATAATTACAAAATTTAAATTGGGAGCTCCCCCTTAAAAAAATAGTATGAGCATGGGAAGAGGAAGCTTGCGTGGAATAGCCAAGCCCTTGGGTGGTTCTATATACGCATTGGGAACCAAGTAATTTGGTTAAATTTTGTTCACCTTGGGTGAACTTAGCAAGAGATTCCCTTAAATCTTTGATTGTTGATTCCATAGACTCAACATCGGGAAGGTTTTGGATCTTGAGGGATAACTCCTCCTTTTCTATGAGAAGTTGTTCCTTTTCGGAAGAGAGTTTTTTGAAATTCCTTTTTAAAGCAATAAATTTGGAAGAAAGTTCGTGAAAACCTTCCTCCAATTGATCTCTAGCATGTTGGAGATCCTCATAAGATAAATGATTAAATGAATTTGAAGAACTAGAGGATGAGGAGTCGGAAGAGGTTACCTCATGAAATGCCATTAGGCATTTTTTACCATTGTCACTTGAGGAGGAGGAGGATGAGGAGCTATCACTCCATGTGGCCTTAAATGCCTTCTTCTTTTCCTTTTGCTTGGCCTTTTTCTTGTTGAGTGGACAATCGGGCTTGTAATGGCCTTTCTTGCCACACCCATAGCATGTTACCTCGGGCTCGGATTTTTCGTTGGGTTGAGCCTTGCGGGATTTCTTCTTTTTTTTCTTCTTCATAAATTTGTGCATTTTGCGGGAAAGATTCTCCATTTCCGAATCGCCGCTTGAAGAGGAAGACGACGAGGAGGAGGAGCTTTCTTCTTCTTGAACTTTGAAGGTGATGTTCTTTGGAACTTTGATCGGTTTGCCTTCCTTTTCAGCTTGCCTCCTCATGGTGATCTCGTAGGTCATGAGGATCCGATGAGCTCTTCGACCGGCATGTTCTTGATGTCTTTTTCTTCTTGAATTGTCGTCACCTTCGGTGCCCATGAGCTTGGTAAGATCCAAAGGATCTTCTTGACCATCGTTTCTGCAGACACATCATCACCAAGGGACTTTCTCCCATTGCAAACGTCAGTAAAACGTGTAAACATTTCAGAAATAGATTCATGTGGGTGCATGGTGAAAGACTCAAAATCTTGATGGTACATGTCCAATCGAGTATCCTTCACTTTGTTGGTACCCTCATGGGTAACCTCCAAAAGTTTCCAGATTTCATGTGATGTAGTGCATGTGGAAACTCGATTGAACTCATTACGATCAAGGCTGCAATGAAGAGCGTTCATGGATTTTCCATCAAGCTCGAAATTTTTAATATCGGCTTGGGTCCATTTGGATTCATCGGGAGAAGAAAGAGAATAACCATGCATGACAATTTTATAAATAGGATAACCTATACTTCTAAGAAAAGTGGTCATGCGGGTTTTCCAATAAGTATAGTCGGTTCCAACAAAGAATGGAGCACGACCCAATGAATAACCTTCGGGGGCGAAAGAAGATGAAGCCATCACAAAGGATCTTGAATTTGAAACCGGTTAGGGTATTACTCAAATTTTGCCTCTGATACCAATTGTTGGACGGAAAAGAAAGGAGAGTGATGGCAAGAGGGGGGTGAATTGCCTTTTAAAAAATAATTAACAATTTAAAATCAAAGTTAAAAGTGCAGCGGAAATAAAAGAGGCAAGACACAAAACTTGATAACGGAGTTCGGATTAAACACAAGCCTACGTCTCCGCTCCCAACTCAACCGTTGAGAGATTTACTACCGCTTGCTTTTTAATGGTTTTAGCAAGAAACCCACTAGACTTTAAGGTTAGTCTAGAACCTATTACAGCTTGCTTTTAATGGTTATGCAAGAACCCACTTGCTTTCAATGGTTGAGCAAGAACCCACTAGCCTTCTTACAGGTGAAGGCTAGCTCACCTATGTCTCAAGCCTTTTAAAGGGAAGGCTTGACTAACCTATTCACACCATGAAGGTGGTGTGAGAACCCAAAGAGAGGATGAGAGAAAGAGATGGGGGTTTGTAGGCACAAACCCAATTTGATGCTCAAAATAAGTAAAACAAGAAAAACCGTAATGGGAGAAGCCTTGGGTGCCAAAGGATTGATGGAGTTGATGAAGAGCGCTCCCAAGCTTCTTTGATGGTGCTCCTTGGATGTGTAAATGAGTTGGAGCAATTTGAGGTTCCTTGGAGGAATCCGCTGGAGGTTCGCCAAATGATCAAAATGTGTCCCGTGAGCTTCCGTTGGCTTTCTTAGTGTTCCGGGGCTTCCTAGTCCTTTATTTATAGAGGGGGAACCCTCAAATGGCCTTTGGGAGTCTTCGGAGCCGTTGGAGAGGCCTTCGGAGCCGTTGGGAGTCAAGTGGACAAGCCTGGTCAAAGCCCAACGGCTAGTTTGACTAGCTCCACCGGCTGACCGGTGCAGAGCCACCGGTTGGCCGGTGCTTTGGAAAAGGGAGAGGACTCGGGCTCAGGCACCACCGGCTGGCCGGTGAGGAGGCCACCGGTTGGCCGGTGAGGAGGCAGTAGCTGTGGATTCTGTCTGGGTTCCACCGGCCGGCCGGTGATGTGACACCGGTTGGCCGGTGGTCTGGACAGAGGGATGCCTTCTGTCCAGGCTCCATCGGCTGGCCGGTGGTCATCCACCGGTTGGCCGGTGGACTGAAAATCAGTCCACTTTCAGTTCTTCTTGGCCCAAATCCTTGGCAACCTTTTTCCTTTCAACACAAACACTTAAAATACGATTAGATAAATAAGAGAGTGATTGTGATCATGAAAATTAAACCTCGAGGGGTACGAGAGGTACAACAGAAATTATATATGATATTATACTAGAATTATAATATACCTATGTATAATTATGTTTTCATTCCATTAAATACGAAATAGAAATGAAAGTCGCGTTCATGCATTTGTACGGCTTACCGTCTGCATGAACGGTGCATTTCATTTCTTATTTACAAATGTTATGTAATATTATAAATACATATATATAACGGATATATATTATATATATGATATCTAAATAATGAATATCATTCTGGAGATAATGAAATTTTGACCACATGGACAATTTTTAATTTTAACAAGTTTATTTTGACTCAAGTACCAAATATCGATGAAAAGACCGTTATTAACTTAAATGATTGTGTAATTTTTATAACATGGTAATAAGTGATATAAAAGGAATAATAAACTTGAAAAGGGTTTTTAAGTAATTATAAATTAACTTTAGTTTATTATTCAGGAGATTAAATAACAAATGAGTCAAGTCGGACATGAGGTAAGCGAACTCCTTAACCCAATTTCCAGTCTTTGGTTTAAAAGTATACTTATTGATTATTTCGTTCTATGATTATGTGAGAAAAAAAAATTTATAATATCTTGTATTTATACTTGATTTATGTGTAATTATTTTTAATACACGTAATATATCTATTTTTTTTACAAAATAATCTTTTTAAGGGAACCTTTCACCCTTATCTTTTAGTAAAAGACTTCTTTTATGTCATATCTTTTAATTTCCATTTTCTTATGATGGGATATGTTATTATATATCCTTATTTATGTAAATTTTATTTCCAATTGATGGGATATCCTTTTCTCTCTCATCAACTCATTTTCTTAATTTTAAAGTGATGTTGTTAGGCTGTTGAATTTTCATAAGGGACTATGTCTCAGTCTCCTTTCATTTGAGGCATCTCTTGATCTTGTGCACCTTTATTATTCTATAAGGTGTATATACTGCCATTTGACATATTATATTATGAATCTCCTTATTCTCATGATATTATATGTTTTTTTAGTTTTATTATTTAATTATTTTTACTCAAGTATTTTCTCAAGTGGTAATGGACTCTAACTAAAAAATTGTTTTAAATGTTTTAATGATATAATTTTCTAAATATTTATCATTAATGTCCATGTTTTCAAAATATTTTTAATGATTTATTTATATGGATATTAATTTTTTAAAATTTTAATTAATATAAAAGTTTTAAAGTTTTATGGGACACTTTTACTCAAAAATATTTTTATTAAATGTTTTAAATGGTTTTGGAAATGGATTGGATATATCAATATCTTGAAATGTTATTGGAATGTAGAAATTTTATCTTTCCTTTATGATTATTTTATGTGTTATGATTATGTTATGTTTCTTGGTCACTATTTACGTATACGGGTGGTTTTTTGATAAACCTAGGGTGGGTGAGCTCAATATATCTCTCCAATACATTGGGTAACGTGACGGAGGTAAACGTTAATGTTTCTCCTAAGAGATTTAAAGAATATAATATGATGGTTATTCTAAATGTAACCCCCTATGTAGCTGTGAAAGCTAAAATTTAATTATGTTATAGATGCCACAAGTTACCTTTTATGATTTATGATATCCATTTTTTATTCATAAAACTTATGATTTTGTGTGGTATGTTAAATATTGAAAATTATGATTTCATTGATTTGTATGTATTAATAGAATAATGTTTTTTGTATTTGTTTTATAAACCTTACAGAGATTTTTATGCTCATCCCAAGTCTTTGAAATGTTTTTCACATGTTAAAAGGTAGGGTAAGAGAAAGGAAGAATTAAAGAATATTTATATCAAGAAAATAATTCTTGTTTTCTTTTAAGAGTATTTATTTTATGAAAAAATGGATACTAAGTAGAAGTGTATACTTTGTAATATTTGAGATGTAATGTAGTAGTTATGGCCTAATTCTATAAAACTCTAAACCTGAAAAGATCCTCAATGTGAATTATTAACTTAATTTAAGATTATATATTGTTTAAGGTTGGGGCCTTATACTATTTTTCAATAAATAGAGAAGAAAGATTCCAAGTTATAGGTTGTAAATCCAAGGGGAAGGTGTTTCCACTATGTCTTTTGATCTCCCCCAAATCCAGAATTTGAGTTTTCTTTCTATTTTCATTTCTATTTTAGTGTAATTCCCCTTTCCCCATTATTTTCTCTCGTATCCATAGTAGGGGTTGAGTTTCTTTTCAACCCACACATCATGACCATAGTTATAAGAGGGTAAGTTTCTTAAGTTTGGGTTGTAATAATCATTATGGGTTTTTTGTAATTATAATTCTAGTGTATTCCTTTTATTATGATTTTTTTCTTATAATTACTTTAATGAATATAACTTCATATTTTCTATTGGTGTCATATCAGACCAAGAATGAAACCAATGGAGAAAACTAAAGGAGTTACAATGATATAATCCATGACCATTGGGTGATCTAATTTCCACTATTCTTGGGGTAAAGATATTAAAAAATTTTAAGTGATTAATCACTAGACCAAGGTGTTATCTATTTGTACATGTTTTTGTCAATTATAAAACCAAGAAACAACAATGTAATTGAATCCCCATGGTAAAAAAGTTCATTAAAAATTTTAATACTAAATAATGACCATTGAAATAAATATTACTTTATTCGAAACCCTAACATATTTGTTTCCTGATTATTCAATCATTTCTTCTATTTTAATTTAATTTTCACAAACAATTTCTCTCTTCAATCCCATTCCCTTAAATCATTTTTTCTGGATAATAGGCTGAGACCCACCGACTTGGACTTGTAATTTTTTCTCTTTCTTCCCTATGGGATCAACTCCAAATACTTCTATCCACCTAGTTATTTTCTCTATAAGGGAATAGTACTTTCAATTTTCTGTACTTCATGATAGGAGTGGTAAATTTATGATATCTTTTCTAGGGAAAATGGAAAGTAAAAGTGCAAGTCTGAGTTAAGGTTGCTTTACCTAGATTTTTCATTTTTCTTTTCTTAATTATATTCTTGGGACCCTTGAACCCACATACTTATGCATTATTATTCAAATTTTGATTGGTATGATCCACCTAAAGATGATTTTTATCCGAATGATCCAATGTTGTTGTACCCCTGTCCAAAAGAGTATTATTTGTACATGGATGATGGGGTTCAATATGAGTAATACCCATGTACATTCTTCACCCCACCCATTCCTTATTCTCTTCTGAAACTATCATTGGGTAATTACAAAAGATTATTATCAATGATGGAAGACTTTACCAGCCTCCATATGGTCCAAAACGAAAGTTTGGGAAGACTTGCTACTATAGTCAATCACATTTCAGAGATAATCACTTATATAGATTCTCCAGTTGAGTTTGAGGCTGGCTGTTTTAATTCTTTTTCAGCTGAAGAGACATATTATGATATGAGACCCACTTAAAATTCACTAATAATAATTTCTAAAAATTATATTCAAAGCACAAATATTGAATATGGGGACACTTCATATCAATATTATACTAAATTTTATCAAATATTCTTTTTCGAACCCTCAGTTTATTATTTACTTGATCCAAATGATGCCTATAATTATTTTCAGGTTTTTAGCATAATAAATTTGGAACCTCAAAAGTTGGAGTACATACTAGATTAGAACAAGTCATAGGCCCACCATCAGCACCTACTAGCCACGGAACAGGGATACCATAAGTCGTTGCTCAGACCACGTGAAGTTCAAGAAACATGGATAAAAGATGAGGGTGTTAGACTTATGGGGTGGTTCATGTAGAAGAAACCACATCCACCTTCATATTATGGGTAAGTACCCTAACTCAATTTTATCCAAATACCTATAACAAATTCCCTTTATAGGAGGCAACCCAACCACTATTCTCTCCCTTTATTTTCTATTTTTAATAAACACACAGCGTGTACATCTCTTCCACATGTCGTGTACCAACCTATCTCTCATCCACTATTTTAATGTGAATAAAGTGAGGTTACACACTACGTGTACCTATATAAATAGAATGTAATTTTATTTTTAGTGTATATTGTAATATAACTTTTAGTATAAATAAATATTAATTATGTCAATGTACATGAATGAAGCATGTGTCGATGGAAAGGTCGTTGGAGTGTATTTGAGCTGTTGTCGGTTCAAATCGCTCCACAAACATATTTAGTAAAAGGTTCATTATTTTTATTCCCTTTTTTAATTAAAGAGTGTTGGAAATGTTTTCAAAAGTAAATAAAACCAATTAGAAATAAAAGAAAATGGATGGTGGGGCTAAACTGGCTGGTGGGGTCATATCCCACAGATCCAAAAGACTCAGGTTTGAGTCCTACAAGCCGGTTCAGTTCCATCCTTTTACACTAAAATAAAACCACCCATCATGTATTTAGGTAAACATCATCTTTTTAATGAGTTAATTAATAATTTAAAACATTTTCAAAAATAATAAATCACCTAAGGTTAATGTGGGTTGATTGGAAGAGTCTTAACCTAGATTTTAAAAGACCCAGGTTCGAACTCAGCTAATCTCTCTACATCATCCTATTCTTCAATAATTAAAAACATATGTCGTACATCCATCATTTCACTGTGTATTACTATAGATATACCTTAAATATTAAAATATAATAAAACCTATTGTACTAAAACCTTCACTCCGGTGGTTGAGGGCTTGCGTTTGGATCAACTCGGTTGCTGGTTCAAATCACACCCCAAGAACCAAACCAAAGGTTGTAGTTTTTTTTCCAAATTTTAGAACACACAATGTGTATTTCTATGATACACTATGTGTATAGGTTTATTTTATTATGTAAATATATATATTTACTTATTTATTATTATAAATAATAATTAATATATAGTTTATTATAATATCCATATACTAATAATAATAATAAATATATTAAAAAACACATGACATGTAATTCACCTTACACACCATGTGATGCAGTTATAAAATATGGGGATCCCTAAATGGGCCAAACCCATGTCGCAAACCCCCCCCCCCCCTCTCTTCTCTTTTTCTTCCTTTGGACGCTGTACGAAACCCCCTACCTTCAATACACCATTTTGATACATTTCAGGATGAAATCTCTAACTCTTTTCATTTTTTGATTCAGTTATGTCTTATGTCGGCCTCTATTTCAGTATTTTACAAGAATTATAGGCAATTTATGGAATCGGGTAGGCATTCGGAAAAACCCACAGTAAATGGGAAAAAATGAAGAACACATGTCATATAATTTATGTACACGGACACACACACCCTGATTCAAAATTTTAAAACACACGGTGTGTACTTATTTTCCACAAGTCATACAAAGTACCCTCTACCCGGATTAAAGAAGAACCCAGGTACTAACCTTTACACATCCCAAATTACCATGTTCAACACACGGAATGTGTGTTCGGTGCACATCATGCCAACCATCTTGGATGGTTTACTTGTGTTAGGTAATACATGAGTTGGTTTCCCATGTTCTCACACAAGGCGTGTGTACACATCACAACACATTGTGTACTTTTTTTCTTGTCCCCTTTTAGCAGAGGCTGCATCCTAGTGATACATAGCTAGGCTCCCATGTATTCACACATGGCGTATACACCTCACATACACTATGTAATACCTATTTTCCACACACATTCCTACTCATCATGTTCATATAGAGCACATGGGTTGAAAACCCAATCACTCTACATGTTGTGTACTTTAGATCCACACGTCGTGTAATTTTATGATTTCTCACTATTTTTCTTTCTTCTTTATTTTCTTTTTGTTTCTTTTTCTTATTTTATTTCATTTTCATATTATGGAAGATGTAAACAGAGATAGTGGTAAGAATACCACTCCTTCTACTGATAGGGAGCTCCCCTCACCCCCTCGGATCCTGCTCAGGACACCAGTAGTGTCTTTAGTGGTAGATTGTTTGGTTTCTCATCTTCCAGCCTTGGAGATACTCCCACCACTACTCCCAGCTACTCTCAAGTCAATAGATATTGAGAAGACCAGTATAGTAGATCTTAATACCATCACAAAAACATCATGTGCAGCCATACCACCTTCCATCGTTTCCAGTACTTCAAATCCATCTACTACTGCTGTTGATCCACCCACTTCCAAGATAGCCAGAACTTCTTAATTAGTAGATAATACTTCTGTACAGCCAGTGTCTGTAGTATCCCAACCCCAAATTCACACCTTCCTGATCTTCTATGACCTTCATCCTACAATGAACCATTTATGGTGAGTTTCACTATGCATGGTCCAGATGAGTGAATAATTCTTAGACATTATTATTCCTCGGTGTCTGGGTGTCTGGGAGGAGATTGAGGATCTCCTCATCTATAAACATCTGATCAACATTCTCTGGGTTAGCACTCCCACATTCATAGATTTATTTTTGGATTTTTTTGCTATATTTGAGTTCAATAGACCTACCTACCAAGCGATGCATAGCGACATAACAACTTCTATCTGATTCAAGCTAAGAGGACAATATTTCCCCCTCACCATGGTGGATTTTTTCAGAGGGTGCGGTTTCTACCCCCATCCAGCCACTCTAACCTCTATTGCATCCCTCACCCACCTTGATCACTTTGACCCTATCTCTATGTGGTGGGAGATTGTTGGAATTGACCACAAGTATGCTCCCACCTCACATAAGAGCACCCTCATCATCCCCCCCCCCCTCATTTAATTAATTATTAACCTAAAATCCCCGACTTAACCACCTAATACTTCCACTCTATGATCACTTGCTATTAGAGAAACTGGAATAGATAATTTTATTCCACCTAGTTGGAATAACACCTGGGGTTTTTTTACCTATATCTCCCTCATGATCACTTAGGTTCTCTCCAATAGATGTAATTTTTTATGCTTACTTGCATGAGGATGGCCAAGAGGTGGGGAGATGCCTTTATGCTCATACAGGATGCCCCCCACCACCTGTGGTGAGGGATGACCCAACTATCCCTAACGATGTTGTCGACCTAGTATCGTACCCTCTACTAGTATACCTTCCTTCTCAACCCCTTCCCACTTATTCCTCTCTTCCCTCTTATTCCACCATCCCTTCTTCTTCTGTACCATCCACAGCCCCACCTTCACCCACACCCTCGGCTGATCTACCAATTTCTCTCTACCTAGACACCTTGTACCACTGACCAGAAATCATGGAGTGGCATTGGGATGTCATGGATCAGTGCCTTAAGTATATGGGGGTGTTGGGCCTCATTATTTATCACTTGGTCATTCCTCTCCCACCAGCACTTACTCCCTGATCAAATCATCATCCTTCGGTACCGCAAAGCTTGTTTATAGCTCTAGCCACAAATTTTGTGCTATTATTTACTACTGAACTAGATGTTACTTCTACTATTGTGTCCAAATATGTCCATGTTGGTCCCACCATACAGAGTGAGAACCTAGCGCCAATTGCTTCTACTGTAGACTTTTCCAGATCCCCCTATTTTAGACGGTGCCTCTTCTGAGGTGACACAATGACTATTTCTTCATATTTATTTCATTATACATATATATATATATATATATATTTGGTGTTATTTTTGCGATGTGATGGTTTTTATGCAGGCAAAATTCTTTTTATATTTCATCGACAGCCTTGGGTACTCTGGCACAACATGGGCTTCTCATTTTCAACTTCTTTCCACATCTTCAATCTCACCATAAGGGGAGTATTATTTTGTTATTTATTTTACTCACCTTTCTTTAGATTACTTCTTTCATTTCTCCCCTTTACACTGGCTTAGATGTGCTCTTCCACATCTTCTTCTTTTCCTTAGTGTTTCACTTAGAGGACCATGTATATTATTAAGTGTGGGGAGAGTCTCTTGATTAAACTTGTCTTTTCCCATAAACTAATATAGGAGACATCATTAATAGATGAAATATTTTAAAATGTGGAAATTTTTTGATTAATTATTATTATAAATAATAAATACATAGATGGTAATTTTAAAAGTCACATACTTATTTTAATTTTAAAGTATTTTAAAATGATTTCTTATATGGTTTGCTTTTTATTTAAATTCTTGGTCATTTTCATTTATTAGACTGGTCATTTTTATTCATGCCATGAACTGATTGACCTATTATTATCCTCATTCTGGAGGGGTATTCTGAGCCCTTTTTCTTATTCTTTCTTATACCCTCTTTCTTGATAGATTCTTAGGATATGCATGACTACTATAACTTGTGATTTTTTCTCATCAAAATGTGAAGATTTTAAATCACATTAAAATGAATGGGTAATTTAATTGATATTTTCATACCCTTTGTCCTTGATACCTACCCAACATTTTACCTTCATGAAACTCATATAAACCGTGAACTTCATTGAAAGGAATCCAAATTAGAAGACTAATTATCCTTCCTACCCTAATTATTTGATAATATTTCATGATTATTCATTTTAGATTTAAAGAGGGAGTTTGAATATTCATGGTATATTTTGGTGAGCAACCATAAAATTAAGTTTGGGGGAGTTCCTCACTTTAAATTGTGTAGAAGGGTTCCAAAATCACTATTCATTGTATTCCTAGTGGTCTCTCTAATTTTAAAAAAATAATGAATAGGAAAAATATGACCAAATTCATTAATTATACTTATTGATGGTCTATGAACCCATATTGGTAAGGTAATATCATGGTGATCTTTGAGATATCTTTTTGGGGATGCATTTTCATTGATATTTTTTATTGAATATCATGATTTTTTGTTTAAGAATTTAGCCTAATTTTTCAAGACTCTGAGATTATTTTTCACATCATTACCTACAAAAACATATGAACATTATTGAAAGACCTCATGATTTCTATGATTTTACTTATAATTAGAATAATTATAATACTTGAAAGCTTATGGATATAGTTAATATACTTGAGATTGAGCATAACTCTGATTAAATGATATTGAGTGATGAGTGTGTCATTTTTTGGTGAGGTAAATCATCAAGTGGCATGTATATTTATGGAAAGTTGAAAAAGGAGATGAAATTATTTAATTTAAATATTTATGATGAATTATTAGGATATCTTTGAAATTAAGATATGTTTTGTTTCTTTTTAAAATACTCTAATATGGTTATGGTGTTTATAAGTATAATTAGTTGAATGATTCCCTTTTTAGAGTATGGATTATGTTGATTTGATATTGAGATTTTTCTTGAGGGAAAGAAAATGACTAAGTGTAGGGGATTTTGATGTACCATATTTCTTATTATATTTTCATACATATTATTTAGTATAAAAACCTATCTTCATAGGATACACATTGTTTTTGTGGATAAAATGTTTAATGTTGGTGTTCTTGGTGATTTTTAAGGGGATTCCATCCAAAGTCACAAACCAGGAGTGATAAATATGAAAATTTAAATATAAATAGTGTTTAATTTATAAATACACATTGTGTACCTTTTCCCAGACACGGTTCGACTAGCCCGATTAAATTCCCAAGTGGCTGACCAGAGACCACACGCCGTGTATTTCCTTCCATAAGTGGTTGGTGGATGATTTAGACTGTACACACCATGTGAGATGGTGCAACATGTCATGTATCCTCACTAACTAACCACTAACTTATTAAAATCAATCGGTGACATGGTAGTCCACCTACCAGTGGAGAAATTGAAGAAAAAGGTAGTTAAATTGAGTATGTGGCATGTACTTTTGGGTACACATCATGTAGTCTATTTTTTATAAATATAGAGGTAGGCCTATGAGTTCTGAGTTGAATATACAAGGGGGAGGTGATACCAATATATCGCTCTTTTGAATCCAAAATTTGAGTTTTATTTATTTTTTCTATTTTAGTTTAATTACCCTTTCCCCCTTCTTTCCTCTCATATCCATGGTAGGGGTTGATACTCTACTCAACCCGCACACTGTAACCATGGTCATAAGAGGATATGTTTCTTGTGTTGGGGTTGTAATAAAGATTATGGGTTTGTTTTAATTACAATTCAAGTGTGTTTATTTTATTATGATTGTTGTATTATAATTCATTTAACAAATTGAAATCCATATTTACTATTAGTTTCATATCAAACCAATAATGACACCAATGGATAAAACTAAATGAGTTACAGTGGAAAAATATAGGACCATTGGGAGAGCCCATTGCCACTATTTTTTGGGGTAAATAAATTAAATGTTTTTTAAGTGATTAATCACCAGAACAAGGGATTATCATTTTTTACATGTAATTATATATTATCAAAACAATAAACAAAAATTTAATTAAATCCCCATGTTAAAAATTTTTATTAATAATTTTAATACTAATGAATGACCTTTGAAATAAATCATAATTGAGTTGCAACCCTGACACATTTGTTTCATTATTATTATATCATTTATTCTATTTTAATTTCATTTTCATAAATAGTTTCACTCTTTCATACTTTTCCCTTTAATAATTTTGTCTAGAAAACCAACTGAGACTCACTGACTTGCACTTGTAATTGTTTTTAAATTTTCCTTGTGGGATCAAACCCGATTGATGCTATCTATCTAGTTAGTCGGTTTAGAAGGGAATAATAATTTCAATTTTTAGCATCTCATGACAATATAGGTCATATTTCATATGAAATTTGTACTTCATTTCTCTCTTATTAATAAGATATTTTATTAACCCATTTTACAATGTATGTTTTCAACAAAGGAATTTTCTAATATCAAACCCTTGATTACTGAGCATAAGATCAGATTGTGAAGATGAAATTTATTTAATGTGGGGAGAATTTAAAACCCCAAAAATATAAAAAAAATATTGTATTTGATAGCTTATGAGACACACAACTTTTATCTTAAATAAATCTTGAAATATATTTCTTTAAATTTAATCTCTTTGGTGACTTGTGGAACACACAACCCCAAGTCTAAAAGAACCATAATATAGTATACCATTATAACCTAGCCATTAAATTGATGGGTATGAATAGTAATAACTAAATTATGAAAATTGTGCTTATATTTATTATAAATAAAATAAGAATCTTTTAAAACAAAAATAAATGTTTTCTCAGAAACTATATTTTTTCTAAAAGACAGTTTAGTCGCGCTTTGCGCACATAATTTAAAATTAATTTTTATTAATTTTAAAAAATTTATTTTATAAAATGAACTTAATTTTTTAAACCAATTCACAAAAATTATCTCAGGTTGAATGTTTTTCATTTTTTGAAATGTTTCATTTTTCAATGAATAGTGAAAATACGGATTTTTATTGAAAAATATTTTTTTATTTAAATAAATCACAAGGTTAAATTAAGTTTTAAATTGGTTTTAAAGTAAATTTAGTTAAATTATATTAAAATTTATAAATTTTTGTTCATTGGAATCAATTTATATTGAATTTTAATATTAAAACCTTTTATACTTATGAGAATTTTCTATTTGAAAGCCCTTTTTTCATCACATCTATGGGTATAATTTTAAATTGGATTCTACCAATTATATGAATTGAATTTGAAAAAATGGATTCCATATTTAGAATTATTATAATTTATATTATCTAATAAGGTCAACTTAATTTTTTACCATTATGAATATTAAAAATAATAAAAATGAATTATTGTAGTTAAGGTAAAAGTGGATTTATTGGGGGTTAAACTAAGAAGATAAGGGTTAAAATGAGATACCAACTTTTAAAAAACTCATTTTATTAAAATATTTAGACCTTATCACCTATAAGGGTAGATAATGACCAATTTTAGAATATTTTTTTATGATAAAAATGTGGGTGTAATTGATTTTTTCAAAACTTCCATGTGTGTCCTCTCCCCCACTTATAAAAATTCACCCTCTATCCTCCTCTATTCACACTTCCAAATCCATTTGGTTCTACAAATACCTACCCAAATAACTTTATTAATCATCTCCTAATATCCTATTTCCTTTTTTCTAATCATAAATCCTTTCTCGGAAATATTTTTTTGCAAACCGAAATAAGTTCCCCAAAGAGGAGGTAATGTTCTTAAATGAGCATTTTCATTTTATTTCTTATTCCACCTACTTAAAATCTTATTAAAACATGATTAAATAATAAAATAAGTATATTTAATATAATTAGATTGTATTATATTAATTTAATACCCTATATCCATCTCTTATTCCATCGAATGGGAAACAAAACTATCAATAGTGTGTACGACGGGCTATCTCCACACGAACCGATGCAATTCATTTTCCATCACCACCTTTCAAATATGGATATAATGATGGATTTAAAAATTTATATAATATTTATGATATTATTATAATTTTTAAATTATAATATCACATATACCTCCTTACTTTCCATGCATTTTAGAATATGATAATGTCGCTCACGTGTACGGTGGACTACCGCCTCACAAAGCGATGTGATTCATTTTTCACTTACAATTTACATAACAAGTAATAAGAAAAACTTTAATGAATATATGTGATATATATAAGAATATATTTATTATATAATATTAATATATCTACCATTTTCTTATCATTTCACTCATTAATGGAATGATATCATCGCTTGTGTGTACGTATGACCAATCGTCTCCATGAAGCAATGTGATTCATTTTTCATGTCCAGTCTTGAAGAATGATTATAAAAAATATATAATGATTAAATATTATATTTATAACATTAATTTAACTCTTTATATTATGTACCTATATCCTATACCCAAGAAATATAACTTTCATGATAAATCATGAATAAGAAAACAAGGGAATTAGTACCCGAAACAATGAAAATAATGAAATATTATTAGAAAACGGGTTGTCAAGTGTTATAATAGGGTAATATGTGATATTATAAATATGAATATGGTAATATAATAAATTAATATAATGATAAAAACCATTATATATGATTTTAAATAACGTTCTACTAAAAGGGAGCGTGAAATAAGGTATTTCATCTTAATCTCATTTCATTGCGAAATATTGTAAATTTATGCACCTAATTTCTTTTATATGGTGTATATACTACCCCTTTGACATATAATATCATGATTTATTAATGATTCATGGTATTTTAAGTTTCAATTTGAATTATTTCATATAAGGGGATTTGACTTGAAAATTACCAGGTGGTAAAGAATTCCAAAACTTGATTTCTTTTCATTTGGCTATATTACTTATTCATTGTCTTTGATATTATAAGATTATGTGTGTTATGGATTATGATTATATTATGTTGTATTTATAATTTTTTTATGTGTACTTTCATTATATAAACATAATCAATTCATTGATTAATTCTTACTTCAATGTTATGATCTTAGTAAGGGTTTATTTCAGAAACTCATTTTAATCTTGATTATTTATGCTTGAATTTACATTGAAGGAGATTATTTTATAATTTTATAATAAACCCCATTAATTTTATTCTCATATATTTATTCATGAATGTTTCAAGTAATAACACCATTTTTACACTCTTTAGTACTTAAATTTTTTGATAAATGTTTTTTAATAAAATTTCAATTTATTTACCTCTTCAGTTAAAAATCATTTTCCTTCCAAAACCATTTTTTCTAAATATGATTTAAAATATTTTTTTAATATTATAAAAATGATATATTTAATACATTTATACCCATGATTTAATTTTTACAAATTTTTTTGAAATGAATCTTCATGTTGTTTTCCAAATAAGGATCATTTGGATTTTATCAAAAATGTCAAAGGAATCTTTGTTTTAACATGTATGGAATATATGGAATTTATCACCATCATGACCACTCAATGTTTTAAATCCTACTTTATAATTTTAAATGGTTATTTTAAAATATAATTATTTTCAAAAAAAATTATAAAAAAATTTTTTCAAAAATATTTTCAAAGTAAAAAAAGGATATTTTTCTCAAGAATGTTTTTAAAGATATTTTTATGGTATTTATATTCATAAATAAAAAAACTTTATTTTACTTATAATATAATGGGGATATATTGAATTGATACTATAATTATTATTTCCCTAGATGGTTTATGATCATTTTGACTGAGGAAAGTATTAACATTCAATTTCTTGATTCGTGTTTGTAGTCATTAACTTTCCCTTGAAATATCCACATTCCTATGATCTTTAGTCATTAAATTTCCCATAAATATCCATATTATTTATAATTAATATAATTATTTCTTAAACCATATATCATTTATACATAAAGTGTTTTATATTAAAAGTTATTTGAATTCTTGGGGAATTCTTGATGCATTTATATTCCTTACTCAATATGAATATTTGTTGATAAGCCATATTGATTCATGAATTAAATCAATTATTTGATATATGCGGAATAATATGGACATGTAGTGATGGGTGGGTGCCATAATTATATATCCCCTTAATTAATTGGTAGTCTCATGAGATGAATCAGTTGTCTAGCCTTAGTTAAAAGGGTTTCTAGCGTATACCTACCCATCAGTTTTAAACTGTCTTGTGAAATGTATTGACAGTAGAGGTATCATGTGTCTGAGATGATGATGTCCAATAATTAAGCACTACCTTTATTGATAATTTAGTTAGTATTATTATCTATGATATTTTTTCTATGATATTATATTTGGATGCATTTCTTTCTTAGTTTATTAATTACATGGAATGATCTTTTGGTTATTTACCTTTCCATATTGATTATTCCTTAGCCAATTATGATAGTAAAGTTTTTTAAATGGAATGTGTGTTTAATTATTTATCTTTATATATTAATTATTATTTATTTATTTGTGAGAGTTAAGTTATTTGAATGGTTTTTGTATTCATTTATTTTCCTTTTCATGATTATACTTATTGATTCATGATAGCTTCTCTTGTACTTAACCCTTACTAAGAATTTAAACTCACCCTTATTTTTCTTCCTTTACTAGAAATCTAGGAAGTGTACTAAGAATTATATTCAAGTACATTCTAGAGGGAATAATGATATTCTCAAAAAAATGTTATAATTTTTGTTTTCAAATGTAATATGGGAATCATGTATATATCTAGTTTACCAATAATACTAAACTATTTGGTCCTTCAGGATGTGATTCTTTATATCTTATGCCAATATAACAAGGTAAGACACCAGATTTGGGTTACTGGAGTCAGGACCATTGAAAAGATAACCATTGTGCATACCATTACATAATACTACCATGATAATAGAGCAGGGTTAGAGTTGGTAATCAATCATCCATTCCT
This sequence comes from Viscum album, assembly GCA_963277665.1. NCBI lineage: Eukaryota > Viridiplantae > Streptophyta > Magnoliopsida > Santalales > Viscaceae > Viscum > Viscum album. The sequence goes on from OY728135.1 coordinate 1,183,587,746, forward strand.
TTCTAACCTGAATGTTGGAGAAAACACCCTCCTAAAGTCCACTTGGTGAAGTCAACCTACCAACAAGTGATGGGTAGTTTATAAAATTACATAACATGCATGATATAATATAGATCACAACCACACTATGGGAATTAACCTAGTCATATTCTCAGCTACATCTATTGTATCTCGGACACCTATCTTCCACCACTATGAACTAGATATCCTATAAGCACGCAAGCATTCAAGGAGATTCGTTTAATTAATTCTTTCCTTTTAATATTTCACTTTATGTTACTTAATTAATTATCCGCTAATTTACATTATTACATTTATATTTCATTAAAAACCAATTGAAGTTAATTACCTCTAGGGATAATTCAACCGATTCCATGATTCCATAAAATTATAAACATTTTCATTCCATTCAAACACAAACCACATGGGTTAAAATATTTATTAATCATTATCAGTCCATAATTCTAGGTACTATATGAAATATTCTAATCTACCATAAAATAGATGCATAACCAAGCATAATCAATGGACTCCAACAGTGGGTAAAGGAATGTAGTTAATAAAGTAACCTAACCATCCAACCTTTTAAGAAGAACATTATCAAGAAAGCATCAAACTCTTAACACAATAACAAGAAATCCCATCTTCAACTCATTCCATCAATCCCAATTTCATCCCCATAACCACCATATATATCACCATGCATATCCCCATCAAAAACGTAAACTTATACCAAAAAATAAAGCCTCCCTAAATATATATCATCAACCAACATCCATACTAGACTCATATAAGATCACATAGAAAGGCTTAGATCTAGAGAAAAACATAGAATTCATCAAATAAAAAATAGTTTCAACATGGAATCTAGGCCCTAAAAACAAGGAATCCATCCTTTACTTTAAAATGGGATCACTCAGCCCTAAAAATATGTCTTTATCAAAAAAATGGTTTTATTAACATATTGGATTAACTACTTAATTTATCATAGGTTACAACCACATGTAACCTAAGGCATCAACTATTAAAAGATATAAATTATTTAAATATAATTTTAATCATAACTTCTAGTTTCAACAAACAGTAAGGAAGAACGCTCTCATTAACACCCCTGTTTATTATTTTCAAGAATAAACATTTCTAGATTAATGTTATTTAGCTAATTACAGTAACATGAGGAAGAAAAAATTCAATTAAACATACATTAAGCATCATTTTTTCCATAAAATTATAAGAAGAATGGTTTGCAAACAAACATGCCTCTTTAATTATTTATACAGAAAACATTACCATGATTAAGTTATTTAACCATTTTAAACAAATTAACTTGTTAACCCAAGAATAAAAACATAATAACAAATCATAAAAAAAAAGATATTTCACTATCTAGAAAATCAAGAGGCAACCCATTATCATGGTGGTAAAGCTTATGATTGTTATAACCGTAAATTTCATTAATCTAGTTTCATATTTAGTATTATTAATTCCACCATCACCCAAAAAGATAAAATAGGATTGATTAATTATTTGACATAAAATAATAGGAAAATAAATGAATCCCCTACCTCAAGGATTTAAAAATTCTTAAATGTTAATGGAATATAAATATAAAACTCTGATCTCATCTCCCGTAAGGTAAATACAACCCCACAAGAACACCATGCCACAACTGCACAAACAAGAATAAAAATAATTACACAATAAAAATGGATATCAGCCTCCATATCATATAAATAAAGAATGGGAGGAAGCAATACCGAACAGAGAGGAAACCATAAGAGAAAGTAGGAAAATCACCTCGGGTCACCAAAAATAAAACACAGGAATCCATGGATCAATACCTTTTGAAATGGATTAAAAATACCTTGAGATTGATCCTCTAGATTTCTAGATTTATGAGATAATTAGAGGTTTTGAGATTAAATGAGGTTGAAGTGAGATTTATAAGCATTCTTCCAAATAGTATTCCATGGCATGAATGGGTCATTCATGTCGTGAATGTCCCAAATTTAACACCCAATGAAAATTTCATTTCCCAAATCCATTAAACCTAGAGTTAAATAATTTCATGAACTACATGTTCATGTTGTGAGTTTTAATAAATATATTTATCCAATCAAAATCCTCATCCATTCAAATCATGAATATATTATATACATTGTGAATATATTCCATGAAATTCTCTAACATAGACTGTAAACTTCTATTCAGGCTGAAAACTCCCAAATCACATTTTGAAATAATATTATTGTCATGAAATCCTCCCAATCCCAAATTAAAACTCCCAAACTCCACTAATCCTACTCTAGGCTTCCTCCAAGCACTGCAGACCTCAAAAACATGCAAATGAATGAGAAAGAAGGATCTGGGCCCTTACAATTTATGAAATGTAATGTTTTTAATCATGTAAAGGATATAAAATAAAGGAATATTTATCTTGGGTCACTATATTATTCCCATTGATAAATGGAATAACTCTTTTGTACCCAGAAGTCAAATTATCTATGATTCACCTTTTTGAAAATCTTGATCTTAGGGGGACCTAGTTTTCTCTAATACCACTTTTAGAGACCATGACAGTAAGGATACCACTAAGAGGAGTGATAAATTAGTTGTATAGGTTTTTATAAATTATTTTTTTAAATTAAACCCATGTGACAAGTTAAATTTTTGAACTTATCTCTTTAAAGTTTTCCTTGCCTATATGAAAAAAATAAGAAACACAAAAAACACCTATAAGATTTTTACAAGGTTTGACCATAGTGTAAAAGCTTACTCTATGTTATTTACAACCTCATATTATGAAATTTATTTTATTATCACTATAAATTTATAGTGACAAAAATTCAATATATGTAACATGTAAGGTTTGAGCAGGTATCATCCACAGCTTGAAATGTCTGGGTATCATCCACTTCCTTTAAATGTTATGGAGTTAATTATATTTTAACACCAATACTTATAGATTACTCCTTAACTATTGTGTTTGAATCCAGTATTAAAATTATCACTATATTACTTATAATAAAATAATATATCTTCATCAAGGAATACTTTGACTGCCAGATTGATATTAGTACATTAGCAATATATTGATCTTCCTCTCACCGTTCTTTAGGATGATCTTGTCATGAACGAGAGCATGCATGCATAAAAATAATATACTTCCTCCTATGAAAAAAACATATATCAATGATAATATAATCATATTACCTCATCCTCTTATTAATTATTATATGGAGTGCAGGCCATATTATTTAGTTCATCTCTTTATATCCCGGATATAGATGATCTTTAGTGTAGTAAATTATCTTCCTATTCTATCAATTATTATATAAATTTCTCTTCTATATTTTTTATTTTATACTTCTTTAAATATTTATAAAAAATATTCATAAGCTTTATGGAAATTTACTTGAAGTTTTATCAAATAAAATACCCCTAAAAAATAGTAGTCTGAATCAGAAGTATTAATTTCAAATATTCTAGTTTTATCAGTCATAATTTGTTTGAATTATTCCAATACATTTTCCCAATATTATCTTCATTTAATCACCATTTATATAAAATTAAATATTCCTTGAATCTTGGCTTGAATCACTACTTCTGATAAAGCCATTTATATTTTTTAATTCAAATAATAACAAAGAATTGACTAGTTTTATTTTTCATTTTTATCAGAATAATTGAATTCTTGTTTTCTCTTTTATTTTGAAAATTACATATTCATAGAGTACCTTGAGATATACCATACAAAGTCTCAATGATAGCCTTATGATGTATCTTTAGTATAATTTAACTATTTTTATAGGGTAGAATGAGTTCTTTGATTCTTCATAGGGTTCATTAATACCTTATAAATATTTATACCCTATAAAGTTTTTTATACCCTATGATGATCTATTCTTGCCCAGCGTAGGGTTCATTCCCTGTAACATATGAAGTCCCTATAACATATGAAATATTAAATGTAGGGTTAATGTACCCTACAAATTCTATTTTGTACCATATGATAGTACCTTAAAAAGTTGATCTATTCCCTAATAAGTCCATCATAAGGATCATGCCTTTGTGGTTTTTTTACTCCTTCTACTCAGAATGTACCTTAATGGGTTTTTATTATACCCTAAAAAGTGTGTAGGGTTCCTCACATAACCATTTTTCTATCCAGTACGTCATTTCAAAACTTTGAAAATATTAGAAGGACTTCTTAAATATCTTAAATTACCACATAAAACATTTTCAAACAACTATCAACAAAACACACTCATGATTGACAACCTATAAAACTTCAAAAATTCAAAAGTGAACTTCACTTATCCATAAAAATACCAATTTATAAATAAACCATGGAATGATTTTCACAATAAATGATAAATAAAAATAAAATTCCCCATTATTTCAAACCATAATTTAATTTCTCATTTAACAAGTTCAACTTACCACCAATTAATCATGATTTGTTTATCTATAATAAAAAAATATATTATTTAGTCACAAATAAGAAAATATTGACATCTAGAGTCATATAACTCAATCATGTTCAATGGAACACTATTTTATCATCACTACCCAGCCACTGTTATTTGAATATCTCATCCTCCATACACCTAGGAACTCCAAATAATTAACCAAATATGAGATAAGTGTAGAAATATTCTATGTGAATAATATAAATGAAAACAACCTCATTTTATAGATGAAATTCTCCCTCAATCATTTAATTACACATATTAATAATTTTGCACTTGATTATTACCCCTTATAATAGATTAAAACTCTATCTCCATCTTTATATCCATCATGAATTTCCCACAATTAATTCATTTGACCAATATAACTTCATCCCACATTAAATACTATAATTATACCTCCAACCATGCCAAAATAATACATGTAATTTATTTTTAAAATTTTCAAATAAGAACAAATTTTAAATGAATAAATTTATAATTACAAAATATATCCATAAATTCAGTCATTATAAAATATAATAAAAATAAGACTTGGGTTCGAAGATCCAATTTTATAATCAATAGAGCATTCACAATTTTATTTTTATATCATTTCCATATCCAAAAATAGATTTTTACCCTTTATATACAAAATGACCAAAATACCCTAAAAAATTTTAGAAACTTTAATTTAGAGAATTACATGTTTCTATATCTTGTTCACAATCAAAACTTTTCAAACTCAAAAAATCTTAAACATATTCTAATAAATAAATGATAAAATCAACACAAGATAATTATAAATAAATTATATATCACTTTAACATTTAAAATTAAAAGTATCAAATAAAATTAAAAATAAATCAACTAAAATAATTATATATATTGAACCATGATTTGATATATATTTTTCACAAGTACAATCCCTTATTCTATCATGTCACCAAATATATTATACCAAGGGAATGATTCATTCAGGAAAAACATTCTCTCTTCAATCATGTATCATTAAAAGTTTCACAAAAAATATCACATGTTCATTGATATCAATATTACACCAATCAACCGCATGAGATAAATCATAAATGTTCTTCCAAAGCTAAGATACATGGAAAATCGTGAATTTTATTTAACTATGAAAGAAGTAACTACTGATAAGATACATCACAAACTCATTCCCACACTTTAAAGTTTCTAATGAACCTTAATTAAAGTTTTCTTCTTATACCAAATTTACATTGAATTTTCCTTATAGAAACTCATAATAATAATAAATTATCTCCTACTATGAACTCTAATAACTAGTTTCTTACTAATTTTTTTGTGTAATTTTAATGTAAAAATAGTTTCATAATATATAATTTTGAGTATTTTTAATGATTTCAAGTTAGTTTCATCCAAATTTATGATCTTTAGAAGTCTGGAGAACTTTGAATAGAATACGAAAAATCATGCCATGGGTGATTTTTCACTATGTTATAGTTAATTAATGGATTGAATAATAAGTAATATGCATAGTTTAAATGTCTAGATTATGTGATATCAAAGGAGAAACCATAGTTATAATGAATTAAAAATATCTAATACATAGTTCCTATTACTAACTTTGTTTTTATCAATTCATGATGAGAAGATAAAAGAGATAAATTTTATCCCTTTTTTTCCTCAAAATAGTCATACACTTTATGGTGATGTTAATAAAATAATAATCAAATAAAGAACCAAATCATGGTGATACCACATATCAAGTTGATATATATTCTATCATAGTATATTTCAATATTTAATTAGTGTTGTGTTAGAGGATGAATTCCTTTTTTCTATAGAGATTTATTCACCATAGTGTGGTGACTAGTTCCACATCATGGTTTTTATAAATTTGTAAATTAATTTGCTTTATATAAATTTTATAGATAACATAGATTTTAAGGTTTTTTAAATGTTTTTCATTCAAGATAATGTATTTGAAAAAAAATCACATCAGACTTAGAATATTATTATTTTTTATATTCATCAGTTACTTTAATTAAATTATTTCCTTAAAAACCTTTACTTTTCAATATGATTCAATCATTATTGGTTGAATAATATTCAATAATGAGTTTTAAAGTCTATTTAGATGTAAGTGGTTAAAATTAAAAGGATATTTTGATCAATTCAATTTATAAATTATTATTTTTATTAATTATTTTATTTATTATGAATCCACCCCCAAAATTTGGTCACTAGATTCACCACTACCTGACTATATGTGGAAAGAATCAATTCATATGGAAGGACTCCCTTGATATTATTGAATCTGAATATAGGAAACCTCACACATTACTCACCACACTAAGGCTTACTCACCACATTAAGTTGATCTTGACACATGCTCAAGAGAACTCACAACTTATAAAAATAAAAATATAAAAATGATAAAGGATAGGACATTGGAAATTTTCATGGTTCGAATAATGTGTCACGCATCCAAGGAAGAAAAATTACTACTCTTTCCATTACAATCAGTAGTTACAAGTAGTGTGCTTAAACTGATAAAACTAGTTAGTAAAGATTAATTATAGTAATTATCTCATATATAATTCTATTATCAATTTCAGATCCAAATCACTCATCTAGATCACTATAAATGAGGTCCCTGCTTTTCTTTTATAAAATTATTGACCTTACCTATTGGATTACATAATAGGTGTAGGGTATAGATCCAACCATCTCATATTGAACCAATTTTTTCTTTGATGAATGTATAGTGTAGCTCTTATTCTCTTCCTCCTTGAAATATCATATTCTTCTTGTTGAGTAAGGTGCCAAGTAGTGGTGGATAGCCCTAATGTTTGGAGTAACAGCTCATGGGTTATCCAAACCTTATACCACTCCTCTTTTTCTTCTTTTAGTGGCTTCTATTCCTAAATTTCTACACTCATCTTCATAATTTCAGTAGCCAATTTCTCTTCTTCTTCTTTATGGGGCTACTCTTCCATAAGTTTCAAAGTGAAATTCCAAATCTCAGAAACTCTCATCTCTTAATCCTCCTTTTGGTTTTTTGTTTCAGTATTTTAGGGTTCCTCTTATTTATCCTCCTTATAACTAAAGTATTTTTCCTCCATGGAAAAGTAAAAAACCAACATAAAAATAAATTACCTCATATTCATCCTCAGATTCAGTTGTGTATCCAAATGGATCTTCATAGTGAACTTACTCTTTTGTTCCTTCCTTTACTTTCTATGCTTCATTGGTTATATTCTCTAAGAGTTGCAATCCTTTTTCAAACTCAACTTCCATACCTTAGAGTGTCTCTTCCAAATTTGGGTGCGACTATAGTTCCCATGGATTTCTATGATTCTCTCATCCTTGGTGTTGTATTATCCTCTTCAATTTCTCAATTTATTATGATAGGTTTGATAATTGGATATCCAAAAAGATGTGGGATTACATTTTACTATTATTGAGATCACACCAAAAACACCCAATGTGTAAAATTGAATTAGAAAAAAACAAATTAATCTAAAATCAGAAAAAATAAAAGTGGGAGAAAATATTTGTCTAACTATTGAATTTATTAATGCTTAATACCTAGAAATGATGCCATTTTGACATTTCCTAACATCATCATTAATTCTCTTGGTGATGAAAAAATACAATTTTAAAAAAACCTGACTATGCTAACTACTAAGACATTAAATAGTGATGCTATGGAGTTGATCCCATGAGGAAATGGTTATATTGCTTAAATAGTTTCGATGATAAACATAATTTTACTGAAAACTAAATTAATAAACGAACTGAAATGATTGGCTGGACTAAATCAAAAATAATTAAAAAGGAATAAGGTATGTTAGTTGATAATTTTAGGATGGTTTTTCTTAAATTCATTATCCATTAGGCTTCTTGGTGTAAATAGTATTGCTTCTAAACATTCTCTAGAGCTATCTAATTTAGTTGACTCCTCTCTTAAGGTTACTTATAACACATTATATTCATGGTTTTTAATATTGAGATGGAATTCAGGATTAAGTTTATCTCTCTCACACACTTCCATCTTCCACATTGAGTTTTATCCTCTAAATTACATTTCCCTCATTCCTTATTTATAAGATATGATTGGATTTAATTCAAAGTGATACTAACTAAAATAATGGTACTCATCCCTCTTTATCAAACTCACCTTTCCCTCAGATACATAGTTGTCCATGAATCATCTCTCGATTATCATGAATAATATATTTTTTAGGGAAAAGAGTATAATGTTAGTTTTAAAATAAATGTGTTGTGTAAAAGTGAAGACTCATGTGCACTAATCTCATAACCAAATGATAAGTGTATTTAATGCATGTATTTTATGGTGTTTTAATGTATTGATTTCTATATTTAATTGATTAATATTTTTAATATTGGTAATTTTTTACTTGGTTTAAGTTTTATGTTAGTAAATAATAAATCTTGGAAAAGGAACAAAAATATTTGATATTTTGGGCTAAAGTACACTTCTCACTATGAGCGAAGTGAAGCGGCATGGCACTGAAAAATTGAAGATGTGTCAGAGTTGGAGAATCTGGAAATGAAAATTTTCATGTTGTGTAAGCATTACATGACATGATTTTTTAGTTGAATTTTTTTGGAAGAGTTACTCCAAAATTCATTATTCCTTCTCATGTAGTGAAAATTATAGCATTACATGACGTGTAAGCTTTACATGTCATGAAAATTTCATGAAATGGAAAAAATAAGATAAGTAAGATAAATTGTACAACCAAGGTTTTTTCCAAAACCCTTTTAAGAGAAACCCTAGGCTGCACCTTGGGAGAGGTCTTAGACTGAGGGAAGATGACATACCACTACCATCTGATATGCACCACTACAGATCCCTACTTCGCTATTGTTCTGTAGGATTTTATTTATTATTTTATTCACCCTATCATTTCTAGCATGAGCGGTGATTTATTTGTTTGTATCATAAATTACGAATGGTAAATGATTATATGAGGTATTTATTTTTTATTGTAATTCATGTTGGGGTTTCATATTGAATCTTCAATTTTATCCCTTCCCTAATTCCTTTTTAAATGAACATTGTGAGCGGGGTTAGGAAGTGGGTTTAATTTCATTCTTTCTTTGAGAATGACCATTTCCTAAGTTGATTGAATAGCTTTGAAAAATGTTATATCTAGGGTTTATATTTCCATCATGATCATTGTCTTTGTTTCTAGACTATGTTTAAGTAAGGTTTCTGGTTACCCATTCTTTGAATTATGAAGTACCTAACCATGAGAAAAGGATAGTTTGGGATGGAGATCATTTACCATGAACATTGGACTCACTAGGACCTAATTATGAGAACTACATAATTGTTAATTAATTATGTAATACCTTTTCAACCCATGAACCAAGATTCATTTTTGCTCTTCACACATTTTTCTATCTTATTCTCTAACATTCTTCATCAATCACATGCCTGGTAGCTTAAATCTAATTTCTAAAAATTTCAAATGGTTTAGGTTAATTTTATTTAATTAATATTTTATCTAAACCTATCATTATGGGTTCGACCTTGAACCTATAATTCTTATACAACCCTGTATTTTAGTGGTTTGTTTGATTCTTGTTTTAAATTTATAAATTTGGAAACCCTATGGGAATTAATGATGCCCCATGATCTATGACCAACATAATAATTAAAATTACATATTGAAAATACAAATAAAAAATAAAATTCCTAAATTAAGAATCATCATATTGATGATGAACATATTCCTCCACTCTTTCTTTAGATTCTAGGTTGAGATCTTTCACTTTATCTTATACTTTTGTAGTAGAAACTCCTCCTAGTTCTGTGAAATTCTATGATGGGTTCCCCTATGAATCAAATATTCTACTAATTTTGGAATAAATATGGAATAGAGCTTTGGGTTTCACTAGAGGGTAATTTTTTTCAGAGAATAGAGACCAGTTGTGGCATAGGTTAGTCGATATTTGTGGCATGGAGGGAGTGGTTGTGGCGTAAGGGCCCAGGGTAGAATTTGGTTAGTTCTTCCAAATTCGGTACCCCTATGGTCTGGAATTGGGTTGTATCGCAGCCCATTACTTAGGTGATCGGTTATGTAGTGTAGTGTATTAGGTTTCGATGTAGTCCCTCTCCCCTTTTATAGGATCTGGTTCATGGGAGGCACCATGTTCCTTAAATGTGGTTTGACTATGTAGGTTGAGCCATAGTCCCTTATACTACAATTTAATCCTACCCATGTCAGCCTATTATGTTTCATGGTTTAGGAGTTTTCACCATGATCTTCTATTGTAAAATATATTTATACATACCCTGAAATTGTTTTCTCTTCCATCTCTAACCTTAGGATACCTAGAAATTTTTTCTAAGGCTTTTGAATCTCCTTTCAATCAAATTAAACCCCTACCTACTAGGTATTAATCATTGGTGATACAAGAATTTAAAATGATGACCTATGAGAATTTTATTCAAACAAGATTCAATATCCATAATATCTTGGTGTTCTAATCCTAGAGATTGATGATAGAAGGAACCAAATGATACCTCGGTCATTGGAAGTTTTTCTGCATCTTCTCCAATTTTGAGGTGGGTGGTCTTACACATTTACCCAGTGTTTGTTTCAATTATTATAGTATATATAATAAGTGTTATCATGTTTTAATGTTGTGCATGAGACCTACCTAAATGTATAATCATCTTATTTAATGAGAGTTCATATACTTATACATATCATGGATCTCGCCAGGTCCATTGGCGATGATGCCGAACATGTGGCTACCCGAGTGGAGATCTTACCCTTATGGATAAAAAAATATTTTGGAAGTTTTGATAATGTGAATTTTGATTAACTATGTGATTTTTTTCAAGTGAATTATATTTTGGCATAACATGGTAAATGGGTAATTTTCTTAAATATAAATTACACTACCGGATGAGGGATTATAAAAATTATGATGATAATTGATGTTGGATAGATGAAATTAAAGGGTGAAATGTGTTAATGAAATAGTTAACTAATGTGAAATGTGTTGACATATTTGATATGTTGAAATTATTATATAAATGCATTTTTTTCAGTTAGGATAAATTGATTTTATAATGGTCTTGTGCATGATTATGGTTAAATGATTATATAAAAGGCTTGCACCTAGTTATTTTGAAATGATTATATAAATGGTTTGTGACTAGTTATTCTAAAATGATTATACAAAGGTCCTACACCCAGACATGTTGATATGCTTATAGGTCTCTTCCGGATTCACCTATTATTATTTGTGGGATATACACTAGGAGGGTTATGGATATGGTTGGAATAGTTATGATATGTTCTCAGAGATATCTGACAACATGCCAAAGTATGTTTGGCTAGCCCTGAGTGTCATTTTGGAACTCAAGGTTTAGTGGGTTTATTTTACGAGTAGTATTAACTTACTAAACCAATAACCTTATTTATCAATTTATTTCATGCACTATATTCCCAAAATAGATTTTTTTAGACACTGTTGGTGGTGTATTACTGAGTTGTACTCACACCCTATTAGGGATTCCATTTCTTACCCAATCACATTTCATGGATGTAGGTATGGTAAATGGAAAGGGGGCCTATATTGGTTGATTACTTGTTGGATGGGTTGTAGCTTGGAGACAAGACCAACATGGGGTTATTGATTGGGTTTTTGGAGTCTTTTATCGATTTTTTTAGTCTTTTGTTTGTATGGAATTCAGAGCATAGTTTAGATACATTCATCATGACATTATATGGTTTCTATTATTATTTTACTGATTGCTTTATCCTTTATTCTGGCATGATTGTTTGATTATTATTTATATTTTTTCCACTATTTCTCACTAATCTATTATTGTTTATGCTATTGTTTCTACACTATACCCGAGGGTATAGTCTACCTGCTATATTTATTAAACCCTCACTACTATTTGGAATCCTCTATTGTATAGGGATTCACACATATGGTCACATAACCCACCCATCTTGGTCATGTGAGGAGGCACTTAGCTGGGGATGTTTCAAAGTGGTATCAGTGGGAGGTTTATTTTTTGTTGCTTTACTATTGGGGAAAGGTAGAAAGAAGACCAGTATGTTTTGAGTCTTGGTAATGAACTCATCCATGGGAGTAGCTAACCTATGTGTAGAGTAAAATCCTAGTTCCTAGGGATAGTATTATTGTTCATGATATTCACTTGTTACAGTTTTGATGTTATTTCACCTAGGGGGGTCCACTTTTTGTGTAATGTTACCATTTATTGAGATTCTACTTGTGGGTCGGTATGGATTGAGATGAGTATGCATGAATTATGATAAGCATGTGGGGATATATGTTAACATGAATTTTTCATGCTATGGACATATTCATTACATGAAAAAACTACCTATATGAACTGTGAAATGAAATCCCTTGATATACTTAATAAATGATATGAAATAGACTATTATATTATTCCAATTCTCTTGTTAATCTAGGTGTAAGGGGACCTTGATTTATTCGTTCTCTATTGTTTTAACCTAATGAGGTTGATCTTGTTGTGTAACTTGTGTTCTATGGAGTGTGTTAATATTTTAGAGTTAAATCCCTCCTTGTCATCTTCATATTTATCATTAGGAGAGTGGTAATTAGCATGTTCCTAATGCAGTTGAGCTGGAACCTATTGTAGATTTAGATAATTAGATGGAAATATAGCTTCATGATAGTTTATATAAGGTTATGTGATCCCTATAAATAAAAATTGTTTGCACCATACCATTGATGTCTAAGATAATGAGATAATTCTTGCTAAAGTATTCACCTATGTTCACTAGCGAGGGAGGACCCAAGGTAGTTTAATTCTCTATTGATTCAATCTAAATGATCTTTAATCACTTAGAGACGCCCTGTGAATAGGATGGTGAAGCTTACTAATTATATATTATGAGGAAGATCCAATAATTGTTGGTACATTGTGGAGAAATCTAATTAGCAAGTGGATCTAACCTAGAAGTTCTTTTAGGAAGTGTTCCTAAGAAAATTTCATCTAGAGATGTTTAGGGATGAGAGGGCTCATGATTTTATTCACTTGATATGGGAGATCATGTTAATGATGGAATACACTGGACACTTCACCAACCTATAGTTTTTTTATCCATCCTTGTAAATTTATGATTTCACTAATGAGAGATACTTTTAAGATGGGATTTGTTGTGTGACAAGGTCATTGGTGAAGGTCTTCTACCTGACCATCTTCTCAAATATAATGCATCAGACTCTCATTAATAAAGTGAACATGAGAGAGTCCCTGATTGTTTCCCAAGAATTTTCAGCAGAGAGAATTGGGAGTTCTTCTTTTGTGAGTAGGAATCGCCATTACGATGGTCACCATCAGGGTAGTAGTAGGAAGAGAAGCCAGGGAAGTGGACTTCTTCCTAAAAATCACATCTTAATGGAGTACTATCAGTGTGAAAAGTTTGGAAACAAGTTCCCTCAGTGTACTCACCTCAATGTGGAGTGTCATACCTATAATATTTTGGGTCATATTAAAAGGTTTCATAGGATCCCACTACAGTACAGTAGTGGTAGGGGATTAGGATAGTCCCTAGAGTCTAGAAAAGACTTAGATACCCCTTAGAAGACTGGTTGCTAGAGTTCCATCATATGTTATGTCAGAGGTTGGGGACACAGTACCCCAGTGCTGGAGTGGTAGTACTAGATATAGGGAGTAGCATAGGGAATTCATATTAGAAACCAAGGAGGAGGGGAAAGTCAATTGTATGTTATACAGTCTGTTTCGACTAGTCTAGATGCAGGACCTTCTACCATCATAGTTATGATTCTTATATCATCTACCCTTGACTAAATTATTTTTATCTAGGGGAATATCATTCCTTTATCACAACTCAATTTGAAAAAAAATTGGGTTCTTGGAAGGAATTATGACCATTGAAATGTATTTTGGAGTGTTTTCAGAGGATATCAAACGTTGCAAGGAATGTTCTCTTTAAATTGGTGGCTATCATTTTATTTGGGAACTTTTTATGTTGTAAATGAAAAGTTTCAATTTAATTATAGGTATGGATTTGTTATTTATATATCAATATCACGTCTACTAACATTGGAGGAGAGTTACCTTCCTATCTCTAAAAGGAGGTAGCTATTTTCACCAAAGTGAATGGGATTATCAGGCTGGTTATACGAAATCAATTCAGTGAAGATTGGATTTTCTCACTTTTGAGATAGAAATCCTTATCTAGGTAATAGTGAAATATAGTAGGATAATTTTCCTCCAGTTTTGAACCATATTTATGACATATTTCCTGAATATTTCTCCATCTTACCATCTAATTGGGATATCGAGTTCAGGATCGATTTATTGTCAAAAGATGATCAAGTTTCCATCCCGAATTACAAAATGAAACCATAAAAGCTTCATGATTTGAAATTTCAGTTGGAAGATCTATAAATAGAATGATTTATTCATCCCATTACTCATTTTTGGAGTTATCCCATGATTTTTAATAATAAAAAATATAGTACTTTATGATTATGTGTGGATTATTAGAGGTTGTACTAGATGATGATCAAGAACTAGTATCCCCTTCAATCAATTGAGATTTGATAAAATATTCTATATGATTGACTTGAGTTTAGGGTAAAATTGGTTGATGGTGAGACCATCAAAAAAACCCCGGATTACTTTTAAGATCATTTATGAATTATATATGTTCATACTGATGTCGTTCGGTATGATAAATGTGCCAAAAATATTCATGGCCTTGATGAATTGGATATTTCATCAATTAAAGGATCAGTTTTTTGGTAGTTTTGATTGGTGGCATCTAATTTTACTCCTAATTTATAGATGATCATTCTCAACATCTTGACCTCATCCTTAGTACACTAAGATAGAATTGTATTCCCTATAAGCTATCTAAATGAAATTTCTTGATTGATATAGTGCACTTATTGGTCCATGTTATCTTATAGGATGGTGTGGTAATAAACCCATAGAAGGTTTCATCCATGGTATATTGGGATTGACCTAAGAATTTATTTGAGATTTAGATATTTCTAGGTCTATCAAGCTATTATTGGTGTTTCATCTAGGAATTCTCCCATTTATAATCATGATGATTGGGCCGACTAAGAAAGGGGTAAATTTTATTTGATTAGATCCTTGTAAGAGATATTTCTAGGAGTGGATGAATAGGTTGACCTAAACACCAATTCTCACCTTACTTGTGCTGGGTAAAGAGTATATCGTGTACTACTATGCATCCAGAGTTGGACTCAGAGCAGTTCTGATGTAGGAGTATCGAGTGGTTTCTTATAGATCTAGATAGCTTAGGACACATGAGAGGAATGACCCTACTCATGATCTGGAGTTTTTTATGTTGTTACACACCCTGAGATATTATACACACTATCTATTGGGTGAGAGTTTTATGGTGTACATGGACCACAAGAGCCTCAAGTTCATATTTTATCAGTGGGGTGTGAACCTTCAGTAGAAGAGGTGGGTCAATTATCTATAGTATTTCTACTTCAATATGGATTACACACTAGGAAAAGGAAATGTTTTTACTAATTCTTTGAGATGAAAAACTCAAACAGAGGTAGTGTGGGAGTCATGTGATGAGTGGTGTCTAATGGAAATATTTCTAAATATTCATCTAGATGTCTATAAGTCCCATGGATGGGTAAATTTGACTAATAAATTTTTTATACCAATGCTTCTTGACCAAATAAAGACATATAAGTTATCTAATATAGAGTGATTAGCTACGAGAGACATTTTTTAGGGTGTGGATTCATCATCAAGATGGTCAGTTGGAAGTAATTATTTTCTTCTTATTTATAGTCATATATGGATTCCTTCAGGCTTACATGTGGAGGTGATAAAGGAGTTTCATGCTTCTATATGGGAGGTATACATGGTTATGAAAAAGATTTATTGTGATCTCCCTATAAAATGCTAATGGACAATGATTAAAATGGATATAGCTGTCTTCATGGAAAGATATTTTTACTATCAGTAGGTCAAGGTCAATAATCAGTGGCCTATTGGGTTATTACAGCCTCTACCCATTCTATAATGAAAGTGGGATGATTTAACTATTGATTTTTTTATAATATTACCAAGGAATCTTTATAATAATGATGTGGTATGGTTGATCATGGATCAACTGATGATGGTGTCCCACTTCTTACCTATAAGGGGTAACTTCACTGTCAATGTTTTGGTTAGTCTATTCATATGGGAAATGGTTCAATTTCATGGTGTTACAAAGAATATCATTTCATATTGATATCCTCATTTCATATATTGATTCTATAAGGGACTTCATAAGGTTTTTGGATCATAAGTTCTTCTAAGTGCAACCTAACATCCTTAGACTAACAGCCAATCTGGATAGAAAATTCTGATTCTAGAGGATATATTGTGATCACGTGTTCTAAAATTTGGTGGATATTAGGAGTATTTCTTGGTAATCATGGAGTTTTCTTATAATAATATCTTATAGGAATTGATCCAAATGGGTCATTTTGAAAATTTTTGTGGAATATCATCTTTTTTCCACTTTTCTAGATAAAGGAAAAAGATTCAGTACACATTAGACCTAGTCATGTGTATGAGACATATGAGTAGGTTCATTTGTTCAAAAATTGGTTGGTGACCACACAAATCTGGATAAAATTATATTATGACCATCAAATCCGACATCTGGAGTGTGAGGTTGGTCATCATGTTTTTCTTCAACTGTCACCTGGGCTGGGGAAATTCTATATTAAGAAGAAAGGGAAACTAACACCTAGATTTTTTAGGTCATTTGAGAGAGTGGTAATGGTTGGTCTAGTGGCATAATGTTTATCCCTTATACAGCACCATACATGATGTATTTCACATTTCATAGCCTTATAGATATCATTTTAACCCTTCTCATGTGATATATGTTGATGACATTGGGATGGATGTTGATGTCTCCATTAGGATAATTTGATTCGTATCATGGATTGTAGTGAGAATAATATTTGAGGGAAGACTATACCTATTGTGTGAGTGAAGTGGATTCATGGTTATCTATAATAGGGGACCTAGGAAAGGGATTATGATATGCATTCATAGTGTCCAGACTTGCTCACTGATACCCACATAGATTTTTTGGAGCACATCTTGAGGATGAGCTGTTAAATGGTGGGTAGGTTATAAGAATATATCTTTTTCTAGAAACATCCCTCTTTAAAGTTTTGATGAACATATTCGATCTAGTTATTTTTTTCTAAACCCTTTTTGTTGATCCTTATTCTATACAGTTTTTTTTTAGGAATTAGGAAGAAGTTAGTTGATCTATAGAAAATTTTGTAGCCTTTGAGTGTGTTGTAAGTTATGTTGCAATGTCATCGAGATCTAAGTTGAACCATTGGGTCTTTATAATAAGATAATTTGATATATTACCAATTTTTGAATATCTACGATGTGGATCTTTATGTTTTTTAGCTATGGTGTGGAGATCCCAACTATGAAAAAGGTTGGTTGAGCTCTACGGTGTGGAGAGAGTGGCTTTGGTGCAAGGTCCCATGGTGGAATTTGATCGGTTCTACTAAATTAAGAACCCCTATGGCATGAAGATGGAATGCATTTTATAAAACTTATCAGTATACTAGGTTCTGTTTTTGTGGTTTCTTAGGTTATGTTATGGTCCCTCTCCCATTTTATAGGATCTACATTGTGGGAGGTGTAGTGTTCTTCAGACTCGGTTTCGTCAGGAAGGCTACGACAAGGTGCCTTGAGCTATACCATAATCCTACCCATATCATCATGATATGTGGTGTGGTCTAGGAGGATACAAAATAGTCTTCTATTTTATAGGCTATTTATAAATACCCCAAAAATATTTTCTCTCCTATCTCTTCCATTCAAACCGTAGGGACCCCTGATATATTTTTTAAGACATGTTAATCTCTTTTCAATCGGATTCAACCCCGACCTTCTGGGGATCGATCTGTAGCAATACAAGTCTTTCCAATGGAAACCTATATGTATCCTATTCAAAATAGAAGAAATATATATTGAATATTGATATTTTGGGTCAATATTTTTAAGGGATAAAGAACCAAATGCTACCTTGTTCATTGGGAATTTTTTCACATCTTCTCTACTTTTAAGGTGGGTGATTTTTGATCGTTTCTCTAGTTTCTATTTCAATTATTATATTATATTAAATAAGTGTGATCATGTTGATACACAATGTGTATGGTCTACCTAAATGTAAAATAAATTTTTTTGATAAGGGTTCATATGCATAGATCTCCCATAGATTTCATCGGGTCCATTAGCATTGATACCGGACCTACGTCCACCTGAGAGATGAACCTACCCTTGTGGACAAAAAAATGATTTTAGAAGATTTGATAATGTGAAATTGGATTAACTAAGTGATTTTTTGAAAATTTAATTGAGTTTTCACATAACATGGTAAATGGGTAATTGGTTTAAATATGAATCACACGACCTGGTGAGGGTTTATAATAATCATGATGTAAATTGATGTTGGATCAAAGAAATCATGGGGTGAAATGTGATAATGAAATGGTTAACTAATGTGGAATGTATTAAAAATTTTAATATTTTGAAATTATTATATAAATTTCTTGTTCCCATTTATATTGAAATTATTATATAAAGGGATTATTCCCAGTTATGCTGAAATTATTATAGAAAGATCTTGCACCCAGTTATGTTGAAATGCTCATGTAAAGGGCTTGTTCCCGGACATGATGTAATGCTAACAGGGCTCTTCCCAATTCACTTGTGATGATTTGTGGACTATAACATATGAGGGTTATATATATGAATGTAATGGGTCTTAAACATGTCTAAACATGTTCAACAAATTTCCAAAGAAGGTTTGGTTATCCCTAAGTGTCATCCTAGAACTCGAGGTCCAATGGGTTTTTTTATGAGTAGTATTAATTTACTAAACCAATATCTATATTTATCATTTTATTACATTAATTATATTCCCAAAAAATATTTTTCTAAGAATTTTTGTTGGTAGGCTACTTATTTATACTCACATCCTGTTTAGGTTGTTGTTTGTTACCTGAGTAGATTTTAGGGATATATGTATAGATAAGGGAAAGGGGGGCCTGCATTGGTTAATTGCTTGGTAATGGGTTAGAGGTTGGAGATGGAACTGGTGTGGGTTTTAGAATGAGTTTTTTGGATTATTTTATTGATTATTTTAGCCTTTTATTTTTATGAAATTCATCACATCATTTAGATACATTCAGCATGACATTACATGGTTTCTATTATTACTGGATTGTTTGGTTTATCCTTTATTATTCTATAATTGTCTAATGATTATTAATATTGTTTCCTCTATTTCCCACTACTTCTTCATTATTTATATTGTTATTTTTAATCTATTATAGAGAGTATAATCTCCCCACTATATTCCTTACACCTAAACTACTAGTCGGTAGCCTCTAGCATATGGGGAGGCATGCTTGAGGTCATATGACCCACCCAGATCGATCATGTGATGAGGGACCAGGCTAGGTATGTTAGTTTACATTTTCATCTATGTATCCTAGACTTATTTTTCATGTGGTTTAGTCTAGTGAGGTCTAGTATGCTGACCTGGTTGATAAATAGAGTTTTGATCCAGTTGAGTAGGATAATCAGTGGTAGAGGACATTGCACGCCTTCTAGCAGCAGGATTTGAAAAAGTATGAGGGAATTTTCTCTGATATATATACAGTGCATTGATTTTAGGATCTTTAGATCACCTTTGGTTTGATATGAGTCCAGTCATTTTACTAGGTCTCGTTTCTTGTTAGTCAGAAGCAAGGATCTATGCATTAATGGTGGATGTTGTATCTTAGTGATCGTAGGGAGGCATATGGGTTGTGGCATGACATTTAGAATGAGTTTGAAGATGAGTTCCTATCATATACCATAAAGGCAGAGAAGAGACAATACTTTTTATCACTTTAGTATGGGATCATGATTGTGTGAGATCTTGGGATCAAGTTCGATGATCTTTTGTGTTCCAACCCTAATCGTTTCCCTAATGTGGAGACCCATGTGCGGTATCTTGAGGAGGAACTCTTACCTTTTATCTAGTGTGAAGTTACTCTTTTTATGTTGATGATATAATTAGGAGTGTAGAATATGGTAACCGAGATAAAGTGTATTCACTCACATGGATTTTTACTAAAATATGGGGATTGGAAGGGTTCCTTGAGGAGCACAGTTATTAGTGGTAGACTTCAGGTTCTAGGAACTTTGAGGTTTTGATTAGCTAGGATTTTACCTCAGCAACTTCCTTTTTGGCCTTCTAGGTATAGTAGTTTTTGATCCTTTATTGGGGTATTTTTTCAAATTTTATATGTATTTTCAGGTTATGGTAATTTTTAAAATAATTTCCCTATGGTTTTTTGGGCTCATCGTGGTGGAGGTGGTCTAGTTCAGCATCAACCTCATCAGAAGCAGATATCGAGGCTACTTTAGCAGAAAGGTAAATAGGTTTATGATTCACTGAGAGTAGATAGGGAAATAAGAGGTTGGCCTCAAGATGTTCCTCATATTTAGGGACCTCGAACTGAGTGTGTTCATAAAGTTTTCGATCAGCAGTGAGGTGGGGGATATATATGTAGAGATTTTCATGTTGTGGAGGTACCATAGCCATAGGGGACTGAACTATAATGATGTGTACCAGGGGTGTAGAATGATGATGGAGAAACAATAGTAATATGGGGATCTATTCTTACAACATATTCATCTATAAAATTTCATCCTCAGCATAAACTATTTGTATTCCATGCATGAAATTATTGATTGCATCAAGAGGAAAGTATTGTTCTCAGATGTGGATGGTCAACATGTAGCTTTCTTTAATGAGTGGGATTTTTATTTTGAAAGGTAAAAATATAGAGCTAATTATTTATTTTATGGTATATTTTTCAGTGGACTCAATATATTATGGGAGAGAGAAGGATCCTAGGGTCATTAGGGAATTTATGGATGTTTTTCCTGAGGAGGTTGTAACACTACCCCCTTGATGCAGTATTGAGTTTGGGATAGATTTACAGCCAGGTTCTTCTCTGATTTCAATGTATCTTTATTGTAAGGACCCGCACTTATTTCATACATAATCTTGAATTTATTCAAGAAAACACTTCATTTTACATTGAGGATCTTTTCAAGTTTAGAGCTTCAGAGAATTAAGACAAAATATTCATAACATTACACATTGTTACATAGTGGATACCATAAAATCAGTTTCCATTTTCCTCAGAATATAAAACATTAAAACATAAAACAAGACTCCTTGACAATTCTTCAACATTTAACATGTCTTCCTTCCTTGTATTATTCATCCATTAACCTGTGAAAAATCATTTAAAAACTTGGGATGAGCACAAAAGCTCAGTAAGGTATGAAAAAGAAGGAAAAATCTCATTAGTCCATGAACACACAAGACATATGAAAACATTTTTAAAATACATGATTTACACCCATAAAATCTTACTTAGCGTAACATGAGATTTACACAAGATCCATACAAACATAATTATAATCATAAAGTTATATTGGGGCATTACTTACATAATCTTGTAACCATCTTGGCTACCTTAAAATTTGTAACCCTCACGGCTACCTTACTTTGTGTAACCATCACAGTTACACTTGGAGTAACCATACGGCCGACCTCCAACTTACTCATACCCAATGCATTGGAGGGAAATATAGGTCCCACCCTTCATCATAAACAATTCCCAATAGCCAAAACATAATCATTCAACATAAATAATAGCATAAAAACATTGCCTTTGAATCTTATAAAACAGAATTTTAAAAGAGGATTTTAGAAGAAAAGTCCCTTATAAACATCATATACTTGAAGTGATACTTAATTGAGTGGATGGAATATGTATATACTCTGTAAATACACATAATTAAACATAATATAAACAGAAACCATCACACAAACAATTTAAATAGCACATAAATTATAAAGTAGAAGGTTAACCCAAAGAATGGAAATCGGGTTAAGAATTCCCTTACCTTGGGCTTGTCCTACTTCAAAATTGTTTGAACCTCCTGTATAATGGTTAAAGGAGTGTTAATAGGATTTTAAAGAAACGTGTTCATGTTTATAACATCTTATATGGTCATTTCATAACCTCATTTCACCCCTTATTTGTTAGTATTTTGTTCCTTGCATTATTTTGGGTGAGGTCTTTTGTGATTTTCACGATCGGTTCATGATTAATCGTTCTTGTTGATTGGAAGTGAAACTCCAGAATTGGAATGGAGTATTAGTTACATAACTCCAGTACCATAAATTATACCATTCATCACTTTGGTGCCTTATATGATGATGATTTATAAGTTAAAACATTAATTATGTTCGTTTAGATAATTTAAGTGGTTCTTTGATAATTACAATTTCATTTAGTCTTATAAGTTTGAATCATGAGTACAAAAGAATTACAGAACCTTATATGATTCATAAAACTTATATTATAACCTGGTTCAACCATATAAATGGTTTCATGACCAGACTTGAAATAATTAATGGAAATTGAAAATACATCGTCCACGATATCGGTAATTCGACACAAATGGACAATGTTTTTTGATTCTTTAAATAAGTGAAAGAGGAGAGGAATAATGATTTGTAATTTTCCATAAACATGAAAACATCCAGAATATACATGATTCTGGATATTTCATGCCTCTTGGATAAGAGGTGGTGAAGAAAGAAGTGGAAGGAATCATGAAATAAAGAAAACATGAGAAATTTCTTACAAAAAATTCGGCAGCCTAACGGCGCCTCTAAAAATTTCATAAAAACAAGATTGATGAGAGGAATGGAATATCTCATCAATCATACAAAATTTGGACTGTAAGGGAAAATATTTAATGAAATATCCCAACAAAAGACAAAGGGAAAGGAAGAGAATAACATAAAATGGATGGAAAGAATGAAAATGAAAGAGGATGTTTACCTCTTGATCTCTTCTCCTTGAGATCCTTCTTAAGGGCTTTGATTTTGGTCTTTTGGTGAGACCAGCAGCTCTAGGACGTGGGGAAGAAGATTGAGGAGGGAATTTGGCAGAAATTAGACAATGCTCAAGGCTTGAGAGGTGTGGGAGGAAGAGGGGAGTGAGGGTGGTATTTATAGTGGAGGAGGGGAGGTATTTTAGATTATTTTAATTATTATTATAATATTTTTATCAAGACTATGAATAATCTCAAATCAAGTGGCCTTAATTAGTGAAAATATCATGTGATTTCGAAGCAAGTGGCCTTGCATCACTTATGATGTCATAAATAGTGCATTTTTACTGATAAATTGATTATACGGTATTTTACCGTATTTCACTATTCACCGAAAATTCAAGAGTTTCAGAAAAATACCAAAAATTTTCCCCAACCATTTTTCGACGTGTAGAATTCAAAAATGAACTCCATTTTTCAAAAATAATTTTCTAAATATTATTAATTTAATTTTAAAATAAGGTCACAGTTAATTCGAAAAATAACAAAATTGAAGTGCAATTAGTTTTATGTGACATTGGAAAATTAATTAAGATCCCATTATCCTATTTCCATGGGAAAATAAAATAATATTATTATTTACTATTCATGAGGTCATATTACTATTCATATTACTATTCATATTACTATTCATAAGGGCATGTTACTATTCACCAAAAAAAACAAGTTTGTTCCATCAGACTCGAAATAACATACTGAACACAATTGTAGATGATAGTTTCTTGAAATTCAAAACATAGAAGAAATAAAATTATGTTTAAAGGATAGTTATAAATATATACCTTAAACAAAATTTCAAGCATTTTCAATTTATTTTTAGAAAACCTTGGGATGTTACATTATCCCCACCTTCTTGAAATTGCGTCCTCGCAATTTTATTTACTTATTAAACAACTGAGGGTATTTTTCCCTCATAGCATTTTCAGACTCCCATGTTGCTTCTTCAACCATGTGGTTTCTCCACAAAACCTTTACCTGGTGGATTACCTTATTCCGCAATACCTGTTCTCTTCGATCAAGAATCTGAACCGGTTTTTCTTCATAAGAAAGGTTCTCTGCTAGCTGAACTTCTTCCGGCCTCAAGACATGTGATGAATTTGGAACATACTTTCTCAACATCGAAACATGAAAAACATTGTGTACCTGAAACAAGCTCGGAGGCAAAGCTACGCGGTACGCAACTGTTCCAACTTTATCCAAGATTTCAAAAGGACCGATGAACCGTGGACTTAGTTTCCCTTTCTTACCGAAACGCATCACACTTTTCCAAGGAGATATTTTAAGGAAAACATGGTCACCTACCTTGAAAGAGAAGTCTTTCCTTCTGTTATCTGCATAACTTTTCTGCCTGCTTTGAGCTATCCTCATGTGTTGCTGGATCATCCTCACTTTCTCAGACACTTCTTCTACTAATTCTGGCCCCATCAACTTTCTTTCACCGACTTCATCCCAAAACGCAGGAGTCCGACACCGCTTTCCATACAAGGCCTCAAAAGGTGCCATCTGAATACTGGAATGGAAACTGTTATTATAAGAAAACTCAACTAATGAAAGATGCTGATCCCAACTTCCCTGATAGTCCATTGAACAAGCTCGAAGCATATCCTCCAAAGTTTGAATCGTTCGCTCTGACTGCCCATCTGATTGAGGATGAAAAGCTGTACTGAAATTCAACTCTGTGCCCAAAGACTTCTGAAGTCCCTTCCAAAATTTAGAAGTGAACCTGGGATCTCGGTCAGACACAATGGAAAGAGGAACTCCATGTAACCTGACAATCTCTTTGAGGTACAATCGAGAAAGCTGATCTAATGTCATTGTATCTCGAATAGAAAGAAAATGAGCAGACTTTGTTAGCCGATCAACAATAACCCATATCGCATTGTTACCTCGAGAAGTCTTTGGTAGTCCCACCACAAAATCCATGGATATATTCTCCCATTTCTATTCTGGCACCGGCAAAGGCTGAAGCATCCCCTTCGGTAACTGTCGCTCTGCTTTAACCTGCTGACATGTCAAACATTTCATTGTAAAATCAGCAATATCTCTTTTCATCCCATTCCACCAGTAATACTCTCGAAGGTCTCTGTACATCTTAGTACTTCCAGGATGAACAGAAAATGGAGAACTATGAGCTTCACACAACAATTCTTTCTTCAACTGGGAATCACAAGGCACACACAACCTTTTTCCAAACCTTAAAACACAATCTTTATCAAGATTAAATTCTGGAAACTTACCCATTTTAACCAATTCTACCTTTTTCTGTAGCTCACAGTCTTCCCTCTGCGCTTTCATAATTCTGTCTGACAACGAAGACTGCACTGAAACCTGAAACAAAACAGATATATTCCCTGCACCAACAACTTCCAAGCCAAAATTTATCAAATCATTAATCAAGGGATCACGTTCCAAACGTAGCATGGTTAATGATGCATGATTTTTCCGACTTAAGGCATCTGCTACTTTATTTGCTTTTCCAGGATGGTAATTAATCGTGCAGTCATAATCCTTTATCAGTTCTATCCATCTTCTCTGCCTCATGTTTAATTCCTTCTGAGTGAATATATACTTAAGACTTTTATGGTCAGTATATATTTGGCATTTGGTTCCGTATAGATGATGCCTCCATATTTTCAAAGAAAAAACCACAGCTGCCAATTCCAAATCATGTGTGGGATAATTCATCTCATGAGGTTTAAGTTGTCTCGACGCATAGGCAATTACCTGACCATTCTGCATCAAAACACAACCAAGTCCCTTCAAAGAAGCATCACTATAGATGACAAACTCACCATTCCGGGAAGGTAAGGCCAAAACTGGAGCATTCACCAATCTCTTCTTTAGTTCCTGAAAACAAACATCACATTCCTCTGTCCAAACAAAATTAACCCCTTTCCGTGTTAACTTGGTTATTGGGATAGATAACCGTGCAAAGTTCTCAACAAAGCGTCGGTAATAACTTGCTAAGCCCAGAAAACTACGAATCTCTGTAACATTTGTGGGTCTTGGCCATTCATCAACTACTTTTGTTTTGGCAGGATCAACTGTTATTCCATCCTTATTTACAATGTGCCCAAGAAAAGAAATCTGTTGCAACCAAAAATCACACTTGCTGAATTTTCCATATAGTTTCTTTTCTTTTAAAGTTTGTAAAACAACCCTTAGATGTTTTTCATGCTCCTCTTTATTTTTAGAAAAAACCAGAATGTCATCAATAAATACCACCACAAACTTATCCAAGAACTCATGAAATACTCTATTCATAAGATTCATGAATACAGCAGGTGCATTAGTTAACCCAAATGGCATAACAACAAATTCATAATGCCCATATCTAGTACGAAAGGCTGTTTTCGGGATGTCATCCTCCTTCACCTTCAGCTGATGGTATCCGGATCTCAAGTCAATCTTGGAAAAGTACTGAGCTCCCTGGAGCTGATCAAACAAGTCATCAATATGAGGCAAAGGATACTTGTTTTTAACAGTGATGTTATTCAAAGCTCTATAATCAATGCAAAGTCTCATGGAACCATCTTTCTTTTTAACAAACAAAACAGGGGCTCCCCATGGTGAAGTACTGGGACGAATGAAACCTTTGACAAGCAAATCCTGCAACTGATTTTTCAATTCAAGAAGTTCTATTGGAGCCATACGATATGGGGGTTTTGAAATTGGCTTAGCATCAGGAACTAAGTCAATTGTGAATTCAACTTATCGTTTAGGTATGACACTGGGTAACTCCTCAGGAAAAACATCAAGGTATTCATTTACCACTGGCACATCATTGATTTGAATAGTTCCCTTGTTTTCAACAATATGAGCTAGATAACTTTCATTTCCATCTTTCAGTAGTTTCTCAGCTTCTTGATATGTTATCAATTGTATGGGTTCATTCTTGTATACAAACTGAAACTCTTTCTGAAAAACAACTTCTTTAGCTCTACAGTCAATCTTAGCATGATAACCAGAAAGCCAGTCCATCCCCAGAATAACTTCAAACTCGACTAAGGGTAAAACAACAAGGTTTGCAGGTAAAGTCTTTCCACATACCACAATAGAAATATTATTATAATTCCTCTTTGCTATAACATTTCCCCCTGGTGTTTTAACAACAAGTTCGGATATCATTTGTTGAGGTGATATTTCCAATTTACTAGAAAATTTCTCAGAGATGAAGGAATGTGTAGACCCCGTATCAAACAAAACTTTAGCAAAATCTGAGTGAACAAACAAAGTACTTGATACAACTTCATTGGATGGCCCAACATCTGCTGACGTAGTCGCAAAGGATCTCACTACACCTTTCTGCTTGTAGTCTGGCTTCTTTGCATCATTTGGATCCCTCTTTGGACAGGCATTTGCATAGTGACTCATCTCACCACATTTAAAACACTTTATAGTTTGCTTATCAGGATTAGTCTTTGGATCATTTTCATTGCAATCTTGGGCCATATGTCCAAACTTACCACATTTAAAACACTTCCCAGTTTTGATAAGACATTCCCAAGGGTGCTTCTTGCCACACTTTTCACAAACTGGAAACTGTATTTTCTTACCATCAGATTTCATTGGTTGATTCTTACCCATTGCTTTCCAATTTGACCTCTTCTTCTCTTTGTTTCCAAATTGCATGTGATCGTCAGCAAACTCCATCTCTACCCTCTCAGCACATCGGACAAGTTTCTCATAACTTTTGAATTCACGGGAGGCCAACGCCCTTCGATACCTTGGCTTCAATCCTGAGTAAAAGCGGTTGATTTTGCTATCGAGATCCAGAATAAGATTCGGAGCATACCTCGCCAGTCGGGTGAAGTTCGCCTCATACATAGCCACTGAATCTTCCTCCTTTTGTTTCAGTTCAAGGAATTGTTTCTCCATTCTAAGTCGCACCACCTTAGGAAAATATTTTTCAAGAAAAAGACTTTTAAATTCATCCCATACTAAGGCATCAAAATCCTCTCTACCCCTGATATTCCTTACCATTGACCACCACTGATCAGCTTCCCCTTCAAAACGATAAATGGCAAGACTTACCTTTTGATTGTCTGAACATCCCATAACATCAAATATCTTTTCAAGGGCCTTAATCCATCCTTCTGCTGCCACTGGGTCAGAAGATCCACTGAATGAAGGAGGATGTTGTCTCATAAAATGTTCCACCACTGTCATGTTCCGTTGGGGTACATCTATTTGTCCTCTTGCATGGATGCCACCACCATTTATTGCCTGTGTTAGCTGAGCCATTACTGTCACAAACTGCTCGGTTCCAATCCCTACCATTCCGGGCTGTTGATCAGGAAGGATGTCATTCTGTCGGTGCCTATCCTCTTCAGCATCCATGTTCCTTCTGCGGACAACCATTCTAAACAAACATTTCTTAGATGAAGCAACATGGTAATCTTTAAATGCTATAACAAATTAAACATAGGGTGATAATTAGTTATGGTATTCTATTAGCATCACCTTAACCCCTAAAGTTATCTAAACCATCCTTTGATACCAACTGTAAGGACCCGCACTTATTTCATACATAATCTTGAATTTATTCAAGAAAACACTTCATTTTACATTGAGGATCTTTTCAAGTTTAGAGCTTCAGAGAATTAAGACAAAATATTCATAACATTACACATTGTTACATAGTGGATACCATAAAATCAGTTTCCATTTTCCTCAGAATATAAAACATTAAAACATAAAACAAGACTCCTTGACAATTCTTCAACATTTAACATGTCTTCCTTCCTTGTATTATTCATCCATTAACCTGTGAAAAATCATTTAAAAACTTGGGATGAGCACAAAATCTCAGTAAGGTATGAAAAAGAAGGAAAAATCTCATTAGTCCATGAACACACAAGACATATGAAAACATTTTTAAAATACATGATTTACACCCATAAAATCTTACTTAGCGTAACATGAGATTTACACAAGATCCATACAAACATAATTATAATCATAAAGGTATATTGGGGCATTACTTACATAATCTTGTAACCATCTTGGCTACCTTAAAATTTGTAACCCTCACGGCTACCTTACTTTGTGTAACCATCACAGTTACACTTGGAGTAACCATACGGCCGACCTCCAACTTACTCATACCCAATGAATTGGAGGGAAATATAGGTCCCACCCTTCATCATAAACAATGCCCAATAGCCAAAACATAATCATTCAACATAAATAATAGCATAAAAACATTTCCTTTGAATCTTATAAAACAGAATTTTAAAAGAGGATTTTAGAAGAAAAGTCCCTTATAAACATCATATACTTGAAGTGATACTTAATTGAGTGGATGGAATATGTATATACTCTGTAAATACACATAATTAAACATAATATAAACAGAAACCATCACACAAACAATTTAAATAGCACATAAATTATAAAGTAGAAGGTTAACCCAAAGAATGGAAATCGGGTTAAGAATTCCCTTACCTTGGGCTTGTCCTACTTCAAAATTGTTTGAACCTCCTGTATAATGGTTAAAGGAGTGTTAATAGGATTTTAAAGAAACTTGTTCATGTTTATAACATCTTATATGGTCATTTCATAACCTCATTTCACCCCTTATTTGTTAGTATTTTGTTCCTTGCATTATTTTGGGTGAGGTCTTTTGTGATTTTCACGATCGGTTCATGATGAATCGTTCTTGTTGATTGGAAGTGAAACTCCAGAATTGGAATGGAGTATTAGTTACATAAATCCAGTACCATAAATTATACCATTCATCACTTTGGTTCCTTATATGATGATGATTTATAAGTTAAAACATTAATTATGTTCGTTTAGATAATTTAAGTGGTTCTTTGATAATTACAATTTCATTTAGTCTTATAAGTTTGAATCATGAGTACAAAAGAATTACAGAACCTTATATGATTCATAAAACTTATATTATAACCTGGTTCAACCATATAAATGGTTTCATGACCAGACTTGAAATAATTAATGGAAATTGAAAATACATCGTCCACGATATCGGTAATTCGACACAAATGGACAATGTTTTTTGATTCTTTAAATAAGTGAAAGAGGAGAGGAATAATGATTTGTAATTTTCCATAAACATGAAAACATCCAGAATATACATGATTCTGGAGATTTCATGCCTCTTGGATAAGAGGGGGTGAAGAAAGAAGTGGAAGGAATCATGAAATAAAGAAAACATGAGAAATTTCTTACAAAAAATTCGGCAGCCTAACGGCGCCTCTAAAAATTTCATAAAAACAAGATTGATGAGAGGAATGGAATATCTCATCAATCATACAAAATTTGGACTGTAAGGGAAAATATTTAATGAAATATCCCAACAAAAGACAAAGGGAAAGGAATAGAATAACATAAAATGGATGGAAAGAATGAAAATGAAAGAGGATGTTTACCTCTTGATCTCTTCTCCTTGAGATCCTTCTTAAGGGCTTTGATTTTGGTCTTTTGGTGAGACCAGAAGCTCTAGGACGTGGGGAAGAAGATTGAGGAGGGAATTTGGCAGAAATTAGACAATGCTCAAGGCTTGAGAGGTGTGGGAGGAAGAGGGGATTGAGGGTGGTATTTATAGTGGAGGAGGGGAGGTATTTTAGATTATTTTAATTATTATTATAATATTTTTATCAAGACTATGAATAATCTCAAATCAAGTGGCCTTAATTAGTGAAAATATCATGTGATTTCGAAGCAAGTGGCCTTGCATCACTTATGATGTCATAAATAGTGCATTTTTACTGATAAATTGATTATACGGTATTTTACCGTATTTCACTATTCACCGAAAATTCAAGAGTTTCAGAAAAATACCAAAAATTTACCCCAACCATTTTTCGACGTGTAGAATTCAAAAATGAACTCCATTTTTCAAAAATAATTTTCTAAATATTATTAATTTAATTTTAAAATAAGGTCACAGTTAATTCGAAAAATAACAAAATTGAAGTGCAATTAGTTTTATGTGACATTGGAAAATTAATTAAGATCCCATTATCCTATTGCCATGAGAAAATAAAATAATAATATTATTTACTATTCATGAGGTCATATTACTATTCATATTACTATTCATATTACTATTCATATTACTATTCATAAGGGCATGTTACTATTCACCAAAAAAACAAGTTTGTTCCATCAGACTCGAAATAACATACTGAACACAATTGTAGATGATAGTTTCTTGAAATTCAAAACATAGAAGAAATAAAATTATGTTTAAAGGATACTTATAAATATATACCTTAAACAAAATTTCAAGCATTTTCAATTTATTTTTAGAAAACCTTGGGATGTTACATTTATTATATGGAACCCTTCGAGTTTTTGGAGTTGAGTATTTAGATATATTATTTTCTTCAAAAAAAAATTTATCTAGCCTAGTTTGTCGTCATGAGGTGTACCAATGTTTTTCACCAAGAAGGTGGATGGTAGTTTAAAGTTGTTTGTAGACTACTGGAGGATGAATCAGGTGACAATCAAGAATTTCTACATTCTTATGAGGATTAATGATATGTTTTACCAGTTTAGAGGATCTATTTGGTTCTCTAAGATCAATTTGTAGTTTGGGTATCACTAATTGAGGGTAAAGGATGAAGTTATCCCAAATACTTCCTTCTGATGTAGTTATGGGAAATTTGATTTTATGGTCATGTTGTTCGGTGTTATGAATGAACTGGATGAGTTCATGGGGCTCATGAACTCTATGTTCTATGAGTTCATGGACCATTTCAAAGTTTTGTTCATTTATTAAATATTGATCTACTCAAATTCAAATGATGACCATGTCCATTATCTCAGATCTATCTGGAATGTCCTTTGACGCTACCAGCTCTAAGGAAAATTTTTTGATTGTAAGTTTTTAACATGGGAGGTACATTTATTTGGGAATGTGGTGTCCCAAAAGGGTGGGTTCATTGACCTTTCAAATATTGAGGCAGTTATTTGTTGGGTAGCACCCAAGAATGTAACATAGGTTCGTAGTTTTCTCAATATTGTGAGAAATTATAGGATATTTGTGTTTTATTTCTCATGGATTGTAGCCTTATTGATATACTTGACTAGAAAGTATGGGGAGTTTATCTAGATTTATTAGTGTAAGGTAGCATTGGACTTCCTGAAGGGGATATTGATCAGTTCTCAATTACTTCGGTTACAAGTAGAGGGGATGATTTTTGAGGTATTTCACTTCTTATCTAGGCTTAGGATGTTTCTTAATACAATAGAAAATAATTATCTCTAATGGTTCTATCCATTAATTTCCCTATGATCGTAACTATGATAAACATAATATAGAGCTATTAGTGGTTGTGATTTCACTAAATTTGTGACAACATTACCTCATTTTAGAACACTTCATGGTCTTCACTGATCACAATATATTGAAATATATATTTTCTTAGCATGAGTGAATCTATGACAATAGATGTGGATAGAGTTTCTCCAGGATTATGACATTGAGACCTCCTACATCTCAGGAAAGGTGGATTTCATGGTTGACTCTTTGACCAGGAAGTCATGAAAGGATATTATACAAGAGTTGAAAATTCTTGGAGATAAATAGAGGAGTTGTAATCCCTACACCTATATATAATAGTGGTAGATGAAGGAGGATTCTTGTTTCAGATTTCAATGTAGTATTCATTGATGCAGTGGGTGGAGGAGTCTCATCGGGGACAGTCAAAGGTAAAAGTGATGCATGATCATTTTTTCCATAGTGATTCCTTGGAGGGATGGTCATAGAATGTTTAAAACTGTATGTTGACTCAAGAGAGGTAGTTCATTATTATGGTAATGCATGAGGGAGTCCTTCATGAGTTTCATAGATTAGCTTTAGTGGTAAATTGAGTATTATCTAATATGTGCCATGGTTTGAGGATGAAATTTTGGTGGCTCGGGGTGAAATTGATAATTTCTAATTTTATGGCTTGATGTCTAGTTTTCCAGTAGGTAACGGCTAAGAACCATGTTCCTTGTAGTTTTTGTAGCCCATAAATATTCTTGGGTGGGAGTGGGTTGACATCTCTATAGAAGTATTCATCGGATTACCCTAAGATCAGGGAGGATTTGATGTTATCTTGGTAATTTTGGATTGGTTGATGAAGTCAGCACACTTCCTAGAAATCAAGGAGTCAGGAATTTTGGATGTCTTTGAAAGGAGGTATGTGGATGAGGTTGTGATGATACATAGATTTACAAGGACCATTGTATTGGATCAAGACACTCATTTTATATTGTGAATATATAGAGGATTGTATCATGAATTTAGAACTCGACTTCACATTATAACTTCTTTCCACCCTCATACATATGGGAAGATAGAGCATACCATCTAGATATTGGATGATATATTGTGGTTGTGTATCTTGGACTTTGGTAGATCTTGGGAAAATAGGATTCCTTTTGTTGAGTTTGATTATAACAATAGCTACCACTCATCCATCATTATGACCCCATTTGTGGATTTTTATGGGAAACCATGTCATTCTATATTGTGTTGGGTTGAGATTAGGGAGTCAAAAATTCTTGGTCCCAATGTGGTGCGGAGCATGACAGGGAAGGTTTGGGTTGTTCATAAGAGGATGAAGACAGCACAACACTGGAATAATTATTATGTTGATCATAGAGGGTTGCCCTTGGATTTTATAGTGGGAGACCACATATTCCTAAAGGTTTCTCCTCTCCATGGGAAGTGGAGGTTTAGTAAGGGGAGTAAACTCTTGACCCAATTTTTTGGTCCCTTTGAGGTGTTGGGGTGAATTGGAAAGGTGGATTATATTTTGGAATTCCCACCACTACTATGCAGATTCCATGAAATATTTCATGTCTCTCAACTCTATTGGTATCTTCATGATGAATCCCATTTCATTGAATGGGGAGAGTTGGATATCAAGGATAAAACGACATTCATGGGTCAACTAGAAGAGATCCAAGATTATTGATAGAATGTGTGGCATAGATGGATCATTACTTTGGTTCATGTGTTTTGGAGGCATGGTATCCTAGAGGAGAGTACTTGGGAGTGTGATATGTAGATTTTTTCTTAGTACCCAGGTCTATATTGAGTTTGTATTACTTTTTTTTATTTGATGATGTGATACATGAATCTTGTTAATTTAAGTGATGATCTTTTTCTTTGATGGTAATGTGTGATTAAATCTTAAAGATTATGAATAGGTTATAACCCTTTCCTAATAAAGATATTTTATAATATGACACGTTTTAAAACTTTTCAAGTGAGTTAGTGCTTCCAAAAGTGGATAATATCTTGATATAGAAATTGGATTTCCATGATTTGTGTTCTTAGGGTCATGTTGCACGTTGTTTATAATAATTATTGTCTTGGGAAGTGTGGGGTGTAATGGTGGTGTATATAGTTGTGTGAGGGAGGAGTCTCAAGGTTTGTATGATATAGTGCCAATGATTCAATATTGATGAGATTATTGAGATGTATCTCATGGAATGGTTGTTTGGACCTCTTCCCCTTTTCCTTTCCTAGGTTTCAATTTAATTATAAAGGATGAGAATTGTTTAATAGGTATCTAATATAAAGGCCTGAACTATTCTATAAAATTCCTTTCCATTATGGGGTATCATGAGGTTTGGTATCAGTTTTATAAATTCTAGAGGTTGTTTTAAACTAATTTTGAAATTTTCAAATCATTTTTAAAAAGTTTTTTTGATTTATGGAAGTGTTTTCAAAGTATTAAAAGTTTATTTAAAAATTTATTTAGATTATTTTAAAATGATTCTAAAGTTTGTAAAAGTGTTTTTTTATTTTTAGAATAATGATAAATCCTTTTCTTAATTAATTATAGGTTTTTGTAAATGGAAAATGAGAATTTTTAAGGTTATTCTTATCCTTATGCATGGGCATGCCTCTTCATAAGGGTAAATCATGTTTTAAAGGGGAATGTATGGGTAAGGGGGTGTTCCCATGCACTACATAAGGTTCTTCACAGCTTGTGTAAGGGTATGGGGTGTTCCCATGCACTGCATAAGGGTCCGGGAATCTTGCGTAATGGTATCTCCCCACTGCATAAAGGTAAGGCCAGTTTTGAACTGGTGCATAAGAGAAACCTAAAGATACAATGTGTTGTGTAATGGTTACCTTGGATATATAAGGGTATTCATACACTATGTAAAGGTATCTCAGACCTCACGTAAGGATAATTTGGTTATACTATAGGTTTCGTAAGGGTAATCGCATAATGGTGCATATGCATAAGGATTCTCACGTAAGGGTTAGGATCACTTTTGAATGATTTTTTAAGGGTAATCTAACCTTACATATGGCTTGGTATATCACTACATCAGGGTAAACCAATTTACCCTTACATATGTCACATACCTTTCATAAATTTAATGAAGTATTCTCAAAGTTTTTATAAGGTTGATATTAAGATTTCCTTATGTGAGCCCTTCCTTGGTGTTGTATAAGGGTAAAAAAACTTAAACTTATGCATAACCCCTCACTTGAGTGTAGGTAGTAGAAATTTCCCTATTTTTTCTATTTTTATGCCCTTTTCTTCGATTTGTAACCCCTGAAATCCTTTTTCAATGATCTTAAATTACTAAAACCATGGGATTAAATCCTTTTGACTCATTTTTATTAAACCAAATATTTGTGAAGATTTTAAATGATTCACAATGAATATTTAAGTTATAATGAATTAAATTATGGGTTTTGAATGTTTCAATGTTTCTATATTTTGAATATGCATTACTACCAAATTTAAAATACCTTAACCCCTTTCCCTTTATTCTACCTTCATTTTTCCTCTCATCTAAATCATCCCTAAACCCTCTCACTTTAAGTCGATGAAATTTAGAAATTCATGGGAATTATTCCTTTGCATTTTTTTGAGGTAGAACCCTCTCTCTCCTCTATTCCTTGGAGGCATTATTCTATAAGGGAAAATACCAAGTATAGAATCATTCATATTTCTTCTAGTTTTACAGACATGAGGCATCATGCTTTTGTTTCCCTTGGGGAGGTATATTTCACTGTCTTGATGAAGATAATGAATTTGATAATTAAAATTGAAGGGAATGGTGATTTTTTCCTATATTTTATGTTATTTTCTTCATGTTCCATATATTTATTTCCTTGTAAAATATTATCTCATTCATAAAGAATTGAAATTATAATTATCACATGTTGTGTTAATTTAGATAATAAAAATATTATCCTATAAATATAAAGTGATTATCACATGAATATAACTAATTATCTAATTGAATTTGAATGAGATGAGAAAGGAAATGCATGTTTTACCTCCTTGATGTTATTATTTTTTGGTTTATAATTATTGACTCCATTTATAAAAAACATAGTCATTGGGGTATTTTTTGTATTATAGTTGATGTGATTATAGAACCCTTATTGTGTGATTATTTGATATAACCTTAAATGAAATTGGTTAATAACATATATCCAGTTAATAAATCATTTTCCCATGGAAATTATAGTTTTTGTGAGAATTCCTTTAAAATTAAAAAAATATGATGATAATACCCATGTTTAAATATGAAATAAGATGTGGGAAATATGTGGAAAGCATTTGTGATGTGTGGTTGTGGTGTCTGGGGGAGATGTGATGAGATATGGTTATGATGTGGAGGTTATAGAGGGAAGTGGTGGTGATCTGAAATAGTGAAAATGTGGGGATTTTTTTCATGAGAAGGATATTTTTTTTGTGTTGTGTGGTGTTGTGATAGTTTTCTATTAGTGATGGAATGAGTTTTTGATAATCAAACTAAAATGGTAAGGGTTGGAATAGATAATGAACACATGAATTAAAATGGGAAGTGTAGTTCAAGTGGTTGATTCTTAATGTGAAAATGAAAGGATTAACAAATAAATATGGTTTGTAAGTGGGGAAAACTACAATTTGGATTAATATGAAAATAAATTAGGAAAGTAGATTTTGGTTTGTTGTATGTTTGTGTGCTATTATAGATTTAAAAGTGCCAGTGAAAGTAGTGGAGGTCACGATTCCCTTGTGATAATGTTGTGAGAGGGATGGTATTCTTATTGAAACCCCATAGGTTGGGATTATGTGTGTGACTATTATATATTTTATTTTCCAATGTGATTTCTATAAGCACCTCATCCACATAGAGCACTATGTTCCAACACCCAAATGTTTTGACGGGTATTTTTTCCAATATCCATGGTGTTGAGGATAGATGGATGACTATCCCCTCTTCCCCACTCTCTCTTCCAAATGAGGTTTTTACACATGGTCTATGATGGATTAAAGATATCATTGATTTATGTTTGGGTTGTTGAGGTGGATTATTGTAGGGGATATTCATGGTAGGAGTAGGACATGAGGTTAATGTCCATAATGTCCATGATACCCTACTATTCTAGTAATGGAAGTCGTTGAGATGTGATATGGTGGCCTAGGTTTCTTTGGGTAGGATGATATGTCTAGTTTTTCATAGGGTTATTGGAATTATTCAGTTTCTTAGGTTCTTCAGGTAGAATTACCCTACATAAGAGATGGGAGCACCAAGATGTGTGATGTTGGGGTGTGAGAGAGAAAAAATTATTGGGAAAGTAGTGTAAGGTTCCATTTTATCAATATACTTCTTATTATGTTATTACACTTGATTTTGTTATTTTGTGATCATGCCTAAGTGAGGTTGGGTTTGGATAGTCGAAATGTTTAGGTGTTGGTGGATTTGTTCTTTTATATTTGGTGTATTAGTATACTCTTTTCACATTTTCATTAGAAACTTTTGGTGTGATCCTACTAAGTATTCATGTATTCTCACTTTGCGTATATATACAAACTATTTTTCATGTTTTTTGGAGGACTTCATGGACCGTGTTGGGCATTACTAGCTCAGAATTTGTATTTTTTTCTATGTTGCTTCCTCAGAAATTTATTTTGGATATTTATTTGGAGACTCTATATTTTTTTACTCTACACATGAATTGTGTGGTGGTTTTGGTTTCTTATATTTTATATTATGTTAGGGAGTTTCTTGATGGTTGATATCCTATCTCCTGATCCTCCATAATATTTGATGGTAATTCCTTTAATATGTTAGATTCTTATAACCTCAATGATAGTTTAAAACCTAGTTTCAACTAAAGGTAGGATTCAGGGGGTCATTATCTCTCTTCCTTAATTTTTATCCTATAATGGGCACTATTTTAGAGGGTGTTATAATAGTTAACATCTCCCATTAAGGGGGTTAATAAGAAATAGATGTTAATGTTACTCAATGTAGGAATAATATTGTATACTATGGATAGTGAATGAGTAAGACCGCTTTAAGTTTTTTTGAAGAAATGGGGAATGATAGTGATCAATAATAAAGATAATGAAATTATTTTAATAATGACTATTACCATATGGAGACTATATGTGCACTATTAGAAGCTAAATGTATCCACATGAAAGTATTACTTCCCAATTCCCTTTATGGATAAAATACTTCATAGGTTATCTATACATGTATATTATTTTTTTCTTGATAGATATTACAAGAACAAAAAAATTATAGTGGATTTAAATAATAGTCAAAAATAACCTTCACATGTTTATATGAGACCTTTTCATATCACCGCATGTTATTTTTCATGTGTAATAAGCTTGTAAAATTTCAATGGTATATGAAACATAATTTTCATGAAATGGTAGAGTATTTTCTTAATATTTTAATGAGTTATTTCTCTAAATTTTTATGATAATTCAAGGTGTTCCTCAGAAAATCTTGATATAATGATTAAAAAATGTTAAAAAAATGCAGTGATAAATTGGGAAAAGTTAAAATTTATCATCAAATAAAGAATTTAACTTGACCACTAGATATCTTAATATGAAATAGGGATTTATCCAAAAAAGATTAAAGATATTCAAGATCAAACCAACCTTATAATATTGTAAAGAATACAAATTTTTCTTGGATATTATAGTTTCTATCATATATTCATAAAGGGTATTTTCAAGGTAGATTGATTACTAACTCATCTATAGTCAAAGGGGATTTTACTTCTATTTAATGATACATATAAGGAATTATTTCAATTGATCAAAAGGAATTTAATGTTTGCACCAATTATGATATATCTCCATTAGGAGAATATATTTGAAATCATGATTGACATGAGTAATTATAAAGGGGGAGTAACTCTTGGGTAGTAAACTTTCATATCTACAACCAATCTACTATACAGGATGGACTTTAATAAATGAAAAAATAAACTACCCAATTATGAAGAAGGATATACTAGTTGTGATATTTTCTTTTGATAGGTTTAAACCATATCTTTTTCTCTCTATGGTGGTATTTTATACAGATCACATGAACTATGATATTTATTAAACAATAATAATTCAAAATTGAGGTTGATTTTATGGATATTTCTATTATAGAAGTTCGATATAGAAATAAAATATAAGAAAGGAATGGAAAATTATTTTCTAAAAAATTGTCAAGGATTGAGCTAAAAATATATAATATTGTGTAGAAATAGAGATTTAGTATGATTTATAGAATGGATAAATCTTTTATACATACTTATAACCACATCCATGGTTTTTTAACATAACTAATTACTTGGAGAATGGAGAAATTTATCCAAATTTCACATATTGATAATAGAAAAGGTTCTTAGTGGAAGAAGCTTACAATTTTTGAAATGATCATTTTATATTTAAGAAATTTGGAGATAGAATAATTTTATGGTGTGTTCTAAAATCTAAAGTTCAAACAATACTTATTTTTTTCATTCATCACCTACCAAAGGACACCATGAACTAGGCCAAATAGTGAACAAGATTTTATAAAGTATATTAATTTGAAAACTCATAACAAGGATTCATGTTAATATATTAAATCAATTAATCACAATGAAAGAGCTAGAAATATTGGGAATAGGAATTAAATTCTTCAAAAACAAATCATATAGGTCGAAGTTAACAATATATGGGATATTGACTTCATAAGGACCTTTTGGAACTCTTTCAATAACACATGCATACTTGTGTGTGTGGAATACTTATTAAAATAATGGAATATAAGGGAAAATAAATGAACATAGAAAGTTTAATGATGAAGTTATTAAATATTAATGTCTTCAATCAGTTTTTAATTCCTTATTTACTCATTAATAGTTAAGGGAATCACTCAAATAACTATATTCTACTGGGATTTCTTGAGCTATAAGAAGTATGATACAGGAAAATAACCACATATCACCCAAGAATAATTGGTAAGGTGGATTTATCCAATCAGTGGATATAAAAAAATTATAGAATATAATGATCTCAAACTATAAATATTTTTGTAATAATCTCAATGATTCACATTTAGCATAGCAAACAACATTCAAAACTTGAGTCCCTACATCACTATTCTGGTTATTTTATGGAAAAACATGCCACCTACAAGTATAGTTGGAGCATAAGTCATATTGATCCATCAATAAAGTCAATATCGACTTATAAGAAAATGAAAAAAATATTAATTTAGTTTTTTAACATAAAGAGATCAGGATGGATGTATATAAGAATGTCAAGATATACAAGGAAAAAACTAATAAAATGGAACAAATTGTGGATAATTAAAATAAAATTATAATTATAGACAAGGTACAATTATTTAGTTCACATTTGTGATTAAATCTAAGAAAATAGAAGTTAAAATTGGTTGATACCCTTCTCATTGATAAGGATATACTCTCATAAAACAAACAAAATGTAAAGGGAGCGTGAAGAATCATTTAAAATAAATGGAAAAATATTTATTATCTAATTAGAAAATTTTAAATAGGTGTCTAACCTCACTATAAATTTGGATTGAAGACTAAAATTATGTTTAGAACATGATATTAAATGAATCACTTGATAGAATTAAACCAAGTTGTGTTCTTAGTAACTCAAAAAAATAGGTGCATGCTATGAATTTTACTACTTTCCTAAAATAGAAAAATTTCAGTTGTGTATCGAAAAAAATCCATTAGAAACCTAAAAATATCTATAATCATTAAAAATAGAGGAAAAAATAATATTTATAATTTTAAAAAGAAAAATAGTTTATGATTGAGTATAAAAATAAAAAAAATGATGAGTAGTAAACCATGACATGGTAGC
Source organism: Viscum album (assembly GCA_963277665.1). Taxonomy (NCBI): domain Eukaryota; kingdom Viridiplantae; phylum Streptophyta; class Magnoliopsida; order Santalales; family Viscaceae; genus Viscum; species Viscum album. Next base: position 1,183,629,373 of record OY728135.1, read on the forward strand.
TAACCACTATGCCTGAAATTCTCACCAAACCCATCCCCATAACTGGAAATTCTCAAAACCACATTATCTTACCATTTTTTAAAATAATATTCTTATTCAATCCCTAACCATGGATATATACCATGTCTTGGTGATTATAATTCCTTTTAGAACATAAGGATTTTATGAAATAGTTAACTCACTAAAGCCAGAAACACATCATTTTTTCCATAATTTTTTTCCCAACTATGTCCAAAATTACTTGATCATGTATTTTATATTCTTTGGTTTCTTGTAGTTTCCAAAAAAATAAAACCCCAAATAATCATCCCAGGTCCACATCCACTCAACATCATCTATTTTATACACCCCATTTTTAACACCAAACCCAAAACAATAAGGAATGATGAAACCACATAACGGTCCCCCCTTATTTATGCTTGAATGGAATGAAGGACTTATTTTATTTTATTATACTTTTGATAATCCCCCATTGAAGGGATGATGGGGAACCATTACAAGGACCTAAGGCTTAAGTGACACATTACATGACCCCTAGGTATTAGAGGAAATAATCACAAACAATACAACTTAGAACTGCCTCTCCCCAAAAAATATTATGATGTCATCTCTCCACCTTTGTATGGTTGGTCGACTAGTTGTCTTGTGTAGAGCTACATAGGCCTGGTACCGATGTCAATGTCATATCCTCTCAATATTCTAAGTCTAGTTAGCTCTTCTCTAGTGAATGCTCCTGCTCTGAATCCTCATATGGAGCCTTGTTCCTTGTAATTTTTCTAGTTACATCTACATTTTTGTCATGTGGCCCAAAGGCCTTAAAGTGGACCAAAGGCCTTGAGGTAGCCCAGATGCCTTATTGGATCAAATACCTTAGGTGGATTGGAGGCATTGAAGGACTCGAGGACCAAATCGATGGCTTGAAGGCCCAAATAGATGAATAGTTCTGGTTGCTACAGTACTGAATAGTACATGCTACCATATATACTATAGTACTGCTACAGTACCTATAAATATTCCTGCGTCTGGATTTAATCTTGGGACTCTTGGATTCACTTGTCGAGTCCTCACCAATTGGTATAAGGCTCATGTGCAGGTTCCCCTTATTCATGGACCTATGGATTTTGTAAAAAACTCCAATACAGTAATGAGAATTACTTTATGTTCATACCATCATTCAATTTTTTTAAATCCCTAACCAAGCCATGGATTGAGCATGCACCAAAATATAATCCAAAAACATGATAGGAAACCATGAAATGAATAATCCCTCAACCCATTTTGAGATAAGCCTACCCAAAACTACTACCCCAACCAATATTATTCTCCCTTAAGTATTACCACTAAATATTTCACATAAACTATAATATAACTATAACGTACAAAATTTCAGGGTATATCCTTCTTCTCATTTAAAACTAATCCCTAGTAGAAATCATGACATAGTTTATATGACCACATCATGGAATTTCTTCCAAACACTGAAACCTAGACTTAACATATCTTATGGAATCAACCATTTCATGTTTTGATACTATGGTTTCTTGAATTTAAAATACATAAACCACTACCAAAATAAACGTTTTCATTGTTTACATTATTATTATATGGTTTTTATAATTTATAAATATAAATGGTAGAATCCTAAATGACCATGCTATAAAAAATTTACCCACTTCTATGATTTTTATATTTCTAAATAAAAACCCATACAATTAATCTAATAATAACATATTTTTCTTACATTCCTTCTCATTAATCCATTTTATACCTTTTTACACTACATAGACCCTTATTATTCCCCAAACTAACACCCTGACCCTACATTTTCTCATCCATTTCTATAAAAAACTCTTTAATCATGTTGTCATCTAGACCCAAATACACCCTTATCATTCACCAGGAAAAAAACTAGGGGTTCCCAGAAGTGAAGGGTATTTATATTAATATAAAAACTCTAATAAAATACCTCTCCAAAAAAATTCATGATTCACCAATCAATCATCATCAATCCAATCCCAAACTCAAGACACTAACAAATACCTCTATCAACCTAATTACCCTATTATACCATGGTTCAATACTCATACAATTAAAAATTAATAGAAGTTTATATATGTTTATCCATGCTTGAAATTTATGAAGATAATATAATATAATTATGTAGTCATTTTTTATCCCAAAAAAAATATTGGTTTGATTTTTGATATTTTTATCCTATATATAATGGGATTAGAGAAATTAATGAGATATTTTTTGAGAAAACCCGATATAAATAGTAATATAAAATAGAAATTCTAGGGTTGGGTAAGCCAAGTGTGTATGAGATTAATCCCACGTGTGATTTTTCCTAAAATATTTTATGTTATATAGGAAAAAATAAATTTTCCAAGCTTCGTAATGGATACTGGTAAAACCACTAGTATTTTAAATTTATTAATATATATATATATAGTATATCAATCATGACTTAAAATGAGTGAATGTAATCCCATAATCTATCTATAAAGAGTATTAAACTTCAACAATAGAGAGGGAAGTGTCTTATAACTATATTTATTGATAAAATGTAACATTATATTACCATCTTTCATGAAAAAGGGAAACCTTTTATAGATTTAGGAGGGTAGAAGGGGATCTATATTATTGAATTTTAAGGTAAAGATAGAGTGGTTCGTAAAATAGTGGTGGGGGTTAGGATGGAGGTTTAGGAGGAATGTGATAAAAGTATGAGGTAGAGGTTATGACTAGTGGTGGTGCATCTAGAGTGATTTGATGATCAAATAAGGGAGTTATAGTATCTAGCATCTTCAAAGGATAAAGAGGAAGGAGGATTCGGTGACATGTGGAACTTTTTTGGGAAGGAGTCTCATAAAATAGGATGTGTTAGGGAATTTAATGGGATGGTAGTATAATTATATGATGGTGAAGGCTAGTTTCAGGGGTGTAGTGTAGTGCATATGGTTGAAATTAAAAGGGGTATATAGAGGGGATTAAAGTTTGGTAAGCATTTTCAACATTAGGATATGATACGGGAAGGTGTGCACATGTAGGGTATTAGAACATAGGATCCACATGTTTAGAATAAAAGGGTTTAATGGGGATTTTTTAATATTTTACCTCATGCTTGGTTGGTTACTTTTTTTATAACCTTTTATGTAAACTTATATCTTGATGGGTTTTGTAACACCCCAAGATTTCTAAATAGGAACATCATATTTGATAATATATATGACACAAAATACCAAGATTATAAGATAATTTAAAAACAAGATACTTTATGATATATTTATTTTATAAAAAAATCAATCACTTTGATATCTTGCAATACACACTACACCAGGTTTGAACGAAACGTGATACTCTATTAAAGTATTATTATTTAAACATGACCATTATAACCTAGCTGTTAAGATGGCCCATATGAAAAATAATAACTAAATTATGAAAATTATATGATTTATACATGTATAAAATAAATTCAATGGTTATATATTTATTATAAATAAAATAATAATCATTTGAAATAGAGTGAAATGTTTTCAGAAAAACTATATTTTTCTGAATGGTGAATTTGTTTCACTTTGCGCACATATTTTAAAATTAATTTTTTTTAAATTTATAAAATTTATTCGATAAAATAAACTTTATTTTTTAAATATACATTTCAATATTATATTTGGGATTATTTTTTATAATTTTCTGAAAACATTGATTTTTTTATAAATAGTGAAAATTACTGATTTTTACAGAAAACTGCATTTTTATTTTAATTATTTGAAAAGTTAAATTATATTTTAAACTGTTTTTAAAGTAAAATTAGTTCAATTTTATTAAAATTTAACTAATTTTGGTCATTTTAATCAATTTAATTTTGAATTTGTATATTAAAACATTCTATACTTATGAGAATTTTCTCTTTGGAAAATCGCTCTTTCGTCACATCTACATTTTAATTTTAAATTGAATTATTCAAATTCTATGAATTGAATTTAAAAAAAATATATTTTATATTTTTATTTAAAATAATTTATATTATTTATTAATTTAAACTAAATTTTTTACCATAATTAATAGTAAAAATAATAAAAATTAATTATTATGGTTAAGGTAAAAAATAGGTTTACCAGGGGTAAAACTAAGAAGATAAGGGTTAAAAATGACATTAAACTTTTCAAACAACCATTTTATGGATATATTTATACCCTATAATATCTAAGGTTCTATAATAACCTATTTTTTAGGCTTTATAAATGATACAAATGTGTGTATCACTTTATCTTTTCAAAAATTACATGTGTGTCCTCTCCTCCACTTATAAAAGAAAACCCCCTCTCCCCCCTCTTAACACTTCCAAACAAATTAGGCCAATAACTAAAAAAATGAATTAATTAATTCCCTCCCCACATCCTAGAGGACTTATTTTGATTATTAATCATTTATAATAAGTATTTATGTATAAACTTATAGTGGTTATTCGAAGAAGAGGTAAAATTCTTAAACATGCGTATTTGATTTATTTATTATTCCACCTCCTTAAAAAATTAATCATCCATGTTAATATAATAAAACCATTATATATTATTTATTTATATTTTTTATAATAATTTTATAACCCATATCCGTCTTCATTTCCATCAAATGGGAAATGAAATTGTCGATCATGTGTAAGGAAAACTATTGTCTCACGAACCGATGTAATTCATTTCCCATCGCCACCTTTAAAGGATTGATATAATGATGGATTTAACATATTTATATGATATTTATGACATTATTATATTCTTTAATTATTATATCACATGAATATTCTTACTTTCTATTATGTGGGGGATATGATAACATCACTCTTCTGTACGGTAGACTACCGCCTTGCAAAGTGATGGGATTCATTTTTCGCTTACGCTTTACATGAAAGGTGGTAATGTAAAATTTAATGAATATATGTGATATTTATGATATAAAAATACTTATAAAAATATAATATCACATATAACTTCTTACCTTCCAATCTGTTGGAAAATAATAATTTCGCTCCTGCGTACGTGTGGACTACCGCCTCCACATAACAATGTGAAATGTTTTTCATTTTATTTTTTCATGGGTGGTAATAAGGATGGATTTTACTAATATTAATGATATATAAAACATATTGATGATTTTTTAAGGTGTATTAATATTTATTTTCCATTCTCTCTATCTATGTAGAAAAATTTAAACATTGTTCATGCGTATATACAGCATACTGTCTCCATGAACAGTGTAATCCATTTTTGATATCTAACTTGTATAGATTAATATAAATACATATACAGTGAATATATATTATATTTAAATAATGGATAACATTTTTTATATTATTTAACCATGATCATGTTAAAAGGACCAAAATTACCAAACTAAAATATACATGAAAATTGAATCAATTATCACCCAAAATAGTGGTTTTAACAAAGAATTGTTAATAAAAGATAGATAAAAGACTATAAGTAAATAATATATGGTATGAGATATATTAGTATGGTTATTTAATAGATTTATAATAAAATTATATTTATTATACATGAATTTTAGACATCTGTAAAGAAATTAAAACCTGAGGTAAGGGTTTCTCATCTCACTTTTACTTCCGTGAGACATAGCCATATTCACTACTTATTTCTTTGTGTAGTCTATATAATGACCATTTTGATATGTTATATCATGAATATATTTCTCTTCATGTTATTTAAATTTTTATTTGAATTTATTTATTTCATGTTTCTTATCATTAAAACGTTACCAAAGTGGTAAGTTTGTATTTCACAATCCCATCATTATTCAGGATTGTTTATTTTTAAGTCACCCTTATAAATATTATTTGATATTTATATATTAAACTCAATATAATTTCTTATACTCTAGTTATTCATAATATTTTTCAAGTAATATTACTATTTTTCCTCTCTTTGGTACTTAAAATACTGAGAACATTTTTTTAAGATAATCTGACTTTATTTATCTCTTTGGTTTGAAATCCTTTTTCATAAAAATAAATATCTTCTAACAAATTAAAAAATGTTTTTAACCTTTTAAAATTGATTTATTAAAAACATTTTTACCCATTTTTTAATTTTTACAAAGGTTTTTGAAAGGAATATTCATGTTGTTTTCAAAATAAGTCTCGTTTGTCTTTTACCAAAAATGTGAAAAGAATATTTATTTTAATGTGTATAACATGAATGGAATTTTCCACTGTCATAACCACTCACCATTTTAAAGATTATTTGACAAGTTTTCAATGGTTTCTTTCAAAGAATTTTTTTTCAAAATATTTTGTGAACTTCTTGTTTTAAAAGAAATTAAAATTGAAAAGGTTATTTTCCTAAAAAATGTTTTTAATGACATTATTTTGGTATTTATATTTATTAATGAGATCAACCCTTTGTTTTACTTATGATCCACTAAGGATATGTTATATTTATATCATCATTATTATTTATTTGGATGGTTTATGATCAGTTTGACTGAGAATGTGCAATTTTATTTCCATTCACCATATTAGTCTAGATGATTTATAATTATGTTTATTTGATTAGGAAAAGTATTAACATTTTGTATGTTAGTTTTTAAATAAAAATGTTTTTGTTGATTATGTTTCACCCCTTTTATATGAGGAATGAATTGAACTTAGTAAGTGATGGTTGGGGCCATTTATAGATAGCCCCTTAATGCATCGACAAATATCATGAGACAAATCAATTGGCTAAATTAGATGGGTTTCTAATGATAGATTTAAACTATCTTGTGAAAGGTATTTATATTATGTTTTATATGTATGAAATTACGAATTCCCTCATTATGAGATCATTTATTAATGTCCGTGTGATTATTCAATTAATTATAATATCAATGGATAAGTTTCAATCTCATGTGATTATTTATATGTCTTTTTTTTATCATCATATATTCCTACCATGATATTCTTAGTTTATTGATTAAATGTCATGTGTTTCAGTTATTTACATTTACATATTGATTATGATTATTTATTCATGATATTTTTGTTGTATTCTTACCCTTACCGAGCATCTGATCTCACCCCTTTATTATGTTCTATTTTTATTGAGATACTAAGAAGTGTTTTGTGATTGATATACAGGGATGTGCTATAAGGAATAATGGGATTATCAAAGAAAAAACATTGTGCATTTTATGTTTTCAATTGTAATTTGAATTCAAAGTATGTATCTAGTTTACCAAGACTACTAAAATATTTGGTCCTTTGAGGTGTGATTCCTTATATCTTATTCCAATGTAATAAAGTAACCACCAGATCTGGACTACTAGGGTTGGGGTCTTTACAGTTTATGTTAGATGAATTTTAGTATAAACATTAATAACTATATTTAGGAAAATAAAAATTAAAAAATATAACCCTATGATGGACATTGAGGATAAGTATAGAAGAAAATCATAAAGTTTTGATAAGGTAGATATTATGTGTTTTTTTCTAGAAATATATCCCTATATGGATGCTATAAGTGGATGTGGTTCTAGAACAGATGTACCTAGGGGTAATAACTCAGAAAGAGTCATATTGGGACTGATTTTATTATTACCTAGTATATGACAACAGACCTTACTGTACACCTGGTTTGATACTATCGGTGGATATGCATGGGTTAATTGAAATTTTATATATGAACCATCATAAAGGATTGGAATAGATGATAACCATGAATAACCTAGTTTAAACCTAAGATTTCATAGGTTGAAAAAAAGTTTTCATGGTTTATAAATCCTATAAATTATTCTTCATAGCTATGTTATTTCCTAATGTGATTAGTATTTCTCACGTTATGATTTTTGTTTTTATCCAATGGATGGAACCAGAAGTAACTGGGTTAACTTTGAATGTGATAGAAAATGTGTTGATGAGAAACCAAATGGGATGATGAATGGGTTGAATGATATTTTGGTTATGCCTAATCAGATATCATGATATATGATTAATATATTAAACCTTAACCTACTCTAAAACTAACCAAATAAGATAATCATGGATTATACTAAGAGGTTGAATAGTGGAGACCATGGAGGAAACAAGGCTTTATTTGTTTCATGTCATAAATTTGGAAAGAGAAACTTAGGAGAGTGTCGCAAATTAATAGGAAAATCACTACTACAAAATAAATCTATAGTCACAGTTTAGAACCATGACTATAGGCCCAAAAACCGTGGATATAGGTTTTAGCCATGGTTTCATAAACCGTGGCTGGTATTGGTGTGGCTATAGGGTAAAACCTATAGCCACGGTTTCAAACCGTGGATATAGCCCTATAGCCACGGTTTTTAAACCATGGTAGAATCCTAAGTCTGGCAATATATATAGCCACAGCTTCAAACCGTGGCTATAGGCCTTTTTCCACGGTTTTAAACTGTGGCTATATGTCCCCCCATTCCATAAAAAAAACAGCCCCCACCTGCCCCCTTCCCCAGCACTGCCCCCTGCACTCCCCACAGCCCACTGCACACACCCCTTCCCCCTGCCCACTGCACCTCCCCCTCAGCCCACTGCATCCCCCCCTGCACACACACCCTACCCCCAGCACACCCCCTGCCCCTGCACTTCCCCCCTGCCCACTGCACTTCCCCCCCAGCCCACTGTAAACCCCCCTGCCCCTAGCAAACCACCCATGCCCCCTCACCCTGTCCCCTGCAAACAATCCACGAGTTTTTATGTCTGAAAGGAAAAAGAGAAGACCTCACATTTCTAGCACATACATCAATCAGGATGGGATTATGATCAGAGTGATGCTTTCGTAAGATGAGTCCAGAAATAATCAAGGGCTCATTCCCTTCATCGATGAAAGCTAATCATCTATCAATACTGTTGGCTTGCCTCCCATTAATGGTGTACTTTCTCCAGGTGTAATCACCCCCATTGTGGTCACTTCAATTAGCATACAATTTTCAATGCAAGAAAGGAAGTCAGAAGCAGCCATCCTATTGAAGTTATCACCAGTTTTCTCCTCTAGTCGGAGCACAGTATTAAAATAACCCAATGACATCCAGTTGTGTGAAATTTTCTTAGAAATATAAGTGATATCCTGCCAATTCTACCTTCTGTTGAGATAGGAGTTAGAGGCATAAACAAAGACTATAGATATCCCAATATCATGGAACACCATATCAACCAGGACACTCCGATGATCATCAGTGCAGGAAAGAACATGAACGCTTTCATGCTTGAGGACCCATAAATATGTTGCGGAATCGTCGGGAGACACAACGACAGAAACGAGGAAAAACAAAGGAAAGAAAGAAAGGGACACAACTATTTATGTGGTTTGTGAAAAATCCCTACATCCACGTGAGAGGAAGAATTCACTATATCGGGAGCACAAAATTACATAGTATTTTTGTAGTAAACCCTAGACCGAAATAGGCTACATATAAAGAAGACAGTCCACTGTTCCGAAATAGAAGTCTGCGTTGCAACAGTGATCAGCGGCCAACTTTGTCAAAAGCGCTACAGTGTCTACCGGCTGGAAGTCAAAAGTGCTACAGTGAAGTTGACCCTGAAGTCTGCACCGCTACAGTGCCTGTCGGTATCGGTCGGTCAGCATTGCTACAGTGGTCAGCATTGCTACAGTGGCCAAAAATAATGAATATGATATTTTTATTATTTTTGGATTGAAATTCCATATATTCCTTTTTATCATCATATCCAATGGAAAACAATAACTTCACGCCTTCGTACATGTGGACTACAACCTCTATGAAGCAATGTGATTTGTTTTTCATTTCAAAGTTAAATAGATGGTAATAAGAAAATATTTAATTAATAGATATTATATATAGGATAAAATAATGAATCTATATTGTTGAATTATTATTTAAATTTATTTTGTTTCATCCGTTGAAAAGTTAGAATAGTGTTCACACGTATGTATGGCCTATAGTCTCCATGAACGATGTAATTCATTTTTATGTATCTAATTTTTTGGGTGACTATATTAATATATATAATTAATATATATGATATTTATATGATAAATAAAATTTTATATATGATTGAACTATGTTAAAATTATAAGGATCGTGTCTATGAAACCAAAATTTTCCAGAAAAAAATAGTCAACTCCTATAAACAACAATTCGAAGAAAGTTTTTTATAAATGTTTACTGTAAATATATAAGTTGATAATATATAATTTTATAATTATACACATGATCCTCTTATAGAATTATAATACATTTATATTTATTATATAGGAGGATATATATATTTTAAGAAAGTAAAACATGAGGTGATGGATTTATATTACAATCTCATTGTTTATCATTATTTTTTATGAATATGTTTTGGATGATGAAATATTATGAAATATATATCATAAATCCGAGTATTTTTATTATACTATATTTAATTTTTTAGATTACATGTTTTCCTTTCATTTCTATCTCTTTATGAAATTATGGTACCAAAAGAATGTTTTCATGGTAAATCAACATTATTTTTCTCTTAGGCTGAAAATCCATTTTCTTCTATATAAATATTTTCTAAAAAATATTCCAAGAATGTTTTAGATAATATATAATAATTTTATAAAGTAATATTTACCAATGATAAGTTTTTTAAAAAAAATATAAAAATAATCATATTTCTATTTTTTGAATGAGGTACTATTGAATTTTTACCAGAAATGCAAATGAAATTTTTATTTAAGCGTACACGACATGAATGGATTTTACTAATTTCATAGAATCTCACTAATTTGAATCTTAAATTATATGTTTCAATGTATATTTCAAAATAAATTATTGTCATTAATATGTTGGATTGTTTTATATTTTATATAAGTCATTCCAAATTAAAAATTCTGTTTTCTCTAGGAAATGTTACACAGAGATTTTAAAGTCATTTATTCATCTATGATTAGATCATTTGATGTTAATTTTTCTTAAAATGGGATATAATCCAATGATAGCATCCACATTCATTCATTTCATAGATTATGATGATATTTATTTAAGTTTGATTTTTAATATTTTATAAGGATATGATGAAACCAAAAATGAATCCATTTCATTTATAGGGGTTATGAAATGTGAAAATGATGAAATTTTTATGAACCCCATTTCTATTCCATGGGTTATTCTATGATGAATGTTTTATAATATTTTGGAACAAATATTTATGATTTTAATGATGTAATTAGTGGGCCTAGAACTATATATCCCTCCAATAAATTTGGAAAATATGGATACCTCCTAAGATAATAAAGGGTGCAAGGGGTAGTGAACCTTGTTTATTAAGGAACTATATCCATTATGATCATCTTGGAAATGAAACTTGACTAAAGATATGATGGAATGTGGAGTTAACCCATTCAACTATCATATTCTCGGTAGGGATCCTCGAATAAGGAAATGATTTTCTATGCATATGTTCATGAAACAAACTTATTTTTTTCAGTGTTTTTCTATAAGGGATTAGGTTCTTTTATTCATTTATGATTCATGTCATATGAACTACTAATATTTAATACATTAATCAAAATTATTATGGATTATAAGTTGGGTATGGTTTTTGAATGTCAAGATCAGTTTATCTATTCTATTCCTTTGTTAGGATTATGTGATCATTGATATCTTTATTATATAACCTTATTGGGAATGCTAGCACACCCTTTATTATGATTCCATTTCCCATGTTATGAATAATTTTTTTGAGTATTTTAGGTGTCCTAATGTTTTTATTTATGATGATGTATTGGAGATACAATGTTAATCACTTATAAACCCGTATTTTTATGTATCCATGTTTCCAAACACACTAAACCTATATCATTATTGTGGGAATTGTTATATTATGTATTGAAATTTCACATAATGAGATGTAATATTTATATATGAAATTTATGGTTCCCATTAAATATAGTGGAAGATGAATGATGTAGAAAATATCTTACAATCTAATCTATGATGAGGATTTAGAAGTATATAATATTATTAGACATGTAAATGATGGACATAGGAATCATGAATAATGGAACATCTTCCTACTTGTCTCAAATGATTTCATAGAAAATTCTATACAAGAAGATTATGAAATAACAATGAAATTATGTGGAGATATAAAAGATGATAGATTCCATGTCAAAGGGAAAACCCGGGTGATCAAGGTTGATGATAAAGAAGTTGTGAGATTTCTAAAACAAGTTTGATTTCCATCAAATCCCAGGATAAAAAAAGAGCTATTGAATAATTCTCATAAAAAATAAATTCCCTATTCACCTAAGAAACATAAAAAATGTAATGATATATCTAAAATCACTACCGGTGGGACAATATAAGGAATGAAATTGAGGAATATGAATCAAAGTGCCTAGTTTTTTCTGAAATTGAACCCATAGATGAAAAACCCAAAAATTAATAATGAAACTATTTCCCATACCTATATGTAAATAGGAAAAGTCACAATGAATTTGTTCACTAGTCTTATGAATAAATTAAAATTCCATAATTCCATATAAGATGTAGTGGGTCATCAAACAAAATATAATAACTTAATGTACATTAAAGATAACTTTTAACTTGATCTATATAAAATAATATAAATTATATAATACAACTATTGAGGCATAATGGAACTCCAATATCGATTATATCTGATCCAGATCTAAGGTTCACCTCAAATTTATCGAAGATTATTCAACTTGAGCTAAACATAATAATGAAAATAATTATAGGAATATCATCCCTCGATTTATGGAAAACCTAAATAGACTATCTAAACACCTAAGGATAAGCTGAGGGATTTCTCTATAGACTTCAAGGGAGGTTGGGACAAACATATTCCTCTATTTGATTTCACTTATAATGATAGTTTCTAGTAATAGATCCAAAGATCCACATATAAAGCCCTATATGGAATGAGAGGTAGAAATCTTGTATAATGAGATGAATTAGGTTAATGAATTATTCTAGGACCTGAGATGGTCAAATAAATTGTAGAAATGTCCATGTAATTTTTTCAACATATCAATATAGAATATATTCTACAAAAGAGTTATGTTGATTAATGTTAATGAGACCTGGAGTTTGAGGATGGTGATAAAGTTATTCCCTATATATCTCCATGGAAGATATTAATGAGACATTTTAATAATATTATTATATGTTCATGATAAATGTCCCCCTTTGAGATTATTAATCAAGTAAAAGCTGAGAAATGTCAACTATATCTCCCAAAAACCTGTCTAATTGACATGATGTGTTCCATGAATCCCTCTTGACGAAGTACATACCAGATCCCTCACATATACTGAATTTATAGGTTCTATAGTAGGAGAATTATATATCTTATGAGGAGTAGTTGGTGAAGATCATCGACCATGGAAACCAAATTTTGGGAAATAATACAACTAACATTGTCATTGTAATTTAGAGAAACCATATATATAAAGAGGCAATATGGTAACCTAAAGAGTATAATGAAATATAAGAAACCTCATTTATTTTTAACTTAATAAATGGAATAAAATTTGAATACAGAAATCTAATAATGGATATTAATTTAATAAACCAATATATTAATTATTATTTCCAATTAACAAGTATTTTTTTAGGATCTTATATTACATTCAGTAAAAAACTAAAAAACCCATATAACTTTAATAAAATAAAATAAATCAAGATGGTCGTTATAGTCATTAAACTCGGTGAAATAGATAGAAGTATCTATATTTTGAGTTATTATATTTATAATATATTTATCATTTTAATTTTACATAATTAACATTATTTTTGGATTTATTATATAAATATTAGCTTAAAAATAATTATTATATTTTTTCTAAAATAAATGATTTTTAAGTGAATAGTAAAAATACTAATATTTTCTGAAAACAATAATTTTTATAAGACAATAATTAATTAAAGGTAAAATAAGACAATTTTATTTATAAAATAAAAAATTACTAAGCATTTTATATTACTATTTTGAATTTATAAATAACATGATTAACATTCATGAAACTCAAGTAATACTACACATTACAAATTATTTTTAAAAACTTTTACTAAATAAAAGTCAATATCAATTTTAAACACTACTACAAAATAAAGCTATATCGACGGTTTGGAACCATGGCTATAGGCCCAAAAACTGTGGCTATAGGTTATAGCCATGATTTCATAAATTGTGGCTGGTATTGGCATGGCTATAGGGTAAAACCTATAGCCAAGGTTTCAAACCGTGGCTATAGCCCTATATCCACGGTTTGAACCGTGGAAACAGCCTATAGCCACGGTTTTCAAACCGTGGCAGAATCCTAAGTCTGGCAATATATATAGCCACGGTTTAAAACCGTGGCTATAGGCCTTTTTCCACGGTTTCAAACTGTGGCTATAGGCCTATAGCCACGGTTTTAAACCGTGGCTATATGTCCCCCCATTCCATAAAAAACATCCCCCACCTGCCCCCTTCCCCAGAACTGCCCCCTGCACTCCCCACAGCCCACTACACACACCCCTGCCCCCTACCCACTGCACCTCCCCCCCAGCCCACTGCATCCCCCCCTGCACACACACCCTGCCCCCAGCACACCCCCTGCCCCCTTCACTTCCCCCCTGCCCACTGCACTTCCCCCCCAGCCCACTGCAAACCGCCCTGCCCCCAGCAAACCACCCCTGCCCCCTCACCCTGTCCCCTGCACACAATCCACGAGTTGTTATGTCTAAAAGGAAAAGGATAATACCTCACATTTCTAGCACATACATCAATCAATATGGGATTATGATCAGAGTGATGCTTTGGTAAGATGAGTCTAGAAATAATCAAGGGCTCATTCCCTTCATCAATGTAGGACAAGCATCTATCAATACTATTGGCTTGACTCCCATTAATAGTGTGCCTGTTCCAGGTGTAATCACCCCCATAGTGGTCACTTCAACTAGCCTACAATTTTCAATGCAAGAAAGGAAGTCAGAAGCAGCCATCCTATTGAATTTATCACCAGTTTTCTCCTCTAGTCGGAGCACAGTATTAAAATCACCCAATGACATCCAGTTGTGTGACATTTTCTTAGAAATATAAGTGATATCCTGCCAATGCTCCCTTCTGTTGAGATAGGAGTTAGAGGCATAAACAAATACTATAGATATCCCAATATCATGGAACACCATAACCAGGACACTCTGATGATCATCAGTGCAGGAAAGAACATGAACGCTTTCATGCTTGAGGACCCATAAATCTGTTGCGGAATTGTCGGGAGACACAACGACAGAAATGAGGAAAAACTAAGGAAAGAAAGCAAGGGACACAACGATTTACGTGGTTCATGAAAAATCCCTATGTCCACGGGAGAGGCAGAATTCACTATATTGGGAGCACAAAATTACAGAGGATTTTTGTAGTAAACCCTAGCCTGAAATGGGTTATATATGAAGAAGACGGTCCAATGTTCCGAAATAGAAGTCAGTGTTGCAACAGTGATTGGTGGCCAACTTTGTCAAAAGCGCTACAGTGTCTGCCGACTGGAAGTCAAAAGCGCTACAATGAAGTTGACCCCGAAGTCCGCACCGCTACAGTGCTTGTCGATGTCGGTCGGTCAGCATTGCTACAGTGGTCAACATTGCTATAGTGGTGGGCCACAAGCATTCATCCCAACCGGATCGAGCAACACCAATACAACAAAATCCTCATCCACATTTTCATTCACATGTTATGAGATTGGTGAGTATCCAATTGAAGACCATTTTATAGCTTTCCATCTTGAGAACTTCATTTTCAGTTCATCAATGCTAATCATTAAAGGTTTTTTGGTCATAAGAATGTGCCTAAGGGATTTGACTATGGGAGGGTTCCCATGCCCATGGAAATTCCAGAAAAAAATATTCATTTATTAAGAGATGACTTGCCTTTGGTCTAAGGCCCCCCTTTCTTCATGTTGTTCAGTTTATTGGATTTAGTGTTCTCTTTAGCCTTTACTTTAGAGGCTTTATCCTCAGGACATTCATTAGTTTCCCTAGAGGAAGGGGGAGATTCATCCTTCCCATTTATTTAAATTTTTATATCTTTAGATGGAGCAATGTCATCTATATCTTCCACCCATGATTTCCCACTTAGAGTCAAGAATTTCTTTAGAGAGTGAGAAAATCCTACGTCTACAACTCTTGAAACTCGCCTTTTTCCTGATTTCGTAGGCTCTACCAGAGTAAAAGAGTCCCCTTTATGAGAATCATTTCCAACAAAATATGAAGTAGGCAAGGCAGATGCATGCCCAGAACCAGCACTACCCAATTGTGTGTCTAGGACTACTTCATCATAGCTATATATAGTAGCACTGAGGTTCTCCTACTATCCATCAAGTGACTCGCCTGAACCATGTAGGTCCTACCTTGAATTTTTCATTTTCACCTTATGTCTAGGCATGGTCGCAGTAGGCATTTGTGAGTTTGGGAAAACTTCATCAGAGCCACATTTAGTAGTTCTGAAGTTCTCTTTCTTTTCATCAAGAGCCTGGTCTTAGTCATGTATTTCCTGGCCTGAGTTGTGGGTCTACTCATTCTATTCCAAACAATCATTAGATAGGGAATTATAAGCCTATTTAGATACCACAATCAGTTGATGCGGTTGGTCAGTCACATAGGACACTAGGATATCTTCAGGAACACTCTCCGGATTGAAATCATCATGATACTGCATTTGATTTATTAAGTCCTCATGTTATAAAACAATGTAGATATCCTGCATGTCAACAACCATAAATGGATTAACTGCATGCTGGAGGAGAACCTCTTTGTTAGACCCCTCTAACTCAACAATGTCAATAAGTGAAACCAAATCAGGATTCATTCCATCTGTATGTTGTGAGTCCAGATTATGTTCCTCACCATGAAAGTTGGAGCCTGCACTAGAGTTTGCGAAAGTAGTATCATGAGCCATCCCCTTGACATTTTCCAGGCCTCTTTTTCATGTTGCCTCAACATGACCCTTCAAATCGCATTTTTTATAGAACATTGAGCGATTGCACTCAGATAAGAGATGTCCAAATAGACTAAAACCATCACAAAACATAGGATTCCATTCATAAACAATGTCTTAGTTAAATATATCATCTCTTATGGTAATAAAAACTTCCTCTACAAATGTACCTGCCATATCAACTTCAACAAGACTCTTGTAAAGTGACCATACCTTGGATTTTTGGTTTGGTTATCAATTCTGATGGGATTTTCAACTGAGGATGCAATACCCATAAAATTCTAGGATGCCAATATAGCCAATTGAGTTTAAAGATGCGGATCCATAAACGAGTATGTTTTTTTTGGATAGTAAATGGATCAAAGTTCTGCCCCCCAGCCAGCACCAGTCCCCCTGCACCCTGATGGATGGATTTTCATTATTTAATCACACCCATATTTGTACAAAATTTGTTTTTAACCCATGGGTAATAGATAAATATGTATGAGTAACAATGGATTTATCAGGATAGTCTATCACATTCCTCCATGAGCTTACAGTGAAAAAAATATTGGATCAATTAAAGTTATTTTGACACAATTATGAGTCTTTTTGTTAGTAATATTATCATCATTAGTTTGTGTGGTAGTTACTCTTATTTTCCTAAAAACATGTAATGATTCAACTTGGGTGACTTCTTGATTTAATATCGCTATTGTATTTTAATTGAGTGTGGTCACTAGAATGGAATATGCTCATCTAAGAATGTGTTAAAAACAAATGGATAATGAAGACCACCGATGATGAAAAATGGAAGAAAAATTCCTTTGGAAAATTTTAAAAAAATAAAGTTGGAAACACTATTCCCAAGAAGTTTTTAAAGAAGGCATATCATACATCCTTGGATAATAAACCTAAGAAGTCTAAGCCAAGTGCTAAATATAAAAGGATCAGTTCTTCTATCATGGAAGAAGGAGAAAAACATAGATTCATGCCAACAAGCCTTGCTTGTATGTGAAAATAGAGGCAAGAAATAGAATAATGGAAGATTTTTCCAAGGAGAATACAAATGTAGGTGGAAGGGGTCTGGTGTGGGCTGGATGTGGCTGGATTAGGGCCAAATCACAGCATTACCATGGCGTGACCGTGGTGTGACCGTGGCGTGACCGCAGCATGACCGCGGCGTGACCGCGGCGTGTTGGCCCGGTCCAGGGACATCCGCGAGGCAGCATCTTCTGGCCAGGAGTGAAGGGAGTGGGAGGAGGCTAGAATGCTGTTGGAAGGGGGCTGGTTTCAGGTGTTGGTGGGATGGTGCGGGCTAATTCGAAGGTGGAAGGGGGGGCTATTGCAGGTTGGAATGTTGGTGGCAGCGGGATGAAATGAAGGTGGAAGTGGGGTGGTGTGGGCTGGATGTGGCTGGAGCAGGGCCAAATCACGGCATTACCACAGCGTGACCATGGCGTGATCGCGGCGTGACCGTGGCATGTTGGCCCAGTCCAACGATATCCGCGGGGTAGCATCTTCTGACCAGGAGCGAAGGGAGCGGGAGGAGGCTGGAATGCTGGTGGAAGGGGGCTGGTTGCAGGTGCTAGGGGGATGGTGCGGGCTGATTCGAAGGTGGCAGGGGGGCTGTTGTGGTCTGGAATGTTGGTGGAAGCGGGATGAAATGAAGGTGGAAGGTGGGTGGTGTGGGATGGATGTGGCTGGAGCAGGGCCAAATCATGGCATTACCATGGCATGACCGTGGCGTGACCGCGGCGTGACCGCGGCGTGACAGCGGCGTGACCGCGGCTTGACCGCAGCGTGACCGCGGCGTGTTGGCCCAGTCCAGTTTCATTATGTTATTTTATGGGCCTTTTGATGAGTTATAGGGTTTAATAACATTGTTCAGGAATGTTCATTTTTATGGTTTTCTTGAGTAGTTCACTTGTATTCTTAAATGAATTTTCATGTAGAACATGGATAAACATCAAGAAATGAAATTTCAAGTTATTAATGATATTCTAGAAGTATAAATGATCTTATAATAAATTATATGATATTCCATGTGAATGAATCATTAGATAAGAATTAAATGATGATTGTTTGGGTTAATTTGGGTGGTTTTTCGACCACAAAGAAATTGTTTTGATTAATCATTTAGTAATATGTACATAAGATAGTTAAAGAACATTAAATAGGTCACCCCCTTGCTAGTCCCCCCTGCCCTCCTCCCCACTGCCCTGCAGACACCCCCCCCCCCCCCGCCCTCCTTCAACCTCCCCCTCTGCCAGTTTTCCCTCCCCACCATACCCCTTGCCTTCCCCATACACCCCCCTGCCCCTGCCCATTCCCCCCTACCATCCCCCCTCCACCCCCTGCCAGTCCCCCCCTGCCCCTGCAAATTCCCCTCTCCAGACCCTGGACACCCCCCCACTCCCCCCTGCCCTCCTTCATCTCTCCCCTGCAGACCCCCCCCCCCCCCCGCCGCCCTCCTGCACCCCTCCCCTATGCCCTGCAGACCCTCCCCCCTTGCACCCCTCCCCACTGCCCTGCAGACCCCCCCCCCCCTGTCCTCCTCCCCACTGCCCTGCAGACACCCCCCCTACCCCCCTGCACCCTCTCCCCCTGCCATTCCCCCCCCCCCTTCCCTCCTACACCTCTCCCCTATAGACCCCCCCCCCCCCCCACTGCCCTACAGACACCCCCCCCCCCCCCCCCCCGCCCTCCTGCACCCCTCCCCTATGCTCTGCAGACCCCCTTGTACCCTCCCCCCCACTTCCCTTCTCCCCACTTCCCTCCCTCACCCTCCCCCTGCCATTCCCCCCCCCCACGGACAGATCCCCCCCAAACCCGGACAGGACCCCTGCCCCTTGCCTACTACCACATCAAAATCATCATAAAAAATGAAGAAAAATGGATTCTTGAAGCTACTGCATTGAACATCATGCAATTACAGGACATACCTGACTATATAGACTTTGAGAGAGCTTCCCAAGCAGGATTTGCAGCATGAAAAAATAATAGGGACCATCCTCAATCAGGAACGTTCCTAAAACCGATGATGAGTGTATCCCTTAACTTCTGCAATACCATAAACTACTTAATAACTAGACAATTCATAACTAAATATTAGAATAATACATGAATGATTGAAGAAAGGGGCGGAAAAAAAGAGGCATAAACACTTACATAATAGGCCATTTAATCATGTGGTAGGTCAAAGAGGTGAGTGACACATAACAAACAAGTTTGTTGGATTAAAATATTGTTTCATACATAAATATACAACTCATAAGTCCTAGAGGATTTGTCTACAACTCAATTCAAAGTGTAGAATTCACTAATTGTAATTTACTATGGAAATTGTAGGTGGGTTTAAAGAAATTAGTTCTAAGATTAAAAATAACAAAATCTGGAATTATTCTATCCAGCAAGGGGACTAAGGTATGAAATTCATATTTGGAGGCATGAAAAGATATTATTTCCATCATATATCTTGTGAAAGAAGTTTCTTGAGAAAGGGGGAGTAGAGCTGAGAATGAACACCAAATGGGGATAATTTTTTAACCAAAGAGCTTGTGTGTTGGTTTTTTAAAAATCAAAAATGATGTAAAATGTTTAAAGCATAGGAATATATTAATGACATTATAAAAAGAGAATTCTTAAGGAGATATAGAGAATTGGTTCACATGGAAGTATATGGATTCACATGTGTAGGTGGAAAGTCAAATGGTGTTTGATGTTGTTTATTATGTTTATTAAAGAATAATCATTAGTTAGAAGGATTTGGAGCTTACAATGAATTATCGGGAGCAAGATAAAAGTGATATGGTGAATGAAAATTTCACAACGGCCTGCCCCATTCCATGGTGAATGAGGCTGAGAAATTTTGGAGATGGAAATGTTTAGATATTAAGGGAACTAGTTATTAACAAAGATCCATGCCATGAAGAGGAAGAAACATTCCATAATTCCAGATATGGGTAATGATAAAAATAAAGAACAAAGGTCATGGAGTTTGGGGAGTAAGCTGAACCATTTTATAAGACCACACAATAAGGGACATCACAACACTAATATGAAAAGGAGCAGATCATGGAACAATATCCTGAGAATTTATATGAATTAACAGGAAATTTCTTGAACAGAATAATACACTATGCCACACCTAGAATGAGTGTGGAAAAATTAGAATATGATATTAATTATCAAACCTTGAATGAAAGGTGTATGTTGCTGGAATATATAAAACTGATATAGCAGCAGCTATGGAAAAGAAGAGGAGAATACATAACATATTGAAAATCTAATTTTTTAGAAGTTGTAGAAAAATAGTAGCTTAAGTATTTTTCAAAAATATATTTCATAGAATGAAAAAGGAGTTTCACCAATAAAATGTTATGGTTTACATAAAAAAATTGTGTTCTCAATATAAACTTGAAACAGAAAGAAAATTAAATAGTTTATACTATTGAGTATGAAGATGGAATTGTTGTAGTACTTGAAACAGATTGTCGATAGGTTGCATCAGAAGGCACAACCTGTAATACAATGAAATTTATAGTCAGACCACAAAAATAATGATTCATCATATGAAAAACGGGTTTTAATAATGTATTGGTAAATTTTATTATACTAACAATATAAAAAACAGCAATGTATAATAATCAAATGTATTTATTATGATAACATCAATTATTGGATGTGAACATAAATTAGTTGGATCAATTATGTTATTAAATCAATGTATAATTGTGATGTACTGTTCATAAAAAAAACAACAATACATAATAATAAATATACCAACATAATTGAGTTGGATCTCTTATGATTAAAATTTCAATTGTAGTTTACAATTGTTGTGTTAACAAACTTGATTTTAAGTTGGTTTTTTCTAAAGAAACTCTAATCAACTCCTATAATTGAAGAAAGAACACTTCCTTGGTTATTCTAAATACATCTGATTATTACATTCTATGTATAATTGATGTTATAAAAACAGTTTAAAATATATCATTATATATTAATCACAATGTATTTTTATGATTTCATCAATTATACATTATAATTTGTTAACATACAAACTCAAGTATTAATACATCCTAACAGATTCCCTTAAAATATGTTAACATTTTCAAACTGATAATATTCTTGAATTGAAATTGATTCAATTCAAGATGTACTATTTGATTAAATTATGATGTAGTATTGGTATATTAACATAACTATGAATGTAATATGAAGATTATTTTATCCTAATTGATTTGGATTTCTTCTATAGATGTACATCTGGTGATTTATTTAATATAAAAACAATATATCATAAGTATGGAAATAATATACTAACAGTACATCATAATAAATACATATGATTATATATATATATATTATTTCTCTCAAAACTCTTTCTCCTCTATATTTTTTTCTCTTCTATTTCTATGTAAGCTTTAAAATAACTGTCTACTATAAATTCACTTACACATATATTGTATTTTTTCCAATATAAATTCTTGGAAAACAAGTTCAAACAGGAAGGCGCTAATATTAATGTTCTTATTCTCTATATAAGTGCATATTAGTACTCCATAGTAAAAAAATCAATGCATACAGTAGCTATGTCACACTTATTTTCTATGTGAGTGAAAAATGGTAATGCATACTGGAAATAAGCGCATACCTAAATATGTATACTGGAAAATAAATACAAATATGTATCTATATAGATAATAATTGCATATAGATCAATGTAGTTACTAATTATTAATGGCTTAGTCTTTGTCAATATAACGCTGGTGTAGAAATATTTTTCACCAAAATAGATATTAAAACCCATTTAAATTCACGTGATTATAACATTGGTTTTTAGAAAGAAAGAGGTTTTTTAGACTATTATGGAGCTAAAAAGAATGTATTATGAACAGGTGGAAAAAACATCAAGTTCCAATCAAGGATGTGTTCATCCCATTTAAACAAAGATATCCCAGACTTACAAGAGATTGTGGAACAATGGGATTTCATGCAAGAATTTTAAATGTGATGATCGAAGATGATGACTTGGAGAACAAGAAACAGAATAGAGAAGATACCTTGAATTTCAGCATAAATAAAATGGGAACAATGATGAATGAATAAAGTGATAGTATTGAAGTGATTTCCAAAGAATTTTTTTAAGTAAATTTCTATGGATATGGAATTGAAGGCAAGCATCATTCCATTATGAGGCTATTAAAGACAATGTTTTTTATTCAATGGATAGTGTTCCCTATTCTGGTTGAATAAAAATGAAATATTGGAGCCTCCAATTTCCTTATTATTTTGGTTTCATAAATATAGAATATTTAACAAATGAAATTCCTATGTTTTGCTGAGGATGAGTAGAGTGGTGTCGAAGCAAGGTAGTGGTATGTCAATTCAAATGTTGATGTCTGAGATATATTCACCAAAAAAATATGATTGGTTTTGAGTTCAAATGGTTAATGGATATTAATAAAGTGGGTTTTTTGGGTGTTTTGTCTTTTGAAAGAATGGATATTGAAATGTGGAGAAGATTGAATTCATGTATGATGCTGAAATAGGTTGGAAATAAGGTTTTAGATGATTAAGATGACTTGCGTAAGTGAGAAACGTCACGTTAATCATGGTAACCCATGTTCTAAGGGCACTATGGAAGGGTACAAAAAATGATTTGAAAAAAAATCCCTAATTTATAATTGAAAAGTTAATTTTGAGGCATAGATTTTGATCTTGAGCTAGTGAGTGAAGTTTTTTAATGATTATAGAGATTTCTTGAGTTCCCTGGAGAATGTTTCGGGCAAGGTAAGTCACGATTGAGATCTGGTTGGATGAATAATCTTGGACTTGGTTGTGTGCTTAATGAAGTTGTCTATGGCTGAAAGAATCTGACATGTTTATTGTTTAGTGATACGTGGAATTTTGATCATTGATAGTAGGAGAAGTTTCTGGAATGTTTTGTAGAAGTAAAAGAAGTGTGAATTAAGACAAAATTTTATCCAGGTATATCAGACACAATGCCTCAGCCAGCAGAAAATGGGTTTTTTCATTTAGTTAGTAGGGATGAGTTATTGTCACATGATAGTAAGAGTGCCCAGTTAAGACTTCCATGGAGAGGATGTTGAGGATGTGTAGTGTTAAGGAAGTTTATGAGGATATAAGCTTGAGAAAAATATTTTAAAGTTGAGAACATTAAAATAATGAGGGATAATAAGGAATCATTAGATAACATGCTAGAACTCAAGAAAGTCTGCCTGTCAATATTGCCAAATTTTTCCAAATTTCTTAATTAGACAATTTTTATTTATTAGATAATTTTACATTGTGGTTCAACAGTTTCCTCTTCAATGCTTGAGTGAGAATGATATTAGAATGATAGCCTTTCTATTCTTCTTGGACATATGTACTATGTCTTTGTTTAATCTCTTAGATGAAAAAACCAATTTCCATTTTAGTTTAAAAAAAAGTTTATTTTATTGGTTTTAGATGTGATGTTATATGATATGAAACTATAATATGGTGATAATTGTAAAATAAAAACCAAAAAAAATAGTCATCCTAGTCTTGTTGATGTTGACCAGATGATATAATCTTCCAATCAAATCACAGAACAATAGAGTACAATATAAATCTGTGGTGAATAAAACTATTATCACTTAAAAAATAGTTCATCAAATAGAATGTCAACAATAGAAATTATAAATACAATGATATATAAAAAATAATGTATTGAGTAACAACTCAAATATCCCTAAAGAATATCAATTAACAAAAAAATACAACTATGAAACCCTTAACTTTTAGAAATATTTGACATGTGCTTTGTAACCTAAGCCAAGATATCTCAATTCTGTCCCCAAGATGTTCCTCGACTGAAAACCCATTTTTATGTATCAACAACCAGTCCTTGTACACTCTATTCTCCAATAAAAAAATCCCTTCACCAATCTAAGAAATGAAAAAATTATTACTAACCATGGAATCTGTTACTCTCAATGGATCAGCAGTAGCCCTTCATCATGAATTATCTTAAAAATCGGGTTCTATACCATATCTATTTGATCTCAATAATTGGAAAAATAATAATTACAAGAATAAATAATTATATCTTTTACAATGTAAACAACACAAGTGGATTCTCTATGAAAATATCCCTAATAAAAATAAAATCAAAATAACTCTTGGAAACAAGCTAGTTGAAACATGAAAACAGACTATTAGATATCAATGATCATGAAAGTAAAAATTACAACATGAAAGACAGCAGACAATTTACAACAAATATCTCAACATATGTTTAATTTGGTCAGAAATAAATTAATGGAAGATAAGGATTCATATCATTCAAAGAGATGTAAGAATTGTGATTACCTATAGGAAGGGGTGAATCATGATAGGAGGGAGCCAGAAGGTTCATTCCCTTGGCAGGAAGGGTTCATCCGCAAGACCAGGGAGCGGGTAGGGTTCCTTTGACATATCTGGAGAGGGTAGTGTTACTTCGCCTGAGCTGGTGTCATGAGAGCAGGGAGCAAAGGAGTGGGTAGGGTTTCATTGTCTGAGTCAATGTCATGAGATCAGGGAGCCAATCGAGTCCTTCACAAGAGTAG
Organism: Viscum album; assembly: GCA_963277665.1. Lineage (NCBI taxonomy): Eukaryota > Viridiplantae > Streptophyta > Magnoliopsida > Santalales > Viscaceae > Viscum > Viscum album. The sequence continues at coordinate 1,183,654,930 of OY728135.1, forward strand.
TATTCTTTGGGATTATTCAGTATGTAAAGTACTTATCGTTATTGTATTATCAAGGATATGTGGATGAAATCTATAGGATTCCTATGTGAGTGTGTGTGTGTGTGTTACACCCTAATATGGACCACCCAAAATGAACCCACACATGGGTTCTACATGAACTCAAGTTCACCTAACCATACACCAAATTCTTCTAACTATTGGTGAGGTCCTCGAATATTCATCAGGACATTGTTCCCTCTAATATAAGGGCCGAGGGTCATGGCCAAATCTACTGAAAATTTGGCATCACCCGACAATATAACAGACATCACAAAAACTTGTAGAAACAAAATAGAGAGCCAATTAATCCCCCACATTCTAGACTAGAAATAAATAAATCTATATATTGTAGAAGATTAAAATATATCAGAAGAAATAGCAAAAAAACATAGAATCATATATAAATAAAATGGTAAGATTGTCAATACATGATAAATGATAACTAAAGTAAAATTGGACTATGGACCAACTAACATAATATATCTTAATACATCCGTATCCTCTGCAACTTACTAGACATTTACTACATTTACATCTCTAATAAATACTTGTACCCTAAGAGAAAATAAGAAGTTCTCATAATTTATATTGAAACCCAAGTCATGTATATGAGTTTGGGTGAGTCCAATGACCTAGGTGGAACCCCCAATTCCTCAAAAATACAAATTAGTTGGGCCAACGCACCATATGGGGGAGGAAGGCCCGAAGAAGGGTATGGAGGAACCCTTCTGTCGACGCACCGAATGAAGGAGGAATTCCCAAAGAATGGTATGGAGGAAGGGAGTACCGCTCGAGGGATGGAGAAACCCCGAATGGAGAAGTCGAGCTGAGATTGGAGAATCTGCGCCATGAATGAAGGAACCGTGACGAGGGATGGAGGAATTGAAGCCGGCGAGGATGAGAGATAGAGTATAGTAGCGAGGGCAATAGAGGAAAGAGAGGAGGGCGTGGTGAGAGAGGCCGTCAGGGAGGAGGAGAGGCCATCAGGTAGGAGGAGAGGCCGTCGGGGGATGAGGGTGTCACGGTGAGAGGGTCACGTATCGGGGACAGAGGAGGAGCCCGACTGGAATCGAAAAAAAAGGGGGACGCATATTGGGGATGGAGGTGGAGCCCGATGGGAATCGAAAAAAGAAGGGGGATGGAATTGTGTAGCCACGGATTAAAAATTAAACCGTGGATATAAACAAGCTATAGCCACGGGCCTATAAAACCGTGGCTATAGGTCTATGGCTATAGCTTCAATTTCTAGTAGTGAATGTTTTATGTGTGGAAAAGAACACAAATAATGTAATTAAAAATGAAAAATGAAAAGTTTGGTTAATGTAATGGAGGAAAATTAGGGTATCCCTAAGTTATTATCAATGGTTTAATGTTTCAAACATGGAAATTATGGGAATTATTAAAATTTATGTCCTAGAATGAAATATTGTGAATATAATTAGTAATGTTGGATGATTAACGGTTATATTATTGATTATTAAGAGACTAAAAATGACATATGAAAGGAAAGATGTATTAAGGAATAAGATGATGAATCATGGTTAATGGTTTTAGAGTGAAGTGGAATGATTAATGTTCTTTTGTTTGGATTCAATAATTATGTTATAGGATTATTTTATCAATGAATTTATGGTTATAATAATTATTAAATGTATAATGATTGTATTGTAGTACTTTTTCTTTAAGGATTTGAGAGCATATGTTGAATGGTACTGATGACCAGGAAATTTGATTCAATGGCAAGGTAATTTTTTTGGAAAACACAATATTTTGGGAATATAACCCTTAATTTATTCTCAATGTTAAGATAATAATGATAAAGGTATGTTTATGGGATAGTATTGGTGACCATGAAATTGGTTAGTGATTTTATGGTTTATGTTATCTTTTCTAGAGTTTACTATATGTTTGGATTTATGCAATATATTCGACAACCTAAGATGTTATTTTTGAAATAATAAATTTTTTCATTAAGGATTTATGGATATCAAGGTATTCACATACTTTTAATGTGATATTAAGATCCAATTTATATTATCTGGGGGAATATAATTTTGACTTAGTGGCCTTCCTTCTAAATTTGGTCAGACATATATTGGATGATCCTTAAGTTTAACTATTTATGGAATATATTAAGTTGAAATTTGTATGTTATTGGATAACGTGTGCTAAAAAATTTGGCCTTGGAAAATATCTAGAGACAAGAGGGGTGAATTTCCATTCTTTTATTGAGATAATGATCTGTTAAATGTTAATTTTAGTGCCTCAGGCATCAAAATTTCATCTTGAATTATCATCATTTGTAAAAAGAAGAAATTGTGATGGAAATGATTAAAGGATAAAATTATAATTTTAAAGTAAGTATATTTCCTTATGTTATTATTCTAGATGGTAAATGAAACCCTCAACTTTAGGAAATGGATCTTGAAACAAAAATGTTATCATATTACCTTAATATCTGATGAATCAATGGTCTTTTGAATCATCAAAAATTTATGGTTTTGTGTTTTTTGAATTTATATTGATCATTCACTTTCTCGTGATCAATGACCTCTATCACCCTCCATCAGTATTTGTTCATTATGATTTTTCTCTAGGTCCATATCTTTACTTTCTGCCTATATAATCCTACTTGGAAACCTAATTATGTGGTTATTCCAAATAACCTTCGTACTTACCTTTCTATCTTATTAATAGAATGTTTTATTAACCCTTCTAATGATGTGGTATTTCAAGAAATGTATTTTACAACTTCAAACACTTTATTACCCAAATCAAGATTAAATTATGAGGATAAATTTTATTTAAGGGGTAGAATGTAACACCTAAAGATTTTAAAAGAGGAAAATCATATTCAATAGAATATATGACATGAAACACCAAGATTATAAGATAATGTAACACCCACAAGACTTTATTATATATTTATTTTTAAAAAAAATTAATCTCATTGATATCTTGTAATGTATGCAACATTGGGTTAGAACGAAATGTGATACTCTATTAAAATATTATTCTTTAAACATGACCATTATAACCTAGTTGTTAAGATGGTGGGTATGAAAATTAATAACTATATTATCAAAATTATATATCTTACACATGTATAAAATAAATTCAATTTTTATCTATTAATTATAAAAAAAATAGTAATCATTTTAATGAGAAAGAAATGTTTTCTGAAAAAATGTATTTTTATGAAAGGCGGATTAGTTGCACTTTACGCACATAATTTAAAATTAATTTTTACCACTTTTAGAAAATTTATTTTAAAAAATAAACTTAATTTTTTAAATATACATCTAAAAATTATATTTTGGTGAATTTTTGATAATTTTTTGAAAATATAATTTTTTATGAATAGTAAAAAAGACTAATTTTTATTGAAATCTGTTTTTCATTTAAATTATTTACAATGTTAAATTATATTTTAAATTGGTTTTAAAGTAAAATTAGTTAAATTATATTAAAATTTAACTAATTTAGTTAATTTTAATAAATTTAATATTGAATTTTGATATTAAAACATTTTATACTTATGAGAATTTTCTCTTTGGAAAACTACTCTTTCATCGCACCAGTGGTTTAATTTTAAATTTAATTCTTCCACTTAAGTGAATTGAATTTAGAAAAATATATTTCATATTTAGAATAATAATATATTATATTATCAAATAAGTTCGACTTAATTTTATAACATAATGAATAGTGAAAACAGTACAAAATAATTATTGTGTTTAACGTAAAAATGGGTTTATTTAGGGTTAAACTAAGAAGATAAGGGTTAAAAATTACCTAAAAATTTAAAAACCCTATTTTATGGATATATTTAGAACCTATAATATCTAATTTTATATAATTGACAATTTTTTAGTCTTTTTGAATTAGAAAAATGTAAGTATCACTTTATATTTTCAAAAATTTCATGTGTGTCCTCTCCCCAACTTATAAAAGGGCACCCCCTCTCTTCCCATATTCACACTTCCAAATCCATTTTATTCTAATAATACATACCCAAATACCTTAATTACTTCTATCTACACATCCTGTAGTCCTTATTTTGATTATAAAACCCTCCTAATAAGGCTTTATGTATAAACCTAAATAAACTCTCTAAAGAAGATTTAAAATTCTTAAACATGCATATTCGTTTTATTTATTATTCCACCGCCTTAAAACATTCTTAAAATATGATAATATAATAAAACAAGTATCTTCTATATAATTATATATTATTATATTAATGGAATAACCCAGATACATCTCCACTTTCATCAAATGGGAAATAAAACTATCGACCGTGTGTGCGGAGGACTACAACCTCACAAACCAATGTAATTAGTTTTCCATTACTACCTTTAAAGGATGAATATAATGATGGATTTAACATATTTATATTATAATTATTACATTATTATACTTCTATAATTATTATATCACATATACCTTCTTACTTTCCATTCTGTGGGAGATGTGATAACATCACTCGTGTGTACGCCAGACTACCGGCTCGCGAAGTGATGTGATTCATTTTTCACTTAAGATATTTTTTTTAAAGTTTAAGGTCAAATAACCTTTATTAAATAGAAAAAAGAGAAAGTATTTTTAATATTTGGATAAGATGAAGCACATTTCAATCACAAAGGCAAAATTTCCTTAAAAAACTAGACCTAAAGGTTTAAAAATGGTCCTGAATGTACAATGGGAATAAAATATCAAGATAAGACAAGTAAATAGTTTCATCCTACCACCCTGATAGACAATGCATAAGTGAAAATAGTCAAAGATGATGTGTCACCCCCCCCCAGTCCAAAACTTTGAGTCATGTTGGTTCAATAAAATAAGGAATAAAACCCCTCCCACTCACACTAACATGTAGAGGGAGGACGATAGGTTCCATCACACATATCTCTCTTTTGAGTCACCCACCCAACAAAATTATGTGAGGAAATCACTAAAAAAACAACCTAATGAAATTAAAATCAAGACCAAAATCACTATGAAAAATCAAATAAGTTCACCCATTTATTCATCGAGAATGAAAAAAGATAGTTGAATGATAGGTTTCAGTACACTCATTCCTCTTTTAAGTCCACCCACCCATAGGTACCTATAATAACTGGAACCACCATCCAAATGAAATGAAAAAAAATCCAATGCCCATAGAGACCTCTGCGACCCAATCAAACATACAGTTCCAAGTCAGTGTGGATTCTTACTAAACCATGCCAGAAACCATGAATGAAAAATCCCACATGAACATTTCCACCAATAAAAAATAATAAAAAATGTCTTAAGAAGAAACATAACATAATTGATTTATCCTCAATCTGCATCACTATCTGTCAACCAAAGCCGTATCTGCCACTATAAACTATGACACCGCTGAACAACCATAATTAGTCATGCCATCACTCTCCAGAAGCTCTCAAAGATCCACCAAGAGAACTCAGTAATGTGTGATTCTCAGATATCATCTAAAAATTGAGCACCACCACAAGACCTTCAGACACCACTACATGAATTAATTCAATCTACTACCTATACTCCAAACACCACCGCTTGGGAGATACATTGGATGAACACCACTCAACGAACCATCCACCACCCAAAAACAAAATTTATGTCACATAAAAAACCAGGGACCATATCATGAACTTAAATCCATTTTGGGGGTTTCCAGATATGAAAAGATATGGGGATGAATAAGTCTATCCAGATCATCTCACGATCTCCAAGATACTGTCACCTACAAGTCCTCAGGATGAGAAAATTTTTTAATTTTATTTTTACATGTATGGTAATAAGGATGGATTTTATTAATATAAATTATATATATAACATAATAATGATTCTATAAAGGTTTATTAAAATTTATTTTCCTTTCATTCCATTCATTGAGTTAAATGGAAATAGTATTCATACATACGTACGGCCTACCATCTCCATGAATGGTGTAATCCATTTTCTATCTCAAAATTTTATAGATTAATATAAATAAATATATAATGAATATATATTATATTTATATTATGGTTAAAATTATTAATATTATTTAACCATGATCAAATTAAAAGGATTAAAATTACTAAACAAAAACATACATGAAAAGCAAAGCAATTATCACCTGAAATAGTAATTTTAACAAAGAATTGTTAATAAATGGTTAATAAAATACTATAAGTAAATAATATATGGTATGAGATATATTATTATGGTTATATAATAGATTTATAATAAACCTATATTTATTATAAATGAGTTTCATACACATACAAAGGAATTTGAACTTGAGGTAAGGGTTTCTCATCTCACTTTCACTTCCATGAGACATACGTCATATTCACCACTTATTCCTTAATTTAGTGTATATAATACAACTTTTGATATGTTATATCATGAAAATATTTATATTCATGGTATTTAAAGTTTATTTTGAGGTAATTTCTTTCATGGGTCTTATGATTCAAATGTTACCAAAGTGGTAAGGATGTATTTCACAATCTCATTATTATTCTAGATTATTTATGTTTAACTCTCCATTGGGGGAATTATTGGATATTTATATTATAAAATCAATATATTTTATTATCCTATAGTTATTCATGATATTTTTCAATTATTAGTACTATTTTTCTACTCTTTGGTACTTAAAATTATTGAGAGAATGTTTTTAAGAAAATATAACTTTATTTCTCTCTTAGATAGAAAATCCTTTTTCATCAAAATCCAGGTTTTATAAAAAATCTTTCCAAAAATGTTTTTGAAATTTCAAAAATGATTTATTAAAGACATTTTTTCTATTTTTACTTTTGAAAAAAAATTAAAGGAATCTTCATGTCATTTTCAAAATAAGGCCCATTTGGATTTTAGAAAAAATGTGAAAGGAATCTTTGTTTTAACATGTACAAAATGAAGAGAATTTTCCAAAATCATGAACTATAAATGTTTTAAAGATTATTTTACAATTTTTATAAGATTATTTGTAAAGAAAGGTAATTTGAAAAATATTTTATGAACTTTTTTTAAAAATATTTTCAAAGTGGAAAGGTTATTTTCCTCAAAGAAATTAATGACATTTGTATAGTATTTATATTCATCAATGACATCAACCGTTTATTGTACTTATGATACACTGAGTATATGTTGTATTGATATAATCCTTATTATTTCATTGGATGGTTTATGATCAGTTTGATTGGGGATGTACAATTTTATTATCATTCACCATATTACTTTGGATAGTTTATGATTATGTTTATTTGATTTGGGTAAGTATTAACATTTCGTATGTTAGTTTTTAAATGTGAATGTTTATTTTGTTTATGTTTCACCACTTTTATAAGAGTAATTCATTGGAATTTAAGTTATGGGTGGGTCCTGGTTATAGATAGTCCCTCAATGCATCGATAGGTCTCGTGAGAAAAATTAGTTGGCCAAATTAGATGAGTTTATACCCATATATTTAAATTGTCTTTTAAAAGGTCTTTATAGTATTTTTCTACCATATTATGCTCATTTTATTGATTAAATGGCAGGTGTTTTCATTACTTACCTTTCCATTTTTATTATGATTATTTATTCATGATAGATTTTTTTATATGCTTACCCTTACTAACCATCTTAAATCACCCCTTTCTTATGTTTTATTTTTCCCATGATAAGAGGAAGTGTTTTGTGATTGATATAGAGGGATATGCTATAAGGAATAATGGATTTCTAAAAGAAAACATTCTTTTAATGTTATTTTTTCAATTGTAATGTGAATTTCAAGTATATATCTAGTTTAACGAGACTAATAAACTATTAGATCATTTGGTATGTGACTCATTCTATATTATTCTAATGTAATAAATTAACCATCAGATTTAAGATATTGGGGTTTAGTTCATTACAGGTTTACCATCATGGTTTTTTTTTTATGTGGTCTATCCGCACAATATTTTTTTAAATATATGTGCATTTTAAAAAGCTCACCCCACCCCAAATATATATCAATCCTACTTTTCTTATGAGTTTATAGTCTATTTTACATTACTAGATATGAATAATATCATTTTAGTATAAGAGGATATATATATATATATAAAGTTCCTAACCTCACTTAAATTCAACCACCAGATAGTTGAGTTTTGTTTGGGTGGTTGGCCATGGGGAATAAGTCTAAAAAAATTAATCAAGATTTTTGGAATTTATATTGAGAAGTATATTAAGTCCCTTATATATGAGACATTGCTTATGGATCCCCTGAGTAAAATATTTTTAAAATATGGAAATCCATATCTAATAAATTATTTTCAAACCATGATCTCAATAACTAAATGATCTCAACTCATAAGGATCTGACTTTTAGATTATGTGTAATGTCCCCCAATCTGTAACTCTCTCACGTGGCTAAAAAAGGGTTAGTTATGAGACCTCAAGCATGCCTACCTATATTCTAGAGGCTACTGACTAACAACAAGGGTGTTAATAGTATAGTGGGGAGACTATACTCCCAGGTATGAAATGTCATGGAATAATAAATAATTCATAATAAAACAAAAATAATTAGAGTAATTAAAATGTGGAAGACAACAATAAAAGCCAACTGAATAATCCAATAAATAATAAGTAATAATGTAATAATGTGTTAGAATGTAACTAAATTTCATGCTAGAACAATAAAAGAAAAATACTAGCAGACACAAATAAAAGACTCAAAGTCTTGGGTCCCAAACCCCATGTCAGTCCCATATCCAAACTTCAACCCAACAAAAAACAATAAATAAATATAAACTTCATTTACCCTTGTCCAAACATGCATCCACGAAATCTACTCAGGTAAAAAACGGCAGCCCAAATAGGGTGTGAGTATAACTCAATAGGTTGACACCACCATGTCTAAACAAAACCAGTATGGTAATAATTGTATGTAATAAAGCAATAAATAGTTGTATTAATTAATTTAACAATTAATAAAACACAACAAACTACTTCATCTCCATGCTAGAATATCTCTGAGCATGTCTTACACCCTTTCCAACCACCCCCAGATAACCATGGTAAAATAACCTGCTTCAGAACCATGTTGGAATATCTATGATCATTTCTTAAAACCATGACAACCACCACCATATAACCATGGTATAATCACAACAATAAATTTGGGTCAAATCTCTATAAGTATTACATCATTCTAGGTCAAAGCCTTATAATATTTACAGCATTGGACTTGGCATATCATGTTCTCTATATGTATTACAGCATGGACTGGGTCAAGCCTGCTCAATATCAGCATTAAAGCATATAAGTATGAAATTGTCAGGGCCAAGCTCGATATATAAGCATTACAGCATAAAAAACAATCCTTGTCATACAGCATGGATACCCCAATATGACATCATATATCTCAATGGTTAATTATGTAAATTACCATTATTATTTCAAATTCTATATGCAATTTAATTCATAATTGATTAAAAATTATATCAATAATCAATATACCACAATTTAGGGATTCTATAATAAGAAATCACCCTAGGTCACATGTCATACTAAATATACTTTAATCCATTTGAAAATTCAGTTATAATCATGATTAGCTCAACCCATGGGTAGTCAAAATCCAGGTCATAAATCAATTTCAAACAAAAGGGATTAAAGGAATGATTCTATTTATTTATTTAATTGATTTGGGTGCACACCACGGTGGTGCAATCACAATATTTCATAAACTTGGAAATTATCAAACCATAGGGTTAAGATTTAGAACCTCTGCCTTTAATTGATGATCCAATAATGCTTCCAATGGAAAACTCCCATGAGGAAGAAGGTGTAGATGATTTCATAGAGGTTCCTAGATCAAAACTGATCAAGTTAAAAACCAACAACCTAATTGGCCAAAGTATTTCTCTAAAATGGTTGGAGAATAAGGAAGAGAAGGAAGAAACCTAACCAAAAGAACTTACCAGGGATTTCTCACAAAAATGGGATGTCTAGAAGAGAATTTGGAACTCTAAAATCACCTAGAGAATGCATTGGGTTCAAGAGGAGAGAATATATAGCAAATTAGAAGTAAAATCAACCACACTTCATGTTTAAAATAGTAGTTTAGGAATTTACACGTCATGTAAAGGGATTACACGTTGTGTAAATGTTTTTAATGAAATTATTCAAAAAATCCATCACCTCAGATTTATTTAATTAAAACCCTCAAGAAATTACATAACGTGTAATCCCTTTATAGGATGTTTAAATGTTATAAAGTTTATTTTTCATCCCATTATCTTTTTAAACAACCTGAACCCCCTTTAAAGCTTCTCAACTTACTAAGAACCCATGAAACACTTAACTCATGCATACCTGAACACCATTAATTCAAACAATCATACATACCTGAACTTTAGTTTATTTTATCTAATAAATTATCTCCATATCCAAATAAGAATCATCCACCAAGGATAAAATTAAAAACTCATAGAGATAAATACCTAAAAAAGTCAGGATCTTACAACCTTCCCACCTTATAACAGCTCATCTATGATCATCTCCAAGCATCACTGTGATGTCTCAATGAACAAGTCTAGAAACTATGTTCACATGTTAGACACCCTCTCCTAGATATCCTCTTGAACTTTCCCATTCTTCCATTTCACTTGAACCAATAGTATATTCCTAAATCAAAGATATTTCTCACTACAATCCAAAACTCGTATCAGATGCTCCTCAAAGGACGTATCAGCACAAAGTGAAAAATCTACTAAATTTATCACATGTGAAGGGTCTAGATGATATATTTATAGTCATTACATGTGGAAAACATTTCTCATGGAACTTTATTTCTATGGAAGGGATAAATGGTACGCCATAGGACTGACCCTTGCCACTATTTCAAATGGCCCAACAAACTTGGGTGTTAGCTTCCCCTGTTTCATGATACGATGCTTCCCCAACCTAGATGACACCCAAAGGAAAAAATGATGACCAACATTGAATTCTAGAGTTTATCTCTGATGATCATCATATGATTTCAACCTACTATTCATGGTCACCAACCATTGCCTGATCAATTGAATCTGTTCAGATGTCTCCTGCATGAGACTAGGCCTAACAAGTGCTAACTCACCTATCTCCATCCAACAAAGAGGAAAAGAGCAAGGAATTCCATAAAAGGCCTCAAAAGGTTCCATTTGGATCAATTCATAGAATTTATTATTATATGAAAACTCCATGAGTGCCATATTTTTCTCCCATGAACCACAAAAATCCAAAACACAGGCTCATAAGATATCCTCCAGAACCTGAATAGTCCACTCAGATTAACCATCGTTATATGAAATATAGGCTATACTTAAAATAACTCATGATCCCAAGGATTTTTAAAGAACCTTCTAGAAATAAGATGAGAAACGAGTATCTCTATCTGAAATTATACTCCTTGGAACACCATGCAACTTAACCACTTCATACACATAAATATTATTCAGATCATCAATTGTAAAGGTTTCCATGATAGGTAAGAATTGGGATACCTTAGTCATTGGATCCACAAAAACCCATAAAACATCATTCTTATGGTTTATCTTGGTTAGTACTATCATAAAATCCATTGTTACATTATCCCATTTCCACTCAGTAATGGTTAAGGACTACAAAAACCTAGATGGCCTCTGATGCTCAGCTTTCACCTGCTAACAAGTAAAGCATTGATCCATGAATCTTGTCATCTCATTATTCATTCCTTACCACAAATACTATCTATAGAGATCATAATGTATCTTTGTTAAACTAGGATGTATCACCCATCTAGAAGCATGAACCCCTTAATCAGCTTCTTGCGCAAACCCATAGGAATAGATACTCAACCACAGAAAAGAAGAGAATTTTTACTATTGAGAGACCATCCTGATGGTCTATCCCTGTCATATAAATTTTCTCTTAGAACTGATACCTTCATATCAAAAAACTACTTAATCTTAATCTGGTCCAAAGGTATGGGTATAATAGATGTTGAAGTTGTAACTACTTTCCCTTGATATTACTGAACATCCAAATGCATGTCTGCAAAGAGGGTCATTATCCACCACTCAACACAAGAATCACATACCAACTATGTCTGTGTATTTTGGATCAAAGTTTTTGAAACAATGTTTTCCTTACCTAATGTATAAACTAATTCAAATTAGAAATATTATAGATACTCGACCCACTTCCTCTACCAAAGTTTTAGGTCCTATTGAGAAAAGATTTACCTGAGGCTTTTTTTATTCATGTATACCACAAACCTATCACCCCTAAGATAGTGTCTCCAACATCTCATAGAATGTATCATTTCTTCTAACTCCAAATCATGAGTAAGTTAACTCCTCTCATACGGTCTCAATTTTCTAGAGGCATAAGAGACCATATGATCCTCCTGTATTAGAACTACTCTGAGTATAACTCTGGATGTGTCACAGTACATGGTATATGCTTTACCTGACATAGGTAAAGTATGGATAGGTTCTAAGGGAATCATTTCCTTTAGATCTTAAAAATCTCCCTTGAAAGAATCTATCCAAATTAACTTCACCCCTTTCTTGGTCATCCCAGACATTGGTGCTGTCAAACAGGAGAAATATTGTATAAAATGTCATTACTAACCTACTAAACCCAGAAATATCTATATTTCAAAGATGTTCTTAGGTTGTTCAAATGATATCACAGCTGCAAATTTATCTAGGTCCACTAAAACTCTTTCCTCTGAGATGAAATGGCCCAATAAGTTCACTTCATTTATACATAAACTGCATTTGGTTAGATTGGTATAAATTTGATTCTCTCTCAATGTACTTAGGATGATGTCAAGATGTTTGGCATGATCATCTGTTTATTAGGAGTAAACTAAGATATTATCAATAAAAACTACCACAAAATAATCTAAAAAAGGATGAAATATCCTATTAATTAAGGCTATGAATACCATAGGCACATTAGTTAACCCAAATGGAACCACTTTGAATTCATACATTCCATACCTGATCTTAAAAGTAGTTTGAGGTAAACCTCATAGTCTCACCCTTAACTGACGATATCATGATCTCAATTCAATCTTGTATAAAATCTGAGAACCTCTAACTAATCAAAAATAGAATCAATTCATGGAAGAGGATATCATTTCTTGACCACCATCTGGTTCAACCTTCGATAATCTACACATAAGAGAAAAATATTTTTAAGCCTTTTTGGAAAAGAAAACTAGAGAACCCCAAGGAGATGTACTAGGTTATATGAAGCCTTTAGATTCTAGATCTTCTAACAAAAATTTAAAATCCTAAAGCTCTACTGGTTATATTCGGTAAGGCAGGAGAGAAACTAGCTATGCTCCCAGCACTAAATCGATCGTGAACTCGATCACTAGCTCGGGTGGTAAGCCATAGAACTTATTAGGAAATACATCCTAAAAATAGTATACCAATAGAGAGAAAAATCCCACTGCATTCCTCCATTATCTAGATAAATACTGGTGATTTGAACCATGATACAATCCAACCTACATTGGATTGGTCCTGTACAACCAGCCTGAAGATCCCACTCACCCTAGTGAGACTAGATTATTCCTTTTAGATATAGGAAAGCAACTCTCCTCCTGTAATAGTAAATATGATCCTAGTATAAAACTAACCCATCCATACCAAGAATAAAATAAAATATTATCATTTCCATCACAAACAATTCCCAAAATAAATGGTAACCACCAATCTCTAGAGAACATGCCTTGTAATGTTTGATTCTCTGACCGCACTCCCAACAGTGTGTCAAAGGTTAAAATTTCATCTAAACTTTCCACATAGAAGCCCAAACCGTTTTCAAAAATAGTGGATATAAAATAATGTGATGCTCCTATATCAAACAAAACACAAGCTAAGGTATATGAATAAGAATCATACCTCTGACGGTAGATGGTCCTCCATCCACATTAGATAGAGTAGTCTATATAACATGAAACTAACTTTCTATCTACCTTGGACTCTAGTCTGACTAACCTGAGCTATTTCCCTTTATTGGTAATTTTTCTCATGAACTAGGGTACCACTTCCCCTGTCTTGGCCTAAACGGCCTGTGGAACTCCATCTACCATCCTGTTGAGGGGTAGCTAAGCCCCTTTCTAATTCTGGTGCATGTATTGATCCTCTTCCACTAGTATACTATAGAAGTTTTTCACAAAACCTTTGAATATGACCTAGTCTACCACAGATACAATACTCGACTACAGGGTAAGGACACTAGGAGAACTTGTATCCAAACTTAACACACAGATATAACTGTAATGGAACATGATCTTGAGATGGTTCCACACTACCCTGACTGCTCTTCCCACTACTATTTTGGCATAAACTGACATAATGGAACTTCTTACCACTCAAAAAAGAACTCTCAGATAACCCTGTTGAAATTGCTTGACTTATGTTTGAGGCCTCTCTCAGATTCCCTTACATGATCAGTGCTTGATTCATCATGTCTTAAAATCTTCTTAAATGGAAAACGTTTACTTGTGACCTGATCTCATAATGAAGACCATCCTGGAAATGTCTTTCCTTGGAGATCTCATCTTCTACCAATGATGGCGTAAAGAATTGTAGGTTGGTAAAACCTCTAGCATATCCCATTACTGACAAACCCTCCTGCATCAAATGAATGAAATCATGATATTTTTCATCCTTCAAGGTCTCCGAATGGAAATGTATTAGAAACTTCATCTTAAATTCCTTCCAAGATAGCTTATTATGCTGCCTAGCTTCCTACAGAAGATCCCACCAACGCTTTGCAGGTCCACAAAGCATATACACAGCAAGATTTACCCTCTTATCCATGGGTGTCTCGATGTGCTTGAAGATTTTCTGGGCTATCTTAATCTATAACTTTTCTTTTTGGGGTCACCCTTCCCTAGTAAACACATGAGGATATTGTAGCTGAAACTCTCTTGTCAGCTCAGACATCAAAGGAATGGTATAAATAGTCTCCCATTCCATGGATCGCATGACCCTTTGAAATCTTTCTTGAAGATGAACATCCATATACTCCTCAGGAACTATAAAAAGTTTTGGTTTAACTACATTAGGAGCATGCTGATTTTCACTCTCCTGACGCTCAAGTTGAAGATGATGAGGAGGCATTTTCTCTACAATAAAAATGCACACCTTAGATAACATTATTGCAAAAAAGTCAACACGATAGTTGAATACAATAGAGAACCACTAGCCCTTGGTATCTCTAGACATTGCTTACAAGTATTTTAGTATGACAAAAAACTCATTTCATTTATCCAGTGAAATAGATATCTCATATCTTAGTTTAATAGGCAAGTATATATATCACATGAAAAAAAAATAGATTTTTCCTTATCATGAACAATACATGTATTCTCATCTCATTCCATACTAGGACACGAGTACAAAACTCAAGAAATAATGATATCATAAAACAATAACCTCACACAATATGTGAATCACCCAAGGTGAAATAACATCAACTGTAACAAGAACACAACACAAACAGCAATCTCATCCCTACGTACTCGGATTTTCCCTCATACATAGGTTAGATAGTCCCATGAACAAGCTCATTACCAAGTCTTGACAAATCCTAGTATCTCATCTACCTATCACCAAATAGAAAAGTAAACGAAAATAAAACCTGATGCTCTAATACCACTTTACAATGTCCCCCAATTCGACACTCTCTCATGTGGCCAGAAAGGGTTGGTCACAAGACCTAAAGAACACCTCACCATATGACAGAGGATTCTAACTAGTAGTGGATATGTGAATTGTATAGTGGTGAGACTATACCCATGGGTATAAAATGTCATGTAAGAAGAAACAATTCATAATAAAACAAAAATAATCAAAGTAATGACAATGCAAAAGACAAAAATAAAACCAACTGAATAATCCAATAAATAATAAGGAATAATGTAATGATATGTTGGAATGTAACTAAATATCATGTTTTAACAATAAAAGAAAAAGACTAGTAGACTAAAATAAAAGACTCAAATTCTCAGGTCCTAAACCCCACATTAGACCCATCTCTAAACTCCATCTCAACAACAAAAGATCAATCAATAGAAAGGTACTTTTCCCTTGTCTAAACCTGCATCCATGAAATCTGGTCGGGTACCAAATGATGGCCTGAATAGGGTGTGATTATAACTCAGTAGTTCAAAACCACCATGTATAAACAAAACCATTTTAATAAGAATAGTATGAAATAAAGAAAAATAGGTTTATTAATTAATTTAACAATTAATAAAATACAACAACAACCTGATTTGGTTCCATGCTGAAATGTCTCTAAGCAAGTCATATGACCATGCCAACCACCACCATATAACCATGGTAAAATAACCTGCTTTGGTGCCATGTCATAATATCTCTAATTATGTCTTACAACCATGCCAACCACCACCATATAACCATGGTATAACCACAACAATCAATCCATGTCAAATCCCTATAATCATTACAACATTACGGGTCAAAGCACTATAAACATTATAGCATGGGATTGGGCATGCCTACTATCTATAAGCATTATAGCATGGACTAGGCTAAGCCTGCTCAATATTAGAATTATAGTATATAAGTGTGCAAGTTCTAGGGCTGATCTCGATATACAAGGATTATAGCATGGAACACAATCTCTGTCATACAACATAGATATCACAATATCACATCATATATCTCAACGGTTAATTATGTGAATTACCACTATATTTCAAATTCCACATGTAATTTAATTTACAATTGATTAAAAATTATATCAATAAGAAATAAACCACAATTTAGGGATTCTATAACAAGAAATCACCCTATGTTATATTTCATGCTAAACATACTTCAAGCCATTTACCAATTCAGTTATAATAATGATTATCTCACCCCATGGGTGGGCATAAGACAGATCAGAATCCAATTTCAAACAAAAGGTATTCAAGGAATAATTCCATTTATTTATTTAATTGATTTGGGTTCACATCATGATGGCACAAGTACAATACTATATAAACTGGGAAATTATCAAACTATAGGGTTAAGATTTAGACCCCTACCTTTAACAGACAATCCAACAATGCTTCCAATAGAAAAATACCATGAGTAAGAAGATGAGAATTATTTTAGAGAGGTTCCATATTAGAATTGAACACGGTCAAAACCAACAATGCAATTAGCTAAAGGATTTCTCCTCAATGGTTGGAGAAGAAGGAAGATAAGGAAGAAAACTAACCAAAGTAACTTACCAGGGATTTCTCACACAAATGGGACATCCATAAGTAAAGTTGGCACCCCAAAATCACCCATAGAATGCCTTATAGTTGATAGGAGAGAAGATTCAGTGGATTAGAAGGAAAATCAGCCTCACTACATGTTTAAAATAGTAGGTCGGGCATTTAAACATGTTTTGAAGGGATTACACATCATGTAAATGTTTTTAATGAAATTATATGAAAAATCCATCACCTAGGATTTGTTTTATTAAAACCCTCAAACAATTACATGCCATATAATCCCTTTATATGATGTGTAAATGTTCTGCAGTTTAATTTTCATCCCAATCTCCTTTTAAATACCCCGAATCCCCTTTAAAGCTTCTCAGCTTACCAAGAACCTATGAAACACTTAAACTATTCATACTCAGACTCCATTAATTACAACAAGCATAAATCCCAAAACTTTAGGTCATTTTCTCCAATAAAGGCTCTCTATCTTCAAACAAGACTCATCCACCAAGGCTAAAACAAAAAACTTAGAGAGAGACATACCTAGAAAAAGAAAAGATATTAAATTGTACACTAGATGATCATGATTTAATATCTACCTAATGGGGGAGTAAAGTATTTTTTTAGTCGATTTTACATATGTATTCTCTTATCTATTTAGTAGGGACCTCCCATGACTTTTTTAAGTTCTTGATCCATCATTTTGTAGTGATTAACCAAAAAAATAAAGGTACAATCATGGTTAACCTCTTTATCACCCAATTAGAAAAGGGTCTTGGCATTTTTTAGAAGTATCATACACTCATCTCATATAGTAAAGTAAAATTTATTGACTTTCATTCCCATAAAAAATATGGTTATAGTAGTAAAACTCAGGAAGAAATACATTTTGAAAGAAGAATAGTTAAGATCATATCCCAATCAAAAGGAATAGTCCAATGTGAGGATGTCTAATATGCAACACATAGTTGGTTTAGATCCCCATCATCGTGGGTAACACCATTATCTTCATCTCCTACATTGGACAATTTTAAGGCCAAGGAAGACTACTTGATTGAATCCCATGAATATATATTGTTTTTATTGAGAGATATAGATAATAAGATAAATATCTCTCTATAAGCAAGCTATATTCCATCCTAATCATAGTATAAAATATTCCATTAACACCTAAAAAAGGTAATGATTTGGTAATTACAAAATATATGTTTGTACAGCAACCACTAGAACTATAAGTAATATCTTTACCCTAAATTCAATTCAAGTACATCATCCTATTGTGTGTATTTTTACCCCCTTTCTACAAATTATTAATTCCCCAAAAACTGGTGAAGTTAATCTACTAAAAGAGATGTTTTTAAAGAAAAATATTAAATGGTGATTATCAAATAAATTAAAGTCTATGTATCAAATAAAAAGGGTGATAAGGGAATGAATAAAAGTGAGAGGGGAAGGGGAAATGGGTATTTTTTTTAAATGTTTTTAAAATGCTTTTTATTGACTAGGAAGTAATTAATAAGGATAAGGATGTTTTTAAGAAACCTTGAAGAGAATATTTCCCACGTTATATTATAAATCCATGTACTGATTTTTATTAAAATATTGATTGGAAGGATTAAAAGTTTACTGAGATAATATTGAGGGATAACCCTTCAACTTAACCTAAGGATGAGTGTAGGGAGAATGGTGAAGAGGAGATCATATAAAACCTAAATAGATTTAGGATATATATTTTTTTTAAAAAAATTGTTCCATGTAATTTTAAATTTTTTATTGGTATCATTGTATTATATCTTTTAGTACATTAATAGAAGGAAATACTTGAATGATTTTATTACTTGATAGTGAATCTTATTAATTTATTATTACTATATAATATTTGATATTGATTGTTAATTTTATCATATGATGTGTTTTGAAACAAAATATATGTATATATATGAAAAAATAAGAATCAAAGTACCCAAAACATAATGGATCAAGAAAAAAAGTCATAAAAATTAGGAAATACTATTCTAATATTATTTATTTTTTATTTTTACTAATTAAATTAATTGATCATATTATTTTATTCTCTCTCACATTTATTCAAACACTAGGTACAATATTTTATTTTTAAGTCTGTTGGAGGGTCCTATGGGATTTACAATTGAATTTTGTTTGAAATAATTGGTTATAAAGAAATAATTTCTTAATAATAATGTTTTTACATATATAAATTTTAAAGATAATTAATATAATATAAATTATATTATATGAGGTTTTTTTGTAAAAATATATATCTACTTTATTAATGATCCCAAAATTAGGTTATTAAGTGATTGTGAAATAGAAAAAATGGGATTTTATTTTAAAATTTAAAACTTGAAAAATAATAATTTATGGGGGTTGTTTCAATATGTATTAAATGATAGAATTTTTTATTTATTATTCAACAATTTTAATTTAAAAAAATATTGAAAAAATGGAAAGAATTAAAATATGGGGTTATAATGGAATTACCATATATTAACCTATGTCAAGAAAACATTCCCTTTACTTTTCTTAACTATCATAAATAATGTGAGGGGGGTTAATAGTAAGGGGTGTTATATTTGGTTTGACTTATAAGTATATTTTGGATGTTTTAATGATTTTTCAAAAATTCCTTACAATCATGTTCTATCTATTATAATTAGTGTTTGGAGGTGATTTAATAAAATAATATTGTAGAATTTTAAACTTAACCCATGTTTAAATTATAAAAATATAAATAGTGTAAAAATAAAAGAAAAAAAATAGTGTGAGTATATATGTAAGTATGTAATAGAATATAAATCTATAAAATTTAAAAATCAAATGAATAACAGATATTTTTATTAGTAGGCATCATCTTAAAGATTAAATAAAGGAAAAGTGCATCGCATAGTTTCCCTAGTTACTTGAAATTTGAGGAGTTAATAGAATATGAAAATGCAGACTTGAAAATTTTTAGTTATATAACTTTTATTATTTTAATTTTTGATAAAAAATTTCCTCTACCAAAATTTGAGATGATTTTTGAGATATTTTACTTTATGATAGGAAAATTTTCATGTGTATGGGAATTTGATACCTAGTTTTACCCATATTTTCAGTAGAATTTAAATCTAAAAATAGATTCAAATAACCCAATTGTTAATTTTTTTAATGGTTTCAAGGTATTTTGATCCAAATTGATGGTCAGTATAAGTTAGGAAAATTTTTAAGAGAAGAAACAAAAACCATGTTGTGCTATAATTTTTTCTGCATTGTGGTTTTTTAGTAAAGAAAATAATGAACACCACAATTAGTTTAAATGGATAGATTGTTAATGATAAAAAAATATAAACTATGGCTGAAATTGATTTTATATTTACATTCTATTATTTTTTTTTTAATCCATTTTTATCAATTCATGTTGAGAATATAAAAGATATAATATTTACCATATTTCTTACTCAAAATAGTCAAACATTTAATAGTGATACAAAGAAAATGGTGATGAATATATCATTATGAGACCATGTGGATAATGAATATGGATTCAAGAAAAATATATTACATTATTTTATTTGGTCTATAGTAGAGAATAAAACCAGTTTTATAGATAGAAAATATCATCAAATTTTCATGACTACCTCTTTTCCATGTTTTGTCTAGTTCTAAAAATAAACACACTTTGTGATAATTTTAGAGAGTATACAAGCTACTTTTTTGTCACCCAATACCATAACTATCATTATCCATGATCGCTACCTCACCCAAAAGTTCCATCAAGAGAATACCCACTGGGCCTAGAACATACATGTAATGGGAATCCTCTTCCCATAATAACATGAGGGTGCCTTTGTTTCCATTAAAAAAGAGGGGGTACTTCCCCCTAGAAATTTAAAACCCCATGTTGAAATTGATTACAATTGATATCATTGAAACCAATTGATTCAATGTAATTCATAGATGAATGTGATTATACATCCATCCTTTGAAATTGATTTCTTATTATTATTTTCATTGATAAATTTTAAAAAATTTACAATCTTGATTGTGATAATAAAAATCAAAATATTTTCAAGGTTTTTATTAATTTAATAATTATTAAAATAAATATATTTGGGATTATGAGTTTTCATTATAGATTTACCTTGAACTTGTGTTATACTATTATTCGGTAGTTTTAAAAGAATATAATAAATTTCCAATCTTTGATTTCTTCCATAGGAATTGATAATGCTTATAGGAGTGTTAAACTTTAGTATTCTAAGTCTATGACTTTTATAAGATTTATATCTACTCTAAAAATTACTCATAGGCTTATAAATCAAAAACACATGTTTCATAATACTCTACACCACATTTAGACCAACAATATTCACCTCACTAATATAAACCTAATATAATGATTAATAAAAAGGTTGACTATATAATGCCTCAAATTAAATCCACCTAATAAATGAATGATAACTATAATTATAATAAAAATTAATTAAATATAAGTTATTAGTATAAGAATCACCAAAATACAATATAAATGCTCTTAATATATCATATAATGTTTGAATCACCACCTCTATCTAACCACATATATATGAATTAAATTTAATGCTTAAAAACAAAGAGGTACCAAATCATATGGTAAACCTATTCACATATGTTAAGTAAGAAAACATAATGGTTAGATACAATTTTTTAAGGATATATATGTAATATCACCACTTTTTCTATATAAAGTTGTGTTAAACTATCTATCAAATTATTCTCCTTAATCATAAATAAATGAATGTTTTTTTAATTATTCCATAATAACCCAAATGGTGGTATAGCCTTATATGAAAATGGAAACCAAATTATAAAGTATATGGAAATATACTCTGAATTTTTCTATAGAATACTCAATGACTTAAATGATCTAACTTGTTTTAGATATTCAACCTTCATTTTCTAATGGGTAAGGCATCTGGCCACAAATATTTCCACTGACATTTTTTTACCTAGTAACTAAAATTGCCTCTTCAATGAATGGTATGTATTTTTTATATCTAAATTTACAGCCACTGATAAAAATCATATAAAACCTACTCTCACATACATTTATCTATATAAAATTGATCAAAAAAGTAATTTGATACTCCACACATTTTGAACTACCATCTGAAGTAAATCCACCAATGATGTGATCACCCCAAATTTTTTTCTTAGTATCTCTTAGATAATACTCAAGAACCTAATGCACAATTTAATGTTAAACTATCATATGATATAAATAATATCCACCATCCATTTTTCCCATATCAAGATGAAAAATATGCATGTTTATCCATCAACCTCTATTCCTTTCCCACTTCTTGTTCAACATCATTGTATGAAATCTGACTTAAGGGGTTAACTACCATAATACCCTTTATAGGGGTATATGTTATCTCAAAATCACATAATTAAAGTAAATCCAAAAATATTATATGATGATAGTTTAAGTATCACTAAGAAAAGATATAAAAAATTATTGTCCTTTAAGACCATAAAACTTTTACCAATAAAATAATATCTCTATAAATTTAACATAATGAACATAATAACTAAACTAATATCATGAGTAAAACAATTATACTCATAATATTTTGACTATCTAGATATATAATCAATTACACCACTATTATACATCACCACATGATTCAATTCATGTTGAGATGTGATATAATACACCCCATAAGAAGCTTATTATTTTATAAAACAACATTATACACCAATTAATATATTTTCTAAGATTTAAAAATATTATTTAAATCTCTCTATCCATAAAAAGGAATATCATTTCTTAGTTAAATAAGATAATGGATTCACAATCTAAGAAAAATTGATTATTAACCATTGATTTCATATTTATTAACTAAGAAAACAATGCACATATGAGACATTCTTAGGTGGATTCTATCTAATAATTTATTCAATCTTTATTGTATCCTTTATTATTTATTATTTAACATGGTTAAGAAATTCACCTCATAATTCTAAATATTTCACTCAATATCTTCCCATATAATTTATACTTCCTTAGTAATTTCAAAACCATCCTTTGATGTTCTACATAATCCTCATATATATTTTAATATATAATAATATCATCAATGAACACCAACAAAAACTGAGAAAGATAAGGGTGAAATATATAATTTATTAGTATTATAAATATATTAGGTTTATTAGTAACACTAAATGGAATCATCACAAATTTGAAATACTTATAGTGACATTGAAAAGTGGAATTGGTATATCTAATCTCATACTCACTTCCATTGATAATAAAATCATAATTATATCTTTGAAAATCAATTATATCCTCTAAAATGGTCCATTGAATCATTAATAATTGGAAATATATATAAATTGTTCACTATCACTTGATTTAATTGTCAGTAATCTATGTATAACAACAAACTACCATCTACCTTCATAGAAAACAACACCAATGTATCCCAAAGAGATATTATTATTTGAATAAAATCCCTTTTCAACATATCATTAAGTTGGATACTCAACTCTTGAATCTCCTCTAGTGTTATATGATACATTTTATAGAATATATTTTATAATCCATGGTATAATTCTATAAAAAACTCAATCTCGTTTCTATGGGGTAAATCATAACATCCTTTGGAAATACATCATAAAATTATTATATAACTTTAGGAAACTCTTCATGTTACTTGGATAAACATAATACAAAACTCATTAAATGAGAAGTAATACTAAGTGGTTAAAATATCCAAAGACTTGTACAATAATCCCTTTTATTAATAAAAACTGCATGCTCTCCTTTCATATCAAAAAAGCGGAATCTTTGGTGAAAAATGTCAAAAAAATCACACATAAAATATAACCAATCTATACCAATGATAACAAAATATGGATTTATCTGAATTAAAATTGGATCTAATGATAATTTTCTTGCCATCCAACTTAATAAAAAATCATGAAACACGTTTTTAAAACACATTCATCCTAAAAATGAAGTAGATAACTCCAAAACTCTATGAAATCTCTCTAATAGAAGAATTAACCAAAGAACTAGGGTAAATATAATAAATAATTTTGAATCATTGATTCAATCAAAAAGAATCAAGATTAAATAAAATGTAAATCAGACCATAAATAAATTTTTTTATTTTTAATTCATCTATTTATACTATATAAATTTTTTACATGTATAATTTATTCTCCTAGATGTTCTTTCTACCTAATATCTCATCTCCATTTGAAAGCCCATAGTCCCTATGTAACACCCCAACCTAAACCATTTGTTCCATGTAAGATATCCATAATACCTCATTCACCCCTTCATGTACTTAAGAGGATTCCAACTAGAAATGAGGGTTTAAAGTCCATCATTGGGAATACTATACTCTCAACATCATTTCCTTTTACCAATAATAAAAATATAATATAATAATTAGAGTAACATATGGAAAACTAAATAATCAAAAACAACAACACATGGAACCAAATTCATGAAAATAATAAAAATATGGGCTCTTTGAGTGGTAATACAAACCAAAGTAATGTTCATGTAGATAATAAATAAATAAAACTATGGTAATCCACCAATGTTTTTCCTAGACCTCCACCATCCCCATGCTCCAAAACTCATCCATATTCCATGGTCCCCTTACCCTTTCTTGGATCTTTATACATGAAGTATGTACACGCATCAAAATGAATATCCATGGTGTGAGTAACAAACCTAGTAGGACACCAATAATTCATCCTTGAAAAATGTTCACATGTATAACAGGTATATTCCATGATAACAATAATTGTGCAAACAAGAATAACAATCATGTGCTGAGAACCCATGTGTTAACCAATCAACTTCAATCCCCAGCTGTACCTACTTCAGATTCATGTTGGAAGGATGAAAGAAGATGTTAGAAATCATTAGAACTAGACACAAGGATATCTACATGCTACTGAGTAACCTCAAGGAAAAAAGTCTCAAGTCAGGCCATAAGGACGACTAGTGAACATGTTCTTGGTATCCTTAATTCATCGATTTTTAGAACATCTACTCAGTATCCTTAAGTTATCAACTTTGAATACAAGCCACAATGCTATCATGATCATACCCTACGTCACTGTCATCATCATCACACATCATGTGCACTCTCCCTCTAGGGAAAATCATACCATGATGGTCCACCTATCACAAATACCCTAAAAACCCACCAATGGCATGGTAACATACATAATAGGTTAGATCATAATAAGACAATCATAGCACATCATCATGAGAATATAGTAGAAAACATATAACAACAATTGTTCAACATCAAGTATGGTAACAAGATACTCTAGAAAACTCATGGGATTATTCATCATAAATGGGTCTCATAGGATACACATACACTCATGCGATCACACTTAAGAATGGGAAAAAATAATCCAAATAAAGGATTATACCATAGAAAAAATTTATAAATGATCCAAAAATGATAAAAAAAACTTTCTACCTCAATGTTGTTGATAAATAACTCTAAATTCATCAAGAATCAAAGACTAAACATGTCACACACCAATAGATAATGGGATCACACATCAAGTAATTCTTAACTTGGGTTATGGTTCATCAAGAAAGAGGTTTAGAATTAAGACTCAAGAGAAATACAAGCCAATAAGATCATTATAGAATCATATACATTAAGGAGTCCATAAATAGAATAAATTCTAAGTTATGTCAAAAGAAGGAAATCCAATTCAAGAGATCTATTTTCAATTGAAGAATGGATCATGAATTCATTATTGATTCTATAATATGGCCTTAGGAATATACAATAATAATAAATTCATCATCAATCCATCAATGGAAAAGAGATTCAATATGATAATTGAGAAGAAGAATACTCATGGTAATAATTCTAGGAAAATTACTTGAAAGAGACCATTATTATTGATAATTATAACTCCAGACAAAGGGGTTCATCATTAACATGTCAAATCCTCCACCAATATACCATGTAATAGTTAATGGATTAAGGTTCCATCAATAATCATCCATCAATAAGAGGTTTGAGAAGGTGATTCAAGAATATTTACCTATAGAACATTCGTTGTTGACAGTATATCATAATTCAATCAAGAAACATTATCAACATAGTATATTTGTCACTGATATATGAAGATGGGAAGAAAACATTATTGGATCTTCATGGATTTCATAGATCTGACATAGATCCATGCACATCTCTCGAAGAGGAAGGAGGATTTGGCATGGATCTAAATAAAACTCTTTGATTAAGAATTGTAGAATAGTTCTAATAAAGTATATATAAGGGGAGAATAATGGGAGTGCTGAGATTAAATAGATTAGTCTTAAAACTCAATTTATGGACATCAGGTTTATAATTATACAATTAAAGGGGTCAAAAATGTGTGGGATTAAAATCCCATGGGGTGATTTAATTTCACCCTCAGAATAGGTGCATCGGCTACCTGTTGGGCCTCACCACCTAGTCGGTGACACCACCAGTAACCACTAGGGTCTTTTGTAGCTATCAAACCTAATAAAACCACACCGGTTGGTTTATGGGTTCTACTGGTTAGTTGTTTATTGTTTTCTAACCACCATAAGGTCAATCCCTTAGTCAAAACTCCAAGCACTAAATCCTTGACCCTTGGCCTCTAAGATTCATCCTCTTAATATCCAATATCAGAGAAAGGGAAAGGGGGAATTAAATTTTATAAACTTGAAATATCTTATACATAGAAATAAAATTGTGATGTTGTAATTCTCCCCCTATAATTACTTTCTTCCCCTAAGAAGTACCTTTAAAGTTTGTGCTGAAAATACTCGTGCCACTAATCACGGGCAGCATCCTCTTGATCTCATGTCTCATCATGGATTTGTTCATGATGCCATAGAATCTGGACTAGTGGTATCATCTTCTCTTAAAGGACTTTCTTTCTCAAATCTATAATCTACATTGGGTGCTCCATGTATGATGTTTCGAGTTCCAGTTCAATATACTTTTAATTGATTCCATGCATAGGATCTAGAATGTACCTCCAGAGCTGAGACACATGAAATGCATCATTCATAAATCGATAGTGAAAAGGAATATCCAGATGATACGCCACTATCCCAACCCTCTCGGTGATCTCAAAGGGTCTAAAATAGCATGGTGATAGATTCCCTTATGTCATCAAATGTTAGTGGCCTAACCAAGGAGTCACTCTTAGGAAAACCTGATCACCTATAAAGAACTCCAAAGGTCTCCTTATGTGGTTGGAATATGAATTTTTTTAGCTCTAAGATATGATAAAACTCTTATAAATTATATAAACTCTCTCATAGGTCACCTATACCACATTAGGCCTCACAACAACTGGCTCACAAACCTCATGTTAATAGATCGGTGAATGACATGGCCTACCATATAGAGCCTCACTTGGTGACATATGAATTGAATCCTATTAACTATTGTCGTATGAAAAATAAACTAAGGATACTTGATTATCCTATTATCTTTTGAAGCCTATAACTCAAGCCCAAAACATATCCTCTGATATGTGAATCATCCACTTAAACTATCCATCTATCTGAGGATGGTATGTTGTGCTCAATATCAACTGATTCCTTAAGGCCTTATGTAATCCCTACCAAAAATGTGATGTAAAACATGTGTCTCTGTCAGATACAATTATAAATGGAACTAGATGAAATTGTACTATCTCATGAACATACATCTTCTGGAGCTCGTCTACTGAGTGAGTCTCAAAAATCGCAAATAAGTGAGAAAATTTTATCAGTCGATAAATAATCACCTAAAAATAATCACAAATTCTTGGGGTCCTGGGTAACCCCATCACAAATTACAATGTGAAATCCTACCACTTCCACATCCAATGGCCCAAAGGCCTTCATTTTTTATTTATTTTGATAATCCACATTTCAAGGGGTGAGGTGGAACCCTTACAAGGCCTGTAGGCGTAAGTATTACATGGCCCATAGGCCTTAGAAGAATTCATTTTCCCATAGGCTTCAATCACTACATACAATCCAGACTAACTAATTGGGAATGCTCCTCCCCAACATCTTCATCGTGAAATCAGCTCTCCACCTTTGCATGGTTGTTAGGCTAGGAATTCTTGTGCATGCACAAGCTTGTCCCGATGGCAGGTGTCATACCCTCTCATTCTTGCAATCCGTTTAGCTTATGTTGTGGTGAAAGATCCTTGATCATCCTCCTTATAGAGATTGTTCCTTGTAGGTCATCTAGTTTTCATCTGCACTTAAGGTAGCCCGAAGGCCTTTGAGGTGGCCCGAAGGCCTTACTGACCCAAAGGCCTGGGTGACCCGAAGGCCTTAAAGGACTCAGGGACCAAATTGGTGGCCCAAAGGCCCAAACGGGGGCATATTCCCAACTGCTACAGTGCCAAATAGTACCTGTTACATTACCTGCTACAGTATTGCATAGTTCCCGCTACAGTACTACTATAGTACCCCGGAAATAATGTCTCCACCTGGATTTGATCTCGGGTCTCCCTGATGCACTTACAGAGTCCTTACCAACTGGGATAAGGCTCATGTGCCTACCACTTCCATATGTGAATAGAAATTGGATAGAGAAAACCATGAGGATGTTGGTGCTCAACCTTTATTCTATGGCAGGTGAGTCATCGGGATATGAATCTAGTAGTGTCCCACTTCATCGATGCCCACTAGAATAGTCACTTGAAATCATTTCACATCCTTTTCACACGAGGATGTAATTCCCATATAGAGGTATGGAATTATCTCATCATATTATCTATGATGGAAGCAGGAACTGCAACTCTCCCATGCATAAGGATCACATTGTCTCTATCCAATGACCACCCAGGTGTCAGGTCACCTCTAGCCAGTTGTTCCTGCATCAAAACACACTCTAGGCCAGTTTCCTATCCAAACTTTACTCAGTATACTAAAAAATATGTTACTATAATGATCCATAATTTCATCAATGTAATTTCCCTTCTGAATATATAATTTTGTTATATTTAGTAATATAACGCATATGCACTACAAGATAAAACCAACTATGTTTTATTATATTAATTTAAACATTACATTTAGAGAATAAATGTGGCCATAATAATTTAATGTATTAAAATGGTACAAAAAATAGAAAATAAGATAACAATTATAGGAAAATTTAGATCTTGTGGATCCCCAGAATAATCACACTCTTGGACAACACTGTAGAAATGAAGCAGATTATTAGTAATGAAATATGAATTTTGAAAATGAAAATATATATATATATATATATAACTTTGAAAGAAAATATAAGTTAATGAATAATAAATGAAATATTAGTTATTTATATAAATTAGTTATCCCATATGACCATTACAGATTTGACCATTGGAATAGTAATCTAGCCATTGGAATAGTAACCTGGTCATTGGAATAGTAATCTGGAAGTTAGGAATATTAACCTGACCATTAGAATAGTATCATCAATAGTGTAAAATAATATCTAGCTATATTATAAAATGAAAATATGTCATATTATATCATGATACAAGTAAATAAAAGTTTTAAAAATGATAAAATACGTGTTCGTATTTTGTAAAACATATGTGTTTTATTTTGATTTTTATAAAAAATATAATGATTAAAAATAAAGTTTATTTTCCTAAAATGGTTTTATCAAATAATATTATGTTTTATTATATTGATAATATAATTTTTTGAGGCTTTAATTACTTTTTCAAAGGTTCTATAAAACTAATCATAATATTAAAATTGGTATTTTTCGAATAAATGAATATTTTATTTAAAAATTAAATTTCTCATATTTATAAAATTATTTTCATAAAATGGAATTTATTTTTATAATATAAATTTAAAAAAATTGGTTATGGTAGATTTTTGGTATTTTTATAAAATAGTTGAATTTTTAGTGAATAGTAAAATTTGGAAAAATATGATATTTAACATTATAAGCTAGATACATGATTTTTTTAGTCAATTATGGTATAAGAAAGAATTATTTCAAACTCAAATGTACCATTTAATATATATAGTCACAAGAATAAATACTATTGGTAGTCTTGAGCCAAAATAATTAACCAATAAATATAATATTCAAAAACACCCCTCTCCTCGCCTTATAAGTACCACCCATCACCACCCCTTCTCCCAACTTATAAGCCTTGGATATTGCCAAAATTTCTTCAAAATCCTCTCCCATGTGTCCTATTGTCATTTGTATCATCCAAATACCATTTAAATTAGCCTTAACGGGTATCCTAAGAGGAGGAGATAGAAGGAAGGAGAAAAATTCTTGGCTAACCACTTTTAATTGTATTCTTCTCAAACCACCCCTTATGTTTTCCATATACCTAGATATAGAAACATAAGTATCCTAGATATATTTATGTGTTATTATTTTGGTTTAATATTCATCTTCTAACCTCAATTATTTATATTCTAAAATGAAAATTTTGTTTACAATATGGTTGCTTCACTGCCTCCATGAACAACATAATTCATTTTTCTCCACTAGATTCATAGTTGTTTATAAAAACAATATTATGGTTAAATAACATTATAATAATTATATTATAAATTATTTAAATTTAAATAATTTTTTAATAATAATTTGATTAAATAAAATGAATCTAGTTTATGGCGACCAATAAAACGGCCAAAATGAACTAACCACGTAACTTTAACATTTTTAATAAGTGAATTGTCCCTATGTCAGAACAAGAAAGTATATTTGGGAATATTTCAATTTATATAAGTAAATTAATACCATTTTATTTCAATCCTATATTTTTATTCCCATTTGATAAGAACTTCAATAAATATACATAAGTGATCTGACCTTGGAATCATGAAACAAAGGCCCTCATAAAAGAGAAATTTAACTTTATATCTCATTGAAATGGTTATAAATGAACATAATAAAATTTTAATAAATAAAATGTAGATATAAAAGGTTTTTGATGAAGTAATTAATGAATTTTATTTTATTTTTCATGATATTAATTTCAAGTTAATAATGATTCTAGAACACAAGGTAAGGGATCTCTCTAAACCACCCTTTTTCTTTAGGTTGTGACCTTTATCTTTAATACTTGCATTATATCTATATTTAATGTTATAAAATGATTCTAAATTCTATATATATATATATGTCTATTATATATATAATTATCTTATTATCCCCTTATTTGATGTGGTAATACATGTATTAAGTTCATTTCTCAAATTCCTTCTTTAAAATCAAACCCAATTAAGGGGGGATTTTATATACCTAAATCCTTTTATGTAATTCTCATTCAAATATTTATTACCATTAATTATTTTATTAAATAAAAAATATATTTTAGGTATAACCATTCTAGTTTTCCTCTATTTTTTAAATAAAATTCCATACTCACTCTTTCTCTATAATTCTGTAACTGATTCCTTAAAACACTATTTTGAAAGTTCATTTCTATACCCAATTATCTACCCTTTCTTATGAAGTTGTTTCCTAATGAACACCTTATTTTGAGATTTATGATTATGTACTTATCTATAAACATACAAAATATTTAATTCCTTATCCTATTTGGAATCTTTATGAAATATCCTTTGATTAGGATATGTGGTAAGATTATGAAACCCATTTCTTTCCATGGGTAAGTATTTTGTTTATGCTTTATGATTGATTACATTTTATGAAAAACATAAGCATGTACAAGTTATGATATGTGTACCCAGATATAACTCTAATGCATTGGGTAATTTTTTTGTCTCATGAGACATTGTGTATGGGATTGGGGAGTAAACCTAATCCATGATGGGACTCTATCCACCATGTAATGTTGTCTTTGAAGTTATCCTTTACTTATTCTTTTGTCATGTTATATGTTGCTTCCAATTTATTATGTTTCCATGAACTTATGATACCATGTTCTTTATTTTATGCTCCCAGGTGATTACTCATGAGACTTATCTTTTATGATATCATTCTATGTTGTTTTACTCGCATGTTATTCCTGATTATCGTGTTTATTCCCTTACTGGTATTTATTGATCTCCCATTTATTTTATGTATTTCATAGGTTATCCTATGTGTTTTTAAGAGCTCAAAGTGATTTAGGATCACATTAAGGTAAATAAAACAAATTTGTTATGTTTTAGTTTCTTATTGATGTATTATGAACATATTCTTATAAAGACACTAGGCATCACAATCTTTGGGTTGTGTTTATTGGATGTTTATGTGAAAAATATTGTAATAGTTTTTGTAAAAAGATTGGGTCATTATAGTGACCACCAATGGATAACGTGACATTGAAATCTAATCCTCAGAATCATCCATCCTCCAGTCATCCAATAATCTCATCAGGCACAATTGTTCCTCGGAAGGTTATTCACCAAGCTCCTGAGTGACCTACGTCTTATAGCTAAGAGAATCTACAATGATATTACCCATATCAGGTGAATACATCATATCAAAGTAAAACATCTGTAGATACTCTACCCATCACCTCTGCCTCAATTTCATATCCCTATGTGAGAAGATATAACAAAGGATCTTATGGTCAGTGTAGATAACAAACCTATAACTAAAGAGATAGTGTTTCCAATAGTTCAAAGCATGGACCAAGACTTACAAATCTAGATTATGGGTAGGATAGTTCCTATTATGGGGTCATATCTATCATGGAACATAAGCTACTACATACTCCCTATGAATCAGTAATACTACCAAACTAATGCTTGATATATCACAGTATACAGCATAACTGATACCTGGATTATGAAGTATCAACACTGGAGTTGTATTAAACCTCCTCTTAAACTTAAGAAATACCTATTTACACTAGTATAGCCACTAGAACTTCACTCCCTTCTTTATTGATGCAGTCATAGATGATAATAATCAGAAGAAGTCCTAGATAAAATATTGGTAATATCCTACTAAACCCATAAATATCTCAATCTTGAACATGTTCCATGGATGTATCTAAGACATCACTACCTCCACTTTATCTAGGTCCATGGATATACCCATCTTAGACACTGCATGCCCCAACAATTTCACTTCCTAAATATAAAAGTTACACTTTGAGAGTTTATTATAAAGAGGATGTTCTTGAAGTGTACCCAATACTATCTCAATATGTCTAGAATGCTATTATGGGGTCAATGGGTAAATAAGGATGTCTTAAATGAACACCATGATGAAAGAGTCAAGATATGGGTGTAAGGCCTTATTCATGAGATCCATGAACACCGTCGGTGAATACCTCAATCCAAACAGCATCTCCAAGTGCTCATAAATCTCATACCTTCTCTAAAATTTCATATTTAGGATTTCATCCTCTTAAACCCCCAACTGTAGATAGATTGATCAAAGATAAATCTTAGAGAACCATTGGGATCCATATAACTAATCAAAAAGGTATTTGATCTTGGGAAAAAATATATTTATTCTTCACTATCACCGGGTTAAACTTCTAGAAAACTATATAGATCTAAAGAATATTGTCTTCTGTCTTGGAAAACAAGACAGGTGTACCCCATGGTGAAGTAATCTAGCTGATAAATACCTTTTTCTGTAAGTCCTCTAGTTGTGCCTTGATACCCTTTAACTCAGCTAGTTCCATAGGATAAGGGAGTATCGAAATTGGTTTTCCACCTAGAACAAGATATGTCTCAAATTCAACTCCTTTATTAGGGTAATTCCTGTCAATTAAACTTGGAATACATCTTGATATAGATCCATAATTGGAGGAAAATATTATCAAGCTACCACTGATCCTGTGGAAAGATCTAATCATAAAATCTAAACTACAATCATCCTGAACTAACTTAGGTTTATAAAAAATCTACCTGATCTCAGTTCTCATTCTTTGTTCATCATATACTTCTCTCCCTTGGGTGATTTAAATGACACTCATCTCTGGTAGAAATATTTTTGAGCTCAAAATATGGACAGCCAATCCATTCTTAGAATCACATCAAACCTCACCATAACCAGAATCATGAAGTCCCACAAATTTCCATAACCACAAATGACTATAGGATACTCTTAAAATTTATAAAGATAGTCTACTTCCATGAACAATGGTGTATCGAGGGAAACTAACTCAAAGGATAACTTGAATGGTAATTCAATTCCAGTAACAACTTGTGTAGATATGAAGGAATGGGAAGAACCAATATCAAACAATGTAGTGGATTAAGTAGAGGTGACCAAAATCATATCTCAAATAGTAAATGGTATCACATCATCTTCTAAATCCTAATCCACTAAATAAACATGGCCTACCTCAACTCCATGACCCTATCCCTGAGATGCATGACCAGTCTTAGTCGTTATCATATTAGTCTACTACTGAGGACCATGACCGGATCCCTGGGTTATAGATCACATTTATCCTCAACCCTTATGAAACCTAAGTCTTGAATATTTTGAGAAAAAATGATGAAGATTTTTCATTTTTCTCACTGTCAACATGAGCTATGAGGTGTTGTGCAGAACATATGATATTGATTGATCCTCTCATAGTTGAAACGTTATGGAACCCCTCCTAAGGGGTCTAAAGAATCCATACTCTACTCCACATGTGTACCACTTCTCTATTTAATTTCTCTAGTCTTCATTTTCCTACTACCAAAAGATTTACTCATCGTAGTAGTAGGAGTTCCACCCACCTAAACACCAAAGCGTGAAAGAAAAAAATTGCTCGATCCTCTATATCCTTCTCGATATTCAAGGAATTATATAAAACCTCGAGGTATGTCACTAGATCAAAGGTCCTGACCTATCATATGATGTCTGAGTGAAGATCAATCTTAAACTTCTTGGCCTTTTGTTTATTTTTTTTACAAATATGGGAATAAAGCAATGTAGATTAATGAAATAATAAAACTATGTAAACACTATCATGGACCCTTTCTGTAGCTCCATGTACTCCTGTGAAAGGAATATATTTAACATATCTAGGAATAATTACCTAAAGAAAAGTTTCTTGAAAGTCTCCTAGGTGAGACCCTCATGTCTTTTATCTTATCCCATGATGCCCCGCCAATGCTTGGAAGGTCACTACAGCATGATCTCTTCTAGTTTCACCTTCTGATCCTCAAGTTCCTTAATGAGGTCTAAGACACCCTAAATGATATTTATTCAGTTTTTTTCATCCTATGTCCATCCATTTCACTATAAGGCTAGTGGATGCTAGAGATACAAATCTCTAGAATAGTAAACCATGGACCCTATCACACCTTCACCCTAGGAAAGAATAAGTTGAAGGACTCCTGGGTATATTTTTCCTACTTCTTGTGAAACCAGAGTAGGTGTGGGGGTGTTATTTATAGCACCCTTCTGCATATTATGTAGTAAAATAGGGTAGTCCTTCCTAGAATAAGTACATTGGCCCACGTCAACTAGTAAACCCGTCAGTCTTCTATGAGGTGAAATATTCTATAACATGAAGGGAAACATTTAGATCATTTAATATATATATATATATATATATATACTAATCTAAGGGATAAAAAAGGTTTATCTAGGAGGATACCCACAACCCAAGGTATATCTCTCTCAACACTAATGGAGTTCATGTCCCTACACATTAGTCACAGTCATATATATATATATAACATAACATTATTCTTAGTTAAATTAATTAATTTCATCATAGATATATCAAAACAAAAAAGAGAAAACATATATATCACACAACCGAGTATAATTCTATACCAAATAGATATCACAAATCAAGGAATTAAGTTTAAAAACTAATGTGCATAAAAAATAGGTATATATATATAGAATATGATCCTATGTTCCTAGAACTGATTCATGAATACACCTAAAATGTCATAAAATTGTAATAGCAATCTCGTTAATGGTAACTCAGAGGTCTATTACACATGAGATGGACAGGAACATGGACACTATGCTACCCAATCCCCACACAATTTAACTCCTTTCTACAAAGTCTTAGTTTAGTCAAAAATAAAATATGAAAAAAGGTGTTTTGATACCATTTTTTACACCCTCACCCAAACCATCGGGTCCATTTCATAGAGCCACAAGACCTCATGTGTGCCTCCTCATACGCAAGAAGCTAAAGACTAGAAGTGATGGTCCAAATTTCATCAGTGGGGAGATTATACCCTCACTATCATGTCCTTGCTCCAATAATAAAAATATAATATAACAATCAAAGTAACATATGGAAAACTAAATAATCAAAAGTAACAAAACATGGCACTCGAGTCATACAAAAAATATATAGATGGGATCCCTGAGAGGTAAGACAAACCAAAGTGGTGTGAAAGTGGTTGATAAATAAATAAAACTATGATAATCTTTGAGATTTTTTCCTGGACTACAACCATCCCTATTCTCCACAACTCAGTCATCCACCATGGGCCCCTTTCCCTTGCATGTATCCCTATATATGAAGTCTGTACATCCATAAAAATTCTCATACAATATCTGAGTAATAAACCTAATAGAAAACCACTAATAAATCCTTAAAAAATATGAAAATGTATAATAGATATATTACATGATGACAATAAATGCACAAATAAGAATAATAATCACAGATCAAGAACCTGTGTGCTAATCAATCCACCACAATCCCCAACCATACCTGATTCAGATCCATGCATTAAATATGAATGAAGATGTCATAAATGATTAGTGTTATCCATAAGGATATCAACATACTACCCAGTATACTCAAGGCATAAAGTCTCAAGTCATGTCATAAG
This sequence comes from Viscum album, assembly GCA_963277665.1. NCBI lineage: Eukaryota > Viridiplantae > Streptophyta > Magnoliopsida > Santalales > Viscaceae > Viscum > Viscum album. Next base: position 1,183,691,979 of record OY728135.1, read on the forward strand.
GCTGAGTAGTAAACATGCTCTTGGTATCAGCAATTCGTTGAGTTTCATCACATCTACTTATTATCCTCAAGGCATTAAGTTTTGGGTTGATCCATAAGGCCATCATGATCATAGACTGTAAGTTATCACCATCACATTTCATGAACACTCTCCCTCAAGGGAAAATCATACTAAAATGGTCCACTATCATGAATACCAAGAACAAACTACAATGGCATGGTAATATACACAACTAGAAAGATCATAATCATACAAGCATAGCACATCATCATGATCATATACTAGAAAACATATAACAACATGTGATTAACATCAAGCATGGGAATAAGCTACTCTATAAAATCATGGAATTAGGAATCTTAAATGGGTCTCACAAGATACACACACCATCTTATAATTACACTCAATCATGGAAAAAATAATCCAACACAACGATTATACCATGGAAAAAAAATGTAAACATGAGACCCAAATAGTAAGAAACTTACTACCACAAGGTTATTGATGAAGTAATCCAAAGTTCATTAAGGATCTAAGACCAAAAACATCGCACACAGATGTATAATTGGCCCACATATTGAGGAATTCCTAAGTCGGGTTCTAGTTCAACAAGAAATAGGTTTGTAATGGAGACTCAAGAGAAATCTAAGCCAATAAGTTCATTCTATAATCACATACCTTAAGGAATTAATCAATGAAATCAATTTTGAGGTATGTTTAAGGAAGAAAATCTAATTCATTGGATCCATTTTTGATCAAAGAATGGATCATGAATTCATTTTATATTCTATAATAGGGCCTTTTTTCTAGCCAGTGATCATTAATTAATCATTAATCTATCAAAAAAAGAGACTCAAGATGAAAATTAAGAATAATAAGATCACATGATGATATTTATAAGAAACTTTCCTGGAAAAATCCACCATTATTGAGAATTCTAACTCCAATCAGGGGGTTTCTATTGACATGTAGAATCCTACACTAATCTACCAAGGAAGCATCAATAGATTAAGGTTTTATCACCAATACACCATCAATAAGAGGTTTAAGAAGGTGATTCAAGAACACTTACCCATAGAATGTTCTTTTTTATGGTAGATCTTGATTAGATCAAGAAACATCATCAAAATGGTTGATCTATCAGTGATCTATAAATATAGGAAGAAAACATCATTGGATCTTCATGGAATTCACATATCTGACATAGATCCTTGCACATCTATTAAATAGGAAGAATGACATGGAATAGATCAAAATAAAACTCACTGATTAAGAATTATTGAATTGTTCCAAAAAAGTAAATCCAAGGGGAGAATAATGAGAGTTCCATGATTAAATATAGGAGGTCTAAAATTTGATTTATGAACATTGTGTTTAGAATTAATAAATTAATGGGGTCAAAAAAACATGGGATTAAAATTCCATGGGAGTATTAATTTCACCCTTGAGCTAGGCACATCAGCTACCCGACGGGCCTCACCGGCAAGCCAGTGGAACCATCTACTAGTCAGTGGGATCTATTTTATTCTATAGACCTAATGAAACTCTATTTAATATCCAATGGGTTCCACTATCTATTTTGTGTCTTTTTTCTAACCACTCTAAGAGAGAGACCTTCCTCAAAAATCAAACCACCAAATCCAGGACCCTTATCCATCAATATTCATCCACTTAATTACCCATATCAGAGAAGAAAAAGGGAAAATGAATTTTTATAAACTCTGACTATATCATATATAAAAATAAAACAATGATGTTACACCTTGAATATGACTTTATCCACCTATATGTCCCATGATAACACCAACATGCATTGATACATCATAATTTCATCAATTTTTTTAATGTTGAAAAGGTCATGGTGGTAATTAATATTGATGGGGTGGTTTTAATTAATGGTATAGAACATCACAATCCACTAAATTCATCTCTATACACCTTATAAATAAGGTCACATGAATTGATGGTGTCTCACATATCCATATAAGAATAATTTACCAACCTGGACACCAAACTAACCAGACTACCAATAGATGATTGGAAACTACCAGATTTAGATTAATGACACCATGTTGTCATCTAGTGTATATAGATATGGTGAAACCTCAATTTTCATAAAAAATGATAATTTCATCTAAATTCACTCTAAACATGATTCTATTGACCAATATCTTGGAAAGATATTGTCTAAGATAACATGTTATTTGTTATCTCAACCTTCACCAATAAATTTTTAAAGGTACTTAGAGAAAAGATACTCAGACATAAATGAATTTATAGTCGAAAGTAAATCAAAAAATTTATATCCATCCACTTCTCATTAGTTTAAAAAACTAAAGCATAATGTAATAATTCCATGAATCTCACAACAAACTTTGGTATAATGTAATTTACTTATTGTATGACCAAAATATTATAATAGTGATCCACTATAAAATTATTTGATAATAACTCATTTCTAACCTATTCTTGAAATTGATCCCACTAAATCATAGGCATGTCTTATACACATAATAAGATCATCCACCACTATTAAGCTTCTCTATATAATAAACTCACTTTTAGGGTAATCTTATGCTTTTCTTATGTTTAAATAAAATAAAAGGTTATATATATCTTATTGATTCAGCTCTCAATATCATGGTTGAATATTAAACTTGAATACATAATAAGTTTCAATAATAAAAAATGATTAAAAGTTTTTTATCACTACCTTGTAATGTGATTAGATTAATACTCTGAAAAACTACCTCTAGTATTGACTGTAACTCCTCTGGTTGATCCCCATAGCAATAAAAAATAAGTGTCATATTGTAGATGAATAAATAAACATTATCCTAAGGATAAATGAAGTTGTTTATAACTATTATCACATAAATTAACACTTGTTAATCAACATATTATATATGACACACTCAATCATATATCCTATAACTATATAATATGTTTTTCCTTTCTATAATAATTCCTAATGGTTAATATACTTTCCCTTATTAATGATTTGTAGATGATTATAGTATTTACCTAGAATCATAAGGGGGGCTGTATCTGTTGTTCTTTTCTCTAACCTATTTCACATATTATATTCAAATAATACTACTATATTACCAAACCAATAAAATTTTCATAAATTTCTATTCCAAACTTCATCCCAAATAAATATCTGATAACAGCATTCCATGAATTGACCCTATCAAGATCCTCTAGAGTCAACAATGAGGTTGGGGATGACACTCCAAGCCAACCTTCAATAGTAAAAGGGTTGAAGACAAGTATCTAAGTTATGAACACACATATGAAAGTCATTTTCTTTTAAAATAAAATTCATACACTAAAAAATATAGATCCTAAAATATGATAAATAGAAAATTTAACAATAAAATATGATTAAAAGTTGTAACAAGAATGAATGTTATAAAACAATATGAAAACACCTAAAAATAAAATCCTCAATATAATCATCATGTAATACATAAAAATAAAAATAAATTTTAATAGAATATAATTCCCAAAAAACACCTCATTCCCAAGATAATTTTTTACAACACCACATCTAACTCATTCCTATAAATTTATAACATTTATATAAAGTAGGAATGAGTAAAAAATACTCAATAGGTTAATCTAATAACAATATATGTCAATGTAAATAGATCATACAAATTCATTATTGAATGAAATAAATAAAATGGGATAACCAAGTAATCCCTAAGTAAGTATAAATCTACCCAAAGGTCATGTCAAATATACTCCTCAAATTATATGATAGATATATGTAGTATAAATCACATAAAATACAGAATAATAAATCCCATGAAGATTAACCCAAACTGACACATCACTACTAGTATCAGGATCAATCCACCTATCTCTCATACATTATAAAAAACCTCCACATCTATACCATCCAAATCATCTCAACATCATAAGAGAATGGGAGAGGAAAAAAATCCCATCCATTTCCACATTTATATTTTGAGTGAAAATTTCCATAATAAATATAAGAATACATGATTCATTAATACTAAAATAAAAATAATATAACATAATCACAACTCGGTTCCCCACATAGGTAAACATAATCCAACATCAAACCACCATCAATATCATCAATATCAACATTCCAGTTTATCCTCTTACCCACATAAATGATTTTAGGTGGATCATAGAAAAATACCCTAGAATAGTAGCTACACTAACCTCCATATAAACTAACCATAATATAGTTTCTAAGAAGAAACATATTCATAAACACCTCCTCATATCTTGTTCATTGATATAAAATAAAACCACCACTTTGATCATAAGTCACAACTCGTTAATGAAAAATATTTATACAAAACCATACAAGAATAATCATCCTTCAATCTAATATTAAAAATAATTATTATAAAGTTTTTCAAATGATTTTGAGAGATTACATAATCCAAAACCAAATATAGTAGTATCCCCATGTTTTCCAACACTACCCCATGCCGTAAGAGGTGCAAAAAAGATATAGTTTAGTATTTTTAATGAATAAAATGCCACTTTAACATGCCACACTTGAAAAATATTGGAATAAAAGGTTAAAAATTTATCAAGAGTTGTCACACCTTAATAAAACTTAAAATTTTGGTAAATCATTGTGCCATCTATCACATCACTATGCTAACATCCAAAACTAATATTTTTAATTATCACATTATGTGTTGACATGTCAAATCACTAATCATATTCTCATTACACTATCATTTCAGGTTGTAAAACCATACTTCCAAACTCCATAAAGTTGTATAAAACCTATAAATATAACAAAAAATAATATTCACCATCAAAATATCAATATATAAATAAATCATGAAATGATACTCAAAAAAATTTGAACATGAAATATATTTCCCATTGTTTTTAACCATAATTCAATTTTCCATTTACCAAGTTCATTATATCACTAGTTAATCATGAATTATTTATATATTATAAACCAAAGGTATGATTTAGTCACAAATAATAAAATTTTTAGATAAATAGTCACCAAACTTAATCCTCCTTGATAAATCAATCTTCACTCACACTTACTCACCCATTGTTCTTAAAACATATCATATTCTACACATCAAGGAACTCAAGAGAGTTTCTTAAAAAGGATAATAGATTAGAAATATTTGATGTAAAGAATTTGGTTTTTACTAAACCCTTTTTATAAATTAAATTCTACTTCTCTTATTTGATTACTCATCTTAATAATTTCCTACTTAATTATTTTTCTTCATAATAGATTTAAAATCTATATTAATATTTAAATCAACCATTAATGAACCATGATTAATTAATTTGACCAATGTAATTTTCACCTTCCTTTATCTAATCTCATCAGCACCCACTCCAAAATAATAGATAATTTTTATTTAAAATAATTTAAAATAAGAACTAGTTAAACAAATAAGTTCTATAATTTTCAAATATATCCATAAATTCAATCATTATATAGTCTCATTAAAGTCAAAAATTAGGGAAAAACCCTATTTTGAAATTAATAAAGCACTCATAATATTATTTTAGGGTCCTCTTCAAATCCAAAATTTTTATTTTATACTTTATATGAAAAATGAAAAAAAATCCCTTAATTTTCCCAAACTCCAAGCAATAAAATTATAAGTCTCTGCAAAATATTAGCATTGGATCTTCTTTAAATACCCTTGGGTCCCTATCATATGCACATGTGAACCCTCTATATTAAGGGTGTAAAATATCACTGTATGTGTTAGTGGTTATTTATGGAATTCCAATAGGTGATGGAACATACTAATATATGAGATAGTCGGACTATGGTAGGGGAAAGAAATATCATCTAACCATTAAACTATAAAAGTTTGTTTTGAGGTTAAATTGTGATATTGGTTTCCCCTTTTCCTTTTATTGGTATAAAAAAATAACAATGTGTGATAAAAACTTTTGTAAAAGGAAAGACGTGATCCCCCTCTCTTTTTTATCAATTTCTTATTTAATAGGAAAAAAAAGTGATCTAAATTCATTATATATCTCAAAATCTATTTCTTTAACACACTGGTAAAATCATATTTAATATAAAATATGGAAGTAAAAAAATCAATAATATATCTAAAGGGGGAATTTCTGGATTTAAAATTCTATTATTTCACCATGTAGTTCAAATTCTAGTTCATAGGAAATAGGTACGAAATAAATTATTATGTATCTCAAGGAAGAATATTATGGGATTTTAATTTCCATTATTTTACAATATTGGTCAAATAAAATTTAACTGATAATGGGTAAGTAAAATCTATGTTATTTATCAAGTGATGCATTTATGATATTTATATTATCTTATTACATGATTTTGTATAGTGCTTTTGGTCTTGATTTGTGTTGTATTGGGTTGACTTACTGTGATTTCCTCACAAGATTTGTTGGGTGGGTAGCTTGAAAGATAGATAGGTGTGATACACCTATCGTCTAGTCCTTTCTTCACATGTCAGTGTGTGTAGGAGGGGTACTCTGCCTCATTGTGTTTCCAGCACAGCACAACTTCTGGAAGGGGGTAACGTATTATCACTAACTGACTACACTGCTACATTGTTTGTTAGGGGGAGGTGAAACTTTTTCCCTTTCTTATCTTGATGTTTGATTCTCCTTAGACACTCAAGACCATTCAATTTTCTTTGATTCTATATTCCTTATGTCATTTTGACTTTTTTGTAATGGGTTCCCTCTTTCTCATATATCAAAATAGGTTCTCTTACTTTTCTATTTAATAAAAGGGGGCTTGACCCTCAACCTATTAAAAAATATTATAATTATTATAATGATTTTTACGAATAATATTTATATTATTAAATCTCATTTGTGTACCCTTTTTACACTAGGGACTTCCATGACTTTTTAATAATCATAAATCATGTTTATGAATATAGAAAAGGAGAGATATATACCAACATATCCACATCGCTCAAGTTATAAAATGTTATTAGTATGATTCAATCAACCTAGGTTTTTATGACTATCAATTTTATTTTGTCTAATGACATCATGTGTGTGAATGAGATATAGATAATGTCATTATCATGAAAATAAAATCATAAGTTCATATAATTGATCTTTCTTAAGAATTATTATTGAGGTTAATTTATACATCCAATTAAATACAATGTGATCACACATTTCCCCTACCAAACTTTCCAATTATCCAAATGTCATACTTTTATGCATGCGAACAAATCTGATATCATCTTCAAGAAATTTACCACCCATGATTATAATCATACTCAATAATTGTTTGATTAGATAAAAATATGGAATGATGTAATATGAGGGTCAAATCATGAAATTTTTTATATCATATGTATCTCAAAACATAGGTTAAATACCACATGAGTAACATTCCATGTGAGATACCATGATAATGATAGTTGTATTTATCATATAGTGCTTGTCATGTTGGTTCATATTTGGTTTAGAAAATACCTACCTATAAACCAAGTGATAATTTTATATAATAAAGATATTGTATATAATACTTATTCACGCTAACATCACATCACAATCATATTTTCTATGATGGTTTTTGGTTGAGGATAAAAACCTATAGTATGCTACTACCATGAGGATTATTATCATTATAAATTATTCTAAAAGAAAAAAAGAAAAAAATTGAATAATAAAATAAATAATTACATTGATAAGTAATGTTATATATGATATAATCATTATCTTCAATTATCACCACATAATTGGCCTTTTATGATGAAATTTATAACACATTGTTTCGTGATGATGTTGAGAAGGTGTCAAGGTATTAAATTTAATAGGAAGATAAAATTTCTAATTGATTGTTTGAGGAGAATTATTTTTTTATAAAAAACAAATTATACTTGAAAATACACGTAGTTTTACTTAGACCAAACCGATTCAGTCTATAAGTTCCCATAAATTGTATCATGTGTGTGAACTAAGTATCTCTATAAGATTTTTTACTCACATTAGTCATAATATATCATAAAGAATCATTTTTTCATGTTTATCATTGATAAAGGATAATTATATTTTTATATTCTAAATATTTATTAATATAAAATATATAATATTAATTATAACCTAGTATAAGGCTTGATGAGATTGGAATAAGGCTTCAAGTATAGATCGAAGGATCATGTATAAAATGGTGTCATTGATGGGTGATATATGCAAGGTGGTATCGATGATCAAAGACTATGATGGGTATAGGGGACCCAGTGGGTACCCTGATTGGAAAGATGAGATTTTCTATAAGGTGAAAGGCTTGGTATTGGGTGACTAGCACACTTCTGGTGAGATGGTGAGTTGTGTGAAGGGATATGGTCCATGTGTGCCACTACATGTGTTTTCTTGCCTATTATTTTGATAGGAAATTAACCTAATGGGGAGAGGTATTTCGAATCTTGGCCCATCCATGAGTGATACAGCACTGGCTTGACTACTATGGGTGAGATATAGTTCTTCTATGCGTGAATTTTGGATATTTTCTTGAGTGAGTAGGATTGGTTCATGATATCAGACCAACATGAGCAAGAGAGATAGGTCATTATGTGATGTGATGTGTGAATGATGGACCATACCTTGAGTGATAAGGTAATGGGTTAGGGTTTGGACATAGGCCCTTACTCTATCCCTTTGAGTAGTGGGTAAAGGTCTTATAAGATTCTTACCCTGAGTCTTCAGGTATAGGTTGGGTTATGAGTGTGATGAAACAAGGAAATGAGGTGGATTCTAGCATGGGGTAAAAGCAGGTATTATTGGGTTTCATGGTGGATTAGTTAACACATGATGACCTGATGCACATGGATTCATGGTATCTTGGTTATCACACGATGTCTGATGTGCTTGTGTGACATGTTTATTTATTTATTTCCTCATGCATACATGTACATGATGGAATATACTAGAGTAACTTAGTGAGACCCTATTGAGATGTAATTTTCACATCCTATATGGGAACTCTGATGTGACTTCATACCTTATGTTACTTTCAGTTCAAATCATAGTATGTGCAATGTATCAGGCTAAGATAGCTCAATGGTATTAGGTGATTGGGTGTGTAGTATGTAATGGGTATGGCATTAGGGCATGTGTGTGTATTATTTTTCTTTTCTTTTATTTTTTATATGGGATTGGACAAGTGGAATATAAATGCATGTTTCTTAAGATCATGTGACTGTATAAATTCCATATAGAACATTTGTTATATCATTATGTTAATTGATTTGTGAAAACTATGATTATTTATATAATGGATATTGCTTAGTTATTTCTACTTTGTGTTTGAATCTAATTCAAGGGAATAGTATCCCCATTACATGGATTGGTTCCTCACCACTAGTCAGAAACTTATAGGGTATGGGGAGGTTCACCTAGGGTCATATAGCTCCACGATTAGGGGAACTATGGAATAGCTTCCAAACCATGGTGTTACATAGTGGTATCAGATTTTTTTATTAATATTTTGGAAAATAGTAGACAGGTGTACTAGTAATGTGCTGGATCTTGTGATGGACCTTGGATTGGTGAGACATGAACACCTTTATAGTGGTAATTCCTAGTTACTAGGGGTATGATATTTTTGTTCTTGGTTTACATTGTTATGATTGAGATGTTTATTTAATATGATACATTTGTTGAATATTTTTATTTATGTTTTTGGCCCTTTCCCCATTAGAAATAGGCATGTATACATGTATCATATTTGGAACATAGGATTCACATGACATATGTATTCTTTTGATTGATTTGTTTTACTGATGAGATGTTCAATTATTTAAAGTTTCAAAAATAACTTATATGGAATTTTTCTATATAACTTTTTGGTGGAATTATACTCATCTAGAATTTTGTTTTCACTCATAAGAATTATTTTAGTTACAGGTCATGTGGATCTATTATGGGTGTTCCTTGGTGATGACTATAATGTCCCTTTATGAGAGGGATGTATAGTGACCCTTAGTGGTTCGGTGTGGTCATTAAATACATCAGTGATAGAACCCTGATGAGTTTGATGCAGGCAGTTAATTCCTAAGGGATAATCAAAGTGTGGGAATTGAATTTCCTTGAGGATTCCAATATCAGTTATTTAAAGTGTCTAAAACAACATATATGGTGTTTTCCCTTGTATTTTATTATTAGAACTCTACTTAACTGAATCTGGTAGTTGAGTAAAGGAATAGGAAACAACTTTTACTTTTAGGATGTGAGGTGCTTGAAGCATTTTTGGGATCAAGGTTGGGTGAGAGGGTAGGATCAGTAAGATGCATGGCCCTTCTATATTAGATTCACTTTCAATGGCATAGTGATATAATGCTCAAGTGATCAGTTTTGGGATGATTCACTTGTAGTGGGTGATTTTTTAGTTTTCCTTGGAATGAGTGAGATGCCTCATTTCCTTTTGAAGGAAATCATCAAGGAATGATTCATTTAGATGGCCATACATGAATTTGTGGTCAATGATTTAGGAATGTGATCCTAGGATAGATAATAATTGATTCTTAAGAGTGAGTTAGGTTATGTGATTTGGTTTTATGGGAGCATAAATTCATTGTGTTTGGGTGAGATCATGTTAAATAGTGAGCAAAGACCTATGAGATGTTATCATAGGATGACTATACCTCAGTAATAGGGGGGTGAGGTTGGTAAGTCAATCCAGGAAAATCCCTAGTGTTCGAGGGCATGTTTACACTGGTTATCTGTAGTGCCTATTTTTTTGTGGATGGTTGAGCATCCATATACGATTTGAGGACCAATATGTTCAATGAGGTTCTTGATATCAGGGTTTCTTGGGGTTAATAGGATGGGTGAGAGTAGTGTTGGGACCTAGTTGGGTCTGTGCTCGAGGAGCAGTGTAAGGTAATCCATATAGTGGGGAGTGGACCATTGGTTGTTGAAGGTGAAATCCTCACAATAAGTGTATTTTAGGATGGAGAGGATGGTGTTCCGAGTGAGCTGGGAATGGGTGGTGATCGTCATTTTGGGTTGGTTCTTAGTTAGGAGTGGGACAGCCACGTCCAACCATTACGTTTAGTAATGGATGAAGCATGGGATGTGGAGATTAGGTTTTGGTTTTATAAGGTGATGATAGTGATTCTCCTATAGTGTATGGAATCACATCAGTCATGGGTGTATAGACCTCATGATTGAAGGGTTGTGGATAGGGTGATACTGGTTGATGGATGGTTGAGGTGGCATTATTATACTATTTTGTGGTAATATGTGTTGGCATCTAGTTCTTTAGAGAATACTAGAATAGATATATAGATACGATATCGGTCAGAGTTGATGCATTTGAATTCGGCTCAATGTTGAATTGGTGTGATCCAATACTGAGTCGGATCAGTGGTGCATTGGTGTAGGTGGTTAGTGATTCAACCATATAATTACACCAAGATTCAAGTTCATACTTAAGTGTGGTTGTTTGAAAAAATATTTTATTCCTCTAGGTGTTAAGGAATTGTGACTGAGTGAGGTAGTGTGATGAAGCATGGTGGGTGTGGATGAGAATTTTTAGAATAGGTTGGACATAGGAGGTCTAATCAATGTTTTTCATAGAATTGGTTGTGGTGAGGTGGAAACCATGTCTATCATGTTGTTGGAGCACTGGAAGATCAGGTTTGGTAGGACATTCCTATGGTGGAGAGTACCATGGTTTAGAATAGGGCTTTTTTAAGGTAATCCTTATAGTTTGGAGAACTATGATCCTTATGATGAATCATTTGAACACATTATAATGCCCTAGGATGGATGGGTTTGATTGAGTGTCATCTCGATATGGGTTTTGGTAGTGAGTGTGTGGCTTGGAAATCGATGAATAGTGTTTTCTGGTTGTTGGATTTGTGCAGTGGAAGCACATTCAAAATTTTGGAGTAGAATTTGTTAATTACTTAGTTAATCAATGATTATGGTGTATTGGGTTTGATGGTTGGAAGACTATTGCGGCTTATTGAGGATGAGAAGTGTTATGGTGGATATTTTGTAATGACTAGTGAATTTTATGGTTGTCGTGTTGTGGAACAATTTTGAATTATTTATCTAAAGCATTGTTAATTCCCTGAATTGGGAATCTAATTAGGAATTTGAGTGTTTAAATATCTTCTTAAGATGTTTTTTGATGTGTAATGAGGATCAATATGGGTTTTCAAGTGCTCGGGTGAGAAAGATATCAAATTTAGGGTGTCCATACAATTGAAATTTTATCTGCAGAAAGGATCCACAGTATAGTAGTGAGAGTTTTATTCGGGTATTGATGTGGTGGAGAGTACCATGTCGTAGAGAAAATAATATTTCATGGGTGAGCCTCTTATAGAGGGGTTCCCTGTAACATATCCCCCATGCAGCTGAAATTTTAGGTGCAAGCAGTCACCACGACATAACATTGAGAGTTGTGTCATGGTAGGGATGTTGGAAAGCGCACCACATCATAGATCAAAGGTTGTTTCCTAGGAGGGTTTCCTAAAGTATGGTGCCATGTAGTTTATCCCTTAGGGTATATTCTATAGGAGGGGGAGGATATCAGAGTTGGGCACCCTGCCCCCTCATGGGTGACTGCACCGTAACCAAAGGGCCACGATGTAGTGTTCCGCTGGTAGAGATAGATCATGGTGATTCGTGAGGGGTTACTCCATGGTGGGGGATGTCAAATTCATCCCTTAGACTAGGAACTAAGGTTCCATAACATGGTTTATGCTCAGTGTGGAAAGGGAGACTGTTAATTGACCAATCTACCCCCCCATTCTATTTTTAGGGGAAAGAGATGATTATGGAGAGGTCCATTCATTCATCTACTCACCCTATACTTACTTCCTTGACTCCCCAATTGAAGGGGAGGGTTTTTTAGGTGATTTTATGGTGATTCTAGGTACAATCCTCCTCTTTCTCCCTTTATTATTCCTTTCTATGGATTTTAATGATTTGTGATGTGTTCAAGTTAGGGATTTAGTGATGATTTCACCAGATCATGGTGAAATCATCCCAATTCGAAACTTCATGTTTTCATCCTTCTAGGTCCTTCTTTAGCCATGTTGGAAAAAATACCCATCGAATTGGGATCATTTCAACATGATCTGGTGAAATCATCACTAAATCCCTAACCTGAACACATCACAAATCATTAAAATACAGAGAAAAGAATAATAAAGGGAGAAAGAGTAGGATTGTACCAAGAATCACCATTAAATCACATAAAAAACCCTCCCCTTTAATTGGGGAGTCAAGGAAGTGAGTATAGGGTGAGTAGATGACTGGATGGACCCCTCTATAATCCTCTCTTTCCCCTAAAAATAGAATGGGGGGTAGATTGGTCAATTAACAGTATCCCTTTCCACACTAAGCATAAACCATGTTGTGGAACCTTAGTTCCTAGTCTAAGGGATGAATTCGACATCCCCCACCATGGAGTAACCCCTCACGAATCACCATGATCTCTCTCTACCAGGTGTAACGACCCGAATCTGGAGTCACTCAACTGGTGCCCGTACCTGGTTCGCCACATGACCTCAAGTGCATTCCCCCGAATGCCAGAGGCTACCGACTAGCAGCGAGGGTCTTGGGTAAGGTAGTTGGGGGAACTATGCCCTCATAGGTAATGGAAATAAAAGGAAGGAAATAATATATAACAGTAGAAGCAGTAAGCAACATTCTCATCAGAATTTAACAGCGGAAGACTTTATAAAATAATAAATAACTGGAACTAAAGATATGATGCATGGCATGTTATAAGTCTAATAAAACGGCCAAACAAAACAACAGGCTGGAAGCAATATAGTAACAATGAAAAGGAAAAACAAAGAATCCAAAAGCCTCCTCAGCATCGCAAGCCATAGCTTGGTCCCATGCTCTCTAGATCCACAGAAATCACGTGCTTGAAGTAGAAGGGTCACAATCTCTATCCACACCTGCAACCATATAACCTGTTTGGGCCGAAAAACAGGACCCAAACAGGGTGTGAGACTAATCCCAGTAGGCAACCACCACAAGATTTGTGCCCTACTGTCAGTGAGTGATATAGAAAAAGTAAAGGTAAATAAATGCAGTAAACAATTCTACCAATTACCATTCACATTCATTTAAATACAGAACCAGGGAAAACCAGCAAATTTTTCTATTCCAAGATAAGCAAGTAACACAACAGGTATCTAAAAAGACTACCTAACACAAGCAGTACAAAACCCAAGCTTGTTCTTTGGCTTGGTGGACTCGTCACAACCAACCATCAAAAATTAAACTAACTCTCTGGGTGGCTTAAACTAGCAGACCCCTATAGTCTAGTAATCAAACAAGGCACAGACACTCTGGGAAGCTCTTACGTCAATTCCCCTATGGTCTTGCAACGATAGTTATAGACTCTCTGAGGAAGCACTTATGTCTAATTACTCATATGGTCTAGATGCGTGGGTAAACTAAGAACACTCTTGGGAAGCACAAAGTCCTATTCTCGTAGGTCCTATGTACGAAACTAAAACCAACAGACCCTCTAGGGAAGCACTTAATCGTCTATTCCCTCTTTGATCTCCCGCACCAGGTTCTCACAGCCCTGAGTAGTCCAGTCGTGCGTAATCGACTGTTAGAAGCCCTAAGGAATTTAAACAACTACTTGGCTAATAGCTACAAAAACATCCACAAGCATATAAACAATAGGCAATACATGCAATCAATTCAACAGACATACTAGAAATGTGCAAAAAGGATTGCCTCGTAGGAAAACTGTGCCAAACGAAAATCAACAGCCAAAACAAGGGAAACACCCATGGGGTGATCCTCAAACAAGCTAACAACAATTATTAATCATCTAATAACCTCAATCATACAAGCAATCTAAGGCAGATAAATAAATAGGGTCAAAACCCTAACCCGAGACACCCGATACATGGGTATCCGGCACTTTTGCACCAAAAACTCAAGGACATTCAACGTAGAGCAACAAACCACCTACCTCGAGGTGAGAAGGATGATATACTCAGATGTTGGCTTTCAGTTTTCCCTCGGAGTGGACCCAGGTTAACACCCCTTGCTTTATTGGTCACGCTGTCGTACGTGCATGACTTTTATGTGCGTATATATATATATATATATATATATATATATGTGTGTGTGTGTGTGTGTGTGTGTGTGTGTGTGTATATATATATACCTATACACATAAAAGAGATGCACATATATAACCTGCAACGTAAACAACAATATATTGCTAAAATTAACAACTTAGGTAAACTAACTCTGGACCAGATAAAGGCCGCAAGGGTTCGCAGACTCAAATTCATAAAAAAAAGGGTAAAATATACAATAATTATGTATATTCATTTTCTTACCCAACATCAGTGATAAAATGTAATCGCACCCAACTGCAGTTGTTGGAGCATGATCCAACGATCCCGACACATCTCCCGCATAACCCTTGAACAGATAAACACAATTATTAACCAAACCCTAATTGTGGGTTTTGGGCAATTCCAAACCAAACACCAAAATTGAATCAACACATCAAAGCGACGAAGAATGACGTTACGAAAAACCTTACCTCGGCTAATCGAACCAAACCAAGGAGGAATTGGAGAAAAACCATGCGCAAAGGAGGAACCCGCAACAAGGGTTGCGTACATGGGTTGTCCGACCAAGGTCACACTGCACAACTTCGGTAGGGCGCGCAAAGGAAGAGGAGAAGCAGGCCGCTGGTCCGTGTGCCAAAGGGAGAGAAGGCCACCTGTCAGATCTACTACATCATGCAGAGGATGAGGGAGGAGACCCGGCTGATCTGTGTGCTACGGAGGAAGAGAAGCCGAGAGAGGTCCGGTCGCGGGGCTGGTCGCGCAGCAGGGAGTCACGCCGTGCGGAGAGGGAGGTCGTGCACCATGGGAAGAGGAGATAGAAATAAGAGGGAAGAAATAGAAATAAAAAAAGAGAGAGAGAGAACACCAATCACGTGGGGCCCTGCGTGATTGGAGAAGAGGAGAAAAAAAACAAGGCAGGGGGAAATCATGCCCCCCTTGCCCAGCGTCTAAAATATATATATATATATTATTATTATTTTTCTTCTTACTCACATATATATATATATATATATCACAATATATATATATATAGTCAAGTATATTATGTGGATCATTCATTGTATTAAGTAAAATATTTAACCATATTAATTACCACCATTATTATTCTTTATAACAATAATAACTCTAAATAATGGTAATTATTTTACTTATGAAACCATAATAAGAATTTCATTATTATTATTCAGCTATAATTAAAATCCAAGACCATCAATTAAACAAGGCGTCATCAAAATAACGCGTCATTAATAAATTGCAATTCTTCATTTAATGCTAACTCAATAAGTGGTAATAATAGAGTAATTAACTATAGTAATAATAATAAGAGTCAAATGCCTATTATTATTATTACCACTAGAGTTTTATTAATTCAAAGCTCCACATTTAATTACCCTTTATTATTATTATCTATAATAATAATGTCGATTATAATAATCATAACTTCCCATTTTAATTAAACGCTCTTCATTTAATTAAACTCTTCATTGTGAAGTTGCCACAATTAATATAACGCGTTTAAAAAAAAGTCTCCCTTTAATTAAAGAAATCAATGTTAATTAAAATCCACTAAACCATGATTTTTATTTAACGTTCTTGGTCAAACTGCAACTTCACATTTAATTGTGTTTGACCGCCATTTAAATAAACGCCTTTGTGCAACAATTAATAATAATAATCTCCCAACATTGTTATTATTAAAAATCATCCATTTATTTAGAATAATTTAATAATGTGTCTGCATTTCATTTAATAATAATAATATTCTAACATTATTATTATTAAAACTTCCCATCAAAATAAAATATCTTTGACCCAAGTAATCAATGAATTTATTTCACGCAATTAATTAAATTCACCTTTCCATAAAATAAATAATAATATCCGTATATTATTATTAAACATCCATTTAATCTCATTGAGTGACTTAATTAAATAGCACGTCTTTTATTAAACCACAACGTCAATTAAAATCTGTTAATCATGATTTTAATTTGACACTCTTTGGTCAAACTGTAATGTTACATTTAATGGCATTTGACCGCCACTTAAATAAACGCGTCTGCGTATAATAATAATCTTCCAAAATTATTATTATTAAAACATCCACATTTAATCTCGTTTGACCATAATTTTATTAAACGCATTTTCACAACATTTAATAATAATAATCTCTCACTAATATTATTATTAAAACATCCATTAATTCAAATTAATTAGATAACACGTTTTGACAATCGGTCAACTGCGCGAATTGACCCGCATGGTCTAACCGCCCATGCGCAGCCCGATGTCACCGCTTGAACCGGTTCGCGCACTTGGAACCTCGTTTCCGACGCACGATTTTAAAACCAACCCACCGATAAACAAAAATTTAAAAAAAAATCTCGTATTTTATCCGGTCTAAGAATGTAGGTTCTTACAAACTACCCACCTTAAAAACTTCTCATCCCCGAGAAGCCTTCAGGAACCAATGAAAACATCACCCGACCTACAAGGGTTGTGAAGTTCCGTTCAACAAGATTACATTGCGTTCCCAACTCCCAATGCATCTTTAAGCGTTTCCTAATAAAACTACACTTGAGCTTTTAAAACCCGAGCCAACACACACTTTAAAACTCAACACCAAAACGAAGCTTTACATCCAAGGCCATTACAGGGACCTTATCAATGAAAACGGTCAAACTCAATCAACCAACATAAATAGGTTACACATTCTTCCTCGGAAGACATCACTGACCCAAAACCCACACTCGTCCTTTAAATGACGACGTGTCTTTAAACCCATTATATTACCAGTTGTGCGTACACCGAAGTCCTGACCTGATCTTCGTTGACGTTTATGAAATCTAACCTTCACAAGGTTATTGAAAACAATCGTGCCTTAGCATGAATAAGGTCAAGGTTTTAGGAAAACACACATCCCATGAACAACTACGAAGGAGTTCGCAAGACAAGCCTACAGCTTTAAAACTTTAGCGTGGCGCATAACCGACGCTATCCTAGTGCCTCTAGCATGAGTTCAAGATGGGGGGCATGCTCGTTGCATTCGAGAGAGCGCACTAAGAGGAAACCAAGATCATCAAGAAGATCAGTCATGCTACCAAGTAAGCATCGACGCGTTTATGGAAACAAAAGCGACACTACCCACCTTAAGATTTTCCATGTCGTCGCAAAAAGAGGTCAGATGCTAACCAGCGTGCTATATGAGAATATATTAACCCATGTGTGATGTTCCAAGAACCTTGATCACCACGTGAACATCTTAAATGGAAGATGATAATTAAACCGGTAGGCGTGTCAAAACACCCGAGTCAAAAGTTCTCCCGAGCAGTGGGATGCAACTTATTCCCTAACGCACAGGTCACTCTACCACGGAGGAAACCCGAAAATCGTACCCAATAGCACAAGAAGGTTTACATCAGGGTCGTGTCACGTCACATGACGATTGTCCCGGATGATGTCATAACAAGTCATCCCTTTAATAAGAAGCAAAGGGGTCATCGACCACCCATCCGAACGAGGATGTATTTCTAAACTGAAAAAGTTCTACTAGGAACAACGTCACGAAAGGTAGCAACCTTAAAAGTTCACAACCGAAACATGGCATATCATGCTCTAAGGGTGATATCTACCATGGGCCGGCCCCTTATGAAGCTCACGCGTTGACTCTATCTCTTGGTCACGCAAAGCAATTTAAATACTAGGCTCAAGAGCCATTTTCATTTTAACCACTTATATTTAATTCATTTCAACCCTTAAACATTTGAAAGAATTCTAAAAACACACAAGTATTGTTCACAACAAGTTCACTTGGTTTTTAATCAACACCCATGGCAAAACAGGAAGATAGAACAAACTTCCTCTTAACATTTAATCATTCAATGTTATTCAAACATTAGCAGAAAATTTAGCATCTAAATTTATTTTTACTGAAAAAGGCAGCCCCCGAGGGTCCCATTCAAGATCAATTCACTTTATGATTTACTTTAGAAACCTTTTTCATAAGTTCGAATACACGGGTTACCCTTTTTCCCAGTTATAAGGCGCCCATACACCTTACAACTAAAAAAAATTGGTTCTGTCGTATTTACAACTAATAACATTTATCCATAACGACCTATCATTTATCAGCAAGCTATAATGTCACTACAAATAACTATCACAACACAACATGTTTAAATAACCAAACATGTTATAACATAAAATCATGGCATATAACAAGATAGGCAGCATGGAATTTTATCACACAAGCATGTTAATTGTATCACTGAAACATGCTTTTTAATCAAGACATACTAAATAAATGCAAGACATGTCACATATTCAAGGCACACAATCAATATTAGCAGGCAATTTACTAATGAAACTACATGGCATGGCACATATGCATGCATATGAATCTCTAAGTGCCTAATATGATGCATGTAATGCAATTTTTCTTCCCATAACAGGCCAATGCAACTTTTCTTAAAACTTTTCATAATCAATAAGTAGCATAAAGTAAATCATTCACCCAAAGTGAAATCATATCAACTGTAACAGAAACTAGTATAAATATCAATCCCAACCCTGGTCACTTGGTCATTTCCCGTACATGGGGTGATCAGTCCCAAGCACGACTATTAACCCAAGCACCGACACATTCCTAGTCTCCTGTCTACCAATCCCCGAAATAGTAAGACAAAAGGAAAAGAAAGAACAACCTCCTCTGATACCACTTTGTAACGACCCGAATCCAGAGCCACTCAACTGGTGCCCGTACCCGGTTCACCACATGACCTCGAGCGCATTCCCCTGAACGCCAGAGGCTTCCGACTAGTAGCGAGGTCCTTGGGTAAGGTAGTTGGGGGAACTATTACCTCATAGGTAATGGAAATAAAAGGAAGGAAACAATATATAACAGCAGAAGCAGTAAGAAACATTCTCATCAGAATTTAACAGTGGAAGACTTTATAAAATAATAAATAACTGGAACTGAAGATATGATGCATGGCATGTTATAAGTCTAATAAAATAGCCAAACCAAACAACAGGCTGGAATCAATACAGTAACAATGAAAAGGAAAAACAAAGCAGCCAAAAGCCTCCTCAGCATCGCAAGCCATAGCTTGGTCCCATGCTCTCCAAATCCACAGAAATCACGTGCCCAAAGTAGAAGGGTCACATTCCCTATCCACATCTGCAACCATATAACCTGTTTGGGCTGAAAACAGGACCCAAACAGGGTGTGAGACTAATTCCAGTAGGCAACCACCACAATATTTGTGCCCTACTGTCAGTGAGTGATATAGTAAAAGTAAAGGTAAATAAATGCAGTAAACAATTCTACCAATTACTATTCACATTCATTTAAATACACAACCAGGGTAAACCAGCAAAGTTTTCTATTCCAATATAAGCAAGTAACACAACAGGTATTTAAAAAGACTACCTAACACAAGCAGTACAAAACCCGAGCTTGTTCTTTGGCTTGGTGGACTCGTCAAAACCAACCATAAAAAATCACAGTGACTCTCTGGGTGGCTTAAACTAGCAGACCCCTATAGTACAGTAATCAAACAAGGCACAGACACTCTGGGAAGCTCTTACGTCAATTCCCCTATGGTCTTGCAACGATAGATACAGACTCTATGAGGAAGCACTTACGTCTAATTCCTCCTATGGTCTCGATGCGTGGGTAAACTAAGAACACTCTTGGGAAGCACAAAGTCTTATTCCCATAGGTCCTATGTACGAAACTAAAACCAACAGACCCTCTAGGGAAGAACTTAATCGTCTATTCCCTCTCTGATCTCCCACACCAGGTTCTCACATCCCTAAGCAGTCCAATCGTGTGTAATCGACTGTTAGCAGCCCTAAGGAAGTTAAAAAACTACTTGGCTAATAGCTACAAATGCATCCAAAAGCATATAAACAACAGACAATACATGCAATCAATTCAACAGACATACTAGCAATGTGAAAAAAGGATTGCCTTGTAGGCAAATCGTTCCAAACGACAATCAACAATCAAAACAAGGGAAACACCCATGGGGTGATCCTCAAACATGCTAACAACAATTATTAATCATCTAATAACTTCAAGCATACAAGAAATATAAGGCAGATAAATAAATAGGGTCAAAACCCTAACTCGAGACACCCGATACATAGGTATCTGACACTTTTTCACCAAAAACTCAAGGACATTCAACGTAGGGAAACAAACCACCTACCTTGAGGTGAGAAGGATGATATACTCGGATGTTGCTTTCAGTTTTCCCTCGGAGTGAACCCAGGTTAACACGCCTTGCTTTATTGGTCACTCAGTCGCACGTGCGTGACTTTTATGTGCGTATCTATATATATATATATATATATATATATGTATATATATATATCTGTATATATATATCTGTATATATATATATATATCTGTATATATATATATATATATGTATATATATATATATATATCTGTATATATACCTATACACATAAAAGCGATGCACATATATAACCTGCAACGTAAACAGAAATATATTGCTAAAATTAACAACTTAGGTAAACTAACTCTGGACCAGATAAAGTCCGCAAGGGTTCACAGACCCAAATTCATAAAAAAAAAGGGTAAAATATACAATAATTATGTATATGCATTTTCTTACCCAACATCGGCGATAAAACGTAATCGCACCCAACTGCGGTTGTTGGAGCATGATCCAACGATCCCGACACATCTCTCGCATAACCCTTGAACAGATAAACACAATTATTAACCAAACCCTAATTGTGGGTTTTGGGCAATTCCAAACCGAACACCGAAATTGCATCAACACATCAAAGCGACAAAGAACGACGTTACGAAAAACCTTACCTCGGCTAATCGAACCAAACCAAGGAGGAATTGGAGAAAACCCCTGCGCAAAGGCGGAACCTGCAACAAGGGTTGCGCTACATGGGCTGTCTGACCAAGGTCACGCTGCACAACTTTGGTAGGGCGCGCAAAGGAAGAGGAGGAGCAGGCTGCTGGTCCGTGCGCCAAAGGGAGAGACGACCACCGGTCAGATCTGCTACGTCATGCAGAGGATGAGGGAGGAGACCCGGCTGATCTGTGCACTGCGAAGGAAGAGAAGCCGAGAGGGGTCCGGTCGTGGGGCTGGTCGTGCAGCAGGGAGTCGTGTCGTGCGGAGAGGGAGGTCATGCACCATGGGAGGAGGAGATAGAAATAAGAGGGAAGAAATATAAATAAAAAAAAAGAGAGAGAGAGAACACCAATCACGTGGGGACCTGCGTGATTGGAGAAGAGGAGAAAAAAAACAAGGCAGGGGGAAATCACGCCCCCCTTGCCCAGCGCCTAAAATATATATATATATATATATTTTTTTTTTCTTACTCACATATATATATATATATATCACAATATATATATATATATAGTCAAGTATATTATGTGGATCATTCGTTGTATTAAGTAAAATATTTAACCATATTAATTACCACCATTATTATTCTTTATTACAATAATAACTCTAAATAATGGTAATTATTTTACTTATGAACCCATAATAAGAATTTCATTATTATTATTCAACTATAATTAAAATCCAATACCATCAATTAAACAAGGCGTCATCAAAATAACGCATCATTAATAAATTGCACTTCTTCATTTAAAGCTAACCCAATAAGTGGTAATAATAGAGTAATTAACTATAGTAATAATAATAAGATTCAAATGACTATTATTATTATTACCACTAGAGTTTTATTAATTCGAAGCTCCACATTTAATTACCCTTTATTATTATTATCTATAATAATAATGTCGATTATAATAATTATAACTTCGCATTTTAATTAAACGCTCTTCATTTAATTAAACGCTTCATTGCGAAGTCGCCATAATTAATATAACGCGTTTAAAAAAACTCTCCCTTTAATTAAAGAAATCAACGTTAATTAAAATCCACTAAACCGTGATTTTTATTTAACGTTCTTGGTCAAACTACAACTTCACATTTAATTGCATTTGACCTCCATTTAAATAAACGCCTTTGTGCAACAATTAATAATAATAATCTCCCAACATTGTTATTATTAAAAATCATCCATTTATTTAGAATAATTTAATAATGTGTCTGCATTTCATTTAATAATAATAATATTCTAACATTATTATTATTAAAACTTCCCATCAAAATAAAATATATTTGACCCAAGTAATCAATGAATTTATTTCACGCAATTAATTAAATTCACCTTTCCATAATATAAATAATAATATCCTTATATTATTATTAAACATCCATTTAATCTCATTGAGTGACTTAATTAAATAGCACGTCTTTTATTAAACCACAACGTCAATTAAAATCTATTATTCATGATTTTAATTTGACACTCTTTGGTCAAACTGTAACGTTGCATTTAATGGCATTTGACCGCCACTTAAATAAACGCGTCTGCGTATAATAATAATCTTCCAAAATTATTATTATTAAAACATCCACATTTAATCTCATTTGACCGTCATTTTATTAAACAAATTTTCACAACATTTAATAATAATAATCTCTCACTATTATTATTATTAAAACATCCATTAATTCAAATTAATTAGATAACACGTTTTGACAATCGGTCAACTGCGCGAATTGACCTGCATGGTCTAACCGCCCATGCGCAGCCCATTGTCACTGCTTGAATCGGTTCGTGCACTCGGAACCTCGTTTCCGACGCGTGGTTTTAAAACTGACCCACCGATAAACAAAAATTTTAAAAAAATCTCGTATTTTATCCGGTCTAAGAACACGGGTTCTTACACCAGGGGAACACTGCAGCGTGGCGCTTTGGTTACGGTGCAGTCACCCATGAGGGGGCAGGGTTCCCAACTCTGATATTCTCCCCCTCCCATAGAATATCCCCTAAGGGATAAACTACATGGCACCCTACTATAGGAAACCCTCCTAGGAAACAACCTTTGATCTAGGGCGTGGTGCTCTTTCCAACATCCCTACAATGACACAACTCTCAATGTTATGTCGTGGTGACTGCTTGCACCTAAAATTTTAGATGCATGGGGGATATGTTACAGGGAACTCTCTTATAAGAGGCTCACCCATGAAATATTCTTTGCTCTATGGCAGGGTACTCTCCACCACATCAATACCCGAATAAAACTCTCACTACTGCAATGTGGATCCTTTCTGCAGATAAAATTTCAGTTGTATGGACACCCTAAATTTGATATGTTTCTCACCCGAGCACTTTAAAACCCATATTGATCCTCATTACACATCTAAAAACATATTAATAAGATATTTAAACACTCAAATTCCTAATTAGATTCCCAATTCATGGAATGAACACTGCTTTAGATAAATAATTCAATAAAATTCTAAAGCACGACAACCATAAAATTCACTAGTCATTACAAAATATCCACCATAACACTTCTCATCCTCGATAAGCCGCAATATTCTTCCAACCATCAAACCCAATACACCATAATAATTGATTAACTTAGTAATTAACAAATTCTACTCCAAAATTTTGAATGTGCTTCCACTGCACAAATCCAACCACTAGAAAACACTATTCATCTATTGCCAAGCCACACACTCACTACCAAAACCCATACCGAGATGACACTCAATCGAATCCATCCATCCTAGGGCACCATAATGTGTTCAAATGATTCGTCATAGGGATCATAGTTCTCCAAACTATAAGGATTACCTTAAAAAGAGCCTGATTCTAAACCATGGTACTCTCCACCATATGAATGTCCTACCAAACCTGATCTTCCATTGCTCCAACAACATGATAGACATGGTTTCCACCTCACCACATCCAATTCTATGAAAAACATTGATTAGACATCCTATGTCCAACCTATTATAAAAATGATCATCCACACCCACCGATGCTTCATCACACTACCTCACTCAGTCACAATTCCTTAACACCTAGAGGAATAAAATATTTTTTCAAACAACCACACTTAAGTATGAACTTGAATCTTGGTGTAATTATATGGTTGAATCACTAACCACCTGCACCAGTGCACCACTGATCCGACTCAGTATTGGATAACACCAATTCAATATTGAGTCGAATTCAAATATATCAACTCTGACCGACATCGTATCTACATATCTATTCTGGTATTCTCTAAAGAACTAGATGTCAACACATATTACCACAAAATAGTATAATAATGCCACCTCAACCATCCATCAACCAGTATCACCCTATCCACAACCCTTCAATCATGAGGTCCATACACCCATGAATGATATGATTCCCTCCACTATAGGAGAATCATTATCATCACCTTATAAAACCAAATCCTAATCTCCACATCCCATGCTTCATCCATTACTAAACGTAATGGTTGGATTTGGTTGTCCCACTCCTAACTAAGAACCAACCCAAAATGACCATCACCACCCATTCCCAGCTCACTCAGAACACCATCCTCTCTATCCTAAAATACACTTATTGTGAGTATTTCACCATTCAAAAACCAATGGTACACTCCCCACTATATGGATTCCCTTACACTGCTCCTTGAGCATAGACCCAACTAGGTCCCAACACTACTCTCACCCATCCTGTTAACCCCAAGAAACCCTGATATCAATAACCTCGTTGAACCTATTGGTCCTCAAATCGTATATGGATGCTCACCCATCCACAAAAAAATAGGCACTACAGATAACTAGTGTACACATGCCCTCGAACACTAGGGATTTTCCTGGAATGAATTACCAACCTCACTCCCCTCTTACTGAGGTATAGTCATCCTATGATAACCTCTCATAGGTCTTTGCTCACTATTTAACATGATCTCACCCAAACACAATGAATTCATGCTCCCATAAAACCAAATCACATAACCTAACTCACTCTTAAGAGTAAATTATTATCTATCCTAGGATCACATTCCTAAATCACTGACCACCAATTCATGTTTGGTCATCTAAATGAATCATTCCTTAATGATTTCCTTCAAAAGGAATTGAGGCATCTCACTCATTCCAAGGAAAACTAAAAAATCACCCACCACATGTGAATCATCCCAAAACTGAGAACTTGAGCATTATATCACTATTCCATTGAAAGTGAATCTAATATAGAAGGGCCATGAATCTTACTGATCTTACCCTCTCACCCAACCTTGATCCCAAAAATTCTTCAAGAACCTCACATCCTAAAAGTAAAAGTTGTTTCCTATTTCTTTACTCAACTACCTGATTCAATTAAGTAGAGTTCTAATAATAAAATACATGGGAAAACACCATATATGTTGTTTTAGACACTTTAAATAACTAAAATTGGCATCCTCAAGGAAATTAAATTCCCACACTTCGATTATCCCTTAGGAATTAATTGCTTGCATCAAACTCATCAGGGTTCTATCACTAATGTATTTAATGACCGCACTGAACCACTAAGGGTCACTATACATCCCTCTCATAAAGGGACATTATAGTCATCACCAAGTAACACCCATAATAGATCCACATGACCTGTAACTAAAATAATGCTCGTGAGTGAAAACAAAATTCTAGATGAGTATAATTCCACCAAAAAGTTATATAGAAAAATTACATATAAGTTATTGTTGACACTTTAATTAATTGAACCTCTCATGAGTAAAACAAATCACTCAAAATAATACATATGTCATGTGAATCCTATGTTCCAAATATGATACATGTATACATGCCTATTTCTAATGGGGATAGGGCCAAAACCATAAATAAAAATATTCAACAAATGTATCATATTAAATAAACATATCAATCATAACAATGTAAACCAAGAACAAAAATATCATACCCCTAGTAACTAGGAATTACCATTATAAAGGTGTTCATGTATCTCCAGTCCAAGGTCCATCACAAGATCTAGCACGTTACTAGTACACCTGTCTACTATTTTCCAAAATATTAATAAAAAAATATGATACCACTATGTAACACCATGGTTTGGAATCTATTCCATAGTGCCCCTAATTGAGGATCTATATGATCCTAGGTGAACCTCCCCATACCCTATAAGATTATGACTAGTGGTGAGGAACCAATCCATGTAATGGGGATACTATTCCCTTGAATTAGAGTCAAACACATAGTAGAAATAACTAAACAATATCCATTATATAAATAATCAGAGTTTTCATAAATCAATTAACATAATGCTATAAAAAATTTTCTATACGGAATTCATACAGTCACACGGTCATAAGAAACATGCATTGATATTCCACATGTCCAATCCCATATAAAAAAGAAAATAAAATAAAAAAAATACACACACAGTCCCTAATACCATACCCATTACATACTACACACCCAATCACCTAATACCATTGAGCTATCTTAGCCTGATCCATTGCACATACTATGATTTGAACTGAAAGTAACATATGGTATGAAGTCACATCTAAGTTCCCATATAGGGTGTGAAAATTACATCTCAATAGGGTATCACCAAGTTAATATAGTATATTCCATCATGTACATGTATGCATAAGGAAATAAATAAATAAACATGTCACACAAGCACATCAGACATCGTGTGATAACCAAGATACCATGAATCCATGTGCATCAGGTTATCATGTGCTAACTAATCCACCATGAAACCCAATAATACCTGATTTTACCCCATGCTAGAATCCACCTTGTTTCCTTGTTTCATCACACTCATAACCCAACCTATACCTGAAGACTCGGGGTAAGAATCTTATAAGACATTTACCCACTACTCAAAGGGATAGAGTAAGGGCCTATGTCCAAAACCTAACCCATTACCTTATCACTCAAGGTATGGTCCATCATTCACACATCACATCACATAATGACCTATCTCCCTTGCTCAGTTTGGTCTGATATCATGAACCAATCCTACTCACTCAATAAAATATCCAAAATTCACGCATAGAAGAACTCTATCTCACCCATAGTAGTCAAGCCAGTGCTATATCACTCATAGATGGTCCAATCTTCATGATACCTCTCCCCATTAGGTTCATCGCCTATCAAAATAATAGTCAAGAAAACACATGTAGTGGCACACATGGACCATATCCCTTCACACAACTCACCATCTCACCAGAAGTGTGCTAGTCACCCAATACCAAGCCTTTCACCTTATATAAAATATCATCTTTCCAATCAGGGTACCCGCTGGGTCCCATATACCCATCATAGTCTTTGATCATCGATACAACCTCGCATATATCACCCTTCAATGACACCATTTTATACATGATCATCGATACCACCTCACATCTATCACCCTGGAGGTTTCTCACCTCCTGTGCGGGCGGCCTTATCCAATCTCTTATAGCTTCCCCCCCAAGGCTCTCCCCCAGTCCTTCGGGTTTCAGAGGGAGTGGGACTCGGTCTACAGCTCACCCTAGAAGGAAATGAACCTCGTGCTTGTTAGGAATTCTAATGTCTCCTACGGGGGATTTGGATAAGGAGTCAGGGGTGTGTACAAGATCCAAAGGTAAGTTGCTTCAAGGGGAGTTCTCTTCTCACTTCATGATGGATAAGAGATCTAGAGCCAGTCCCAGGATGATCTATTTTAAATGATTCCTCTGTTAATCTGAAATGCTTGGGGGATTGGCACCCAGGTTAAGTATGACTTCCTCGCTTCTAACATCTCCAGTCATAATGTAGCAGTGGTGGTCGTTCTTGAGCACAAACAACAATCCTCCAGAATTGGGGAGTTTTCCAGAAAGTTGAGGTTGCATGGAAGCATGCAGGATGACTCTATTAATAGACATATCTGGGTCTTTTGGCATAAGAGGTGCACTATGGATCTAGTTCAAGTGGAGGAACAGTTTCTCATTGTCAAGATAACTCAGGTTCGGGTTTCCTTCTTTGCCTCTTTCATGTATGGGAGCTGCGATATGCACATCTGGGAGTATCTATGGAAGGATCTTGGAAAGTTTGACCCTAGATCAGAACCATGGATCGTGGGGGGGACTTTAATGTGGTGGCTAATTCAGATGAAAGGAAAGGTAGAGGCATGTTTCCCAGGATGGATAGCTTGGATTTTACTCACTTCATGGCAGTTAAGGGTCTCTCTGATCTAGGGTTTGTGGGAGACCAATATACGTGGTGTAATAACCAAATGGGGCCTTGTCGATCGTGGGGTTGTTTAGATCGTTGTCTGGCGAACATGCAAGCTATTTATACCTTCTCCATCGTTAAAGTTAACTACCTGGTCATGGGAATCTCGGACCATTCCCCACTTCTTGTTTCCTTGAGTGCTTCGTAGGGGTCGTAGGAGTCATTCTGGTTTTCACAGTTTTTGGTGGACAACACGGGATACCATGACCTGGTTAGCTCAGCGTGGTTTGTCTCTTCTCAAGGTAACAAGTGGTCCATCCTTCATGGTATCCCATGCTGGTTAGCTTGGATTAAATGGATTAAGTATGGCAACAGGAACTCATCTTTATTTCATGATTTCATCAAGGAGAGGAGATGGTTGATCAATCCGAATATCTTACTGGAGGATGGATCCTTCACTAACAATAGGGATGTTGTGGGAGGAATGCCTTACTCCTTTTTCCATGATCTCCTGGTTGTCCCTAATGAAAACCTGCCTAATGGGTATCCATCGGAGGACACAGACTTATTTGATGTGATTCCCAGTATTGTGTCTAATCATTTTAATGACAGTATGGGATTGGTACCTGACGAGGGTGAGATCTGGGAAGCGATCATGCACCTCAACCCGGATAGCACTGCGGGCCCAGATGGGTTCCCATATTCTTTTTATAGGTGCTCATGGGATATGGTAAAGAGGGATGTGATTGACACTGTTCAGGGTTTATTTAGAGGGGGCAGCCTGCCTCGTGTTTCCAGTGCCACCACCCTAGTTCTCTTGCTGAATATCAAGAGATCTTCTTCGATCTCTCACTATCGTCTAGTGAGTATGTGCAACGTTCCATATAAGATCTTAGCCAGCATCATTAACTTCAGACTGGTTGCTCAATTAATGAGGTGGATATCCTTGGAACAACACGGATTCATCAAGGGGTGTTCAATTCAGGAAGCCATTGCTCTGGTACAGAAGATGCTCAACGACATCAACTTCAAATCGCGGGGGTCTAACATGGTTATTAAACTCGATATGAACAAAGCCTATGACCGGGTGGAATGGAGCTTCATTAACAGAGTTCTTTTAGTTATGGGTTTCAGATCCTAGAACATTGATATTATTTTACATTGCTTTAGTTCTTCATGGTTATCAGTGTCTTTCATGGGAAAATCCTATGGTTTCTTCAAGTCTACCCATGGCCTCAGGCAAGGGGACCCCATATCACTGACTCTGTTTATTATCATACAAGATGTTTTTAGTCACCTAATCCAAAGGAGCACTAGAAATGGGGAAATTCTCCCATATCATCATCAGCTGAACACTCCTACGATCTCTCACCTAATTTTCTCCGATGATACCATTCTATTTTTGAATGCTAAGAGTAGATCCCTGAGCAACCTTAACAGAGTTCTGGAAGGGTATTGTCGCTGGAGTGGCCAGCGTGTTAACAAAGGTAAGAGTGGATTCTTTATTTCCAATAGGTGTTCTGCCGATAGGGTGGCGTATGTCAGCAGGATTCTAGGAATATAGAGTGGGGAGTTCCCTATGGTGTACCTCGGCACGCCCATCTCGCCAGGAAGGCTTCGGATCTGGGACTTTGATGCTCTTCTCACCAGGATTACTGACAGAGTGTTGAACTAGAAAAATATTTTCCTGTCTTTCGGCAGGAGGGTCACCTTGGTAAATAGTGTTTTTTTGGATTCCCCAATCTATGGACTCTCCTCTATCAAGGTGCCAAAGGGTTTTATCAACTATATTGATAGAATTCTCACCAACTTCATGTGGGATCCTTCCTCAGAAGGGAAGAAACACTGGGTGGCTTGGAACAAAATGGAAAGTTCAGTGGTGGAAGGAGGTATCAATGTGTGCAATATGAAGGATACCCTCTACTACATGCATGAAAGGCTTGCATGGGGAGTACTGGAACGTCGTACGCTCTGTGGAAACACCATGCACGAGTCTGCACGATGTCTTCAAGGATCTGTGGAGGGGTGTCACGCTTCCCTTTGGTCGATGATTGGCCCCATTGTTGATGTTCTTCAGACTTCCTCCTTCTGAATGGTTGGGAAAGGGTATTGCTCTTTCTGGCAACAGGATTGGGATGGCGGCGTGTTGTGGTTTCCCGGTTGTCCAGTCACAAACATCTCGTTCAAGGTTGCAAGCCTCTACTCAAAGTCCATCAATGTCGTTCTGGATAGGAACCAGTTGTAATCTTTTCACCTCATCGATCTTAATGGAGAGGAGGAAAAATGAATCTTCATTGCAGATTCCTTGGTTCTTTTCTCTATGAAAAAATTTGGGAGTCTGTTTCATGATCAGGCGCAGTCGGGGGGCTGGTATGAGATCGTTTGAGTGAAAAATATACCCACCAAGTACAACTTTCTCACTTGGAGGATTCAAAACAGAGCCTTAACTACTGATGATAATGTCCATACATGTATTATTACCCTTGTGTCCAGGTGTGTGTGCTACATGTTGCATAAGGAGGATAGTATTTCTCACCTGTTCTTTGGCAGCGAATGGGTGAGAGAGGTGTGGCAAGACCTTGTGGAATTCTCTATGGGGCTCTCTCTGGATGAAAATATCCCCTCCTTCCTTGAAAAATGGTTCCATGGCACTAAGGGGAGAGGACCGGAGAGGGTGGCCCGAGTGGTGGTCCTGCATGTAGGATGCTGGAGTCTTTGGAAAGCGTGGAACAAGTCAAAGCACAAGGGCATGGCTATGACAGCTCGTGTCTTTACTGTATGGGCTAAAAACCTGCTACTCAACCTAAACAAGGTGGTGTGTTCATTAAAGGAAGCTTCTTCTTTCCACCAGTTTCAGGCAAGAGCCAGGGTAGGGTCTTCTTCCAACAACAGGTCAGGCAACTGGGTTAGATGGTGTCCTCCTTCGGGCAGCTTGAAACTCAACACAGACGGCTCTTGTGTCCAAGGTATCATGAGTGGAGGAGGTGTGCTATGGGATACTAATGGTTTGGTGTACTTAGCCTATTCGTCCAGGCTGGTCCAGGGTTCTCCCCTCCAAGCGGAGGCCATGACCCTACTCACAGGGCTTAAAGTTTGTAGTCAAAAGGGCCTGGAGATCTCTGAGGTTGAAACTCATTCCTTAATAGTTCATGATGCCTTTAAAGGTAGTGGTGCTTCTCCCTAGGTGATTTTCTATGCTATAAGGAAATGAAAAAGTATGCTCAACAACAACGTTAGTGTGCTCTATACTTGGAGGTAGGGGAATAAGGTTGTAGACCACCTGGCCTCAGTGGAATTCCCTAGCATGGCAGAGGTGTTCTTGCACACGGCTAGCAGCATCAATCCCAATGGGTTGGATCTTATTAAAGGGGACGCACTCAGACTTCACTATTTCAGACCCCCTTAGTTTCTCTCCTTGGGTTCTGCCCCCTCTCTTTTGTCCTTCCCCCCTATTAATAAAAATTACTTGAATGATGATGTTGTTTTAAATGTTTTAATGTTTTAATCATGTTGGGGGATTATTTTTAAATGTGTGTAAATGTTTTATTTTTATGGAATGGTTTATTTTTTTTAATATTTAGAGATAAAAATATATAATATTTTAAGAGTAGGCCTTGGTACTAAGCATTTTTTCCTAGTGGATAGAAACTCCAATAAGGAAATCCTCAAGAGAGGGTGAGTTGACATTAAAAAAAATCACACAAATCCCCTTTATTAAACTTCATGCTTAAATCAACAAATCATGGTAGAAAATATAAAGTATGCAATGGAAAATAGAGTCATAAAATCCTAAAATGGATAAACAAATATAATTTTGAGAATCAATAGGATAATTTGTATCCAATAAGTGTTTCAATGGTGTAGCCTCATCCTTTGGATGAAGTTGGGATAAATGCTAATGGCCTAGATTTCATATTAAATTGCACCTCCTATGATTCGATAGCTGTGATGATATTGATGGGGGTTTGGGGGGGTAGTGTACCATTTCTCAAGGTTCTAGGGGATAAAGGCCCCCAACCTAAATTTCTAAGCACTATAGAAACTCTGGCCAATTATAGCATTGCTGGCTAGTAGTCCCGATAAGTCACGGTATTAGTGTGGAATTCAACATAGTATTGTAGCATCATGTGAATGGAAACATCGACAGGTCACTATATCTCCACAGACTTCCGGCCACTGATTATTATAGTACAGTGGACTTACTGCACGATTGGTGGAATTTTAGTAACACAAGTTATTGTATCATCACATTGCCTTATGATCTCATTTGAGATAGTGTTTTTGTGTGTGTGATACTCTAAAAAATTGCCTTGTAATTATGCTCTCAAATTATTGAAATCATTATTCCTCTCTATAAATGTATTGATTATTATAAAACCACATAAATCTCTATGTTTTTCATATTCCTATTTTTTATTTATTTTTCTCCCTTTTACTCTTATTCTTTGAATGATTTTTTTCTTGTTTCTCCTGGTGTTTCTGTAACAATTGGTATTAGATCCTAAGTTTGAAAGATCAATTTTGATTTTCTTGAATTGAATAATGGATATAGAATAAGGTATGGTAAAGATAAATCATTTTTATAGAACTGATTTTAGTTACTGAATAATACAAATCAAGGATTATCTTTATCATAAAAAGATTCACTTGCTACTTTTGGGTGAAAAATTAATGGAGATGGAGAAGATGGAGTGGGAGCTACTGGATCGATAGGTTTTGGGTAGTGTGTGACTTACATTGACCAAAAACATGGTGTTAAACATCATATAGGAGAATATTGTGACTAGTTTGATAAAAGATCTCACAAATATGTATGAGAAGCCTTCTGTGTCAAACAAAATGTACCTGATGTGATGATTATTCAATATGAAGATGATTGAGGGTAATATTTTCTCTGATCACATCAATGAATTAAACACCTTCACAAGTCAATTGTCATCGGAAATAATTTTTCTTGACAATGAGGTATGTGCACTATTTTTACATTCTTCATTACATAATAGTTGGAAAGATACTATAATATCCATGAGGAGTTCTTTGGGAAGTACAAAATTGAAGATGAATGATGTGTGAGATCTGATCCTCAATGAGGATATTCGGATAAGTGAATTAGGTATATTATCTTGTTTTATCTTAACATGGAAGGAATAGTTAGATATGTGCATCAATATAATCATAGAGGATGATCAAAATCAAGGGGGAGATCTAAGACAAGGAAAAGGGTTCTGACCCTACCTACTATATTTGTGAGAAGAAAGGACACACCAATAAAGACTGTAGAGAAAAACATAAGGTGTCTGAAACCAATATAGAAAACACTATAGTTTAAGGAATAGATGATGTGTTACTAATAAGCATGGATATCCCTATGGATACTTGTATTTTAGACTCAAGGAAATATTTTCATTCCACTTTGAAGAATGGTTTCCTGAACAATTATTTTTTTAGATATTTTTGAAAGGTACATCTTACTAATGATAAACCCTTGAAGATTGTGGGGAAGGGAGGTGAACTAATTAAAACCAATAGTGGGAGTTTATTGGTTCTGGTGAATGTAAGTTATATCCCTAGAATAAGAAAGAATATTATTTCTATCAACCATATTGATGATGCAAGTTTTAGTACCACATTCACTAGTGGTTCAAGTAATATTACTAAGGGATCTATAATCATATCTTGAGGATTAAAGAATGGAACCCTGTAGAATATGATAGATAATTTCATGGAAATTCTTGAAATAAAAAATTATGTTGAGGATTCATAATCGTGGAACAACAAGCTAGGACACATAAGTGGTAAGGGGGTAAAGGTTATGATAACAAAAATAATATACTACCAGAGCTTAATTAGGTGGAAGTTGGATCTTGTGAAGATTGTATATTTAGAGAGTAGAAGAATGTATCATTTGAAAAAGAAGGTAGAACACTAGAGGACATGAAGCTGTAGCTAGTGCACATTGATGTTTGGGGGCCTACACCAGTACATTCCCTTAGAGGGTCACAATATTATGTGACACTTATCAATGAATCGATAAGGAAGGCATGGGTTTGGTTTCTAAAAATAAAATCTGATGTGTTTAACATGTTTTGAAAGTGGAAGACCATAGTAGAGAATGATTCAGGATCAAAGATGAGACTATGGAGGTCTAATAATGGTGGAGATTATGGTAGTAATGTGTTCAAGGAATTATGTTCTAATAATGGAATTTGGTGGGAGAAGGCTCTTCTAGGTGCACCACAACAGAATGGTGTCACTAAAAGAATGAATAAGACACTAAATGGATTTTCTAGGAGCATGAGGTTTCACTCGGGGTTACCCAAGAATTTATGGGTAGAGGTAGTAAACATGGAAGTATGTCTCATCAACAGGAGTCTATCTGTACCAATGGGAGAATGTATACCAGAGGAGATCTGGTATATAAAGGAGGTATGACTCTCATATTCATGAGTTTTTTATTGTTTGGGATATGTACATATATATGTTGATGCAAGTTAAAATCTTGATGCTAATTTCAAATTGTGTTTCTTGATTGGCTATAGTGTTGAGAAGTTTGGTTATTTATTTTGGGATGATAAGAATAGGATGATAATCAAAAGAGAGAATGTGATATTTAACGAAGCTGTCATGTACAAGTATCATCATGTAGATAAATTTAATAGTGGTAATAGATAATCAAAGTACCAAGAATTAGTGGGGATTGAAGGTTTATCTGATCATGTGACACCACAACAAGTGGGGCCTACTCCTTAAGTAGAGTTTAGAAGATCGACAATGGTGAGGAGGTTTTTTCAAAGGTATTAATCATCCTTATATTATCTGTTATTGACTGACAGTGGATAACTATAATTTTTTGAAGAGGAAATGTGGTTGAAGGAGTCAAACAAGTGGGAACTATCTATAAAGAAATATATTTCTTCATTGCATTATAACAATACTTGGGAGATGACACCTTTTTTGTAAGGAAAGAAATAATTACTAAACAAATGGGTATACTAAGTCAATGAATAACATGATGGTAAGAGGAGGCATAAGGCAAGGCTGGTTGTGAAAGGTTTTCAACATAAGGAAAGTGTGGAATTCACTGAAATTTTCTCACCTGTAGTAAATCTTACCACCATCCATGTGGTTCTTAGTATTGTTGCATCATAGGATTTACATATTAAGAATATTTATGTAAAGATTTTTTTCCTTCATAGAGATTTAGAGGATGAAATTTATATGCAGAAATCAAAGGGATATGTTGATTTAGGAAAGTAATACCTATTTTGTAAATTCTAGAAGAGCTTATATGGTTTAAAGAAGGCACTGAGACGATGGAACAAGAAGTTGGATGCATTCATGAGAAAAAATGCATAAAAACTGTTTGGTGTAGATCAATGATTCTATTATAATTTATTTTGTGATAGATACATTATATTCTTTTTATATTTGGGTGACATGATCATTTCAGGATCATGTATGGAGTGGATTGATGAGTTGAAAGGGGAGTTGGCTAAGGAAGTTGAGATAAAAGATCTTGGAGAAGCTGGAAATATTTTGTGGATGAAGATCAAGAGAGACCACATTGTTGTAACCTTGATGTTATCATAGGATGACTACATTGGAAAGGATTTGAGAATATTTAGTATGCTGGAAGAAAAACCAGTTTTTATTCCCCTGGAAATCCATTTCAAATTTTCAAGAGAGCAAGCACCAAAGATGGAAGAAGAGGTTGAGTACATAGAAAAGGTTTCATGTACATCAGTTGTTGGAAGTTTGATGTATGTCATGGTCTATACTTGACCTAATATTTCTCATGTAGTGGGAGTTGTGAGCAGGTGCATGGCTAGCCCTAGAAAGGGACATTAGAAAGTTGTGAAGTGGATACTGAGGTATTTGAAGGGAAGCAAGGAAGTATCTCTATTATTTGGGAAAGGGAAATCATTATAGGGGTATGTGTATGTTAAACTTGGAGGTGATATCAGTAACAGTACTACAGGTTATGTATTTACCTATGGAGGAACTATAGTGAGACGGATATCTCAGCTGAAAAAGTTGGTCGTGTTATATACCACAAAGTACGAATACATTATTGTAACAGAATCCATAAAGGAGATGGTTTGGCTAGAGAACTTCTTGGAAGATCTAGAAAAAAGGTGAGAGGAAATTTTATTGTAGTATGATAGTCAAAGTGTTATACATATTGAAAAGAACCCAGTTTTTCATGCCCAGACAAACCATATTTAGTTGAAGTACCATTTTATCAAAGTTTTAATACATGATGAGTTGTTAACATTGCATAAGATTCATTGAACCAACAATCTAGTAGATATGTTGAAAAATATGATAGTGATTGAGAATTTGAGGCATTGTTGTTCCTCTAATGGTCTCCACTGATGAATAGAGGATGAGAAGAAGAATATGGGAGAATATTATGGAAGAATAAAAATGAAAACAACTAGTATTTCATGAGTTGTTACCTTGAAATTGAAGCTTTGATGGGGAGAACCCAGATTAAGTAAGTTGTCTAAGTCAATAGAATCAAAGAATATCAGCATGAAAGATCAGGCTCCAAGTGGGAGATTGTTGAAATAGTGTAGCCCAATTCTTTGCATGAAGTTGGGATGGCTGCTAGCAGCCCAAATTGCACACCATATTGCAACTCTCATGGTTCAACCTCTGTTGTGAGGTTGTTGGGGATTGTAGGAGGCATTATACCTCAGCTTGGGTGTTAGAGTTTGTGTCCTGAGAACCAATGGTTTATACTTTGATTACATGAATGTACACTTATTATATATTGTTCATTGTTCTGCATGACTATAATATAATAATTTCATGGAATATTTGTTGCATTAATAAGGTCATGGAAGATCCCCGCTATGATGATAACCTTGAAATGTTATAACAATATTCTTAAATAAAGTTCTATGGTTGGATGAAATACTATGATAGACTACATAGTATACAGACCGTCATGTGTGAGTACTCATAAGAAGACAAGATTCTCTCTCATGGAGTTCGAACTTGGTAATCTCCAAGATGGGAGATAATGAGAACAGACCTGCCAGAAGTAATTCCACATGTCTTGGTGTCATCGGACATTGCTATCTATGAGCATGTATAATGTTCCTTAGACTGGAAGATTATCATTAACTCATGTCATGACTCATGCACTTAGATTTGCTGACAAAAAACCATCATGAAGACAGTTGGTGGGAAGTAGGGTACGTTGGGTGCATCACGAATGACATGTTGTCAATGGATAAGTTGAGGAAGGATTTGTCCCTTCCATATTTATGGAAGTAGTGATGCACCCAATTTTTGTATACATTTTCACATACTCTATTGAAAAATAAGAACAAGTTTTCAGCAAATACCTACTTCTTAGTGAAAAAATACTTTGATTTTGGTGATCTTGTTCATTTTCAGGAGTTTTATGGCCGAATACACAAAACGGGGGAGAAATGAGAAAAAAATTACAACTACATTGCGTGTAATTATATACACGCCGTGTACATTCAATCTCAGACACGGGTTGACCAGGACAAGTACATGCCCAAGTAACCAGAAACTGGTACACGTCATGTTCACACCATATGCTCCGTGTATTACATTCTAGAAGAAATTGGTGGATGAGAAGAGTCAACACGCCCGTGTGGTCGGCTAAAGGAGACACATCGTGTTCCAATGATACATGCCGTGTATACATTTCTAGAAGTGTTTGGTGGCCAAAAAATGAGACTACACGCCGTGTATGGCAGCGCTACACGCTGTGTATATTTACCTACCAGGAGGCACCATGTTCCAAGT
Source organism: Viscum album (assembly GCA_963277665.1). Taxonomy (NCBI): domain Eukaryota; kingdom Viridiplantae; phylum Streptophyta; class Magnoliopsida; order Santalales; family Viscaceae; genus Viscum; species Viscum album. The sequence goes on from OY728135.1 coordinate 1,183,730,911, forward strand.
CAAAGACGGCATGTTAGTCCGCCTACCAGTGGAGAAAACGAAGGCAAAAATGTATTGACAAAAGTACACGGCGTGTACTTTGTCCACACACCATGTAGTTAAGTTTTCTATAAAAGGAGGTCTTGGCCTCCGGTTCAGGTGTGTGGTGTTGTGTGGAGAAAAGGGTTGAAGTTCTGAAGGAGAGAAGTTGTGTCACCATAATACCGTCATTCTACCATTTACTGAAGAATCATTTACACCTCAAAGATTCAAGCATTATCAAATCAGGTATTAAGAGTTTAGTATTTATTTTCTTCTCCATGTGTAACTAAACACCCAGTGTATTGGGGATGTGGGAGATGATGAGTTGTAATTTAAATTAAGTTTCAATGAATGTGTTTGTTCTATTAACATCTTTTTATTATTCTTAAATCAATTCATCTTATCACTAGAAATTTTGTACCAGACCAAGGGAAAAATTTTCAGGGATTCAAAAAGAAGAATACCGATGAATAATTTCATGACCATTGGAAGTATTCGTCGACTCAAAATGGACTAAGCCAAGTAAATATTTATTAAACACTAACTACCAGACCAAGGAGTTAGTTTCTTCAGCTCTAAATATAAAGTCTACCATACTATGGAAACTTTATTACAAATTGAACCCAGAGTGTTGGGTTATTATGAACAACACAACCTCATAAGCAATTTGATTTAATAATAAACTTCTCATAAATCCATAACCCCAACGCATTTCTCTCTATATTTTCATCAAAATCAATTTTCCTGTATTTTCATGTATTCATTAAGCAATTTATTAAAGAAACTTAAAACCAATTATTCTTTATAATCTAAACAACAAAAATTGACTCTAAATTCAGCAAACTTCATTAAAACAAAAATACAAACTAAGTTAAATAAGATAAAAATAACTCCTTTTTCTTTGTGGATCGACCCCTTACTGGTGCTATACTTGTTAGGGTAAGAATAATTTGGGACACCGATAATATACCTTCGGTGAAACGACTCACAAAATTTTGGCGTCGTTTCTGGGGATAGACCAGGAAAGAATACATGGCGTGTGCCGAAAGTACACGGCATGTGTTCTTCATTTCATGGTCGTGTATCGCGGAATCTGAACGGTCGACTAATCCCAAAATCACCCTAAATTCCTATAATAACTTAAAATAGAGGGTGGAGAATATCTTACCTAGACTGAGGATCAATATGTATCAAAAATCAAAAGGTAAAACACCCGAAATCAGCGGATTTAGAAGTGAGGAGTTTAGGTGTCGTACAGGGGAAGAAAACGAAAAGAGGGGGAGGTGCCATGTGACACGGCCTGAAGCCAGGTGGTCCGAAACTTTTATAGCCGAGGTACACGGCATGTATTATTTACTACATGTCGTGTATCTTGTTATTTTTAGGTTAATAATATATAGATATATAATTATTATAGTAAATTGTATAATAATTAATATTTAATAATTAAAATAGTAAAAGTAAATATATATATATATAAAAATAATTTAAAAAAAATAAAAATATACACGTAATGTATCGGAAAATACATGTCGTGTGTTCTAAAATTGTAAAAAGAGAAGTACAATCTTTGTTCAGGTGCTTGGGGTGAGGTTCGAACCGGCGATCGGCCGTTCCGAACGGAAGCCCTCAACCACTGGAGAAAAGGTTGTACTATTGCTATAATTTATTATTTATATATATTTAATGTATACGTCTTATACTACACAGGAAGAAAGAAATGCATGGCATGTGGTTTTTAATTATACAAGAAGGGGATGAAGCAGGGAGATTAGCCGAGTTCGAACCCGGGCCTTTTGGATCCAGGGCCAAGACTTTGGAAATCTGCCAACTTCACCTACATGAATTACTTTATATGGAAAAAAAATTCAGTTTTAGAAAGAAAATGGGGTGCACATGACGTATATTGAAAGACACGTTGTGTGGTTTTATTAAAAGGGTAAATGATGGAAATATGACGGTTTTCAGGATTCAAACCTGGGTCTTTTGGATCTGGTTTACAATCTTGACCAACCGATCCATCCCCATCATGGGTTTTCTTATAAGAAAATATATATATATATATATAACTACCACACACGCTGTGTAAGAAAACACATGGATAAAAAGGAAAAATCCCCGTGCCGAAGGTAGGTCAGGGAAGATTCGAACTGGTGATGGTTTGGATAAACTCCAATGACCTTACCATAGGCACCGGCATCATCCCTATTTATTTATTAGTTAAACTATATTTTTATAATAGTTAGAAAATAAATGAAAAGTAAAAGGTGCACGATGTGTATATAGGTGGTATACGGCGTGTATCCACTAGGTTGCCTCCCAGGAAGCGCTTTTATTTTAGGTCATTTTCTCGACCTACTTACCTCATTTACCTGAACTCTATGGTGGAAAATGTTCCCACCGTGTCATCTATGTGATGGTAAGCCTTCAACCGCTGTCCGTTCACCTTTAATGGTTGACCATACTCTTTAGAAATTTTCACCGCTCTATGATGGAATACGCATATAACTTGGAATGGTCCTGACCATCGTGACTTTAACTTCCCATGGAATAATTGAAGATGAGAGTTAAAGAGAAGGACCTGATCACTGGGTTGTAAATATTTACATGAAATAATCCAGTCGTGAATTTCTCTTGTCCTCTCCTTTTATAGATTGGTGTTCTCCTGCGCCTCTAATCTGATTTCATCAAGTTCGGAAAATTGGAACTTTTGCTTCTCTTCAACTGCCTTCAAATAAAAATTCTGGGCCTTGACGGCCCAGTAGGATTTGTGTTCCAACTCCACTAGCAGATGGCATGGATTTCCATAGATGAGGTAGAATGGGGACATTCCCAGTGGTGCTTTGAAAGCAGTCCGATATGCCCAGAGAGAATCATCTAACTTCTTGGACCAGTCTTTCCTCAAAGTGTTCATTATTTTCTCTAGGATCTGCTTGAGCTCACAGTTGGAGAGATTCACTTGTCCACTAGACTGAGGATGGTATGGTGTCCCCATCTGATGATTTACTCCATACTTCGACAGTATTCCTCTCATCAATGTGTTTTCAAAGTGGGTCCCTCTATCGCTGATCAGTACTCGAGGAAATCCAAACCTGCTAAAAATATGTTTCCATAAAAATCTCATGACTACCTTGGCTATGTCATGTGTTATAGCAGTTCCTTACACCCACTTAGAGATGTGGTCGACGCAGACTAGGATGTAAGTGTTCCCAAAATATGGGGGAAAGGGACCCATGAAATCTATGCCCCAGACGTCGAAAATCTCGAACTCCAGGATTGGGTGATGGGGAATCTCAACTCTACGTACCATATTACTAGTCCTCTGGCACCGATCACAATAGGAAACAAAAGCCCAGGAATATTTATGCATAGTGGGCCAGAAAAACCCAGACTGCGTGATCTTTTCTATTGTACGGTCAGGCCCATAATTTCCTCCAACTGGTGAGGCATGACAGAACTCTATGATGTCGTGAACTTCATTCTTCAGGATGCAATGGTGTATCACCCCATCACCACAGGATCGAAATAATAGAGGATCTTTCCATAAGTACTTCTTCACATCAGAGAAAAATCACTTCCTTTGCTGGAAGGAGAGGTCGGGGTGAACGACACCTGTAACCAGAAAATTAGCAATATCAGCATACCATGGTCTAGGTGTTTCATTAATTGAAAATAGGTTCTCATCAAGGAAATCCTCCCTGATCTTCTGATCTTCCTCCTTCTCTAAATGAGGCAGCTCGAGGCGGGAGAGATGGTCAGCAACAACATTCTCACTCCCTTTCTTATCTAGGATCTCCAGATCAAATTCTTGTAAGAGGAGTACCCAGCGGATCAATTGGGGTTTCACATCTTTCTTGTTCATTAGGTACTTTAGTACTGCATGGTCAGTATAAACAATAACTTTAGACAACACTAAGTAAGAACGGAACCTATCAAATGCGAAAACCACTGCAAGCATCTCCTTCTCTATGGTGGTGTAGTTGATCTGTGCCTCGTTGAACGTCCTGCTAGTATAATATATAGGGAGGAAAATCTGATCAAGTCGTTGGCCCAAGACTACTCCCACTGTATAGTCACTGGCATCGCACATCACCTCAAATTGTTCCTCCCAGTTGGGAGAAATATTCACCGGAGCTTCCACCAAGCACTGCTTCAGATGCTCAAAAGCTATGGCATATGTCTCATTGAACTCAAATATGGAATCCTTGGTTATAAGATTGGTGAGGGGCTGGTCTATTTTTGAGAAGTCGTGGACAAACCTCCTGTAGAAACTGGCATGCCCCAAGAAGCTGCATATGGCTCTGACAGAAGTCGGAATATGTAGTCGTGAAATGACTTCTATCTTCACCGGGTCCACCTATATCCCCTTTGCTGAGATTTTGTGTCCAAGTAAGATGCCACCTTACACCATGAAATGACACTTTTCCTAGTTCAAAACTAGGTTAGTGTTTTCACATCATTCCAAAACTAGCTCCAGGTGCCGTAAACAAGTGGCGAACAATTTTTCGTAAATAGAAAAATCATCCATGAATACCTCCAGGGTCTGTTCCACCATGTCGTGGAAGATAGCCAGCATACAGCGTTGGAAGGTGGTGGGGGAATTTCACATTCCAAAAGACATCCTCCAGTAAGAAAACTTACCATAGGGACAAGTGAATGTGCTCTTCTCCTGATCCTATGGAGCAATGGAAATCTGGTTATAGCCTGAATAACCGTTGAGGAAGCAATAGAAGTTGTGCCCTGCTAGTCTCTCTAGCATTTGATCCATGAATGGCGGGGGGAAATGATCCTTCCTTATGGCATCGTTTATCTTTCGGTAATCCACACATACCCGCCAGCCTGTGACAGTGCGTGTAGGGATGAGCTTGTTCTTTTCATTTAAAATCATAGTGATACCCCCCTTTTGGGTACCACTTGTAGGGGACTCACCCACGGACTATCCAAGATGGGATAGATGATGCTTACATCCAACAATTTAATCACCTCCTTTTTTAAAACTTCCTTCATGGGGGGGATTCAGGCGCCGTTGTGGTTGTTGAGATTGTTTGGCTCCTTCTTCAAGTAGCACCTTGTGGGTGCAAATGGTAGGTTTGATCCCTTCAAATTAGTGATTTTTCACTCAATAGCATGCTTCCACTATTTCAAAACCTGTAGAAGTGCATCTTCATGCTACTGTGATAGTTCTGCATTAAGTATGACAGGCAAAGTTTGATTGGGTCCCAAATACCTGTACTTTAGAGAAGATAGAAGAGTCTTAAATTCTAGTTCAGGTACCTTTAAAATCGAAGGCACAATTGGTTGTACCTTGTCCTATTCCAGACTATCAGGAACAACTACATGTTGCCAATAGTGGCCGCCCTAGCCTTCTAGGAATTGCAAGTCTTCTGGCGCTTCTTCATCTGAAATGTTTGGAATAATAAAGTTATTTGAAGTTAAAGAACATACCATATCATTCCCTTTTCCACTCAAATGATCATCCATGGTGTTTATAGCATTATAGTCCTCATGCTCAGATAATGATGCATGTTTGACAGCCTTGAGTACATTGTAGGAGACTCTTTCGTCTCCTACCCATAAAATAAACTCCCCTTGGTGCACATCGATGAGTACTTTCCCAGTTGCCAAGAAAGGTCTTCCAAGTATAAGAGGTGCCTCCTGGTCATCCTCCATGTTGAGGATGATGAAATCAGTGGGGAGGATCGGCCTACCCACTTTGACCAGTACGTCCTCCAGTAGTCCCTTCAGATGTTTGATGGGTCGATCAGCAAGTTGAAGGGCTACTCGTGTAGGCTTCAAATCATTGAGCCCTAGCTTCTTGAAAACTCCAAGGGGCATGAGGTTCACGATGGCCCCTAAGTCACAGAGGGCCTTCCCAAACTCACATGGTCTAATAGTACTGGGAATAGTGAAACTACCTGGATCCTGGAGTTTGGGAGGAATTGAGTGCTGGACGACTGCAGAACATTCCTTGGTTAGGGAAATGGTGCCCAGATCCCCCATCTTTCTCCTGTTGGAGAGTATTCCCTTCATGAATTTGGCATAAGTGGGAATCTACGTTAGTGCCTCTGCAAATGGAATATTTATGTGCAGCTTCTTGAACACATCCATGAATTTGCTGAACTGGTGGTCCAGCTTTCTATGCTTCGATTTCTCTGGGAAGGGTAAGGCAGGATCAAAGGGTTTGATAGCCTCCTTCCCTTTATTTTGAAAAGCCTCATTCCATGGGATTTCAGATGAGGAGGGGTCTGAATTTGTACCTTCTTCATCAACAGGGGTTGTGGGTTCACCTGGCTATGCTGGTTGCTTCTGTTGGAGCTCTTTTCACTACTACAAATACAGCTTTTATCAGCGCTAAAAATGGCCTTTAACAGCACTAGAAAAGCGCTTTTAATGCCGGTGAAGATAAAGGGGGGTCCCCTTTATCAGTGCTCCAAAAAACGCTGATAAAGACCCCTTTTATCAGTGCTTTTTTAAAAGCACTGATAAAAGTTAAAAAAATAAAAAAATCCTGCCAATCGGGGGGCTTTTATAGCACTTGAGCCCCCCTTTTACAGCGATTTTCCACCCCCCCCCCCCCCCCCCTCCAATGCTCGCACGCACCCCTCCACCCTTTATCAGTGCTAGCCCCAGATTCACCCATGCACGCGCGTCCTTGCCTCCACCCAGATTTGATCTCGAGACCTCCCCCATGCATGCCTGAAGTCTTTTCCACTCCCCTTAGTGATATATCTATTTATTTATATATATATTTAGTTATATTTATTCGTATAGTAATATATATTTATATTAATATATATATATATATATAGTTATATTAATATAAATATATAGTTATATTAATATATATATATATATTTATAGTGATATTAATATATATATTTATAGTTATATTAATATATATATGTAGTTATATTAATATATATATATATATAGTTATATTAATATATTGGTATATAAATATTCATATATTTTTATTTTAAATAAAATGGATATTAGTTATTATTTAGATAAAGCTAATATATTTTATATGTAAATATATTTTATTATTTATATTTATAATTAAATTTTTATGTGTGAATATATAAAAAATATGTATATATTGTTATATATTTGATTATAAATAGCAGTGCATTATAAAAAATGATAAAATTTAAAAGACATAATATCAATATGAATGTAATACCTTGGAATAGATTCATTCCCCACCAAAAAAACCAATAATACCCCCTTAAACGAGGCTGAAAATCCACAAAATGTTAAAAAATCGGGGTACCCCGACTAAAAACTCAATTTTGGAGGCCTTATGGGCCTTTTTTGGCCTCGAAAAAACCTTAACCAGGATTCCCCAACTATAATGGTGTATATCTCGTCGCAAGCTTCGATTTGATATGTGGTAGAGCTCAAACTAATACTCGGATCAAAAGTTATGGTCGTTTGAAGTTCGAGTTGCGTTTTCAACATATTTTGGATCTTTTTTTAATTTTTTTTATTTTTTTAATCTTTAAATTGTTATTAAATGACTATTACTCCATAATAATTAGAAAATTAATAATTAAAAATATTTTTTAAATTTTTTTATAAGCCATTTTCACTAAATATTTTATATATTAAGTGTAACTGTATATTTATACTTATCTAAAATATATTTAAAATTATATTTAAAAAATATATATTATATTTATATCAATATAACTATATCTATATATTTAAATATTAATATATTTTGTTTAATAATTTTTTTTTTGAAGTAGACCCTTTATCAGCGCTACTAAAAAAACACTGATAAAGGGTTACTCTTTAACAGCGCTAAAAAAAGTGTTGTAAAAGGGGGTACCTTTATCAGTGCTAAAAAAGCGCTGATAAAGGGGTACTTTTATCAGTGCTTTTTTTAGCGCTGATAAAGTTACCCCCCTTTATTAGCGCTTTTTCGTTAGCGCTGATAAAGGGTGGCGCTGGCCTTGCCCAGTTTTGTGGTAGTGTTTCCACTCCGGAGCATGACAGCATGGGCCTCCTTCCTTGGGTTCTTCTCTATGTTACCTGGTAAAGTACTGGGTTGCCTTGCTGAGAGTTGGTTTTCCAAATGGCCAATCTGATTCTCCAGGCCTTGAATATAAGCCTCCTGATTTTGGAACCTGGTCTCATGAGTAGATATAAATTTGGTCATGAGATCCTCTAACCTTGAGGTGTTCTCCTGCTGAGGTGGTTGTTGAGCTGGTGGAGGTGGTGGTTGTCACGGCTGCCACGGGTGAGGGTTTTGATACCCTTGTGGTTGATAAGAGCCATGTTGGGGCTGTTGCTGCCTCTGGTATTGGTTCTGATAAGGAGGCTGGTTGTAGTCGGGTGGTCGCTGGGGTGGAAGATTCTGCTGTTGTTGGCCCCAGCCTATGGTCTGTTGATCACACCATGTCGGGTTCTGGTACTTCTGGTACTAGTTTGGCCCTCGATTTTGTGCAAAATAACTCACCTTGCTTGTCGATGGGCCTCCAGCAGAACCCGGGAATTCTCCCATGATGTGGTTATCACCACATTCACTACATGTCGGATGGTTTGCCGCATGTACTTGGGACGTGCCCTTCAGATTGAGTGCGTCGATCTTTTTAGACACAACTTCCAATTAAGCAGCTAGCATGGTAGTTGCATCAATGTTATGCATACCTCGTTTATGTGTGCCCTGCTCGGAATTCCACTGGAAGCTGTTGGCAGACATGTCTTCCAGTAGTTTGAAGAGTTCTTCGGGGGACTTCCTCATTACCGTACCTCCAGCAGCAGCATCCACCAAGGACTTGGTATTAGTTGTCAGACCTCCGTAGAAGGTTTGGAACTGCATCCAAAGTGGAAGTCTGTGGTGTGGGAATTTGCGCAACATCTCCTTGAAGCGCTCCCATGATTCGTACAATGACTTCGAGTCTTACTGCTAGAAGTTGTGGATTTTGTTCCGCGGTGTCACCGTCTTCAAGGGTGGGAAGTATTTGGATAGGAACGCCTGGGCTAGCTCCTCCCAAGTGAGGATGGATTGTTGTGTCAATCATTTTATCTAGTCTTTCTCCTTATCCCTTAGAGAGAAGGGGAATAAGCGAAGATAGATGGCGTCCGTAGACACTCCGTGGTAGTGGAATGTGTCGTAGACCTCCAGAAAATTGGAAAGATGGGCATTGGGATCCTCGCTGGGTAGGCCGCCGAATTGAACGGTGTTCTGGATCAGCTGCATGATAGAAGGCTTGATCATGAAGTGTTGGGCTTGTACTGGTGGATGGATGATGCCTGTATCAGCTCCATGGATTGATGGCAATTTTTACTTCATGAGAGTACGACATGGATGTGGCTGCTGAGTGGCACGCGCGTCGCAACGCGTGCAAATTTGCAATATTTTTTTACCTACTAACTACTGTAGAAGTGGCGAGCAGGGTCGAACCACAGAGAGAATGTGAGTAGACACTAGAAATGTCCTTTTGGAGGAATGTTCAGGCGGATGGGCTTTAATTGTGTGATTAACAACTAAGTTCTAAAAACTAAATGACTATTTTAAAAATGACTAATTAAATTAACTAAAACTATCTAAGTGAACTTAGCTATGAAAGAAACTGGCAGAGATGGAAGTGTCAGAGTCGTGATGTCCGTTCAAGTGCATGCAATGTCAATTAATTAATTCCCATATTTGAATATTTATTTATTCAATTATCACCGATTCCAAATTTAATCAAAATGTCATCTGGTCTCGTTCTCTGATGTTAGAAAACATTTTAATTTTCACACAAATTATTTATCATTTCGTTCTTTGTCCTGACAAATAATTTGCGCGTCCTTATAGTGCTGAATCACTTGGTGAAATACAATGACCCGTTTCTCACAAAGTCTAAGTATCTACCTACGTTGGGTTCGCCCACATGAGATTACTTATTAAGTATCACTCATGTCAGTTTGAAGGAGAGCGCACACAAAATATTAATTTTCCAATTAATATATTTATTTATTCAAAATTCGATTGCGCGCTTGATCAAATTCCGGATAAATAAATTCTCGGATGAACTCTCGTTCGTGATTACTTATTAGGTATCACACGAACGGGCACCAAAGCATGTGTGCAGGGCCCAAATGATAATTAATTTAAACGCAGATACAATTAATTAAATAAACATCCTAATGAAATTAATTCAAAAGGCAATGAAACGTATGAATAAATTAAAGACATGCAATTACCATCACTTTCATCACAACTCTGACACAAATGAATTAGTCTGCCATCGCGACGACACAGCAGCACATAAAATAATAAACAGAAATCACCGTGCTCATGTCATCGTAATTGTCACCGCAGGACGCCGTCAACGATCGCAAAATAATAATCATCGCTCCGCTCTGTGCAGTCGCTGACGCCGCACCCGAATCAAACCACCGCGTCGCTGAAAAATATTTTTTGATCTGCGCTCGCTCTCGCCGTGCGACGTGAATCTCCGGAAGCTTAGACGAACCGCCGCGCACGTCGATGATGTGTCTGAACCTTCGCTGCGCTTCTGGAATGGTGAAGGTGTGGTCGCCGATTATTGTGCTGGGCAGCGGCGGATGTCGGTGGCCTGTTTTTCACCTGCCTGACAGAGGAATATGGGGTGAGCGGCGGTGGCCGAGAAGGGCGAGGGAGGTGAGGAGGGTGCTGGTTGCGCAGGGAGATGGGAGAGATAGAGGGGCGAGGGTTCCAGCGGGAGAGAAAAGGAGGGGCGCTGAGGGGGGCCGCGTGGGATTTTGAAGAGGGAGGTCCAGGGCGGCGGGTCCAGGGGTGAGGGAAGTGGGGTGGCGTGGAGAGATAAGGGGGAGATTGGAGAGAGAAATGAGAGGGGGGTAGAGGGGTGACGTGGGAGAGGGTGGAGGTTGAGGAAAAAGTGGGAGAAATGGTCAAAGGGTAGTTGGGTAATTAGAGAGAGAAAGAAAAAAAAACAAAATCAAAATCAAAAAGTGAAATCAAAGTTAAAACTAAAATTCAAATTCAAATTAAAAGAAAACAATTATCTAAATATTTAATGTTAGATAATAATAATAATAATAATAATAAAATTAGAACTAAAAATTAATGCACATGTAATTAGATATTATACTATTAAATATAAAAATAATAAACTAATAAAAAGATACTATGTTATTAATACTATAAAAAATAATGAACTAAAATAAAATATATACATACTAATAAGAATTAATAAAATAAAATAAACTAAAATTAGTGAAACTAATAATAATAATATACTATTAAATATAATATATAAAATTAATATAAATAATAAAAATACTAAATTACTAATATAAGTAATAAATTAACTAAAAAATATCGAAATATCTAAACTAATACAAAACTACGAAAATAAACTAAAAATATAAAATTGGTTAAACTAATTAATGAAAACTAAGTTAGAAAATTATAAAAATACATGTAAAATCCATGTACATCACTGAGGAAGGGGAACTGGCATGTATTGTTGGTCCTAAGGATCGTAGTATGGACCCTAACTTGGATGTAGAAATAGAATCCGCTCTGGTTGGAATTGTTGAAGCTGTTGCAGGTGCTATTCTGGAGCTTGTGGAGCTTGCTGGTTCTGATTGTCATCCGGACCTAACTGTTGTCCAATTCCTTGGATAACAGATGGATTTCCTTCCTCGTTTTGCGCCATGGGGTTTTTGTTATTGTGATTGGCTATGAGTTCTTTTTGGGACCTTAAAAAAGTTCGTTCGATCTCTGGGTCAGTTGGGAAAAACTCTGATGACTCAGCGTTCTTAGAACGTGTGAGGTAACCACTCATACACCTAATGACATGCACAAAACCAAAAAAAACACCAAGCATAAATGAGGAAAGAGAAAGATAAACATAAATGAGATTAGAAAATAGATTTTTGTGAATTTATGATTTTTATTTTCACTAAAATTTTATACAAACTTAATTATAACAAGATTAAAAGTAACTTTTCTCTTCCCCGGCAACGGCACCAAAATTGGGCGAGTCGTTTCACCGAAGATATATTATCGGTGTCCTAAATTATTTTTACCCTAACAAGTATAGCAACAGTAAGGGGTCGATCCACAGGGAAAAAGGAGTTATTTTTATCTTGTTTAACTTAGTTTGTATTTTTTTTTAATGAAGTTTTCTGAATTTAGACTGGATTTTTGTTGTTTGGATTATAAAGAATAACTGGTTTTAAGTTTCTTTAATAAATTCCTTAATGAATAAACTAAAATATAGGAAAATTGATTTTGATGAAAATACAGAGAGAAATGCATTGGGGTTATGGATTTATGAGAAGTTGATTATTAAATCAAATTGCTTATGAGGTTGTGTTGTTCATAATAACCCAACACTATGGGTTCAATTTTTAATAAAGTTTCCATGGTCCAATAGACTTTATATTTAGAGTTGAAGAAACTAACTCCTTGGTCCGGTGGTTAGTGTTTAACAGATCTTTATTTGGCTTAGTCCATTTTGAGTCGACGAATACTTCCAATGGTCATGAAATTATTCAACAGTATTATTCTTTTTGAATCCCTGAAAATTATGCCCTTGGTCTGGTATAGAATTTCCAGTGATAAGATGAAGTGATTTAAGAAGAATAAGAAGAGGTTAATAGAACAAACACATTCATTACAACTTAATTTAAATTACCACTCATCATCTCCCACAACCCCAGCACACTGGGTGTTTAGTTACACATGGAAAATAAAATAAATACTAAACTCTTAATACCTGATTTGATCTCGCTTGAAGCTTTGAGGTGGAAATGATTCTTCGGTAAATGGTAGAATAACGGTAGTATGGTGACAGAACTTCTCTCCTTCAGAACTTCAACCCTTTTCTCCACACAACACCACACACCTGAACCGGAGGCCAAGGCCTCCTTTTATAGAAAACTTAACTACACGGTGTGTAGACAAAGTACACACCATGTACTTTTTTCAACGCATTTTTGCCTGCGTTTTATCCACTGGTAAGCGGTCTAACACGCCGTCTTTGACTTGGAACATGGAGTCGCCTGGTAGGTAAATATACACGATGTGTAGCACCGCTATACACAGCATGTAGTCTCATTTTTCGGCCACCAACCACTTCTAGAAATGTATACATGGCGTGTATCATTGGAACATGGCACATCTCCTTCAGCCAGCCACATGGGCGTGTCAACTCTTATCATCCACCAATTGCTTCTAGAATGTAATACACGGCGCGTATGGTGTGAACACGGTGTGTATTTGGTTACTTGGGCATGTACTTGTCCTGGTCAACCCATGTCTAAGCTTGAATGTACACGGCGTGTATATAAGTACACGCCGTGTAGTTGTAAATTTTTTCTCAGTTCTCCCCTGTTTTGTGTATTAATCCATAAAACTTCTGAAAATGAACAAGATCACCAAAATCAAAGTATTTTTTCACTAAGCATTAGGTATTTTCTGAAAACTTGTTCTTATTTTTCAATAGAGTATGTGAAAATGTATACACAAATCGGGTGCATCAAACTCCCTCATACTTAGTCATTTTCTTGACCACAAGCAAATATCAACATCTAATTAAAAGAGCCTATATTTTAAAAGTAAGGACTTCAGTTAATCATAAATGTAAATAATATGTTACAGGAGAAAATTACAAAATGAATAGAAAACAGTTTCAATTCAGGAGATATTCTAATCATGCCTCGTATATAATTCAATTAACTACTTTCATCCTCTTTTAACACATGTTTTAACCTTTCAAAAATAAGCAAGCCACTTGATGATTTACCTCACCAAAAATATGCTCAACAATCAAGATATTTTTAATCAAAGTTATGCTCAATCAAATATATATACACTCTATCCATAGGTTTGCAAGAAATATGGTTCTCCACTTCAGAAAATTTGACTTACAAAAATCATGAGGGCTTTTCAATAAGGATCAGATGTTTCTGTGGCTAAAGTCTGGAAAGTAAAGATGTGAAAATAACTCCGAGGCATGAAAAAGGAGGCTAAATTCTTAAATAACAATGCATGATATTCAAAATTAAGCTCATTTTAAAAGCGTCCACAACAAGCTCAAACAAATGATCTCACCATCTTCTTTTGATGGGTAGGTAGGGTTCACAAACCAACAAGTGATATAAGGGTCCCTTTATTTGTACCATTTTTTTAATACAAAGGGAACCTTTCAGAACTTCAATGAATAGAGGTTTGGAACCCTTGTTTCCCAGAATAATCAAGAGGCTCTCCCCCATACTTAAATTCATGACAATTTGTGGAAGTATTCCATGTGTTGCCAATCACTTCTTTTGAGATCAAATGAATAATCATGAAAAGTCGTAAAAGAATTAAGGTAAGAAGAGAAATAGGCTTATAATATGGCTTCCTATAAAGGTTATTCATGGTTTCTAGGGGATTTACGAAGATAAAATGTAGGGTAGTTCTCAGGATAAAGGGGTTAAAACAATCTAATGCCTAAATCATTTTAATGTAATTAAAAAATTCCTCATGTTTTGAAAAGAAAACTTGCAAATTCTGGTAGTTATATATATTCTAATAATCTCTCAAGAAAGAGGGTATTTGAAAGAATATGACAAAGGGTTTAGAATACCTCTCAGGAGTGGGAAAGATAAATAAAGAGACAATCAGGTCATGACTTGAAAATAATTGATTGGTCTAATCGATGTAATTATCTAAGGAGTACAAGTTACAATTTAAATTATATCAACAATCATTTTAAAACACTTAAGAACCAAAATGAACATGCAACCTTTTAAAAAAATTCCCACTTTCATCTTTATTATTTAAAAATATGATTAACAAAAAATGTCTTCACATTTTTAAATATATCTTCTAATAATGATGTCTCCTAGAATCTGAAAAGGGAAAAGATGTCGGTTGCCTAGTCAGAACCAAACCACGGGTACCACATCACCAGGTGTCTCCCAGTACTCAGCTCTATCAAACTCGAATGAAGCAACGAACTCCAAAAATAAATCGCATAATATAGGAGTGCTAACCTGGAAAATAGCGAGCAGTGGAGTGTGTCCAAGGAGATCCTATAACTCTCCCCAGATGTCAAGCTTCCTCTTTCGAGTCCAGAACCTATGGCTCCTACTTCTATGGCTTCTCTTCCAGGTGTCGGTTCTGAGCCTCCATCTTCCACGGCTCCTGGTCTATCTCTTCCAGCTGGTTCTGTACCGGATGATGCCTCTTCTGAGGTAACCCCCTGACTGGTTTTTAGACTTATGTTTTTCATTATATATATTTGTGATATCTTGTGCATGTGTATGTTGTGTATGCTTGTAGTGTTCTCTTTTTCCCACCGTCACAAGTACTTTGGCACGTTTTGGACTGCACTATTACATCACCTCCCGTTTTTCTTTTTCCTAAACACAAGGGGAGTATTCTTTTTCCATTTTCTTCTTTTATTTCTTGGTTTACTTCTTTCCTTACTTTCCATCGTTCTAGGTCCACTATTGTGTCCCCACCTTACCTTGTTCATTTTTTTGGGCACATGGAGTACCACGTGTGATATTAAGTATGGGGGCGTCTCTTGACCTCTTTAGTCTTTTCCTTTTTCAGATTCTAAGAGACATCATTATTAGAAGATATATTTAAAAATGTGAAGACATTTTTTGTTAATCGTATTTTTAAATAATAAAGCTAAAAGTGTGAAATTTTTAAAAGGTTGCATGTTCATTTTGGTTCTTAAGTGTTTTAAAATTATTGTTGATATAATTTAAATTGCAACTTGTAATCCTTGGAAAATTACATCGATTAGACCAATAAATTATTTTCAAGTCATGACCTGATTGTATCTTTATTTATCTTTCCCACTCCTGAGAGGTATTCTAAACCCTTTGTCATATTCTTTCCAATACCCTCTTTCTTGAGAGATTCTTAGAATATACATAACTACCATAATTTGCAAGTTTTATTTTTGAAACATGAGGAATTTTTGAATTACATTAAAATGATTGAGGCATTAGATTGTTTTAACCCATTTATCCTGAGACCTACCCTACATTTTATCTCCGTGAATCCCCTAGAAACCATGAATAGCCTTTATAGGAATCCATATTATAAGCCTATTTCCCTTCCTACCCTAATTATTTTGTGATTTTGCATGATTATTCATTTGAGCTCAAAATAAGGGATTAGAAACACATGGCATACTTCCGAAAATTGTCATGAATTTAAGTATGGGGGAGAGCCTCTTGATTATTTGGGGCAACAAGAGTTCCAAACCTCTATTCATTGAAGTTCTGAAAGGTTCCCTTTGTATTAAAAAAAATGGTACAAATAAAGGGACCCTTATACTCACTTGTTGGTTTGTGAACCCTACCTACCCATCTAAAGGAGATGGTAAGATCATTTGTTTGAGCTTGTTGAGGATGCTTTTAAAATGAGCTTAATTTTGAATATCATGCATTGTTATTTAAGAATTTAGCCTCCTTTTTCAAGCCTCAGAGTTATTTTCACATCTTTACCTTCCAACATTTGTACATAGAAACATCTAATCCTTATTTAAAATACCTTGTGATTTTTGTAAGTCAAATTTTCTAAAGTGGAGAACCATATTTCTTGCAAACCTATGGATAGAGTGTATATATCTTTGATTGATCATAACTTTGATTAAAAACATCTTGAGTGTTGAGCATATTTTTGGTGAGGTAAATCATCAAGTGGCTTGCTTATTTTTTAAAGGTTGAAACATGTGTTAAAAGATGATGAAAGTAGTTAATTGAATTATATATGAGGCATGATTAGAATATCTCCTGAATTGAAACTGTTTTCTATTATTTTTGTAATTTTCTCCTGTAACTTATTATTTACATTTATGATTAACTGAAGTCCTTCCTTTTAAAATATAGAATCTTTTGATTAGATGTTGAGATTATATTGAGGGAAATCAAATGACTAAGTATGGGGGAGTTTGATGCACCCAATTTGTGTATACATTTTCACATACTCTATTGAAAAATAAGAATAAGTTTTCAGCAAATACCTACTTCTTAGTGAACAAATACTTTAATTTTGGTGATCTGGTTCATTTTTAGGAGTTTTCTGGATAAATACACAAAACGGGGGAGAACTGAGCAAAAATTTACAACTACACGGCATGTACATATATACACGCCGTGTACATTCAAGCTCAGACATGGGTTGACCAGGACGAGTACATGACCAAGTAACCACAAACTGGTACATGCAGTGTTCACACCATACACGTCGTGTATTACATTCTAGAAGCAATTGGTGGACGAGAAGATTCAACATGCCCAAGTGGCCGGCTGAAGGAGACACTCTGTGTTCCAATGATACACGCCGTGTATACATTTCTAGAATCAGTTGGTGGCTTAAAAATGAGACTACATGCCGTGTATGGCAGCGCTACATGTCGTGTATATTTACCTACCAGGAGGCGTCGTGTTCCAAGTCAAAGACGGCGTGTTAGGCCACCTTCCAGCAAAGAAAACGAAGGAAAAAAACGTGTTGACAAAAGTACACGGTGTGTACTTTATCCACACACCGTGTAGTTAAGTTTTCTATAAAAGGAGGCCTTGGACTCCAGTTCAGGTGTGTGGTGTTGTGTGGAGAAAAGGGTTGAAGTTCTGAAGGAGAGAAGTTCAGTTTCCATACTACCGTCATTCTACCATTTACCGAAGAATCATTTCCACCTCGAAGCTTCAAGCATGATCAAATCAGGTATTAATAGTTTAGTATTTATTTTTATATCCATGTGTAACTAAACACCTAGTTTGTTGGGGTTGTGGGAGATGATGAGTTTTAATTTAAATTAAGTTACAATGAATGTGTTTGTTCTATTAACCTCTTCTTATTCTTCTTAAATCACTTTATCTTATCACTGGAAATTTTATACCAGACCAAGGGCAGAATTTTCAGGGATTCAAAAATAAGAATACCGAAGAATAATTTCATGACCATTGGAAGTATTCGTCGACTCAAAATGGACTAAGCCAAATAAAGATTTGTTAAACACTAACTACCAGACCAAGGAGTTAGTTTCTTCAGCTCTAAATATAAAGTCTACTAGACCATGGAAAATTTATTTCAAATTGAACCCAGAGTGTTGGGTTATTATGAATAACACAACCTCATAAGCAATTTGATTTAATAATCAACTTCTCATAAATCCATAACCTCAACGCATTTCTCTCTGTATTTTCATCAAAATCAATTTTCCTATATTTTCATTTATTCATTAAGAAATTTATTAAAGAAACTTAAAACCAGTTATTATTTATAATCCGAACAACATAAATCGACTCTAAATTCAGCAAACTTTATTAAAACAAAAATACAAACTAAGTTAAACAAGATAAAAAATAACTCATTTTCCCTATGGATCGACCCCTTACTGGTGCTATACTTGTTAGGGTAACAATAATTTGGGACACCGATAATATACCTTCAGTGAAACAACTCACCAAGTAGATATCTCGTGCCCTTTGATTGAAATAGAACTTTCGCCCAAATTCCATGGCCATGGTGTCACGACGAGTTTATTTCTGGAAGTCAAAGAATGACGGATCAAGCATATAGGTTTATGACACTGCCATGAAACCTTCTTGATGAGATATTGATACAAATAGATTAAATTACATGGTAAACGTTCGTATGAGATGACACGTCAATGCGGCGTCAACTTCTTTCTCTTGGGTGCCTTGACCTGTTGTTAGACAGTAATCTTGGACTTTAGGCAAGTGTGCCTAATGACAACGAGAAAGAGGCCTAGAGGGTCACACACTAAGTGTATCTAAGTATCTCAAGTAGAATAAAGATTATTCTTGTATGTGGTTTAATAATTATTCAAGGAAGCCTAAATTGTTTTAATGTTGGAGGAAGAATAAAATGAAAACAAGATATACACGCCATGTACATTGAATGTACACGCCGTGTAGTTTTCATTTTGGAAAGGAAATGAAAAATGAGTACACATCGTGTATTAATGATTACATGACATGTAGTTTTTCAAGTTAGGATTTTGAGGAAATAATATCATTTTATTAAATGATATTTATTATAATCAGTGTGGGCGCATATCAAGGAATTAATGATTTGACATGGGGGTTTTCAATAAGAATTAATGAAATAAATAAAATGCATAATGCGTTTATTTATTGTCATAACTCTATAACCTCAAACCCAATTATAAATATCCTCACAACCCCAACACTTTTCTCTAATTATTGTGCACAACAATTCTGGAGAATTATCTCAAGGACGAAAGAACTCCTTCCTCCAAGAATGCTCTCAAGACCGAGAGAGATCCTCCTCCATCGGATCAAGGCAATATAAGGCGGACAACGCAAGCAAAGGCTTCTCCATGATAGCACCTGGAGATTCCTTTGGTGACGTCTAGAGATATGTGGTGCACATGTGGATCACCACTAGAGGAAGTCTACACTTAGCTTCTACGACACAACAACGAATCACATAATAACATGATCATAAATATCAATGAAGAAAGAAATCCATAAAAGTTACTTCTTGTCAATTAATTAAATTAATTATAATCAACCTGTGATGATCCTACTTTGTGGTTCTGGGACTATTCTTCTTATTTGTTTATTTCTGTGATTCGATTCATGGAGTTCAGCGTTTATCGTCGTATTGATCCTGGATTGATCATTGCTAATGATAAAAAGTCAAGTGGGCACATCCACCCACGAGCTTCCACTGCGCCCAGTACCTTCAGGTTGTATTAGAGGGGTCACAACATTGATTATAGTTATTTAATTTTTGTTAATAATTTATGCATTTATATTTGATTCAATTCAAGATAAATCGTTCTATAAAACTGAATGAATGAGATTTGTTATTCCTCCTTCGTTTCTCGATTCACATCATAGAAACGACCTTTTAATTTTTATTTTGATTAAAATAAAAATGAGTAACTCATCCAGAGGAGCTACTCATTCTGTCTGTACAACACAGGAATACACGGCATGTAGTGAAATCTACATGTCGTGTACTTAGGTTCAATGAACTGGTACTGGTCCGCCAAACCACGCCATGTGAATTGAGCATACCTAAGATTTTTAATACACCTTGTTGACCAGAACTGAACGACACATGGAAACCAGAATACACGGTGTGTATGTTGAATCAACACGCCGTGTATTCCGATCCAGCTCACGTGTAACCGCGTACATGGGATTTCCAGGTCGGTAACCGCGTAACAAGGAAGTACATGCCGTGTTAGATTAATCTACACATCGTGTACTCCAAAATTTCTAAAGTACAGAAAACATGCCAAATCCCTCGGCGTGTACTTTGGATAAAGGGTGAAAACAAATACACATCGTTTAATATAGCCTACACGTCGTGTACTTTCCAGAAATGGAATTTTACCAGGTTTCCTCCAAAGTACAAAGACCTGTACAAGGAATATGGATGATAAGAATCTCAAGGAAATTCAGAAATGAATTTAAGATAAAGAATTGATTAATTATAAGATCATAATTAATTGAATTCAAGCACGACTTATCTTGAATAAAATAACGATTAAAAGAATTTGAATACTAAATATGTGTAAATGTCGTTGCATGCTATGGATTATCATGATCTAGAACAAATACCCTTTGTGTGTGTGGTTTCATTTAAATTTATTTAATTTAAATTCATTGGACTGCGAGCCTTCTTCCAATAAAATATAAGGCCCGTGTGCCCATGGTTTCTTTAATGTAAACCCCATGTAATGGAGGATCTCCCAAGCTAGAGGAGACGGTTTAAAATCCGAAGTTGAGGTGAAACCAACCCAAGAAGATATAAAGGTGGAAAGGTGGGAGCTACAAAACATGAACCATCAGGTTCAAGGTGTTTTTCCCTAGGTCAGGGTTAGCTTATCAAAACTACTGGATAAGATAACCAATAGAAGCTCATGATCATACCATCTTATTTTATTTCTGTCTAATTGCATGGTTTATTTATTATGTATGTGTTTTCGCGATCACATAGTTAATGAAATAGACAATCGTGCAAAGATGGAATAAAATAAAAACCAGAATATGCGTAAACATTATCAAAACATAGTTAAATCAATTAAGAAATCATCACTTAATATTAACAAGCATGTGATAATTAGAAACTATGCATAAAGGATTGAAATCCCTCAAATACCATATTAAGTCAGACCAAGCCTTTTGTTACTTGATTAAGGGAAAGACTCAATAAAACTATGTGTTTGACCAACCCTTGTTGGGACACTTACTTTTATAAAGGAAGCTCTTATGAAATTTTCAGGTTGACTTAAACATTTTACATCAAGAGGAGTAGACCTTACTAGACTTGTTGTAAAATGGAGGAAAGTGTTGAGGAAATCCAAGTCAGGATTTCAGGATTGGGGATTCCACTCAACAGATCAAGGAACTATAATCTCACAGTTGGCAAAGACCTGCCTACCTAAATACCGTTAAATAGCTTGACCAACCCTTGTTGGGGTTATACTAAGGGGAATATGGATCCTTGCCACTAGAATGTCATAGCAACTAGTCATTCCAAGTTTAATGGTGGGGGTTTTTGGGATATGATAAAATAGTAGAAGAATTAATAAATTCATTTATTATTTTTCATAAAATGTAATCAAAAGGCACTGATAAATCTGCTCTTTTAATTTGTAGAATCAATATGACAAAATCTTCAACCAAATTTTCTCTGTGATCAATTCTGGATAAAGACAATATCCTCACCAGTAGTAACTTTCAGTAATGGTTTAGGCGCCTTCGGGTTATCCTATGCCATGAATGAAAGTTTTACGTGTTGGAGTCCTCACTTCCTGATTCGCCTGCCTAAGGGGTGAGTGATAAAGATTTCCTGTTCTATGATCAACATTTGAACGATGCACTCGACATTCAATGTTTGATGTTGTCATCAATGTCTAGTGAGCTCATGAAGTCTCATGAATACATGGATGCCTATAGCATGCTCGATCACCTCCTTGGTCTATACCAGGAGAGAGCAAGACAGGAAAGGTTTGAGATCTCCAAGGATCTATTTTAGAGCAATCTTAGAGAGGGTGCCCCAGCTGGGACTCGTGTAGTCAAGCTCATTGGCTACATTGAGCACTTGGAGGTTCTAGGGTTTAAACTCCCCAAAGAACTGGGTACCGATCTCATTCTTGCATCAATCCCCCAGAGCTTCTCTAACTTTGTTGTAAATTTTAACATGAACAAAATTGAGAAGTCTCTATCTGATCTTTTTATCCTCATTCACCAAGTGGACAATGATATGAAGCGTGAAAAGCCTTATGTACTTATGGTGAATAAAAGGAAAGAGAAGGTGAAGATCTTTAAGCCCAAAGCTTCTTTAAGGACTTCCAAGAAAAGGAAGATCAAAGGGGGCAAGAGAATGGGAAGTTGTTTGTTTCTCATGTGGCAAGAAGGGCCACTGGAAGAAGAACTACACCAGCCAAAGAAGCAAGGGGAAGCTTCAGGTGCGTTTGTTATTGAATGCAATCTATCTATTTCTACCAATTGGGTATTAGATACTACTTTTGGTTCTCACATATGTATCCAAATATAGGAACCAAGTAGATTCAGAAAGATTGACTGAGGTGAGGTGAATCTGCGAGCAGCCAACGGAGCCAGAATCGTTGTTGTAACTATCGGAGACTACCACCTCACATTGCCTACTGGGATGGTCTTGGTATTAAAAGGGTGTTATTATGTACACTCTATAACCAAAAACATTATTTTAATATCCAGATTAGATACTGATGGATTCATCTTCAAGTTTGGAAATGAATGTTGCTACTTTTAAAAAGATAGCATTTGTTTTGGTAGGGCACATTTATATATCGGCCTTTATGTGTTAGACTACAAAAATCAAGTAATGGAAATCGATGAAAAATTTAATTCACATGATTCATACCACACCCAACTTTGGAATTACCAGCTAGGTCATGTCAATGAGAAACGTTTGACAAAATTACATCAAGATGGGTATTTAGATTCTTTCGAACTAAAACCACTTGGTGTATGCCATGCGTGTCTACAAGGCAAAATGACCAAATCCCCATTTAGTGGGAAAGGTGAAAGGGCTAAAGAGATTCTAGAATTAGTTCACACAGATGTGTGTAGACCATTTCCATTTGAATCAAGGGGTGGGTTCTTGTACTTCATAACTTTTACTGATGATTTTAGTAGATATGGATATATTTACTTAATGAGGTATAAGTCAGATTCTTTTGATCGGTTCAAAGAATACAAGAATGAAGTTGAGAACCAGATTGGTAAGAAGATTAAGAAACTCCGCTCAGATAGAGGAGGAAAATATCTTAATCAGGACTTCAATGATTTCTTATGGGAGTTTGGGATTCTATCTCAACTCACTCCTCCTTACACGCCTCAGTGGAATGGTGTAAGTGAAATGAGGAACCGCACCCTCTTAAACATGGTGAGATCAATGATGAGTCATGCGATTCTTCCATTATCCTTTTGGGGATATGCATTACAAACAATAGAACACATACTAAACCAAGTACCAACTAAATCGATAAATGGTATTTCATACGAGTTATGGAGTGGACGCAAAGCCATGTTATCAAATTTACATGTGTGGGGTAGCGAAGCATTTGTTAAGGCCTCTTCAGGTAACAAACTTGCACCCCGAGGCACAAAGTGTACCTTTATAGGATATCCCAAGGAAACAAGGGGTTATTACCTTTAAAACCCCTCAGATAAAAAGGTTACAGTAGAAAGACACGTCGTATTCCTTGAGAGGGAGCACATCTCCAAAAGAAATAGTGGGAGCGAGATAGACTTCGATGAAGTCGAGGCTCAAGATACATAGGAGTTGGTATAAGAATAGATTCCACAAAGCCCCATAGAAGAACAATCTATTCCAGAGACACAAGAACTGCGTAGGAGCACGAGAGAGGTGAGAGAACCAGAACGATATGGTTTTCTTGTCACTGAGGATGGTGACTCATTATTGGTTGGCAATGATGATCCTATTACCTATAAGGAAGTAGTTGAAGGCACAGATGTTTCCAAGTGGCAAGAAGCCATGAATTATGAAATGGATTCCATGTACCAAAACCAAGTCTGTATTTTGGTAGATCCTCCATTTGATGTAAATCCTGTTGGTAATAAATGGGTATTCAAGAAGAAACTGGACATGGAAGGACAAGTCAGCACCTATAAGGCATGACTGGTTGCAAAAGGTTTTAGACAGCGTCAAGAAATTGACTATGATGAAACATTTTCACCGGTTGCGATGCAAAAATCCATAAGAATCCTATTGGTCATTGTCGCTTACCATGACTATGAAATTTGTAAAATGGATGTCAAAACAGCATTCCTTAATGGGAACCTCCAGGAAGATGTCTACATGACACAACCTGAAGGGTTTGTGACTCCAAAGGATGCCAACAAGGTATGCAAGTTGTAGAAATCCATTTATGGATTAAAGCAAGCATCAAGGTCATGGAACATTCGTTGTGATGAAGCCATAACAGAATTTGGATTTGTTAAGAACGAATGTGAGTCTTGTGTCTACAAATGGTTTAGAGGAAGTGCAGTCATTTTCCTAATAGTATATTTTGATGACATATTACTAATTGGAAATGAAGTATATGTCTTACAGTAAGTTAAGTCATGGTTGGATAAATGATTCTCTATGAAAGACTTGGGCGAGGCAGTATATATTCTTGGGATCAAGATCCATCGTGATAGATCCAAGAGAATGTCGGGCCTGAGTCAAAGTACATACATTGACAAGATACTAAAGATATTCAGTATGGAATAGTCCAAGAGGGGATTGCTGCCAGTGTCACATGGCATTAATCTTTCCAAGAAAATGTGTCCTCAGACACATGAGGAAAGAAAGAAAATTGTAAGGATCTCTTACGTATTCGAAATTGGGTCAGTCATGTATGTTATGCTATGTACAATGCTAGATGTTGCTTATGCATTAAGTGTGGTAGGCAGATATCAAGCTGATCTAGGAGACCGCCATTGGATGGCAGTCAAGACTATCCTTAAGTATCTGAGGCATACTAAGGATATGCTCCTGGTTTATGGAGGAGATGAGGAACTAGTCATCAGAGGACATTTAGATGCTAGTTTCCAAACTGATCAAGATGACATGAAGTTGCAGACTGGATACATCTTCAGTTTGAATGGAGGTGTAGTGAGCTGGAAGAGCTCAAAGAAAGGTGTGGTCACAGATTCTACAGTAGAGTCCGAGTATATTGCAGCTTCTAAGGCAGCTAAAGAAGCAATGGATACGAAGCTTCGTCCAAGAGCTAGATGTAGTACCTAGCAGTAAAGATCCTATCACATTCTATTGTGATAATACTACAGTGGTGGCACTTTCAAAAGAGCCAAGGTCACATCAGCGGACAAAGAACATACTTCGGAAGTATCATCTCTTGAGGGATTTTTCTCATAGAGGTGAAGTTGCAGTGAGCAGTATTTCCACGGAAGACAACATGGCGGACCCCTTGACTAAAGCTTTGACTCAGCAGAAACATGATCATCATGTGAGGTCTAGTGGACTAAAAGTCGTAGGCAGTTGGCTCTAGTCCAAGTGGGAGTTTGTTAGAGTTAGTGTCCTGAGAACCAACTGTTTATACTTTGATTACATGAATGTACACTTATTATATATTTTTCATTGTTCTGCATGACTATAATATAATAATGTCATGGAATATTTGTTGCATTAATAAGGTCATGGCAGATCTCCGCTATGATGAGAACCTTGAAATGCTATAACAATATTCTTAAATAAATTTTTATGGTTGGATGACATACTATGATAGGACACATAGTATACAGATCGTCATGTGTGAGTACTCATAAGAAGACGAGACTCTCTCTCATGGAGTTCGCACTTGGTAATCTCCAAGATGGAAGATTATGAGAACAGACCCGCCAGTAGTAATTCCGCATGTATTGGTATCATCAGACATTGCTATCTATGAGCGGGTGTAATGGTCCTTAGACTGGAAGATTATCATTAACTCATGTCATGACTCGTGCACTTAGATTTGCTGACAAAAAACCATCATGAAGACAGTTGGTGGGAAGTAGGGTACATTGGGTGCGTCACGAATGACATGTTGTTAATGGATAAGTTGAGGAAGGATTTGTCCCTTCCATATTTATGGATGTAGATATCTCGAGCCCTTTGATTGACATAGAACTGTCGCCCAAATTCCATGGTCATGGTGTCACGACGAGTTTATTTCTGGAAGTCAAAGAATGACGGATCAAGCATATAGGTTTATGACACTGCCATGAAACCTGCTTGATGAGATATTGTGACAAAGGGGTTAAATTACATGGAAAACATTCGTATGAGGTGACACGTCAATGCAGCGTCAACTTCTTTCTCTTGGGTGCCTTGACCCATTGCTAGACAGTAATCTTGGACTTTAGGCAAGCCCGCCTAATGCCAATGAGAAAGAGGCCTAGAGGGTCACATCGTGTACATTTAATGCACACGCCGTGTAGTTTTCATTTTTGGAAAGAAAATGAAAAATGAGTACACGTCGTGTATTAATGATTACATGCCGTGTAGTTTTTTCAGTCGGGATTTTGAGGAAATAATATCGTTTTATTAAATGATATTTATTATAATCAACATAGGCGCATGTCAAGGAATTAATGATTCGACATGGGGATTTTCAATAAGAGTTAATGAAATAAATAAAATCCGTAACGCATTTATTTATTTTCATAACTCTATAACCTCAAACCCGATTATAAATATCCTCACAACCCCAACACTTTTCCCTAATCGTTGTGCATAACAATTCTGGAGAATTCTCTCAAAGCCGAAAGAACTCCTTCCTCTAAGAACGCTCTCAAGACCGAGAGAGATCCTCCTCCATCGGATCAAGGCGGTCTAAGGCGGACAATGCAAGCAAAGGCTTCTCCACGCAATCACCCGGAGATTCCTTTGGCGACGTCCAGAGATACGTGGTGCACGTGTGGATCACCACTAGAGGAAGTCTACACTTGGCTTCTGCGACGCAATGACGAATCACATCGGAACGTGATCATTAATATCAACTAAGAAAGAACGCCATAAAAGGTACTTCTTGTCAATTAATTAAATTAATTATAGTCAACCTGTGATGATCCTCCTTTGTGGTTCCGGGACTATTCTTCTTCTTTGTCTATTTTTGTGATTCGATCTGTGGATTCTGACATTTATCATCGTATTGATCCCGGATTGATAATTGTTAATGACAAAAAGTCAAGTGGGCACATCCACCCACGAGCTTCCGCTGCACCCGGGACCTTCATTAGGGACTTGGGGGCCGAAGGCCCTCGATCCATTTTTGTGGTTATGGTAGCAACTCTAACCATTGTAGCATTGTTGGCCGGCGACATCGATAAGGCATTGTAGCAGTGAGGACTTCGACATAGTACTATAGTAACCTATGACTGGTGAAACTGATGGGTCACTGTAGTTCTACGGACTTCTAGCCACTGGTTATTGTAGCATAGTGGATTTACTATGCAGTTGGTGGCACTGTAGAAATGCGGGTTAATGTGTCAGTGCATTGCTTTATGTGCTCTTTCGAGCTATGGTTTTTGTGTGTGCGATACTCTGAAAAATCACCCTATAATTTTGCTCTTGAATTAGTGAAATCATTCTACCTCTCCGTGGATATAGGGATTATTCCTAAACCATGTAAATCTTTTTGTTCTTCATCTTATTCTTGTTCTTTTGTTTTTATCCCTTTTACTCTTCTTTTGTGAATCATGTGTCGATTATTGCTCCCAGTGTTTCTGCAACAAGAAGTAACCTTCTAGATATAGATAAATTTGTTCCATCTGATTATTTAAGTACCACTGAAGATGGATGCCTAAAACATGATAAATTGGTAAATATTATGAATATTGAAAGAAACAAGAGGATGATAAGTGGATATTTCAAGCTCACTCTCTCGGCCTGGTCAAGATCTAGTAATAATATAGAACTTAAATAATCAAGGAGGCATGCCTAAATAAAATAGATAGAGAAATAAAAATGAAGTCAGGAAGGGAAAGACATGAGGAATTTTAAAGAGGTTTCAGATAGGCAGTCCTTACTCTCCTATTTTATATATATAACAAGTTTTCATCCTTGGAACATCTTAATTTTTAACCAAAATCAGTAGGAGGATCTTATACTTAGATCCAAACAACACTATGTACAAGCAGTGCCCACTTTTGGATAAATGGATAGAAAAGTTATTGTCCCTTGGACTTCTTCGATCATATGATCAATAGATGACAATATCTTATCCCCGAGACTTCTTTAATCAAAATATCGATAGAAAACAAGTCTTTATCCTCGAGATTTATTCAATCTGAAGATTAGCAAAAGACAAGTCCTTACCCCCGTGACTTTTTCGATTAGAAAAATGAAAGATTAAATGATGGAAGTGCAAACATGAGGTCTTTATGCTGTTTTGAAATGAATACAGAATAAGGATATATAAGGCATAAGGGGTTGAAGAGTAAAGCCCAAAATAAAAGAATTTGTTCTTCAAACAAGGATTGAGAAAATGATCAAAAGGTGGTGTTAAGATGCATGAGCTCTCTTTATCTCTAAGATGCTCCATTTGCTCTCAATTGGTCTCTCGCCTTCCATGTTGTAAATGAGTGCTCCTCGAGACTTTTTAGATTCGGGAAACCAACCGTTAAGAAATAGTCATTGGAGGTGACGTGGCTTCTCTTGTGATCTTCACCCATTTGACCGTTGTAGCTGATGTGACTTCTTTCATGATCGTTGCTCTTTTATTCATTTGAGCTGATATTGAAGATTCTTAATTGGCTTCTCAACATGTGAAAATGTGAATGTTGGAGGCAATGTTGAGCTGGACAAAATATAGTCATTGCACTTCATTTCCCGAGCATCAAAGTTTGGTAGGAGTGGAACTCCAAATAAAAGTCTTGGATAAACTATTTAGATGTCGCAAGCTTTTTCCTTTCTACTTTGGCCTTGATCTTCTGTTCTGATGAGTGAAATCTGGTTATTAAAGTTGGTTTCACAAAACTCTTCACTTCGTTATTGCTTCAATCGTTAGATGCTTCATCTATTTCCTTGTTGTCACCGATAGTTTCATAGGTTTCGATATGTCATAGTTTGTGCCCTTTATTCATTTTTCCATGCATTTGTCGTTTTCTCATTCTTTTTTATGTTTCACTGAAACACTATATATATTGAATAAAAATATAAGTGTTTTATGATCATTAAAATATGGCATTCCAAGGGATTTGAATCGTTGAATCCGAAGGATGGCCCAACGGTTACATCTTTGCCTTTACATGGATTCACTACTAGTCTGAAAATAATATTCTAATTTATAGTTGTTTTGCCAACAACTAAATAAAGATTCATAGTATTGATGAAAGATAGGTATGTTGGTGTGGATGATATTTTGAGATAGAAAGTATAAATAATTTTAATTTATTATGATTAGTGAACCGGTCTAAGTTTGATAAATAACCTTATTTATTATAAAAAATCACAGCGCATAGATGTCGATGAATTCTAATAAGCTTTATTAAAATTTTAGGCTTAATCAATCCCAAATCATCTTATAAGTGGATTAACTCTAAGAGATTGTGAGAATCTTTTGTGTTATTGTGTATTCAACACTAATAATAGTCAACATTTTTTTTCTTTTTTTGTGAATTCATTTTGACTAAACCATCTAAACTTATTTTTTTTTTGCATATACTCAACATCATGATTCCCATTTCCACTTATTTAGTGTTCCATGTTACCTAACTTCCGATCTTTTATTTTCTTTCCTTTTTTAAAAATAATTGATTGATGGAATAAAGATCTTTTATTTTTTGAAGATTATTTTTCTAATAAAAAAACATATGAACTTACCTTTGCTTCCAAACCATCAACTTCCTTATAAGAAGAGTACATTTAGTACAAGAAAATCATTTTTGATGAAAATTCAAATTCATTTTTTGCTGAAAAATGAAGAAATGAAAGAGAGCATGAAACAATACATAAAATCATAAGAAATTATGTTCACAATTTTTTTTTTTTTTAAAGGAACCAATGTGGAATTTTTTTTTTTAAAAAAAACATATATTCCAAACAATGAAACCGACCCTCATCTACCTTTCCCATGTACGGCACACAACTTTCATTATTTTCTCCCTTCGTACCAAATATAATACAAGAATTTAATCTTATCAAGTCTTTCCTTCAAATAAGATTAATTTTCTATACATCCAAAGTATCAACTTCAATGACCATTTATTTCATAACAGACAAAAAAAGGATATAGATGACAGTTGGAACAAAAATGTGAAGCTAAATAACACCAAAGGCTTCACCTTCAGTCCACCATACATCCATGTTCACACCTATTGATACAAGGAAGCCTCAACACAAGCACACAAATCAGACAAGATCAATCCAAACAAGAAACCTATACAACTCTATCACCATCAAATCACATGAACCGAGCTCTCATCGATTAAAAACAGACCATGCCACCCATCTCATGACACCAGGTTCGGTGCCTTGACACACACACAGACATGAAGGAAGTGCTCCGGGTTTGTCAAGTTATTAGCCACCCATGAGAAGGGCAGTTCTAGTTTCGGTTCTATGCCCTGGATCCGAAGGAGCTTGAGCTCAGCAAGTGGGCAAGCAACTATATTGCATGGCAATTTCTCAGCGTCCATTTTGTTGCTCGCGTCTTCTAAAGGGAGTCTCAATTCCTCCCCAAATGAAGCATCAGATATTGTCTCACCACCCGACTGCTTGTCTGGAAAAACCTCCGGTAAAAGAGCCTTCATGGCATCACCCAATGTGAAGCATTTCCCTGCATAAAATACATAATATTGTCAATAAAGTGGACCTTTCTTTTCAGAATCTTAAATGTATTTCAGTTCAAACAGTGTCTTTTTTTCAGAAAAGACACGATTGAGAACAACATGTCAAGAGGAGATGTGTCAATCTATGAGACTAGTCATTGATTTGGTAAGTGCTGCCAAAAACTAAGTGACTAATAATTGATCAAGATGCAACTAACAATTGATCTGATAAGTGGTCCCAGAAACTATGAGATTGATATGTTTTCTAAGAAACCAGGTGATTTAGAACAACATGTAAAGAGGAGACCGGTCGATCTACGAGACTGGTCATTGATTGGTAAGTGATTCTAGAAATCCCTCGAGGCTTAACAAAGAAGTTTGGCTGAGAAGCAATAGGTCTAAAGATTGCTCAAGAAATGCCACTCATAACAAAGGGTAGGTTTGAAAGCAATACTAGGGAAATGCCTTGTAGCCCATGGCCCATATAGTCTGGCCCGTATAGGCAACGGGTTGACCAATTTTTTAAATTATTATTATTATTTAAAAACATGAATTAAAAAAAATGGAGAAAAGAATTTAGAAATACATGAAACCAGTAAACAAGGAATGTCATTGCAGCTGGCCTTGTGGGCATTTGTTTTCCTATGGGATTCAAAAATTGAAGCTCATCCACATTGTACGAGCTTATGCGTCTAACAGGTCAATCAGTACTTTTTATCAGCTTTTGGATTATGGAATTTTAAAATAGTTATTTTGCTTTAATTATTTTATCTTTTTTTGTTTGATGTTACCTTAACATTAAACGATTCTTCCCACATGGACACGGCCTTTTGAGTAAAAAATGTTAGATGTAGGACTTGCCTTCCTCTTTGTAAGTCTCCACTGGCCTATTTATGTAAGAAACTTGATCCCAGCTATCAATTGGGGGTGCATCTTCCAAATCATCAAAGTCATTGCTCACACTCCAAACATATAACCGAACTGGAACTTTACCTAAACACAACTCGAACAGCCATACCCAAAAAAGCAACAAATTGGAAAATATATCATTATTAAGGAATTATAACCCAGATGGCCAAATTAAAATGATAAAAACACCGTCAAAATGGATTTCTTTGTAGAATTTATTCTATAAGTAGAGTGAAGGAAAGTCATGCTTGAGATTAATGAAGATGAGAAACAAAACATCTAAAATAAAGCATGCACCTGTCTTGACTGGTCCAGTTATATCAGTCTCACAAGTGCTTGGAGGAAATTTTAGTAAACAAGAATCTTGATTTACTGTATACTCATCACTGATTGCTGGGAGCTTAAGCTTAGAGGAAATCCTTAAATATGTTTCCAAGTTACCTGCCACAGATTCCTTGTTGGATATTAAAGAATATCAACAGCTGAACCATTATGCATCCACTTGAAATGCTGATCTCTAGTAAAAAAAAACATAATTGCAGGAAATTAAGAATATATTGATTGATTTAGACAACATACCATGTAACACGGAATTCCAGAGATCCACCTGATCAAACTGAGACATATTCATAACATTCTTGCAGTTCCCATTGATTATATAAGCTGCCTGCGGACAAAACTATTAGGTTGCATGTGGTGCGAGGGAAACCTTTCTAATGGAAATGAAAAAGGCATTATAGAGAGAAAGAAGGGATAGTTTGTTTAGTATGCATGGAAAGTGTGTAATGAAGTATGTTAAATAATAATAATAATAATAAATGTATTTTTCCCATTGTTCAAGGGATATTCTAGTAGAGGCGGCTTGCTGGATGTAACCCTAGCCACCAGTGACTGTTTATCACCACCAGTGGTCTGGCTTCCCCTTTGGGGATGGCCACCACGGATTCGGCACAGCCTCCACATCCAGAGACGGGGAATACCCCCTCCAGACCTTTTCCTTAATCATTTGGTTCAGTGGTGAAAGGGGAGGGGAGTAGGAATTGCTTCGCTCCCTTCACCCAGGGGTCTCAGATCTGGATGTTATTCCTAATATTCAGGTTATTCAGAGGGCTCGTCAACGAGTGGGCAGGATCCCAATCAACGACCTCGGTGAGCATGAATTCACAGACGCTGAATCGGTTCACAGATGAACTCTTATTGCATGGTTTGGGGCTTGTAGGCCTACTGTGGATGCGTTCAATAAGCATGTTAACTCAGACTGGGGTCTGAAGAATCATGTGGCAGTTGGACTGATCAACCCGTCAAATTGCCGTCAAGTTTTCTGGTGAAGACTTGGCTTTGCCTGGTCCAGAAAATAGAGAATGTTTGAATCGTTTCATTTCCCACTTTATCAGTGGACCTTCAGTTTTCATGGGATGAAGGATTTTCCAGTTGCTGCGCTGTGGATCAGGCTTCCTGCTTTGCCGCTTCCACTGCAAAATAGGACAATCCAGTGGATTTGTGGTAACTCGTTGGGAAGTTTTTCGTGTGCGGACCAGAAGACTATGAAGCATCCCATCCGCACAAGAATCTGTGTGGAGTTCAATTTATCAAAACCATTGCCTGATTTTGTTTGGTTTGATGTGGAAGGTTTTAGCTGAATCAAACAGAACTATATACGAATTATGGATCAACTATTGCTTGACTTGTAAACTCCAAGGACATAAGAAATCGAATTGCTGCAAGGGAAGGGCAAAGAAACAGACTGTCGAGAGAGAGAAAACAGAGAGCAACCACAAACTGAATGAAATTCAGAGAGTGAATGAAGACATTCCAGTTGCAAGTGGTGTTGCACCGGATCATGCATGTGAAGGAGGTAGCTCTGTGCTAATTATATCGGTTGAAGCCCAATTACAGGGTCAAGATGATGAGATTCTTGATGGCATTCTGTTGCGGAATCGTCGAGAGTCGCAACGACAGAAATGAGAAACGAAAAAGAAAAAATGCAGAAGAAAGGAAAGCAACAAGAACACAACGATTTACGTGGTTCGAGAATAATCCCTACGTCCACGGAGAGGCAGAACTTCACTAATTCGGGAGCACAAATTACAGAGTTTTTTCAGTGGTAACCCTAGCCTGAAAATGGGCTATAAAATGGAGAAAACGATCCACTGTTTGCACAGGAAGTCCGCGTCACTACAGTGAAAGGCGGCCAGTTTTGTCAAAAGTGCTACAGTACAACTGACTCTGAAATCCGCACCGCTACAGTGCATGTCGGTGTCGGTCGGTCAGCTCTGCTACAGTAGTCAGAGATGCTACAGTTCCCGAAAAAATTGGGTCGGGAGCCTTCGGCCCCCGGAGCAGAATCGTGTTGCCCCCTGCAACCCCCAACGAGCTCACCGCAAAGCTCGACCCGCAACAATTGCGGGCCACAAGCATTCGGTCCAATCGGATCGTGCTACACCAATCCAACACATTCTGCAAGGTCCCATGGTGGCAAAGGGTAAGGTTGTCATCGACTTTTCGGAATTAGCAGCTATGTTTGTGAGGAAAACTAGGTGGAAATGAGGCTCCCTAGATTGCTGAAGAGCCTGAACCAGCTCCAGTGAGTACAAAATTGGGAGATTATGTAGAAAATTCTCTTCCAGATGTAAGCGAAGCAGCAGGCCTCCGATGGTGTACCGAACTCTTCTGGGCTGCCTTTGGTGCCTGATGCTGCATCGACCCAGGAGGCTGAACTGGCTGAGACTGAGAGGCTGAGGATAAGAGGAATAGGCCCGCCGTCCTCAAGTGAGGCTGACGTAATGTCTGGTGATGTCTGACAGGGCAATTGAAGCAGCTCAGGAAGGTGATATCGATGCTTTCATCACTGCAAAGATGCAGCCTATGCCAGCATCAGATGGCCCCTCAACGACTCCTGTCATTGCCAATTTTAAACTCGCTGGTCAGGGAGACTCTTGAGTCTAAGCAGGACCCTATTCCCACTGATCCTGTTGCGAAGGAGGCATTTCCCTTGAGGCCCCAGTTCAAAATACCCTTGATCCATCTGTCCCTGTTGATGCGTCTTTCACTACTGATGGTTTTACACTTTATCAAGGAAAGAAAACTCGCCAATGAAAAAATCGTTCCTCCCTCCAGAGGACAATGGCCACCAGGTCGAAAAGCAAACCACATTTGAGAAACAAGACGCCGACGATGTTGGAAACTGTAGAGGCGAATTCTCCTTTCCTTAATGTGAGGTGGGGACATTCTTTTATAGATGAGTAAAAAAGATTATACATGGTGGGATAATCCGATGTGGGACTCAGAAATACCTATTATAATAAAATGGGGTTTAACACTCCCCCTCAATCTGGACATGCCCAGTTTGGACCAAAAGTCCCACAAAAGAAAGACAACAGCAAACAACATCATACACACACACTCCCCCTCAAGCTGGGTCACTGATACCGTGGATACCCAGCTTGGTGCTGAGAGAGTCCAGACGAGCTCTCGGGAGGCCTTTGGTGAAGATGTCGGCAAGCTGATCTACTGTCGGAATGTGGCCGAAACTGATATGGTTCTGCTCGAGGTGATGGCGAAAAAAATGACAGTCCACATCAATATGTTTCGTTCGTTCATGAAAGACGGGATTAGAAACAATCTTCGTGGCTACCTGATTGTCACATCAAATATGAGCAGAAGTCAGCGGTGAGAAGCCAAGCTCATGGAGGAGATAACGAAGCCAAAGTATCTCAGTAGTGACTGTGGTCATAGCACAGTATTCAGACTCCGCACTAGATCTAGAGACAACGGTTTGCTTCTTGCTGCGCCAAGAGATGAGGTTACCTGCCAAGAAAGCGGCAAACCCAGAAGTAGACTTTCGGGTAGCAAGGCAACCAGCATAGTCAGCATCACAGAAAGCCTCAACATTCAGATGAGCGTGATGTGAGTACCGAAGACCATGGGGAAGGTCTTTCTTGATGTATTTGGCAATGCGGAGGACAGCATTCCACTGAGAATTGGTCGGATGCTCCATGAATTGGCTCACTTTGCCAACAGCACAGGCAATATCTGGTCATGTCATGGTGAGGTAATTGAGTTTGCTCACAAGACGACGGTAGCGCTCTGGGTGAGAAAAAGGTGTTGTGTCGTCATAGAGAGAATGTTCCCCAAGCTCAAGAGGTCCATGGCAATTGTCTGACTCAAACCCGCATCCTGCAAGATATTCATGGCATATTTCCATTGGCAAAGAAAAATGGTGTTCGTAGAACGGGAGACCTCGATGCCAAGGAAGTATGTGAGATAACCGAGATCTTTGGTGTGGAAGTAGTGGTGAAGATGCCCCTTGAGTTAGGCGATTCCAGTGGAGTCGCTCCTGGTGATGATAATATCATCAACATATACCACCAGCAGGATGCAGCCGTTGGACGTCGTAAGGTAGAAGAAGGTGTGGTCCTTCATACTGCGAGAGAGCCCAAATGCGATGACAGCAGTGCTGAAGCGGCCAAATCAAGCACGAAGAGACTGCTTGAGACCATATAGAGAGCGACGAAGTCGGCAGACATGGGAGTCGGCTCCTGAGGCACGAAATCCGGGGGGTTGCTGCAGATATACCTCTTCTTCAAGAAAGTCATGAAGAAAGACATTATTGACATCCAATTGATGAAGCAACTAGTGATGATGAGCGCCCAAAGAGATGGATAATCGGACTGATGTCATCTTGGCAGCCGGAGAGAAGGTCTCAAAATAGTCGATGTCATATGTCTGAGCAAAGCCCTTCGCCACAAGTCGGGCTTTGAAGTGATAGAGAGTGTCATTGCATTGAGACAGACCGTATAAATCCATTTGTTGTCGACCGTCTGTTTGCCTTCTGGAAGGGGGACCAAATCCCAAGTATGGTTATTATCCAAAGTTTGCAGTTCATCCCGCATCGCTTGTAGCCAACCGGGCTGAGATTTGATGTCGTCAACCGTGCAGGGAATAGATATCATCTCAAGAGCGGAAAGACCCCTATATGAGGATGTATACAGAGGAGTATCCTGACGGAAACGAGTACCTTTTCGTAGTACAATGGGCAAGTCATCTGGAGCTGAAGCAGGAGCATCGGACGAGTCTGGGACGATCGTGTCCTTGGCCTGGACAGGGGATACAGTCGACAGGCAACGGGAGTAGACAATGCCAAACCGGTGACCATCAGAGTGGGGCACCGAAGATGGATGAATGATGAGTGGAAGACAATAATCGATGGTGGTGTCTGGATGGGGAGAGGGTAGAGTGAAAGGAGAGCTCTCAACAAACGACACATCAACAGAGATGATATATCGTCGAAAGTCGGGAGAGAAGCATCGGTATCCACGCTGAGTGCGGGAATATCAGAGGAAAATGCAACGAAGGGATTTGGGAGAAAGTTTGAAGAGGTTGGGGAGAGTGTCTCGAACATAACACAGACACCCAAACACACGGAGTGGGAGTGAGGAGAACAGAGTCCAAAAAGTAGTCTCCAGAATATGACAATATTTCCGCTCGGCCACTCCATTCTGCTGAGGTGTATCGGAGCAGGATGTCTGATGAATGATGCATTTATCCTTGAGAAAATGCTGAAAGTAAGTGAATAGATATTCTCATCCATTATCGGAGCGGAGACATTTAAGGAAGGTGGAGAATTGAATATGAATTTCATTATAAAATGTTTGAAATATAGAAAAAACTTCATACCGATCACGAAGAAGGTAAAGTCATGTCATGCGCAAGTAGTCATCAATAAATGATATATAATAACTGTACCTGAACTGGCTAGGAACCCTGCAAGGACCCCCATACATCGGAATGAACAAGGTCAAAAGGACTCACTGCATGCAATTCTAGTCAAGGAACATACATCACCCGATGATATTTAGCAAACTTGCAGGATTCACAATGGAAGGAAAATTGGGGACTAAATTGGGGGCAAAACTTATGTAAGACAGAAGCTAGTGGATGACCAAGGCGAGAACGTAGGTCAAGGGCACGAGCTGAGGTGGATGAGCAAGCAAGTGATGGTGGGGTATCAAACATGTAAACCACATTCCGAAGATGACCTCGACCAATTTCCCGATTCGTCGTCCACTCCTGAAAAACACCAGAGGAAGTAAAAATATCAACACAATTTAAGTCTCTGATGAGTTTGCTGACGGAGATAAGATTAAGTAGACTATGAGGAACATGTGCGACAGAAGCCAGGTGAATAGATGGTGTCAAGGGGCATGTGTCAAATCCGATAATGGGGATTGTTGATCCATTAGCAACAGTAATTGTAGAGGAACCAGTGTACGGATGATAAGTAGTAAACATACCGGAGTCCCCTGTGAGATGTTCCGACGCACTAGAGTCAAGCATCCAAGTTGTCGGTCAATGAAATACACGGGTTGTAGAGCTATCAGTCTCGGCAATGGGGGTCGGAGAAGAGGACGGTGGCACATCAACCAGATAAGATCGTATCAAGGCAACCTCCTTCGTCGAGAGCGTCGTTTTGTAACGGGTACTGGATGAAGGGGGACCGCCTTGTGAGAGAGTCGATAACAGAGCATGGGACAGCTGCTCAGGCGAACGCACAAACGCACGGATGAAGCGTGGGGCTGCCGTGTGGGAAGGTCGGGATGTTGCCGCAAGAGGCGGGTTGGGAAACCGCGAGGGAGGCGGGGTCCGGGAGACCGCGGGAGGTGGGTCGGGAGTGCCGAGGAGGGAAGGGTCGAGATGCATCGTTAGACGCAGGGTGGGGAGAGTGTCACGGGAGGGGTCTACCTAGAGAGCGGTGCCAGTCGTCTGCTTTGGAAGCAGGTCGGGACGTGTCGTGGGAAAGGCAGAGGCTGGTCGTGCCGCAGCGATCAGAAAAGAGGGTCGCGGCCGGGACGCGCAGAGGGAGGACCTCAGGAGGGTGGGTCTTGGACAGTCGGGACGACACCGTACGCAGCAGGGACAACGGGTGGTCACTTCGATCGGGAGGCCGACGAGCGGGTGAGGTCGAGAGATCGCCGCGGGAGGGGCGGTGGTCGGAAGTCGCGATGAAGGCGGGCTAGGACGCCGCGCAAAGGAGGCGGAGACCAGGAGTGCTAAGAAGCCTGCTAGAGAGCGGGGTCGAAAGGCGGGGGCCGGTCGCGTAGCAGGGAGGCCGCTGGAAGGCGGGGGTCGGTCGCTAAGTTGGGAGAGCGCAGCGGGAGGGCGGGCGGTTGCCAATCGCGAAGCCCGAAGAGCACCGCAGGAGGGCAGGCGCGGGTCAATCGCGAAGCCGGAAGGAAAGTCGGAGGCGGGCGACGTGGTAGGAGGACGCGGGCGGGCGAGTTCCAGGAAGCCACGGGAGGGCGGGTGGTGGCCGATCACGAAGCCGAGAGAAGCGTCATCGAGCGGGATCCGCGCACAGGGAATCGCGCAAGGAGGCGGAGCGAAGGGCTCCGCCGGGAGGGCCGCTGAGAAGGGCGGACCGGACGATGTCGGAAGACCGCAGGGAGGGCACCACCATGAAGGGCAGGGTGCCTGGGTCGGGAGAGGGGGGTCCGCCTAAAGTGGGGGGTCCGCCGGGAGAGGAGGCAGCGGGTGGAAGGGGAGGAAAAATATTAGACCTCCTCTGATACCATGTAGAGGTGAATTCCCATTTCCTCAATGTGAGGTGGGGACATTCTTTTATAGATGATTAAAAATGATTACATGGTGAGATAATCCAATGTGGGACTCAAAAATACCCGTTATAATAAACATTGTTGTCAAAGGCGCGCGCCTTGGCGTGACGCGCGGTGAGGCGCACCTGGTGCGCCTCACCATCGGTGAGGCGATCGCGTCAAAGGCGCGCGCCTCGTGTGCCTACCTAAGAGGCGCTACGGGTGAGGGCGGTTGGCGGAGATCAGGGGTACAGACGGGTGAGGGCCGAGATCGTGGGTGGGTGGCGGAGATCGGGGGGGTCGAGATCAGGGGGGTGGGCCGAGATCGGGGAAGGAAATTGAGGGTGAGTGGCGGAGATCGAGGAAGGCCGCTCAAAATCGGATAAGGACGCTTGAAATAGGAGCAACTAAATGAGTTCTATTAAAAAAAACATAACATACACTAAAATTATCAGTATTTATTTTAATTTGTATTTTTTTATTGAATTTAAGTTTTTTTAAATTTAAAATATTGTTGAAAACGGCATATAATTAATTATGTGTGCATGCGTCTTATTTGCGCCTCGCGCCACATCCCCAAGCGGCTTTTGCGCCTTATTGCGCCGCGCGCTTTTGACAACACTGATAATAAAACGGGGTTTAACAGAAACTTTTAAGACTGTTTTGATTTTTTTTCTGATGAGGAATGTAGGCAGGCGTCCAGCATTGTTGTCCCCTTATTTGGTGAGATTAAGGGGAAATTAGAGCATTGCCAAGAGTTGCATCAATCAAAACTCACAAAGGAACAGCAAAATTGGATTCACAAGCAAGACAGTGCGATCTTTTGCATGGATGGCTTCTGGTAAGATTTCCCTCAATGAGCATATCTGATAGGAATTCAAGAGGTATAGGTAGTTTCTTATTGAGTTCAAGAATCTTCATAACAGAAAACAAGTATAATCGACACTTACAAGTTCTGTTGACTCCTTCCTGGAAGACTTCTCTCTTTCAGGCCCTAGGCTTGCAGGCCTCCCTTGAACTTCTAACCGAATGACCCTCTGAAATTCCTTCTAATACTATTTACCCCAAACGACTTAACTGCTAATTACAATGTTACCCCTGGAGTCATTTAGACCCCTGTTTCTCACTCGTATTACTACCCCTCTGGTAAGTAAAATGTACAGGAGGTCAGGAGCAGCCAACGAACATACTTCCCTCAGCATTCCTATCATTGCCGCCCCTTGAGATTCCACCTTATCCTCAAAGTGGGAATTAGGAAACTGAGCTTTCAGAACATTTGCAACCTCCCAAGTTGCATCTTCAGTAGTTTGACCAGCCACATTAAAACACGGTCTTGAGCCTTTTGGGCCAACACTGCTAAGGGATATACATCATCAGCAAGAAACTCATCTGGCAAAGAGTCTTCGACAGCATGTTGTCTAACAGCCGCTTTCAGCTGGGATACATGGAATACCAGATGGACTTTACTGTTTACAGGAAGTTGAAGTTGGTAAGCCACCGTACCAATCTTTCCTTTGATGACAAATGGTCCATAGTAACGTGCAGCTAACTTTTGCTTCATTTTAGAGACACCCCCTGGCCTGTTTGGGCGCAATTTAACCCAAACCAAATCCTCCTCCGTAAATGAAACCTCCCGCTGACGTTTGTTAGCAAACTTCAACATCTCCTGCTGGGCCTGATGAAGATTAAACCGGAGCTGTTTCAAAGCTTCATCTTGATCAACAAGTGTTGTAGCCACAGCTTTGACAACTGTTTCCCCCTTTGTATAGTGCAAAACATGTGGAGGCTTCCTCACATAAACTGCTTCAAAAGGTGTTTGTCCTATTGAAGTATGGAAAGAGGTATTATAATGGAATTCAACCCATGGAAGCCAAATAACCCACTCTGCTTAGGATGGTCGGAAGAAAAGCATTGCACATGTACTTCCAAACAACGGTTCACGACTTCAGTTTGTCCATCACTTCGTGGGTGATAGGACGAACTCATCTTCAACGTGGTCCCTTGTAAACGAAAGAGTTCTCGCCAAAACTGCATCCCTATCACTTACAATGGCACTGGATATGCCATGCAACCGTACAATTTCTTTAACACCTCTGCAGCTGTCTTGGCAGTGTAGGGATGCTTGAGTAACAAAAAAATGGGCATGTTTACTCAAACGGTTAACAACCACAAATATAACATCAAAACCTTGTGATTTAGGCAACCCATAAATAAAATCCATTGATATTTCAACTGTGGCACTGACAATTGTTGTAACAATCCAGCTGAGTTCATTGCTTCGTATTTATTCCGCTGGCACACTTCACATTCTCGGACAAACCATTGTATATCTCGAGTCATACCAGACCAGAACATACCATTAGCTAGCCGCTTGTATGCTTTCAAGAACCCCGAATGTCCTCCTTCGGGAGAGGAATGATAGTGTTGTAGCAATT
This sequence comes from Viscum album, assembly GCA_963277665.1. Taxonomy (NCBI): domain Eukaryota; kingdom Viridiplantae; phylum Streptophyta; class Magnoliopsida; order Santalales; family Viscaceae; genus Viscum; species Viscum album. The sequence goes on from OY728135.1 coordinate 1,183,772,651, forward strand.
TCGATATTAAAAGAGGTCCCTTTGAAAAAACCAACCTGTTCTTATAGAACAATTATCCATGTCGCAGTACAAAATTGGTTTTGGCCGTTGCATCCTCTTCCAATGCAGAAAACCTCTGTGACTCGTCTGATTGCAGATCTTCCCAACTTGGCTCAGATACCGCCATATACATGATCTCACTTTCCTTAGAAACCCTGGACAAAGCATCTGCTGCTGAATTTAATTTTCCAAACTTGTAAATCACAACAAAATCATATCTCAAAAGCCTCCCCTGCCAACATTGTTGGTCCATGGATGTCATACGCTGGCTAAGCATGTGTTTAAGGCTACGGTGATCGGTGTAAACCAGAAACCGTCTGCTTAATAAGTATTGCTTCCAATGCTGAATAGACAACACCAAAGCCATCAATTCCTTCTCGTAGACAGACTTCGCTAAATTTGAATCAGATAAAGCCTTACTAAAATAATCAAAGAGACTTTCCTTCTTGCATCAATACTGCACCGATATCAGCCCCTGATGCATCACACTCTACATCAAATTCTTTTGAGAAATTGGGCACACACAGCAATGGAATTATAGTCATACAAAGTTTCAAAGCCTCAAAGGATTCTTGTGCTTCTGATGTCCAACAAACTTCCATTTTTTGGTCAATGTCGTTAATGGACTTGCAATCTTCCCATAATCCTTAATAAATTTTCTATAACATCCAGTTAAGACTAAAAATCCCCGAACCTCCCAAACATTTCTTGGTTGTTGCCACTGTTTGACTACCACCTCCAATTTTTTTGGATCCATAGAAACTCCCCAATCTGAAATTATATATCCCAAATATTCCACATTTCTTCCAAAGGAGCGCTTCTTCTGGTTTGCAAACAATACATTGTCACTCGTTTGTAATACTCGGTGAAGAGCTTCCATGTGTCCTTCCCAATTTTTTCTCTAAATCAGTACATCGTCAAAGAAAACCAGCACCATCTTACACAGCAAGGGTCGAAAAACAGCATTCATGGTAGCCTGGAAAGTAGCAGGGGCATTCATTAAACCGAATCTCGTAATGCTCCTCGTGAGTCTTAAAAGTTGTCTTCTCTATGTCTTGTTCTTTCATCTGATGAAAACCAGATTTCAAATCAACCTTGGTAGAATATGTCGCCCCACATAATTCATCCATGAGCTCCTATATTACCGGAATAGGGTGCCTGACGGGAATACTGAGCTTATTTAAAGCCCGATAATCGACGGACATCCTCCGGTCGCCATCCTTCTTTGTAATAAGGATAATCGGGCTTGAATATGGAATGGTACTCTGCCTAATAAATCCATGTTCCATAAATTCCTTGACCTGCTTCTCAATTTCATTCTCCATCTGATATGCATGCTTGTACGGCCTCACAGTCACCAGATCTGCCCCTACCTTTAATTTGATTGTGTGGACTGTCCCGTTTTGGAGGTAAAGTTCTCGGTGTCTCAAGAACTGTGTGGTACCGCCTTAGCAAAGCACTAAGTTGGTTTTGTTGTTTCAATGTCAGTTCCTGAAGCTCCACAGCCGTCTCTTTTTCTGCTTCCCATAGAAAATCCTGCACCCGACAGCGTCCTCCACCCGAATATTCTTGCAATGCCCCAGGATTGTGCTGAAGTTGTTGCATCCCTTGAAGAGTGACACTTTTTCCTCCCCATTCAAAATTGTCATATTTTTTCAATGTGTAGTTCCAGACCCTAAGGTTTCAAGCCATGATATCCCAAGTACCAAATCTCGTCTGTAATTTTTTTACCCCAGTCAATATTGCTCCTTGCATCTCCATCTCCCAAAGCTTGCCACCACCTTTTTAAGTCGTCTCTCCTTCCACTGGCAATTCTTCTGGTTCTTCCTGGTTTGTATCCATGCACTCTCACACCATTAGTTTAAATCCCTTCTCTGGACACTTATGGCCAGGGGTGAATCTCGAGCCACAGGTATAACATGATCCCTTGGCCTTTCGTTCCACAAATTCTTCTCGAGACAAGTTCCGAACCCCCTTCCACCTTGGTAACATATTGCCCCTTCGTTCTCGGTCAGTTTCCCCAGCTGGAGGAACTATCTTCACTGCATTAGTTGTGTTCCATTGTCGTCCTTGGCCGCTAATCGCAATATTTTTACCTCGGGACTCTGAATATTTAAGAACTCATGTCACCAAGGACTCCCTCTCCACTCTCCTGGATAAAATCAACAACTATGCCTTATTCCGCGGCTCATGAGTCATGACTGCAGTGCCAATCTTCGGTCTCAACCCTCCAATAAACATACTCATGTACAACATTTCTGTGATATCAAGAATTCGTAAAGCTATCCGCTCAAATTCATCTATATAGTCATCCACAGTCCCTGCTTGACGTAATCCCTTCAGAAAAATTACCGGATCTTCTGCGGCAGAACCATACCGTCTGAGCATCTCCTCTTCAAGTTTTGTCCAAGTAAGCTCCATTTTGACAGACTTCAATGAAATAATCCAATATTACACCATTCCCTCCATGCATAACTGGGCCAAAGATACCTTCATCTCTTCTTGAGTGCGATGAATGGAGAAATACGTCTCCGCTCGTGTAATCCATGATACTGGATCGTCTCCAAAAAATGTCGGCATCGTTACATGCTAAGAGAGAACACGCATTTCGTGTCAGTCGGAATCGCGCATCCTTTGTGCGTCCACCTAAATATAAGTTTGGCGATTACTGCCTTCTCCATCCAGATTCATTCTGCTTCTCCTATTTCCGACTTATTTCTGCTTGAATTCCAAGCCGCATTCTCCTCTTGTCCCTTCGCGAGCAGATGTATAGCTATCCTTGTCTCCATCCACGTGGACATAGGTTGTTGCATCGGGTCCTCCTCGTTCCAAACCTTCGTCTAAAACACTACTTGATTCATCTCTCAATCAACTCTCAATGAAAGCACCAAATTGATTGGAATTCAAGAAGTATAAGTAGTTTCTTATTGACTTTAAGAATCTTCATAACATAAAACAAGTATAATCGGCACTTAAAAATTCTGCTAGACTCCTTCCTGAAAGACTTCTTTCTCTTCCAGGCCCTAGGCTCGTAGGCCTCCCTTGAACTTCTAACCGAATGACCCTCCCAGCCAGACAAAATCCCTTCTAATACTATTTTCCCCAGCTGACTTAACTGCTAATTACAATATTACCCTCATTTAGACCCCAGTTTCCCACTCGTATTACTACCCCTCCTCTGGTAAGTAAAATGTCCATGAGGTCGGGAGCAACCAACGAACATACTTCCCTCAGCATTCCGATCAATATTTGTGTCAAAGTTTTCATTTTTCAAAGATTGGTGAACTTTGTTCATAAAGTTCCTTCTGCAACTCTCCATGAGCTTCAATGGAAGTAGCGACCATCTAGGATTTTGTTCTCTCTTTCTGTTTTTCGGCATCTGTGTATCAAGGTTTTTCTCCAACATAAGTAAGGCTCCTAATAAAAAAAAATTAAAAAAATGATATTTTAGTCAACGAAATATATAAAAGGCTGGATACAACTGCCAACGGAATATATAATCAACGAAATATATAATCAAGGATTATTATGTCCATAAAATTTCTTTTTCAATAAAGGGATGTGCATTCCACCCAAATTCAGAGTCTTGCCTCCCTTATATGATGGGATTTCCGCTCCCTCAACCTCTAATTCAACCCCGTACCATACATGGATTCCTCACAGTTCCCTCGATTATTCCTTTTTATAGGTCACTGTTACTTCATGCCAGACATAGCCTTAAGAAAACCCACAAAGACATCTACCCAGGCGCCTCTAAAGTAATTGTCCTGCCACCCAAGGGCTTAAATGAAGAAGAACAATACGCATGCTTTATAAAACGCCAATCATAACCATTTGATTTCTTTCATGGAAAAAAAATAAAGAAAATAAAAATTCTTCAGTTTTGGAATAAGCGATACAAGATCCATCCTAAAATAAATAACAGAGATTTAATGAATGTATCATGCCACGGGGTACTGGATTCAGGCAATAGTAGTGTAACTACTATGCTGAGAATGGAACAAAAAGGTGGTATTCCATGTCAAAACACTAAAGCTACATTTGAAAACACCTTTTGAAAACTGCTTATAGCACTTATCATTTAAGTGCTACTGCATAAGTGTTTATCAGATTGCTAGTGTAAGCAGTTTTTCAGAAACAGAACAAACACAACTTGCAGGTAGAATTTTATATCCTCACAAACCGACATGCAAGTCATCCAACACCATACTCGGTTCCTGAATGTCCATCCCTTCTTAAGAACTTCAACACAATTCCCAAAGGAAACCAAGGTACAACTAACAGATCCATTCGACTCTGCTGCCTCAGCTGCAGCAGAAAATGCAGAAATATGTCGGGGATGAAAACACACACAACCAGCCACAGCAGTGCACAACATTGACCTCTTCGGCTTCAAACCAGTATTGGAGGAAGCCGCTGCCATGTACAGAGAATGAATACATCGGCTGCGTGTGTTGAAGACTGATCCTGTAGGCAATCTGCCCATCCTAGATTCCCAGTTGCTGCAGTGCGCGCAAGGCCCATCGTGATGGCCCGTGCGTCGGTCGAAAAAGTCTATGTTGCATCGCCACCACACCTAACTCCTGTGTTTGCACAGCTGCATTGCCAGACTTATTTTCCAAGCTTCCACTTCCTACACTGCGGGCATCGCCTCCTGCTCTTTCCTCGTAGCCAATTTGAGCAACAAAAGTGGCAATTCCTAACGGCAACATTTTCCTCGATAGTTCCAACATCGATCTCTTCCGGTTCCATATGTTCGACTACAGCAAACACAGAATTCTTGTCTGCTTTCGCAAATTTGTCTTCCGCCTCGCTGAGTTCCTCATGACTTGAGCTGGGTTTAGTGAGGCGGTTTTCCTTAACACTTTGGGTAGAAGGTGTGACGTTTTTCACCGTTCCTTGGCAAACTAGCGTTGTTGGCAGTACGTTCTGCATCACCACTTCTTCAACAAGTGGTTTCAATTGAGATCTGGGAACAAGCTGTTCCGCAAGTTTCAAACCCGTTTCAATCCTGTCCACGCTGCTCAGAGCGGTTTGACCGACCTTCTCTAGTATGGGAAATGTCGTCACATTCGGGTGTGTTTGCCCGCACTGGGCAGCAACTCCACGCGACGCTCGATCACGTTGTGGTTGCATTTCCTCCCCGCCAAGGTCCAAAATGTGTACAACAACACTACCAGAACTGTCGGCCAAACTTCGTCTTGCGTTGCGGGCATCGCTCCTAGCTCGAGCCTCGCAACGAACTCCCAAAGTAAGCTGCTCCTCATTCTCCAATAGTCGTGTTCGCTCGACCAGTGGAAGAAGCCTTGTGTGTACAGCATCATTGCAAGACTTGTTTGTTGATATTCCACTATTAATACTGCGGCCAATGCTCCCCGCTCTAATCTCCTAGTCAGAGTGAATTGTAGTGGCATAAAGGAAGGACAATCTAACTGGCTGCAGTGTACACTAGGTGAAATGACTCTCCATTCCTCACCAATCCTTTGCTTCCTGCTTCGGACTCGCAACTTCTCTAGCAAATGGCTTCGAAGGTGAACCACTTCCGCACGGAAATTCAGCAGCAATCATACTCTGTTCTCCAACCTCAAAACCGTGTTCCAATAGCAACTCGATCTTTTCAAGCTTTAATGTTGCTTGCACCTCCGTGGCTCGCAACGTCTGTCCAAAGTTTGTCTGTAGTCCAGGTAACCCAGCGGAAGCCTCCATTTGATCCAGCTTAATCAGTAGCTCTCGCTGCCGCCTCTCAAGCTCTGTCTTCCACCTTGCAAAAACTTTGACAAATGTCTGAGTCTCATGTATCTTGCCTTCCTCGATGAGTGCTCCTCCCTAAGGGTCAGTGGAGGCTCGCGTATGGGTAGCGATGGACTCACGTAAGGGTCAGAATTCTCGTGTAAGGATCAGAATTCTTGCGTAAAGGTAGTGATGGGTTCCCCAGTGCATGCGTCCCAGCTTCAAAGGTTTCTACCAGGGAAAGCCTGCCTCGACCGAGTCCAACTGCGATGCATTCCCAAGCGATCGTCTCTTCCTTGACAAATCGTCTCTTCTCGAGCGATTGCTTTCCCCCAGTGTTGTCGAAGGCGCGCGGCGCAATAAGGCGCAAAGTCCGCTTGGGGATGCGGCGCACAGCGCAAGTAAGGCGCAAGCGCACATGATTAAATATATACAATTTTCGACAATATTTTAAATTAAAAAAAAAAAAAAATTCAATCAAAATAATACAAATTAAAATACATGCTGATAATTTTTAACCAAATCATAATCAAATAATCAATCCTTAAGAACCAAATCATTAAAATCATCATGTTATGTTATATGTTTGTTGCTATGTTAAATGTGTTTGTTGTTATTCCTTGCTCCCTCCAATTTGGTATTATGCTTGTTTTTGGTCAAGATGGTTCTATTTTTATAGAGTTTGATTTAGTTCTTTTTTTATTAATATATTAAATATTATGTTGTATTTACTGCTATACCAGCTCACTTTTGAGAAAATATCCCCGATTTCCTATTCCCCCGCGATTTGCGCGATTGCACCCCAAATTTCTATCCTTCCTCCTACCCACGATTTCCATCGCACCCCCGATTTCCGTCGGCACTCCCGATTTCCATCAGGCCCTCGATTTTCGTCACCCCTCTAAGCACGATCTCCGTCGCCTTGTTCCCCCCGATTTCGGGGGCTAGTGGTGCGCCTTTTTCGCGCCTGGCATCGTAGCGCCTCTCGGGTAGGCGCATGAGTCGCGCCTTTGGCGTGCCTCAGTGAGGTCGCATCGCCTCACCGATGGTGAGGCGCACCAAGTGTGCCTCATCGCGCCTCACGCCAAGGTGCAGTGAGGCGCGCACCTTTGACAACAGTGCTTTCCCTAGAATCTCCGCACGCAAAACACAGTTTGTACGTCTAGCAGCATTCAGTCACTCCGCACCTCTCATCCAATCGATCACGCTCCCCTGCAAACGCCTCCTTCTAGCGTTCATGATTCTCAACTGTGATCGCGCCAATCAACAACAAACGCCAGCACCAATCGCGTTTTCCAGCTAAGATCATGTTCCCCCGCGACGATGGTCTGACTACTGCAATCGTTTCTCCCCACACAAGCTTCCCCAGCAGAGTCGCCAGTTGCTAGGACAATTTCGTGAGAGAAATGGAAGAAGAAACATCAATATCACAGTATTGATAGTAACCATAGGAGTTAAAGGTATGAGGAGGAGAAGAGGAAGAAGAGAGGTATCTACCTGAAAGACCACTTCCAATGGAGACTGTCGAGACCTCCCAAGGATCGTCTCATGCAGCATCTTCCAAGCTGAGCTAAATGCAAATGAATATTCATACCTCCTCCCAACACCCGGTTGCCCTATTTAATACCCCGCCCGCCCACTGCTACGCTAACACAACTCCCCCTTACAAAGTACAATACTGCCCTTGCAAGAGCACGCACTCACCCCAACTGCTACAGCCCCTTACATGGACAGCAGCCACACCAACAACACACACTAATATTCCTAACACTGTCAGATCAATTTATCCACTGTTGGGTTGAGGATGGTAAGAAATGTTGTGTCACTTTCCTTTATGGTTTTAATGACAAGCCACGATGAACAGCATTGTGATACAGTCTTTTCGTTGATAATTGCTTCCTCTGACCGTTGAGCCTTGATAGGGGACTTTATTTGTCTAGCAGCCCCCTAAGGACAGGAAATTTGGGAAGCCTGTCTCCTTCAGTGAGGTCAAAGAGCTCCAAAATTTCATGATGCCTCTTAACCTCTCTGACCTTGCTTTTTCTGGTTATTATTTTACTTGGTCCAATATGCACCTTGAGGACAAGAGGGTGAGTCCTCAACCCCTCTTGGCTATCTGCTCGTAACTCGTACCCCAACTCTCTTGCAAAATTCTTACACCCTGGATTCTCAAACCATTTGCCCCGTATTGTCTCACCTGAGAAGCCTCCTCGTTCCAACTTGTAAGGGATGCAGCAGAAACAAAGTCCGGTAGTAGGTGCACGGAGCTAATTTCTCCAATTCTCTCATGCATATGGCCGGTAGAGCCAAATGATACTAGAAAAGCTTTGTTTCATGCCCAGGATCTGCTTCCTGGTGATCCTAGCAATCAACCCCTTACGGTTCACAAGCAATGTAGTCTTAAATCCTTTAAAAATCTTGCAAGTCATGAAGTCCACTTCCTTAAGCAGCAAGCCAAAAACAAATGGGTCAAAGAGGGAGATGTGAATTATAAATTTTTCTATGCTGGTATTTGTTGAAATATACAAAGGATAAAGATGGTTTGGACAGATTAGATGGTTATTGATGGTTATAGATGGAGACCGTCGAGACACATTATGATGTCACTCTCCTTAAGAATAGATTCACCTCCAACGCTTTGGTAGTACTGGGGGTTGTAAGCGAATCCTCCTTAGGACACAACGATAACCCGTCACTCAACACTAGTACGTAAACCTTGAAAAACATTGAAAACAAGAGAGAGAAATAGAAGAGTTTTCATCGTTGTGCTACAACAAATATTCTCTGATGCGTAGAAAACAAAGAGGGAATGAGAATTGAATTGAATTAATTTTTCATCCTATGGATCTTTAATTTTATAAGCATGGAGATGCTCTTTCGGATTAGATATCCTATCTTTTCAAAATTGGATGGGAACATTTCCTGGAATGGTATATCTATTTGGATTTAATCCTGTATGTCGGATCACACCTAATTGAATAAGCGGTCCAAATTGCACCTGTGCCCAACAAACAGGTTCACTCGTTTGGGCCAGATACCGATCTGCTCCAAGCACCCCATGGACCATCTGATTATACTCAAGATTGAATCCGACCATCCACTATGGAAAGATAATGGCACCTCAAACACGTTGCACTGATATGGTGTGTCATCATAGAACCACGTGTGATCACGTACGCGTGCGCACGTACATGAGCGGTGAGCACAAGATTTTATCCCCACACTATTTTAATTTTGAATAGTGAAAAAGTGATCACTATGTGGGACTCCAACCCTGATCTCCTTGTCTTCCACCTTTAAAATAAATTAAAATTAATATTTTAAAAAACAATATTATAAACAATCTTCCATCATTTTAAAATATTCAAAATGCACTTTGATTTTGAAGATCAAGCATCACTCTCTTGGAAAAGATTTGCATAAATAAAGGTATCTCGCAATTTAAACCTTCACATGGTAGAAATAAATCAAAGCTGAATAGAAAAATAAGCTGTGAACATTTAACTCATGTTTTCAGCCGGATTCATCCTACACAAACTTCTTTGAATTCCTTAATTTTTCATCTACTCCTACAACACCATTCCGATCATGTGTCTTTTATCCTTTCATGAATGTTTAAGAGCTAAAATTATAAGCGCTTCGGAACAGCCCCACTCCTACATTCACATAAGTGAATCAAAAAGCGTTCTCGTGTTTCAAAAGTTGTTCAATATCCTTGGTTCAGTAAGAGTTTTTAAAATCCGCCCTCTTTTCCTCATGTGCACCAAATACCACTCTTTTGGGATGTAATACACGTGTTTCCTTCACACGTATGATGAAGTTCCTGCATTGAACATAGACATGTGAAGTTACCACATGATAAGTTTGATATGCCCAGGTGAAAGTTGTTTGACCATGGGAGGGGAGGGGAGGGGAGGGGAGGGGAGGGGAGGGTAAATCAGTGGCCTATAAAAAAAACTTTCTCACGATTATTCTTGTGTCGGTTGAAGCGTAGGATCCGTGAACGAGTTTCCGGCATGCCAGTCCCCGGATTTCATCAACGGATCTTCATATGATGGAATTTAAGCACAAGTAAACAAAATGAAACAATAAAACGACACCTCGGTGTTTGTGGTGAATGCAATAAGCACTGTTCAATAAGCATTGTCAAATGCAGCCTAAACCAACCTCTCCTGCCTAGCTAACCAGAATGATGATCATTTGTAAAATAGAATGTACATCAAAAACAGCATCTAAATATTATATCTTTTCTGTAGAAAATCAAAAAGAAGGTAGCTGGTCAAAGAAGAAGAATAAGAAGCAGCTGGAGAAAAAATCCCTTGATTATTTCTTTTACAATAATTACAAAATTTGAAAGAAAGAAAAAAACAGGGGGAGGGTAAAGAAAAATTACCTTACCTCTTTCAAGGAGTTAATAAAGCTCCACTTTATACTGTCTTCGCCTTCATAGGGAATCAACATATCAGCAGGATATCCCCTAAAATGCACCTGAAAAAAGGTTTTTTAGTTAACAAAATACAAACTGGAGTGACGACCCAGCAAGTCAGTGATGGAACTAACTTAAATTGTCTGAAAAAACACTACAGTGTTGAGTCAATAAGGTTTTCCTTATAACTTTTTCATTCCTTCTTGTTTTGAAAATCACAAACATCTTATCTTTAAGAAAATCGCTTTTATAAGAAAAATTACTTTTATAAGGAAAATCGCTTTTATAAGAAAAATTGTTTTTATAAGGAAAATCGGTTTTATAAGGAAAATCGCTTTTGTAAGAAAAATTATCCTTATCATATTTTCATTCATATTTTTCCTAAGTATAAGATTCGGATTCATTTCTATATTCTCGGAATTGTTTAAAACTTTGATATGAAGTATTCTGTTTTAGGATCCGAATTCTGGACAAGACTGTAATAAATTTTCACTCCGAAATCCAGATGAGAACTGTAATAAAGTTTCATTCCGAACTCTGGATACGAACTCTAATTAAGTTCTACATCAGATTCACGATACGAATCCTTATGAAGTTCGACATTGAATTCTCATTACGAATTCTAATGACGAATTCTCATTACGAATTCTTAAGATGAAATCTCATTATGAATTCTGATGATGAATTCCCATTACGAATTCTGATGAGGAATTCTCACTACGAATTCTGATGACGAATTCTCATTCTGAATTCATCTATTAAACAGAATCTGATCATCTTTGTTTTATACACTCTGAATTTATTCAGACTCCGAATCTTTCACTCCGAACTTTCATTTTGCTTATGCCTTTATATTTTGACTACTCTTTATTATTTTCCTTACACTCCGAACCTTCACTCCGAATCTTTTGAGTTAGATTTTAAACGGTGTTGTACATTCTGTTACACTTGTTTTGTTATAGAACGATGTCGTCTATTTTGTTATAAACTAACCGTTGACTAAGTGACACGTGTACAGGTCCCTCCGATTTTTAAGGAAAATATGACCGTTGGGAAGGAGGTCAGCCTTACCTATAAATAGGAGCTCATTTGAAAGAGCTCACAACTGATGGATGAACAACTTAGTTATTGTGCATACATGCTTGAAGTGATTTCTAGAGAGAGAGACTCTTATTAACTCTCAAAGCTTTGTGTGACTCCGAATGTTGTGATTACATTCGAGGACTTCCGGGGATAGGAAGACAGAGGTGCCGACTACCTTGAAGTTCGAGGGCTTCCTTGCTGAGGAAGACAGAGGTTGTCAACTACCTTGAAGTTGAGGGCTTGCGGGGATAGCAAGACAGAGACACTCCGATCTTCGTATCGAGGGCTTACCCTGGTGTGGGTAAGACAGACTTGCTTGGAAGTATAAATCAAGGAACCTTTATCCAAGGTTGTTGGATACCCTTCTCTTTGGGTTAAAAAACTTATATCTTGTTACTTGTAGTTTTACTACTTGTTTATTTCCGCTGCATTTTGTATTATAATGAAAGTATAACTTTCTTATAATTCCTTACTTGTACTCTGTTTCATTTAGATTCTATACGCTTTAAGGTAGAATCTCATATTGTAATCTTTTGTTAAGTTTCAATTTCCGGAATCATATTTCCAGAACCTACTTTCGGAATCTCTTTCAAAGTTTTCATTTGGTATTAGAGGTGTTGTAAATTTGATTAAGTTTAACTTTGTTAAACTTAGCCCTTTCCTTTACTTAAGGAAAACATAGTTATTCGTAACTAACTTTAAAGGTTACAAAGGAATTTTTAAAGTTTACAATTCACCCCCCCTCTTGTAAATTGAGCATCTACATCATTATTTCGATCCTACAATTGGTATTAGAGGAGGTCTCTGAAATACTTGTACTTACGAATAAGTTTTTCTTGCTCACTTTATCATTCCGAACTTTCCCATTCCGAAATTTTCCATTCCGAACTTTCCCTTTCCAAACTTTGTTATTACGAATCTTTTCTACTAACAAGTTTGTGTGCCGAAGGTTATTTTAAGTATGGCAGGAATTAATGTTGGTTCTATCGATAATCTAAATCCTACAAGACCACCAATCTTTGATGGTAATGATTATGAGTACTGGAGAGATCGAATGAAGACTTTTGTTATCAATACTGGAGTAGACAATTTTGTTATGCTTACTGGTGATTATAAAATTCCTGATAAGGAAGTTATAACTTTTACTAACCAGGAAAAGCAAGAATATCAACTCAACTATAAGGTACGCAATACTCTACTTTGTTCAATGACCAGAAATGTATATAGCCAAATTTCTTCTTGTGAAGCAGCTAATTGTATCTGGAAGAAGTTAGAAGTTACACACTTTGGAACTTCTAAGGTGATTGAGACTAGGAGAGCTATGCTTAGAGCTGAATATCATGGCTTCAATTTTCCTTATGGAGAACCAATATGTAAAGTTCAACAGAGATTTATGACTATCGTCAACAGCCTACAGTCTATGGGAGAGAAAGGTTTAGATGATGAAGCTCTTGTGGATAAGATAATTGATATCATGCCTAATGAGTGGGAATCCAAAAGAACTGCTATAGATGAGAACAGGAAAGTGACTCAGATTTCTCTTGATGAGCTTTTTGGAACTCTTCTCCAACATGAAACCAGAATGAAGAGAGATGCTGACAACATCAAAAAGAAAAATGGAAATGGTACTGTTGCTTTTACAACAACATCAAATCATATGAAAGCTAAGACTCCTGAGAGAGTAACCAGATTCAAGTCTAAGAAGATGATAGTTCAATCAGATTCTAGTAAGAGTGAAATCTCTGAAAATGAATTAGCAAATCTTGCTCGAAGGATGAACAAGATAGCTGGCCAGAGAAATTTTCAATCCAAGTATAAGAAAAAGGAAAGGAAAGATAAGAAAGATGGAGAAGTTACTTGTTATGAATGCAAGAGAGCTGGACATATAAGACCAGATTGCCCTATGCTCAAAAAGAAAGGAAAGAAAGACATTCAGACAGGAACAGAAAGAAGTATTATAAAACAAAAGCTAAGAAAGTTCTGAAAGCTAATGACACCTGGAGTGTCAGTGGTGGTGACTCTTCAAATGAATCTTCTGATTATGAATCTTCAGGACAGAAGAATCTTGGTCTTATAGTCAGATTACCTATTGATAATCATTGTCTTATGGCTAAGGTACGAAATGTTGAATCATTGACCAATGTTTCTTTAAATTCTAATAATAGTAAGTATTATAACTCTTCTGATGAAGAATCTTTTTCTGATGAAGAAAATACTTTACCTACTTATGAAGAAGTTTCTAGGTTTGCTGAACTTCTTGAAATTGAGAATTCTAAACTCAATAAAAAACTTGATAAGGCAAACTCTAGGAATTCTATTCTTACAAAAGAGATATCAGATCTTTCTAAAGATCTTGATAAGAAAAATGCTGATTTTGGAAGTATTTCAAAAAATCTTGAGGAAGTAAGTTCTGAGAAGAACAAACTTTCTAAAGAATTAGAAAAAGTAATTTCTAATAAAAATGTTTTCGAGCCTAGCTCTAGTTCTAAAACTAATGATTTTGAAGATAAAAACTTGGTTGTAAAACTCAAGTCCGAAATTTTTTCCTTAAAGAAGTGTTTATCAAACTTTACCCATGGGAAAGAAAATTTTGATAAAATGTATTCTCAAATATGACCTTTAAGAAATAAATCCGGATTTGGTTATACCCATGCAAAACCAATTTTCAGTAACAATTATTTTGTTCCTCAAAGTGTCCCATTTTGTACCAAGTGTCAATGTGGTGGTCACTGGGCAAAGGATTGTTCCTTAAACAAAACTCAATCTCTAGGATTTCACAAAGCTTATTTCTCTAAGAAGATGTGGGTACCTAAAATTTTGTTATCTAGAAATCTCAGATCCAAACAAGTTTGGATTCCAAAAGTCTAATTTTCTTCTTGATTTCAGGAAAATAAAGAGAGTACCAGCAACAATACATGGTACATGGATAGTGGATGTTCCCGGCACATGACTGGTAACAAAAACTACTTTGAAAAGATTATCAAAACGAAAGGAGGAAAAGTAACTTTCGGAGATAATGCTAAGGGTGAGATTGTTGGTATTGGTAATATTGTTTTTCTTGGTAAAACTTTGATTTCAAATGTTCTTTTTGTTAAGGGTCTTAAGCATAACCTCATTAGCATAAGTCAGTTATGTGATGAAGGTTACCTTGTGAATTTTAGGAATGATAAGTGCTTAGTTCACAATTCCAAGGAAGAATTTATTCTCTCAGCCAATAGGCAAAAGAATGTTTACACCTTAAACTTAGAAGATCTTAGAAGCCAAGATTTATCTTGCCTAAGTGTAATGGAAGATCATTCTTGGTTATGGCATAGAAGACTAGGTCACTGTAACCTTAGGAACCTATATAAACTCTCTAAGAAGAAACTAGTTAAGGATCTACCGGAGCTTAGATTTGATTCTCCTAAAATTTGTGATCCTTGTCAATATGGCAAGCAACATAAATCTAGTTTTAAATCAATCGGTGAAGTCTCAACAACCGATGCATTACAGTTAGTGCACATGGATCTTTTTGGTCCAACACAAACTGGAAGTATTGGAGGCAAATACTATGTGTTTGTTCTAGTTGATGATTACACTAGATTTACTTGGGTTTATTTTCTAGCAAAGAAATCTGAAGCTTTTTCTTATTTCAAAAGTTTTAGAGCTCAAGTTAAAAATGAGAAAAACCTTCCATTGAAAACTATTCATAGTGATGATGGAGGAGAATTTCAAAATTCTGATTTTGAAACTTTTTGTAGTAAAAAAGGTATTACTCACAATTTTTCAGCACCTAGAACTCCTTAACAAAATGGTGTAGTTGAAAGAAGAAATAGAATTCTTCAAGAAATAACTAGAACCATGTTGAGTGGATATTCTATAGCTAGACATTTCTGGGCTGAAGCTGTAAGTACTGCTTGCTATACTATAAATCGAGTTTTGATTAGACCTTTTCTTAATAAAACCTCTTATGAGTTATGGAATGGTAGAAAACCAAGACTATCCTACTTCAAGGTTTTTGGTTGCAAAGTATTCATTCTGAATACTAAAGATAACTTACATAAATTCGCACCAAAATCTGATGAAGGAATTTTCTTAGGTTATTTCACAACATCTAAGGCTTATAGAGTTTTTAATAAAAACACTTGTACTGTTGAAGAAACAGTACATGTAAAATTTGATGAGTCAGATCCTTTTGTTTTTAAAACACCTCAGCCTACATCCTCAGATGTGTTTTCAAAAACTGATTATCAACCTTTGATAGAAGAACCTTCTGATAAGGATAATATTCAAGAAGATATTCCTGAAACATTTACCCCAGAAGACTTTCTACCCTATGTTGATGAACAGGCTTTTCAAAACCCAAATCAGACCCAAATCAGGCGTTTCTTAAGAATCATCCCAGTGATAGTATCATTGGTGATGTAAATCAACCTGTAAGGACTAGAAGTTCCTTAAGAAATGAAGTAGAACATCTAGCATTTCTTTCCCAATTAGAACCTAAAAGCACTGATGAAGCTTTAGGTGATGATGATTGGATCAAAGCATGCAAGATGAACTAAATGAATTCGAAAGGAATAAAGTCGGGACCTTGGTTGAAAGACCTAAGGAAACTTCTGTAATTGGAGTCAAATGGGTTTTCAGAAATAAATGTGATGAAAATTGAGTCATAGTAAGAAATAAAGCTAAACTTGTTGCTAAAAGCTATAATCAGCAAGAGGGAATAGACTATAAAGAAACCTATGCTCCAGTAGCTAGACTTGAATCTATCCGTATTCTACTTGCCTTTGCAGCATTCTTTAATTTCAAATTTTTCCAAATGGATGTGAAATGTGTTTTTCTTAACGGTTATGTTCAAGAGGAAATTTTTGTTGAACAACCTCCTGGCTTTGAAGATACAAAACATCCTGATTATGTATTTAGACTTACCAAAGCTCTGTATGGCCTTAAACAAGCCCCACGAGCATGGTATGATAGACTCACTGGATTTTTGCTTCAAAATAACTATGTTAAGGGAAATGCAGATCCAACCCTTTTTATAAAGAAAGATAAGAAAAATATTTTGATTGTTCAAATTTATGTTGATGACATCATATTTAGTTCAACTCAGCAATCTTTGACCGACTCTTTTGCAAGTCTAATGAAATCTGAGTTTGAAATGAGTATGATGGGTGAGTTAACATTTTTCCTTGGTTTTCAAATTTCTCAAAAACCAGAAGGAACCTACATATCTCAACATAAGTATATTAAAGATCTTCTTAAAAAGTATGGTTATGATAACACTAAGAGTATAAGTACTCCTATTGGTACCTCAAACTTTTTAGATCTTGATGAAGCTGGGAAACCAGTAGATCAAACATCTTTTAGAGGTATGATAGGAAGTCTACTATACTTAACAGCTAGTCGACCAGACTTAATGTTTTCAGTGTGTTTATGTGTAAGATATCAATCCAATCCTAAGGAATCTCACTTAAAGGCAGTAAAAAGAATTTTTCGCTACCTTAAGGGAACCATGGATCTAGGATTATTTTATACTTCTGGAAATGATTTTATCCTAAAAAGCTTTTCTGATGCTGACTTTGGTGGATGTAGAATGGATAGAAAAAGTACATCCGGAACTTGTCATTTCTTAGGAGATTCATTAGTTTCTTGGTCCTGCAAGAAGCAACATTCTGTAGCACTCTCCACTGCTGAAGCTGAATATGTAGCAGCTGGAAGTTGTTGTGCTCAAGTGTTGTGGATGCAACACACACTCACAGATTATGGCTTGAGTTTTACTAAAACTCAAATTTTGTGTGATAACACAAGTGCCATTGCCCTTAGTAAGAACCCTGCACATCACTTCCGTGCAAAACACATAGATATTAGGCATCACTTTCTTAGGGATCACACACTTAAAGGAGATATTATTCTTCAGTTTATCGGAACGCAAGATCAACTTGCTGATATTTTCACAAAATCTTTGCCTTCTGATAGATTTGAATACATTAAACAGAAGTTAGGAATAATGACCGTAAGGTAATCCTTCTTAATTAACTTTCTGTTGAAAAAGTCTCCTTACAGCAATAAACTCCTTTTCATAGGGGGAGTACATTTGATTGTTAGTTTAACAAAGTTTTTCAAAATTTGTTTTCAAACTTTTCGGAACTAAAATTCCGGAATGGAATTTCCGGAACTAAAATTCTCCAGAATGGATATTTTCGTATAGAAAACTTCTGGAATGGAAATGTTCGTATTGAAAACATCCGAAATGGAAACTTTCGTACTGGTATTTTCATAACGGGATTTTCGTACCGAATCTTTCATAATGAGTTTTTTTTTTCCTTTCAAATTCTGGAATGAAATTTTCGTACTAAGTTTTTCCTTACTAAGTTTGTTTTTCGTACTGAGTTTTCCGTACTGAATTTGTTTTTCATAGTGAGTTTTCCAAATTGTGTCTTTTCGTAATAAAGTTTTTTTTTGGTTTTGGTTTTCGTAAGAATGTTACCAATTACAAATAATCTTCCTAAGCCAATCCGAAAGGTATGATTTCCTTACTCAAGTTTTCGTAGTCATATTTCACTTGCTGGCATTTTCTTATATTTTGTTTTCGGATTATAGTTTTCTTAATTCTTTGTTTTAATAAAAACACTCAAAAGATCGGATTCAAGAAAATTGGTTTTCGACCGTCAGATCTGATCTCAGCTTATCACAACCATTCGATCAACCGTGGAAGTTGAACCGTTTTCCCGTTGCCTATATAAAGGGAACCCCAAATGGTTGTCCCACATCGGTTTTCAAGCTCCAGCGTCTCGAAGTTCTGCCTCTCTGTTTTAAGACCGTTCCGAACCTCAGCCTTTTCAGTTCCGAACTTCTCAGAGGTCTTCAGATCCGAATGTCTGTGGAAGCAGCTTCTCAAGACATGTCTTCTTCTAAACCGATTTCAAAGTGGTTAGTATATAGAGAGAGGCTGGTTCATCCGGATTTCTTCAACAAGTACGATTCTCTTATTTCCAAGAATATCAAGCTAAATGGTTGGGAAGATGTTGCGGTGTCAAAACCCGGGAATCAAGATGAAGTATATTCAGATTTGCTTATAGAGTTTTATGAGACACTCTCCTTTCTTAAGGAAGATGGAAGGGAGAAGTTGTCTTTTAAGTCTTATGGTAAGACTTATAAGCTTTCATATGCCAAGGCATAGCTTGGTAGGGCTGAATAATGAAGGTGAAGCTGAATTCATATCTCATGTGTTGCCGGATTCAAAAGGTAGCTTCGACAAGGAAAAAGCTTTAGAAACTCTCGGACTGGCAGATGACAAGGCTCCGAAGATTGCTAGTTTATCTACAAATTTCCGGATTCTGGAGTTATGGATACAGGGTCTTATCGTACCGAGGAAGGGTGACAAAGATAGCTTAAAGAAGAGTGAGATCTACATCCTAAATTTTCTGATAAATCTGAGGAAGTTTAACCTCATGAAACACATTCTCATTACTCTTGAGAATTTGAAGAAAGGAAATCTGAGAGCTCAGATTATAATGTATCCAGCAATCCTCTCGAAGTTGATAGTTCGGTGCCTTGAGTCTTTCAAGGAGGCTTGCAAGTCTAAGCCAAGAGTTTGCAAGATTATGCTGGTGAGTGATGGTACTCTTAAGAGGATGGATGTAGCTTTTGACAAGAAGACTGGTCAGTTTGTTGATTCACCTGCTCAAGAAGAAACAGTTCTGAAAGTTGCTGATCCGAAATCCTCTAAGCCGGTAAGGAAGAGAAAGCTGAAAGAAGTGGAAGTAGAAGCAGAGAATCTCAAGTCTAAGGAAGTTCGTTCCGCACCTCCAAAACCAAAGAAGAAGAAAGCTTACCCAGATGAGGTTGTTGCTAAATGGAGGGAGATGAAAGAGAAGAGAGTGCAAGGGGAGCCTCAGTTTGGCTTGGACCCTGCCGAGGCTAAGGCCTTGAAGGAAAGAACTACGGATGAGCTCGAAAAACAAGCAAAAGAAAAGAAGCTCAAGAAGAAGATGTCTGAGGCTGAGGTAGCTCAGGCTTTGTTGAAATTCAATGAGATGGTTTCTGCAAATATTCTTGTTCCGAGATCTTTTTCTCTAGAATCTCTTCATGAGACTCCAGGAAGAAATTTCGTTGCTCCGGAAGAAGCTGTTGCTAAGACTGCTGAGGAAGTAGAGCAAGTTGAGCAAGTGGAAGAAGAAGAAGAGAAAGGAGAAGAAGAAGTAGCTTATCATGGAGAGGAAGAACAACTTCTACAAGATATTGCTCAAATGGAGAATATAGAGGTTGGTGCTCAGAAAGTTCCTGATGAGGAAGACCATATTGTTCAAGTCTCTGATAGTGAAAAGAGAACTCCGGAACAGGATTCTATTCCGAAAAAAGACAAGGGAAAGCAAATTCTTGCTGATACTCCGAGCTCAGTAGTAGTGAAGAGAAAGGAAGTTGGTAGTTCTTCAAAGAGAAAGCTTGACCTTGTTGAAGAAGAAAATTCTCCAAGCAGAGTCTCGGATTCGGAGTCATCTTCGTTGGGGCATGACTTTGTTGTTCAGTCTTTAAAGAAGTTGGTGAGAACCATTCCGACCTTCTCAAGTATTGACTCAAGATGTCAGATGCTCCAACATGCTTTGAATCAAAAATCAGACTCCGTATCTATGGTTATGGACAAGTGTGTTGAAATAGAGGCTCAGTTCAAAACGTTCTTTGTTGGCTACGAAGCCCATATAAAATCTTGCAAGAGGATGACAAACTGGTCAAGGAAGACTATAGAAGAAATGAGGTTATTTGATGAATTTCAAGACAATGTTAAAGATGCTTTTGAGACTGAGGACAGGAAGATAAATGAGCTGACTTCTTCTTTTGAAGAGAAGCTAACAGATAAAAAGAACTTCCGAATTCAAGAAGTCAGAGATCTGAATGAGAAGCTGAATTCCGTTTCTCAAAACTGGAAGTTTGAAAGGGATCATTGGATTGAGTTTGAAGAGAAATTGAAGGCTCAGGAAGAAAAGATTAAAGCCCAGGAAGAAAAGCTTCAAGCCCAGGAAGAAAAGATTGAAGCCCAAAGTGCAAGAATTGTTGTATTAGAGAAGCAAGCTGAAGAAGATCATAAAGACTTAAAGAAGATAAAGACTATTCTAAAAAGTCTCATGGCGAAGGAGAAAGATCCCAAATAGACAGATCCGATCTTTTGTTGTACCTTAACTCTTTTGTTGTTGAAATTTTCAAACTTAATGAAAAATTTGTGCTTGCTCGTTTCTTTTTGTTGTTACTACTAATCTTTCAGGTACTTTGCTATATTTTCCATTCCCTTGTATTCTTTTTGAAAATCACAAAGGGGGAGAAGGAAAAGAACACTAATGAAAGGGAAAAAGAATCCTAACAAAGGGTGAGAAAGAAAACAAACTCTAATAAGAGTTTATCTAAGGGGGGGGTTTTCATTAAAAAAGACTTTCTTATTCGTAATAAAGTGTCACTCCGGAAATCTAGAATACGATCCTTAGAGTTTCAAAGCCTAAGGGGGAGTTAGTCGTATTCATCAATATCCTTAAAGCAAAGGGAGATAAGCCTTAATGTTTTTCTTTCTTCTTAGAATTTCTTTTTCAAGGATGTTTGTGCTTTCCAAAAAGGGGGAGATTGTTGAGTCAATAAGGTTTTCCTTATGACTTTTCCATTCCTTCTTGTTTTGAAAATCACAAACACCTTATCTTTAAGAAAATCGCTTTTATAAGAAAAATTACTTTTATAAGGAAAATCGCTTTTATAAGGAAAATTACTTTTATAAGGAAAATCGCTTTTATAAGGAAAATCGCTTTTGTAAGAAAAATTATCCTTATCATATTTTCATTCATATTTTTCCTAAGTATAAGATTCGGATTCATTCCTATATTCTCGGAATTGTTTAAAACTTTGATATGAAGTATTCTGTTTTAGGATCCGAATTCTGGACAAGAACTGTAATAAAGTTTCACTCCGAAATCCAGATGAGAACTGTAATAAAGTTTCATTCCGAACTCTGGATATGAACTCTAATTAAGTTCTACATCAGATTCAGGATACGAATCCTTATGAAGTTCGACATTGAATTCTCATTACGAATTCTAATGACGAATTCTCATTACGAATTCTTAAGATGAAATCTCATTATGAATTCTGATGATGAATTCCCATTACGAATTCTGATGAGGAATTCTCACTACGAATTCTGATGACGAATTCTCATTCCGAATTCTCATTCCGAATTCTCATTCCGAATTCATCTATTAAACAGAATCTGATCATCTTTGTTTTATACACTCTGAATTTATTCAGACTCCGAATCTTTCACTCCGAACTTTCATTTTGCTTATGCCTTTATATTTTGACTACTCTTTATTATTTTCCTTACACTCCGAACCTTCACTCCGAATCTTTTGAGTTAGATTTTAAACGGTGTCGTACATTCTGTTACATTTGTTTTGTTATAAAACGATGTCGTCTATTTTGTTATAAACTAACCGTTGACTAAGTGACACGTGTACAGGTCCCTCCGATTTTTAAGGAAAATATGACCGTTGGGAAGGAGGTCAACCTTACCTATAAATAGGAGCTCATTTGAAAGAGCTCACAACTGATGGATGAACAACTTGGTTATTGTGCATACATGCTTGAAGTGATTTCTAGAGAGAGAAGCTCTTATTAACTCTCAAAGCTTTTTGCGACTCCGAATGTTGGTGATTACATTCGAGGACTTCCGGGGATAGGAAGACAGAGGTGCCGACTACCTTGAAGTTCGAGGGCTTCCTTGCTGAGGAAGACAGAGGTTGCCAACTACCTTGAAGTTGAGGGCTTGCGGGGATAGCAAGACAGAGACACTCCGATCTTCGTATCGAGGGCTTATCCTGGTGTGGGTAAGACAGACTTGCTTGGAAGTATAAATCAAGGAACCTTTATCCAAGGTTGTTGGATACCCTTCTCTTTGGGTTAAAAGACTTATATCTTGTTACTTGTAGTTTTACTACTTGTTTATTTCCGCTGCATTTTGTATTATAATGAAAGTATAACTTTCTTATACTTCCTTACTTGTACTCTGTTTCATTTAGATTCTATACGCTTTAAGGTAGAATCTCATATTGTAATCTTTTGTTAAGTTTCAATTTCCGGAATCATATTTCCAGAACCTACTTTCGGAATCTCTTTCAAAGTTTTCATTTGGTATTAGAGGCCACTTTGCAGAACCAAAAAAAATCTCCCAGCAGAGCATCCGGTCATTGTAGTTGGTTTTCGATGCATAAAAATATATTGCACAAACATGTTTGTCCAGTTTTCACAATAACGTAGTTCCACTTTTTAATTCATGTTTTAATCTAGGTTCCATATTCAAAGTTACCAATGTTAGCCGCATAACATTTTTTTTATTTGAGGATAAAAGATATGGAGACAAAGGAACCATACAGTCAGATTCCATGGTCTTTCCGGTTCTGGGCATAGAAGATCAAAAAGAACACCAGTTGGCATGTACCTGCAAGGAACATTCACAATATATGCATCATGCAAGGATAAGCCTAAATCTTCCAATCAAAAAATACACCCCTGAAAAACTGAGGAAAATGCATTTGGTTTCATGGGAGGTGTTTGGTGCTTCAGAATATTGTTAGCAGGGCCTAGCTAATTCAATTCCTATATGGGTTATTAATTAGTGGAGCATCTCACCTAGGGATCTGAAATGGGCCCGTGGTCAGCAGGCTTTGCAGATATGGAGCGGATACGAGGTGATGCAGTCATAATTTTGATTGTTCGTAGCATGAGCCTATGTGGGCCAAACCCATAAGGATGTGGGGTGGGGCGGGTGCGGCCTTGCCAATGGGCCCAATATTTTTAAAAAAAATAAAAAACATTCACTATATGTGGATTTTATAACATATTAATTAACTAAAAAATATTTATTTTACTTATTTTTTCAATAAAAAATTTAAATATAAATATTTTATACAATATTATTTAATAAAAAATAAAAAATACTTAAATACAATATTTAAATAAATTTAATTTATACATTTGATTTTTTTTAAATGCGGGTAAACCCGCAGGCCAGTGTCGGGCAGGGCAGGGTGGGTTTGACATTTTTTGTTCATACATTTTTTATTTTAGGTATATCTTTCATGGACAAACCCACAGGGGCTCAAGCCCACATGAGCTCAGGCCCGCATGGGATGAGCCTGCCCCACTCCACGGATATCGTTTTACATTACTAATTACATCGACACAATAGGCAAAATGCATGTGTTCAGCATAATTGGCATGGCTGATTGGGTTTAAGCTCACCAATTACACCTTGCTCCTGTAATTATCTCCAACAGGCATGCAAGCTTCAGTTCATAATCATGGCACAGGTATGAACAAACATAGAATTTTTAGAGTCAAACACAATATACACCTTGCACCTGTAATTATCTCCAACAGGCATGCAAGCTTAAGTTCATAAAGGTATCATGGCACAGGTATAAACAAACATACAATTTTTAGAGTCAAACATGATTAATTGAGCATCCAGATTGTTCAAATAGGCTGACTGTTACCATTGTCATTTAATTGGTCAACAGTTGTAGGAACAATTTAAATAAGGACAGAATATAATTTATTGGGCTGTTTACAAATATGCATCAATGTTTTACCAAATTGACAAGAAAAAAACACCACTTCAATAAATAACAACAAGACACAGGTACGTGGGCTTAGAGAAAAGAAAAACAACTCAAAACAATTAAGGCTCTTTTTTACAACACTAGCCGAAAATTTCAGTTTGAAATAAGTGGCTTTTGTTCTGTTTCTCGAAAAACACTTGCATCTAAATTTCAGAAGAAAACCATTTAAATGGGTGGTAGAAAAACATTTTTTCAATAAGCAATCTGGAAACAGTCATGCAAAAGTACTTATCATAAGTGGTAAGATTTGTAAGCAGTTTTGCCAAACGGAGCATAACTCATTGAAAGGAAATGACCGTACCACTTCAAGGGCAGACCTTTGTAATCAAACCAAATAGTATCAACCCCGGGAGGAAGTGTCCCACTGAAATGCGGTTTTATGTGAGGAATTAACAAAGGCAGAAATCCAATTCGAGGAGCAAGGATCTGAAATATCACAAAAATTTAAAGTTGCTGAAAAAATAGTACAAGATATAAATGAGAGTGCATATGTACCGACTAGTGATGTGAACCAACATCTGCATACAAAGTAACAATCATAATGGCCAAAAATACTTGAAACCGAAAATAAATAAATAAAATCTAAGACACCGAAACTACTTCCCAGTCACTCCACCGTATATGTGTTCAAAAAAATGCCGCCTCGGCATTTATAACATGCTATTTTGTAAAGAATGTGCTATGTTGACTGGATTTCACAATCACCAAATTCAAGAGAAACGAAAGGCACATTCTGTGCTACTCATACATAAGATTTTTTTTCGGTGGATAAAATTATTCTTAGGAGTGAAATTTGGATTAGAATTTTTCTATTAATAGTAAAATTAAGTGTGAAAAAATAAATCCTTATGACTGCCATGGGGCCTTAGAGTTCGAAAACATGCAAGAAACCAAGGACCAACGAAAGTGACCCCGTGAGAAAGACTAAATGCAAGAAAATGTGGTCAGTTAGAAATCAGCAAACAAGTTAGTTAGCATAATCAAAACCTACATCGTTTCGAGCATATTGCTACAGCAGATATGACAGAATTGACCTCAATTACTGTTTTCCCAAAATGATGTCACGTTAGCCACTTGAAACAGGAAAGCCAAAAATGGGTAACCCTTTATCAGACTCAGAGCCTGGTGTGTGTGTGCGCGCGCTACCAGGAGATATCCATGTGTAATTCAGCTGAACGGATGGGAGTGTTACCAACGCGGGTGGAGGAGGAGGAAGAGTAGTGACTTCAGAGTCGTGAAGACTGATTTGCAGCGTAATTGCGCCCTCCCAGATGTACTTCTTGGCATCTGTTCTCAATCTCTCCATTAACGAATAGATGACAACCGGCCAGAGAAGCAGCTATTTCGATCGGCGGGACGACACCGATCGTCTCGTGTGGGAAGGCGTCGGTGCGCCTGCCCCAGCGACGGTCTCAAGGGGGAATGTAAAAAAAAACAGAGAAAAAGAAAAAATAAGGGGAAAATATGTTTTGGACATGAAGTTGAAAGTTATTTTTGTGTGGAAATTTGACAATTGAGTCAAACTACAGATATCAGTCAAACTATAGGTATTAGTGAAACTAATCTCAAAGTGGTGGAGGAGGAGGGAGAGTAGTGACTTCCAAGTGATAAATTAGAAAGGGGGCAAAAACTTGTAGGGTCATTCTTGGCGATCACTTCGCATTAAGAGTGCGAAGAGTGGAGGGAAACTGAAGGGATAAAATCTGAAATCATACAAGTTCATTTTCCAAATTCATCTCTCCAAACAATGGGTCAAAGACCCCCCATATAGATCTATAGGTATAGTTTGTTGGAGTTGGTATCCTAGAACCAACTGTTTGTACTTTGG
Source organism: Viscum album (assembly GCA_963277665.1). NCBI lineage: Eukaryota > Viridiplantae > Streptophyta > Magnoliopsida > Santalales > Viscaceae > Viscum > Viscum album. The sequence goes on from OY728135.1 coordinate 1,183,798,392, forward strand.
ATTACATGCATATTCGAATATTTGAATATTAATAAAACATCGTATATTATTTGATGTTTGTATAACTTTAATGTGAGTGTCGTAAAGTGCGTGTTGCATTGATAATAACATAGCAGTTTTCCATTATGACGTGAACCCTAAAATGTCATGACGATATTTTTAAATGTAGTTCTACAGTCGGATGACATTTTACGATGGGACACGTAGAATGTTGATTGTCGGGTGAGAGTACTCGTAATTAGATAAGTCTTCTTCTCATGAAATTCGCACTTGGTATTCTTCAAGATAGAGAGATTATGATAACAAATCTCTCTGCAGAGATTTTGCATGTTTATGTGTCATCAGATATTTATATTCGCAAACGTGTGCAATGATCCTTATACTTTAAGATTATTATTAATGCATGTCATAATTCACGTGCTTTGATGTAGTTTGTAAACCATGATGATACAATTCATATAGAATGTGGGTGTGTCACAAGTGATATGTTAATTAATAAGTCGGTGAAGGATTTGTCTCTTCCATCTTTGTGGAAGTTGATGTTTTGGTCATTTGATTGAAATGAAACTATCACATTAAATTTAATGATTATAGTGTAGCGACAAGTTTATTTCAGATAGTCAGAGAAATACATATCAAACACATAGGTTGATGACACATGTGTACAATATACTTGATGTGATATTGTGACAAATAAATTATATTACACAGTAAGCATTCGTGTGTGGTTGTCGACGTTGCGACGTTGACTTTTTTCTCTTGGATGTCTTGACCCGTTGTTAAACATTGATCTTGGACTTTAGGCAATCTCATTTAATGTCAACGAGAAAGAAGTTCAGAGAATCACGCACTAAGTGTTTTTGTTGATCCCAATTAAATTTTGTTTGAATTTAATTATTGTGATAAATATCATTCTCAAGACTATTGTGCAGTCAAGGTTGTGCATGAGTGGTCAACCCCATAATATCGCATCCAAAAGGCCATAGTTCAAATCTTGTCATGCCCATAAGGGGGATTCACGACACATTCATGATGTGGGTAGGCGGTGACCCAGGCACGACGCAGACTTGATGACGCAAGCAAGACGATGCAGACATGACGCTGCATTGGGACTTCGGGCTATGTTCATGGACCACCCGACCTTGGACTTACGAGTTATGTAATGGGTCCCCCTCTACCCATTTAGAAGAGGTTTTCACTTTCATAACAAAAAGTGGCTTCGACCCCAGCTTAAAATAATACTGGTGAATAATTTTATTTAGGATTTATTGATCGCACATATTCGCAAAGTAATAAATAATTATTTATTCATTGAAAAAAATTACTTATTTATGTGGATATTTAATAAATATTTATTCGCCGGGCTGAATGAAATATTTATTTTATTTAATAAATATTTAATAAATATCTATTCATCAAACTGTGTGTATAATATTTGTTTACGAATAAATATTTATTTGGGCATTCGATAAATACTGAGGAGGACGAGTGGATTTGGATTGTGTCTGATGATAAATATTAATTTACAAGACGGTAAAATAATATTTATCGCTGTGTCAGTTACCGAACACCATAAAATAATAGTAGTAGTATTATTATTTGACATGAAGTCAGATTTAAGTTTATTATATCATTTAAGGGTCGTTGTGCAGTTAAATAATATTTATTAACCCTAAACCTAACTTTATAAATAGATTTTTATATCTATTGTGCAGGGTTAATCGACAACTGAGAATTGTTGGGCATAACATATTTCTCTCTTGATTATTATCTATCTCATCCTCTCAAGAACGAGAAGAACAAGATATATTCCTTCAAACTCGAAGTAACATAAAGAGATCAAGACGAACAATACAAGATGAATGATCTGTCGTGCTATCACTCGACAATCAATCAGTGTCATTCGAATATCAAAAGACCATGTGTAGATCACTGCTAGAGAGACTCTACTTTAAGTTCTCCTTACACAACAACGACAAACCGAAAAGGGTTTAAGACGATCAACAATATCATGAAACAAAAATCCCAAGACAATGTATTCTTTCTTCCCATCTATTTAAATTGATTATAAATTTAATGTGAAAAAGACCATCTAACAGTTTCGAGCTTTTTATGTCAATATTTAATGGACAATTTTCATTGGATCTCACGTTTACGTCTTTCACAATTGACGAACAATCCATCGAATCTGATAAAAACCTTAATGGTTATTCGCCCAAAAGGCGCTTCCGCTACATTTGGAACCTTCGGGTGGTATCAGAGGGGTCATGGTTAAATTTATAATTATTTATTTGATTGTTAATTGTATATGCACAATTGTGGTTAGTTTTCATTTCTAGATTATTCGTTCTTTAATCCAAAGTTTAATTAACATGCTTTCAATGTTTTAATATTTTTCGTTCAAGATTTGTATTTTCTTAAGGCCCAAGAACAAATGAAGAACGATCGAAGATGTCATCAAGAGGTGCCAAATATTTTGGATGGTAGATTGGGTTACATGGCGTACAGCCGGAGTACACCCTGTGTACCCAAGTTCACTACACCTGGACGTATTGCGGGATACACGACGTGCTAATCAGTTATTACACATGGTGTATTTATCGTACACCGCGTGTTAACTAGGCCAACCTGACACACAGATTGTCAGAATACACGACATGTAGCTAGCATACACATCGTGTAGTCTGTATGGTATATCGGTGAATTTCACGCTAACCGTATGGTCAAATACATGGTTTTACGCCGCATGAGACTGACAACTTGAAACATCAACGAAACACACAACGTTTAGTTGTCGTACACTTCGTGTAAATCATTACTCCCCATGTCCAATGACCACACCGAGTCATTCAGTGAGTTACACGGATGCACGACATGTGGACCACGTGACATGTAGCCCGTTAGTACATGTCATGTAATCCGGCCGGGATATACACTGAAGCTTCATACATTTATCCTAGGAACATGGCAACTAGACCACATGACGTGTAACTCGTTAGTATATGTCGTGTAATCTGGCTGAGGTATACGCTGAAGCCCCAAGTGTTTATCCTATACACAAGAAAGTCAAGGAACACACTGTGCAACTCGTTAGTACATGTTGTGTAGTCTCCCAATGAAGGACAAAATTAAACTACATTAAAATAATTAATTGCACCATTAAAACCTAATTACATCATTGACACCAAATGTATTTGATTATGTAACAAAGGTTTTGGAGAATTAACAAATGCTCAATTAATTCTTTGTAATTATCTGTAATTATTGGTCATGCCGTTTATTTTCCCTAAATGATTTCATGATGGGTGTCTCCATGTGACTTCGGATGACCATTAAGATAAAGAGAAGTAATTGATTGATTGATTAATTAATTAATACAAGTTCATTTATCTTAATAATAAAGAACGAATTGAAGTGAGTGATAGCTAGTGTACTTTTACATATTCGTTGTACGTATGACCGATCATGAGCTTTGACCAGACTTATGTATGAGTTGGTTTAATTTAATGTAATTTTATTGCATGAGTTAACAAGTATTTATTATTATATTAAATATGATGGTCTGCATGTCACCCCTCTCTCTTTTATTATGTAGTACATGTGTGTCTAAGGTTCACTATGACAAAATGCCTGTATAGTGGCGTTTTTTTTATCTAGCTGTGGTTTAAACCGCCACTAAATGATCCCGCGACGGTTTCAGAAAACTTACGCTAAAATTGGTGTTGGCAATTGTTGACACTACTTGAGAAAGTAACCAAAAAGATTATGAAGAAGAACTCTAGATATTTTAGATCCCAAAGCAAGGTTCAAAGAGTACAAAGGAAAATCAACAATACTCCCAGAAAGTTTCGCGATGGAGTAGCTTCATAGGCCTACGCGATGGATCTGCGCGACCGACCTACGCGGCTGACCTCCGCGACAGAGCTGTGCACCTGCCCTATGCGACGGATTTGCGCGACCGACCTACGTGGCTGATGTAATGACCCGAAATTTTGAATAAATCTTGTTTCCTAATTTTGTGTGTTATTTTTTTATACTCAACAAAACTGTTTCATTTGATAACATGAGTATAATTAAAATGAGACTGTTGAGTTTTGACTGTTATATGACCATTGGTCAATATGACCACTGTAAACTAAACATTTCGATTATTGTCTATAAATACAAGTAATATTGGTTAATTATTATAGAAATAAGATTTGATGGCCTCACCCAGTAGTCTTGGACCGATCGAAGCCCATCTAACAGAACTTGGGAAGGAGGTAGCACCACTGGACTTTGCTCTGGACCAAACCCAAGCCGAACTTCATCGTGTGAAGCTAGAACGGAATCGCCTTTACAAGAATTTCAAACTGATAGAAATTACTACTCGTGCAATGTTGGCCGGGCCTCCCTCAGATTCTCTCACCTTAGCACACCTTACACTTAGGTCCTATGCCGGTGTGATAAGGGGCTATGTAAGGAGACCGTAACTGTCTTGTGTAATCCTTTGTTTTAAATAACAATTGGGATTTCTTCTTATGATGAAGTTTATGAAATTTCAAATGACCGGATAAATATAGTATGCATATTTTTGATGAATTTTAGAAAAAGGATATTTTAAAAATGTTTATGTAAACCTTAAATAATTAAAAATGTGTAATGATTTTCAAAAAATGGTCTCCTACAATTATGTTCAGTATGAAGTTTAGAGTCTAATAAGATCAAATTGATTTTTGATGAATAGTAAATTATGAATAGAGATTTTATGCTTAGGATTAGTAATGTGACCAAATGGATTAGTAATCTCACTTAAAGAAAGTATTAATATAATTTAGGCACCTTGATTAAGTAATGTGATTCAATAAAATGCTTAAATAACGGTTTCATAAATTATTATTCAAGTATTAGTTTTTTCAAGTGAATAGTGTTTTTTAATTAAAAATTAAATTAAAAAATATTTAGAAAATTATTTTTATAAAATAGATTTCATTTTTGAACTCAGAGCACCGATATTAAGTTATGGTAATTTTTGGGGGGTTTTTTTTTCTGAAAATGAATTTTTGGTGAATAGTGTTATTATTTAAAAATTAAATTAAAAATATTTAGAAAATTATTTATATAAAATGATGTTCATATTTGTAATCAGAGCTTCGATATTTGGTTAAGGTGAAATTTTGATATTTTTCTGAGAAATATGAATTTTCAGTGAATAGTAAAAAAAAGCAGTTTCAGGGTTTAGGTATGTTTAATGACATCATAACTGTGTCATGGTGATTTCATGAGATATTTTAAGGGTTGGACGACAAAAGGTGATGAATTATTGTATTGGGGGCCCCATGTGGCCTAACTTCATGGGAAATATCATGGGAGAGCACATGCTTTTGAGAAAACCACTTGTGAGGTGTCCCTTGGCCATTAATGCCTTGTCCCCTCACTTTCCCTATAAATACCAAGCCATACTCTCATCCATTTCGACTCCCCACTCTCCCCCAACGAATTTCTAGTCTTCTTACCTCCCAAGGAGTCCTCCCAAGGTGCCCTCAAGCCTCTCAAGGTCCCAACCTTTGAGTTTTAAGAGTTACGTTTAAGGTAAGGGATCTGACCTCTCTCTTTCTTTTCAAGTAATCTCATTTATGTCATTTATTTAATGATCCATGTTCTTATGTTGGAGGATGTTCTTTTATCTTCATTATACTGTCCTTTTTATGTTCATATGATGAGGGACCCCCTCTTACTCTCATCATTTCGTTTTATGAATGTTTATGTGGCGTCGTTAGGCTGCCGAATTTTTAAGGGATTCTTTCACCTTTCTCATTTTTTGAAAGTTCTACTTTCATGTCAATTCTTTCAAGTTTCTTTTTATTATGTTGGGGTATGATATCTATATCTATAATACTTAACTCTTATGTTCACATGATGAGAGACCCTATTTTATCTTTTCAAATAATTTTTGTTGAAGTTTTAAGTGACACCGTTAGGCTGCCGAATTTTTAAGTGGTTCTTTCACCCTTCTCATTCTTTTCAAAGTTATACTTTCATGTAAAGTCTTTCAAGTTCCTTTTTAATTATGTTGGGGTATGATATCTATATCTATCATACTGAACTCTTATGTTCACATGATGAGAGACCCTATTTGATCTTTTCAAATCATCTTTGTTGAAGTTTAAGTAACACCGTTAGGCTGCCGAAATTTCATAAGAGAAATCTAATTTTTGTATTCCTTCCATGTTTTTCATTTCAAATGATATGTCCTTCAAATTTCATTACCATGTTCATATATCCTTCTTATTCTATCCCTATACTGTTTTATGGGTCATTTATGAATGTTTGACCCATGTGCCCTCTCTTTTCAATGTTTTCTAAAAACCCGAAACATAGCCGTTATGCTGCAGAATTTTCGTCTCAAAATGCCTCTCTCTTTTCTCAAAATTATTTTATGTTATAAAGTAAATACTAAAAGCTCTTATTTCTACAGGTTTATTCACATATATATCAAATTGTTCTATTTTAAATTCTGGGATTTACATACATGAGACCCGCTCTCCCCTTCCGTGGGTTTAAAGTGACATAAAGATCATATCTTTAAAGCAATTTTTAAAACGTTATGATTATGAAATGAAACCCATTTATTTTATGCTATATGGGTTGTTTATGAAACGATTTATGATGATATATGTGGCTCACATGATGATAAAGACAAATTTAAGGGTGCGCCCTGATAGCGCTCCAATGCATTGGGTAATGACGTAACCACTAGAGATTACAATTTTCACGATATCTTGGTGAATAACCTTGGTAATTTTCAAATGACACCTTGGGGATGGACCTTGGTGATATTTTCATGATTGTCTATGTTAAATTATGTATCCACATCTTAAATTTATGAAAAATTTTATTTTTATTATGATATGCCACATGATTTCTTTCTCATGCCTTAAAGTTCTTTTTCATGACTTTATTTGTATCTCAAGTTCACATGTTAAATGTTTCTCTTGTTTACCTTACTGGGCCTTCTGCTCACCCTTTCTTTTGATGTATGTCCCTAGGTTATGAGATAAAATAATGAACCTAGGATGAACTTAAGGAGAAGCCTTTCAAGTGTTTAAGAAGAATGTTTTATATTGTTTTCATGTATTATGTTCCTGGTTTCCAAGACACTAAACATTAAAGATCCTCCGTTTTGTGTAATGTAATGAAAGTTTATGTTATAAAAAGGCGAGATGCTATATTTGGTATCAAAGGATGGTTTAATTATTTGTGGAAATTAGGATATGAAAACTTTAGGAAGAAGCCTATAGAAAAGTTTATATATAGGAAATCTTCCTGGTATTTTGGTGAGTATTGAGTAATGGGTTGCCAAGAAAATACATCCCTGTCTGGATACGAGCAGGTAGAGGTGGCTCTGGCACATATGTACATAGGGGTAAAACCCAAAAACACCGCTTTGAGCTGGACTCAAATGGGAACTGGTACACAACAACGGGTCTTGCTGTACTCTTGGTTACGACACTCCTGGGGATATGCTTTGGTAAATTCATAATCTTAGTATGAACCATTATTAAAGGAACAAAGATAAAATAAAATAAAGATTCACATAAGAATATATGATCATGGATAACCTAGTTTGAAACCTAGGAGATCACAAGTTAGGATATACTTTTCTTCTACAAGTTATCCTTATATGCTTTAAGTTCCTTTTCATGATTATTGGCTAAGTATTTAAGCACCTAATTATACTTTCTCTTCTTAGTTAATGGTGGGAAATGGAAGAACATGTCCCAACAACCAATGTGATAGGAAATGTGACGATTGCCGTATTATTATAACAGAGATGATTAGGGGATTAAAAGATGATTATTATTTTGGAAGATGTTCACTATTTTGGGGACCCTATATGATCGAGGTAAATAGATTACTATGGTATTTTCATTGAGGAGTAAGGTTGACTTATATTTTGAATAATCGGTGAATATAAGGTGGAATTATAGTAATTTAGGTTGCTTATGGAAATGATTAACCTATCTTGGGTAAAATATGTTTAGGTTAGCTACTTTTTTATAAGATGTTAGGAGTGGTTGATGTTGTTTGGAGATGAACAATGAAGTTTATTTTGGAAGACTATGTTATCAAATCCTTCTTGTATTTGGGTTTCAATCTTAGTTTAGTTTATTTTGAGGAATTTTAAGAACAATTATTTATGGAATGGTCTATGATGAACTTTGGGTAGTACCGTGGAGCTTTGTAGATTTAAAAGTAGTTTCCATTCCTATGGGATTCTTTCTTTTTGAATAGTTGTTTTACCTTAACCTTTTCGTTTTTGGGATAATGTTTAAAGATAGAAGAAATAGATAGTTAATCTTTGATGGATTATGTGATTCTATAGAAGATGATTCTTGTGCTTTTGATGAGACCAAGTGTTTTTGAATTCTCATCGTTTGGAGAAAAGATTAGTTTTGGTAGAGACTTATTAAAGGATGAAACTCTACTTAAAGGTAGGTATATTTCCTTATGTTTTTGTTCTATGTAGTAAATGAATTCCTCAAAATTATGAAAAGGAACATAAAACAAAAACGTTGTTGGTTTATGTTTCCTACTAGGTAATCAAAGACCATTTACACACATCATAAGTTTGAGATTTTCTTATGGTTAACTTTCTCCTAATCATGTTTTCTATCACTCTCCCTCAGAACATGACCCTTTGTTTTCTCCTCCATTTCCATGTTTTCCTACATGGAATCCTAGTGTGGGTTAACTCGGGTGACCTTTGTACTTCCTTTTCTTTCTTTTAAAGTAATAGTGTTACTGACTCTTTTTTCGATGTGGGACTTTCAATGAAATTTCAAAACCCAATTTTAAAAAATTGCGAGGTCGCAATTTCTTAAGGGGGGAAGATTGTAACGACCTGAAATTTTGAATAAATCTTGTTTCCTAATTTTGTGTGTTATTTTTTTTATACTCAACAAAACTGTTTCATTTGATAACATGAGTATAATTAAAATGATACTGTTGGGTTTTGACTGTTATATGACCATTGGTCAATATGACCACTGTAAACTAAACGTTTCGTTTGTTGTCTCTAAATACAAGTAATCTTGGTTAATTATTATAGAAAGAAGATTCGATGGCCTCACCCAGTAGTCTTGGACCGATCGAAGCTCATCTAACAGAACTTGGGAAGGAGGTAGCACCACTGGACTTTGCTCTGGACCAAACCCAAGCCGAACTTCATCGTGTGAAGCTAGAACGGAATCGCCTTTGCAAGAAGTTCAAACTGATAGAAATTACTACTCGTGCGATGTTGGCTGAGCCTCCCTCAGATTCTCTCACCTTAGCACACCTTACACTTAGGTCCTATGCTGGTGTGATAAGGGGCTATGTAAGGAGACCGTAACTGCCTTGTGTAATCCTTTGTTTTAAATAAAAATTGGTATTTCTTCTTATGATGAAGTTTATGAAATTTCAAATGACCGGATAAATATAGCATGCATATTTTTGATGAATTTTAGAAAAAGGATATTTTAAAAATGTTTATGTAAACCTTAAATAATTAAAAATGTGTAATGATTTTCAAAAAATGGTCTCCTACAATTATGTTCAGTATGAAATTTAGAGTCTAATAAGATCAAATTGATTTTTGATGAATAGTAAATTATGAATAGTGATTTTATGCTTAGGATTAGTAATGTGACTAAATGGATTAGTAATCTCACTTAAAGAAAGTATTAATATAATCTAGGCACCTTGATTAAGTAATGTGATTCAATAAAATGGTTAAATAACGGTTTCATAAATTATTATTCAAGTATTAGTTTTTTCGAGTGAATAGTGTTTTTTAATTAAAAATTAAATTAAAAAATATTTAGAAAATTATTTTTATAAAATGGATTTCATTTTTGAACTCAGAGCACCGATATTATGTTATGGTAATTTTTGGGGTTTTTTTTTTCTGAAAATGAATTTTCGATGAATAGTGTTATTATTTAAAAATTAAATTAAAAATATTTAGAAAATTATATTTATAAAATTATGTTCATATTTTTAATCAGAGCGTTGATATTTGGTTAAGGTGAAATTTTGGGATTTTTCTGAGAAAGATGAATTTTCAGTGAATAGTAAGAAAAAGCAGTTTCAGGGTTTCGGTATGTTTAATGACATCATAACTGTGTCATGGTGATTTCATGAGATATTTTAAGGGTTTGCCGACCAAAGGTGATGAATTATTGTATTGGGGTCCCCATGTGGCCTAACTTCATGGGAAATATCATGGGAGAGCACATGATTTTGAGAAAACCACTTGTGAGGTGTCCCTTGGCCATTAATGCCTTGTCCCCTCACTTTCCCTATAAATACCAAGCCATCCTCTCATCCATTTCGACTCCCCACTCTCCCCCAATGAATTTCTGGTCTCCTTACCTCCCAAGGAGTCCTCCCAAGGTTCCCTCAAGCCTCTCAAGGTCCCAACCTTTGAGTTTTAAGAGTTACGTTTAAGGTAAGGGATCCGACCTCTCTCTTTCTTTTCAAGTAATCTCATTTATGTCATTTATTTAATGCTCCATGTTCTTATGTTGGAGGATGTTCTTTTATCTTCATCATACTATCCTTTTTATGTTCATATGATGAGAGACCCACTCTTACTCTCATCATTTCGTTTTATGAATGTTTATGTGGCGTCGTTAGGCTGCCAATTTTTTAAGGGATTCTTTCACCTTTCTCATTTTTTGAAAGTTCTACTTTCATGTCAAGTCTTTAAAGTTCCTTTTTATTATGTTGGGATATGATATCTATATCTATAATACTTAACTCTTATGTTTACATGATGAGAGACCCTATTTGATCTTTTCAAATCATTTTTGTTGAAGTTTTAAGTGACGCCATTAGGCTGCCGAATTTTTAAGTGGTTCTTTCACCCTTCTCATTCTTTTCAAAGTTCTACTTTCATGTCAAGTCTTTCAAGTTCCTTTTTAATTATGTTGGGGTATGATATCTATATCTATCATACTTAACTCTTATGTTCACATGATGAGAGACCCTATTTGATCTTTTCAAATCATTTTTGTTGAAGTTTAAGTAACACCGTTAGGCTGCCGAAATTTCATAAGAGAAATCTAATTTTTGTCTTCCTTCCATGTTTTTCATTTCAAATGGTATGTCCTTAAAATTTCATTACCATGTTCATATATCCTTCTTATTCTATCCCTCTACTGTTTTATGGGTCATTTATGAATTTTTGACCCATGTGCCCTCTCTTTTCAATGTTTTCTAAAAACCCGAAACATAGCCGTTATGCTGCAGAATTTTCATCTCAAAATGCCTCTCTCTTTTCTCAAAATTATTTTATGTTATAAAGTAAATACTCAAAGCTCTTATTTCTATAGGTTTATTCACATATATATCAAAATTTTCTATTTTAAATTCTGGGATTTACATACATGAGACCCGCTCTCCCCTTCCGTGGGTTTAAAGTGACATAAAGATCATGTCTTTAAAGCAGTTTTTAAAATGTTATGATTATGAAATGAAACCCATTTATTTTATGCTATATGGGTTGTTTATGAAATGATTTATGATGATATATGTGGCTCACGTTATGATAAAGAAAAATTTAAGGGTGCACCCTGATAGCGCTCCAATGCATTGGGTAATGATATAACCACTAGAGATTACAATTTTCACGATATCTTGGTGAATAACCTTGGTAATTTTCAAATGACACCTTGGGGATGGACCTTGGTGATATGTTCATGATTGTCTATGTTAAATGATGTAGCCACATCTTAAAGTTATGAAAAAATTTATTTTTATTATGATATTCCACATGATTTCTTTCTCATGCCTTAAAGTTCTTTTTCATGACTTTATTGATGTATCTCAAGTTCACATGTTAAATGTTTCTCTTGTTTCCCTTACTGGGCCTTCTGCTCACCCTTTCTTTTGATGTATGTCCCCAGGTTATGAGATACAATAATGAACCTAGTATGAACTTAAGGAGAAGCCTTTCAAGTGTTTAAGAAGAATGTTTTATGTTGTTTTCATGTATTATGTTCCTGGTTTCCAAGACACTAAACATTAAAGATCCTCAGTTTTGTGTAATGTAATGAAAGTTTATGTTCTAAAAATGCGGGATGCTATAGTTGGTATCAAAGGATGGTTTAGTTATTTGTGGAAATTAGGATATGAAAACTTTAGGAAGAATCCTATAGAAAAGTTTATATATAGGAAATCTTCCTGGTATTTTGTTGAGTATTGAGTAATGGGTTGCCAAGAAAATACATCCCTGTCTGGATACGAGCAGGTAGAGGTGGCTCTGGCACATATGTACATAGGGGTAAAACCTAAAAACACCGCTTTGAGCTAGACTCAAATGGGAACTGGTACATGACAACGGGCCTTGCTGCACTCTTGGTTACGACACTCCCGGGGGATATGCTTTGGTAAATTCATAAGCTTAGTATGAACCATTATTAAAGGAACAAAGATAAAATAAAATAAATATTCACATAAGAATATATGATCATGGATAACCTAGTTTGAAACCTAGGGTATCACAAGTTAGGATATAATTTTATTCTACAAGTTATCCTTATGTGCTTTAAGTTCCTTTTCATGATTATTGGCTAAGTATTTAAGCCCCTAATTATACTTTCTCTTCTTAGTTAATGGTGGGAAATGGAATAACATGTCCCAACAACCAATGTGATAGGAAATGTGACGATTGTCATATTATTATGACAGATATGATTAGGGGATTAAAATATGATTATTATTTTGGAAGACGTTCACTATTTTGGGGACCCTATATGATCGAGGTAAATAGATTACTATGGTATTTTCATTGAGGAGTAAGGTTGACTTATATTTTGTATAATCGATGAATATAAGGTGGAATTATAGTAATTTAGGTTACTTATGGAAATGATTAACCTATCTTGGGTAAAATATGTTTAGGTTAGCTACTTTTTTATAAGATGTTAGGAGTGGTTGATGTTGTTTGGAGATGAACAATGAAGTTTATTTTGGAATACTATGTTATCAAATCCTTCTTGTATTTGGGTTTCAATCTTAGTTTAGTTTATTTTGAGGAATTTTAAGAACAGTTATTTATGGAATGGTCTATGATGAACTTTGGGAAGTACCGTGGAGCTTTGTAGATTTAAAAGTAGTTTCCATTCCTATGGGATTCTTTCTTTTTGAAGAGTTGTTTTACCTTACCCTTTCTGTTTTTGGGATAATGTTTAAAGATAGAAGAAATAGATAGTTAATCTTTGATGGATTATGTGATTCTCTAGAAGATGATTCTTGTGCTTTTGATGAGACCAAGTGTTTTTGAATTCTCATCGTTTGGAGAAAAGATTAGTTTTGGTAGAGACTTATTAAAGGATGAAACTCTACTTGAAGGTAAGTATATTTCCTTATGTTTTTGTTCTATGTAGTAATGAATTCCTCAAAATTATGAAAAGGAACGTAAAACAAAAACTTTGTTGGTTTGAGTTTCCTACTAGGTAATCAAACACCATTTACACACATCATAAGTTTGGGATTTTCTTATGGTTAACTTTCTCCTAATCATGTTTTCTATCACTCTCCCTCAGAACTTGACCCTTTGTTTTCTCCTCCATTTCCATGTTTTCCTACATGGAATCCTAGTGTGGGTTAACTCGGGTGACCTTTGTACTTCCTTTTCTTTCTTTTAAAGTAATAGTGTTACTGACTCTTTTTCCGATGTGAGACTTTCAATGAAATTTCAAAACCCAATTTTAAAAAATTGCGAGGACGCAATTTCTTAAGGGGGGAAGATTGTAACGACCCGAAATTTTGAATAAATCTTGTTTCCTAATTTTGTGTGTTATTTTTTTTATACTCAACAAAACTGTTTCATTTGATAACATGAGTATAATTAAAATGAGACTGTTGGGTTTTGACTGTTATATGACCATTGGTCAATATGACCACTATAAACTAAACGTTTCGATTATTGTCTCTAAATACAAGTAATCTTGGTTAATTATTATAGAAAGAAGATTCGATGGCCTCACCCAATAGTCTTGGACCGATCGAAGCCCATCTAACAGAACTTGGGAAGGAGGTAGCACCACTGGACTTTTCTCTGGACCAAACCCAAGCCGAACTTCATCGTGTGAAGCTAGAACGAAATCGCCTTTACAAGAATTTCAAACTGATAGAAATTACTACTCGTGCGATGTTGGCCGAGCCTCCCTTAGATTCTCTCACCATAGCACACCTTACACTTAGGTCCTATGCTGGTGTGATAAGGGGCTATGTAAGGAGACCGTAACTGCCTTGTGTAATCCTTTGTTTTAAATAAAAATTGGGATTTCTTCTTATGATGAAATTTATGAAATTTCAAATGACCGGATAAATATAGTATGCATATTTTTGATGAATTTTAGAAAAAGGGTATTTTAAAAATGTTTATGTAAACCTTAAATAATTAAAAATGTGTAATGATTTTCAAAAAATGGTCTCCTACAATTATGTTCAGTATGAAATTTAGAGTCTAATAAGATCAAATTGATTTTTAATGAATAATAAATTATGAATAGTGATTTTATGCTTAGGATTAGTAATGTGACCAAATGTATTAGTAATCTCACTTAAATAAAGTATTAATATAATCTAGGCACCTTGACTAAGTAATGTGATTCAATAAAATGGTTAAATAATGGTTTCATAAATTATTATTCAAGTATTAGTTTTTTCGAGTGAATAGTGTTTTTTAATTAAAAATTAAATTAAAAAATATATAGAAAAATATTTTTATAAAATGGATTTCATTTTTGAACTCAGAGCACCGATATTATGTTATGGTAATTTTGGGGGTTTTTTCTTCTGAAAATGAATTTTCGGTGAATAGTGTTATTATTTAAAAATTAAATTAAAAATATTTAGAAAATTATTTTTATAAAATAATTTTCATATTTGTAATCAGAGCGTCGATATTTGGTTAATGTGAAATTTTGGGATTTTTCTGAGAAAGATGAATTTTCAGTGAATAATAAAAAAAGCAGTTTTAGGGTTTCGGTATGTTTAATGACATCATAACTGTGTCATGGTGATTTCATGAGATATTTTAAGGTTTGTCTGACCAAATGTGATGAATTATTGTATTGGGGGCCCCATGTGGCCTAACTTCATGGGAAATATCATGGGAGAGCACATGCTTTTGAGAAAACCACTTGTGAGGTGTCCCTTGGCCATTAATGCCTTGTCCCCTCACTTTCCCTATAAATACCAAGCCATCCTCTCATCCATTTCGACTCCCCACTCTCCCCCAATGAAGTTCTGGTCTCCTTACCTCCCAAGTAGTCCTCCCAAGGTGCCCTCAAGCCTCTCAAGGTCCCAACCTTTGAGTTTTAAGAGTTACGTTTAAGGTAAGGGATCCGACCTCTCTCTTTCTTTTCAAGTAATCTCATTTATGTCATTTATTTAATGCTCCATGTTCTTATGTTGGAGGATGTTATTTTATCTTCATTATACTGTCCTTTTTTATGTTCATATGATGAGAGACCCCCTCTTACTCTCATCATTTTGTTTTATGAATGTTTATGTGGCGCCGTTAGGCTGCCGAATTTTTAAGGGATTCTTTCACCTTTCTCATTTTTTTAAAGTTCTACTTTCATGTCAAGTCTTTCAAGTTCCTTTTTATTATGTTGGGATATGATATCTATATCTATAATACTTAACTCTTATGTTCACATGATGAGAGACCCTATTTGATCTTTTCAAATCATTTTTGTTGAAGTTTTAAGTGACGCCGTTAGGCTGCCGAATTTTTAAGTGGTTCTTTCACCCTTCTCATTCTTTTCAAAGTTATACTTTCATGTCAAGTCTTTCAAGTTTATTTTTAATTATGTTGGGGTATGATCTCTATATCTATCATACTGAACTCTTATTTTCACATGATGAGAGACCCTATTTTATCTTTTCAAATCATTTTTGTTGAAGTTTAAGTAACATCGTTAGGCTGCCGAACTTTCATAAGAGAAATCTAATTTTTTTCTTCCTTCCATGTTTTTAATTTCAAATGGTATGTACTTAAAATTTCATTACCATGTTCATATATCCTTCTTATTCTGTCCCTCTACTGTTTTATGGGTCATTTATGAATGTTTGACCCATGTGCCCTCTCTTTTCAATGTTTTCTAAAAACCCGAAACATAGCCGTTATGCTGCTGAATTTTCGTCTCAAAATGCCTCTATCTTTTATCAAAATTATTTTATGTTATAAAGTAAATACTAAAAGCTATTATTTCTATAGGGGTATTCACATATATATCAAAATGTTCTATTTTAAATTCTGGTATTTACATACATGAGACCCGCTCTCCCCTTCCGTGGGTTTAAAGTGACATAAAGATCATGTCTTTAAAGAAGTTTTTAAAACGTTATGATTATGAAATGAAACCCATTTATTTTATGCTATATGGGTTGTTTATGAAATGATTTATGATTATATATTTGGCTCACATGATGATAAAGACAAATTTAAGGGTGCGCCATGATAGCGCTCCAATGCATTGGGTAATGATGTAACCACTAGAGATTACAATTTTCACGATATCTTGGTGAATAACCTTGGTAATTTTCAAATGAAACCTTGGGGATGGAACTTGGTGATATGTTCATGATTGTCTATGTTAAATTATGTAGCCACATCTTAAAGTTATGAAAAATTTATTTTTATTATGATATGCCACATGATTTCTTTCTCATGCCTTAAAGTTCTTTTTCATGACTTTATTGATGTATCTCAAGTTCACATGTTAAATGTTTCTCTTGTTTCCCTTACTGGGCCTTCTGCTCACCCTTTCTTTTGATGTATGTCCCCAGGTTATGACATGCAATAATTAACCTAGGATGAACTTAAGGATAAGCCTTTAAAGTGTTTAAGAAGAATGTTTTATGTTGTTTTCATGTATTATGTTCCTGGTTTCCGAGACACTAAACCTTAAAGATCCTCAGTTTTGTGTAATGTAATGAAAGTTTACTTATAAAAAGGTAGGATGCTATAGCTGACCTCCACGACAGAGCTACACACCTACCCTATGTGACGGAGATGTGCGCCTGATCTCTACAATGGAGCTCCGCACTCGAAGATGTTTTGAACACCTACGCGAAATACCTGCACGGCGGAGCTGCGCGAAGGACCTGCACGGACAACATCTCTTCGACCAGGCCCCATCCTTTTCTATAAATCGGACCCTTGGGCTCCTCATTTCAAGGTGAAGAAAAATTGAAAGACTCTCTGAAGCTCCCATTACATAGCTCTTTTGCCTAGATCCCTCAAATTGTCTCAGGTAGCTCTCTAAACCACGAGAGAAGAGATAATTAAATGGGATAAGCATGATTTGAAAGTCCTTCTAAAAATTTTACATAGGTTTGGTTCTCCTATGTAAAACACATTCTTCAGTCATCATTTAGACCTGCGCGACATACCTGCGCGTCAAATCTGCGCGACATACCTGCGCGGTCTACCTGCGCGGCATACTTGCGCGAGGGACCTACGCGACCAACTCAAGTACCCTTTTTAAAAATCCATTCATGGTATGGTATATCCTTCATTGGTTCCCTTATCTGAAGGGGAATAAATTGAAGCCTCCACCAAAACCTCTTAACTTGTCAAACCTTTGGAAAAGGCACATTAGCATGTCTCTTATTTGGGTTTGTATTTCCATAGTCAGAGGTTTCCCACATTTGTTTCAGAATAAGGTTAGGATTCATGGGATGTTTGTGGGTTTGTATATCCATAGTCACATGGACCTTTCTCCCAGAAACAGTGTTGGGAAGTTCCCATTTTGGAGGAGGGTTGGGTCCTGGCCTCTCCTTTCCCAAAGAGGTGACCCGGAACCTTAGGTCTCTGGTAGGGAAGGTACAGTTCACACTTACTTTTCCGCACAAGAAAAGAAGAAGTCTCCCTTTCCTACCAGGATCAATTTCAGGGAAACCATCCTGGTGTAAGCCCCTCACCTTCATCCCTTCCTCCTTATATTAGATCCTTGTCCAATATAAATAGAACAGAGGGAAGGCTTGTCACCTCACCCTCTTCCACAGTTGACACACCCTCTTCCATCAACGGAGAAGGAAAAGTGTGAAGTGTAATTTTTGAATCTTTCACATCCTCTTGTTTCTCACACCGAGCATGACTCACGTGGGTTTAGAGATACGTAATGGTTACAACATGTACACAAACACTCATCCAAATGAACTACGAGAACTCTGATTCCTGTTCAAACCAGGATACGTAGGAAGCCATCTCAAGGCCCGAGCTCACTGGGCATCCTCCTTAGGAAATAAGCCCCAAATTCAATCTTCAAATCATCAAGGAATCCTTTTCAGGAAGTAAGCCCAAACTCATCTTTCTCAGAATACCATACTCTCCTATGAGATTTATCGAACTACATGGGATTTGATTCCCATCCATATGGGATACATAGAAAGCCTCCTTAAGGTTCAAACCCAACATTTCAAATCAACCCTATTCTCTTTGGGCCATATTCCCAATAGGGTCTGATCTTACTTGGAAACCCATATCCTTTCCAAGTTCCTCGGGATGCTTTAGCGTAAGTCCCAAACTAAGTTTTGACTAAACACCTTTTTCTTAGAGGTCCTTATCACATGACCTTAAAAGGTATGATGTGTTCTATTAAGTGACACCGAACTATGAGGGTTTTGATTCCTTTCACAAGGATACATAGGTAGCCCATTTTACGGGCATGATCCCAAGATCAAAACAAAACTTAGTCTCTCTGGATGAAAATAAATTCCAGAGTGCCCCACTGAGTGGCTTAAAAACCAGTATCATCACAACAATGATTAAAAGAATCTATAATCAGTATATTAGAGGATACCATTGATGGAAAACCTCAAATACATACAAATATTTTCATTAATGAAGAACCTTGAATACATACTGATGATTCTAAAGTTTTACACATGTTAATAAGTGATTATAAATTCCAAGGGATACTTATGATATAATTGGTGAATTAATAAGGATTCATGAAAATATTTTAATTTTACAAAGAGAGTCATGGATTAGACAATAATTCCCCCCCAAAGGGTGTGATGAGTCCGACCTCCCATCCTCTCGACCAATGCATGTTCTTAAGTATCGTAAAGTTCAAAACTTAACGAATGTATGCCTTTGGAAAGCATGTCATCTTTGAATAAAGAACTATTGTAAGTTTCTGGTTCCATGAATAAATCCAATGTAAACTGCCTGGAAATAGTGATTCTTAAATCTAGAACACACGTTTCAAGGAACAACGAAACAAAAATGGTGAACCCGACGTGAATTCTTAATCAAGTTAATAATGTTACCCACATGTTAGTCCCCTATCAGTTGATAAAGGAAGGACAAACAAAGGAATTAATCATGCATGTATCCATATAAAAAGATGTTGTTTTAATAGATCTTGTTGTTGTACTCAGTTTTCCATAGAACTCCCTTTAATCCGAAGAATGGCTTTCTCCAAGACAACATCTGTGAATTTCCCGACCGCTGTTCAAGCTAGATCTCCATCCACGGGAAGGATGTTATCACCAACCCAGCATCTTCAATGTTGGGTCTCTAATGTAATGGTGAAGGAATATCACTAGCATGGTACAATCCCAACTTTGGAGGCTACTCGACAGACCCTCCAGGTCAATAACAATCCTCGATCATCTGGCCAATGACGATCAATAATCAAGAAGCAGATAGTGCCAACCACTGTCTCTAACCATTTCGGGTCCTTATCCCCAGAACGCAACAACCAGTCCCTCCCATACTATAGGGAGGTGGATAAAGAGGTCACTCAAGGCCTCAATTAAAGAATACAAGAGTACTTCCTGAGGACTCCCACTAGTAATCACCGTCAGAATCATGCGGTAGTGAACCCCCAACATGATGGGGATGTTGCCTATGGACATTCAGCCTAGGTATCTCAGACTCAGGCATGCAAGACGAACTTCCAGGGACAATGTCCAGTCAACAGGGAGAAGGTTCTTACCTCTACCCCTTCCGGAGAAGTCCATCAACCTAACTTGATGGCAAACAACGAGCAAGTACATACACCCTTCCGTCCTAATTTTGTTGCTCAGCAGGCTCGTCTGACAACAACTCACCAATCCCACCATATAAACCCAGTGGAGTACCGTGAGTAGGCACATACACATGATTACAAGCTTTCATCCAGTCAATAAGCTCATCTGACTACATTTAAAGAGGCCCGTCAATCTAATATGGTGGCAACTGGTAAACAGGAACATACACCTATTTACAATCACCAATTTTGTCAGTAGTCTCGTCTGCCAATATTGAAGGAAGACCATCAACCATACTTGATGGAAAACAAAAAGTAGGCACATACACCTGCCAATGTTCATCAAGCCTGCCAATAGTCTCATTTGGTAACACCTAGAGAAGTCAGTCAGAAAGCTCTGACGACAAATTTGGGGCAGACCCGACTCTCTGCCCCCATGCGTGAGTACTGTCAATATCCATTGATATGAAAAGAAGGACAAGAGTAGGCACATACACCTACTCCAGATATAGAATGGATGTATATTCCTATTCTGGCTGCTGAATTCACCAAACACATCTTATCAATGGTGAAAGGGCATACACATATCCCTGTCTATATTTTGGAAGCATGTCGAGATATTTTAACAACTACTTCAGCAGTATCAGGGGAACATACATATAAATCTGTCTCCACACATGGGATGACACATTATCATGCCATCCCATAGCAGATACACACCTCTGTTTCAGTCCAAGAGGGTCATGTGGCATATTTCCCCATATCATACGGACAACAGGATCGGGAACATACACCCTTTTTAATTGGAATTAATCGGTTCGTTCCGGTAACTACTCCAAGGCAGGCACATATACCTTCCCATTATAACCACTTCTCCCAGTAAGTGGGCCCAAATAAGTATAAGAGAACATCCAAAAAGAAGTCTCACCAAACACCGTTGGAAAATCAAGAGTCAAGCTGTGATTTAGCTCCTCTTAATGCTGGATTTCTTGAAGCCCTCAGACATTTATCTGTTGCAGCTCAAGATCCTAACATCTCATTACTAAATTTTGGGAGTGGTAGTTGTAATTCTAAAGTTTCTCATTGGACACTTCATTATGAATGCTTGCTTCATGAAAATTCGATCAATCCAGAGTGTCTATCTTAAGATGAGAGCCACGACAACCCTCTATGTGGACAGAAGACCAAGAAGCAAGAAGATTTATCCCTTGCTGTAATCCACCATGGTGATCCTCCCCATGATGGAATTCACTACTAAAGTCCTCTCCGCAGTAGTATTCCTCATTGTCAAAATGATTCCATAATTGACAATATTGCAACGAGAAAACCCTCCTATCTCGAGGCACTTGCAAACACAAATCCAGTCATGTCTGGTGATTTATCATTTACAGGTGAAACACTTTTTCAACCAGAAGATGACTTAAGGGAACAATCATTCTCCAAACCTCCTTTAGGTCATTTGTCTTCTAATACAGAGCATCCACTCTGGTTAGATCAAGTGGAGAAACCTCTTTTAAAAGATGAAGAAGATGTGTTAAACATGAGAAAATAATTAGCTAAAGGAGAAATACCAGTCATGTTCTAGACTTTGAAAAATTCTCAGCATGATATTCCAGAATTGATAACAGAAGATTGCATTCATGACATTCGTCTCAACTTATGGAAAACTCTTCGTCATTTGAAAACCAAAGTCTTACCATATGATGAATATCAAAATCATGTAAAGGTAATAGAAGGGTTACATCTCCAAATTGACTTGGAATCTCTCTCAGTTTCCCAACATCCAAAGGTTGAAAAATAGCAGAGAACCCTTCAGTGTGCATGTCTCAATGCTCTAAAGAGACTATGCCAGTTAATTTTCGATTCCCCATCCAGTGTTTGCATCAGAGGATGTGGTGCATATGGATTATTGCATTTCACTGCTCTCCAAAATCAGCAAAGTCTGCCAAAATTGGTTTCATGCAATGTTATTTCCCACGACCACCCCCAATCAATAGGTTTTGTATGTAATCAAATGTACACTCAAGAACATGACTCAACTAGTTCTTATCAGAATCAATCCCAAAGAAAAG
The DNA here is from genome assembly GCA_963277665.1 of Viscum album. Lineage (NCBI taxonomy): Eukaryota > Viridiplantae > Streptophyta > Magnoliopsida > Santalales > Viscaceae > Viscum > Viscum album. The sequence goes on from OY728135.1 coordinate 1,183,820,488, forward strand.
AAGTTGTTGAGCTACTTTTACATCAAGCATTTGAGAATCTTGAATAGGCATCCCATTTAGAGGATGTTAGGTGTCATAGGATTCAAATGTTTGAAATAGCATAACGAACTTCTAAAACAGATTATTTGAGTGATTGTCGGATAATGCACCCAGAAAATGTTCGAACAAAAATCCGAAGAGCAGTTGCACAAATTTCAGCTATAGTAGTTCAAGAATTACCCCAGCTTGCCAGGATGGGGGATAATTTAATTCAACCTTCAAATTCATTAAACAATGCTCAAAGATTTGAAGAAGAAGAATAATAACAACTCCAGCCTACAGGGCTGGGGGCTTTTTCACATCTACAATCTCCTCCTCAACAGACGTCAGTTTTCTCCTGATTAGGGAAGAAGCCACAAGGAAAGTGTACAACTGAACTATACAATGATTTCCTTCATGTTAATGTTTGCCAAAAAGTTCTAGGGAATTATTCATATAAGAGAACAGAGTCTCATGAAAGACAAAAAGGGAGACGATCTAGTAGGAACACTGACAGAATGCCATCAATGTATTATGCGTCAGTGAATGTTATCAACACCATTGTAGAAGATCCTACAGAAAATAAGTCCAGTTCAGGGGAATCAGAATATGAAGTTCTTGTCCATAATACGGTACACACCGAGGAAAATGAAGAAGGTGTTCATACCCAAAATCAGAGGCTTACCCAGAATTTAGGTATGCCTTCAAATAACCAACTCTCCCCTCTCTAAAAGGCATCTAACAAGGGGAAAGGAAAAAGTCATATTGCATCTCACTTTTCCACTAGAGAAGGTAAATCTCTTTCAATTGAAGAGATATTTTCACAATAAGAAAAGGAAATGAGGGTGTTGAAAAGACTCAATACAGAGTTACTTTGAAACAACATATTTGCTAGACATACTCCCCAGGCAAGTCCTCAACTTGCAAATCCCATAGGAGCTCCTTAGCAAAGGGGATTTGTAGTAACTACAGATGCGAATAATGAATTCCCTCCATTGGGTACACAATCAAGAAAAGATCATATACATCCCGATAGACATGTTCCCGTGGGTTATCCAAGGCAGATATCAGCACCACCATCAGTGGTCTTACCAATCATTGCACCAGCTCAAACTCCAGTTGCTATACCTACACAGAATCCATCTCATCTGGATATTCCCCAAATGCTTATGAACACAATTGAGGCATTAACGACTCATTTGGAAGCTATGGAGGAATGACGTGCACCAGCTCAAGCTGGAAAATATATCTTACCCTGAATGGTTGGATGAAATTTCTCCCCCACCAAATTTTATGAATACCACATTACCAATTTTTAATGGTTCAGGAGATCTGGAACAACACTTAACACATTTTGTTTCTCATTATAAACCTATGATGAGAAATTCTCAACAACAAGAATCAATTAATCTTAGGTATTTTGTGCAGTCATTACAAGGACTAGCTTTTGTCTGGTATACAAGTTTGCAATCTTGATCAATTACTGGGTGGGAAGATCTCTGTCAGAAATTCCTTCTTAAATTTAGCTCAACACTATCAAATACGACAGTTTTTTATCTAACCAATTGTAAACAACAGGATAATGAAAGAGTTTCAGATTTCATTGCTTGATGGAAAAGATTAACATATTCCTTAAGTTTAGCACTCCCTCAAGAAGAGTTGCTGCCAATCTGTGTGGTAAATCTGCATGATGAATTACGCATACCATTGATCCCTATGAAATACATAGGAGGGTTTTGAGAACTTACTTCAATCGCTCAACAGATAGAAGACTCTATTATATAAGCTAAGGCTAAAACTCATGTAATTCCACCAGCTCCAAGAAAGAGGATAGGAAAGGCAGAAGCTGCTATAATCACACTCAAACAGGCACCTGTACAAGACCTTCATCATGCTAAAGGATTCCGCCTCCTGATCATCAGCGATAATGAAAGTCTCATCAAGATAATCAAAGTGATCAAATGTGGAAACATTTTGAGGAATTAAAGAATAAAGTTTATTCTTTCAAGAATGAACAAGTTCCTAGTTACTTCATCTCAGCCTTAGAAAACAATTTGGTTTAGTTTCCAAGGCCGAAGAAGACAAATAAAGATGGAGATGAAGATCTTCTGAATTATTGTCCCTTTCATTAGATATTGTGGCACCCCATTCATGAGTTATTTGTTTTCAAAGACCTTCTGTAAAAGATGGTAGACTCTGGACAAGTGAAATTGAAAAGTTCATCAGCTCAAATAACATGTGTTACTGCTACCAATCCAGAGGAAGAAGGAGAATGAAAAGAAGTTAAATGTAAAAATGTGCAAAAATATGATGATTTGATGATCAGGAAAATGATCAACTGGACTCATGATATTTTACGAACATAGTTGAAACAACCAATTGTATCTTCTACCACTCCTGCCACAACAAAACCATCATCATAAAAAGGTCATTCCTCAAAGAAACAAAGTGGTCATAAGGATAAAGAGCAGTCATAAGAAGACAAGATCACGTCAAGGCCAAAGTTTTCCTTGACCCTAGTATATTTTATACCATCTGTTTCAAAATCATAGGCACCACCCTGCCAAACAGAACAACCAGAAGTAGCTTGTTAGGCAGAATCCTCATCAGATGAAGAATTGATCTTTGGTTCCGTTAATGTTATCTATCCAATGGATCTTTATGCAAATTATAATTATGATCATAATGAGCTAGAATTATTTATACATAATTGGATAACTAGAGGAATAGGCCAAGGCTGAGGATACAGGGGAAGATGTGAGAATTCTAGAAATCACCGTTTTAACTCTACCCCTGCTCAAACCATATATGCGGCAAAAACTCGTGGAAGAGCCCTTTTGCAGGCTCAACAAGAACAAGGAGTTTCTTCCATGCAAAATAAGTCTAGTTCTGGCACAATTATTCTAGAGGATCGATTAGAAGCCACACCATCTTCTTCTCAGCAAACGAATAGACTTAGTCAGTATAATTTACCAAATCCAATAGTATTTCCAACTTCTACTCCAACACAAAGTATATATACAACATACGAATCAACTTCAAAAACACCTATAAAACCATATATCCATGCTGGGAAACGTAGACTTTTGGACCAAAAGTATGACGTCTTGAAACAATTGGTCACCGGACAAGTTTTCAATTCTAGATGCATTAAATCTATCAAAATATCTTAGAGAGGAACTCATTGAGGCTTTGTCAAGTCCTCAAGAGTTTGAAACTGAAGTTGTTACTACTGAGGTTTACCGTATAGAGAATGATCCTACAGAATGTCACGCAATCATATCTTTTATGAATGAAGATGAAAATGATGTGGTACATGGGCATATCAGGCCTTTGTATATGTCTGGAAAGGTCAATGACATAGATATCCGACGAGCCTTTATTGATAATGGCTCTGGGGTCAAACTCATTCCCGTTGGTGCACTTTGTCGATTGGGCCTGACTGAATTTGACTTATCTCCTTCGACTTTAATGTTGCAAGGATATGAAAAGAATGAACAAGAACCTCTAGGCAAAATTACACTCAGAACTCAGTTTGGAGATCTTGTGTCTAATTCAGATTTCATGGTTGTTCGTCAGGACACATCCTTCAATATTATGCTTGGAAGGCCTTGGTTGCATCAACATGAAACCATACCTTCATCATAATATCTATGTCTGAAATATTGTTTCAATGGTCAAATTGGGACATTTTATGGTGAAAAGGCTCCATTCAAAACATGTGAGTCTCAATACATTGAGGCAGAGTTTTATCACACAAAAGGAATGGAGTCCATGATGAAGGAAATAACCAGAGTTAATGCTCCAAATGGACTGGAAAAGATTCCAACAAATCTATTCATGCATTTAAGTACAGATTATGTGCTAACCATTAATCAAATTTAAAGGTAGAACCAAATCCATGCACTAATTCAGTAATTTCCATAATGTCAATTGTGAAAATTGAGCCTAACAACATGAGAGAAATTATTGATACACCAAGCAATGATTAAAGCTTGAATGGAGATGTTTTCATTTCATCCATTGAACTACAACAAGCCTCTACTTCATAAATCAGAGTAGAAGAAACTGTAGCAATGCTAGGGGAAGACAAATATGTTGATTATCAATAGATTAATCCCTCTTTATTACCACAGGAAGAACTTTCGTCATCAGTAGGGTTAGATATGGTATCCTTTTCTTCGGGATGTTCAAATACTAATTTCTCCCCTAACACTGGAAGTTTTGCCTCATCATCTACAATGCAAGTGGAAACAAAAGAGGTAATACATAATGAAGAAGAAGAGGAAGATCTCATGGATGCTCCTCCAACATTTGAAGAAGGTGTATACCACCGTGGATGAACTCAGAAAAATAAACCTGGGTACAGAAGAAGATCCACGCCCCACTCTAATTAGTGTGGCCATGACCTCTGAAGAGAAAGAGATGTATACTTTCTTTATAAAGCAACATCGAGATATATTTTCTTGGAATTATATAAAAATGCTAGGTATTAATCTTGATGTAGCCACCCATCATTTGGGTTTGCCAGAAGAACATCGCAGATTCAAGCAAACATCAAGAAGGACACACCCAACTCATGCCTCTAAAATTAAAGCTGAAGTTGATAAGCTTATAAAGTCTAACTTTGTCAGGGAAGCTCAGTATCCCAAATGGCTAGCCAATATTATCCCAGTGAAAAAGAAGAATGGACAAATTAGAGTCTGCATTGATTTTAGAGATCTTAACCGGCATTGTCATAAAGATGATTTTCGAGTCCCAATTACAGAACTTCTAATTGATGCAATGGTTGGATATGAAGATCTTTCCTTTATGGATGGTTACTATGGGTATAATCAAACTCGAATGGCCCTAGAGGATAAAGAATCTACAGCCTTTAGATCCCCTCAAGGTGTGTTTTTCTATCGGTTAATGCCCTTTGGCTTAAAGAATGCATGTGCAACATACCAACGTGCCATGCACCATATCTTCAAACCCTTATTAGGGAAATTTGTTGAATGTTATGTGGATGATTTGACAGTGAAATACAAATAATGTTCCAATCATTTGGCTGATTTGGAAACTGTATTCAATAAACCCCTTGAAATGTGCTTTCGGGGTAACCTTAGGAAAATTCACTGGCTTTGTTGTATGCCATCGTGGTGTCAAAGTTGATACTGAAAAAACAAAATCAATCATTGGTATGTCACCTCATTGAAATTTAAAATAATTAAGAGGAATCCAAGGACACTTGGCCTATATTCGGTGCTTTATCACCAATTTGGCAGGCAAGTGTTTACCCTTCACCAAATTAATGAAGAAGGGAGTCACTTACCAATGGAATAAAGATTTCCAAGAATCATTTAATACCCTTAAGAAATATCTATTGATTCCACCAGTATTGATGCCACCTATTGAAGGAATACCATTTATTCTCTACGTAACAGCCTTAGAGTGATCACTAAGTGCCTTTCTCACCCAAAATAATGATGCTAGGAATGAAAATAGCCTTTACTATCTCAGTCGAACCATGCTTGATGTGGAAACTCGGTATTCAAGTATTGAGAAGTGCTGCCCGACATTGATTTTTCAGTTCAGAAATTGAGGCACTTCCTGCAACATCATGAGGTCTAATTAGTATCTCGTAATAACCCGCTCAAATTTATCCTCAGTCGCCCTATGCTTACAGGATTTCTAGAATGGTGGAAGGTTATTTTGCAATAGTTTGATATCCAGTTTGTGCCTCAAAAGGCAATAAAGGGCCAAGCTCTGGATGATTTTCTTGCCGAGCACCCGTCTATGGAAGATACATCGTTTAATACTGAACTTCCCGATAAAGAGGTCTTCTCTATTCAAGATAATTCCCAAACATGGGAAATTTATTTTGATGGTGCTTCTATAATTCCAATAGGGAAGAGACTAGAAAACCCTAAACTCAACAAGGTTAGATTAGGAATTTTCCTTATTTCCCCATAAAAGGCAGTATTGCCTTATTCTTTCCTATTATTGGAAGGTGGTACCAATAATGAAGCAGAGTATCAAGCTCTCATCGCGGTTTTGGAACTGGCCCTTCAGGTGCAAATGGATCATTTAAGGGTAAAAGGTGATCCAGAATTGGTAATCAAACAAATTAATGGGGAATATTCTATCATAAAATAAGAGTTAATCCCTTTGTGTGATTACATCAGAGATTTAATGGCTGAATTTCCCTCAGAGCCGACATTGTCCTATGTCCTATGATCACAAAATTCCCAATAAGATGCACTGGCTAATGCAGCTATAGCCTTGGAAGATCCAAATCAGGATGAGACAATTATCAGCATAACCCATCGCCGTGTGGTCTTACCTTTTTTTCAAACCAGAATGGAGGAAATTAATTAAATTTGCCCTATTTCTAAACCATATGGTTATACCACGGTATAGAGAACATCCATCATGTAATATCTTCAAAATGGGGTACCTCTACCAAATAGGGATGAGAAGGAGAAGATCCGGTGACGAGCGGCTAATTTTACTCTTTATGATAGTTCAGACCACCAAAAGATCCTTTAAAAGTGAGGTTTTGATAGAATTATCTTTATATGTATTGATGGAGAAGAGAATGCAGCTATAATGAAAGAAGTACATTCAGGAGCTTGTGGTGCCCACCAATCTGGGCACAGACTCTCCGATCAGATCCGAAGGCTTGGATACTTTTGGCCTTCAATGACACATGATTGTACATATTTCACTAAAAAATGTCATCCCTGTCAAGTGCATGCCAACTTCATTCATCAACCCCCAGTGTTTCTACATACATCTAAATACTCCTATCCATTTTACACATGGGGAATGGATGTAGTAGGGCCTTATCCTCCAGCCACGACTAAGTAGTTCAAGTATATTCTCACTGCTACTGACTTCTTCTCTAAATGGGCTAAGGCAATACCTCTCAAGGAAGTCGGATCCAAAATCATTGTTAATTTTTTCAAAACTAATATCATCACCAGATTTGGCGTCCCTTATACTATTTTGATGGACAATGACACCAATTTTTGTTCTGCTAAAGTAAAAAGTTATATCAGGAACATAATATCAAGTCCAACCACTCATCTCGCTATCATGCAGAGCCCAATGGACAAATAGAGGCATTAAATAAAACCCTATCAAATATACTCCATAAAATGGTGGATAAATATAAGAAATCATGGCCTGATAAACTTTTGAGTGCTTTGTGGGCTTATCGGACAACTACCCATACTGCTACCCAAGCAACTCCTTATTCATTGGTATATAAAACCAAAGAAGTTTTGCCAATTGAAATACAATTACCTTAAATTAGAGTTGAAATCTATGATCATTTGTCTACAGATGAAATATCTCAGAAACGGTTCGATGGATTGGAAAGATTAAATGAGAGAAGATTGCATACTTTTCATTATTTAGAAGTCTATCAGAACATAATAGTGCGAGATTTTAATAAGAAAGTTTTCCTTTGTTCATTACTTCAAGGAGAATTGGTATTGGTCCTTAGGAATCTAATGATACCAGGAAAGAAACCTCCAAAACTTGAACCAAAGTGGGAATAACCTTATTATATACATAAGATCTATTCAAATGGAGCCTATGCTTTAATCTCAATGGATAGAGATCTCATTACAACTCCAACCAATGCGAGATTCTTGAATAAATATTTTGTGTAATTATACATCTTAGTCCTCACTACAATACTTTTTACTGCACAGTACCATGTCCTTGTTTCAAGACATTAAACTTCATAACAACCATAAACATCCATGCTGCATGACATTAAAGTGCATAGCATCTTCTTCCTTGTCGCATGACGTTAAACTGCATGACATCATTTGTACAACTAACATTTTCTATTTAAGATGTTAGAAGTTTCCATAAGCAAACACCATTGACGTAATCACTACTCCTTAGTAGTACAAAAGTCCCTCTCTTTCCTATGTCGGAGTCATATCTTCATAGAGACCACGTTTCAAGAACTATGTATGGCTTGATTCTTATTTTCAATGAGATGTGTAGAGATGCCTAGATCTCCAATCTTGGGCCCAACCATAATCACAAAATCTTCTTATTTTCTTTTCTCCTCCTGTATATGAATTAGATCTATACAAAGTGTTTCATTAAGATATATGATTTGGTCCTTATACCATTTTATGTCTTAAAGATTTATTATTTTCTCAGAACGTGTTAAAATCCCCCATTCTTCATGTCAAACTTAGCATGAGGAATGATTGTTTAAAGAACTATGTATGGCTTGGTTCTCATTTATTTTGAGATACGTAGAGACACCTAGATCTCCAATCTTGGGCCCAATTGTGATAAAAAACCCTTTATTTCTTGTATAAGAATAAAATATACGTAGGAAATGTTTTAAGAATTATGTATGACTTGATCCTTTCCTCAGTAAGACATATAGTGACACTTGGGTGTTATCCCTTAATCTAGTTACAATATGTCTTTTCCTTTCACATCGGTTCATCTTCGTCCTTATCGCACGACGTTAAACTACATGGAAATCTAACACCCCATTCTTCATCTATGTCACCTTTGTATTATAAAAGAGACCCTTACTACTCCTTGTTTCTCACACCAAGCATAGATCAAGTGAGATTAGGAATTGGGTAAAAGGTTTATTTATATAAGTAAGGTGTTTCAATTCCTTATGAGGGTTTATAATGTCCTCACTACATGACTTAAAACTGCACAGTATAATGTCCTCGTTGCATGACTTTAAACTGCATATAATAATATTCATTTAGAGGAAACAAAGAAAGTCTCCATTTTACATATGAGTCAGATCTATGTAAAGGATATAAAACTCATGGTCAATATTGATTAAAATATTTCTCATAAACATTGAACATAAACCCTCATCCATATTTCACACTCTTAATCTTGAATATTTCCAGATCCTCATAATCTTTCTTATGGTTTCTAGTGACATGATTTCTAATACCTGAGAGCTCTTTTGCCTGACTATGCAGCACATGCCCTTAGGCGGCCTTGCATAAGTTGCCTACATAACATGTCTGTCATCCAAAAGATGCCATTATTTGGCTATGCAACATATGCCCTAGTTGGATCTACATAATACAACCCTCATAACAAGTTTATCAAGTAATGGTAACTTCTTTCTTAGTTATAGTATCTTTGTCACCTTTAATCTTTGATGATAATATACAAGAATCTGTATTTTAAAATAGTCATTCAAGTATATTTGTCCCATTATCTTTCTCACAATTTGAAAATCTTCAAGACCATGGTTTACACATTTCATTCACCATGTGTTTGATGCACTAGGGAATAACCTTGAAATCACTTAGCCATATGTTATATATTGTTTCTATTTCTGGTCCCAGTTATATGACCTAAAACTACAAACACCATATCTTTTATGTTTGGGTCAGACCTTTTTAAAAGTCTTATTCCTTATATTCTTTGGATATCTTGATTGAAAATACCCTTTCCATATTCAGGTACCTTTCTACATAAACCAAACTCTACGCTTCTGAAAATATGAATCTCCATAAACTTTCTTCGACTTTTAGCAATAGAACGTCAAACTTCTAAGAGCTCTTTTACCTAACTATGCAGCACGTTCCCTTAGGAGACCTTGCATAAGTTGCCTACATAACAGGCCTGTCAGTCAATAGATGCCACTATTTGGATATGCAACATATACCCCAGTTGGCCCTGCATAATACAGCCCCCATAATGGGTTTGTCAAGTAATGGTAACTTTGTTCTTAGAAAATACTTCCTCTAATGCTTTTATCCCTTTTCCCATATCATTCTTCAGTTCCAAAAATTCCTAAATCACAGTTTACAGTTTTCCCTTCCATACCTGAATATGATAGTATGTTTCCAAACAAATTATCAAGAAATTGGAAGAGTTTTCTCATACCTTTGGTCAGAGCTAAAGATCTTAAATTAAATCCACCCAATGTCCTCACTACATGACTTAAAACTGCACAATACTAATTTCCTCACTGCATGATTTAAAACTACACAGTACAATGTCCTCACTATATGACTTAAAACTGCACAGTACAATGTCCTCATTGCATGACTTAAAACCACATAGTACAATTTCCTCACTACATGACTTAAAACTGCATAGTACAATGTCCTTACTGCATGACTTAAAACTGCACAATACGATATCAGAAATCTCCCCTTTTCTGATAAATTTTTATCCATTTCTCATACACCAAATTAATATAGAAATGGTTTTCCTATTCATGACATATGTCAGTATAAAATAGCTTTTTCATTCTTAAAATTCATTTCCTTAGCAAAACCACCCATTGTGGTCTTGGGTCACCCAAATCTTATTTCCCCTATCTATCAACAACAAAACGTTAAATTACTAACGAATTATTTTACTTGACTATGCAGAACATGCCCTTAAGAGACCTTGCATAAGTTGCCTACATAACAGGCCTGTCAGTCATAAGATTCCATTATTTGGCCATGCAGCATATGCCCCAGTTGGCCCTGCATAATACAGACCCATAACGGGTTTGTCAAATAATGGTAACTTTGTTCCTGGAAAAGACACCCATTATATTGATACAGGATTTAAATTTGGTATCCATAACAAATCATGGCCCAAGATTCCCCTTGGAAATGTTTAAAGAATATTAAATCAATTCTTAGCCACAATGTTTTATTTGGGATTTAATTCAAAGTTTATGGTCAAAGCTATTTCGACCCTAAATATTAGCCCTTTATAGTCCAATATGCATGAATCTAAACTACCAATAAAAAAAGACTTGGTTCTCATTCGATTGAGAACCCATGAAGGGCACTCTGAACAAAAGTCGAGTCCTAGTTCACTAAACATACATTTTTTGTATGATTTAGGTAATATTGAGCAATATAAAAAAAAGAGGTCAAAAGATACAAAATTTGTGGGGTTATCCATATAACCCTAACAACAATTAAATTATTCTCATTAATTCCCCCAGCTTAATAAGAAAATTTTGAACACTTCATTCTTGTTATTATAATAATGATTGTTTAACATAAAGGAAACATCATCATCATTTACTTTTCATATTGCAATCATGAAAAAAAGGAATGAAGATTTATATGATTACAAACAAAATTTCTTCCATTCATATGAAAATAAAGGTTCATCCATAAAATGGAGCCTCTCTATCATGTTTTAGAATAAACTCTCAATACGACTTTTCATTTGTTGGACCGCTTCATAAGCCCTATCAGTTACTTGTTGAAGTTGAGACAGTTGAGAAAATCCAACCTCCTCTGCCTGACGAAGTGCTTCCTTAGCAGTTGAAATGGAAGTTATCCCCTCTAATTGGGTTTCTACTAATGTATGATTCAACTTCTCAAGCTTGTTATGAACAACATCCAGTTTCTGTTGAAGATATAATAACTTATTCATGGTTTATTTGATTTGTTGGCTAATCTCGAGTGATTTTTTGTTATGTTTTGCCTTTGCCTCAACTACTGCAGCTTGAAATCCATCAATATTGATGAGTCATTTAGCCTCTTCAAAATCTTGTCGTAGCTTATGCTCCTGCTCCCTTCGGTGAATAGTCTCTTTCATGGCATCATAGACTGGTCGATAATTAAATCCACTAAATCCCAATACGCAGAATAATGTTGGGAGTTTTAAAAAATGGAACAACAATTAATCTAAAGGATTTTCAACAATTATGCTCCAGATATACCTCCATGTCTTCTTACGTTCCATACCAAGAGCATATTACATCTCTAAGTCTAAATCTGAGTCACTACCATGAGGTAAAATGTACTCTGGAAACAGGTTGCTTAAAGAGCTACCTTGTTCTACTTCTCTTGGGACAGTAGAAGCTTAACCTTCTGATCTAGGAACTGATAACACTAAATGATAAATCAAGGTCATTATTAGTTTCAAATGGAGGAAAAAAATATGATTCAAAAAACTGATTATATTTACCCAATAATAAGTCAGCTACTTGATTGGATTCATTCCTCGTATTCTCATCCTTAGTGTTTTGAGCAGATGTTTCTTGAGAAGGGGAATTTCCTTGAATTTGCTCAATTATGACATTTGAAGGCTCCAAAACATCTCTCGATGAAGGATCCTTTTTAGGTATTTCTCTAGCCCCAGCAGAAGGATAAAGTGGAACACCTTATTCCTGAAGATCCTTTGCAACATTTTTTGCAGATAAAGCCATATAAGGTGAAATTTGATGTAAATAATCAAGTTAAAGAACAAATTATGTTTGGAAAATGCAAGAATAGGGACTTAATCCCTTGAAATTCCTCATGAAAATCCCCAAACTCCTTGATGGAACCTAGAATATCAATATTTGGATTAAGGGTTTCCATTATTTCAGTGTATATGACCTGAAATGTTACAACATACTCACCATTTAAGGTATCCAAAAAACGTTGGTTGATGCCAAAATTGGCTCCACTAACATTTTTTTCCATTGGCTCTTCAATTGGTATGCCAAAATCAGGTCTTTCCAGGTTTGGGTCAACATCAACATTTGTCTTAGATTGCCCTGCATCTTCATTCCTTTCCTCTGAAGCAATAGAAATATCAGTGTTGATTATTTCAGGATCCATTGACAAAAGCAAATAATGAATTTATTTAATCTTAGCATGGATTTCCTCTCTCTCAACAGAGCCATGAACATGTATATCTGAATCTTTTGACGATTTATCTACTAAAATTGTAGATTCTTTAGCATGAACCTGGGTTTCCCCTGGGGCTTCTTTTTCTGGTCTTAAAGAATCAGCTCTTAATCCCTTGAGAAATGAGAGAGACATAGATCCTACAAAAGGATAAGATGTGGTTACCAAAGTGTATTGAGAGAGTTATATGCCCTAAGGACAGTATAAATATTTACTCCTTCAGTGAACACTTCGGATAAATCTCATTGCTCTCTTTCATTTTTGTTCAAAAGCTTGGGAATATATTGAAACACTCCTCTTAGCAGGGGAAACTTGAGGTAATGATTGAGGATTATCTGTCTCCATTACTCCATTCATGATTCTTTATCCTAGAGAAATTTTTGGCGACCTGGGAGGATCATTTGTTGCATCAATAGGAGAGCCTACAGGACCATATTTATGTGATTCTAGAATTGGTCTGGAGCTTTCTTCTCTACATTCAAGCTACACAAATACATTTTCATCAAGATTAATGATGATAAATGGTAAAGTAGAGTTGAGACAAAAGAAAAAGGGAAATACATTCTTATTATTAACATAAATATCCTACTCCTCCTCAGAGTCTATAATTACCCCTTCACGGACTCCTAAGTCTAGCATATGAGATACTCGTTTAAAGGTTGGTATTTGTTCATCAGTTGCATATATAAAAACCTCAAGCTTCGTAATATACTTTTGGACTTCAGCCAAGTTATTTTTCAGATTACAATCAGAAGGTGCCTTGATATCACCAATATCTGGTATTCGAATTCCATGCTGGAGAAATGCCCATGCATCCCTAAGATCACGGGTTATACTCTCCCAATGATGAATGGATGAAGGTCACACATAATTCAATTTTGGTATGGTTGACTATGGAGGAGATTCAACACATTTTGATTGGGGAACTTCTTTAGGCCTCCTTTCTACAGAAAGTTCAACAGATGGAATAGGAATCTCTGTTTGATGGTAGTGACTGAATTGCCTTGGCATTGGAGGTATTGCTTCTCTAGCCCTGGTCTTCCTAATATACCTCCTACGAAGATGTTTTGAGGGCTCTAAAACCTCTAAAACTTCTGTATCATCTCTGGCCTTGGACTTCTTACCATGATTTACATGTGAAACAGTTGTTTTAGCCACCACTCGATATATTCCTTTTTTCAAAGCCCCTTGAGGATATAAAGAAACCCAAGATTTGGCACACCAAGCTTCCAATCTGATCAATACATCTGATGGAGGTAATGTAATTGACAATTTGGATACCTCTAAAGTTGTTAGAATCCACAATTTTCACACTACCATTGGGTGTTTTTCATTTCTGACATACGTGGGTGGAAAAGTGTTTGATTGTTGAAGGCATCTGAACTGACGAGCAAACCTATAGGGGACATAAGCCTCACAGATAATTTTACCATCAATCATAGTTGACAATACACCATCCCTGAATTCCATCATATAATATCTTAGCTCATAATTATTTTCTCTACCATCATCAATAAATGTTTCAATTAGTGGGTTACCAAAAGGAAATAAGTTGAATTCTCCTGAGATAGTCAATGCCTTCAGCACCACATTAGGTCTTAAGTCCAGAGTCTGAATACTAGAAACTTTCTATAAAAATGGAGTGAACCGACCATTAGGAACTCTGACTAAATTCAACACTGAGTATGAAGAAAAATGTGCTGCAATCTAGCCCCACAACACTTGGAATGGACATGCAATTCTAAATGAATATTTCCCATTGTATAAATGCAGCAAGAGATCGTAAATTCTTGCTAATACAAAGGTTTCTATCCAAATATAATTACCTTCTACCAATTTAGCTGCAATGAAAAAAGTCCCTAATCTTACACCACCTCCGGATTCACGGACTGGAAGCAAATAAACATTGAACCACATATCAAGGAAGGCATCTAAGCGTACTTTTGAATTTATATAGGGTTTAACTTTATAGACCTAGTGCTTATAATCGTCTCTTTCCAGTGTAGGCCAATATGTGCCTGAACTACCTCAGTTATCTGCAGAAGGACAAACAGTAGGACATCCATGGGATGAACCTTCATCTGTTGTTGGTTCTAAAAAGGCTTTCATCCACACTCTAGCATGAATATATATTTTGTCCTTGGTTAAATTATTTGATATCTTAAATAATTCATGGGCCAATAATGGTGTTCTAGTAACATCACCCCATGTTGTAGTAGGTGGGATGAATTCATCATACATTTCCCCAAGAATGGGAATTCCAACTATTTGGTAAACATCCTAAAGACTAATACTAACTTCACCATGCATCAAATGAAAGGGATTCATTTGTAGACTCCATCGACTTAGTAATTCAGGAATGAAATCATTTTTTTATATAAACATAAGTTTTCCCCATCCAGACAACTTCATAGATATGAACATCTGATAACTCTTTTCTAAATTCTGCACAAGTCCGACATACCCAGAATGCCCACATCCATTCAAGTTTTACACCCCCTCCAGAATGAAGGTCCAAATATTCTTTCCAACCATTGTATTGATCTGTTTGAGAAGCTTGAAAAATGGAATCATAACAATGAGGTCTTGTCTCTACAACATGATCCTTCATATCAGGAGCGCAACCACTGTGATGAAGAATGCAACTAATAGGGACTGTTCCTTCTTGTATTGGAACCCCCATGCACTCATATTCATGGATTTACAGTTGGAGTATTGAAGAAGCCAATTATTTGGAAAGCACTTCTTAACATATGGAACATGGGCGTCTTGAAAAAGCCCATGCCCGTACAAGGGTAAATAAGCACTTTGTGGATAATCGTGCTGGTATGGAATTAAACATTTCCACAACCCTGGAAGGGTACTTTCAATAACTTCATAATATTCTAGTCTGAATATCTTCATCATTTCATTTTGGAGAGCCTTAGCTTCTTCATTATGGGTCATTAAATGAGTTATTCTTTCCTGCAAAAGAATTACCAAACTTCTAGGTCAAAATTTTAAAGAGGAAATCAAAAAAATTTGGCAAAGGACAATGTTCGCGTAGGTCCTTCGACAAGGCCTGTCGCGTAGGTCCTTCAATGAGGTATTTCACTTTGGTCCTTCACCAAGGGTCCTAGCACAAATCCTTCAATGAAGTTGTTCAGCATATCTCCATTGCTTAAAATAATTTTACCTTGAAGAAATTTCAAGGAAATTACACAAGAGCACAATGAAATAAGAGTTGGGCGAACGAGCTACGCAGTGAGAGCTACAAAATTTCAGAGAAAGCACAGATGAGGAAAAAATTGCAAAGGGTGAGACCTATTTATAGGCAACTGAAGACCTATGTGTCCATACTACACACAACCTCTTCGCGTCGTACCTCCGCAAAGCACCTGCATGGTAAACCTACACTGTTCAACAATCCATCCATAATCTTTTCACCTCAGGACTTGACCCTCTTTGGATGTTTTAGATCCAATCCTAAGGGGGGGGGGGATTTTGTTGACACTAATCGAGAAAGTAACCAAAAAGATTATGAATAAGAACTTCAGATATTTTAGATCCCAAATCAAGGTTCAAAGAGTACAAAGAAAAATCAATAATACTCTCAGAAAGCTTTGTGGTGGAGTAGCTTCATAGGCCTACGCGATGGATTTGCATGGCTGACCTACATGGATGACCTCCACGACAGAGCTGCATACCTGCCCTACACGACAGATCTATGTGGCTGACCTACGTGGCTGACCTCCACGACAGAGCTGCGTACCTACCCTATACGATGGAGCTGTGCACCTGATCTCCACGACGGAGCTCCGCACCCGAAGATGTT
The DNA here is from genome assembly GCA_963277665.1 of Viscum album. Classification (NCBI taxonomy): domain Eukaryota; kingdom Viridiplantae; phylum Streptophyta; class Magnoliopsida; order Santalales; family Viscaceae; genus Viscum; species Viscum album. Next base: position 1,183,836,961 of record OY728135.1, read on the forward strand.
TTGCACACCTACGTGGAATACCTACACGGTGGAGCTGCGCGGAGGACCTGCATAGACAACATCTCTTCGACCAATCCCCATCTGTGCCTATAAATAGGACCCTTGGGCTCCCCATTTCAAGACGAATAAAAGTTGAAAGACTCTCTGAATCTCCCATTGTGTAGCTCTTTTACCTAGATCCCTCAAATTGTCTTAGGTATCTCTCTAAACCACGAGAGAAGAGATAATTAAATGGGATAAGCATTATTTAAAAGTCCTACAAATTTTACATAGTTTTGGTTCTCCTATGTAAAACACATTCTTTAGTCATCATTCAGACCTACGCGGCATACCTGCACATCAAATCTGTACGACATACCTGCGCGACATACTTGCGCGAGGGACCTATACGACCAACTCAAGTACCCTTTTTAAAAATCCATTCATGGTAGGGTATCTCTTTCCTTGGTTCCCTTATCTGAAAGGGACTAAATTGAAGCCTCCACCAAAACCTCCTGACTTGTAAAACCTTTGGAAAAGGCACATCAGCATGTCTCCTATTTGGGTTTGTATTTCCACAGTCAGAGGTTTCCCACATTTGTTTCACAATAAGGTTAGGATTCATGGGATGTTTGTGGGTTTGTATATCCATAGTCACATGGACCTTTCTCCTAGAAACAGTGTTGGGAAGTTCTTAGTTTGGAGGAGGGTTGGGTCCTGGGCTCTCCTTTCTCAAATAGGTGACCTGAAACCTCATGTCTCTGGTAGGGATGGTATAGTTCACACTTACTTTTCCACACAAGAAAAGGAGAAGTCTCCCTTTCCTACTAGGATAAATTTTAGGGCAACCATCCTAGTGTAATCCCCTCACCTTTATCCCTTCCTCCTTACATTGGATCCTTGTCCAATGTAAATAGAACAGAGGGAAGGCTTGTCGCCTCACCCTCTTCCATGGTCGATGCGCCCTCTTCAATCAGCGGAGAAGGAAAAGTGTGAAGTGTCATTTTTGAATCTTTCACATCCTATTGTTTCTCACACTGAGCATGACTCATGTGGGATTAGAGATACGTGATGGTTACAACATGTACACAAACACTCATCTAAAGGAACTACGAGAACTCTGATTCCTATTCAAACTAGGATACATAGGAAGTTGTCTCAAGGCCCGAGCTCACTAGGCATCCTCCTTAGGAAATAATCCCCAAATTCAATCTTTAAATCATCAATGAATCCTTTTTAGGAAGTAATACCATACTCATATTTCTTAGAGGGTCATACTCTCCTATGAGATTTATCGAACTACATGGGCTTTGATTCCCATCCATATGAGATACGTAGGAAGCCTCCTTAAGGTTCAAACACAACATTTCAAATAAACCCTATTATCTTTGGGCCATATTCCCAACAGGATCTGATCTTACTTGGAAACCCATATCCTTTCCAAGTTCCTCGAGCTGCTTCAGCATAATTCCCACACTAAGTTCTGACTAAACACCTTTTGCTTAGAGGTCCTTATCACATGACCTTAAAAGGTATGATGTGTCCTATTAAGTGACACCGAACTATGAGGGTTCTGATTCCTTTCAAAAGGATACGCAGTTAGCCCATTTTACAAGCACGATCCCAAAATTAAAACAAACCTTAGTCTCCCTGGATGACAATAAATTCTAGAGTGCTCCACTGAGTGGCTTAAAAAACAGTATCATCATAATGACGATTAAAAGAATCTCTAATCAGTATATTAGAGGATACCATTGATGGAAAACCTTGAATACATACAAATATTTCCATTAATAAATAACCTTGAATACATACTGATTATTCTAAAGTTTTAAACATGTTAATAAGTGATTATAAATTCCAAGGGATACTTATGATATACTTGGTGAATTAATAAGGATTCATGAAAATATTTTAATTTTACAAAGAGAGTCCTAGAGTAGATAATAATTCCCCCCAAAAGGGTGTGATGAGTCCGATCTCCCATCCTCTCGACCAATGCACATTCTTAAGTATAGTAAAGTTCAAGACTTAACAAATGCCTTCCTTTGGAAAGCAGGTCCTCTTTGGATAAAGAACTATTGGAAGTTTCTGGTTCCATGAATAAATCTAATGGAAACTCCCTGGAAACAGTGATTCTTAAATCTAGAACACACATTTCAAGGAAAAATGAAACAATAATCAACATGCAATGGTTCTTTCCATTTAGTGGAAGTTTCTGGAAAGTGTCATAGAATGCGTATTTTGTGGCTCTTTTGTTAGTTTTTGTAGGTTCCAGGTGCAGCGGAAGCATGGTTGAGCCGACACCCAACTTTAATTTTTACCACAATTAATGATTATTCCGGGATCAATACGACGATGAATACTAGTATCCACGAAATAGAATAAAAAATTTAGATAAATAAGGAATATTCCTGAAACCTTTAGAGAGGATCTTTCACATCATGTTTATAATTAATTTAATTTATTTCATAAAGAAAATAATACCTGGATCTTTGGTATTTTTTTCATTGATGATGTCGATCATCTGGAATGACCCTTTCAAATTATCTCATTATGTTTGCGAGAATGCAAACTAGAATCCCTCTAGCAGTGATCCACACGTGCTTCGATGACCTCCAATCAACACTACTAATTCTCCAGGTGCTAGCGCGGTGAAGCGAGTGTCTTGTATCGGTTGTTCTTGATTACTTGTTCTCCAGACTTAAAGAATATCTCTCGTTATTAAGAGGGGCGAGAAGAGGATTCAAAAGAGAAATTTTTTAGCTCAAAAATTCTTAATTCCCCAGGTGTGTGGTTCGATACATGGCACAATAAACGTATGTGTCTATTTATTGACATGGGGCTTCAGTTACAATATTTAATTACGTAACAATAATTAAATACATTCATAATCTTAGAGAAAACCCATGCTATTAATAATAATACCGCGTCATTTTTTATGGCACGCCAACTTGTGAAAAATGAAATTATAAATAAAATTCCGCATCATAAAATAATAGCAGTGTTATTTTAATTTTCTTCAACTAGTTAAATAATTATTTATCATCTTGCAAATAATTATTTTACTACCGGACCGACCTTGGTCCACTCGAAATCCACTTACATTTATTAAACACCCGAATAAATAAATAAATAATTTATTCTCTTAAATAAATATTTTATTTACAAACTAGTAAATAAATATTTATTAAATGTTCAATAAAATAAATAAATATATTTTACCCACAATCTGATGAATAAATATTTATTTAATTTATGAAATTATTTTAACTTGAATAAAATTATTCCATTGTCTTGATAATAATATTTATTAATTAAATTCAAATAGAATTTAACTAAGACCACTAGAAACAATTAGCATGTGACCCTCTAAGATTCTTTTTCATTGGAATTAGGTGGACTTGCCTAAAGTCTAAGAGTACTGTCTAACAAATGGTCAAAGAATCCAAGAGAAAGAACTTAAAGTAACAAAAATGGCATCCACGTATGAACGCTCACTGTGTACTATAATCCCTTTGTCGTAATATTTCATCAAACAAGTTTCATGATAGTGTCATTAACTTTTATGCTTGATACGTCATTATTTGACTACTTGAAGTAAACTCATCGTTACACCATGACCATGAAATTTCATGTGACGGTTCTATTTCAATCAAAGGGTCGAGATATTAAATTCCATAAATGTAAGGGACAAATTCTTCCTTGAATTATCCATTAATAACATGCCACTCATGACGCACCCAACGTACCCTATTTCCCACCAACTGTCTGCATGACAGTTTTCATTAGTCAATCAAAGTGCGCAAGTTATGACACGTATTAATGATAATATTAAAGTTTAAGGATCATTACACACACTTGCAAATAGAAATATCTGATGACACCAAAACATACAAAATTCCTATTACAGGTCTATTCTTATAATCTCCTATCTTGGAGATTACCAAGTGCGAACTTCATGAGAGGAAGTCTCATCTGCTTACGGGTACTCGCACCTGATGGTCTACATGCTATGTGTCCTATCATAATATGTCATCCAACCATAGAACTATATTTAAGAATATTGTTATATCATTTTCAAGGTTCTCATCATAGTGGGGAATTACCCTGACCTTATCAATGTAAGAAATACTCTAGGACATTATTACATCATAATCATGCAGAAAAATGAACAATATGTAATAATATGTTTAATATTTAAATACATTAAGTATCCATATAATCAAAGTACAAACAGTTGGTTCTATGACACCAACTCTAACAAACTTCCCTTTGGACTAGAGCCAACTACCCACAACTTTCAGTCCGAACTACTACAAAAATGGGTAAGGGAAGCGCTACCCTTTTATCAGCGCTAAAAAAAAGCACTGATAAAGGGGCACTTTTAACAGCGCTAAAAAAAGAGCTGTTAAAAGTGACACTTTATCAGTGCTAAAAAAAGCACTGATAAAGAGGACCCCTTTATCAACACTTCTTTTAGTAGTGCTGATAAAGGGGGGATTTATCAGCATTTTTTCCTACTGCTGATAAATTTTATGTTTCAAAAAAAATAATGAAAAATAAAATATTGTTATATACATATATTTATATTGATATAAATATAATATATATTTTTTAAATATGTTTTAGATAAATATAAATAGACTATTACATTTAATATATAATAAATTTAGTGAAAATAGATTTAAAATATTTTAAAAAATATTATTAATTAATAATTTGCTAATTATTATCGATTAAAAATCATTTAATAATAATTTGAAGACACAAAAAATCAAAAAAATTAATAAAAGATCTAAAATAAGTTGAAAATGTAACTCAAATTTCAAATGACAATAAATTTTGATCTGGGTGTCCATTTGAGCTCTACAGCATATCAAATCAAAGTCTGCGATGAGCTCTACGTTCTAGTGATTCAAAAAAAGCTTCTATCACATTTTTCGAGGCCAAAAAAGTCCCATAAGGCTTCCAAAAATGAGTTTTTAGTTGGGATACCCTGATTTGTTAACATTCAAACAAGTATAAATTCTGATCTGAATTTCTGTTAGGCCTGTACCACATATCATATTGAAGATTGTTTCATTTTCTTCGATTTTACTAGTTGTGGAGTTGTAATGGGCTTCTGAATTATAAGTTATGGTCATTTTAACATTCTATGGATTTTCAAATACACATATATTTGTATTTATTTGTAAATATATATATGTGTGTGTGTGTGTGTTGTATATATGTATGTATGTATGTATGTATTTATTTATAAATGCACATAAAAAACATATTTCATAATTGTATTTAAAACTAATATTATAAGTATATATTAATATACAAATAAATATATAGATAAAAAACTATAACTAAATATATATATATATATATAAATAAATATAATTATATATTAATATACGAATGAATATATATATACTAATATATGAATAAATATATTAATATTAATATGAATCTATATTAATATATGAATAAATATAACTATATATATATATATAAATAAATAGATATATCATTAAATAGAGAAAAAAATGAAATGTCTTAGTGGTAAAGGTGAAACCGTGAAAGGGGGGAGGTCGCGGGTTCGAGTTCGGGTGGAAGCAAAGGGGTGTGCGCATGTGGGGATGCGCAGGAAGGGAAGTGCGCGGGAGAGTGTGAGGGGGGGGGGGGGGGTCTGCCTAACGCTGATAAAGGGGGGGTCAAGCGCTGTTAAAATCTATCCCCCACATTATATAATTATTTTTTTTATTTTATTGACTTTTATCAGCGCTAAAAAAAAGAACTGATAAAAGGGACCCCCCTTTATCCTCACCTCGATTAACAATGATTTTTTTAGCACTGTTAATCGACTTTTGTAGCACTGATAAAGGCCATATTTTTAGTAGTTCCGCTAGACCTCACATGATGATCATGTTTCTGCTGAGTCAAGGCTTTAATCAAGGGGCCTACCACATTGTCTTCCATGGAAATACTGCTCACTGTAACTTCACATCTCTGAGAAAAATCCCTCAAGAGATGATACTTCTGAAGTATGTGCTTCATCTGCTGATGTGACCTTGAATCTTTTGCGAGAACCACTGCTATATTATTATCACAGTATAGTGTGATGGGATATTTACTACTAGGTATCACATCCAACTCCTAGATGAAGCTTCACATCCAAACTGCTTCTTTAGCTGCCTCAGAAGCTGCGATATAATCAGAATCTCCTGTAGAATTTGCTACCATACTCTGCTTTGATCTATTCTAGCTCACTAAACCTCCATTCAAAGTGAAGATGTATCCCGTTTGTGACTTCATATTATCTTGATCAGTCTGGAAACTAGAATCTGCATATCCTTTAATGATTAGTTCCTCATATCCTCCATAAACTAGGAACATATCCTTAGTATGCCTCATATACTTTAGGATAGTCTCAAATTCCATCCAATGATGGTCACCTGGGTCAGCTTGATATCTGCCTACCACACTCAATGCGTAAGCGACATCCAGCCTAGTACATAGAATGACATACACGACTGACCCAATCAATGATGCGTATGGATTTATTATCATTATCTTTCTTTCCTCACGTGTTTGAGGACACATTTTTTTGGAAAGATGAATGTCATGTGATGCTGACAACAATCCCCTCTTGGATTGTTCCATACTGAATCTCTTCAGTATCATATCAATGTATGTACTTTGACTTAGGCCCAAAAATCTCGTGGATCTATCATAATGGATCTTGATCCCAATAATATATGCTACCTCACCCAAGTCCTTCATGGAGAAGCATTGATTCAACCATGCCTTAACAGACTGTAAGACTGGTATCTCATTTCCAATAAGTAATATGTCATCAACATATAATATTTGGAAAACAACTGCACTCCCACTAAACTGTTGGTAGACATAAGGCTCACATTCATTCTTGATAAAACTAAATTTTGTTATTGATTCATCAAAACAAATGTTCTATAACCTGGATGATTGCTTTAATCCATAAATGGATTTCTGCAACTTGCATACCTTATTGGAATCCTTTGGAGTCATAAAAACTTTAGGTTGTGTCATGTAGACATCTTCCTAAAGGTTCTTGTTAAGGAAGTCTGTTTTGAAATCCATTTTCCAAATCTCATAGTCATGGTAAGTAGCAATATCTAATAGAATTATGATGGATTTTAGCATTGCAACTAGTGAAAAGGTTTCATTGTAGTCAATGAATTGACGCTGTTTGAACCCCTTTGCAACCAGTCGTTCCTTATAGGTACTGACTTGTCCTTCCATGTCCAGTTTCTTTTTGAATATCCATTTGCAACCAAAAGGCTTTTCATCAATTGTAGTATCTACCAAAATCCAGACTTGGTTTTGGTACATGGAATCCATTTCAGAATTCACGGCTTATTGCCACTTAGCAACATTTGTGCCACTTACTGCTTCCTTGTAGGTTATAGGATCATTATTATCAACTAATAATGATTCAACATCCTTGGTAACTAGAAAATCATATCGTTTTGGTTATTTAAGTTTTCTTATACTCCTACATAATTCTTGTGTCTCTGGAACAATTCTTTCTTCCACAGGGCTTTGTGGATTCTGCTCTTGTACCAACTCTTGTATACCTTGAGCCTCAACTTCATCGAAATCTATCTCGATCCCACTATCTCTTTTGTATATGTGATCTCTCTCAAGGAATATGACATGTAAAGCCACTATAACCTTTTTTTTCTGAGGGGTTGTATAGGTAATATCCCCTTGTTTCCTTGGGGTATCCTATAAAGGTACACTTTGTGCCTCAGGGTGCAAGTTTGTTACCTGAAGAGGCCTTAACAAATGCATCGCTTCCACACACATGTAAATTCGATAACATGGCTTTATTTCCACTTCATAACTTGTATGAAATACTGTTTATCAATTTATTTGGTACTTAGTTTAGTATGTGCACCACTGTTTGTAACGCATATCCTCAAAAGGACAATGGAAGACTAGCATGACTCAACATTGATCTCACCATGTCCAACAGGGTGTGGTTATTCCTTTCACTCACACCATTCCACTAGGGCATGTAATGAGAAGGGATTAGGGATAGGATCCCAAACTCCCATAAGTAATCAATGAAGTCTTGATTAAGATATTCTCCACATCGGTCTGAGCAGAGTTTCTTAGTATTCTAACCAAGCTGGTTCTCAAATTCATTCTTGTATTCTTTGAATTTATCAAAATAATATGACATATACCACATTAAGTAGATATATCAATATCTACTAAAATCATCAGTAAAAGTTATGAATTATGTGTACCCTCTCCTTGCTTCAACTGGAAATGGTCCACATACATCGGTATGAACCAATTCAAGAAGTTCTTTATCCCTTTCAACTTTCCCACTAAATGGGGCTTTGGTCATTTTTCATTGTAAACACGCATGACATACACCAAGTGGTTTTAGTTTGAAAGAATCTAAATATCCATCTTGATGTAACTTTTTCAAGCTTTTCTCGTTTACATGACCTATTTGGTGATGTCAAAGTTGGGTGTGGTATGAGTCATGTGAAGTATCTTTGTTATCGATTTACATTACTTGGTTTGTGTAATCCAACATGTAAAGACCATTGTATAAATGTTCCCTACCAAAAAAAAATCCATCTTTTTAAAAGAAGAAACATTCATTTCCAAAATTGAAAACAAATCCATCTATATCTAATCTGGATACAAAAATAATGTTTTTAGTAACAGACGATACATAATAACAACCCTTTAACGCCAAGATCATACCAATTGGAAACATGAGGTGGCAGCCCCCGAAAAATACAACAACAAGTCTGGATCCATTGGTTACTCGCATATCTACCTCCCCTCGGTCAATCTTCCTGAATTTACTTGGTTCTTGTGTTTGGATACATACGTGAGCACCACAAGCTGCATCTAATACCTAATTTGTAGAAAAAAATAGATTAAATTCGATAAAAAATGCACCTAAATCTTCCCCTTGCTTCTTAGGCTGGGTGCAGTTCTTCTTTCAGTGGTCTTTCTTTCCACATGCGAAACAAATAGTCACCTATTCCCTTGCCTCCCCTTTAATCTTCTTTTTCTTGGAAGGTCGTGAAGAAGCTTTGGGCTTAAAGCTCTTCGCCTTCCATTTCCTATTATTCACTATAAGGACATAAAGCTTTTCATGCTTCATATATTTGTACACTTAGAGAATGAGGATAATAAGATCACATAGAGACTTCTCAATGTTTTTTATGTTGAAATTGACAACAAAGTTGGAGAATCTCTAAGGGAGTGATGTGAGAATGAGATCGATGCCCAGTTCTTCGGGGATTTTAAACCCTAGAATCTCCAGGCACTCAATGTAGCCAATGAGATTGACTACATGAGGCCCAGCTGGGGCACCCTCTCCAAGCTTACTCTAAAAGAGTGCCTTGGATATCTCAAACCTTTCCTATCTTACTCTTTCTTGGTAAAGACCATGAAGGTGCTCGAGCATTCTATAAAAATCCATGTTTTCACGAGACTTCATGAGCTCACTAGACATTTATGATAATATCAAACATTGAACATTGACCACGTCATTCATATGTTTCTCATAGATCAAGAAATCCTTATCAATCACCTCTTTGGCAGGTGGATCAGGTAATCATGACTCCAATATGTAAGACTTCTATTCATGGTGTAGGATAACCCAAAGGCATCTAAACCATTCATGGAAGTTACTTCCGGTGAGGATGTTGTCTTTATCTAGAATTGATTGTTGGGATAGTGCATTTGACGATCTTGTCATTTTTATTCTACAATTAAAAGAGCATATCATTAGTACTTTCTGGATTACCTTTTATGAGAAATAATAAATTAATTTTATTAAGTTTCCCACTATTTTATGAAGTCCTAATGGCCCTCACCATTGAACTAATAATGTCCACTTTCCATTAAATTCTAGTGGAAAGGACCCACATTCCACTTCTCATAACCCCTACAAGGGTTGGTCAAGCTATTTGCAGGTATTTAGGTAGGCAGGTCTTTGCCAACTACAGGCTTGCAGTTCCTTGATCTGTTGAGTGGACTCCCCAATCCTAATATCTTGAATTTGGATTTCCTCAACTCCTGCCTCCAATATTACACCAAGTCTAGCAAGGGATGCTCATCTTGATGTAATATGGTTAATTCAACTCGAAACCTTTTATAAGGGCTTCCTGTATAAAAGTAAGTGTCCCAACAAGGGTTGGTCAAACACATAGTTTTATTGAGTTTTTCCCTTAATCAAGTAACGAAAGGCTTAGTCTGACTTAATATTTTAATTAAGGGATTTTTATATCTTATGAATGAATTTATTATTATCATTATCACATGATTGTTAATATTAAGTGGAACTTACTTAAGATATTAACCATGTATTGATAATATTTACGCATAAGTCATAGTTTATTTTAGTTCCATCTTGCATGCTTGTTTAATTCATTAATTATGTGATCGTGACAATACATCCATAATGATAAACCATGAAACTGATAGAAATAAAATAAAGAAAATTTCATGATCATGAGATTTTCTAATGGTTAGTTTATCTAGAGGTTCATAAACTAACCCTGACCTAGGGGAGAAACACCTTGAACCTTTTAGGTTCGTGTTTATAAATTTCCACCTGTCCACCTCTGTATCTCCTGGGATTGGTTTTATTTCGGCTTCATCTTGAACCACCTCCACTAGCTTGAGAGTTCCATCCATTAAATATTCTTTTAAACTCACACGCAGGTGAGGGGTAAATAGGGTTTTACATAAAATAAACCTTGGGCATGAAGACCCTACATATTAATGAGAAGAAAGCTCGCAAAATGAAAAATTTAATTTAAATAAATAAATTAAAAGAAACCATCCACATAAAAAGGTCCTAGTCTAGATCATGACCATCCATACATGCAACGATATTTATACATAAATAAAACTATCATTCAATTATTTTATCGTTATTGTTTAAGATAAATCACGATCGAATCAATCAATTATCATCTTTAATTAATCAATCATTTTATCTTAATTTTTTTTTCTAAATTTCCTTGAGATTATCATCCATTATAATTTCAAACAAATAAATTCATTAAAAATTATATTTTTATGTAACTTGTACCTTGGAGGAAACCCGGTGAATTCCTGTTTATAACTACCCAATGATTAGAAATGAATATTACACAGATGTAAAATTAAACACACATATAAAAAACACCTATCACGTGTTGTGCCTCAACTTTAGGCCTGCACCATGGTACACATCTGAAGGGTTTGTATAATATAATAATAAATTTTAATAAATCTGCATAATTTGTATGAGTACACGATGTGTAGTTCCAACTACATGGTGTGTACTATTGATCACCATTCATCCAAAGTACACGCCCAGGGATACCGAGTGTGAGTGTACTTTAGAAATTTTTGGAGTACATGACATGTCAAGTTGGCCACACACTGTGTAGTATCTACATTACATGGTATCCATCTGGGAAAGCCATGTATGGGGTACATGGTCTAACCCTAACCAAAAGGGACTACATACCATGTCCAGTGGACCACAAGGCATGTAATTCGGAAACCGTGTGCCACCTATTCCTTGTCAACACATGAAATCATTAAGAATTAGACAAACTCCAATGACACAACTTGGCTTGGTAGACCAGATCTGATGAATTGAACCTTGACTATAGGGTGTGTACTGTCGAATACATGCCATGTGTTCTGGTGTTGTATGAATAGGAACCTTTGGCACCTTTGGATGAGATCCTTTGTTTTATTTTAATCAAAATTAAAACAAAAGATCATTTCTATAAGGTGAACGAGAAATTAAAGTGGATGAACAAATCTTGAGATTCAGATTTTCAGAATGATTAACTTGATTTGAAACAACTAAATTATTAAATGCATAAATTATCAACGAAATATTTAAATAATTATAAACTATGATTTAACCACTCTGATACCACTTGTAGGTTCTGGGTGCAGTGGAAGCGTGGTTGGGTCAGAAATTTTTACCATAATCAATGATTATTCCGAGATCAATACAATGATGAACGCCGGTCTTCATAGAATAGAATCAAAGATTTATATAAAGAAGTAAGAGCCCTAAAACCTTTAGAGAGGATCTTGAACATCATGTTTATAAATAATTTAATTTATTTCATAAATAAAATAATACCTGGATCTTTAGTATTTTTTTCAGTTGATGATGTTGGTCATCCGAAATGACCCTTTCGAATTATCTTGTTGTGCTTGCGAGGATCCAAACTAGAATCCCTCTAGTGGTGATCCACATGTGCTTCGATGGCTTCCGATCGACACCACTCATTCTTCAGGTGCTAGTGCAACAAAGCGAGTGTCTTGTGTTGGTCATTATTGATCACTTGTTCTTAGACCTTGAAGAATGTTTCTCGTTCTTAAGAGGGGTGGGATGATGATTTAAGAGAGAAATTATTTAGCTCAACAATTCTCAATTTACTGGGTGTGCATTTCGGTACATGGCACAATAGACGTATGTATCTATTTATTAACATGAGGCTTCAATTACAATATTTAATTGCATAATAGCAATTAAATACATTCATAACCTTAGATAAAACCCATAATATTAATAATAATACCATGTCATTATTTATCGTGCACCAACTTGCAAAAAACGGAATTATAAATAAAATTACGCATTACAAAATAATAGCAATGTTATTTTAATTTGTGCTAACTAGTTAAATAATTATTTATCATCTTGAAAATAATTATTTTATTACCGGACCAACCTTGGTCCACTCAAACTCCACTTCCATTTATTGAACACCAGAATAAATAAATAATTTATTCTCTCAAATAAATATTTTATTTACAAACTAGTAAATAAATATTTATTAAATGTTCAATAAAATAAATAAATATATTTTACCCACAATCCGATGAATAAATATTTATTTAATTTATGAAATCATTTTAACTTGAATAAAATTATTCCACTGTCTTGAGAATAATATTTATTAATTAAATTAAAATAGAATTTAACCGAGACCACCTGGAACACTTAGTGTTTGACCCTATAGGATTTTTTCTCATTGACATTAGGGGGTCTTGCCTAAAGTCCAAGAGTATTGTCTTGCAACGGGTCAAGGCACCCAAGAGAAAAAACTTAAAGTCGCACCAATGACATCCATATATGAATGATCACTGTGTAATATAATCTCTTTGTTACAATATCTCATCAAGAAGGTTTCATGATAGTTTCATCAACTTTTATACTTGATATATCGTTCTTTGACTACCTAAAATAAACTCATCGTTACACCATGACCATGGAATTTCGCGCGACGGTTCTATTTCAAACAAAGTTCTGAGATATCAACTTCCATAAATGGAAGAGACAAATCCTTCCTCGACTTATCCATTAATAACATGCCACTCATGACACCCAATGTACCCTATTTCCCGCCAACTGTCTACATGACAGTTTTCATCAGTAAATCAAAGTGCAAAAGTCTTGACACATATTAATGATAATATTAAAGTCTACGGATCATTACACACAATTATAGATAGAAATATCCAATGACACCAAAACATGCGGAATTCCCCACTACTGGAAACTAAGGCTTTACCAACGGTTTCAAACCATTGGTAAAGGCTGCCAAACCGTTGGTATACTATATACCAACAGTTTGAAAAATCGTTGGCAAGTAAGACGTAATGATATCCCATTACCAAAAGTTTTAGTACAACCGTTGGGAAAGGCAGTGTAATCCTAGAGTTTCCCAACGGTTTAAATAACCGTTGGTATATAGGAGTATTCCCAACGGTTTGAAAACCGTTGAAAATACTGGCAGTGTAATCCTAGTTTCCCAACAATTTAAATAACCATTGGTATATAGGATTATTCTATCATTTTCATGTTTTACCAATGGTTTACTAAAACTGTGGTAAAAATATGTAAAACACTATACCAATGGTTTTAGTAAACCATTGGTATAGTGTAATACCAAAATTTGGCAGACCAGCCACCTAGAATCTCCTCCACTCCTGAATATACTCTTAACACCAACAAAACCACTAAGCACTTAACTACATACACCTTCATACACTCTTAACAACAACAAACACCTGCTATAGCACACAAAATCACATAAAAACAGGATACTCTTATAACCATGGAATGTACCACAATTATAATCATGTATATGAACCCAATTACCCTATGAAATATAGAATTCATAATTGAATTCTCAATTGAATACATGCAGAATGAATTATGCAATGAATTATGAATTATGAATTAATAACACATACAAAATGAATTATGTTGCATACAGAATTCCGAATACGTTTGGTCGGTTTTCCATATACCAGTTGTTTTTACTTAAAGTGATGTCCATTTAAAAAAAAGACATAAACTTGGAGTGATACCGACCACACCATGCCTCGGATTGAGGTAGGGTTGACTCATACACGTCACAGATGACTCATGAATCATTTTCATAAAGTATCAACAAAATCTGAATGAGTTTGGTAGGTTTTACGTATGCCGGTTGTTGTTTTCACTTAAAATGTTTTCCATTTCAAATAAAGGTGAGAAACCTTGAGTGGTTTCAGCCACACTACACCTTTTATTGAGGTGGGGTTGACTCATACATGTCACATACGACCCATGTATCATTTTTCTAAAGTATCAACACAATCCGAATACATTTGGTCGGTTTTCTGTATGCCAATTGTTTTTACTTAAAATGATGTCCATTTTAAACAAAAGAGAGACAATTAGAGTGATACCGGCCACACCGTGCCTTGGATTGAAGAGGGGTTGACTCTTACACGTCATATATGACCCATGGATCGTTTTACTAAAGTTTCAACAGAATCAAAATGTGTTTGGTCGATTTTCCGTATGTCAGTTGTTGTTTTCACTTAAAATGTTGTCCATTTTAAACAAAAGAGAGACAATTTGAGTGGTGTCAGCCACACTGATAAAACAATATTTTGTTGAATATTTTATTGATAATAAATGATATAATTTCCTCACATTGTGCTAAATATATTCATTTATGAAATATTTGGGATTAGATCATTCATTTGAAAATTTGATGAAAATTCCAGTTTTACTCTTTTAAAATGTACTGTAGTATTTTAAAGATAAATATTTTAATATTTATTATTTGAACTTAAAATTTTGTAAACATTTTCCTAAATTAATTTTCTAAAACTTTTATTCAGGACACTAGAGCTAAAGAGTGCATTTGGACGGAGTAAATGGGCCATTAAGTCAATGGTGGGCTGGACTCGGTAGAATGGACATGGGTTCTGTATTTGGGCCATAACTTCTTCATACGTACTTGGATCAGACCCAAATTTTAGAGGAGATAAATGACTCATTTTTTCATGGATAATCCTTCTGGAAGGATATCTTATTCATGAGTTTTGGTGGTCAAATGGACGGTTCAAGTTGGCATAAAATATTTGGCTGAGATTCCCCATTCACACTTGAAACCAATTTGAAACTAGCCTTCCCACCACTCTATAAATTGGTGTTTTTATCATTTGGTGGGGTTGGGATGTGTGTTGGAAAGTTTAAGGCATAAGAGAAGAGGTTTCACTCTAATTATCCAACCATTGTAATAGGGGTATCTCTTAAAGTAAGGATCCCCTCATCAAGCCCTCCTCTTCTCCTTCTTCTTCTTCATGTTGTAATGCTTTTATTCTTTCAATAAACTCTTAGTTTGTCTTCCATTTATTCTGTTATTTTCAATTTTTTTCTTCTATTAATATTCCTATTTGGGTTGGAAATCAATAGTGGAAATGATATTGGGTTATACCCTTTCTAAACCATTACAAATGCAAAACGTTTCTACGATGACTACACCGCTCATGGAAGAGTAGTTTTTTTATGTAATAGATCTAATTCTCACCTTCTTCATTCATTTATTTTGAATAAATGAGATACTGTAATTATAATAATATGATATATTAATTGAGTTTTAATTTAAATGAAATTAATCAAGCAATTGAACAATTTACATAAAAACATGCGAGGTCGAGATTTTGTGTAAATTATGAGAGTGCAAACTTAATCTGTGAAACCAAGTCACACAGGATAAATTTGTAGAGTTCAAATATCATCCCTAAAATAAATTAATCCTCATTTATAGAGTGTATTTTTTCCCTAATTAACCACTTACCATAATCTAGACTTATAACATTAATCAAAGAAGGCTGCTAGGATTGCATGTTCCGAAACTAGCCTAAGGTTTAATTCATTTCATCTTTGTGGTTAAGTTAACTATCGTAGGGTTTGAGGGTTAACAAATTAGGGGATCATAATTAATTGGATGTTAATTTTAATGATAATTATTAATAATTAAATGAATAGGTATAGTTAGATCGATTAGTCTTTTAAATATTTTTCTATAAAAACATCTTCTCGTTGTGCTTTGTTAATCAACTTACATTTCAAAATTAAAAACAAAAAAATACAATCTTCTTCCTGCAAACTTCTTCTAGATTTATAAACTATAAAAAAACCCCATACTTTAAACTATTGTTTTAATTCTATTCTATTTTTTTTATAATACCTTTAATAAGTTGTTAAATTCACTTCCTCCTTTGAGATACGACCTTGGTCAGCCACTCTACTACACCTAAGTACCCCAAAAACCACTAATCATTTGAGGGCGCCCACGAAAGAGATCTTTAAAATTGGTGCCACTTCTAGGGAGGCAAGTAATTTATTCAACCATTTAGAGATATTTCTTTTATTTTTCATTTTATTATTTTCTTCACCACTCTCTTTCATCTTTCCCCTTTCTCAAGTTTTCATTTTTTTTCATCCTCTTCTTTTCTTTTTGGACCATCAACTCAAACTTATCATTTTTATTATGGTCCAATTTTCCTATTTTCATTTTTTGATTTATGACATGAACTAATTCCAAGGATCTCTTAGATCTTGACCCTGAGATTGAACGTAGCCTTCGAGCCCGAATCAGACAGTCTCAGTCTACGGGAAGTTTCAATATTCAACCAGTTGGTGAATTCCTCTCTTCTGGAAACATTGAAATTGGAAGAAATTAAAATTCAAACATAAAAGAAGAACCAATAGATGTAAATAATAACAATGATCTAAATAGAACCATTCAAGAATTTGCTGCACCTGATATTAATTATCAAAAAAATTGTATTGCATACCCAAATCTCGAATCAGACTTTGAACTAAAATCTGGGTTAATTCACTTACTTCCAAAGTTTCATGGCCTCTCTGGTGAGGATCCCAATAAACATTTGAAAGAATTTAATATGGTTTGATCAACCCTAAAACCTAGAAATGTCTCTGAAGATCAAATCAAATTAAGATCATTCCCTTTTTCACTTGATGGAGCTACAAAGGATTGGATGTACTATTTACAACCTGAAGATGTAACATGCTGGAATGATTTGAAACGTATTTTCTTACATAGATTTTTTCCAGCATCGAGGCCCATTTCCATTCGTAAGGAGATCTCATAGATCAAGCAAGCACAAGAGGAGTCAATGTATAACTACTGGGAGCGATTCAAGAAGTTTTGTGCAAGCTATCCACATCACCAAATCAGTGAGAAACTCCTCATTCAGTACTTCTATGAAGGAATCAAACCTATGGAGAGGATAATGGTGGATGCCGCAGTAGGAGGGGAATTGGTGGACAAGACACCAGTAGTTGCATGTGCATTGATCGACAAGATGGCCCAAAACTCCCAACAATTTGGCGATAGAGGTACACCACATGTCTGGAGAGTACATCAGGTAAGTCCTTCTCTTGAAATTCATTTGATTGATACCGAGTTGGAAGAATTGACCACTATGGTGAGGCAGATTACTTTGGCTCAAAATACATCCCAACCCACTCCTTCAAGTCCTTGTGGTATTTGCACTGAGACAAGCCACTCAACTGACTGTTGCCCCCAACTACAAGAAACAGAAGATTGTGCAGCAGTATTCCCTGGGAGACCATATTAGCAACAACAACAACCACATCCACAAAAGAGTATGAATCCTTTGTACCAATATTCAACTAAGGGTGGAAGGATAAATCAGACATGAGGTATGGCTTTAGGCAACAACAAAGGTCCCCTTTTCAGCCAAACTTTCAACAGCCTCCACCTTACCAACAGGGTTTCCAAAAACCCCAAAGGATATTCGAAGCTCAAATATCAACAAGTTAGCAACAAGGGAATCTACAATACAAGGTAGACTCTAACACTGATGATCTTTTGAAACAAATTGTTCTTAATCAACAGAATGAGATGAAGAGTCAAGGTTCGGAGTTGAGGGAGTTGAAGACTCAAATGAGCCAGATTTCCACTACCCTCCATGAACTTGTAAGTAAGAATTTCAGAAATCTACCTTCCCAACCCACTCCAAATCCAAAGGGGAATGTCAGTGCCATCACATTGAGAAGTGGGAAGCAAACAAATGATGCTTCTCCACCTATCATTCCACTGGGATTCACCTCAACTCCGGAGAATCCCCATTCCATACCAACTGATGAGCAACCCAAGGATAAAGATAAAGGTAAGAAAAATATTGATGATGTTCCTCCTAAACCTCTTCCCTTTCTAAATAGGGTTGTTCAAACCAAGAATATGGTTGAAGAGGCGATGCAAAAAGAGGTTTTGGACACATTCAAGCGTGTTGAGATCAACATCCCTATACTTGAAGCCATTAAACAAATCCCAAGGTATGACAAATTCTTAAAAGAAATTTGAACCAATTGAAGAGGGATCAAGGTAAATAAGAGGATAAATCTTGGAAGGAATGTGCTAACACTCATTACACCAACTCTAGCAATGCCGACAAAGTGAAAGGATCTAGGGACATTCACCATCCCATGCACCATAGGGGAGTTTCACTTTTCGGATGCACTTTGTGATTTGGGAGCTTCCATAAATGTGATGCCTCACTCTGTATTATCTTCTTTGCAGGTTGGTGAGATAAAGCCGACAAGAATAGTGGTGCAGTTGGAAAATAGAGCTACAACATATCCAGTGGGAGTCCTTGAGGATGTACATGTTCGGGTAAGAGACATGATCTTCCTAGCAGATTTCTATGTGCTTAACATGGAGGATGATCAGTTAAGTTCTCATGCTCCCATTATATTAGGTACAACCTTCCTCAAAACGGCAAAAAATATCATAAATGTCAATGAGGGTACACTTTCCATGGAATTTGGGGATGAAGTTGTGATATTTAATGTTATGGATTCCATGAAGTACCCCTCATAGGATCATTCTGCATTTGTTATCTCCCATTTTGAACCACCAAGTAAAAACCCCATGGAAATTGATTGTTCTATGCTTAGGGATATTATGAGTATTGGTTCTAGTTTGATGTCTAAGAGTACTTCCACACCTATTTCTAATGCACAAGACTCTCTAAGATTTGATTTTGAAATGGAATCATATTCTGATTTTGATCATGTGAACTCTAATTATGACATGGCTGTTGAGTATGCTGATGAATTTGATGCTTTATTCTCTGATTGTGATGATTTCTATTCTGATACTGATGCTCTTTGTGCACATATTTCAGTTCCTTCTATGTCTCTATCCATACACCACCCCCTACACTGGAACTCAAGCCATTGCCACCAAATCTCAAATACTCATACTTGTTAAGTGGTGAAAAATTACCTATTATCATTGCTAACAATCTCCCTTTTGAACATAAAGAAAAACTTTTGAATCTTTTGAGGGAGAACATCAGGGCAATCAGGTGTACCTTGGCTGACATATTAGGTATTAGCCCCTCCATTTTCATGCATAGGATTCTTTTGGAGGATGGGGATAAACCGGTGAGGAAACCACAAAGGAGACTCAATCCAACCCTTCTAGAGGTTGTTAAAAAATAGGTTGAAAAATTTCTTGAGGTAGGTATAATTTATCCCATTTTAGATTCTCAGTGGGTAAGTCCTATTCAGGTTGTGCCTAAGAAAAGTGGTGTTACCATTGTTAAAAATTAGAAACACGAGTTAGTTCCAATGAGGGTGCAAAACAATTGACACGTGTGTATTGATTATTGGAAACTAAATCAATCTACTCACAAGGACCATTTCCCCCTCCTATTTATTGATCAGATGCTTGAGAGACTTGCTGGGAAAACACATTATTGTTTCTTGGATGGATTTTCTAGATATTTTCAGGTTCCTATTGCTCCGGAGGATCAGGAGAAGACAACATTCACTTGTCCTTTCGGTACGTTTTCCTACAGAAGGATGCCATTTGGACTTTGCAATGCCCCAGGTACCTTCTAGAGATGCATGATGAGTATTTTTTCTGATTTTATTGAGGCCTGCATGGAGGTATTTATGGATGATTTTACAGTATATGGGTCTTCATTTGATGAATTTCCAAGTAGTTTGGGAAAGGTGTTGAATCATTGTATTGAGAAGAATCTGGTCCTGAACTTTGAAAAGTGTCATTTCATGGTAGAGCATGACATTGTCTTAGGGAATGTAGTGTCAAAACATGGGATAAAGGTTGATAGATCTAAGATAGACATTATTTCATCCTTACCCTATCCTTCATGTGTGCGTGATGTTAGATCTTTCCTAGGGCATGCAGGATTTTATTGGCGATTCATCAAAGATTTTAGTAATATTGCTCTTCCTATGTCACGATTACTTCAAAAGGATTATGATTTTGTGTTTGATGATTATTGCAGGACTTAATTTGATGAGCTAAAGAAGTGTCTGACCACTCCACCTATCATACATCCCCCATGGTGGGAGATTCCTTTTGAGCTTATGTGTGATGCCTCCAACTTCATGGTTGGAGCCGTCTTATCTCAGAGGGTGGAGAGACATTCACACGTGATCGCCTATGCATTGATGACACTGGATTTAGCCTAATCAAATCACATAACCATGGAAAAGAAGTTTCTTGCTATCATATTTTCTTTAGATAAATTACATTCATATTTATTGGGATCTAAAGTAGTTTTTTTTCTGACCATGTAGCTCTGAGGTACCTCTTGAAGAATCCAGATGCAAAGCCCAGGCTGATCCGATGGATTCTCCTTCTTCAAGAATTTTATATTGAGATAAAGGACAAAAAGGGTTCAGAAAACTTGGTGGTGGACCACATGAGTAGGCTTACTCACACACTAGAGGATGACACCTTGGACCAGGTACCACTTCGGGACACTTTCCCCGATGAGCATCTCTATACCATCTCAGGTATGCATCCTTGGTATGCTGATTTAGTTAATTACATTGTTGACTCTGAAATCCCAGTAAATTTGAAGAAGCATCAAGTCCAAAAATTAAAAAGTGAGTCCAGGTTTTATGTGTGGGATGATCCTTACCTCTAGTGCATGTGTAGTGACCAAGTCATTAGGAGGTGTGTTCCTGATCATGAGTTTGAGTCTATTTTGCATTTCTGTCATACACTTGCTTGTGGTGGACACTTTGGACCCCAACAGATAGCTAGGAAAGTTTTGGACTCTGGATTATATTGGCATAGCTTATTCCATGATGCCCATGTGTTTTGTAAGTCATGCTCTCATTGCTAACACACTGGGAACATTTCTAGGAGACATGTGATGCCCCAAAAACCCATAATATTCTGTGAGATTTTTGATGTATGGGGCATTGATTTTATGGGTCCTTTTCCTAGTTCATTTGGATTTTTGTATATTTTGGTTGCTGTTGATTATGTGAGTAAATGGGTGGAGGATAAGGCCACCAGGACTGACGATTCTCATGTTGTTGTGGACTTTGTCAAAGTACAAATTTTTTGTAGGTTTGGAGTACCAAAGGCCATCATCAGTGACCAAGGGACACACTTCTGCAATCGGAATTTTTATTCCCTTCTTCGGAAGTATGGGGTGACACAAAAAACATCAACACCATACCACCCTCAAACAAATGGTTAGGCTAAGGTTTCAAATAGGGAATTGAAACAAATTTTAGAGAAAACCGTGCATCCAAATAGGAAATATTGGAGTAAGAGCTCGTATTATGCATTGTGGGATTATAGGACAGCATACAAGACACCCATTGGTATGTCCCCATTTCGGATTGTTTTTGGGAAAGCGTGTCATCTCCCCGTGGAAGTTGAGCATCAGGCTTATTGGGCTATAAAGAAATGCAACATGGATTTGGCCCAAGCTGGAATCCAAAGGAAGCTACAAATTCAAGATCTTGAGGAGATTCGATTGTCTTCATATGAGAACTCAAGGTTCTATAAGGAAAAATCAAAATTAGATCATGATAGAATGATCCAACAAAAGGAGTTTCATGTTGGAGAGAAAGTCCTTCTCTACAGTTCACGACTGAAGCTGATGCCTGGTAAGTTGCGTTCCAGATGGTTAGGTCTTTATGTTGTGACTAATGTTTTTCCTTATGGTGTAGTGTAGATCACACAAGAGGACACAGGAAGGAGATTTACAGTCAATGGGAAATGTTTGAAGAGATACATTGAGGGACTTCCTACTGATGCAGTGGATCTTATCACACTGCATGACCCCATCATCACTTGAGCACATCAGTATGTTCCTAACCCTTTAACTTTTTTTATTCTTTGTCCTATTTAAAATTATACATTTCATGTGCATATATAATCTCATGGGTTCACATTGGGTACAATGTAATATTTTAAGTGTGGGGTAGGGAACCTTTTAGTTTAGTAATTTCAATTGTTTTCTTATTAAAACAAATTGTGTGTTTTTCAAATTTTGTGTGTTTATTTTTCATTTTTTTGTGTGTTTTTGAAACTTTTGAGCTGAAATGATTCTCATCACCTTTTTTAAATCCATATCAATAAGTGAAACAATTTATCCCTCGAAACTAAGCTTAAATGAATGCTGAAATTACTTTGTTTCAAGTTCAAATATTTAGTAATTTCATGAAAAGTACATTGAATTTTGAATCTCATGCCACATCTCACTGTCTTTATATTTGAAATCACTTTCCTGTGAGGATTCTAAACCATTATTTTCATATTCTTTACATTCAACTCACTTATTGAGAGAACCAAACCATGCTTGATTTAACCAAAATTTGATTTATTCCTATCAAAACTTGAGGGTTTGAGGTACTTATTTTTAAATTATTGAGGCATTTGTTTGGTATTAAAGCCCCTATTTCAAAGAATCCTTTTTTATAATGGCCTACCTTGAATATTTAATCCTTTTAGACCTTAGAATCCATGAACATCCTGTTAGGTTAGCCACATTACAAGCCAATTTTCCCTATCCAACCAACTCTTGAAGTGAAATTGCATAATCTAGTTGAGATTAAGTGTGGGGGAAGCTGTCTTGTGTTGTACGACCACATTTTGTGATACTTCAGGTGAAAAATTAAATTCTGAAGAGATGTGTTGGCTACTGAAGAAAAAAATTATATTGAAAGCTGTTCCTTTCTGGAGCTTTCATGATAAAAGAAGCTGTGCCTTTTTGGAGCTTCTAATAGAGGGGGAAAGCTGTGCCTATCTAAAGGTTTTAAGAAAATCATGTTCGAGAAGATTGACATTTTTACTACTGAAATGTTGAATGGTGTACACATTCCTTTATTTTTCATGATGATGAACATGAATCAATGCTATGTCGATTGAGGAGGATACCATATTTAAGTGAAAATTAGATTAATGCAATAGTGCTTCAAAAAGAGTCAAGCCCTCCTCATTCAGCCTCAGAATTTTTTCACATATAAATCCTACCAATCGAAAGCCACAAAACAACCCTAAAAAGTAATCATGATAAACATATATCTTTGACTCACATCGGGTAGCGATGTATGAATTTATCAAGCCTATGGTGACCCTTGTATGATTTTGGATGAGAAAGACATAGTAAAAAAAATGACATTTGTGTGATAAGAGAAAATTCAAGTGAGGTAAGTGTTTTGTGCATGGGAGGATAAATAAAGTAGAAATATATTGAATGATATAAATTAAGAACTTGAAATAATAGTTTTTTATGAGGCATGATATCTTTTTTTTCTTGGTGTGGAATTGTTGAATCTCAAGGATATGTGTTTTAAAATTGGTTTTGATTTGATATTGATGTTTACTTGATATGAGGTTTTGCCCAGGAGTGCAAAAGGGTAAGTGCGGGGGAGTTGATAAAACACTATTTTGTTGAATATTTTATTGATAATAAATGATATAATTTCCTCACATTGTGCTAAATATATTCATTTGTTAAATATTTGGGATTAGATCATTCATTTGAAAATTTGATGAAAATTCTAGTTTTACCCTTTTAAAATGTACTGTAGTATTTTAAAGATAAATATTTTAATATTTATTATTTGAACTTAATATTTTTTAACAGTGTTCCTAACTTAATTTTCTAAAACTTTTATTCAGGACACTAGAGATAAAGAGTGCATTTGGATGGAGTAAATGGACCATTAATCCAATGGTGGGCTGGTCTCGGCAGAATGGACATGAGTTCTATATTTGGGCCATAAATTCTTCATACCTACTTGGATCAGGCCCAAATTTTGAGAGGATATACATGACTCATTTTATCACGGATAATAATTCTGGAAGGATATCTTATTCACGCCTTTTTGTGGTAAAATTGGCGGTTCAAGTTGGCATAAAATATTTGGCCAAGATTCCCCATTCACACTTGAAACCACTTTGAACCTAGCCTTCCCACCACTCAATAAATTGATATTTTTCTCATTTGGTGAGGTTGGGACGTGCATTGGGAAGTTTAATGCAGAAGAGAAGAGGTTTGACTCCAATTATCCAACCATTGTAAGAGGGGTATCTCTTGAAGCAAGGATCCCCTCATCAAGCCCTCCTCTCCTCCCCCTTCTTCTTTATGTTGTAATGATTTTCTTCTTTCAATAAACTCTTAGTTTGTCTTCCATTTATTCTATTATTTTCAAATTTCTTCTTATCTTAATCTCTCTATTTGGGTTGGAAATCAAGAGTGTAAATGAGATTGGGTTATACCTTTTATAAACCATTGCAAATGCAAAATGTTTCTACGATGACTACACCGCTCATGGAAGAGTAGTTTTTTTATGTAATCGATCTAATTCTCACCTCCTTCATTAAATTATTTTGAATAAATGAGATAATGTAATTATAATAATATGATATATTAATTGAGTTTTAATTTAAATAAAATTAATCAATAAATTGAACA
Source organism: Viscum album (assembly GCA_963277665.1). Taxonomy (NCBI): domain Eukaryota; kingdom Viridiplantae; phylum Streptophyta; class Magnoliopsida; order Santalales; family Viscaceae; genus Viscum; species Viscum album. The sequence continues at coordinate 1,183,862,071 of OY728135.1, forward strand.
ATTTACATAAAAACACGCGAGGTCGAGATTTTGTGTAAATTATGAGAGTGCAAACTTAATCTGTGAAACCAAGTCACATGGGATAAATTTGTAGAGTTCAAATATCATCCCTAAACTCAATTAATACTCATTTACAGAGTGTATTTGTTCCCTAATTAACCACTGAATATAAGCTATACTTAGAACATTAATCAAAGCAGGGTGCTAGGATTGCATGTTCCAAAACTAGCCTAGGGTTTAATTCATTTCATCTTTGTGGTTAAGTTAAATCCCGTAGGGTTCGAGGGTTAACAAATTAGAGGATTATAATTAATTGGATGTTAATTTTAATGATAATGATTAATAAGTAAATGAATAGGTAGATTTAGATCGATTATGTCTTTTAAATATTTTTCTATAAAAACATCTTCTCATTGTGCTTTGTTAATCAACTTACATTTCAAAATTAAAAACAAAAAAAATACAATCTTCTTCCTGCAAACTTCTTCTAGATTTATAAACTATAAACAACCCCCATAATTTAAACTAGTGTTTTAATTCTATTTTATTTTATTTTTTAGAATAACTTTAATAAGTTTTTAAATTCACTTCCTCTTTTGAGAGACTACCTTGGTCAGCCACTTTACTGCACCTAAGTACCCAAAAAACCACTAATCATTTGAGGGCACCCACGACAGTGCTCTTTCAAATAAAGGTGAGACACTTTGAGTGGTGTCAGCCACACCGCACCTTGGATTGAGGTGGGGTTGACTCATACACGTCACATACGACCCATAGATCGTTTTACTAAAGTATCAACACAATCCGAATACGTTTGGTCAGTTTTCTGTATGCTAGTTGTTTTTACTTAAAATGATGTCCATTTTAAACAAAAGAGAGACAGTTAGAGTGATACCGGCCACACCGCACCTTGGATTGAAGCGGGGTTGACTCGTACACGTCACATATGACCCATGGATCGTTTTCCTAAAGTTTCAACAGAATCAAAATGGTTTTGGTCAGTTTTCCGTATGTCAGTTGTTATTTTCACTTAAAATGTTGTCCATTTTAAAAAAAAGAGAGACACTTTGAGTGGTGTTAGCCACACCACACCTCGGATTGAGGTAGGGTTGAATCATACATGTCACATATGACCCATGTATCATTGTCCAAAATTTTCAATATAATCCGAATGCATTTGGTTGGTTTTTCGTATGTCATTTGTTATTTTCACTTAAAATGATGTTCATTTTAAACAAAAGAGAGACACTTTGAGTGGTTTCGGATACACTATGCTTCATATTGAGGTGGGGTTGACTCGTACACATCACATATGACCCATGGATCGTTGTCCTAAAGTTTCAATAGAATCCGAATGTGTTTGGTCGGTTTTCCGTATGTCAGTTTTTTTTCACTTAAAATGATATCCATTTTAAACAAAAGACATACACTTGGAGTGATACCAGCCACAATGTGCCCCAAATTGAGGCGGTGTTGACTTGTACACATCACAGATGACTCATGAATCATTTTCATAAAGTATCAACAGAATCTAAATGCGTTTGGTCAGTTTTCCGTATGTCAGTTGTTGTTTTCACTTAAAATGTTTTCCATTTCAAATAAAGGTGAGACACTTTGAGTGGTGTCAGCCAAAACAAACCTATTATTGAGGAGGGGTTGACTCATAAATGTCACATATAACCCATGGAACATTTTACTAAATTATCAACACAATCCGAATAGGTTTGGTTGGTTTTCCATATGCCAGTTATTTTTACTTAAAATGATGTCCATTTTAAACAAAAGAGAGACAGTTAGAGTGATATCGGCCACACCACGCCTTATATTGAGGATAGGTTGACTCTTAAACGTCACATATGACCCATGTATCATTTTCATAAAGTTTCAATAGAATCCGAATGCGTTTGTTTAATTTTCTGTATGTCAGTTGTTGTTTTCACTTAAAATGATGTCAATTTTAAACAAAAGAGAAACACTTTGAGTGGTGTAGGTCACACCGCACCTGATATTGAGTTGGGATTGAATTTTACACACCACATATGACCCATGGATCATTTTCCTAAAGTATCAACATAATCTGAATGCGTTTGGTCGGTTTTCCGTATGCCAGTTGTTTTTACTTAAAAGCGTATCCATTTTAAATAAAAGGACACTTTGAGTGGTACCGGCCACACCATGCCTCTTATTGAGGATAGATTGAATCATAAACATCACATACAACCCATGTATCATTTTTCTAAAGTATCAACAAAATCTTAATATGTTTGGTTGGTTTTCCGTATGCCAGTTGTTTTTACTTAAAATGATGTCCATTTTAAACAATAGAGAGACAATTAGAGTGATACCAGCCACAAAGCATCTCGTATTGAGGCAGGGTTGACTCTTACATGTCAAATATGACCCATGTATCATTTTAATAAAGATTAAATACAATTAAAATGCATTTGGTTGGTTTTTCGTATGTCAGTTGTTGTTTTCACTTAAAATGATGTCCATTTTAAACAAAAGAGACACACTTTGAGTGGTGTCGGCCACACCACGCCTCTGATTGAGGCGGTGTTGAATATTACATGTCAAATATGACCCATGGATCATTTTACTAAATTTATAATAGAATCCTAATGCATTTGGTTGGTTTTCCGCATGTCAATTGTTGTTTTCACTTAAAATGATGCTCATTTTAAACAAAAAAGAGACACTTTGAGTGGTTCCAGCCACACCATACTTTGAATTGAGGCAGGATTAACTCATAAACATAAAATATGACCCATGGATCGTTTTACTAAATATTCAATAGAATACTAATTCATTTGGTCAGTTTTCCGTATGTCAGTTGTTGTTTTCACTTAAAATGATGTCCATTTTAATCAAAAGACATACACTTGGAGTGATACCGGCCACACCGTGCCCCAGATTGAGGAGGGGTTGAATCTTACACATCACAAATGACCCATGGATCATTTTAATAAAGTATCAACATAATAAGAATGCGTTTGGTCGGTTTTCTGTATGCCAGTTGTTGTTTTCACTTAAAATCCTGTCCATTTCAAATAAAAGTGAGACAGTTTGAGTGGTACCAGCCACACCAGCCCTCATATTGAGGTGGGGTTGACTCATAAACGTAACATAGGACTCATGGATCATTTTACTAAAGTTTCAATAGAATCCAAATGCCTTTGGTCAGTTTTCTGTATGTCAGTTGTTGTATTCACTTAAAATGATGTCCTTTTGAAACAAAAGAGAGACACTTTGAGTGGTTACGGCCACACCACGCCTCGGATTGAGGCGGGGTTGAATCATACACGTCAAAAATGACCCATGGATCATTGTACTAAAGTTTAAATAGAATCCGAATGTGTTTGGTTGGGTTTCCATATGTCAGTTGTTGTTTTCACTTAAAATGATGTCCATTTTAAACAGAAGAGACACACTTTGAGTGGTGTCGACCACAAAGAACCTCGAATTGAGGCGGGTTTGACTTTTACACATCAAATATTACTCATGGATCCTTTTTCTAAAGTATCAATAGAATCTGAATGCGTTTGGTTAGTTTTTTGTATGGCAGTTGTTGTTTTCACTTAAAATGATGTTCATTTTAAACAAAAGTGAGAAACTTTGAGTGGTTTCGGCCACAACACACTTCTTATTGAGGCAGGGTTGACTCTTACATGTCACATATGACCCATGGATCATTTTACTAAAGTTTTAATATAATTCGAATGCATTTGGTTGGTTTTACGTATGTTAGTTGTTGTTTTCACTTAAAATGATGTCCATTTTAAACAAAAGACATACACTTGGAGTGATAACGGCCACACCGTTCCCTAGATTGAGGTGGGGTTGACTCTTAAATGTCAAAAATGACCCATTTATTGTTTTCCTAAAGTATCACCACAATCCGAATGCATTTGGTCAGTTTTCCTTATGCCAGTTGTTGTTTTCACTTAAAATCCTGTCCATTTCAAATAAAAGTGAGACAGTTTGAGTGGTTCCAACCACATAGACCCTCTTATTGAGGAGGGGTTGACTCGTACACATCACATATGAACCATGGATCGTTTTCGTAAAGTATTAACATAATTCGAATGCCTTTGGTTGGTTTTACCTATGTCAGTTTTTGTATTCACTTAAAATGATGTCCTTTTGAAACAAAAGAGAAACACTTTGAGTGGTGCCGGCCACACCACACCTCATATTGAGTCAGGGTTGAATCATACATGTCACAAATGACCCATGGATCATTTTTATAAAGTATCAATATAATCCTAATGCGTTTTGTTAGTTTTCTGTATGCCAGTTGTTTTTACTTAAAAGCGTATCCATTTTAAACAAAAGAAAGATACTTTGAGTGTTACCATCCACACTGTGCCTCAGATTGAGATGGGGTTGACTCGTACATGTCACAAATAACCAATGGATCCTTTTTCTAAAGTATCAATATAATCTGAATGCGTTTGGTTGGTTTTTCGTATGGCAGTTGTTGTTTTCACTTAAAATTATGTTCATTTTAAATAAAAGAGAGACACTTTGAGTGGTTCCGGACACAACGCACTTTGGATTGAAGCAGGGATGACTCATACACATCATATATGACCCATGGATCGTTTTCCTAAAGTTTCAATAGAATCTGAATGTGTTTGGTCAGTTTTCTATATGTCAGTTGTTGTTTTCACTTAAAATGATGTCCATTTTAAACAAAAGGCATACACTTGGAATGATACCAGCCACACCATGCCCCGGATTAAGGCAAGGTTGACTATTACATGTCAAAAATTACCCATGGATCATTTTCCTAAAGTATCAACACAATCTGAATGTGTTTGGTTGGTTTTCCGTATGCCAGTTTTTGTTTTCACTTAAAATCCTGCCATTTCAAATAAAAGTGAGACATTTTGAGTGGTTTCAGCCACACCGGCCCTCATATTGAGGCGGAGTTGACTCATAAACGTCACATATGACCCATGGATCATTTTCCTAAAGTTTTAACAGAATAATAATGCCTTTGGTTAGTTTTCTGTATGTTAGTTACTGTATTCACTTAAAATGATGTCCTTTTGAAACAAAAGAGAGACACTTTGAGTGGTTTCGACCACACCACGCCTCGGATTGAGTCAGGGTTTACTCGTACACATAAAAAATGACCCATGGATCATTTTCCTAAAGTATCAACACAATACTAATACGTTTGGTTGGTTTTCTATATGCCAGTTGTTTTTACTTAAAAGCGTATCCATTTTTAAAAAAAGAAAGACACTTTGAGTAGTACCGGCCACACCGTACCTCAGATTGAGACAGGGTTGACTCATACACGTCAAAAATGACAAGTGGATTCTTTTCCTAAAGTATCAACATAATCCTAATGTGTTTGGTCGGTTTTCCGTATGGAAGTTGTTGTTTTCACTTAAAATGATGTTCATTTTAAACAAAAGAGATACAATTTGAGTGGTGCCGGCCACACCTCACTTTGTATTGAGGTGGAGTTGACTCATACATGTTAAAAATGACCCACAGATCATTTTAATAAAGTTTAAATAGAATTCGAATGCGTTTGGTCAGTTTTTCGTATGTTAGTTGTTGTTTTCACTTAAAATGATATCCATTTTAAACAAAAGAAATACACTTGGAGTGATACCGGCCACACCGTGCCCCGTATTGAGGTGGGGTTGACTTATACATGTCACAAATGACCCATGGATAATTTTCCTAAATTATCAACACAATCCAAATGCGTTTGGTTGGTTTTCCGTATGCCAGTTGTTGTTTTCACTTAAAATCCGGTCTATTTCAAATAAAAGTGAGACAGTTTGAGTGGTTTCGACCACACCGTCCCTCATATTGAGGCGAGGTTGACTCTTACACGTCACATATGACCCATGTATCATTTTCCTAAATTTTCAACAGAATCCGAATGCCTTTGGTCATTTTTTTGTATGTCAGTTGTTGTATTCACTTAAAATGATGTCCTTTTGAAACAAAAGAGAGACACTTTGAGTGGTGCCGGCCACACCGCACCTCGGATTGAGGCAGGGTTGACTCTTACATGTCACAAATGATCCATGGATCATTTTCCTAAAGTATCAACACAATCTGAATACGTTTGGTCGGTTTTCTGTATGCCAGTTGTTTTTACTTAAAAGCGTATCCATTTTAAACAAAAGAAAGACACTTTGAGTGGTACAGCGGTGCGTTGATCCGGTCCAGAAACATCCGTGGGGCAACATCTTCCATCCAGGAGTGAAGGGAGCGGGAGGAGGTGGGAAAAAATTCCGGCTATATCCTCCCTCCCCATTAACTATGGGTGGGTAATGTATCTAAAACTCTATCTAGTTATCATACATCGAATTCTGACAGGACTGCGAACCACCGCGGGGTGTCATCCTGGAGAAGGGCCAAATCACGGCATTACTGTGGCGTAATCGCGACATGACTGCGGTGTGACCACGGCGTGACCACGACATGACCGTGGCATGACCGCGATATGTTGGCCCGGTCCAGCGACAACCGCAGGGCTGCATCTTTCGGCCAGGAGTGAAGGGAGCAGGAGGAAGCGGGGAAACATTCCACCTGTCGGCTCCCTCCCCATTAACTATGGGTGGGTAATGTATCTAAAACTCTATCTAGGTATCATACATTGAGTTCCGACAGTACTACAAACTGCCGCAGGGTGTCATCCTAGAGCAGGGAAAAATCACGACATTACAACGACGTGACTGCGGCGTGACCGCGGCGTGACTGTGGCGTGTTGTCCTGGTCTCGTGACATCCGTGGGGTATCATCTTCCAGCCAGGATTCCAAATAAATCCTATGTAATTGTCTTTCACATTATAGAAACCGATCTTATGTTATAAAAAACAGACTCTTGATTTGGGATTGTGGTATGATAAAGATATATATTTTATATTCATTGTTTTTAAAAGTGGTACTAGGTAGTTGAAACTACTGATTGAGAGTCAAATTATGCAGGTGTATTACTTATCAATGGAATATGAATTTCTTGGAACTCTAATAATAAAACTTCATTCACCTTGAGAACAATAGAATTTGAGTATGTTTTAACATCTCAGGATGCAACCCAAATCTTATGGGAGAATTCATATATGTAAAAAATTAGATATGCATCGAGGCTAGAAAAACACCCCAAATAGTGTTAAGATGAAGCTTATGGTGGGGATCACCATAAGCCTGACAAGTGTTAAACAATGACACCATTAGTGTTTTTAGATATATAGGCTTGGGTAAACACCAAAAGGGGTGTCCAAGAGGCCAGGCAAACACCCGACACGGGTTTCACCACAAGATAAGGTCACAACGGACATGATATAACAAATAAACTATTTAATATGTTATAACAAGGGATTGTTGGAAGGTTTTAGTGAGCAGCACAATGACGCAACGTCTAAAGGGAACCGAAATGACGAAAAAGAATCATACACCTTAAACTATCACGGTGAGTTTTCCCAGACAGTGCACCTCCATTGGAGGGGTTTTATTATAAAAACATGACTTTATTTATCAAATAAAACAATTATATTAAAGAACACTTATTCAAGATATGCAATTCAATATAATTAAGCAGAATTAATAAATAAGCTAAATTCAATTTAAAGCATTCTTAAATTAAAGAGGCTATGAGAGGGACTCTACCTCAAGGTGGAACCAAGCCATCCACTTCGGATCTTGGAGATTTATAACTAAAACTTGCTGCTCCTCCACTGGGTATACACACCTTCACACACATCCAAGGACACCTAACCCCTATGCACACACCTGCATGGCCATGAGCATGTGCAAGGGGATCCTTGCACATATGCTTATATGCATATATCAGTCTCCACTCACTTGTGTATGCATTTATATATATATACATGGGAACACCTATCCCCATACGTGCATACTCACTGCCATGGGTAACTATACATGTAACGGGGGAACCCACATACATATACTTACCTATACACATGCAGGCGAGTCGCCCTTAACTTGGCGACTCGAAACCAATTAGCAGGGATCAACGCACTACACAAAGGATATTAAGAACCTTAAAACATATGAAGGACGCTACATAACCAGTGAGAAACCAACCAATGGCATTAAAGCCTTACCTAGATTGGAAACGGAGAACCAAATCCACCTGAACCAACACGAAATGATCCAACGCCCTTCCAAAAACATAATATGGAGTCAAAAACACTAAAGCCCAAAATACATGAGGTGCGAGACAAGTAGTAACCATAGAATCTTACCTCAGATCAAAGCCGGTAGACTGAATCAATCTGAACTCCTTCTGGCACCCTTTGCAGAATATAAATACCCTCTGTCCATAGAAAGCAGTCAAAGATCTAAGTGACCAATGCGATAAAGAAAATAAAATAAAAACTAAACTAAAACATACCTATCACCTGCGACTAGACCTGTCACCGCCCAACATATAAGTACCACAACACCCCATGGGTCAAATCATGTTCCTACAAGCAAAGGGGAAATAGATCAATGTTTCAAAATGATACTATCAAATAGTACATTCCTATTAATTAACAATTACTCTTCCTATTAATGGTATATAATCAATTTGGCCCGAGTTTCAACTTAGTTTGGTTTTGTTCGATACAAGGGATGAGGTCGTATTATTCTTGGTTTTTATGTTTACACTTGATATATTTATTTAAAAATGATTCATTTATTTGGATATTTATTTATGGTTTTAGTTCTCATCCTGTTGCTATGGGGCCTATCCACATGAATAATTCTTGGAATGTAGGGTTCAGTTGAAATTTATGTGCTTTAATGTGATTGATGTCACTAACGATGAGGATTTAGATCAAGTAAAATATTCCTAAAAGGATTGGGCCTTATAGTGATAGGTGTGGAAATTGTACATCTAGAGTTTGATGAGGAAATACTTATGAGGATGGATTAGAATCTTGGTAGGTTCTTAGAGTGGGATGGTCCCTTTGAGTATATAAAATGTATTATGAAAGGTTTTACTTCATTTAATGATTCAAGAGTTCAACTAAAGATATGAAGGATGAGATGCTAGTGTGGGTATTGGGTATTTTTGGACAAATTGGAATTATAATGCCAAGAGGCTTGGTGTGATTTAGCATAGGATGGAACCTAGTTAGTGGGGATGGGTTATAATACATGATTTCGATGAGGTTCTTGACCGGATTATTGAGAATATAATGTAGATGGGTTCGACATGGTGTGCTTTTGTGACTAGGAAAATCATAAGGTGAATAATCCTCTTTTTCTAGTTGGATGATGAGATGTGCATCGAGGCATGGGATAATACTCAAGAGATGAGTCTAGACCATGTGACTGAGAGGATAGAATAGGATAGGTTTGATAGGATTGGGTGAGTGGCCAACCCATGCGAGGATGATACGATGTATGGAGACACTTGGAGACACTTGGGGTTATTTATGCTATCTCATGGAGACACTTGGGGTTATTTAATGACTCCAACATACTCCAGAAATGTTCCCACACAATGTTTTAGAAAAAAAATTCCATCTCATAGAAGACCCCAAAGCTCCTCTATCTTCCAATGTTTCCTCACACTCACACCTCATGGTATTACAGTATACAAGTGATCTATATCAACTAGTCAGGATAGCATCACTACCCTCCATCCGTAGAAAGAAGTAAAATACCTAAGTGGACAATGTAATAAAGAAAATAAAATAAAAACTAAAAAAAAATACCTGTATCCTATGACTATACATGTCACTTCCCAATATATAAGAACCACACTGTCCCATGGGTCAAATCATGTTCCTGCAAGCAAGGGGGAAACATTTCCATTTAATAATATCTTCATTTTTTTATTATGTTCTTTATATATAACGTTGTTGGAAACACCATACTAGTACACTTAGACATTGAATATGCACCTATGCTACATTAGTTGAGTTGAAGATTGTAGACATAACCCTTCTAGAACCCTGTCGCGTCACACCGCGATCCGAGATTGACTACTATGGTGAATAATAACTGATGCATCATAAAATGAAATTTAGCATAGATTGCCCTTGTGTCTTAAATAACTCTCCTGCTAGCATCCACCATTCGCCGGTAAATTTTGAACTTGGTCTATAACGCATTCAAACAAAATTAATACATATATCAATCCAAGCATTATCACTCTCAACACCCAATCTTACTAGCCTGTTGAGTGGTTATAATGTAAAATAATTGCAGAGAAAGTGGTTGCTGTGTTGGGGATTGGAAAAACTGTAACATCACAACATTTATTTAAGTAAAATTTCTATTTAAATTAACATGAATGTAATAATGCAATGTTTAGAGTCTGAAAATACTCTTGAATGTAAACAACAATAACATAACAACTTAGTTGTTAAACTCAATAGGGGTGTAAAAATGGCCCGATGCCTGGCATGGACCTGGATAGTCTGTGAGACATATTTCTTACAATGGGCCCAACCCAAGTAGTGTTTAGGGCAAGACTCGAACTAGTGAAGGCCCAAAAAATCCAGACCAAACCCAAGCCCAGACCAAGCCTGGACTAGCCCAATTGATAATTTTGTTTAATGTTATTTTAGTTTGATGAATTGTAAGTTTACTATATTTATTATTGTTAATTTATCTTATTTTTTACATTTTAAATTTTTTAAAAGACTTGGAATGGGACCAGACCCAAACTATTGATATGTACCATGCCTCATTACATACCTATTCAGCAATTTGTATAACATACGTCACAACCGACCCCTTTCCATTTATGTTTGCAATTGGGTTGAAGTCATTGGCATTTCATCCCCCCCTCTCCCACCACACCAAACTGTCTAATTTCATACTTATGCCCTTTAATGAGTGACAATGATTCGTTTTCCACGCATTTGAGATTTTGATCTATAAAATATAACTAAACTACTAAAATTTTCTTTTTTTATAACCAATAGACTCCTAAAAAAAGGCCACTCAGAACTCATTATGTTGATTTTTGAACCAAATTTTTGCACATTTCCAAATGCCTACTGAACTTAAAAAGACATTTTTCACCATTAACAGTCCAATAGATCCTCCTACTCCTATACCTCTCATCACATGCAATATCCATGATCCAACTATTTCAATTACAAGCATCATGGGAACAACTAAACCATTAATTTCACATTTGAATGAACAAAAAAATAACATGGTTGAGATAGACCTATGAAGAATTAATAGATGAATTTTTTTGGCCATCCGGATTGTACAAAAAAATGAAAAAATGGAAAATTAGGATTACACCTAAACCATAATCAAATAATCAACTAAATATCCACAAACACAGAAACCAAGATATTAGACGTTAGGAGAGGTCAGGTCTACCTCAAATGGGTATTTCAATGCATTGATTTGGAAAAGATTTACCTCTAACTATTGGGGGACAGGGGTCAACCCCAACAATATTATTGCCCAGGCAGGAGGAGAGGGAGCTGAGAGAGGGGGACGTCCCGTGGGGTGTTCGGCCATGGGGGGTCTCGTACGTGACTGGAGAGGGGGTCTGGGGACATTGGAGGAGGAGATTGAGCCAAGAGGGGAGGAGGATGTCTCTAAGAGAGGGAGATGAGAGGGGAGGGGGGAACGTCGCCAGGAGATGAGAGGGGAGGGTGATGTCGTCGTCGGAGAAGAAGCCTAGAAGGGAAGGGGAACGTCGCTGGAGGAGAGGGAGGGGGTCGGGAGGCGGAGGCTAGGAGGCGGAGGCGGAGGCCAGGAGGAGGTCAAGTTCGGGGAGGGGAGGAGTGCACATGGATGAAATGTCACGAGGGAGGGATCCCTAAATTGGGTATAATTTTTCCCAATGGTTAATAAAAACTATGGGTAATAGTTCTCTTTCCCAATAGTTTTCTTAAACTATTGGGAAAACCCAACATAAAACAGCCTATGCCAATGGTTTACTAGAACCGTTGGTATAGGTTCTTTTTCCCAATGGGTTTTCTAAACCATTGGGAAAAAAGTGTTAGTATAGGCTCGATTTCCTATAGTGCCCACTGGCGGTTCTGTTCTCATAATCTCTTATCTTGGAGATTACCAAGTGCGAACTTCATGAGAGGAAGTCTCATCTACTTACGAGTACTCACACCTGATGGTCTGCATGCTATGTGTACCATAATATTATGTCATCTAACCATAGAACTATATTTAAGAATACTGTTATAGCATTTTCAAGGTTCTCATCATTGTGGGGAACTACCATGAACTTATCAATGCAACAAATACTCTATAACATTATTATATCATAGTCATGCAGAACAATGAAAAATATATAATAAGATGTTTAATATTTAAATACATTAAATATCCATGTAATCAAAGTACAAAAAGTTGGTTCTAGGATACCAACTCTAACAAACTACCACCTAGACTAGAGCCAACTACCTACAACTTTCAGTCCGCTAGACCTCACATAATGATCATGTTTCTATTGAGTCAAGGATTTATTTAAGGGGTCCGCCATGTTGTGTTTCATAGAAATATTGCTCACTGAAACTTCACCTCTCTGAGAAAAATCCCTCAATATATGATACTTCTGAAGTATGGGCTTCATTCTCTGATGTGACCTTGGATCTTTTGCGAGACCCACCGCTGTAGTATTATCACAGTATAGTGTGATGTGATCTTTATTACTAGGTATCACATCAAACTACTAGGTGAAACTTCACATCCAAACTGTTTCTTTAGTTGCCTCAGAAGCTATGATATATTTGGACTCTACTATAGAATTTGCGACCACACTCTGCTTTGAGCTTTTATAGCTCATTGCACCTCCATTCAAAGTGAAGATGTATCCCGTTTGCAACTTCATGTCATCTTGATCAGTTTGGAAAATAGAATTTGCATATCCTCTGATGACTGGTTTCTCATCTCCTCCATAAACCAGGAACATATCCTTAGTATGCCTCAGATAATTTAGGATAGTCTTGACAGCCATCCAATGGCAGTCACCTAGGTCATCTTGATATCTGCCTACCACACTTAATACATAGGCGACATCTAGCATAGTACATAGAATAACATACATGACTGAACCAATCGCTGATGCATATGGAGTCCTTACCATTATATTTATTTCCTCATGTGTCTGAGGACACATTTTCTTGGAAATATGAATTCCATGTGATGCTAACAATAATCCCCTCTTGGATTTTTCCATACTGAATCTCTTAAGTATATTATCAATGTATGTACTTTGAATTAGGCCCAGAAATATCTTGGATCTATCACGATGGATCTTGATCCAATAATATATGCTGCCTTGCCCAAGTCCTTCATAGAGAAGCATTGATTCAACCATGCCTTAATAGGCTGTAAGATTGGTACGTTTCCAATAAGTAATATGTCATCAACATATACTATTAGTAAAATGACTACACTCCTACTAAACCATTTGTAGACACAAGGCTCACATTCATTCTTAATAAAACCAAATTTCGTTATGGCTTCATCAAAATGAATGTTCCATGACCTGGATGCTTACTTTAATCCATAAATGAATTTTTGTAACTTGCATGCTTTATTGGAATCCTTTAGAGTCATAAACCCTTCAGGTTGTGTCATGTAGACATCTTCATAAATGTTCCCATTAAGTAAGGATGTTTTGATATCCATTTTCCAAATCTCATAGTCATGATAAGAAGCAATAGACAATAGAATTATAATGGATTTTGGCATTGCAACTGGTGAAAAGGTTTCATCATAGTCAATGCCTTGACACTGTTTGAACCCTTTTGAAACTAGTCGTGCCTTATAGGTACTGACTTGTCCTTCCATGTCCAGTTTCTTTTTGAATACCCATTTTCAACCAATAGGCCTTGCATCAATTAGAGGATCTACCAAAATCCAGACTTGGTTTTGGTACATGGAATCCATTTTAGAATTCATGTCTTCTTGCCACCTGGAAACTTCTGTTCCACTTACTGCTTCCTTTCAAGTCATAGGATCATTATTATCAACTAATAATCAGTCAAAATCCTCAGTAACTAAAAAAACATACCGTTCCAGTTCCCTAACCTCTCTTGTACTCCTAAACAGTTCTTATGTCTCTGGAATAGTTCTTTCTTCCACGGGGCTTTGTGGAATCTGCTCCTGTACCAACTCTTGTATACCTTGAGCCTCAACTTCATCGAAGTCTATCTCGATCCCACTATATCTTTTGGAGATGTGCTCCCTCTCAAGGAATATGGCATGTCTATCCACTATAACCTTTTTCTCTGAGGGGTTGTATAGGTAATATCCCCTTGTTTCCTTGGGGTATCATATTAAGGTACACTTGTGTGCCTCATGGTGAAATTTTGTTAACTGAAGAGGACTTAACAAATGCATTGCTTCCCCACACATGTAGATTTGATAACATGACTTTATTTCCACTCTATAACTCATATAGAATACCATTTATCAATTTACTTGGTACTTGGTTTAGTATATACACCGCTGTTTGTAATGAATATCCCCAAAAGGATAATTGAAGACTTGCATGACTCATCATTGATCTCACCATGTTCAACAGGGTGCGGCTCCTCCTTTCGCTCACACCATTCCACTGGGGCGTGTCAGGAGGAGTGTGTTGGGATAAGATCCCAAACTCCTGTAAGTAATCAATGAAGTCTTGATTAAGATATTATCCACCTCAGACTGAGTGGAGTTTCTTAATCTTCTTACTAAGATGGTTCTCAACTTCATTCTTGTATTCTTTGAATTTATCAAAAGAATCCGACTTATACCTCATTAAGTAGATATATCCATATCTAATAAAATAATTAGTAAAATTTATTAAGTATGAGTACCCTCCCCATGATTCAACTGGAAATAGTCCACATAAATCAGTATGAACCAATTCAAGAAGTTATTTAGTCCTTTCACCTTTCCTACTAAATAGGGATTTGGTCATTTTTCCTTGTAAACATGCATGGCATACACCAAGTGGTTTTAGTTTGAAAGAATCTAAATATCCATCTTGATGTAACTTTGTCCAACGTTTCTCGTTTACATAACCTAGCTGGTGATGCCAAAGTTGGGTGTGGTATGAGTCATGTGAAGTATCTTTATTATCGATTACCATTACTTGGTTTGTGTAATCCAACACGTAAAGATCGTTGTATAAATGTTCCTTACCAAAACAAATTCTATCTTTTCAAAAGAAGCAACATTCATTTCCAAACTTGAAAAAAATCCATTCGTGTCTAATTTGGATAGATAAATAATGTTTTTAGTAACAAAAAACACATAACAACAACCCTTTAACACTAAGATCATCCCAATTGGAAATGTGAGGTGGTAACCCCCGACAGCTACAACAACAAGTCTGGATCTATTAGATACTCGCAAATCTACCTCCCCTCAATCAATCTTCTTGAATCTACTTGGTATCTGCATTTGGATACATATGTGAGAACTAAAAGCTATATCTAATACCAAATTTGTAGAAATAGATAGATTTAATTCTATAACAAATGCACTTGAAGATTCCCCTTTATTCTTAGGCTGGGTGGAGTTCTTCTTCCAGTGTCATTTCTTTCCACATGCGAAACAAACAACCTCTTGTTCCCTTGCCTCCCATTTGATCTTCCTTTTCTTGGAAGGTCGTGAAGAAGCTTTGGGCTTAAAGCTCTTCGTCTTCTCTTTCCTCTTATTAACCGTAAGGACAGAAGGCTTTTTTCACTTCATATCTTTGTCCACTTGGCGAATGAGGATAAGAAGATCAGATAGAGACTTCTCAATGTTGTTCATGTTGAAATTGAAAACAAAGTTGGAGAAGATCTAAAGGAGTGATGCGAGAATGAGATCGGTGCCCAATTCTTCGACGAGTTTAAACCCTAGAACCTCCAGGCACTCAATGTAGCCAATGATATTGACTACATGAGGCCTAACTAGGGCACCCTCTCCAAGATTACTCTTAAAGAGTGCCTTGGAGATCTAAAACCTTTCCTATCTTTCTCTCTCCTACTAAAGAACACAGAGGTACTCGAGCATGCTATAAGCATCCATATTTTCATGAGACTTCATGAGCTCACTATACATTGATGATAACATCAAACATTGAATGTTGATTGCATCATTCATATGTTTCTCATAGACCAGGAAATCCTCATCACTCGCCTCTTTAGAAGGTGGATCAGATAATGCTGACTCCAACATGTAAGACTTTCGTTCATGGTGTAGAATAACCCGGAGGTGTCTAAACCATTCCTGGAAGTTACTACCAGTGAATATGTTGTCTTTATCTAGAATTGATCGTAGGGATAGTTTGGTTTAAGATCTTGTCATTTTTATTCTACAAATAAAAGAGAATATCATTAGTACTTTTTTGATTACATTTTATGAGAAATAATAAATTAATTTTATTAAGTCTCCCACTATTTTATCAAGTTCTAATGGCCCTCACCATTGAACTAGGAATGTCTAGTTGCCATGAAATTATAGTGTAAAGGATCCATATTACCCTTCACATAACCCCAACAAGGGTTGGTCAAGCTATTTGAAGGTATTTAGGTAGGTAGGTCTTTTCCAACTATGGGCTTGCAGTTCCTTGATCTGTTGAGTGGACTCCCCAATATTGATATCATGAATTTGGATTTCCTCAACTCTTTCCTCCAATATTACACCAAGTATATCAAGGTATACTCCTCTTTATGTAGTAAGGTTAAGTCAACCCAAAAACTTTCATAAGAGCGTCCTGTATAAAAGTATGTTCCACAACAAGGGTTGGTCAAACACATAGTTTTATTGAGTTATTCCCTTAATCAAGTAACGGAAGGCTTGGTCTGACTTAATATTTTAATTGAGGGATTTTTATCTCTTATGCATGAATTGATTTTTTTTCATTATCACATGCTTGTTAATATTAAGTGGAACTTACTTAAGTGATTAACCATGTCTTGATAATATTTACACATAAGTCCTGGTTTATTTTAGTTCCATCTTGCATGCTTGTTTCATTCATTAATTATGTGACCGCAACAACACATCCATAATGATAAACCATAAAACTGACAGAAATAAAATAAATCAAATGGAATGATCATGAGATTTTCTAATGGTTGAATTATCAAGCATTTGAGAAACTAACCCTAACCTAGGGGATAAACACCTTAAACCTTTTAGGTTCATGTTTACTGCTTTCCACCTGTCCACCTCTGTATCTCCTGGGATTGGTTTTGTCTTGACTCCAGCTTGAACCACCTCTACTATCTTGGGAGTTCCATCCATTATGTATGCTTTTAAACTTACACATAGGTGAGGGGTAAAATGGGGTTTTATATAAAAGAAACCTTGGGCACGCATGCCCTACATATTAATGAGAGGAAGGCTCACAGGCCAAAAAATTTAATATAAATTAAATAAATTAAAAGAAACCATCCACATACAAAGGTCCTGGTCTATCTCATGATCATCCATATATTAAATGATATTTACACATAAATAAAACTAGCATTCAATTATTTAATCGTTCTTGTTTAAGATAAATCACACTCGAATCAATTAATTATCATCTTTAATTAATCAATCCTTTTATCTTAAAACATTTTCTAAATTTCCTTGAAATTCTCATTAATCATAATTTTAAACAAATAAATTCATTTAAAATTATCTTTGTACGTAACTTATACCTTGGAGGCAACTTAGTTAATTTCTGTTCATAACTACCCAATGAGTAAAAATGAACATTATGTAGATGTCAAATTAAACACATAAATATAAAACACCTATCACGTGTTGGGCCTCATCTTTATGCCCTCACCATGGTATACGTCTCAAGGGTTTGTATAATATAACAATAAATTTTAATAAATCTACATAATTTGGATGAGTACATGATATGTAGTTCTAACTACACGACGTGTATTATTGTTCACCGTCCATTTTAAGTACACGCCCTGGGATACGGTGTGTGAGTTCACTTCAGAAATCTACAGAGTACACAACATGTCAAGTGGGCCACACACCATGTAGTATTCGCGTTACATGGTCTCCAGATGGGAAAGCAGTGTATGGGGTACATGGTGTAACCCTAACCTGAAGGGAATACACATCGTGTCCAGTGATCCACAAGGTGTGTAATCCGAAAACTATGTGCCACCTGTTATTTGTCAACACACAAAGTCATTAAGAATTAGACAAACTCCAATGACACAGCTTGGATTGGCGGACTAGACCTGGTGCATTGAACCTTGACTACATAGTGTGTACTACCAAATACACGTTGTGTGTTCTGGTGTTCTATGACCAGAAACCTTTGGAACCTCCAGATGAAATCCTTTATTTTATTTTAATCAAAATCAAAAGAAAATATCATTTCTCTAAGGTGAATGAGAAACGAAAGAGGAGGAACAGATCTTGAGATTCATATTTGTAGAATGATTAACTTGATTTTAAATAACTAAATTATTAAATGCATAAATTATCAATGAAATATTTAAATAATTATAAACTATGATGTAACCACTCTGACACCACTTGTAGGTTCCGAGCGCAGTGTAAGCGTGGTTGGGCTGGCACCCAATTTTAATTTTTACCACAATCAATGATTATTCCAGGATCAATACGATGATGAAAACTAGTCTCCACGGAATAAAATCAAAGATTTAGATAAAGAAGGAAGAGGCCTAAAACTTTTAGAGAGGATCTTGCACATCATTTTTATAATTAATTCAATTTATTTCATAAAGAAAAGAATACTTGGATCTTTGGTATTTTTTTCCATTGATGATGTTGATCGTTTGGAATGACCCTTTCGAATTATCTCATTGCGCTTGTGAGGATCCAAACTAGAATCCATCTAGCGGTGATCCACATGTGCTCTGATGGCCTTCGATCAACACCACTCGTTCTCTAGATGGTAGCACGATGAAGCGAGTGTCTTATGTCGATCATTATTGATCACTTGTTCTTCGACCATGAAGAATGTCTCTCATTTTTAAGAGGGGTGAGAAGAGGATTCAAGAGAGAAATTGTTTAGCTCAACAATTCTCAATTCACCGGGTGTGCAGTTTGGTATATGGCACAATAGACGTACATGTCTATTTATTGACATGGGGATTTAGTTACAATATTTAATTGTGTAACAACAATTAAATACATTCATAACCTTAGAGAAAACCCATGCCATTAATAATAATACCGCGTCATTATTTAGGATGCGCCAACTTTCATAAAACATAATTATAAATAAAATTTCGTGTCACAAAATAATAGTAGCGTTATTTTAATTTGTGCCAACTAGTTAAGTAATTATTTATAGTCTTGAAAATAATTATTTTACCACCAGATCGACCTTGGTCCACTCGAACTCCACTTCTATTTATTGAACAACTGAATAAATAAATAAATAATTTAGTCTCTTAAATAAATAATTTATTTATAAACTAGTAAATAAATATTTATTAAATGTTAAATAAAATAAATAAATATATTTTACCCACAATCTAGTGAATAAATGTTTATTTAATTTATGCAATCATTTTAACTTGAATAAAATCATTCCACTGTCTTGAGAATAATATTTATTAATTAAATTCAAATATAATTTAACCAATACCACTAGAAACACTTAGTGTGTGACCCTCTAGGATTCTTTCTCATTGGCATTAGGCGGTCTTGCCTAAATTCCATGAGTATTGTCTTGCAAGGGGTTAAGGCACCCAATAGAAATAACTTAAAGTCAGAACAATGACATACACATACGAATGCTCACCGTGTAATATAATCCCTTTTTCGTAATATCTCATCAAGAAGGTTTCATGACAGTGTCATAAAATTTTATGCTCGATATGTTATTTTTTGACTACCTGGAATAAACTCGTCATTACACCATGGCCATGTAATGTCACACAACGGTTCTATTTCAATCAAAGGGTCAAGATATCAAATTCCATAAATGGAAGGGTCAAATCCTTACTATACTTATCCATTAATAACATGCCACTCATGATGCACCCAACGTACCCTATTTCCCGCCAATTGTCTGCGTGACAGTTTTCATCAATAAATCAAAGTGCGTGAGTTGTGACACGTATTAATGATAATATTAAAGTCTAAGGATCATTACACATACTCACATATAGAAATATCTGATGACACCAAAACATGCGGAATTTATACTGGTAGTTTTGTTATCATAATATCATATCTTGGAGATTACCAAGTGCGAACTTCATGAGAGGAAGTCTCATCTGCTTATGAGTACTCGCACCTGACTATCTGCATGCTATGTGTCCCATCATAGTATGTCATCCAACCATAGAACTATATTTAAGAATACTGTTATAGTATTTTCAAGGTTCTTATCATAGCGGGGAACTGCCATGACCTTATCAATGCAACAAATACTCTAGGAAATTAGTATATCATAGTCTTTCAGAACAATAAATAATATGTAATAAGATGTTTAATATTTAAATATATAAAATATCCATGTAATCAAAGTAAAAATAGTTGGTTCTTGGACACCAACTCTAAAAAACTCCAAATTGGAATAGATCCAACTACCTACGACCTTCAGTCCACTAGACCTCACATGATGATCATGTTTCTACTGAGTCAAGGCTTTAGTCAAGGGGTCCTCCACGTTTTCTTCTATGGAAATAATACTCATTGCAACTTCAACTCTCTAAGGAAAATCCCTTAAGAGATGATACTTTTGAAGTATGTGCTTCGTTCGTTGATGTGACCTTATCTCTTTCGTGAGACCCACTACTACAGTATTATCACAATAAAGTGTGATGTGATCTTTACTGCTAGGTATCATGTCTAGCTCCTAGATGAAGCTTCATATCTAAATTGATTCTTTAGCTACCTTAGAAGCTGTGATATATTTGGACTCTACTATATAATCTGCGACCATACTCTACTCTGAGGTCTTCTATCTCACTGGACCTCCATTCAAAGTGAAGATGTATCCCATTTGTGACTTCATGTCATCTTGATCAGCGTGGAAACTAGCATTTCTATATCTTATGATGACTAGTTCTTCATCTCCTATATAAACCAGGAACATATCCTTAGTACGCCTCAAATAATTTTAGATAGTCTTGACTGCCATCCAATGGTGGTTACCTGGGTCATTTTGATATCTGCATACCGCACTCAATGCATAGGCGACATCCAGCCTAGTATATAGCATGACATACATGACTGGACTAATCTTTGATGCGCATGGAGTCCTTGACATTATCTTTCTTTCCTCATGTGTCTAAGGACACATTTTCTTGGAAATATGAATGCTATGTGTCACTAGCAACAATCCCCTTTTGTATTGTTCCATACTGAATCTCTTCAACATCTTATCAATGTATGTACTTTGACTTAGGTCCAACAATCTATTGGATCTATCATGATGGATCTTGATCCCAAGAATATATGCTGCCTCACCCAAGTCCTTCATGGAGAATAATTGATTCAACAATTCCTTAACAGACTATAAGACTGGTATCTCATTTCCAATAAGTAATATGTCATCAACATATACTATTAGGAAAATGACTGCACTCCCATTAAACTGTTTGTAGACACAAGGCTCACATTCATTCTTGATAAAACCAAATTTCATTAAGGCTTCATCAAAACAAATGTTCTATGTCCTGGATTCTTGATTTAATCCATAAATGGATTTCTACAACTTGAATACCATATTTGCATCCTTTGTAGTCATAAGACCTTCAGGTTGTGTCATGTAGACATCTTCCTGAAGGTTCCCTTTAAAGAAGGATGTTTTGACATCCATTTTCGAAGTCTCATAATCATGGTAAGTGGAAATGGACAATAGAATTTTGATGGATTTTAGCATTTCAAATAGTAAAATGGTTTCGTCGTAGTCAATTCCTTGATGTTGTTTGAACCCTTTTACAACCAGTCATGCCTTATAGGTACTGACTTGTTCTTCCATGTCTAGTTTCTTCTTGAATACCCATTTGCAACCAACAAGAATTACATCAATTGGAGGATCTACCAAAATCTAGACTTGATTTTGGTAAATGGAATTCATTTAAGAATTCATGGCTTCTTGCCAATTGACAACATCTGTGCCACTTACTACTTCCTTGTAGTTTAGAGGATCATTATTATCAACTAATAATGAGTCAACATCCTTGGTAAATAGAAAACCATACCATTCCAGTTCTCTAACCTCTCTTGTACTCCTACGCAACTCTTGTGTCTCTGGAATAGTTCTTTCTTCCATGGGGCTTTGTGGAATCTTCTCTTGTACTAACTCTTGTGTACCTTGAACCTCAAATTCATCGAAGTCTATCCCACTCCCACTATCTCTTTTGGAGATGTGCTCCCTATCAAGGAATATGGTGTGTCTAGACACTATAACCTTTTTTATGAGGGGTTGTATAGGTAATATCCTATTGTTTCCTTGAGGTATCCTATAAAGGTACACTTGTGCAAGTTTTTTTACCTAAAGAGGATTTAACAAACGCATCGCTTCCCCACACATGTAAATTTGATAACATGGATTTATTTCCACTGTATAACTCTTATAGAATACCATTTATCAATTTAGTTGGTATTTGTTTTAGTATGTGTACCTCTGTTTGTAGTGCATATCCCCAAAAGGATAATGGAAGACTCACATGACTCATCATTGATCTCACCATGTCCAACAGGGCACGGTTCCTCCTTTTTCTCACACCATTCCACTAGGGAATGTAAGGAGGAGTGAGTTGTGATAGGATCCCAAACCCCCTCAAGTAATCAATGAAGTCTTGATTAAGATATTCTCCACCTCGATCTGAGCAGAGTTTCTTAATCTTCTTACCAAGCTGGTTCTCAACTTCATTCTTGTATTCTTTGAATTTATCAAAAGAATCCGACTTATACCTCATTAAGTAGATATATTCATATATACTAAAATCATCGGCAACAGTTATGAAGTATGAGTACCCTCCCCTTGCTTCAACTGAAAATGGTCCACATACATCAGTATGAACCAATTCAAGAAGTTCTTTAGCCCTTTCACCTTTCCCACTAAATGGGGCTTTGGTCATTTTTCCTTGTAAACATGCATGACATACACCAAGTGTTTTTAGTTCAAAAGAATCTAAATATTCATCTTGATGTGAATTTGTCAAGAGTTTCTCATTTACATGACCTAGCTGGTGATGCCAAAGTTGGGTGTGGTATGTTTCATATGAAGTATCTTTGTTATCGATTTCCATTACTTGATTTGTGAAATCCAACACATAAAGACCATTGTATAAATGTGCCCTACCAAAAAAATGCTATCTTTGTAAAAGAAGCAACATTCATTTCCAAACTTGAAAAAAAATCCATCTGTATCTAATATATATACAGAAATAATGTTTTTAGTAACAGACAACACATAATAAAAACCCTTTAACACCAAGATCATCTTAGTTTACAACGTGAAGTGGTATCCCCTGACACCTAAATCAGCAAGTCTAGATCCGTTGGATGCTCGTAGATCTACCTCCCCTCGGTCAATCTTCCTAAATCTACTTGGTTCATGTATTTGGATACATATGCGAGCAACACAAGCTGTATCTAATACCCAATTTGTAGAAATAGATAGATTTCATTTGATAACAAACACACCTGAAGCTTCCCATTACTTCTTAGGCTAGGTGCAGTTCTTCTTCTAGTGGCCTTTATTGCCACATGCGAAACAAACAACCTCCTGTTCCCTGGCCTCCCTTTGATCTTCCTTTTCTTTGAAGGTTGTGAAGAAGATTTGGCCTTAAAGATATTTGCCTTCCCTTTCCTCTTATTCACCATAAGAACAGAAGGATTTTTGTGCTTCATATCTTTTTCCACCTGGAGAATGAGGATAAGAAGATTAAATAGAGAATTATCAATGTTTTTCATGTTGAAATTGACAAAAAAGTTTGAGAAGCTATGAGGGAGTGATGCAAGAATGAGATCGGTGACCAATTATCTAGGGAGTTTAAACCCTAGAACCTCCAGGAGATCAATGTAGCCAATGAGATTAACTATATGAGGCCCAACTGGGTAACCCTCTTCAAGCTTACTCTGAAAGAGTGCCTTAGAGATCTCAAACCTTTCCCATCTTCCTCTCTCATGGTAAAGACCACAGAGGTACTTGAGCATGCTATAAGCATCCATGTTTTCATGAGACTTCATGAGCTTACTAGACATTGATGATAAAATCAAACATTGAACATTGACCGCATCGTTCATATGTTTCTTAAAGACCAGGAAATCCTCATCACTTGCCTCTTTGGCAGGAGGATCAGGTAGTGCTGACTCCAACATGTAAGACTTCCATTCATGGTGTAGGATAATCCGGAGGCATCTAAACCATTCATGGAAGTTAATGATAGTGAGGATGTTGTCTTTATCTAGAATTGATCATAGGGACAGTGTGGTTGATGAGATTTTCATTTTTATTATACAATTAAAAGGGCATATCATTAGTACTTTCTTGATTACATTTTATGAGAAATAATAAATTAATTTTATTAAGTCTCCCATTATTTTATCAAGTCCTAATGGCCCTCACTATTGAACTCAGAATGTTCAGTTTCCTTGACATTCTAGTGGAAAGGATTCATATTCCCCTTCGCATAACCCAACAAGGGTTGGTCAAGCTATTTTATGGTATTTAGGTAGGTAGGTCTTTTCCAACTGCGGTCTTGCAGTTCCTTGATCTGTTGAGTGGACTCCCCAATCCTGATATACTGACTTTGGATTTCCTCAACTCTTTCCTCCAATATTACACCAAGTCTAGAAAGTACTACTCCTCTTGATGTAATACAGTTAAGTCAACCCAAACCTTTCATAAGGGCTTCCTGTATAAAAGTAATTGTCTGAATAAGGGTTGGTCAAACACATAGTTTTATTGAGTTTTCCCTTAATCAAGTAACGGAAGGCTTGATATGACTTAATATTTTAATTTAGGGATTTTTATATCTTATGAATAAATTTATTATTATCATTATAAAATGATTTTTAATATTAAGTGGAACTTACTTAAGTGATTAACCATGTCTTGATAATATTTACACATAAGTTCTGGTTTATTTTAGTTCCATCTTGCATGATTGTTTAATTAATTAATTATGTGATCGCGACAACACATCCATAATGATAAACCATGCAACTAAAAAAAATAAAATAAAGAAAATGTAATGATCATGAGATTTTCTAATGGTTAGTTTATCTAGTTGTGGATAAACTAACTCTAAACTAGGGGAGAAACACCTTGAACCTTTTAGGTTCGTGTTTCCAGCTTTCCACCTGTCCACCTCCGTATCTCCTGGGATTGGTTTCGCCTCAGCTCAATCTTGAACCACCTCCACTATCTTGGGAGTTATATCCATTAAATAATTCTTTTAAACTCACATGCAGGTGAGGGGTAAAATGAGGTTTTACATAAAATAATCCTTGGGCATGCAGGCCCTACATATTAATGAGAAGAAGGCTCGCAGGCCGAAAACTACCCAATGAGTAGAAATGAACATTACATAGATTTTAAATTAAACACACATATATATAACACCAATCACATGTTGTGCCTCAGCTTTATGCCCGCACCATGGTATACGTCTCAAGGGTTTGTATAATATAATAATAAATTTTATAAATCTACGTAATTTGGATGAGTACACGACATGTATTTCCAACTACACAGTGTGTACTATTATTCACCGTCCATCCGAAGTACACGCCTAAGGATACAATGTGTGAGTGTACTTCAAAAATCTTCGGAGTACACGACATGTCAAGTGGGACACATGACATGTAGTTTCCTCATTACATAGTCTCCATCCAGGAAAGTTTTGTATGAGGTACATGGTCCAACCCTAACCCAAAGGGACTACACGCCATTTCCAGTGGGCCACATGGTGTGTAAACCAAAAACCACGTGCCACCTGTTCCTTGTCAACACACGGAGTCATTAAGAATTAAACAGACTCTAATGACATGACTTGGCTTGGCGGACCAGACCCAGTGCATTGAACCTTGACTACACGACATATACTATTGAATACATGCCGTGTGTTCTGGTGTTCTACGAACACGAACCTTTGGCACCTCCGAATGAGATCCTCTGTTTTATTTTAATCAAAATTAAAATAAAAGATCATTTTTGTATGGTGAACGAGAAATGAAAGAGGAGGAACAGATCTCAAGATTCATATTTGTAGAACTATTAACTTGATTTGAAACAACTAAATTATTAAATGCGTAAATTATCAATGAAATATTTAAATAATTATAAACTATGATGTAACTATTCTGACACTGCTTGTAGGTTCCAGGTGCAACGAAAGCGTGGTTGGGCCGAGACCCAAATTTAATTTTTACCATAATCAATGATTATTTCAGGATCAATACGATGATTAATGCTAATCTCCACGGAATATAATTAAAGATTTAGATTAAGAAGGAAGAGACCTAAAACCTTTAGAGAGGATCTTGCAAATCATTTTTATAATTAATTTAATTTATTTCATAAAGAAAATAATACATGAATCTTCAATATTTTTTGCATTGATGATGTTGATCGTATGAAATGACCCTTCTGAATTATCTCGTTGTGCTTGTGAGGATCCAAACTTGAATCCCTCTAGCGGTGATCCACATGTGCTCTGATGAACTCTGATCAAAACCACTCGTTCTCTAGGTGCTAGTGCTGGGAAGAGAGTGTCTTGTGTCGGTCGTTCTTGATCACTTGTTCTTAGGCCTTGAAGAATATCTCTTGTTATTAAGAGGGATGGGAAGAGGATTTGAGAGAGAAATTGTTTAGCTCAACAATTATCAATTCACCGGGTGTGTGGTTCGGTACATGGGATAATAGACGTACGTGTCTATTTATTGACATAGAGATTCAGTTACAATATTAAATTGCATAACAACAATTAAATATATTCATAACCTTAGAGAAAACATATGATATTAATAATAATACCACTTCATTATTTATGGTGCACCAATTTGTGCAAAACAGAATTATAAATAAAATTCCGTGTCAGAAAATAACAACAACATTATTTTAATTTGTGCCAACTAGTTAAATAATTATTTACCATCTTGCAAATAATTATCTTACTATCAGACCAACCTTGGTCTGCTTGAACTCCAATTCCATTTATTGAACACCTGAATAAATAAATAAATAAATAAATAATTTATTCTCTAAAATAAATATTTTATTTAAAAACTAGTAAATAAATATTTATTAAATGTTAAATAAAATACATAAATATATTTTACCCACAATCCGGTGAATAAATATTTATTTAATTTATGCAATCATTTTAACTTGAATAAAATTATTCCACTGTCTTGAGAATAATATTTATTAATTAAATTCAAATATAATTTAACTGAGACCACTAGAAACACTTAGTGTGTGACCCTATAGGATTATTTCTTGTTGGAATTAGGAGAGCTTGCCTAAAGTCCAAGAGTACTATCTAGAAACGGGTCAAGGCACCCAAGAGAAAGAACTTAAAGTCGCAACAATGAAATCCATATATGAACACTCACTGTGTAATATAATCCTTTTTTCGCAATATCTCATCAACCAAGTTTCATGATAGTGTCATCAACTTTTATGCTTGATACATTATTCTTTGACTACCCGAAATAAACTCATCATTACACCATGAAAATAGAATTTCACACGAAAATTCTATTTTAATCAAAATACTGAGATATCAACTTCTATAAATGGAAGGTAAAAATCCTTCCTTGACTTATCCATTAATAACACGCCACTCATGACACACCCAATGTACCCTACTTTCCACCAATTGTCTACATGATGGTTTTCATCATTAAATCAAAGTGCGCAAGTTGTGACACATATTAATGATAATATTAAAGTCTAAGGATCATTACACATGCTTGTATATAGAAATATCCAATGACACCAAAACATGTGGAATTCCTACTAGTGGGTCTGTTCTCATAATCTCCTGTCTTTGAGATTACCAATTGCGAACTTCATGAGAGGAAGTCTAATTTGCTTACGAGTACTCGCACATGACAGTCTGTATGCTATGTGTCCCATCATAGTATGTCATACAACTGTAGAACTATATTTAAGAATATTGTTATAGCATTTTCAAGGTTCTCATCATAGCGGGGAACTGCCATGACCTTATCAATGCAACAAATACTCTAGGACATTATTATATCATAGTCATGCAGAACAATGAACAATATGTAATAAGATGTTGAATATTTAAATACATTAAATGTCCATGTAATCAAAGTACAAATTGTTGGTTCTAGGACACCAACTCTAATAGTTTTAGCGGTGATTTTTACTTTAAAAAAATAATTGCAATCTAGCGGCGGTTTTAACCGCCACTAAAATCTGAACCTTTTACCAAAAAAACCACCACTAATATGGATAAAACTGCTAATAAAAACTAAACCTTTTATTGAAAAAATTTCCACTAATATGGATAAACCACCGCTAAGTCGAATTTTTTCATATTTAGCGATGGTTTTAACTACCGCCCTAAAAAAACACCATAATATAGCGACCGTTTAAACCACCATGAAAAAAAACTATATCCAACGGTAGTTTAAACTGCCATTATATCATGAATGACAAAAAATAAGCTGTAGGTTCTATAGTCCCAGAACCTGCAGCTAGAACAACACAACAGTAACACTGAATGGAATCATGGTGTTATTGAAACAAGGAAGATAGAACTAAGGGGAGGGGACTCCAAAAATTTATGATAAAAATTCAAACGAATGGAATCATGGTGTTACTGAAAGAATAATGACATGAAGATTCAGAACAAAACACATTTTTGATGATCATAATGCAATCCCCCTAACAATTCCCCCTTAAAACTCAGTGAACTATATTAATTTCAATATAAAAAAGGAAGGTCATGGTGTAATGACTACCTACATGCCACCACAATGACATCTACTGCATGATATAATATCAAAATTATACTATATATATCAATAATGATATAATTATAATTCATTTCACATAGCTTTACCTTATAATAATAAATCAACAACCACAATAACCAAACATGTATTTTAAGGGAGGCATATCATTAACAAGGTATGCCAATACATAACCATTAAGGAAATTGTCATCAATCTACCATAGTATTATACCATAATTAAGTTAAACATTTCATAGGGGAACTCATAAAATATTTATATTCAATTTATCATATTTTGAAATAATTACAGTACTTCTATCACATTTATTAACATAAAATATATTTTTTTAATTCATCACATAATTACCATAGAATTACTTCATGCTTCACTTCTATACTTCATAATTAAATTTAAAACCTATCATGCATAATAAATCACGTATAAAATTCAAGTAATGTTGTAAAAACTTTAAAACATCATGCTTAAAATGGAATAAACCGAATTTAATTTATTTTAGCATACTTTTATAATAAACAAAATTTAATATAATTATAGAATTCTCTTTAATAAAATGAATTCATATTGACATAGTAATTTGATTTCACTTTATTTTTAAACTATAAGTTTGAATTAACACATGATATGATATAAGAAACTTTAGAATCCAAATATTACTACCAGGAAATTTATTTTTTTAAATATTTTATTTTATCAGTAATAAATCATCAATATAATTCTTGGTTGAAAAGAAGTTTTGGAAATATATTTTTTGTTAATTAACA
The DNA here is from genome assembly GCA_963277665.1 of Viscum album. Classification (NCBI taxonomy): domain Eukaryota; kingdom Viridiplantae; phylum Streptophyta; class Magnoliopsida; order Santalales; family Viscaceae; genus Viscum; species Viscum album. The sequence goes on from OY728135.1 coordinate 1,183,891,707, forward strand.
CACATTAAACATAAATTATAAATCCAAATAAGAAATTTTATATAAATAAAATAAATCATCATATTATTCCAGGAATTATTAATAGAATAAGTTTAATATGGAATAAATAAATTAGTTATAATGTATCAATAATTATGAAGAAAATATTATAACAAAGAATAAAATATAAATATATTTTTTACCATAATAAATACACTAAAAAAAATAATTTAAAATTTTAAATTAAATATAATTCTATGATAATGATGAATGCACCTTTCTTAAAATTTTACCATGAAATCAATTCATTTTTACCTTGACATGCTCAGTTTCCTGTCAAAGTCTATGCGTTGAATCATATAGGTCCACTGAATACATGGTTCCTGGATAGTAAGGAACCATGAAAAACAAGTAGGAAATAATAGAATATAATAGTCAGATCAACCTATATGTAAAATAGAGAAAAGAAACTACAAATCACATATAATCATAAAGAAATTTCAATCTCCATAGCTAGTTGAAACATAACATATAGATACATGGTTATACAACACATACATATGACACCCATTATCCCGATCCCATCTAAAATGTAAGAAAAAGATAAAAAATACCCACATTGGACGTACTAATACATGGAAAAACCCTCTCCACTAATCATTGCCCAATGATAAACTCTATTTGTCACCCTCTCCATCTCCATCTATACTTCCTACTACCGGAACCTATAAGACAATTATATTGAAAATTAAACAATGTTGTATATTTATATTTAAACTTAAAATCAATAAAAGTTTGTGAACTAAATTATTTTAAAGTTGTGTGATTTACCTTATCACCACTATTAATCACCTAAAATCTCCATTTTCCTGCCAAATACCTTAGATGGTAATGGTCCCAAACCCATCCCATGCACTCGACTCAGATGCTCATTCCTAAGGACTTTATGAACTGGGTCATCCTGGGAGACTGACTAGAACTGTGTGGGATTAACATTCCATATTTCTTCAATTTTTACCTATAAATCAAATATCAGTCATATTAGAAGCAATATATATTAACATATTAACAACTGATAATAATTTATTATAATGAAAAATGAATTCATACCCCAAATTCTTTGGCAGACTCATTAAAAAAACTCCCATCATATTTTTTATGAACATTAAACCACACTTTTAGTCAGGGTACTTGGTAGCCTAAACTCTATGATTGAATTAAACAAATATAAATCAACAATTTAATATATTAAATAGATAACCTTATTTAATAATTATTTAAACTAATGAAAAGATTACCAGAGTCGATCGACTTCTAGAAAAACTCTTTGACCCCACAGTGTGATTATAACACTTTCTCCTTGGCATTCCTATCATTTAATCAAATAAAATTAAGTTCAAAACATATATTTCAAAAAATTTATACAGAAAAAAATATAAATGATAACAGATGCACAATGCTAACAAAAAAATATACATAATAATGATAATGAATGACTGCACAAATGACATAATTGGTAGATAAATGAATGGATAACTGCACATATAATAATTTTCTTCTTTAATCATATTGGTTTCCTACTCCATCATTACTTCATCCACTCTTTCAAGACTAATATTTTCAATATCATGATGGAAAAATAATTTTGCTTCTTTTTGTTGATGAGATTTAATGTCAGAGGTCAAATATTTCAATTTATCACCCATATCATACAAGTCTCTTTGTTTTATGTGAGTAACTACACTCCACCCTTCATCCAAGTCATATTTCACATAATATACCATTTTTACTTATGATGATAAGATATATGGATCATGTAGTTCATGGTCACCAATATCCATCAAGCAAGAGAAGTTCATAGAAGTAAATTGCAAAGAATCTATTTTAACACCCCTGATAATATACACCCAATTGAATTTGAATAAAACAACTGAAAAATGCTCATGGTAGTTTAATTAGATAATATCAGTCAATTTTCCATAGTATTCTACTTCATAAAACGTAAATATTCTACTATTCTGTGTTTTCAAACCCTCTTCCCAATCGACTGTATAAAATCTAAATCCATTCACATTGTAAGAATCTAACTTTCTAGCTTGTTTTAGAGGACCTCGAGCAAGAAACTTAAAATCTTCTGAAAACTATGCTCAAGTATCAGTATTCATGATCTGAAAAAAGTAATATACATTATTATATTTTCAAAATATATGTGTCAACCTAATATCTATATTGACAGCAATATTTATGAACTTACACGTCATGAAAAACATTCTACACTACTGGAAAAATACCCTATACCAATGGTTTGGAACCATTGGTATAGGCCTGAAAACCATTGATATAGCCTATACCAATGGTTTGGAGAACCGTTTTCAAGTAATCCGTGAGGATAGGTCTATACCAATGGTTTTGAAAACCATTGGTATAACTAATATGAAAATCTATACTAACAGTTCCATAAAACCGTTGGTATATGTAATTCAAAAAATAATCATTCGGTTGGTTTTGATTCCAGCACCTCCCGTTTGTGATTGAATGACCTAACCACTAACCTAACTTACTTTTGTGAACATAATTTCATAAATATATATATTAATTATCATAAGTATTTTAAATTTTGATTTATTTAATGTCCTCTGTAAGAAGATTACATTAAAAATACATGTACCTATACCAATGGTTTGTCCAAAATCGTTGGTATAGGTCTATATAAGTGACCTTTACCAACGGTTTTGGCCAAACCGTTGGTATAAGTCCAAATTAGTGAACTATACCAATGGTTTTCCCAAAACCATTGGTATAGATCATATTTCCAGTAGTGATACAAGGTCTTTATTAACAGATTTTGTTATATCTTTATCATTTCATGTTTGTGCTCTCATTCATCTCTTTGTTTTCATCCTTAACTCTTCAATAAATAGATCCAAAATTTTACTATTTAGTAGTACATATCTATGTGCCTGTAATAATTCAATTTTTATCAATTTAACATTTGAGCTCCTCCCAACTGATCGACCAATAACATGAAATATTTTTGATTTCCCATGTATTTCAGATTTATTCGATGTGTCGTCAATATGTCCAACTCGATTGAATCTTATCTCAATGTCATACAAGTATCTAGAACAAAAGGCAAGACACTCCTCTTCTAAATAGCCTTTATAAATAAAGCCTTCAGGTTAAGCTTTATTTTTTACATAAGATTTCAAATGCCTAAGATATATGTGAAATAAAATAAAAAAACATAATTATGTATTTAATGAAGTGATGAGAATTTTTTACTGAAATTAAAAACATATAAATAAATTATCTCTTAATTTTATACATCCATTGATAATGTATGGGACCTCCTAATTTAGATTACTTAACCAAATGCATAGTTAAATTCATTATGCCAGTTAAAAATAATGGAGGAAAGATCATCTCCATTGCACAAAGTGTCAATAAAAATCTCTCTTGAAGGTTTTCAAGATGAAATGGATGTAAAGTTTTCTCACATAATCATCTAAAAAATGTACATAATTGGAGTACAACAACAATAACATTTTCAGGTAATAATATACGCAATGCTAATGGAAGTAACCGATGTAACAAAATATGTGAATTGTGGCTTTTCAATCCACATAACCTATGATGATTTAAGTCAACACACCTTGATATGTTACTTTAATACCCATCAGATACCTTCAAATGTTTTAAAACTCGAAGGAATGTATCTTTATCCTTATTTTTCATTGCAAAAATTGCTGAATCATACCTTCCATTCTCATATGGCAAGAGATCATGCTTTATGTTCATTGCTTGTAAGTATTTCCAATCATTGAGATCATACTTCGACTTTCCATACTCATTAAGTAATGTGAAGATCAAATTGTTACAAAAATTCTTCTCAATATGCATCACATCAAGATTATTCCACAACGAATTAAATTCCCAATATGAAAGTTTGAAGAATATACTTTTTTTCTTCCATTGTTGCATTCTGATTTCACTTGATGATGCACTTCAAACTCGTTTCCCACTATCATTCAAATGAAGCACCTTCCCAAATTTTGTTTCAACATTTACAATTTGTGCCAATATTTTAGAACTTGTTAAAAACTTTTTAGGTGGTCTATAATCAATTAAACCATTGAATTATAACTTATTAAGCCGAAATATATGAGATGCATTAAGAAATATTCGATGACACAAGAAGCATCATTTTCTACTGTGAGGTAGTGTTCGAGATCAAAATCAAAGTTACAAATAGGAAAATCCAAACCCATGTAAGTGTTCCAACCAGATAAATTCCCAAGTCTAGGAAAGTCACTAATGGTTTACATTAGAGCGGTTTGCATTTTGAACATTTTTCTAGAAGATACATCATATTTCACAACATCGTTGCTCCATAACTCCTATAATTATTCAATTAAAAGCTACAAGTATACATCAATATCATTTCTAGGCATTTGTTTTCTATGAATAATAATCGAAATGATAAAAGAAGTTTGTTGCATACACATCCACATAGGCAGATTATAAGAGATCAAAACAACTGACCAAATGCTATAACTAGTAATCAAAGTCCCAAATGGGTTGAATTAATCAACAACCAATCCCAATCAAACATTCCTAGGATCAGATGAGAAATCTAGATTTAATGAATCAAATGTCTTCCACAATTGTGAATCTATTGGATGTCACATTAACCCATCATTGTTATTATATAAATAATTCCACTTCATGTGTTCAACAATTTTTAATGACATGAATAATCTTTGCAATAAAGGATTTAAAGGAAAGTAACACAAAACCTTTTTAGGTGTGTTACTTTTCTTCTTCTTCATGGTATTATGTTGATTCAGACTTCCAACATCACCCATAGACTACCATATAAAAGAAGAACATTTTTTGCAATCCTGTCTGATTGAATCCTCTCCCCAATAAAGCATAAAATCACTGGGACACACATGCATTTTTGTATAATTTAGACCAAGATTGTTAATAAATTTTTTCATAACATAAAAAAACTTAGGGATATTTTATTTATGAAATTAATCATGCAACAATTCCAATATCATGGACATCGCCTTATTTGTAATTTCACATAGGCATTTGATATGGCACAACTTCAGCAGAAAAGAAATTTTTGAATATTTCAAACATCCACTATAGAACTCTTAATTTCCACCATCAACTAAACCATGAAACAAATATGTCTTATCAGTTAAGTTTTATCTTACATTAGTCTTTACATAATCAAGAGGATGATCCAATGATATGTTACAATATTGATCTGGTTATCTTACAGTCTCAAAAACATCACTTGTTATTCTGCTATTTGTAGAACCCTCAACTGGTTATTCTGATACGTTTTGATGTTGATGTTGGTGTCCTGCAATTCCAAATGCATTATTTTTAAGGTTTTTTATTTCATTTTCCATAGTCGATGAATTTGGGAGCTTATTCTGTGGATTGACATCAGTGCTCAATCTTTCTGTAATGTTCGATTCTCCATGCAAAATCCAACACAAATAATGAGTAGGGGATTACTTCAATATCAAGTGTTCATAAACTTAATCTCTCTTCAAACATCTTCTAAATTTACATTTTGGACATGGAAATCTTATTCTCCCATAAACAGATCGATTGGAAATCGAAAAATCTAAAAACTCCTCCAAACCCTTAGCATACTGAGGTGTGTTCCTCGGTAATGCGATCCATATTTTATCTATATATATCACAATGTTCCTACACATTATGAAGAAAAATTAAAACACATAACTATTACTAAATATGAAAAGTGATTCATATATACTAGTTAAAAAATATGAATATGTTAAATAACCATACAATGCCTTTTAAATTTACTTATAACCATCTATAAAATAAGAATTATAGACACTTATGAAAAATAATAAACTATTTGGACTATCAGAATATGTCGATGAAGAAACTAGTGTAGAGTAGTAAACTTCAACCCTTCTTTAATTGATACAGAACAAGGAAATATAGGGAAACTAGAAATGTCTCAACAAATCAGTATAATGAATCCATGAAGTTATAAATGTCTTTATTATTCTTTATCCACTTATTTCCTTAGCTTCTATTTATTGAAAAAACACAAATGAATAACATTATTTAAAAATCCATTGAATATTCTACACATGGGTGTTTCCTAATTCTTCATCATACATTTAAAACCCAAAAGTTAGAAATTAAAATAGAAACATATCACTGTTTAAAGTATCACGCTCAAATTAAAAAATACTCAATGTATTTCATTCATGGTATCGTTTTCCAGTGATAGAGGATTTTTACCATTCAAACAGATGATAGACACTAGTACTTAAATATGATAGGGAAATTTTATACCTATATATCCCATATAAGGGTAAAATAATTTTTTCACTGGATGCATAAGGGTGCCTCATATTTTTTATAATTTTCATAAAGGTAACCTTTAAAATATACATCTCTCATAAAGATAAGATGCATTTTACACGTGCTGTATATAGGTAAATTATAATTCTATGTAAGGGTAAGAACAAATTATAAGCATTGCATAAGGGTAACTAGTAAATTTGTGTAATGGTAATCTTTTAATTAAACTGGTCATGTAAAGGTGACTAGAAAAGCTGTATAAAGGCACTCAGAAGTTACATGAGGGTAATAACCATTTTATAAAGCACTTGTAAATAAAAAACATAAATTCCATACACTATTTAAAGGTAGATAGTTCACCACACAAGGGTAACTTTCATTTTTTCATGCCGCTTAAGGGTAGCTTAACACTTGCATAGAGGTAAGCAACACTTGTGTAAAGGTAATTAACACTTGTGTAAAGGTAAGAATCACTTGCATAAAGGTAAGAAACACTTGTGTAAATGTAAGTAGAGCTTACATAGGGATAAAACCAATAATACAAAGCATGCGTAAGGGTACAAAGGTACATATGTAAAGGTAACATACAAATTATAAATTCCATGTAAGGGTAAGAAAAACCGTTACGTAAGGAATATAAAAATAAAATATAAACAAGATTCTATAATGAATAAATTAGGGGAAATGATATAATATATCACTAGATAAAACTCTCCTAAATCACTAAATAACCATATAATACAATATAAAAAAGAAATATTCCATAATGAATAAATCAGGGGAAATGATATAATATATCACTAGATAAAACTCCCCTAAATCACTAAGTAACCATATAATTTAATGTGTCATGGGATCTACCATGGGAATACTAATGTGATAAGCAGTTAATCATATATGGGCATAACCACCTAAACTATTTATCTATTAGTTTATGCTGCATATATAACTGAAAACCAAGTTTCCCACACAAGCCTCGTGATGAAAACCCCCACCTAGACCTTATTATTATAACAATTGGTTTGAAACTAGAAGCATGTGAAACAACTAGAGAAATAAGTTAGGTAATCCAATTAGTACCTAGTTTCCCATGACCAATAGTGGAAATGAGGTATAGTGAAAATGAGAGAAGTTTAACACATGAGGAATAACCATAACTACACTCAACCCTAACACCCAATGATTTAGTACTCCATACATACATAACATACAATCAATGCATAAGTATCACATTCTCATGCATGGGGAGCAACGAGCATCACATATTTATCACAAACCTACACAAGTGTTAAATGAGAAAGGGGGAATCAAGGGGTTCCGTCCACATACACCATTTAAAACCAATGTTCTAAACAACACTTTGACAACAAAACATGTATTGGAATAAAAAAACATATCATTTTTCATAAAATAATTACTAAACACAATATAGAAAATGATGGAAAACACCAAAGCATTTAAAACATTTCAATGTCACACTTACACAAGTGTTCTCTTCTTTGAAAAAAAAAATCATGGTCAATAACCTTCATTTCCCTCAAAAATCACATGAACACAACTGGAAACATTTTAATAGGTCCACAAAAATCAACCATTTCTTTTAAAATGTTTCAAAGCTACACTTAAACAAGGTTCTTTCTCTTTGAAAGTCAAAATAAGGAAAAAGGGACAACCACATTCATCAAACCATTTAAAAAAAGCCAATAAGAAATTTTAGTAGTTTTAAACCATGTACACATTTAAAATACCAATTTTAAATAAATTAAAACAACCTTTTTAAAACATTTATAGGTAAAGAACTCAATTCCAAATCAAATTATATTTAAAACCTAGTTTTCACACATTAAAAATCATAATCGGGTCAAAACCCATTTCAAAACATGATAACCATTTTGAAAGGAAATAAGATAATTCACAAGAATATTAGCATAATAAAACATTCCATTTAAAAAATGAAATAATGGTATTCATGTGAAAACCCATTTATACTAACCTCAAAATACCAAGAAATATTTTCAAAAAACCATTGGTATATAAAAAATATTCACAATTTCATAAAAATGGAATTTAGAAAGTAAACGCATGCTTATAATTCTAAAATGAAACAATTTCATAGTAACATCTACCTTTAAGAAGTGAAAAATAATCAGAAACTCCGTGAAAATTATCTCCTTCAAAAATGAACACACCCATGGTCGGGATTGGTGGTGAGGCTTTGGGGGGTCAGGTAGGGCTTTGAGGAGTCGGGGGGGGGGGGGGGTGGGGGGGTCGGGGTGAAGTGTTGGGGGGGGGGTCAGGGCGAACCATTGGAGAGGTCGGTGAGGGTCGGACCAGTGGTGATGGGTGGCGAGCATCGGGATCAATGGTGAGGGATGAGATTAGTGATGGGGGATGAGATCGGCGTCGACGAGGGTTTGTAGGGATTCAGGGGGTCAGGGGTGAAGCGTTGAGGGTTCGGGGGAGAAGTGTCGAGTTTGGAAAAAAATAAAAAGATTTAGTGGCGTTTTCATAAACCACCACAAAAAAAACTACCACTAATGTAAGATTTTGGTGCAATGGTTGTTTATATAATTATCATTAACCAATCCTTTGGTTCCCCTAACCCATGTATGATTTATAAACATATTTAATAAAAAGAGTATCCTAAGGTGCATAGAGTTAGTTCAAGATGGAACTGAGACAAATCCAATCCAGGTGATACACATGTGAACAAGTGGAATACTGTAGCTCATGCCAAGATCGACACATGTAGTTTTCCCTTAGGGTCATAGGTTTATTTATTACCCGCTCAATAAATCAACCATTAAATAAGCTCATGATCAGGTCATTTTTTTCATATGAATGATTTATTTTATGGATTCAAGACTAAAATCACATAAATAAATGGACTAATATGAAAATATGAAATTTGAATAAATTAATTATGCATAAATGTTTTATCAAAACATGGTTAATCACTTAAGTAAAGTCCACTTAATACTAACAAGACATGTAAAAGATAAAAAAAATAAAATATTTATATATAATAAAAAAAAATACTTCAAGTTAATATTAAGTCATTACACCTTCAAATGTCTAGATAAGATGAAACCATAGTTAAATTTCCTATTAAGGCCATAGTCACATGCACTTTTAATTATCGAGGAATCTTAACTAAGATGATGAGTTGACTTAACTGAACTTGTATTGAATTTAATGGTCATAGTCTGTTCGATAAAAATTTGGAGGCAAGTTTTGAGAAAATACCAATTAGTATTTCTATATTGGGGATCCCACTCAATGGTTCAAAGAGTTATCAGTTTGAAGTTGAAAAAACTGACAACCTAAATACCTTCTTATGGTTTTCATGGCCATATTCTGAACCATTAAGAAAGGAAATATAGATCATTGCTACTAGAATGTCTTAAGTGATGGAACATTTTGAGTTCAATGGTAAGGGTCATTGAGACTTGATAAAATTGTGGGAGACTCAATAAAATTAAATTTATTATTATTATGTCTTATATAACTGTAATTAAGTAAATTACTAATAATATTATCATTTAATATTATAGAATAATGATAAGTTTTTCATCCACATTATCCATGAGATTGATCTAGGTGAAAAAATATATCCTTATTAAAAGTAACTTATAGAAATGGTTTAGATGCCTATGAGTAGTGTTGTTCCATTAATGGAAATATTACATGCTAGAATTCCTACTTTCTGATCCGCCTGTTAAGGAGGCAAGTGATAAGGAGTTCACAGTCTATGATAAAAATCCAATCAATGCAGTATACGTTTAGTGTTTAATGCTTTCATCCATGTACAGTGAACTCTTTAAGTCATATAAAGACATTCATGCTTATAACATGCTCCAACATCTCTGTGGTCTTTATCAGGAGAGAGAAAGACATGAACATTTTGAGATATCCAAGGTGCTCTTTCAGAGAAAACTTGGTGAAGGTGTGCCAGCTGAGCCTCATATAGTCAAACTCATTGGCTACATTGAGAGTCTAGAGGTTCAAGGGTTTAAATTACCCAAATAACTGCACACCAATCTCATTATTTCATCACTTCCTCAGATATTATCTAGCTTTGTTGTTAATTAAAATATGAATAATATAGAGAAGTCACATATAGATCTTCTCACACCGCTTCACCAAGTTGATAAGGGGATGAATCATGAAAATCCTTCTATCCATATGGTGAACAAGAGGAAATGTTAGGTGAAGAGATCTAAATATAAATATTATTCACAATGCCCTTCAAAGAATATAAGGATTAAGGGACAAGCAAAGGAATAAGATGTTGTCTATTTTACATGTGGAAAGAAGGGCCACTGGAGGAAAAATTTCACTCAAGAAAATAAGTAGGGGGAAGCTTCAAGTGATTTTGTTATCGATTAAAATTTATATATTTATATAAGTTGGGTATTAGATACATTTTGTGGTACTCACATATATATTCAAGTATAAGAACCAAGTAGATTCTAAAATATTGTTTAGGGTTATGTATACCTATGAGCATTCAAAAGATCTAGATTTAATATTATGGCTATTGGGGAATACCACCTCACGTTGCCTATGAGATTGATCTTGGTTTTAAAATATTGTTATTATGTGTCATCTATTACTAAAAACATTATTTTTGTATCTAGAATTAATAAAAATGGATTTTTTTTTCAAATTTGGGAATAAATGATATTTCTTTTATAAAGATAAAATTTGTTATGGTAAGACACATTTAAATAATTGTATTTATGTGTTATATTACGTGAACTTATTAATGACAATTGATAATGAAAATATTTCACATGAATCATTCCACACCCAACTATGGAATCACTTGCTAAGTTATGTAAATGAAAAGAGTTTGACTAGATTATACCAAGATGGATATTTGTATTCTTTTAAACTGAAACCACTTGGTGCATGTCACACATGTTTACAAGGAAAAATGATCAAAGCCTTATTTAGTGTAAAAGGTGAAAGGGCTAAAGAGCTTCTTCAATTAGTTAATACTAATGCGTGTAGACCATTTCCAATTGAAGAAAGGGGTGGGTACTCATACTTCATAGCTTCTATTGATGATTTAAGTAGATATGAATATGTTTACTTAATGAGGTGTAAGTCAGATTCCTTTGAAAGATTCAAGGAGTACAATAATGAAGTTGAGAACCAGGTTGGAAAGAAGATTATGAAAATTTTCTCAGACCACGGTGAAAAATATCTTAATCAAGACTTCATTGACTATTTATGAGATTTTGATATTATATCCCAACTCACTCCTCCTTACACACCTCAGTAGAATAGTTTAAGAAAAAGGAGAACCCACACCTTGTTAGACATAGTGAGACCAATGATGAGTCATGTAAGTCTTATATTATCCTTTTAGGGATACACTTTACAAAAAATAGCATATATACTAAACTGAGTTCTAACTAAAGTCGCAACCAGAATTCCATGTCAGATTTGGTATAAAAATAATACCATGTTGTCGCATATACAATTGTGGTGTTGTGAAGAATTTGTTAAAGCCATTTCCAGCAACAAAATTGAACCTTGAAGCACTAAATGTATCTTTATAGGGTATCCTAAGAAAACTAAAAGATATTACCTATTTGATCCTATAGATAAGAAAATTGTGGTTAATATATGTCCCAAATTTCTTGAAGGAGATCAAATCTATAAAAGAGATAGTGGGATCAAGATCGACTTAAATGATGTTCAGGCTCAAGATATAAAAGAGTTTTCATGGAATATATTCCACAAAACCCTATGGAAGAAGAAGTTCCAGAGACACAAGTACTACGTAGGAGTACAAGAGAGGTTAGAGAACTTGGAAGATATGGTTTTATAGTCACCAAAGATGCAGACTCATTATTAATTGATAATAATGACCCTATAAACTATAAGAAAGTAGTAATTGGTGAAGATGTTGCTAAGTTGAAAAAATATATGTATTATAAAATGGATTACATGTACCAAAACCAATTATAGATTTTGGTAGATTCTCCATTAGATGTAAAAATCATTGGTTTTAAATGTGTGTTCCAGAAAAAACTAGACATGGATGGACAAATCATTACTTATAAGGCAAAACTGGTTGTAAAAGGGTTCAAACATCATCCAAGCATATACTACGATAATACCTTTTCACCAATTTTTATGATGAAATCCATGAGAATTTTACTTTATATATCGGTTTACCATGACTATAAGATTTGAAAAATGGATGTTAAAAAATACTTTCATAACGAGAACCTTTAAGAAGATGTTTATATGACACAACCCAAAGGGTCTGTGACTCTAAAGGATTCCAACACGGTATGCAAGTTTCAAGGACCCATTTATAGATTAGAGCAAGCATCTAGGTTATGGAATATTCACTTTGATGAATCCATAATATAATTTGGATTTATAAATAACGAATAGGAGATTTGTGTATATACATAGTTTAATGGGAGAACAATAATTTTCCTAATAGTTTATACCGATGACATACTAATTATTGGAAAATAAATACTAGTCTTACATTCCATTAAAGCATGATCAAACACATGGTTCTTTATGAAGGACTTAGGTGAAAAAATATATATTCTTGGGATTAAGATTCATCATGATAAATCCAAGAGGATTTTTAGACTAAGTAAAAGTAAATATAATGATAAGATACTTAAGAGATATAGTATGAAACAATCTAAGCGGGTATTTCTTCCAGTGTCATATTTCATTCATCTTTATAAGAAAATGTGTCCTCAAACACATGAGGAAATATAGAGGATGGAAAAGACTCCATACACACTTTCGATTGGGTCAGTCATGTATGTTATGATATATACTAGGCTAGATGTCACCTATGCCTTAAGTGTAGTAAGAAGATATCAAGCTGAGCCAAGTTATAACATCATGTGTTTTGGACCAGGTAAAATTTCCAAGGGAATTTGAATTTTACTATTTTGTGGATGGGTCATTCTTTAAACCAATCCTCAAAACGCAATTACAAGAGTTTGAACACTTAAATGTGTTGTTTTCAGGATTGGTTAAAAACCCGAGAGGTGCCTCGGGTGTCCCATTGAGTTTTGAGAGTGCCAGGTCCTGGAAAATCAAGTTTAGGGAGAGGATGGTAAGGGCACACGATTTTTCTGAAACCGTGAGACCCACTAGGAGAAACCGTGCAACTGACCTAGTGAATATGGATGTCTTTCAAGGTTTAGTCTAACCACGTGAGAGGAGCTACACGACCATGCAGTTACTATAGGTTCCTTGATAGATGGAAAATGCATGGTTTGCACACGATTTCTCAAACCGTGCACATGAACCGTGCAAGTCTCCTTCTTGGGCAGTGGCTCAAGCACGGTTGGTGGTTTGGCCAACTGTGTGGTCAAACCAAGCACCTCATTAAATGGGGTGAAATTTCATTTTTTCCCCTGACTTATTTTATTCTTCCTCTCTCATTTTTTCCTCCCATCCACAAGCAACAACCTATCCCACTCTAGCTTCTCCTCTCCTCCTAAGCATGAATTCCTTCCCTTCATTCGGTGTTGAAATCGAGTGTTTTCAGTCTTGTTGGTTATCCCTTATTAGGTGTTTCACTCATACTTCTTCCTTCATTCGTTTATCTCTCCATCATCGGTGTTATCTTCATGTTATCTAATTCACCCTATCTTGAAATCATTTTTCCGTTTCTTCAATTTCTCTCGAACTGGACCAAATCAAGCCTCGATATTGGATGAGTGGGTCATCCTGAGCATGAGGTAGGTGGTCTATAGCTTTTCCCTAAAGTTTTTTTTTGATTCATAGATTACGCTGTTGTGCTGTGCACCGATATTTACATGCGACACCCTTTAAATATGTAGAACCCTATGCTTAGTTTAATTAACACTTGTTCCTTAAAATGGGACCATTGGAATTTGTTCACCTCAACTTAGACCACCCTTAGGGTGTTTTCTTAAATTTTATTATTATTTGAGCATTTGTTTTTATAATAAAACCACCTTCTAAGGTGCATTTTATTATCAAATGTGAATGAGATAATTAAATGGGTTTAACCATAATGTGGGGCAGATGGATGTTTCACCCACTTGTTCCATGGTGAACAAACCACCTCCTAAGTGGATTGACCCAACTCATTTTAAATGGCTAACCTATAACAACCCAAGGATTTGCAAATAAATTTAATATTGAATGCATGAAACACTAAGTCTCTACAAAACAACACTTTGTTATAACCTAGATAATGAACATAATTTTTCCACTTATGTGTTTTGAATTTCAAAAATCAGATATACACGATTGCGTTCAGGGTGATTTTTGGAGTCTGATAGAACAAACTTATTTTTTTGATGAATAGTAACATACCCTTATGAATAGTAACATAACCTTATGAATAGTAACTTGAACCTTATGAATAGTAATGTACCCTTATGAATGGTAAGTTAACCCTTGTGAATAGTAATATACCCTAATGAATAGTAACATGATCCTTATGAATAGTGATGCACCCTTATGAATAATTACATCACCCATGTAAGTATAAATAAAATTTAGGCACCTTATAAATCAGAGTGAATATTTTAAAAATTAATAATTAAGTGTTGGTATTTTTGTTAGGAGTAAATATTCAATTACAATTTTATAATTAATAAATTGATTTAAAAGAAAAATAATTTTTCATAAAATTTATTTCTAAATCAAAATTTTTTTGTCCTAGGATTTTGGGGTAATTTAATAAAACCTCCGTTAAATTTTCTAGGCATTACAAAATCAGTTTTAGTTTTAAAACTGTATTTTACGAGTAAATGAAGATTTTATTTAAAAATTAAATTTCACATATTTAGAAAATTATTTTGATAAAATGGAGTTAAAATTTGGATTAAACACGTCAAAAAATGGTTAGGGTGAATTTTTTGGATTTTTCTAAAATACTTGAATTTTTTATGAATAGTGAAATACGGTAATTTACTGTATATATACATTATGAGTTAAAAACACTATTACTAACATCATAGCTGATTTAATAACCCTTGTTTAGAACTCACATGAACTTAATAATATTTTTGTTCATGGAATCATCACTATTTATTTTCTTATGGAAAAATAATAAACTAATGATTAAAATATTAAGAAAACTCTCCTCGCCTACACTATAAAAACCACCCACACCCCCTCTTCTCTTCACTCCTATCAAGACTTGTGACTTGTCTAAATTCTACTAAAATATCCTCCCAATATCCTCCCCCACTTCCATCATACCTTGGTCTCATAAAAAGACCAAATCCTCTCCCCTAAATAGGCTCACAAGGAAGATTAATTCAAGAGGTAAATTCCTATTTTCAATTCTTTTACTTTCTTTTCAAGTTCCTTTGTTTTCTTTTATATCACCTATACTCATACAAATGTTATGAAAACTAAATTACCTTAAATTTACTATAATTTTATTATTATTATTATGGAATAATTTATTATCATCTCTCCTTTACCCTTCTTTTATGCTAGTAGTAAAAAACACCATCCGAGATGTGTTAATTTACCACATTCAAGGACGATGAGTTTTAAATTTCTATTACCATATTCAATTATGGTCATGAAAACATTATTATAGTTTAACTAGACTATAATATAAGTATAATGTCTCATATATGGTTCTAGAATCCTTTTTTACACATGGTTTTGATTTATAAAGCAAAATGAGTTCGTTGTGTTAAAAAACCGTCAATTAACCCAAACTACTATAATTAAAAAATTTATATAAAAATTCATCTTCACTCTAAGTAAAAAAATAAAATTTACAACCATTTAACCTTATGTATGTTAAATAATAACATAAAACTTCAATCCTAGACAACCATCCTCATTTTACATGATTCTCTATTCATGTATATAAGTATACCGATCATGAAACAAACGGACCCGAACAATGAAATTGAACCTATTAACCCATCAAAAAGGACATGAATGAAATTAATAAGGTTATAATAAATTAATTAAATGTAAATTAGGTTCTGGAATTATTAATTAATGAACATAAATTTGATTATTCAGGTCATTAAGATCAAGTGTAGAACACCTTCGGACTTAAGGTAAGAGTTTCTTCATCTCACTTCCATTTTTGTGAGATATTCTGTATTCACTACTATTACTTGTGTATGGTGTATGTATACTGTCTATTTATGTTTCATATCATGAATATATTTATTTTAATTATATTCAATGTATAATTTTATGATTATTAATTTTGGGGCATATGATTCAATTGATTATAAAGTTGTAAGTATTTTCTACCTGAACCTCCATTTTCATTCTGGTTGCTCTTATTCTCTACTCACCTCAATTAAATTCTTATTTATTCTTATGTAATACTCATAAATTCTGTGTTAATTTTATATATATGTGTACCAATCATAATCCTTCTTTATTTTATGTGGATTTACATGTTTTAAAATAATCTTTCAAAAATTCTTCCGAAATACAAGCCCGATTCAAGGAACTTCTCGAATTCTTACCTATTTTGATGTTCACTCTATAATTTTTTTAAGCCAGATTTATCTTTATAAAACTACACATTTTAACATGATTTTTTTTTCATTTCTGGTTTTATGAAATCAAATATTCTTTTGCGCTTTTAAAATCTCTTTAATGAATTCCTTTAACCGCACTAAAATGTTTTAATTCTAAAGCTTCTTTAAAAACACTTTTTACATTATTTCACTTCAGCAGGACATCATTTATGCATAAAATGTAATATCAATGTACTTCCCTTTTCTTTTTTTAGATATACATGTTTAAAACCAGATTTATGAAAAATAAAAATGATTTTCCAAAATAACTCTTCTTTCCAAAGTAAAACAGTTTTTTCTCAACTCACTTTAACTTTTATAAGATATATGCCTTATTCACCACTTATTACTTGCATGTGGTGTATGTAATTCCCCTTTTTATATAATATCAAGATTATCCTTATTATCATGATATTCTAAGGGATTATTATTTGAATTTTTCAAGGTGGTATGGGACACTTTTGAAAGTTTAAGGATTATTTCCTCAAGAATTTCTCAATGGTCTCATTTAAAAGTATCTTTATTTATGTCAACATACTTTGATGAATCTTGTATTTTATATAGGTTTATATATTATGATATAATATATAATATTTTGTTTAAGGGTTTTTAATTATTTTGAAAGTGGATGTTCTATCTTGATACAATTCACCATTTTACTTCAAATGGTTAGTGTTTATGTTTAATGTATGGGGAAAGTTATTTACATTTCATATATTAGTTTCAATATGAATGTATATGTTGTTTATGTTTATATACATTCATAAGAGAAATTCATTGGACATATTAAGTGTTGTGTGGGGCCTGCTATATCCCCTTGGTGCATTGGTAGGTCTCATGAGACAAACTATGGTCTTGGCACGAGGCCTTGACAAAATGGATATTTATGGTCTTGGAATGAGGCCTTGACAGTATGGTTATGATTTCCCACATTATGAATTACCTCATTATGAAACTAGTAATTGAAATTTCATGTGGTTATTCTACTAGTAGAATATCCATAATAATGCTTTATTATGACATTATTTATTCAGCTCTTATTCCTACCATAATGTGTTCAAGTTTATTTTTAAAGACGTGTTTTTAGCTATTCACCATGACTAATGTTTATATTTATGACATCTTATGTTGTATTGATTAACCTTACTGAGAATCTGAACTCACCCATTTCTTATGTTCCATTTTATCAGTACATGAAGAATTTTATTATGAATGACCTTTAGGGATAAACTTAGAGTTGTGGATGTTCCCAATAAAACTTATATGTTTTATTTCATTTCAATTTGTAATATTTAACCTATTTATGTATTTGGTTTTCCAAAACTACTAAAATAATCAGTCATTTAGGATAATAATTTCTTATAAGCATTCCAATGTAATGAAATAATGCACCGGCTCTGGGCAACTAGGGTTGGGGTGTTACATAACCTAAATTAAATCTAAAGTGAATGGTAAGACCATGTCATGTGATGTTTTTTTAATCATGAATTAATCCTTGGTCTAGTAAATAAATTTGAATAGTGATGAATGACATGATTAACACATGGCCTTTTGTTTTATTATAATTTAATGATAAATGGGATTGAACCTATCTCTAAGTATTCATGATTTGTAATGTGGCATGATTATGCACATGACCCTATTTTTATAATTGAATTATGAAATTTCATGTTTATTAACATTCCCTCCTTGAAATTAAACATAAATACTTAAATGATTTATAGACGCTTTGAGCAATACATGGATTCCCAAGTAGAAATTCCTTGGATGGGATTATAGGCGATTTAAAAGTATATGTATCTTGAGTGATACTGATTTATTTGTGACTTCAAAGGATTATAACATGGTATAAAAGTTGAAAGGATCTATTTATATATTAGAGTAAGCATCTAGGCCATGGAATATTTGGTTTGATGAATCCATAACAAAATTTGGCATTATAAAGAACGAATGTGAGACTTGTATCTATAAACAATTTAGTGAGAGTATAGAAATTTTCCTAATAGTTTATATCAATGAAATACTTCTTATTGGAAATGAAATACCAGTCTTACAGTCCATTAAAACCTGATTAAACACATGGTTCTTCATGAAGGACTTAGGTGAAGTAGCATATATTCTTGGGATTAAGATCCATCATGATAAATCCAAGAGGATTTTTTTGACTAAGTAAAAGTGCATATATTGACAAGATACTTAAGAGATTTAATATGAAACAATCCAAGAGGGTATTTTTTTCCAATGTCACATTGCATTCATCTTTATAAGAAAATGAATCCTCAGACACATGAGGAAAGATAGAGAATGTAAAGGGCTCCATACATGTTGTCAATTGGGTCAGTCATGTATGTAATTACATATACTAGGATAGATGTCACCTATGTATTAAGTGTAATAGGAAGATATCAAAATGACCCTGGTTTTAACATCCCGTGTTTTAGACCAGGTAAAATTTCCAATGGAATTTGAATTTTACCATTTGGTGGAAGGACTGTTCTTTAAATCGAGCCTTAGAACATAATTACAAGAGTTTGAAAATTTAAATGTGTTGTTTTTAGGATTGGTTAAAAACCCAATAGGTTCCTTAGGTGTCCTATTGAGTTTGGGAGTGTTGGGTCTCAGAAACTCAAGTTTAGGGAGTGGATGATAAGGGCGTACAATTTTTCTGAAACTATGTGGCCCACCAGGAGAAACTATATGGATAACCTAGTGAAGTTGGAGGTCTCACACAGTTTATTCTAACCATGTGAGATGATCTTCATGACCATAAAATTACTGTAGGTTCCTTGATAGAGGAAAAATGCATGGTTTGGGCACATTTTCTCAAACCATGTGCATGAAACATGCGATCCTCCACTACTATAAAAGAGGCCTTTAATAGTGCTACAATAGGCCTTTATTAGCAATAAAAAAACACTGATAATTGGAGTGTGGTTAAAAGCCCAAATCTTTTATCATCACTAAAAAGGTGTTGTTAAAGGCCCCCTTTAACAACGATAAAAAAGCAATGTTAAAAGGGTCATTTAACAAAGATTTTTAGCACTGTTAAATGGCCCTTTTAGCAATATTAAAGGGGGCCATTAACAATGTATTTTTATCACTAATAAAGGGAACACTATTAAATGGGGGTAAAATTATGTTTTTTCAGACATCCATGAGTCTGACCCCTTTATTAGTGCTTCCAAAAAACCTTTAACAATTCTCCCCCACCTTTATCAACACTTTTCACCCCACCACCACTTTTATTAGTGCTTTGCGAATTTCCAGCCTCATGCGCACCCAACTGGATTCAAACCATACACCTCTCCTTTAAATATGGAATGCCTTTACCACTATAATATGTTGTTTTATTTTCTGCTTAATGATATTTCTCTCTTTATATATATATATATTCACACACACACACACAAACATATTTATTCATATATTTATATAATTATTTTTAAATACATTTATACAATATGTGTGTGTGTGATATATATACTTATATTTATTTAAATATATTATATATTATATTCATTTACATATACTATAATATAATATAAATACATATATTTGTTTATTAATACACACATATCTCTATATATAAACATTATAAATATATTTTTATAATGTAAAAATGGTTATATATTGTTTTAAATACATTTTTAGAATATTTATTGATTTACATATTTTATAATATACATTTTTGAAAAAATATATTGATATATGTATTTATATGAGTGATTTATTATAAGTAAATATGAGAAAACATGCATATATTTAATTATAAATAAAATTACATTGTGAAAAATGATAAAATTTCAAAACAATAATATCAATATGAATGTAATACCTGAGAATAAACTCATTATCCACAAAAAAATGCAACAATACCCCCTTAAACGAGGCTGAAAATATATCGAATGTTAAAAAATTAGAGTACCCTGACTAAAAACTCAGTTTTGGTGGACTTCTAGCCTTTTTTGAACTCAAAAAATGTAAAATAGGTTTACCTTAGTCACCAAGGGCATAAAGATCATTCCAGGTTTCAATTTTATTTTTGGTAGATCCCAAACAGACACTCGGATCAAAAGTTACAGCTGTTTGAAGTTTGAGTTACTTTTTCAACTTATTTTAGATCATTTATTAATTTTTTGATTTTTATTATTTCAAATTGATATTAAATGACTAGAACTTGGTAATAATAATAAACTTATTCATTAATTTTTTTAATTATTTTATAATCCATTTTCACTAAATATATTATATATTAATTGTAAATTCCTATTTACCTTATCCAAAACATATTTAAAAAATATATATTATATTTATATCAATATAAATTTATTTATATATTAATATATTATTTTTAATTATATTTTTTTGAAGTATACCCTTATTAGTGCTACTAAAAAAAGCATTGATAAAGGGGGTTCTTTATCAGCCCTTCTAAAAAAGTGCTTATAACCCTCCCTTTATCAGTGCTTTTTTAAAAGCACTAATAAAAGACCCCATTTATCAGTGATTTTAAAAAACCACTAATAAAGGTCCCTATTTAACAATTTTTTTAGCACTGTTAAAGACCCCCTTTAACATTTCTTTTTTTACTAATGTAAAAGGGGATATTTACAATGTTTTTATCTAGTGATGTTAAAGCCCTAGCGATGGATAAAACCAATTTTATTATAGTGCTCATTCTTGGGTAGTGGCTCAAGCACAATTGGAATACGGTTTGGCCAACTATGTGACTAAACCGAGTGCCTCATTAAATGGGGTGAAATTACCTTTTTTCCCCTGACTTCTTTTATTCTTCTTCCCTCATTTATTTTCCTCCCATTCACATGCAATAGCCTCTCCCACTTGAGCTTCTACTCTTCTCCTAGGCATGGATTCATTTTCTTCATCTGCTGTCAGAATCGAGTGTCTTCAGTCTTATTGGTTATCCCTTGGTAATTGCTTCACTCTTACTTCTTAATTTCTTAGTTTATTTCTCCATCATTGGTGCTATCTTCACGCAAGGTAATTCATCCTTTTTTCAGGGCATTGGTCCTTCTATTTGATTTCTCTTGAATTGGACCAAATCAATACTCAATATTGGATGTGTGGGTCATCCTAAGTATGTGGTAGGTGGTATATGGGTTTTCCCCAAATTCGTGTTGATTTATAGATTACATTGTTGTGTGATGCACTGGTATTTCCATGGAACACCCTTTAAATATGGAATTAAATATGTAGATCTCTATGCTCGGTTTAATTATCCATTACACCTTAAAAAAAGACCATAGGAAGTTGCTCACCTCAACTTAGACCAACTCTTAGGGCGTGTTCTTGAATTGTATTATTATTCAAGAAATTGTTTTCATAATAAAACCATCTTCTAAGGTGTTCTATATTATTAAATATAAATGAGATAATTAAATGGATTTATTGATAATGTGGGGAAAATTAATGTTTTACCCACTTATTCCCTAGTGACTAAACCACCTCCTAAGTGAATTATCCTGACGCATTTTAAATAGATAACCTGAATTAAATGTAAAGTGAATCATAAGACCATGTCATGTGATGTTTTTCTAATTGTGAATTAATCCTTAGGCTAGTAAATAAACTTTAATAGTGATGAATGACATGCTTATCACATGTCTTTTTGTTTTATTATAATTTAATGATAAATGGGATTGGACCTATCATTAAGTATTTATGATTTGTAATGTGGAATTATTATGCACATAACCCTATTTTATAATTGAGTTATGATATGGCATGTTTACTAATATGGCCTCCTTACAATTTAACATAAATAATTAAATGATTTATGGATGCTTTGAGTGATACATGGATTCCAAATTAGGAATTCCTTAGACGGGTTCATAGGCTATTTAAAAGTACATGTACCTGGAGCGATACCTATTTCCTTATTACGAAATACTAGGGATGGGATCATAGGTTTCCCGATTAATGTTATTCATTGAGTGACACTTGGGTTTCCTCATTACGGAATGCCAAGGATGGAATCCAAGGCTGATTGAGATTATTATCCCCATGAACAATACTAGTACCCTAGGGGAGATACCTTGGACAAGCTCAGTGGTAAGATGGCTACACTATGCCCTGAGCGATACTCAATCCCCTATGTGTGATACCTAGGATAGGTTCATTGGGTTATTCCTTTATACCATACTGGTACTGATACTTGGGATTCCTCTTTGCAGATAATCTTAGACAAACTCTTACAGTGATGGGTAATTATGGATCTCCTGGTGTGATACTTGGGATTCCTATTTACAAATCACCTTTTATGGGCCCATAATGCCATTTTATTAAGAACCTTAATGTATCTTGTTAAAGATATAAGAAATGTTAGTTTATCATATTAAAGGATGCATTCACCAAGCCAAAGAACATGCTTGGGTTTGATCCATGTTTGTATTCAAACTTTATGAAAGGCCTAATTATGTTACCTCATGAATATTACTATTAAGTATATATATATATATACATGTTATATCTGTATAGGTTAACCCTAGTCCAGAGATATCTAGATTAGACCGAAGCAGGTATGGTCAGTCAGGTGTCCCTTAGGAACCTAATCCCGACTCATTTACTTTATTTATTTACTACTTTATCAGCTATACCTATACAATGCCATATTTATAATCACAAAATGTATTATGATTTACAAATCATTTGTGGTTTCCTACCGAGTATATCTCACACCTTTCTTGGGCCACCATTGCACTGGGGTACCCGAGCAGACCACATGTTCGTTGGTCCACAGATCATTGCTTGTGTTGTGCATTGTACATGGGACCTTAGGGGCATAGTACTAAGCTAGTACTCTGGATGACCATGGAGATCACTATTGGGTTTTTTTTATTATTTTCTTTGTTCATGAATTGTTCAGTATTGTATCACCTTTTTATGTTTACTACCTAGATTATGTAGCCACATATATACATGCATGCATAATTTTATGTATTTGGCATTGGCCATTGTTATTACTTTATTATTATCTTATGCTGCTCTATCTTGATTCATATTGTTTTCATTGTTGGTTGATTGATTCATTATCTCTTATACTACTGTGCTACTCTAATCACAAGGGTATAGTCTCCCCACTATACTATCATTATATCTTTACTACTAGTTGGCAACCTTTGGTGTACATGGAGGTGTGTTTGAGGTCATGTGGTGATCGGTCCGACTACTGGTTTTATAGTCAGTCGGGTCGGGATGTTATAAAGTGGCATAAAAGGTGTTTATTTTCCTTTTTATTACTATTTTGGGCTTGTAAACATAAGATTAGGAATGTTTCGGTGCTTTATAAATAACTGTTTATGGGAGTGATTACCCTACGCACGAGGAAAAGTCCAAGTGGCTAGGGATGAGATTGTTGTTAATGTTTTTTTTTGTTACAATTGATTATGATTTCACCTTGAGTTATTGATGTATTTTCCACTTTTATTGATTTATGGGATTTATTGAATTTTATCCTTGACCTAGTATGACAAGGAGGTATTGTTACATGCATTATCCTAGGAACATAGGGATTTTCATGCCATGAATATTCCATGACATGTAGATTTCATTGCTTGGCTATTTTAAATTTTTTAATGTGCCTTGTGTGTTTATTAGCATGCCTATTATATAGCATGTTAGTTATTTTAGTAACATGATTATTTTTAATATTTTATTAGATATTTCACTAGCATACTTGTTTATATAACATGATGTGTGGTTTATTTAGTATGTTTTCTTGTATAACATGCCTTTGTGATTTTAGTGTTATGATTAGAAAGTTTATTTGTGTACCTTGACCGAGTGATATGCCATGTTTCTTGGTTTCCTATTTATACACTTAAATTTACTTCTTGTGATAGCATACATTGATATAATTTTGATATATAATTGGTTATTAAAGTGTCATCATCAAACTAAATGGAGTTTCCCACATAGATTGATGGAGGCAGCTTAACTAACTAATCATGACATGCTTGAGCCATTAACCACTGGTTTCATGAGCTAAAACACACCGATTGAGATTAAATGGGAGCAAATTTTCAATTTATAAAGTGTATGGGTTCTTTATAAATTAGGAAATGGAAACTTGTATAATCGAACTATCCATATGATATTAATATACCTATAAACCATTTTATAAATATAAAAGCTCCTAAATCTTAAATATTACATAAAATGGTTGCTTTTGGACCTTTTACATGACTCGACCCAAGTAGCATGTTCATGGTGCTTGTGCTTACAAGATAAACCCATCAAGGGTGTTTTAAAAATCTTAATGTATTAAATGAAATGGGGTTGCATTTAGATGAACCCATAATGGTTTAATAGGACCCTCATAGGTTGCCTTTATCTTGTTATACCTTAGCACTTAACCCCATGAGGGTATGTTTATATCATAAGGGGGTGGTTATTTAAAGGGTTCAAAACCACTTATATGGTATTATATATAAGCATATGGTGGAATCTTACCTGACCACTCCCCCTTTTAATTAAAAAAATAAATGTTCTTTTCTTTTTTATCTTTATTATTTATGAGGCCTATGTTAATTAAAATTCCAATTACAACCATCCATCCATCCAAATCAAATTTTTATTCAAACAAAGAAACAATCAATACAACCAAGAGACCCCAAAATTTAGGGAGGTCTGAAATAGTGTAAGCTAAGGGCATCCCCTCCAAGTAAATTAACACAATCATGTTTCAAACTATTGATAGGGAGGAGACTAGTGGAGATGGATCTCTCGACCGCCAAGGAATCGATGTGATCTGTGACCTTATTACCCTCATGCCAAGTGTGAGACACTTGGATATTGGTCCCAAGAATGGATATACATTTCTTAAATATGTAAGTAATAGACCACGGGGTAGATACTTTACCAAGTATGGAGTCATGTAGAATCCTGGAATTAGTCTCCGCCTGGGTTAACTCCAGCTTCTCCTGAATGCAGAGGGATAGCCTCACGAACATGACCTTGGACTCAGCCAATAGTGAAGTACAATTTCCAAATAAAGATGTGAAATCCATTACCACCTACCCACTAGGGCCACAAACCACTCACCCTCCTCTCATCACCCCCATTGCATAGGAACCTCCCATGTTTAGTTTGAAACTGAAGCCAGGGGTTTCCAACATGCCCAATTCCACTGTTGTGTGACTAGGGAGGGTAGAGCCAAGGGGAAGCTAACCTGAAAAAGTACGAGAGAGGGAGCCTCCTACCAGTCCTTTATGAGCGAATCAAAATCAACCATAAGGAAATGAGTCCACATGATGATGGACCTTACCGTAGGAACAGATCCTTCAAACCTCACTTGGTTCTTGGCTTGCCACAAGCTCCAGCATCCTGCACTAAAGATCACCAATCAAACCATTCTATCCTTCTCAGAACCAGCCATACCTTGGAACCAACTTTCCAAAAAAGGAGAGTCATTCTACTCATGAGAAGAGAGAGCCATGGAACCTCCAAAGAAGGACCACATCGCATGAGCCCAATACCCCTTGAAAAATAAGTGGTTTGTGATCTCTTCCCACCTGTTGATGCAGCTGGGAAACCTAGAGGCCAAGCTTATTTCCAGCTTTCTGATGTTCTCATCCGTTGCTAAAGTAGAGTTCCTGATTCTCCATGTAAGAAAGTTAAACTTCATTGGAATATTATGGCACCAAACTTCACCATTCCATCCCTCCCAAAGGCCCTGCTTAGAAAACAACCTGCAAAAATCTCTACTGGAGAAGACTCCTGAAGAAGCAGGAGTGAAAACGCATTTGTTCAGTTCATCATTAAAATCAATGGTATCAAGAACTGAATACTGTTCCTCATCAAGAATTGCCTTGGTGAATCTGGGATGATATAATGTTTCTTTAACCAATATCAGTGGGGATGTGAAACCAGGGAAAGATAAAATAGAGCTCGCCCAGTTTCTATGCCAGAAGAGGAGATCCCCTATGCCAACAATCCATCAAGAGTTTAGTTTAAGAGTCTGATACATGGGGTAAATTTTCTCCCACAGAGGATATTCATAACCATGGGATACCTCCACACTTTTTTCGCAAAGGAACGACATGGAATTTCCCCATAAATATCACTCCTCAGAAATTTCCCAGGAGAGATTACCATGCATGCAATGAATCATGCTCTGTAGACTCTTTATATTAATCCCGCCATCCTGGATGGGCTTCTCCATCCTTCCCCATGAATCCCAGTGTCTCTTACCTTCATATTTTTCATCCCAAATAAAACTACATAGGATCTTATCAATATTGCTAACCACTCCTTAAGTGATGTTGGAAGAATCCAATGCATGGATAAGAATAACAGACAAGACACTATTCACCAGAGCTATCCAAACCCCAAAATATAGAAAATGGTTTTTCCAGTTAAGGATGTGGCTTGTGATTCTTCTAACAACATGATCATAGTCTCTAATTCAAAGTCTACCTGAAGAAATAGAAGATCCCAAGTACTCCATTGAGAAAGAAACATGCTTCATGTCCAGATAGTTTCATAGGGAGGAAACCCACCTTTGAGAGCTTTTATTGGAGATGTAGATACTAATTTTGTAGTTGTTGATGACTTGACCGCTCTAGTAGAAATATTCATCAATAATATCCTTGATCCCATGAACTGAGCCCTGTCCACCATTGATAAAGATAATCATATCATCGACGAACATTAGATGAGACACCATTGGTAAATTTATCTTCCTCCTTAAAGGGAGAATAACACCTTGGGATAGAACTCTATTGATAAGCCTACTGAGAGTATCCTATTCTTGAATAAATATGATTAGAGAGAGTTGGTATCCCCACTAAAGACCTCTCGTTACCTTGAAGAATCCATGGGTATTTACTCTGAACAAAACCTCCAACCACGATGAACTTAAGATCCCAAAAATTAGGTCCACTGACTTGGATGAAAACCCAATACTCGATAGGAATCTGTTGATAAAACTCCATTCCAGCCTGTCATATGCCTTGTTCATATCTAGTTTAATATCCATGTTGGATCCATGGGTTTTTACATTGATGTCACTTATCATGTCCTGGGCTATAACTATTGATCCTTGGATGGAGCAACCTCTCACAAATCCATGTTGCTCAACTGATATCCACCCAGGTAGAAGATTGGATAACCTTTGGTTAAGCACGCATGTAATAATTTTGTAAGGGAAGTTACATAGGATCATTGTAATATAGTTCGTGAGGGAATAAGGGTCCTTGATCTAAGGGATGAGAACTAGGGTAGTTTCACTAGCTACTCGAGGGAGACACCCACCTCAGAAGTAGTCCTGGATTGCATCGGTGATGTCCTTCTTGACTACATCCCACACCCCCTGTAAAAGGATCCAGGAAAGACATTAGGGTTGGGTGTGCTCTCTGGGTTGAGATTTTGCATGGCTGTAAGAATTTCTTCCTCGCTGGGAATTTCCTCCAAGACCGTGTTGTCCCGATTAGTCACCAAGGAGGGAATCATCTCCCATATCCCTTTATTACCCCTAGGATACCCACTGGACATCCTCAGGTTAGGTCCAACAAGCATATCCTTGAAGAAAAAGTGGGTCATACCCTTATCTATTTCATAGTTATCTGTATAGGATCCATCCTCGAGTAAGATGTTAGGCATGAGAAGATGCCTTCTTTCTCTGATTCACGCATGGAAATAAGCAGTTGTTTTATCACCTTCCTTCAGATACCTCACCTGAGAGAGGTCCTGAGCCATCCTCTCATATTTGAGAAGCTCCTATACCCAACACATTTTTTTCCCCACAATATCTTCAAACACTGAAGTGTTCCACTCCCCCTCCGGGTTAGCTTCCAAGCTTTTGATGCTCTGTCTTAGGGCTTTTAGGTTATTATTGAAGGTAGGTAACCTCCTGGACCAATCCAATAACCCCTATTTCAGCCTCCATAATTTTTTTGTGGAGAGAAAACCACGTATTACCTTGGGTAGGAGCCTCCCATATATGCCTAACGAGCCGCTGATAGTCTTGGAACCGATATCACTGATGACATAACTTGAAGGATTCCTAGAAATTCTGTTTGGGAAATATAGACACCAGTATAAGATAATGGTCAGAGATACCTCAGGCTAGATGCTTTACCTTGGCCTATGGGAAGGAGATGATCACATTTTTATTTGCCAAGCAATGATCAATCCTGCTCCAATAGTGCCTTCCACCCATTTGGTTGTTTCACCACGTGTACCTATCTCCAGAGTAACCCAAGTTGAGGAGACCCTTGTCTGCCATGAAGAGAGAAAAGTCCAAGCTGGCCCAATGAGGGAAGGAAACTCTACCCTTATTATCCTTGGGATCAAGATGGAGTTGAAATCCCCCACTACATACCATGGGAGGTCCTCCAGATCAAAGATCCTGAGCCCTTGCCACAATATTTTCTAGACATGAGCATCGTAACTTCCATAAAAATTGATCCTGACCTCACAAAGAAGAGGAACCTGAGGAAAGCTGCCCATGTCCCCCTGTACCTCAAGAGAATCCAAAAAATCGACCTATAGAGGTGAACACGACACCCGCAACTCCCATTTAGGTGATTGGGAATCTAGGAACCTTTTCCATAACCACCCATCTAGACACACTTGGCATTGGAAGAGAAACCAGTCTATAAGGACATCGATCATCGAAGGAGACGCCTCTACCTTGAAAGGTAATAGATCCCAGTAAGAGGAGGCCTCATTAATCGGAAGAAGGATAAGCTGAGTCTTGAGGACTGAAACGACTAAAGAATCCTGACCAACTCCCGAATGAACGATATCCTCACTGGAGGGGTCAGTATCTGGACCACCTAGTATATGAGGAGTGGTGATCCCCTATAGAATGTCCCTTAGATCCTGATGCAAGCCACCCCAATTTTTTTTTCTACACATCTGCCTGGAATGACCCTGAAGGCCGCAAGAATATCAAAACCTAGGGAACATAGGGAATGATAGGGCCTGCTCCCAGTCCACAACATCCTTAACCTTTAATGCTACATTCTTTGGGAGATGCAATGAAAGATCTAACTCAACGCAGATTCTAGGAACTAGGATGTCTTCACAAGAGAGGGTGCGGTCATCCACACACAATCAACCACCAATAGAGTCACCAATCACCTCCAGAAAAGAAACATTTTGGAAAGGTAATGGAAATCTGGGGAGACCTATCCAAATTGAAGCTCGAGGGCTTTACTTCCCCTTGTGAGCCTCTAGAGACCAGGGAGCTAGACTGAATCTATATCTCCCAAAATCTCTTGGAACTTTGCACCACGCAAAGATAAAATACGCTTCCTCATCCAGAAGCATACAAAAGTAAAGACAATGAATCATAAAGAGACATAACTAACCCAACAAGCCGCATGATCCCACAAAATGCTTGAAAGCCTATAGAGATGGTTTCTCCACCCCGAAATGAGCTATTAAGGTCCACTGGAGTCAAGCGGCCGCCTCCGCAAACGCCACCAGGGGAACCTACAAAGAAACACCAACACAGTCCCTCAATAACACTAGAGAAAACAACCACACATCTGGGAAATAGCTCTTCAAAGAGACTTGGGACGATCCATATAGGGCCTCGTGGAAGGACTGAGGCCGAGGAAGAGCACTGGGGGACTCCAGGATCCAATCAGGGATTGAACTTAAGATCATGCCAGGATCGAAGGTTGAAGAAGCCGAGATCACTTCCTGAACCATGCCGCCCAGAGGAGCAACGATTGGGAGATTTTGAAAAAAAATTAGTGTGTGAGGCACGTTCTTTTGAATGGAAGAAACATCCATTTTCTAATTATGTATTGAAATAGTTTCCCAATTGTAGGATTATTTATGCCAATTACAACCCAAAGGGTGTTTTTCTCTATATATTGGAATTGATATTTTATTTAACTAAACCCAATTGTGAGAACCTTATGGATACATAAAACTGTATAAAAGGAATTTATGTGACAAATTTCCTAATTATAAAAGGTTTCAGACAACTACCAATGTTTAAAAGTAACTTCGATAACTTTCCTATGTTGACTTGTTGAATTAGTTAAATAATGTGACAAGTAATTTTACTATATGATTGGTGCTCGATACTCTTTAAAAGTTGAGTCTTGAAATGTTTAAATAATTAAATGAGAATATGTGCTATGCCTTAAAATGAAACCTTAAGTGGCATTCTTAGTCTGACCCTCGTGTAAGGTTAGTTTAAACCTTTTCCTTGAGTTCTTCCTTGAAATGGGAATGTAAAAGTTACTTGTGGGCCTCTTCTTCTATAGCTTTATCCTTAAGGATAAGAAATGTAGCCTAGTTAGCCTTTTTAGGTGTGGACTTCTTAAAGGATCAACACTTTATGTTCTATAGGTTCTAGCTCTAGGTTAGTAGCACCCCTATAACTTTAAAGCATTAATTTTTTGATCTGATGATATTTATAATGTGTGGTACTGTTCAAGTTCCATTTGTTCTATGTAGGAAATTTAGTTTCTAAAATTACACCCAAGTTTGATGAGTGTTCATACAGTGTTTTGACCCTTGTTATTGGAATGATAATCATATAATGCCCAATTTATATGGGTTAGAAATTCCTAAGGCATTATTAACCGCTTAGCGGGTTGTCTAACCCCCTTCCTCTTCTTCAGTGGTGGGAAACTAGGTATGTCGTCAACCAAATTAATAGTTTTATTGGATTATGAAACTTTAGGCTAAATATTTCTTATGATACATCATATACTAGGATGTATAGGGTTGATAAACATATGGATAATATCAATGATTTTCTATTTTTTCATGAAATCTCAGGGTAGTATGCATTGATATGCACAATACCCATCGAGTTGCTAAATGGTATAATAAACTGTATGAGTTCATTGGTAATAATTGAGGCCTTGATCTATTATTCTATGTTCATTGGTCATCTTTGGAGTAGAGTGAACTAGGCATTAGGGGAAATCCGACTTTTCCTAATGCTTGGGATGATGTTGTAAAAGGATCAGGTGTTTTCACACACTTGTCGGTTGGTTTTGGATTTTATGCTTGATGATATAGTGTATGTATACATAACTCAAAAGGATTTTCATGCTTACTTATGAAGTTGAATTTGATCTAGTTCACTTTTAAGTGGTTGGTTTCCTCCTATTTTCATGTTAGCACATGGTAAAATTATGTTGGACACATCTAGAACCCATGGTTAGTGGTTAATGGAGCGTGTGTTATGGGATGAGTTACCATTCTCAGTAACATGATAAATAAGACACTCCTAAGGTGGGGAGAGTTATGTCAAACATGTTTAACATGTCCTTAAAAGTAGAAGGAACACAACCAAGAAGGACCATTTTAAGATGACCAATTTTTCTTTTGAATGTCCATGAGGCTGGTAATCTTTCTAATACGTCAGTTCTTGTGAGATTTCTTGACTATGATATGGATGGCTATTTAAAAAACCTTTGAAATGATAATAGTCAGGCTGGAATCTGGTGGTTGTGCTTGAGTGATCACATGATTCCTTAGGTGGTAAAGTCATTGTGGTTGGTCAATGATGATGTTTTGGAATGTGAAGACGATCTCTTCCAAAAGAAGTCATCCTGAGAGGTTTGACTGAATTTTCTGTCTGCGGTTTGACATGGTTGATTCAAAAACATACTGAGAATTTTGTATTTTGTAACCCCTATTACCTTTCTGTCGGGTATGTTTTAACCTTTGTTTTGGTTTTCCCTTTTTTGCTGGTTTATTAATTCTAAGAAAGATTTAGGAGGATTCCTATAATGGTGAAGTCAGAAATTTGTTGGATTTTTTAGCACAAAACCTATAGTTTTTGATATTATATGGGAAATTACAAGATATGTAATGGTGGTACATGACATTTAATGGCTCCCATACATAACCCATGAACTGAATTCATAGAGTGAGAATTTTACACGTCGTGTAAAGGGTACACAACATGTAATGATAAAATATCGAGTTTTTAATAAAAGGTGGTGAGTTTTTCGGTGTATGTGAGACTCTAGGATTACACGACATATAATTGGATTACATTCCATGTGAATTCTTGAGGGTTGGTTTTAACTTAGTGGTTTTTATGAAATTCACATTCCTTTTATATAGGATTCCTTGCTATCAAACTAGAGGATCTTCTTGGGTGATTTTGGGTGACTCCTTCTCACCCATATTGCTTTATTCAATAATTGATAACCATTGTGGTTGGGTCACTTATCTATGGGTATGTAATTCTTATGATTATTCTTTAGTTTTGGTTGTGAATGTGCTTTAGCTACGGATTTGTGATTAGATAGTGTTTTTTATCGATCCTTTTTAGTTTCTTGGTATGCCTTGTCTTTTAGAGGTAATTATCTTGGTTTACAGTCACCATTATTGAAAGAATCTAGCCTTCTACCATGTTGAGGTAGGTGTTTCTATACAATGTGTTAATTTGAGGAATTTTATGTCATTCTTGATAAATTCCGTTAGGTTGTTCATTTATTTGAAGTGATAAATGGTTTCAAATGATTTCTTGAAAAAAAAAAGTTTTAAAAAAGGGGGTTTGCATTGAAAATAGATTTTCTTGATTCAAAAATGGGTTTTCAAACTCCTAAGGAGATTGGATTAGATTTGAAAATGTTTTATGAAATTACAAGCATGGTTTTGAAAACATATTAGACAATTTCACATTAGGAACCTTGAGTGTATCAAGAAAGAGACACATGTAGCCTTAGTGTGTGTTGCACCACTAGGAGGTAACCTTTTGTGATATTTAATGGAAGGACTCGATATCTATTGGATCCAATGTATGCCTATTTAGGCATGTGAGTGTCTAGTACATAGTTTCCCATAGTATTTAGCCCAATATGTGAGGTAATTTTTTATTTATGGTTATTTATCTCATGATTTTTTTATCATGGATTATTGCTCATAGGTTTTTATATGAGGTTGTATCACATATCTTCACATGATAGGTTGTTTCATGGATATGTGTTTACCTGTTTACCTCTTGATGCATGGATATGAATTCCTATTTTATAACTTCTACTTATCATATTTCTATTTTTATAATATGAAAGAATTTTATGAAAACCAAAGGAGAAAAGGGGAAATGATTTACAACCGGATTAATTTTATGAAAATTCTTTATAAAACTATTTTGTTTTAAAAGCTATAATTATTGCATTCTTGATATTATACCTTGTATAGA
Source organism: Viscum album (assembly GCA_963277665.1). Taxonomy (NCBI): domain Eukaryota; kingdom Viridiplantae; phylum Streptophyta; class Magnoliopsida; order Santalales; family Viscaceae; genus Viscum; species Viscum album. Next base: position 1,183,925,748 of record OY728135.1, read on the forward strand.
AACTGTAGTGGTATCCCACTAGGATTTTTCTTACAACCTAATTATGCCTTTAGGAGTTTTTAGATGTTGTATTACAGGATTTAGGTAAATGGAAAAACCTCTTCTAGTATGTTGGATTCTCTTGTTTTGGTTGCTTATGGTTTAGGTTATCCTGGAGGTGAATATTGATCACATGGGGTTTGAATATACTTTTTTGGTTTAGCTAGTTTTTGGCTTGGATTGTATGTATTAGTGTTATGTCTTCCATTTTTGCTTCATACTCTGGTTGTATGTCTTGTTTTGTTCATATTCAAGATTGGTTTTTGTTATAATTTTTTACCTACATCATGTGATATTCTAGTTCGGGTGGCTTGTCTAGTTGACCTGGGTTGGTTTGTTACAATTTGGTATCAAATGGATTCTCAACTAGAAGTGTGTTAACACTTCCTGAGTTTGGTTCTGTGACTTGGGTAGACTAGATTTAGGACCATCAGAATTTATATAGTAGGTGTGGAAAAGGGGCATGGCTAGTTCACTTTTGTGACTGAAACTAAGTTACCATGGGTGGTAAGGGACTTTTACCAAGTTTTAGACTTGGTGTTTGAGGTCATTTGAATGAAATGTATGTGAAGTTTATTTAAATATAAATGTTCCCTTTTAAGTAAGGATTTTTTTTTGTTTTTAATTCTTAATGTTTTAAAGATTTGTTACCAATACCAAAAGTTGGTCCTATGATTTTTGAATTTTATCGCTACTGATTGGGTTTTGTATTTTGTTAGTTAATGCATATGAGAAGAGATCTTCCAAATCCAAGATAGGAAGCTTCAAGATAGGTTCCGCAGGTGAATCCTCTAGTGGACCCTACTTTGGTAGAATCTATTATCTGAATTATTCAGACTTTGGGTCAAGCGGGTGTCAAGAACCCAGTATGTATAGTGGATCAAGGATCAAAATTTACTAAGCAACATTCACCCATATTTCATGGTGGAAAAGGACCCTATTAATCCAAGGAGTGGCTTAAGAGGATAGAGAGTGTCACGAACCAACATGGGTCGACCCTGAGTTGGTCACCTGAGCCGGTCCGTGACATGCCCCGAAGGGCGTTTCCGATCCCCACGAGCTGGAAACCAGTGCCTGGCATCAAAATTTAACTGTTGGGAATGATTTAGCCCAAGAGAAAAAGATAAATAGATAAAAAAACTGACGATAAATATAATAACTGGCAGTGAAAAGAAAATAAAGTCGAACATACCTCCTTGTGACCTCATAGGTCACCACCCAACTCAAAACCACGCTGCTCCAATATTGAGCAGATGAACCAGGAACCTGTATGAGAAATTGAACCTGCAACTGGAAAGATATAAAAGGCGTGAGCACCAAGATTCTCAGTAGGGATTCCAAGAATAAACCACTGAATCAAAAAATTCTCTTTTCCAAAACAGTCCACTAACACAAGTTTGAAATACAGATATAAAAGTAGGGTTTTCACATTTTAAAATATGCAACATTTTTGTTGTCATTTGAAAACCCAACACACGCTACACACCATTTCCAAAATAATTTTCCATCTTATAAATGAAATCCAAAATAGAAAATACCAAAGCTAGGCTAGAGTAAAACAAGTAAAAGTGCAACTGAAAATAAACCAGTGAAACAAAAAGTAAACAAGCAATGTAAGTAATACAGTAACCATGGGTGATCCTAAACATCCCAAGGAGACCCCTGAATGTACTCGGTTTCGGAACCACCTGCCGGCATATGGTGAAGCTCCTAAGTCTATAACCAACTGGATGCCCTAACTGACCAATCCAGTAGAAAATCCCACCTGTCCTAAAAACAAATACAGGGGGTACCAACCCGTCTAATCGGGGTTGGTCAAAAGACGCCCAAGAACCCATGGTGATTATAATAATACTGTGTAAGTAGGAATACCCTCACATGCGTGACTCATCTCACCGCACTTGCCTACCCCAAACACATACTCTTCCTATGCGTTCGCCCATAAAGTGTTACCCTAGATAAGAGAACCCCATATACTTATATATATGCATACATGTCAAACATACAAAGTTCCAACCGGGCCATAACATCATTTGGTTATCAAAACCACTTTATTAAACAATTGGAGTTGTAAATCAGGCCTCTAGTTTTACATAATAAAATGCCTTCATGAAAACATTGTGCACGCTCTTCCAAAACAACTCTAAACACCACTTTTGTATTTAAAAAGCCAAACGGGCCCTTAGGTTCCATGGTTTCAAAGCATTGCAATAAAAGTCTTTAGTGATACTATATTCAATTTTGTAAAAAGAAACCAAGAGTTGCCTTACACCACGCACTCAAAAAAATATATACACCAAATGCCAAACAGGCATATACGCATGGGTTTCTTTTCAAAAAAATTTAAAGAACCACCCGAAGAGACCCACATCATTTAGAAAACAAGAACCTCTTATAAAACCAAGGATTTGAGAAAAATACCAATTCAAAGAGATACAAAATCATTTTTACAAAAACACTAAGTTCTATAAAACTAACCAACACAGGGCAAACAAGTTCCATAAAATGTTTCTACAAGAAAACACCACTCAAGACACCCAACAATACCATTTAAAGATAAAGGCAGTTATCTCCAACCAAGTTGGCAAGGTATAAGCATGTGCATAAATAGAGGAGCATCCAAAAATCCATTTTTTGATCAAATATTTCAACATTAAAACACTACCATAAGTTAACTATAAACAAAATAGAGGTGCGAAACATAATCAAGATTTAATTAAGAAAACACAAGCATTAAATGGATTAAAATTTAGAGCAAAGGCATTGAAACACCTACACATAACCAAGGAACTATTTCAAATCTATTTTTAACACATTTATCCATCAAAGAAACACTGCAATGAATAAACTATCAGAATTATAAAGGTGCAAATAACATTTATAAATAAATAAATAAATAAATAAATAAATATATATATATCCTTAAACTGATGCACGTGTTCCCCACACCATGAGGGAACATTCACACAGAAGACACATATATCTATACATAACCATACCTGGGAATATGCGTGCGCGCCTTTGAAACCGACCACAACTCCCTATGATAAACCCCCATGACTCAAAAACACCAAAAATACCTAAAATAAAATTTAATCCAAACAAAGCAATCAAGATACAATTCAAAAACCAACCCTACAAAAATCATAAAGTTCATAAGTAAAACCCAAATCACACTTTAAACATTTTTTTATAAAACAAAACTAAGGGAAACACCCCCCAAATCGCATCAATTTATTTTAAACGCTCATATCACAATTTATCAACACCCCAAGTGCATAAACACATAAACATAATTAATGAATCACGCTAATGACCAATTTTTAAACAATTCATCAATGTCGAAGCATCACAAAAATCTAGATGAGAAAACCATAGCGATGCGAATTACATTTTAAAAATTTTCAAAATAATTTTTGGCACTTTAACAAGGAAATCATCGTAGACACATGTTGACATAAATCAGAAACCGACTTAGAACATATTCTCAACCAATTCTAAAAATTTAATAACTCAATAGAAAGATAATTAAGGGCATAAAAAAGCTATGAATTTTTTTTTAAAACTAAAAGAAAGAGCACGAACATTAGATGAGTTATCCGGAAATAAAAATACGTGAATTAACCTTCCTCGGAGGAGTGAGAATATAATTATGCTTCAATGGACGGGAGAAAAGAACATTGCAGACCATTCGCATACCTAAAAAAAATAGAAACACACACAAATAAAAAGACCTCAGTTAGGGTTTGGCCAACTCAAAGACCCCCCCCCCCCAAAGGAAAATCATGGAGAAAAAGGATACCAGATGGGGGGGGGGGAGTCTCGCCGGTTGAGGGTTGTGCGGTCGGAGCAGGCGAGCTCATCCAGAGGTCAGGGAGCCAGGGTGGCCAGACAATGTAGGGAGGACTAGGTGTGGGTGGCGGCATAGGGAGGAGGAGGCCGAGAGGTGGGTTGCGGTGTAGGGAGGAGGAGGTCGAGAGGAGGACTGCGGACGGAGGGATCTCCGATGAGGGGGTGCACGCACAAGAACTGACCAGGGGGGATGCATGATTCCTGGGGGGGGTGCTGCATGATTCTGAGGGGGGGTGTCACGGGTAAGGGGAGAGGGAGGGGGAAGGGTAGTTTTAGGGTTTAAGATGATAATAATAATAAAAAATAAATAAAATAAAACCAAATAAAAAATAATAATAAAAATACACTTCACTCTTGTTTTATATTATTTCTAAGAATAATAATATTAATGAAAGTTTAATAAAAATAATACTAATAAAAATTTAATAAGAATAATAAAAGTAATAATAATAATAACAACAATTACAATTAAATTACAATTCATTAATAATTATATTAATAACAAATTTTAGATAACTAACATATTATTCACCATTTTTAATAACAACATTTTTACCCACCGTACGGTGACCGCACACGGGTCCGAAACCTGCTAATAACATAAAATATTTAAAAAATTTCAAACACAGACCCAAACCCAACTATTTCCAAAAGATGTGGGACCAAGAGAAGAATAAAATAATAGGAGTCTGTCATCGGGGTGTGATAATTCTCCCTACCACAGACACTTTCTACCCCTAGAAAGTCACCAATCCAACAATCGACCCCACTTGAGTCCATGTCCAGACAAAATCATAGAAAACCGAGAGGTTCAGGGTGACCATTACCAACACACATCACACTCGACCAACTAAAGAAAAATTAATGCCCGAAGTTGATGGGAGAACACATGAGGGTTATCCCCACACAAAAATTTACTAACACCAAAACCTTGAAACCCAAACACACCTCCCCTGAGGGGGAACATGAGAACTCCCAAACCAAATTCATTATTTTTCCCCACATGGACCGAACAACACACCTAAGACTTTAACGAAAGATCGCTATAGAATAACCCAACAACTTAAGGATGAGAAATTATCTCAACACCTCCCATCAATTTCACAAAACGAACATCCCCCTAACGAACACCGCTGAGACCAACTCAAAATCAGAACAAGTCTGTCTATTCATGGGCCCACACCATTCAAAGAGACCAAACAATTTAAAAAAAACACTGAGAGTAGATAAGAAAAATTAGATTGTGGTGGAACAAACTCATCATGACACCATAATAAGGATGAATTTACGACAACGGTGAGAATAGAACCATGAAATTTTTGATATTTTCATCCCAAAGCTGAAAACATTATCTGGACCAAGGTTCCACACACCCTCGACAACTCTTGACTGTGCATGAGCTTCACCCCGAGGCCTGTGGCTGGGGCCCTGATGGATGAAGTGTCTACTGCCTCACAATCAAGAATTTTCATCCTCAAGTCCCTAACTCCTTCCTCCTGAATGATGTTTCTTTCAGAACTCTCTCCGGTGACCCGAACAGTCGCACAATAACAAGACTTTGGAGGGATGCGACAAGGCGGATTAGAATGCCTGAAACAACCACACTAGTGGCATGTGAGAGAACAATACAACAAACTGGGAGTTGGTACAGATGAAGTTCCTTGCCAGACGAGGAACCTTCACAAGAGCCGACCCCCACCAACTACACCCAGACTCTAATGACGATGAGACATCCCACCTTTACTAGTCCAGAACTAAACCCTAAAATAACTATGTGATGGTACGAAACTTAACTACCCTGGGAGTTCCCAACTACCCAAAGACACACTATCTTTTTGAACTATACAACTACCTCTAACAAACTTTTATTACCTCGATAAGTAGGAAACACACAAAAAGACTTGGGAACTGGGCATAACTTGTTAACAACTTTTGGAGGCTTTATGGGCGACATACTCACAACAACAAGAAAAACACCATCGAAATCAAAATCAAGCCAAAACTCAATCAAAGCAACAACATAAGACAAGGGAAATAGGCCCATAAGCCAAACATATACAAACACAAGCAAAAATCACTTTTCCAAAAAATATTATTCCTTTAAAATTTTTAAACTCACCTATGGAACCTTATGAACCGTCATATGTGAGTTCATTCAATCTCACTCACATCATCTGTAAACAAGTGCCCCTACACACTCTCCGTACATACCCACACACCTATGACCCTCTATAAAGAGTGCTAAGGTTCAAACACTTCTTTTCCTTACTAAATCCAAACACATACCAAGTTTTTTTTCCAAACCGATACACTTCCTCTTTAAAAACCCACTTTACCAATTTCAAAAACAATTTGGAAGAAACCCCCTTTTTTTTTAAATCAATTTAATTTTTAACACACACTCACATCAACTGAGTTCAAAATGAAACACAACCGACTATAAACCATCAGAATGAGGAACTAGTGTCTGTACCTAACCCGACAACATAGTGGTGATCCATGCCCCAATTAAGGAATAACACTAAGAGGACCTTAAATCAGGAACTTGGACTCCACATGGGTCACCACCCCATGTGAGGCTACAACGTGAACTGATTTTCCCTTATTTTCATCCCTCAATCCACAATAACCAAAGACAAAAGACTCAAATCCCAGACTAACCCTGGTAACTTAGGTCTCATCACGAGCGGTGGTGATCAGGCACCGACCTGTAACCTACCTCCTGAGCCCCGATAGTCCTAATCTCCTTCTACTAGACACCTTAAATAACAAGGGCCTCCTATGATACTATTTTTTCACGAACCAACCTGGGTTGACCCTGAGCTGGTCACCCGAGCCAGTCCGCGACATGACCCGAAGGGCATTCCTGATCCCCACAGGCTGACAACCTGTGCCGGACATCAAAATTTAACTGTTGGGAATGATTTGGCTGAATAGAAAAAGATAAACAGATAAACAAGCTGACAATAAAGGTAAGAACTAGCAGTAGAAAGAAAATAAAGCCAAACATACCTCCTTGTGACCTCCTAGGTCACCACCCAACTCAAAACCACGCTGCTCCAACATTGATCAGATGAACCAAGAACCTGTATGAGAATTTGAACCTGCAACTGGAAAGATATAAAAGGCATGAGCACTGAGATACTTAGTAGGGATTCCAAGAATAAACCACTGAATCCAAAAATTCTCTTTTCCAAAATAGTCCACTGACACAAGTTTGAAATACAAATATAAAAGTAGGGTTTTTACATTTTAAAATATTCAACATGTTGTTCTCATTTAAAAACCCAACACACGCTACACACTATTTCCAAAATCATTTGGCATCTTATAAATGAAATCCAAAACAAAAAATACCAAAGCTGGGCTATAGTAAAATAAGTAAAAGTGAAACTAAAAATAAACTAGTGCAATGAAAAGTAAACAAGAAATGTAAGTAATCTAGTAACCATGGGTGATCCTAAACATACCTAGGAGACCCTTAGACGTACTCAATTTCAGAACCACCTTCCGGCGTATGGTGAAGCTCCTAAGTCTATAACCAACTGGCCGCCCTAACTAACCAATCCAATGGAAAAGCCTGCCTGGCCTAACAAAAAATCCAGGGGGTACCAACCCGTCTAATCGGGGTTGGTCAGCAACCGTCACTCGATCATCTAAAAGACTCCTAGGAACCCATGGTGATTATAATAATACTGTGTAAGTAGGAAGGCCCTTGCATGCATGACTCATCTCACTGAACTTGCCTACCCCAAACACGGACGCTTCCTATCCGTTCTCCCATAAAGGGTTACCCTAGATAGGAGCGCCCCATATACTTATATATATGCATACATGTCAAACATACAAAGTGCCAACTGGGCCGTCACATCATTCAGTTATGAAAACCACTTTATTAAACACTTGGAGTTATAAATTGGGCCTCTAGTTTTACATAATCAAATGCCTTTATGAAAACATTGCACAAGATCTTCCAAAACAACTCTAAACACCACTTTTTTATTTAAAAATCCAAATGGGCCCTTAGGTTCCAAGGTTTCAAAGCATTTCAATAAAAGTCTTTAGTGATACTATATTAAATTTTGTAAAAAAAATCAAGTGTTTCCTTACACCATGCACTCAACAAAATATATACACCAAAATCCAAATGGGCATATACGTATGGATTTATTTTCAAACAAATTTAAAGAACAACCCGAAGAGACCCAAATCATTTAGAAAACAGGAACCACTTATAAAACCAAAGATTCGAGAAAAATACCAACTCAAAGAGACTCAAAATCATTTTTATAAAAACACTAAGTTCTATAAAACTAACCAACGCAGGGAAAATAAGTTCCATAAAATTTTTCTACAAGAAAACACCACTCAAGACGTCCAACAATACCATTTGTAGATAAAGTCAGTTAGCTTCAACCAAGTTGGCAAGGTATAAGCATGTGCATAAATAAAGGAGCATCCAAAAATCCATTTTTTGATCAAATATTTCAATAGGAAAACACTACCATAAGTTAACTATAAACAAAATAGAGGTGAGAAACATAATCAATATTTAATTAAGAAAACACAAGCATTAAATGGATTAAAATTGGGACAAAAGGCATGGAAACACCTACACATAACCAATGAACTATTTCAAAGCTATTTTTAACACATTTAACCATCAAAGAAACACTGCAATGAATAAACTATCAGAATTATAAAGGTGCGAATAATATTTATAAATTAAATGAAACCATGAAAGTGCCTATGGAAAACTTCAGAAAGAGAGAAGGGATGGAAACGCCTACCTAGAACAATGGTCACACCAAGCTTTCTAACTCAAGAAGCATCTCACTCACTCGCACGCACTTCCATATATATATATATCCTTAAACTGATGCACGTGTTCCCCAAACCATGAGGGAACACACACATAGAAGAAAAATATATCTATACATATCCATACCTGGGAATATGCATGCGCGACTTCAAAACTGATCAAAACTCCCTATGATAAACCCCTGGGACTCAAAAACACCACAAATACCTAAAATAAAATTTAATCCAAACAAAGAAATCAAGATACAATTCAAAAACCAACCCTACAAAAATCACAAAGTTCACAAGTAAAACCCAAATCACACTTTAACCATTTTTTTATAAAACAAAACTAAGGGCAACACCCCCAAAATCACATCAATTTATTTTAAAAGATCATATCACAATTTATCAACAATCCAAGTGAATAAACACAAAAACATAATTAATGAATCATGCTAATGACCAATTTTTAAACAATTCATCAATGCTGAAGCATCACAAAAATCTATATGAGAAAACCATAGCGATGTGAATTACATTTTAAAAATTTTCAAAATAAGATTTGGCACTTAAACAAGAAAATCATCATAGGCACATGTTGACATAAACCAGGAACCGAATAAGAACATATTCGTAACCAATTCTAAAAATTTAAGAACTCTATAAAAAGATAATTAAGGGAATAAAAAATATGTGAAACAAGTTTTAAAACTAAAAGAAAGAGATCGAACATTAGCGGAGTGCTCCGAAAATAAAAATACACAAATTCACCTTCCTTGGAGGGGCGTGAATACAATCGCGCTTCAACGAAAGGGAGAAAAGAACATTGTGGACCCTTTTCATACCTAAAAAAAGAGAAACCCACACAAATAAAAATCCCTCAGTTAGGGTTTGGCTAACTCAAAGAACCCCCCCAAAGGAAAATCATGGGGAAGAAGGATACTAGAGGGGGGGGGGGGGGTGGAGTCACGCCGGTTGAGGGTGGTGTGGCCGAAGTAGGAGAGGTCGACCGGAGGTCAGGGAGCCAGGGTGGTCGGATGACACAGGGAGGAGCAGGTGTGGGTGGCGGCGTAAGGAGGAGGAGGCTGGGAGGTGGGCTGCGGCGTAGGGAGGAGGAGGCTGGGAGGCGGGCTGCGAACGGAGGGAGATCCGGTGAGGGCACGTGTACACAGGAACGAACCAGGGGGGGGGGGCTGCGCAATTCCTGGGGGGGGGGGGGGGGTGATGTGTGATTCCAGGGGGTGTGTCACGGGTAAGGGGATAGGGAGGGGGAATGGTAGTTTTAGGGTTAAAAAACATAATAATAATAATAATAATAATAATAATAATAATAAATAAATAAATAAATAAATAAATAAATAAACTAAAATCAAACAGAAAATAAGAATAAAAATATATTTCACTCTTTTTTTATCTTATTTATAAGAATAATAATATTAATTAAAGTTTAATAAAAATAATACTAATAAAAATTTAATAAGAATAATACAAGTAATAATAATAATAATAACAATTATAATTAAATTACAATTCATTAATAATTATATTAATAACAAATTTTAGATAACTAAAATATTATTCACCATTTTTAATAATAACATTATTACCTACATCATAATTAATTATTATAATTACATTTTTAAGCATTTTACTTATTTAATTTGTGTAAAACATTATTTCTTTCGAGCGATAGACACCTGCACGACACTTGAGCCGATAGCATGGCTACCTCCCACTATGCGGTGATCGCACATGGGTCCAAAACCTGCTAATAACATCAAAGATTAAAAAAATTTCAAACACGGACCCAAACCCAACTCTTTCCAAAAGATGAGGGACTAAGTGAAGAATAAAATAATAGGAGTTTGTGGTCGGGGTGTGACAGAGAGGATCTTCAACTTCTTGAATATTTATAAAGATTATAAGGTGGGTTTTTCCATGTATATGCTTGAGGGATTGATAAGAAGATGGAAGGACTCTATTGTGCAAGTTAAGTTGCACGAGGATCATACTTGAGCTTCTTTTAAGAAAATATTTAACCAGAAGTTTTACCCTGAGACATTGTGTGTAGTGAATACCCAATAGTTTATGACGTTAGAGTAGGAGGATCATACCGTTCTAGATTATTCTACCCATTTTGCTGAGTTAGTGCATTTTAAACCAGATCTTTTCACTAAGTCCTGACGGTTTAAGTCAGGGCTATGACCCAATATTCAGTTGATTTTGATACTCATGTGCCTTCTGACCTTTATAGAGGTAGTTTTCAAGGAATATTTAGCTGAGGAATACATAGTTAGGAAGATAGGTTTGGGTGTAGCTTTATTTGGTTCAATGGTTAACCAGGGTGTACCTTATGAACATAAAAGGAAGCCTAAGAGTGGTCAATTTTCCTCAGGACCAGTCTCAAGGGAGATGACAGGGCAGAAGAAAGTTATCTTTTACTAGTGTGGAAGGAGAGTTCATACCAAGCCTAACTGTGTTAAGGCTCCTAAGACTTGTCATATTTGTGAATTATTTGGCCATCTACACTATTTTTTTGAAAAGATATCTTAGGGAAGTAAGGTAGGATCCACTCTCACCAGGGGTTAACAGGTTTGTGTAGATATTTTAAGGGCAGTGAGTCTAATCCTTAGACCAAGGGATATGTTAATGTGACTAAGACCAGATGACTTTATGCAGTGGAGTATGCGACATAGGAATATAAATTAGGACCAACTATTTTTATATGTATGGTGTTTATCTCGTCTTCTATGGTGTTAGCTTTATTTGATATGAGTGCTACTCATTCCTTTATATCATCAAATTTAGTTGATGTGTTGGGTTTGTATTCAGAAATTATTCCATTATTTTTGGATCTTTCCATGCCTTTGGGATAGTGGTCTGAGAAAGGTTTTAGATGTACCACATGTTGGGTTATGATAAATGACATTTAGGTGGAGTGTGACTTCTTAATACTTAATCTTGATATCTTTGACTTGATTATCAACATGGATTTGATGATCAATGTTAATGCCCATATATAATTTTATCATTGCTAAGTCAGTTCTTATCTTTCAATGGGGTCACTCATGTTTTCCAAGGTGAGTGGGACTCTAGATCAGGATGGGTAGGGCCTGTTGTTCCTTATGCTGAGGTAATCTCGTGCAAGTTTTCAGAGAATTTTCTTGATGCAGTTGACCCTTGCTTGGGTAGTCAACTTCCTACAGTTGTGTGTGAGTTCCATGAGAAATTTATAGATGTTTTTTATAGTTTTCCTCTATAGATAGAGGTTGAGTTTACTATTGAACTACTCCTTGGTATGATGCCCATTTCTATACCATCTTAATGTATGGAATCTGCTGAGCTAGTGGAACTTAAGGTCTAACTGGATGACCTAGAGGATAAAGGATATATTCTTCCTAGCATATTACCATGGTATTATTCTATCCTATTTTATAAGAAGGTATATGGCAGCCTTATACTTTTTATTGATTATCAAAATTTGAACTGGGTGACCATTAAGAACAAATATCCTTTTCCAAGGATTGATGATCTCTTTGATCAGATTAGAGGGGATCTTTGGTTTTCTAAGATTGACCTATGTTCAGGTTATCACCAGTTGAGAGTATAAGAAGAGGATATACCTAAGAAAACATTTATGAGTCGATATGGGAATTTTTAGTTTCTAGTTATACCATTCGGTCTCACTAATGATCTTGTAGTGTTTATGGATTTGATAAACCATATATTTCATTGGTACTTGGAATCTTTTATTGTTGTGTTCATGGATGATATTTTGGTGTAATTCAAGCTAGAGGAGGACCATATGGACTATTTGGATATCATTCTTTGAACCTTGAAAGAGCATTATTTGTATGGTAAGATTTCCAAGTGTGAGTTTTGGATATGGGAGGTGAAGTTTGTAGGTAATGTGATATCTGAGAGGGGAATCTTAGTAGATATTGAAACGGTATAGATAGTTATGTCCTGGTAGAATCCTAGAAATGTGTTTGAGATCCAAAGATACTTGAGTTTGTCTAGTTACTATAGATGGTTTGTTTAGGACCTCTCCAAGCTTACTTCTTTGATAACATCTTTAACCTGTAAGGGTGTAAAGTTTGAATGGAATGACAAGTGTCAGAGATCTTTTGATGATCTAAAGTTGAGGTTGAATTCAACACTAGTTTTGATTCTTTTAGAACCAAGGTTAGGTTATGATTTTTATGAAATGCTTCTGGTACGATTTTGGGATGTGTCTTGATGCAGGGGAAGCAAGTTGTGGCTTATGTCTCTTACCAGTTACTCCCTCATGAGAAGAACTACCCTACCCATGACCTTGAGTTGGAAACTATTATGCATGAACTCAAAACTTGACAACAATATCTATTTGAGGAGAGATTTATGATATATTCTGATCATAAGAGCCTGTAATATATTTTTACTTAGAGGGATCTGAATTTGTGACAGATACACTGGGTGGAGTATTTTCAAAATTTTGTTTTTGATATTTCTTATACCCCATGGATAGGAAATTTGGTTTCTAATGCATTGAGAATAAAATTACTAACATAACTCATGAAGGAATCAATTGAGGAGCAGTCTCCGATGAGTTTGTTTTATGAGATGATCATTCAAGTATAAGAGGTTAGTGGAAATGTGTTCTTGGATCTGATGAAATATAAATTGTTTTTGATGATAAAGTTTAGCTTTTGTAGGTGGTAGACACCGAGTGACAATGCTTTAGTGAAATACTTTATAGTGGGGAGACCTCATGTGAGTGGTATCAGTCTCCCAATGGAGATTTTTTGCTTCCATAGTAGGTTGGTTATTCCATTTTCCTTGAGACATGAGTTATTAGACAATGGAAACCATTATTTTTGGTCTACACACCCTAGGGATACCAAAATGTATCATGACTTGTGGCATCATTATTGACATCAAAGGATGATATGGTCTATAGGGGATTTTGTTTCATGGTGTCTTACTTTTCATAGAGTTAAGGCAGAACACTAAATACCCATGGGGTTGTTGCAGACCTTACTGATTCTGGTATGGAAGTGGGATGAGATTTCCATGGATTTCGTCATTGGCTTTCCATCGAATCCTAGTGGGAAGGATGCTATTTGGGTGATCATTGAACGACTCACAAAATTAGTACATTTATTACCTATCATGGAGGCGATAAAAGTGGAATAACTTGGAGACTTGTATTTCTGAGAGATTTTGTGACTTCACAAGTTTCCCTCTATAGTTATTTATGATAAGGATACGAGGTTTACATCTAGGTTTTGGAAAGGTTTGTAGGAGGAGATGGGATCCTAAATTAAATTAAGCATAACTTATCATCTGTAGATGAATGGATAGACAGAGAGGGCTATCCAGGATCTAAAGGATATGCTTTGGGCCTGTGTGCTTTATTCAAGAGGATCTTGGGAAAAACATTTTTCTTTGGTTGAGTTTTACTATAGAAATAGTTATCAGGCTTCAATAAAGATGACACCCTATGAGGATTTTTATGGGTGTCCATGTAGATATCCCTTGTGTTGGGAAGAGTTGGGAGAGAGGTCCTTGGCTGGACCGAGTGTTGTTCAGAAGATAATAAAGATGGTACAATTGATTTAAAGGCATTTTATCATGTCATAGAGTCATTAGGAATCCTATGTAGACCATATATTTTGGCTGTTGGAGTTTGAGTTTGATGATAATATCTTTCTCAGAGTTTCGCCTCATTTGGGACATCACCGGTTGGGTAGGTAGGGTAAGTTCGCACTGATGTTTGTGGGCCCCTTTGATATCATTAGATGACTGAGGAGGGTGGCCTATCAGTTTCACTTGTTGTATGGTTTGATAGATATCCACAATGTGTTTCATGTTTCTCATTTGAGGAGGTATATACCAGATTCTTCTCATGTGATTAAATGGGTGGATATTGATCTTGAGATCAATACCACTTTGGTTGAACATCTAGTTTAGATTATGGATCACCAGGACAAGGTATTGTGTGGTAAAATGATCCCCCTGATCTGGGTACAATGGTAGTATAGACAAGATAGTCATGAGATGTGGTAGTAGGAGTCATTGATGAGGCAATAATGAACTTCTCTTTTTATGGATCCAGGATCCTGAGGGGTTTCTAGGGGCAGAAAGAATTTATGGTGGAGAGATTATAACACCCTATTACCTTTTTACCAGGTATGTTTTAACCTTTGTTTTGGTTTTTCTTTTTCTTTGGTTGAGTAATGTCAAGAAATAATTGTGAGGATACCTATAATGGTGAAGTTAGGGATTTTTTTTTGGAATTTTCAGCATAAAACCTAATGTTTTTTCTATTGTCTGGGAAATTACATGACACGTAATGTGATTAGATGACGTGTAATGGCCGCCGAATAGAACTCGTGATATGAATTCATAGAGTGATAATTTTACACACCATGTAAAGGGTACACATCATGTAATGATAAAATATTATTCTTTTAATAAAATGTGACGGGTTTTTCGACGTATGTGGGACTCAAGGATTACATGATGTGTAATTGTATTACACAATGTGTAATTGGATTACACAATGTGTAATTGTATTACACAATGTGTAATTGGATTACACAATGTGTAATTGTATTACACAATGTGTAATTGGATTACACAATGTGTAATTGGATTACACGCTGTTTAAATTATTGAGGGTTGGTTTTAACCAAACAGTACAACTGAAATTATTATTCCATTTGCACACGCATCCTTTCTCTCAACCTAAAGTCTATTCCTAGGAAATTTTGGGTGATTCCCTCCCATCCAAATCATTTTGTTCAGTGATTGATCAACATTGTAGTTAGGTTTATTATCTTTGGGTATGTAATCCTTCTAGTTATTATTTGGTTCTGGTTTTGGCTATGGATTTGATGAAAATTTGTGATCTAATAGTGTTTTCTATCAATCCTTTTCATTTTCTTGGTGTGCCTTGTCTTTGATAGGCTGTTATCTTGGTTTCTGGTCATCATTGTCAAAAAAAGCTATATTTCTATATTATTGAGGTAGGTGCTTCTATACAATGGGTTAATTTGATGAATTTCATGTCTTTCTTAATAAATTATTTTGGGTTGTTCATTGATTTGAAATGAAAAATGTTTTCAAAAGGGGTTTTTTCTTTGAAAATGATTTTTCTTGATTTGAAAATGGAGTTTCAAACTCTGAAGTGGATTTAATTATATTTGAAAACATTTTATAAAATTATGAGCATGGTTTTGAAAATTTATTAGACAATTTTACATTGGGAAACTTGGGTGAATCAAGAAAGATACACGAGCATCCTTAGTGTGTGTTTCACCAATAGAAGGTAACCTTTTGTGATATCGACTGACGAGACTAGATATCTGTTAGATTTAATGTATACATGTTTAGGCTTGTGAGTGTCCAATATGAAGTGCCCCATAGTCTAAATCCCAATATGTGAGGTGATTTTTTATTTATAGTTATTTATCACATGATTTTTTTATCATGGATTGCTGATCATAGGTTTTTATATGTGGTTGTATCAAATAGATTTGCATGATAGGTTGTTTCATGGATATGTGTTTACTTTTTTACCACTTAATTCATGGATATGTTTTTCTATTTTATCACTTCTACTTGTCACATTTCTAGTTCAAGAATACAAAATTATTTTATGAAAACCAAAAGAGAAAAAGGTAAAATGATTTATAACTAGATTTATCTTATGAAAATGATTTGTAAAACTATTTTTTTAAATATATAATTGTTGAATTCTTGATATTAGACCTTGTATAGAAACTATGGTAGTATTATAATGGTCTTTGGATCACACCCTACTTATGACTTAAGGTGTTTTTATATGTAGTATTATGAGATTCAAATAAAGGTAATAACATCTCGTAGTATTCTATCTTCTCTTGTTGTTGTTGCTTATAGACCAGGTTGGTCTAGAGGTGACTATTGGTCATGCAGGGTTTGGATATACTTTCTAGTTTAGCATGTTTTTTGATTGGATTGTATGTCTTTGTGGTATCTCATCTATTTTTTCTTTGTACTTTGGTTTTATATATTTTTTTTTTCATATTCAATACTGATTTTTTACCCTGTTTTACCTATATCATGTGATGGGTCGATTTGGGTGGCTTATATAGTTGACCTTGGTTGGTTCGTGACATCATGGATATGATGGAAGTGTATCGGGTCTTCTTAGAAATTCCTGATATCCTTTTAGTGTACTCTTATATTTGTGGAGATCATGCCCCCTATCTTGATCTTGTCTAGGATACACTGATAGAGTATCAGTTATACACCAAGGTAAATTAAATTCCCTTCTTTTTTAATAATTATACTCTGTCAGAGTTCCATTCCAAAAGCGTGGTGGTTATGGAGGCATGGCTAGTCCCGAGTGATACTTGGGTTCCCAAGTAGGAACACCTTGGATGGACTCATGGATACTATCCAGTTCTCTGAACTAACTACCATTGGGCTCAATCGATGTTATGATACATGGAAGTTATGAAATGTATCGATGTCTCACTTGTAATCACTAGTGTATGGACTACATTAGATGAGTTCCTTGAAATCTAGTAGATGATTCTGAGGTTACCCCAGTTTTTGGTTGAGCTGGGATAAGATGTTTTAAGGGTGTATTTCCAAGTGTTTGGATTAGGTATACACCCCTGTTCATGCTGAGGCATGACAAATTAAATAAACAGGTGATGGTTGTAGGACCCCGGGACACCCTGAGAGGGGAGGGGTGAATCAGGGTGTCAACTTTTTCTTTTAAAGTGATGTATCCTGTTACCACATTGGTAGGAACTTATTAAACCTGTATGATGGATATGATTAGCAATCAAACATTCACATTCAAAGAGATGACACAACACTTTTTACTTGGTTCGCCACTAAGGGCTACATCCAAGGAGCATATGCCGACAGGTTGTCAGTCGTACCTAATTCCAATATTCTTCACAAGTTGTGGATTACAAAGGTTTGGGAATAGTCACTATGTCCCAGGCTCACTGCCTTGACAAATGTTCAGGGATAGCTCACTACGTCCCTCAGGTCACTCCTGTTGACTCCCCCTAGCTCACTACCTTTAGTGAAGTACCACTCAGTTTATAGACGTGAATGTATCTTCAATAGATAGGCATGGATGTCTTTGTCTCCTGTTCATCATGAGAAGTTTCTTTCATTATAGTCCTAAATTTATTCTCTTTTATATTCACTCTTTTACTTTAGTGCAATAACTGAATGCAATAAATCCCCTTCTTCTCTTCCTTTAATTCCCGATACCAATACCTAAGTGTATCAGTATACTTCCTTATTTCTGTGCATATCTAATTTTATTTTGAATGAATTTTTCTTCTCCTCTTTGCAAAGTAGAACAAGGGTGTTAAACACTAGTCATGTGTGTGCGGTACTACTTCTCTTCATAAAACCAAATGGTTCACTGTTCTTCCTTCTTTGCGAAGCCACTTTGAGAGTGCTAAGAACCTGTCAAAGGCCTATGGGACCCTCAAATTTTTCACACTCCCTTCTTAGTGTCTTTCACGTAAAATTCAAACCTTACGCATAAAAATACCTTTTGGCGTGAAAAAGTATTTCCATGCAACTCTTCTTTTTCGCGTAGAACTTATCTTTTTCGCACAACACTTCTTCTTTTTTCACTCCACTCTATACTTCAATTTTTCCGTGCATCAGAGCTCAGGATTTGTCTAAGTGTCAAGTCTCTCCGAATGAGAGGGGTTCACCTCATATTTATAGGCATTTTGACCCTGTGCATAAAACCCCTTCCTACGCGTAAAACAGTCTCTCAATTATTTATATTACGCGCACCTTCCTTTTATTCTCACGCACCACCTGGTTTTTTCACACACCTTATGAGTATGCCATTTTTCATCATTCTGAACATGAAGCCTCTCTTGCACTTAAAACATCAAACCCACATTTTATGCACAACCAATTTTTCATGCACAAGTTTGATTTTCCGCGCACATGGTGCGAACATCTCTAGTTTTTCGCACACCTCTTGCCTTTACCGATTTTCAGTATTTCTGATTCGAGACACTGCTTGAGGAAAAAACTCACCTAGCTATTTCATGCACAACATTTTTCCGCGTGCATTCCCATTTTTCTGCACACAACTCTAGTTTTTTTCACACCTATTTCCTTTTCCAAATATTGAAGTGCTGATCTTAAAACTCCAATTGTGCGCAAAATTATAAACAATGTTCCATATTTCATGCAAAACCAATCTTCTAAGTTGCCTCATTTTTCATGCACTTTGCCCAATTTTTCGCACACTCCATGCCTTTGCCAAATTTTGATGTTTTGATCTTGAAACATGAATTTCACGCAAAATACCCCTTGAACTTATCATGCAACTTTCTCTATAAAAAACACGTGTCTTTCATCTTCCGATTTTCAGGCCCAAAAATTTGTCAAACACTGGAGAACAATGCCACCTTCAATATATGATTTGAACATAACCTTCATGCTTCATTTATGTGATTTGGATTCTTCATAAACTCTTCTTCTTTAATCACAAACTCCACTATCGTGATATATATATCCTTTGATAGATTATATTTAGCAACATCATATTTTGATACAATGTGAAATGCATGGCCATCTCAGAATTCCAATCCCTTCCACACTCTCTTCTTCTTCAACCGTCATTCTCTACTTCATGCAAATCATATGATTCTATTCTTCAAGTAGGTTCTTGCATGGTTCTCATGAAATCATGAATAATTTCATGGTCTTCATCAAATACCCATTCTTCTTCAATCATCCTTAGATGGATTATACCTCACCATTCTTCACTGTTATAAATAATGTGTCACCTTTGACACAAGTTCTTTGAATTTATGATCAATACAACAATCATCTGAATTTCCATTCCCCCATTTCATTTGAGTACTTCTTGATATCCTTTATTTTGATCTTCATTGAAAACTATTGAAAACAAATACAACCTTATACACAAAGTGGTCTCAACAATCTCCCCCCTTTGTATTTTGTTGTCAATACCTCAAGAATCTCCTTAAATAAATATGTTAATGTCAAAATTATAATCTTATCTCTCATCTTTACTTTTCAAACTTTAATTTCACTTTCTCTCCCCCTTATTGATAAGAAATACAAATTTCATGGTAGGGAGGGTATCAATATATACTTAATAAATGTGCCATCAATCATTTCACTCTAAGTCTACTTGAGCAATACTCAGTGTATAAAACAAGAGGATTTGATTTAGACAATAAGGATATCCATTATGCATTCTTCATGATACCACATGAGATGAGAACTCATATATTTTGTCTTCAAGGGTTTTACACTTTCATTATAGGCTGAAGAAATTGAATGTGATAGGGAATAATCAACCTGAAACTCATGCAATAACATCATTACATAGATCAAAATCATTCAAGTGCAATTGGCAGGATAGGTGGCCTTGAGGAACTTCCATTCTTCTTATGTCACTGATCAATTAAGTTACTCCCCCTTTGTAGAATGATATTTTTTCTGAGTAACCAAGGATGAGAGATTGAGAAATGACATACCTTTGACAATGACATGTTCTTCAAGAGATTTCCAAAGTAATTTCATTTAATACCAACTGAAGTTGATACTGATTGAAACAATAATTTTGGAAGCTTCTTCATTTTTCTCCCCATCAAGGGAAACACACCTCATCATCTTCATCAAGAGTGATTCTTCATCATCTTAATCTTTGAATATCAATTGAATAATCTTACAAGGATGGAAAATTCTTCAGCTTAGCTATCAAGAGTTGACAACATTCACTACTTCTTGGGTTCTCTCCCTAAGAGCATGCTTTACCTTCAATTCCTTGTATTATTAGCACAAATACAATACACAAATGATTAAGGGAATAAAGTGGTTCCTCCTTATTTCATCAATATGAGTTGCATGGTTGAGATGATTTTCTCAACCAAGTTCCTCCATTTACTCTAGTCTTCATGATTGCATATTTGAACATAAGTTGTGATATCTATTGATGTGGCATAGCTCTCTTCAAATTCTCTTCTGATTTGTGTGGAGAATTGTTCTGATTAACAATCATCATGAATGATAACTTCTTACTCCTCTTAAGGACTGCTTCTTGCTCTGGTATTAAGGTTAGACAACCTTTTTCTATGTGAACAGATTTCATACATCTCTCACACAGAACTTCTTTAACAAATGTGTTTTTCTTGGTTTTCAATATCTCATGAACTTTATCTTCATCATGGTAAAGTTATCCTTTTCCTTTAGAACCAACCTTGGAATTTTCATCTTCATGTTTCCTCATTATTTTCAAATCTTCTAGCCAGATGACTAACATGTCAGTTGGAACTATTGAAATAGGTTTGGATCTTCCACATAGGTTCATCTGAGTTTCATCCCTCTGTTTCTATGTTGGATGAATGTCCCTTTAATTTCATGGATCTAAAATCCTGGGTCTTCTCAGCTTCCCTACTTGAGATATTCTTGTGGAAATGTGTGTTCACAATATTCTTCTAATTTCTTCCCAAGGTACCTACTTTATACTTGTCTAGAATCAGAGGTCTTCTTTTCTTATCAATAGTGAATGAATGTTGAGATGGACATGTACATACCTTGTGACCACTGCCGTTGCATACATCACAGATGTTATCAAGCATTCCAAATCTGTTTATGGTAAATAGATGATTTTGGACTTGTGGATGTTGCTTCTTCTTCTCTGGATTTCTTCCATTTGATACAGGATTTCTTTGTGCGTTTTCATTTAAGGTATTGTACCAATAATCCAGTGAAAAATTCCCAAATCTATTGCAGCACCAACATTGAACCACAAATCTTTTCTTATTTATATCTTCTGTATGAGGTTGTTGGCCCTTCTTCTTGATTTTTTGTGCTCTATATGAGGAACCATCTTCCACCTTTTTTCCTATCTAACCTAGCCATGGTGTTAGGTTTCTTATCCTTACCTTTACTCATACATAATTATTTAGAATTTTTATTCCAACCTGTACTTTTTTTAGAAACATATTTAGAAATAATAGTAAAAGTTTGTATGGATGGTACCTTCACTTTCTTAGCTGCTTGTGATAGATCAGTCAGTGAAGTCATGATCTTGTTTTCACATGTTAGAGGTCTTTTGATTGTAGAATCCTCCAGTGAGCATTGAGTACCAACAATAACTAATTATTGAGATGGATAATCAAGAGTTGTCATAATTTTCTTGTCACATGTTGTAGGTATTTCAACTTTAGAATCCTCCAATGAACATTGAGTACTAGAATCACCTATTTCATTCTTTTGTAAAGTCTCAATATGTTTCTTCTAAAGATTTTTCAACTGGGCTTCTAATTTTTGACTTTTAATATTGAGGGTGATCTTCTAATATTCAATCATGATCATCTTCTCTTAACAAGTCTTCTTCAATATTTCAACCTCATCTTCATGCATCTTAACTTTGTTTTGTAACAAAGAGTCAAGTTCCCTGAATCTCTTGGAAGTTTCTTCTAAACAAAAACTCTTGACTTCAATGCTCTTCTTCAGCTCAGATTCAAGCATATGGATATTTTCTTTTAGAGTCATATTAACTCCCTCTTTTTCTTCAACGAATTTCATCTATTTGTAAAGCTTTAAGCATTCAAGAATTTTTCCTTCCAAGACCTTTTCCACATTATCAGTTTCTCATTCCAATTGGTTGATCTCAAACTGCATGCATTGAAATATTCTAAAAACAACAATAAATCTTTCTTCAAGAATATCATGTAGATAGCTTATTAATTTTTCCTGATCACTTGAGATATAAGTGTCTTTCTTTCCTATGGTAGAAACCTGAGCCACCAGCTCGATAATTTACAAGCCTGATATTTCTTCATTATTGGAAGGGCATGGAGAACAAGACATTGTATCTTCTTTGTACATGAGGGAATTATTTAAATGCTTCTTCTCTTTATTTTTCCTGTTTGTCATGGTCTTGCTGGATGTAGGCTTTTGCTCAGAAATGACTAAATCTTCATCAAGACTACACTTCATTGTTGAATTTAGGAAAGAAACTCAAATCCTATTCTGAATATAATTACTATAGTGTATCTAACATATGTGAACCATTCCCTCTAATACCACTTGTAGAACCCCGGGACACCCTGAGAGGGGAGGGGTGAATCAGGGTGTCAACTTTTTATTTTAAAGTGATGGATCTTGTTCCCACGTTGGTAGTAACTTGTTAAACCTGTATGATTGATATGATTAGCAATCAAACATTCACATGCAAAGAGATGGCACAAAACTTTTTACTTGGTTCAACACTAAGGGCTAAATCCAAGGAGAATACGCCGAAAAGTTTTCAGTCATACCTAATTCCAATATTCTTCACAAGTTGTGGATTATAAAGGTTCGGAAACAATCACTCTGTCCCAGGCTCACTGCCTTGAAAAATGTTTAGGGATAGCTCACTGCATCCCTCAAGTCACTCCCGTTGAATCCCCCTGTCTCACTGCCTTTGGTAAAGTCCCACTCAATTTATAGACGTGAAGGTCTCTTCAACAGATAGTCATGGAAGTATTTATCTCCTATTCAGCATGAGACATTGCTTGCATCAGAGTCCTAAATTGATGCTCTTTTATATTCACTCTTCTAATTTAGTGCAATAACTGAATACACTAAATATATTTCTTCTCTTCCTTTAATTCTCGATACCAACACCTAAGTGTATCAGTATATTTTTTCTTTCTGTGAATATCTAAGTTTAGTTTGAAAGAATTGTTCTTCTCCTCTTCGCAAAGCAGAACGAGAGTGTTAAACACTAGTCATGTGTGTGCGGTACTACTTCTCTTCATAAAACCAAATGGTTCACTGTTCTTCCTTCTTCACGAAGCTGCTTTGAGAGTGATAAGAACCTGTCAAAGACCTGTAGGACCCCCAAATTTTTTGCACACCCTTCTTGGTGTCTTTTGTGTAAAATTCATACCTTGCGCATAAAAATACCTTTTGGCGCAAAAAAGTATTTTCGCACAACTCTTATTTTTCTTGCAAAACTTCTCTTTTTCGTGCAACACTTTATTTTTCGTGAAACACTTCTTATTTTCGTGCACCACTCTATAATTCTATTTTTCTATAAGTCAGAGCTTGGGATTTGTCTAAGTGTTGAGCCTCTCTGAATGAGAGAGATTCATCTTATATTTATAAGAGTTTTGACCCTACGCATCAAACCCCTTCCTGCGTGTAAAACTGTCTCTCAGTTCTTTATATTACGTGCACCTTCCTTTTATTCTCATGCACTAAATGGATTTTTCACGCACCTCATGAATTTTCCATTTTTCATCATTCTGAACATGAAGCCTCTCTTGCACATAAAACATCAAACCCACATTTTGCACACAACCATTTTTTTGCGCACAAGTTTGATTTTATGTGCACATGGCAATAACATCTCTGTTTTTTCACGCGCCTCTTGCCTTTGAAAATTTTCAGTATTTTTGATCCGAGACACTACTTGCATGAAAAAATCACCCATCTATTTCACACACAATATGTTTCCACGCACATTCCCATTTTTCTGCGCACAACTCTGGTTTTTCGCACACCTCTTTCCTTTTTCAAATATTGAAGTTCTGATCTTAAAAATCTAATTGCATGCAAAATTATAAACAATGTTCCATATTGCGTGAAAAACCAATCTTCTACATTGCCTCATTTTTTTCGCACTTTGTCCAATTTTTCACACACTCCATGCCTTTGCCAAATTTTGATGTTCTGATCTTGAAACATGAATTTCACGCAAAATCCCCCTTGAACTTATCACAAAAATTTCTCTATCAAAAACACGTGTCTTTCATCTTCCAATTTTCAGGCCCAAAAATTTGAAAAACACTGGAGAACAGTGCCACCTTCAATATATGATTCAACCATAACCTTCATGCTTCTTTTATGTGATTTGGCTTCTTTAGAAACTCTTATTCTTTCATCACAAACTCCACTATCATGATATATATCCTTTGATAGATCAGATTTATCATCATCAAATTTTGATACAATGTGAAATGCATGGCCATCTCAGAATTCCAAGCCCTTCCACACTCTCTTCTTCTTCAACCGTCATTCTCTAATTCATGCAAATCATATGATTCTATTCTTCAAGTAGGATCTTGAATGGTTCTCATGTAATCATGAAGAATTGCATGGTCTTCATCAAATCCCCATTCTTCTTAAATCATCCTTAGATGGATTATGCCTCACCATTATTCACTATTTCAAACAATGTGTCTCCTTTGACACAAGTTCTTTGAATTTATAATCAATACAACAATCATCTGAATTTACAATCATCCATTTCGTTGGAGTACTTCTTGATATCCTTTATTTTGATCTTCATTGACAACTATTGACAAAAAATACAACCTTATAAACAAAGTGTTCCCAACAATGTTTCAGGATTGAGACATCATCAGAAGTTAAAAACAAGCTTTGATAGATGAGTTCGATGTAAAAGCAAGGTAACTTAGGAGGAGGCATTATGTTTTAGGATGTGATACATTGGGAATCCAAGACAATAATTTTTTAGAATAGTTAGCCTGAAGTGGCTCTACATGTTACCTCTTTCTTTGTTAAATGTCGTTGGTGAGGAACCGTCCATGGAATGTTATCGATATGAGGTGAGTGCAGTGTGGGTCAATTTGCGTTAGTCATGAAAATACCTCTCAAACTTATTAAATGGTATTGATTGGGATATGAACATTTGTTTGAGCTAAGGATCATAATAATAGAAATGTTATAATTCTTGGGGAATGTTGAAGTAGAAAATTCCAATGATAGAGAAACCATGACTCGGAATTGGAATTTAAATGATAGAACCTATGGTGGGGATTTTCATGGATCAATTGATTAAAGTGATGATTCCAGGATCATGTCTCCAGTTAGAAAATCTCGAGTAAGCACCATCATGATTTTTTAGTTTTGAATTCAATCATTGTCTCAAGTTTCTATAGCTTATGTATTGTACAATTAAAGTGATTTTTGGAGGTACATTGGGCATTGGAAATGCAACTGGCCATTGGAACAAAGATTCAAAGACCGAGTAGGCAGGGTGTTGCTTTTCTTATTTCCCCAAGGCTTCTCAAGGATGATAAGTTCTAAGGTGGGGAGGTTGTAATATCCCATGTTTTGGATTAGGTAAAATTTCCAAGGGAATTTGAATTTTACTATTTGGTGGATGGTCCATTCTTTAAATCGAGCCTTGGAATGTAATTCTAAGAGTTTGAACACTTAAATGTTTTTTTAGGCTTGGTTAAAAACCCAAGAGGTGCCTTGGGTGTCCCATTGAGTTCCAGGAGTGTTGGGTCCCAAAAACTCAAGTTCAAGGAGAGGATAGTAAGTGCACACAATTTGTCTGAAATTTTGTGGCCCACCAGAAGAAATCATGAAACTAAACCAGTGAAGTTGGAGGTCTATCATGGTTTAGTCTAACCATGTGATAGGATCCACACGATCATGAATTTTTTTCATGTTCCTTAATAGAGGGAAAATGCATGGTTTTCACATGTTTTCTCAAACTTCTTGCATGAACTGTGTGAGCCTTCTTCTTGGGTAGTGGATTAGGCATGATTGGCACACAATTTGGCCAACCGTACGACCAAACCATGCACCTCATTAAATGGAATGAAATTCCCCCCCTTCCCCTAACTTATTTTACTCTTCCTCCCTCATTTATTTCCCTCCCATTCATGCGAAGCAGCCTCTCCCACTCAAGATTCTTCTCTCTTCATAGGGATGAATGCCTTTACTTCATCCAATGTCAGAATCAAGTGTTTTCAGTCTCATTGGTTAGTCCTCAGTAAGTCCTTTGGTCCTCCTCCTTCATTTCTTCATTTATCTTGACATCACCAGTTCTATATTCATGCAATATAATTCTCCCTAATTTGAGGGTATTGGTACGTTTCTTTGACTTCTATTAAACTGGACTGAATCAAGCATTGATATTGGACATGTGGGTCATCCTAAGAATGAGGTAGGTGTTTTATATATTTTCCCCAAAGTCGCATTGATTTATAGATTGCACCATTGTGATGAATTCTAGTATTTCCATGTGACACCCTTTAAATATGGAATTAAATATGTAGAACCCTATGATCAGTTTAATTATCCCTTGTGCCTTAAAACGAGACTGTTGGAACTTTTTAAACTCAACTTAGACCACCCCTTAGGATGTGTTATTAAATTTTATTATCATTTAATCAATTTTTTATATAATAAAACCACAATCTAAGGTGCACTATCTTATCAAATTTGAATGATATAATTAAATGGATTTACCCATAATGTGGGGTAGATTGATATTTCACCCACCTATTCCCTAGTGACCAAACCACCTCCTAAGTGGATTGGATTGGCTCATTTTAAATGGATAACCTAAATTAAATGTAAATTGAATGGTAAGACCATGAAATGTGATTTTTTTATAATTGTGAATTAATCATTGGGCTAGTAAATGTATTTGAATAGTGTTGTATGACATGCTTAGTATATGGCCTTTTATTTTATTATAATTGAATGATAAATGGGATTAACCCTCTCTTTAAGTATTCATGACTTGTAATGTGGCATGATTATGCACATGAAACTCTTTGTATAATTGAGTTATGATATGTAATGTTTACTAACATGGTATCCTTACAATTTAACATAAATACTTAAATGATTTATGTAATATTTGAGCGATACATA
This sequence comes from Viscum album, assembly GCA_963277665.1. Lineage (NCBI taxonomy): Eukaryota > Viridiplantae > Streptophyta > Magnoliopsida > Santalales > Viscaceae > Viscum > Viscum album. The sequence continues at coordinate 1,183,953,135 of OY728135.1, forward strand.
GATCCCTAAGTAGGAATTCCTTGGATGAGCTCATAGGATATTTAAAAGTATATGTACCTTGATTGATACTAATTTAATTATTACAGAATATTAGGTAAATTCTCATAGGTTTCATGATTTATGTTATGCATTGAGTGATACTTGGATTTCCACATTATAGAATTCCAAGGATGGTCTCATATTCTAATTTTTATCATTATCCCCATGAGTGATATCGGTACCCTAGGGGAGATACCTTGGACGAGCTCGGTGGATAGATGGATGCACTATGCCATAAGTGATACTCGGTCCCCTACATACGATACTTGGGGTGAGATTAGTGGATTATGCCTTTATACCATACTAAAAGTGATACTTGGGATTCCTATTTACATATCATCTTGGATGGACTCTTACGGTGATGGGTAATTATGGATCTCTTGGTGTGATATTTGAGATTCCTCTTTATAGATCACCTTAGATGATCCCAAGATTCCCTTTTATTAGGAACCTTAATTCATCTTGTTAAGTATCTAATAAATGTTAGTTTATTAGATTAAAGTATGCATCCACCAACCTAAAGAATAGGATTGGGTTCAATCTATGTTTGTATTCACCCTTTATAACAGACCCAATTTTGTTCCCTCATGAATAAACCTAGTAAGTATATATATACATGTTATATATGTATATGTTGACCCTAGTTTAGAGATATCCAGCTTAGGCTGAAGCATGTATGATAGGTTAGGTGTCCCTTAGGAACATGAGCCCGAATCATTTAATTAATTAATTTATTTACTTCTTTATGAGCTATACCTACACACTGTCATATTTATATTCATAGAATGGATTATGCTTTAGAAATCATTAGTGGTGGCCTACTGAGTATATCTCACACCTTGTTTGGGCCACCATTGCACTGGGGTATCTGAGTAGACCTCATATCCACAGTCCATGAATCAATGCTTGTGCTGTGTATTGTACATGAGAGCTTAGGAGTACATGACTAAGCTAGTACTTATGATGATTTTGGTGATCACCCATAGGGATTTTTATTATTTTCTTTTTTCATGTATTGTTTGGTATTGTCTCACCTTCTATATGTTCAATGTCTAGATTATGTAGCCTCATATGAAAATGAATGTATAGTTTTATGTATTTGGAATTGGCTATTCTTACTAGTTTAATATTATCTTCCATTGCTCTGTCTTGATTCATATTTTTTCCACTGTTGATTAATTGGTTCATTATCTCTTATACTACTATGCTAATCTAATCATGAGGGTATAATGTCCCCACCATACTATAACTAGACCCTTGCTTCTAGTCAGTAGCCTTTGGCATATGAGGAGGAATGCTTGAGGTCATGTACAGCACCACGACCCATTTATCAACCCAAACAGTGCTACGGGCCGAGTGCCACTGGGTCCTAGGCGCACCTCCTCATACAAAAAAGGTTTCTAACTAGAAGAAAGGGTATAAATAGGTGATAGTGGGGAGAATATACCCTCTAGTGATAATATAATAATGGTCTATATAAATATAAATCAACAAAAAAGAAAGACCAAAAGACACTAGACCAGTAACCCACCCATGGCGGAAGCACAAGCAATAACAACAGAAGCAATAATAAATAAACAAGATCAATATAATTTTTTTAGAATTAAACATTGTAAGATACCATCTGTAGAGAATTCATATAAACTTTATTCCCTCATGATCTATATCTGTAAGGAATAATTCACATGCTTCATCCATTCCTGGTATAACTATAGTGGATAGGATCCTTAGCCTAAGCCCAAGACATCCCTTGATGTATAACAATATATGTGAACCCTTAATTTCCTCCTAAAATATAAACACAAAAAAATTAATACCAAACAACACCTTATGTCCAAACCATATCCAGTGTTCTGAAGGCATTCCCCAATCAAGTACTTGGTTCTATAAACCATAGATCATAAGAAACCCTACCAGATCAAAGCATGATGTTCGAGGCAAAATGATACCTATCCTCCAAATAATAATACCATTGGATCAAAAACTGACATCCCTAGGAATAGGAAAGTATATCCTCTAAAATAGTCCTGAACCTATAGCCTCAAGTACGATGATCCTCTACCCCACATCGACAGTCTCAACACTTTCAACCAATGAATCCATACCACCCTTATGGATTTCCATGAAAATCACCTATAACCATTTACCTAGGACACAACTAACAGAGGAATATAACAATAATTTTGGTCAATAACACCACATCATCTGAGTCATACTATAAGAAAATGACACTAAACAGCGCATTGACCAACACGGGTGCACAAAAATCACTAAATAAGGCACCTAAGACACATCAATCTGGCACCTCATGACCCTACGATTGTGTCTTTCAACCTGAAATTCATCACCATCTCATATAACATGAGCCATTCCCATAACCTGACAACATCTTCACCTCATTCTAATAACCAAGTCACCCAACCAGTGATCAACATCACCCAATATTCCTCGGACTAAGCCCATCCTGATGATTACATCACCTCAATCCAGATGTCCAATGACACCTAAATACTCATGTTGAGCCTATCACATTCCCATGGAACTCACAAGTAATTTATATATATATATATATATAAATAAATTATATTTACATAAAAGAGACACATCGACCTAATATTACAAAGGTCTAAATCCTCTCACAAGGATCAAATCAGTTGTATACTTGGAAGATCATGCCAATAGGAATATCTTAACATCATTTAGTTAATTTAATAATCAACCATTAATTTAAAAAAGACTAGATAGGTCAACACAATGGTGCACTAAAAGATGCACCCCAAAAATATCTGTGAAAACATGGAGAAAGATAAGCATAACCTACCTCATGTTGGTAGATGTACATTCATCCGATATTAGCCTCTAACTTGAGCCGATTTGAAAGAAATCCACATTTTAGATGAATGCCTTGAAAATAGGGTAAATCGGCTCACATGTATTTAGTGCTCCATATGGAGAGAGTAAATAGGAAAAGAGAAAAGAGGATTGAATCCATTACCATTGTAGTTCCAACGAACCTAACAACAATTGAATCTGATCTTGGATGAGAGGTGTGGATCAACACTTAGAGGAGGAGGAGAAAAGGAGATCCACTCTGTTGTGCATGTGGAAAAGAAGAAGAAAAGGAGAAAAATGGTTTAATAGAGGGAGGGGGAAATGAGATTTCACACTTTTAAAGAGATCACACAATTTGGAAAACCATGTGCAAACCGTGTGGTTCCTACTACTTAAGATCCAATCCCCACATGGTTTGCTTTCATAGTTTTTCCAAACCTTACTGACCCATGTGTATCCACTAGTTAAGGGTAACTAAGCATGAAACATGCACAAAATTTTCCCAAACTGCACACATTACATAAATATCCCTCTAATAAAAACCACATAGGTCCTCGCATGGCCATGCACCCCCTCCTGCACAGTTTACCATCCCGTTCTTAGTGCATTTAGAGGGTGAAAAATTTCTCCTTGGAGGCCACATGGTTTGTCCAAACTATGCACCTTAGTCTACACACCCAGTAAACTTGGGTTTTTTGCATTCGATGCACTCGAAACCCAATTGAAACCATGATGCAATTACCTAGGGTTAAAACCCATCTAAAAGAAATGCCTTGGGTTAAAGAAACTCTTGGAATTATATTTTGAAAATCAAGAAAAGAGTTGTTCTACCCACCAAACTCTAAAAATTCAAAACAATCAAGGAATTTGACCCACTCTAAAAACCCAGGACATTAAAATATCCCCAAATTAACATAGATTATACTTAATCTACAAAACAAAACTCGGAGATGGTACCAAATATACCCATCTCTTTAAAATTAACTCAGTAAACTGTGGTCATAGAACCACCGGTAAAATCTCTCAAGGCACTCCCCACCTTAAAAATTTCTTACTCTAGTCACTTACCAACCTAAAAATCAAATAAAATCAATGGTCTATTGACCATACCTAGTCTCAAAGTCCTTTTATGACACATCTCCACTCTTTCCCCTCATCAGGTGCTCATATCATGACCATATCACATCATACACCCATCAAGTATTGCATCTCCTTAGATGCTTGACTCGTGCCCATGTCACACATAAAACTATGAGGTCTTTCATCTCAATAGATGCTCAAAATAAGTCCCAGTGCCTCAAACCACAACAAGTCCCACATAATATGATGCCCGGATTCCAACACACCTCATACAAGACACACATTCATTGATGCCCACATATAAGTAATGGTGCCACACACCTCACATATATATATAATTCATCATAGATGATTACAACCTACTAAAAAATGTCTAGTTAGTCCATAGATACACCATGTACACCTAGTGCATCCAAAATAGACATACCTACTCAAGGTCCATGCTAAAATAAAACAAAACCCGATCACTCCCATGATGTACCTATAACTGTAAGTAGCTCCCCAACCTGCTATGACCTTGGTATCTCCACGACATGTACCTAGACTGAAGCTCGACTACCTAAAGCTAGTCCTCACTATGGTGCTACACTAGCCACCATCCACTAACCCCACTACTGGGTTCCAGTGTCTCTACCACAACCTATGCATGCAGCTATATCTAGAATACCGGCACCTGTTACCACTCTCGGTCTGATCTCAGACACCTCAGTATTTCTCATTACCTGACTAACAAATGCTTGAGAAGGCTTCCTATAGAACCTCTTGAGATCCCCAACCTATGTTCACACTTGACACTCCTTCATCGCCTGATTAGACTACATCCATACATAACCTGGCTACCCGCAATGGAAGCACACCATCAAAGATTCACTCCTCGATGGCTTGCTCGATTCCCTAGATTTACCACCCTGTTGAGACTCATATTGAAATCACTTCCTATTATTTAAAGCATCACCGCTAAAATCATCTTAATCCATCACTTGGCTCAATTATGGCTGGTCCATCAAATTTACCTCGGCTATGAACACTCGATTCACCACCTGTAATAATGATTCCAACTTGGTAATGTTTACCTACACTCTAATATAATTCTTTAAACTATCCTAAAAATTAATCACCCTCGAGGTTTCATCTCCCACCATATATGGTGTGAAATGATACAACTCAGTGAATGTTGTTTCATAGTACATGATGAGCATTAAAACCTACTGAAGGCTTAAGAAATCTCGAGCTTTCTCTGCCCTTAACATCTCTATAAATAAGGGATCGAATAACCCAGCCTCAAAATCCATTCATGATACTCCCTCATGTCTGCTTACTTGAACCTTCACATCCCACCAGTGCTTTGCCGGTCCTCTGAGCATGTAAGTCTCCGACTCCACCCTCCAACATGGGGGTGTCTCAAGATACTTTAATATCATCTAAATTGAATTAATCTAGTTCTCATCCACATGTGTTTTACCCTCACCCTAGAATAGTGGTGGGTGTTGAGACTAGAACTCACGAGTAAAAAAATCCATCGAAGGATCCGCTCCCTGAGCTCCCCTATAAATCCTCTGGATAACATGAACCAATATCACCCTGAGCTACTCATCCAACCATGACCTAAAATATTTCAATTTTGGTGGATACCCCACCTGTACTTGAGCCTGTATTTGTGCATATACCTATGATTCATTCCTATCCTAACCATCCAGGACCTCATCCTGACCCTTAGGGGTCTCAACCCATGAACGATCAAGCAAAACCCTGTTACCACCCACCCAAAACTCCATTAGAAGATCTCTAGGTGGAAACCCTATAGATACCAATATAATATCCAAAAAACCATAATAACATACACACACACACACACAACATAGATAGTGAAAACAGTAGCAGGTAGCACAATCTCACTATCCTTACCCTCCCACATCGCAACCATGTCACAAGACATGCCAACCTTATGACCTCCTTACCTGCCCATAACCAAGCCAGGTATCACATATAAATCTGGCCTCATTCCCCCTTGCCAACCCACATCATATTTAGGCATCACATGTCAATACAATGACCACATCTCCCAACTTGGTGATCAACATCACCTCATATCGTCATCCCTACCCGCTCCTATAAAAGCCAGTACCATACATACATTTATATCACATATCACATACAGGTTTCATTGGAACCACATGCCTAGGTTGGCCAAGTAAAATACCACTAAAGAGAGGATAGGCATGAAAACACAACTTATCTTACTTTTTTGGCTCCTTTAATAACCCACTCCTCTTCGCACAATCCCAGTTCCAATGAAAACCACAATAAATTATCACAACACATGTATATATATATAAAATATCCTATGTACCTAATCAAAAAGCATAACAAATCCTCCCTTTCCATACTAGTATAGGGGTCCAAAATCCCCCCTTTCTATACTAGGATAAGGTTCACAAGTAACAATAGATAATAAACACATCCAAATGCACCACTAGAGGTGGAAATCATATCAAATATAAAATGAGCAAAGAAAAACAATAATTACCACCCCTGTGAACTTGGTCTGTCTCTCATGCATAGGGCTGCAGGAACCCAAACATGAGTAATAAAACCAGTTCTAAAAACATCCTAATCTCTGGTCTACTGTAGACCAAATAGTAAGACCTATAATAAAGTAAAAGAAACCTAGAATAGGTAAAATAAACTCCTATGATACCATTTGTAGCACCCCGACCCATTTAGCCACCTGACCAATGCTATGGGTCGAGTTTCACTAGGCCTTAGGCACGCCTCCCCATATTCCAAAGGATTTTGACTAGAAGATAGGGTGTAAATATGTGATAGTGGGGAGACTATACCCTCTGGTGATAATATAATAATGGTATATATAAATATAAAGAAACATAAAAGAAGTAATAATAGATACTAGACCAGTAACCTGCCCATGGTAGAAGCACAAGCAATAACAACATAAGCAATAATAAATAAACAAGCTCAATATAAACCCTTTGTAGAATTAAACATCATAAGATTACATTTGTAGATAATTCATATAAAACATGTCATATAATATAATAATTAGAATAGGGATGCCCATGGCTGACCACCAGTATATACATATATAGGCATGATGATACAAAAAGAAAACAAAAACGAAACTCCAATTGAGGAAAGAACCCATAATACCTTACCTTCCATCCCATGAAAACTCAAGCACTAAGATCCATATCCTAAGCTTAAACCTTTACCAGAACACAAATCCATAAAATCTACATGTGTCCTGAAGGTCCCGTATAGGGTGTAAGAAATAATCTCAGTAGGACACCACCAACATGTGTCTATATTACATATGTGATTAAGCATATGCTTAATAAAAATAAATAAAGAAGCACATGTAATTTTTATAAATAAACTTTATTACTTTTTTCTCAACAGACACAAGGAGGAATTCAAATACTTCATCCATTTCCAGTATAACTTTACTGGAAAGGATCCTTAGCTTAAGCCTAAGGAATCCCCTGATGTATAACAATCTAGGCAAACCCTCAGGTTCCACCTCAAATAGAAACACACAGAACCTTATGCCAACCGACACATCATGTATAAACCATATCTGGAACCCCAAAGGCACACCCCAATCAAGTACCTGGTCCCACGGACCTTAGCTTATAAAAAACCCCATCAGATTAAATCACAATGTCTGAGGCACAATGATACATGTACTCCAAATAATAACACCATTAGATTAATAATCTACGTCCAGAGGGATACCTAAGTCCATCCTCTAAAATAGTCATGGATTAACAACATAAAGTATGGTGAGCCTCATCCCCCAACTGATAGTCTCAACATTGTCAAACGATGGATCCTCACTATCCTCGTGGCTTTCTATAGTAAGAACCTCCAACCATTTACCTAATTCACAACTAATAGAGGCCTCTACCCACACAAGTGGTAAATACCACCTCATCATATGTGTCCTATGTGAAAAAAACTCCAAAAGGTGCATTGAATAACATGGGTGATCGAAAATCACCAAATAAGTCACCTAAGACACATCAATCTGGAACCTTGTTCCCATAAGACCATGTTTCTAAACCTGATGGTCATCACCATATAATATCACACGATCCATGCTCGTAACCTGATGATATCATTGGCTCATCCTGATGAACAAGTTACCCAAGCAGTGATCAACATCACCCAATAGGCCTCTGGCCAAGCCCGTCCTGATGACTACATTACTGCAATCCAGATGGCCAACACCACCTAAATCCTTAGTCCGATTTCATCATAATCCCATAGAAATCACAAGCAATTCACACACACACACACACACACACATATATATAATACAATTCAATTTAAATAAAAGATACACCTCATCATAATCTACCCAAGGTCCAAATCCTCTCACTAGGTTCAAACCACTTGTAGAGTTGGAATAGCATGACTATAGGCATCTATTAACATCATTTAATTAATTTAATAAGAAACCATTAATTTAATAAGGTCTTTCTCGGTCAACAAAATGATGTGATCAAATCAACACCCCCAAAACAATAATGAAAACATGGATAAAGATAAACACCACCTACCTCATATTGGTAGACATACACTCCTCATATCTTAGACTCCAACTCTATCCGATTTGAAAGAAATAATCATTTTAGACGAATACCCTGAAAGTAGGGTAAATAGCATCACACAAATTTAGCGCTCCTTATGGAGAGAGAAAATAAGAAAAGATAAAATAGGATTAAAGCCTTTACCATTGCAGTTCCAACACACCCAACGATGATTGAATTAGAGATTGAACAAGAGGTGTGGCTCAACACCTAGAAGAGGTAGAGAAATAGAGCTCCCCTTTGCTGTGCATGTAGCGGATAAGAATAAAAGGAGGAAAGGGTTTAATATTAAGAGGGTAAAAACTGACATTTTACACTTTTAAATAGCCTGCATGATTTCCCTACATGGTTTGGAAAACCATGTGTAAACTATGTGGATCCTGCTTCTTAATAGACAATCCCCACATAGTTAGGTTACATGATTTGTCTAAACCATGCTGAGCCCATACGTGGCCACTAGTTAAGTGAAACTAAGTGTGTGGTCTGGGCATGGTTTTCCCCAACCATATACTGGCCATACAGATTTCTCTGCTAAAAAATATAGAGGTCCTTGCATGGCCATGCATCCCCTACTACATGGTTTTCCAATCCATGCTCAGTACATTTGGAGGACACACAATTTATCTTTAGAGGCCACATGGTTTGTCCAAACTATGCGCCTCAGTCTGCACACCCAGTAAACTTGGGTTTTTAGTATCCTATGCACGCAAAACCCAAACGAAACCCAGATTCAATTGCTGAGGGTTAAAACCCATATAAAAAATGACTTGGGTCAAATAAACTCTTGAAATTAAGTTCCATAAGTCAATAAAAGAGTTGGTCTACCCACCAAACTTCAAAAATTCCAAATGAGTGAGGAATTTAACCTGCTCTAAAAACCCAGGATGTTAAATCATGTAGTGACTAGTTTGGATACTATTTTTATTGTCATTTAGGCTGTGATGTTACATAGGTGACCTCTATTGAATGGAAGTCAAGACTATCCTTAAGTATCTGAGTTGTACTAAGGGTGTGTTCTTATTCTATGAATTAGATTATGAACTATCAATTAGAGGATATATAGATTATAGTTTCTAAATAGATCAAGATGATCTAAAATCACAATCAGGATACATATTAACTTTTAATGGAAGTCTTGTGAGTTTGAAGAGTTCAAATCAAGATGTGGTCATAGATTAAATAGAAGAGTCTGAGTATATTACAATTTTTGAAGCAACTAAAGAAGTTGTTTAGATATACAAATTCATCCTAGATATTGAAGTGTTGACTAATAGTAATAACCCTATCACACTTTATTTTGATAATACTATAATGATGGATCTTTCAAAGGAGCCAAGGTCACATTAGTGGATGAAAAAAATTCTTAAGAAATATAATCTCTTGGAGGATTTTTACAAAATATGTGGCATCTTAGTGAGCATAATATCCATGGAATACAACATGGAAGACCCCTTGACTAAATCCTTAACTCGGTAGAAACATGATAATCATGTGAAGTCTAGAGGACTAAAAGTCATAGGTAGTTGACTCCAGTCCATGTGGGAGTCTTTTGGAGTTGTTTTCCTAAAACCATCTATTTGTACTTTAGATTACATGTATATTCAAAGATCTGAATATTAATAAAATATCTTATTATATCTTATTCATTGTTCTTCATGAATTTAATCTAATAATATCCTAGGGTATCTATCACATTGATAAGGTCATAAAACCCCCCCTCTATGATGATAAACTTGAAATTCCTTAACGGTATTATTAAATATAGTTTTATAGTTGGATAAAATTATATAATGGGACACATATAATTTTGAATATTAGGAGAAGTTAATCATAAATAGATGAGACTTGTTCCCATGAAGTTCACACTTGGTAATATCCAAGATGAGAGATTATGAAAAAAACCCGCCTGTAGGAAATCCGCATGTTTATGTGTCATCAGATATTCATATTTACAAGCATGTATAATGGTCCTTATACTTTAAAAATATTATTAATTCATGTCACGAATCATGCACTTTGATGCATTTCATAAACCATAATGATACAATTCATGGAAAAGTAGGATACATTGGGTGTGTCATGAGTGTTGTGTTATTATTTAATATGTTGGGGAAGGATTTGTCCCTTCCATATCTATAGGAGTTTACATCTCATACCAATGATTTAAATGGATTTTTCACATTAAATTCTATGGTTATGGTGTAACAATGAGTTTATTTTAAATAGTAAAACAAATTTGTATCAAACATATAGGTTGATGAAACATGCATGAAACCTTCTTGATGATATATTGTGACAATGAGATTATATTACAAAGCAAGTGTTCATGTGTCATTATCAATGTTTTGAAATTAAATTATTTCTTTTGGGTCCCTTGAACCACTACTATACAGTAATCTTGGACTTTAGGAAAGCCTGCCTAATTCTAACAAGAAATAAGCCTAGAGGGACACAGACTAAATTTTTCTGTCAATATAAATTAAATTATATTTGAATTTAATTATTGGAATAAATATTATTCTCAAGATAGAGGAATAATTTTATTCAGGATTAATTAATCACAAATATTCTTATGGTAATAAATAATTATTTATTCATTAATAAATAATTTATTTAGTTATATGAATAGTTAATAAATATTTATTCATCATAGTGTGAATATAATATTTATTTTATTTATTGAACATTTAATATTTTTTTATTCTATAGATTGTGCATATAATATTTTTTTATTAATAAATATTTAATTAAATATTTATTCTAGTTTTTGATTAATACAGAGGAGGACATGCGAACTAAGATTGTGTCTGGTGATAAATATTAATTTAGAAGCTGGTAAAATAATATTTATCATTATTCCAATTAAAACATGTCATAAAATAATAATAATAATAATATTATTTGGAATGAGTTTAGATAAGGTTTATCATATTATTTAAGGGCCATTGTTCAATTAAATAATATTTTTTAACCTTAACCCTTAATGTATAAATATATTTCTATATCTATTGTGTAGGGTTAATTGAAAGTTGAGAATCATTATGCACAATGAATTTCTATCTCGATTCATCCTCTCATCCTCTTATGAAAAAGAAGGATAAGAGAAATTCCTTTAAGACCAAAGGAACTTGAAGTGATCAAGACAAACAACACAAGATGATTAATCTGTCATGTTATCACCCAATAATCCATCGATGTCATTTAGAGACCAAAGGACTATGTGCAGATCATTGCTAAATGGGATATAACTTGGTTCCTCCCTATGCAATGATGGTAGAACAAAAAGGGTTTTGGATGATAAAAAACATCATTGAAGAAATATCCCAAGATGAGGTATTATTTATTCTAATATATATAAAATTATTATAAATTTAATGTGAAAAAGATCCTCTCTCGGTTTTTGGATTTCTATGCCAATATTTGATGAAAACATTTCATTGTACATGACATTTATGTCTTGAAAAATTGAAACATGATCCATCAAATATGAAAAAATCTTTAATGGTTATTCACCCAAAATTTACTTCTACTATGTCCAGAACCTTCACAACTTGCCTAATAAGATGACTCATACTTCCACAAAAAAACTTTAAATAAAGTGGAATCATATAGTGCACAACTCTGACAAAGATAAAAAAATATAAAAAAAGTAAAAAAGTTTAAATTGGAGTACACAATTGAGAGTTTTCCATCATACCCCACAAATATAAAAGATAAATAAGACAATTGACATGTTCGATTTGATCCAATCATCCATGGCATATGTGGTTCATATTTTTACCAACACCTATAATCCCTCCAAATCACATAAATCATAAATTATATTTTTTGGAAAAAATAACTCATATCTACATATTATAGATTTTGGGTTATTGTGTTTAATGAAAAATTCTAGTTGACAAAGGTTCAGTCATTTCCCAGAAGAAGGTTTTAATGATAGTGATGTTTCCCAATGTTTATCAATTTTTTTAGGTACAAAAAATATAGGGAAAATGGTGGTTTTCACATAAGGATTATGCGAACCACATAGGAATTTGGTGAACCATGTAAAATAATCACATGATCCATGTAATAAGGTCAATTTTGTGTGAAAAAAAGGCGGTATTTATTTGCAAACAGTGAAAAGAGATCATGTGAACAACGAAAGAGGATCACATGACCACATGAGAACCTCATTGTTTGCGGTGGATTGATAGTGTTTTTGGGAAAATATGTGGATAATAATGAAAATGGATCTTAAATGTTGTAGGATTATATGGTTCCATGTGATAAGGCCATCGTTCGTGGTTAGATGGTAGGATGATTTATGCGGATGAGATTTTTACTTATGGAGTGAACAATAATTTGTGACTAGATGATATTTTGGAGACCTTTCTTATATAAGGGACTTCTAATCACTTAATTTTAATAGAGAAAAAATTAATGAGAGGATTTTCTTTTCTAAAAATCCCACTAATTCAGAAAGTAATTTGTGAATTGTAGCATCCATGAAAAAAGTATGTGGAATTAGTTTGTATAAGGAGTTACACTGTGAGAAATGATCAAATAAGTGAGTTCATGAGAGGTGGAGTATGAAAGGTATATCATGTAAGACATTATGTAGAGAAACTCACATAAGTAAATACATGGTGTTAATCACATAGTGGAATCACATTGTGAACAACAAACTATATAAGTATAAGAAAATTATGTGAAGGATTTTTCGATGGATAAAATCTTATGTGAAAAGAAGGATTTTATCTCTGATGAAAAAAAGTTTAATGAAACCATCACATATATGCGAACCAAATATGATATTATTCAAAATAACGGAATAATATTTTCTAGGAGTAATGTTTTCACTTTAGTAAAGAGATCAGTAAGACTTCAAAGTATGAATGGTCATAAACCAGGAGGGACAATAATTCTACTCTAAACTTAGTAACAATATTGAACTATAGTGAATTTAGGTACATTGGAATGTTTACTTTGTATTGTAACACCCCGACCTGAACCACTAGGTTAGAAAACATTTTCCACATGGACTCATGCATGATTCCCCATACATAAGAGGTTACTGACTAACAACTAGGGTTTAAGTCCATTAGTGGAGAGATTATACCCTCAATATCACGTCATATCACAAATAACAATAAAACAAATTAATAAATAATCAAAGTAACTTGTGGAAACTGAAGGATGATATAAATTTCGTACAATAAACAAATAAATGGGATATAAAGTTAGAAATATAGAGTATATATAGAAGATAAATAAATAAATAAAATAACGGGATCCTCCAAAGTCCATCCTGATCTGCTACTAGCTCCATGCTCCTCTGCTTAGCAATTGGCCATAGGACCCTTTCCCATACTCGGATCCCTATGAATAAAGTCTACACACACATTGAAATTATCATATAGGTAATTATTAATAAAATCTAATAGGACACCAACAATGTGTCTTTAATAAGTTTTCTTAATTATAACAAGTGTATTCCAAAATAAAAAAAATCCATAACATAACAATCGAACCACATGCACCAAGAAGTCGTGTGATAACCAAGCATCCATAAAACCCCAACCATACCTACTTAAACTCCATTATAGTAGGATAATCATAGGATTTCAAGTGAGAAAGAACAAGCCACTAGGATCATAATCACATCTCTCAGTGGTCTCAATCCATCGAGTCAGATCAGGCCCCTATACCATCTTATCTTGACTCTATTATGGGTCATGCCTCTAGACCGTCATACCATGTCTATAACTTAGGTCAGGCCCTTGGGCCTTCATGCCCCTAACACGCTACCTCAGTTTAGGCCCCCATACCATCATGACCCTACCCTGTGCTCAGGTCCTTCATTGTCAACATCGTAAGTCATGCACACTCCCCCTTTGAGGGGTAAACATTACATGATGATCCACCTCACGAGTACCAATAATAACCTAAAAGGCATGGACACACACATAATATAATATAGAATACAAGATAGTCATAACATATCATCATGAGGATATAGTAACAAAACATAACAACTTGTGATCATAATCAAACATGGTGACAAGCTACTCTAGAAAAACTCATAGAATCAAAAATCATAATGGGTCTCACAGGTTACACCCAAACCCACATGAAATCACAATCAAGAATGATATAAAAATTATTCCAACAAAAAAATTATACTAAGGAAACACATGTAAACAAGATCCCCAAAAGGTAAGGAACTTCCTACCTCAAATTCATTTATGAATAAATTTAAGGTTCATTAAGGAAATTTCACCCAAATGACATCCAACTTTTTATCAACTCAAACTACTCACCAAGGATTTATAAATCCGATTCCAACTATTTTATTTCAACAAATAAATAAAACACCACATGAATTAATACATTATATCTTCTGGATAATTATAAATTATAATTTTAATCCAAAGCATGTGTTAACCATCCCTTCCTTAGATAAAATTATAATTTACATAAGATAATAGTTTTCTCTCTCTAGAATAATTCTAGATAAACTTGAGATAATAATTCTTTATCATTATTCAATAATTCCTATATTATTATAATTTAATAAAACTTTATTCAAATTATCTAGAATCAAATAAAGAACTAGGTTTTCAATCACCCATGAAATAAGGAAAGAAATATAAATTCCTAACTAAAATTATTCTTTTAAAAAATGTTGCACCCAAATAGGGGAGAGAGGTTGAGGGTTCAACCATTCTTAGAAATGGGATGCTGAACTTGGTTTGGTTGAACAAGACTTCATAGATCTCACATAAATGAATTTATAGACTGACTTGGCTTAAAGAAATATCAACAACAAAGTTAGGAGATGGTTTAGGTATTTTTAATAAATCAAACCATGTATAGGCTCACAACATCAAACCCCCACAAATTAAATTAACCATTTAATTTGTATTTTACTTAATATTGAATGAAGATCATTTTAATTCCTTCATAAAGGGATTAAAACCTTTAAATCAGTCAAGGAAATTAATTCTCATGATTTTTGGCCTTTAAAATTTTGAAAACGAGTTACAGGTGCGAGTTGTGAAGAAGAAAACATAAAAATAGGGTTTTTAAATTATTTCTCCTAAAAAGGGAACTACATAAGGGAATTATTGGGTTTTTTAAAGGTAATCTTGAGTTTATGACCTGCATAAGGGTAAAATATATTACCCATACATGACACATATGAGTTGCGTAAGGGTAAACCATTTTCATGATTTTAAAGGCCAATAATCAAAATAATTAGTTTCCTTGAATCAGTTAAAGGTTGTAATCCCTTTATGAAGGAATTAAAATGCTTCTAATTTAAGATTCGAGTAAAAGAAAAATTAAATATTTAATTTATTTTGTGGGGATTTAATGTTGAAAGCATATACAAAGTTTGTTTTATTAAAAATCCCTAAACCTTCTCTAGACTTTGTTCTTGATATTCCTTTGAGCTCAAGCAGCCCAAAAATTACTTTATGCAAGATCAGTGAAGTTTTATTTGGCCAAACCAAGTTATTCATCTGATTTCTCAATGTGGTTTATGTAACACCCCAAGATTTTACGAAAAATATTATTTTTTAATTTCATTAATGTCTTGTGTTCCTGACTTGGCTTGCATTACACGCAAGCGCGACCTTACATGATAGCGTGTGTTTTACGCAATACCGAGTTTTTCTAAACAACAATATTGTAACACCCCAAGCTTCTATGGTATGTTTCTCTTTGAAATAATGCGATAGCATGTGTTGTACACAACATCGAGTTTTAACACACCACAACCAATCAAACTAGCTGTTATGAATAGTAATACCTACTTTTTGAAATTTTATAAATTTTATCTCTCAAAATGGACTTCATTTTTGGATTCGGAGTATCGAATTTATCCTAAGGTGAAATTTTGGTACTTTTCAGATAACTTTAATATTTTGATGAATAGTGAAAATTACTAAATTTTAATTAAAAACAACTTTTTTAATAAAAATAATTAATAGTGATAAATTATGAATTTGATTGGTTTTAAAGTATATTTATAATATATTTTTACCATTTAATACAATGTTGGTCATTGGAAATAATTCCACAATTAAACCGATCATAAACAAGTATCAATCTTTTGATAGTTATTATATCTTAAAAACACGCTTTTTGTTTTGACAGCGGGAATTAATTTTAAATTAATTTCTTCCACTTCCGTGTTTTGAATTTGGAAAAATGGATTCCATATTTGGAATCATGATTTTCAAATTGTGTAAATAGTTAACTTTTATTTTTAGACATTTTGAATAATTACTTCGGTAAATATTTTATTTACCATGGTTAAAGGGTAAATCCGGTAAATAAGGGTTAAAAAATAATATTATAATGATAAAAAATTACCCTAAAACATGTCCTAACCTTATTTGTTGATACATTTCCGACCATGGTCATCTTTGGGTCGATTTTGGGACCCCATGGTGCCACTTGTAAGTGATAGGGACACTTTATTTTAATTAAGTTAAAATGAATACAAAAATGACACAAGCATATATATTTTAGAAAAACAATTTTTACATAGGGTTATATATGTTGTATTATCGACTATAAATATTCATTATAAATATAAAAAGATTTCCTACATAATGGTATTTTATTTATAATTTTTAGACATTAAATAATTTAATTTATTTATGACACAATGGTGATGTAGTAATTATAATAATAGTGAAAAATTAAAATGATTGATATTGTAGATACCCAAATAAATATAATTTGAGACTTTTTATGAATTAAAATAATTTTATAGGTTAATATGACATGTTAGTATTTATTTAATTAACTTTTTTCAAAGTAATAATTCTATTATGATTTTCACAAAAATCAATTATTGAATAGTGTCAAAATTGACATAAAAGAGTTTTTAAAAACAATATTATATTATTAATTGATATTAAATTCCTAAAAATATAAGGTTCGGCCAATAAATTTATATCATGATAGGTGTATCATTAATGGACCACTTGGGGGTATCTTGGATGTATATAGTAAGTTTATTAACCATATAATATAAAAATACAAAGAGACATTGTAAAAGTGAAACTAATTAACTAAGAGTTAATACTTAAAGATAATGTTAATATAGTGACCCAAACCTGTCTAAATTCTATTGGATGAATGTTTTTCGACCTATACCCACCTTAAACTTTAAATAATCCACTTTGGATCCATTAGAAACTGAATATTAATTTATTATACAATAATATTTCTAGCTTTTCCAAAGGTGCCCCTCACCCCTCTTAAAAAGGGCACTCCCACTTCTCTTTAATTCACACCTTCAAAGCCTTTTGGTTCGGCCAAAATCTGCCCAAATACTCTCTAAACTTCCCTCAATTCATCCTAGAGGCCTTTTTTTAGTCATAAAGCCATCCTAAGGAGCCCTTTTGATCAAATCAAAAGGAAGAACCCGAAGAAGAGGTAATGATTTCACCACCCTTTTTCAAGTTCCTTTCTTCTTCCACTTCTTCTTTATTTGTTATTACCATTGTAAAATAATAACCCCCGTATCTTATATATACTGTGATGTTATTATAAATATGGCACAATCATATTAAGTATTCTATCTATCCTTTGAATAACATGTCACCATACGTGCGTATGTACGGCTTACCGTCTCCACGTCGTGGTGTAATTGTTATTCAATAAATTATTATTTGGATGGGTATAATAATGATTTATAATTCATGTAAATAATAAATATAACATGATAATAATTCTGTATATATGATATACCATCCAATTATATATTATTTTAAATACCAAAAGAATGATATTGTCGCTCATGCATACGTACGGACTACCGTCTCTACGAACGCGATGAGATTCATTCTCCATCGTATCAATTCAAGTATAATTCTCATTTTATGATTAATAATAGTATCTAAGGACTTGATATCATTCTGGATATGATTAAGATACAACCTATCCATGACAAACACGACTTACGTAACAAAACATATAAAAGAAAACGAGTAAGTTAACACCCGAAACAACGATAATACTAAGATATTATTAACAAATCAATGTTAAAAGATCATATATGATATCATATTAATGTATATGATTCTTGTATAATTTAATTACAATTATTTCACCATTATACAGGAGGTTAACCTACCCCCAACCAAGGAAAAGTACAAGGTAAGGGTTATTTCACAATCTATTCATTATCCGAGGTTGTTTATACGTAATAATCTATTGGGATCTCTTTATCATCCACATCCATGTTTCTTAAAAATTTATTTCAAAACGTTTTTACTATTTTAAAGTAATATGGGAAGTCATTTATACCCTTGTTTGACTTTTTATAAGAGTTTTATAAAGGAATCTTTCCGTCATTTTCCAAACAAGGTGCTTTTTAACCTTTTCAACAAAATTAAGGTAAGAATGTTTTTTTAACTTATACGGCAGGTGCGGATATTTTCCGCCGTTATAAAATCGTCGAAACTTCCCTTACAAGCTTATAAGAATATTTTCAAAGAAAATTTTTTATTTTATAAATATATGACTCTTAAATTATTTCAAAATAGAAAGAGATATTTCTCTAAAAAGAGTTTTGATTTCATCTATGACAACATCCTTTGATGGATTTTACACTTATTTGAAGTTGATTTATTATGATACAAAACTTCTATATTGTATTGAAGGTTTTGTGATATGTTTGACTGTGGGTATGTTATTTTTATACCATTCATAGTTTATGGATGAAGTATTTACATTTCGTATGCTAGTTTTAATACGAATGTTTATGTTATGTTTAAACCTTTTCATATGGTAATGCATTGGACTTAATATGTGATGGGTGGAGCCCGCTATAGCTCCTCGATGCATCGGTATGTCTCATGAGACAAACTAGAGTCTTGACACAAGGCCTTGGCAAAATCTTATTTGTATTCTTAGCATGAGGCCTTGGCTATGTGGTTATGATAGTATGACATTATGCATTCTATCATTATGAAAGTGGTTATTAATATTGCATGTGATTATTCGATTAGTAGAATATCCACGTGAATAAGTAAATGACATTATTTCATTTTATTTTTTCCATACTATGTTGAAGTTCAAGTTTAAAAGGCTTTTGTTTTAGTTATACACTGCCTTAAATGTTTATTCTTATTTATGAAAGTTTCTGCTATATTGTTATCCTTACTGGGTATTTGAGCTCACCCCTTTTCTATGTTTTATTTTTCCCAGGATGAGAAGAAGTAAATTATGAATGACCTGCAGGGATATTATGAGGGGATAATAGTGTGGACTATGGAGACAATATGTTGTTGTAGTAGTTTTTTACTTTATGATGTAATGTAAAACTTTATGAATATATCTAGTGTTTCCAAGGCTACTAAACCAATCGGTCTTTCGAGATTTGATCTTTCTTGTGATCATCCCAATGTTATGTAATAATGCACCGACTCTAGGTAACTGGGGTCGGGGCGTTACAGATATGCTATTAAAATATTATTAAAATTAGCCATTATGAATAGTAATACCCTCTTTTTGAAATTTTGTAAATTTTATTTTTGAAAATGGACTTCATTTTTGGATTCAGAATATCGAAATTAGCCTAGGGTGAAATTTTGGTATTTTTCTGAAAACTTTCAATTTTTGATGAATAGTGAAAACCCTGGGTTACTATTTAAAAACCGACTTTTTATTTAAATAATTATTTATTTTATTTAAAATTATTTTAGGTCAAAATTGATACATAATACCTATATAAGTTCAATGTAATTCATTGGAGTAATTTTATAATAATTTTAGATATATAAAAATTTCATTGAACTTTTCACCGTCTTTTACCCACCTCCTAGGAGAATTTTCAAATTTACATAAAACTTAATTTTACTGCTTTTGTGAATGGAATTTAAAAAATCCTAGAGACATGGTTGATGTCAGTAAGTAAAATGTGGTTCAATGAGATGAAAATATTTTTTGGTGAATAGTAACTTTTTACTTTTTTTACCACGGTTAAAAGTAAATAGGGTAATTAAGGGTAAAAATGATATTATTATTACCCTAAAACATGTCCTAATTCTATTGGATAATTTTAATTCGACCAAAAACAACCTTAGGAATAAAATATGACAATTTAGGCCCACTTGGATTAGATTAGGACATTTATTATTAATTTATTTAAAGAAGGGTTAAAATAGTTAAAATCAAAGTTTAATAAGTAAATAATTTTTAATATAGGGTTATACATAAGATAAATTCAACTATAAACATTCATTAGAAATATAAAAAGATTTCCCACATAATGGTATTTTATTTGTAAATTTTAGACATTAAATAATTTAATTTATTTATGACACAAAGATGATGCAGTAATTATCTTACTAATGAAATATTGACATAATTGATGTTATAAATACCCAAATAAATGTAATTTGAGACTTTTTATGAATTAGACTAATTTTTTAGGTTAATATGACATGTTAATATTGATTTAATTAACTTTTTTCGAACTAATCATTCTGTTATTATTTTCACAAAAATCAATTACTAAATAGTGTCAAAATTGACATAAAATAGTTTTTAAAACAAATATTATATTATTAATTGTTATTTTATTCCTAAAAAATCTAAGGTTCGGCCAAATGACTTAGATAAGGTTATATATATTAATAATAAACAACTTGGGGTTCGTTTTTCTTCTTATAGTAAGTTTATTAACCTTATAGTGTAAGAACACAAAAAGACACGGTAAAAGTAAAATTATCTAACTTAAAGTTAAATCTAAATGATAAGGTTAAAATAGTAATCTAAACTTGTCCAAATTCTATTGGATGAGAGGATTTAGACCCATACCCACCTTAGCTTCTAAATAAATCAATTTGGAGCTATTTAAAACCGAATATGGCTTTATAATAAAATAATATTTTTAGTTTTTCCAAAGGTGCCCCTCTCCTCCCTTATAAAAGGGAACCTCCTCCCTCTCTTCCTCACACCACTTTGAGCCTTCAATCTCGGCCAAACCCTGCCAATTTCTTCTCTCCACTTCCCTAGAGACATCCTAGAGGTCCTGGTCTTCTTCAAAGACCAATTTTAGTGCCCTAAAAGGAGGTCTCAAAGAAGCGCTTCAAAGAAGAGGTAATGTCCGTTACCGATTCATTCAACTTTATTTCTTCTTACACTTCTTATTCTTTAGTTGTTTCATTATGAAGTAATAACATCAGTATCACTCATATACTTATATGTTATTATAATTATTAAACAACCCTATTTCACCATCTATCCATCCTACGGAAAATGAAATCACCGCGCGTGCGTACGTACAGAATACCGTCTCCACGCCGTGGTGTAATCTATTTTCCACCACCACCTCACTTGGATGGATATAATGGTGTAAAGAATGAATATATATGATTATTTTAAAGCTATATTGATTCTAAATAGTATACATACACTCCAATACAATTCCATGATCATGGGAACGATATCATCGCTCGTGCGTACGTACGGAATACCGTCCCCACGATGTGATGCGATTCGTTCTACATGATTTTAATTACATAATTATTAAATAAATGAATTGAGTGAATGAATATGATATATATTACACTAATAAAATTCTGGAAATGAGGTATCTATAACCTAAAATAAGAATAAGAATTTATTCGACAAAACACACATAAGAACAAAAAGCAATAAACACCCGAATAACAAGTAACAATGAAATATTACTAATAAGAAGCTAAGAATATGACCATATATGATATCATAAGAATTAGTATGATTATGGAATAAGTCAATGACATTATTTAAATCATTATACAGGAGGTTCAGACACTTACGAAGCAAATCGGACCTAAGGTAAGGAAAATATCACAATCTCATTTTTATCCGAGATTGCTTATTCGTAAGTATTTACTGGGGTGTATTTTATCATCCACATCCATTTTTCCTCAATATGTAATATTATTTCCATCCACCTAAAATTTTTCAAATCCAATTTTACCCTTTGGTGAGTTTTTAGTAAAAGATATGAAAGGAATCTTTTGTCGTTTTTCGTACGAGGTACTTTTTGACTTTTCCGACAAAAGTACGAGAAGAATGTTTGTTTAACTTATACGGAATGAATGGATTTTTAAAAAATTATTTCCAAGAATCTTACTTTACAAGTTTTCAAGTTTATTTTTAATCAACTTCTTTTAGTTTAGAATTTTATGACATGTTAAGAAAGGAAAAGTGTTTTTGAAGTAGAAAGGATATTTTCCTCAAGAATGGAGTTCATGTGTTTTTATCAAAATCATTTTCCATCTAAGATAATAAAGGGTTATGTTTCTATCCCTATTATTATATTGATTTGATTATGTTGTGATGGAATTATTTTTATGAATTCCCTTATCTTATATGAATTGTTTTATGATGTCACGATGTTTAAGATTCCCATTTTTATTTTATGGGTTATACTATGATGTATGGTTTATGATTTTGTGGAACACATAATAATGGTATCATTATAAGATGGGTGGGACCTATATCTCCCTCTAATTAATTGGGTAAAGATTTTATATCTCATGAGATAGACATGGCTAGAACGACAGGTTAAACCGGTTCCATGAAACAGGACTGAAACGAGGAATGAACTCAGTTCAGAAATGTAGTTTGTCCACTAGGATAGTCTTGGCAATGAGTCTTGAATAATAAGAAATGATTCTCTATGATTATGTGTGTATGCCACAAAGCTTCAAGTTTTAAGTTATGATTATTACATTTCACTACCATGATTTATCCCATGTTATGAAATTATGATCTCTTTTGCAGGGTAAGATTTCTAAATTGTTATGTTATTATGAATATGATGTGATTGATATTTCTTTTGTTTACCCTTACTGAGCATTTGAGCTCACCCTTTTATGTTTTCTTTTCCCCAGGATATAAAGAAAGGTTTTAGGTAAGAATAAAAAATGGAAAGATCTTTATGGGAGATGTTGAAGATATTTCACCACGATTAGAAGATTATATTCCGAGTTTCCAAAGACACTAAACTATTATGGTCCTTATGTGTGTGTTTTTGTAATGTACTAAGAATTCCGCAAAAGTAATGTAATGTCCATGTACGTGAAGCTTAGGGTCTCTACAGTTGGTATCAGAGGAAAGGTTTAGTCAACCTTTGGAAACTAGGATGCGAGAACTTTAGTGAGATCCCTAGAGATATTTTTAAGGTATGTCTAGGGATGTCCCTAAGGTTAAGTATACGTTATAATCCTAGAATTGCGCTAACCATCTTATAATTAAACCTAAGATGTTAGATATTGATGGTACTCCCCCTTTATTATGTTGTTTTCCCTAGCGTGATTTTTTCCTCTCACACTATTCTTTTTGGGTTTTAGATGATGGCTGGAACCCGAAGGAACCGTATTGATCAATGTAATGGACGATTCAATGATTGTCCTCATGAACAAACCAACGTTATGGGAGATGGAGTGAAAAATCTTATTGCTATACTTACACAAGCTATGAATCATTTTGGACTTCCAAATGAGAAGAGAAGGGAACAATATTCTATTGAGTCCTTCATGAGGAAACGCTCACCTTCTTTCAGTGGGTCTTCCGATCCACTTGTTGCTGAACAATGGATCAGTACCACTGAAAAGATATTTTCAGTTCTTCAATGTTCTGAACATGATAAAGTCATCTTAGCAGTATATCGTTTGGAAGGTGATGCTGATCAATGGTGGAATCTTATCAAGAATACGAGGCCAAGAGATGAAATTGAGTCCATGGAATGGGACGAGTTCAAGAACTTATTTTTCAATAAGTACTTCCCTCATATTCTTTGAACAAACATGGAGAAGGAGTTTCTTGAACTAAAGCAAAAGGATGATGAATCTGTTGGTATATATGAAGCAAATTTTACAAGTCTTGAAAGGTATGCATCTGGCTTTATCATCCAACCTGAAAGTAAAGTTGATCGATTCTTTAGTGGCTTAAAACCAAATCTTCGAAGGGCATTGGCTATAATGGACTTCAGTAGCTATGAAGAAATTGTGTGCTGTGCTATTAAGGTAGAAATGGAAGTTGGTGTTACATATCTATCTCATGGTTTTGACAAGAAACGAAAGATGGAGTTCAAGGAGAAATCTCAGAATAATGGTGAAAAGAAGATGAATGTTTCCTTATGCTCAAAGTGTGGAAACAAGCATGGTGGATATTGTCTTAAAGGGACTAGAAAATGTTTTAAGTGTGGAAAAGAAGGTCATCGAGCAGCTGAGTGTCAAAGTAATGGAAAAAGGGTTTCTAATGGTGTGAATAAAGAAAAGACTGCAGAGAACGCACCAACAACACTTCAATGCTTCAAGTGCAATGAAATGGGGCATTATGCTAATCAATGCCCTAATCCAAGGGTTAATGATGATCGACATGAGCAACCACTTAAGGAAAAGGACAAAGGGAAGTCACATGCGATCACTATTGGTGATGTTGAATATGACAACGATGTGGTGGAATGATTAAGTGTTTATGTAATGGGATTCCAAAATAATGTTGTATATATTATCGTGGAATATTAGAATATTTATGTATTGGTCTATTGTGGTTTTCAATAATTTTAGGGTACCGGTAACCATGGAAAGTGATTGAGATATTTTTGGTAAGCAGATGATATGTGCATAATGAAAGGATAAGAAGATAATGAGATGTTTGATTGTATTCATGAGCTCATGATTGATATAAGGACTAAGTGATATCATGGTTTGAGTATAAATAATTTCGAGGATTTTGGTTTGTGGAAAGTGTTAACTTTTAACTGCATTCATGTTTTTACTAATGTTCAATGGGTATTCATTCTTCAAGAGAATACATGATTAAGGTATTCACACATCTTATGATATATGGGGGATAAATGATGGCATTCACGTGATTGTTATGTGACATTTCAAGTAATAATTTTCTTTATACTATGAGCTTGGACCAAAGTATTTTAGATAATCCTAAAGATTGGAATGGATTATGTTGGAAATAAGTTAGTATTGTTTAAGGATAGAACTTTTTTCGATATTATTGATGGGATGTTATAGTAATATAGCTTTAGAAAAAGGACAACCTGCAGGACGGGTGATAGCCCATCGCGTCGGAAAAGGCTGTGGGAATCGAACCCACAACCGAAGTGCAACTGGCCTTTATCGCCTACCACTAGCCTACAGGAAGTCCCTGGTTAGTAGAAACTAGTTTTATTTTATTACGCGGTATGATATATGAAGTATAAGTTCATTCTTGTAATCGTATATGATTAACCTCACCATAGATGGGCTTATGTATATTTGATAACTTTTGCTAACCTTTTGTTTGAAATAGATGGAATGACCCATCATTCTATCACATGATCTATTAACACTTCATTAATAACAAACTCAACTTCATTTCTTTAAGAGATGAAGTGGAAATTGCTCAAAGAATGAACAACAGTGAGATTGTAACAAAATAAATTAAGTATTTATTCTAATTCAAAATTTTCAACTTTAGGGAAATGATCTTGAAAACCAAAAATGTTGTCCTAGTGCCCTTATATCCGATGAATCAGATGGTACCCTAGATCATCACAAATTTATGGCTTTGTGATTGTTGGATTTTTCATAGCCATGTTCTCTACCACTCTCCATCAGAACATGACAGTTAGATTTCTCTTCCATATCCATATTTTCACCTATGTTCTCCTATGTGGAAACCCAGTGATTAGTTAATTTGGGTAACCATTACGT
The DNA here is from genome assembly GCA_963277665.1 of Viscum album. Classification (NCBI taxonomy): domain Eukaryota; kingdom Viridiplantae; phylum Streptophyta; class Magnoliopsida; order Santalales; family Viscaceae; genus Viscum; species Viscum album. Next base: position 1,183,979,416 of record OY728135.1, read on the forward strand.
TTCATACTTTAGTTTTTAAAGCCAAGTTTTGGTATTCCTTTTTACGATGTGGGTTTCTATTAAAGAAACTTTCGAGTAGTAAACCATTTATAACCCCGACAAATTTTGAGGGCGAAATTCATTTTAAGGGGGGTAGAATGTAACACCCCAAGATTTTACGAAAAAATATTATTTTTTAATTTCATTAATTTCTTGCATTCCTGACTTGGCTTGCATTACACGCAAGCGCGACCTTCCACAATAGCGTGTGTTGTACGCAATACCGAGTTTCACTAAACAATGATATGCTATTAAAATACTATTAAAACTAGCCGTTATGAATAGTAATACCCACTTTTTGAAATTTTATAAATTTTATTTTTGAAAATGCACTTCATTTTTGGATTCGGAATATCGAAATTAGCCTAGGGTGAAATTTTGGTATTTTTCTGAAAACTTTCAATTTTTGATGAATAGTGAAAACACTGGGTTACTATTTAAAAACCGACTTTTTATTTAAATAATTATTTATTTTATTTAAAATTATTTTAGGTCAAAATTGATACATAATACCTATATAAGTTCAATGTAATTCATTGGAGTAATTTTATAATAATTTTAGATATATAAAAATTTCATTGAACTTTTCACCATCTTTTACCCACCTCTTAGGAGAATTTGAAAATTTACATAAAAATTAATTTTACAAATTTTGTGAATGGAATTTCAAAAATCCTAGAGACACGGTTGATTTCAGTAAGTAAAATGTGGTTCAACGAGATGAAAATAATTTTTGGTGAATAGTAACTTTTTACTTTTTTTACCACGGTTAAAAGTAAATAGGGTAATTAAGGGTATAAATGATATTATTATTACCCTAACACATGTCCTAATTCTATTTGATAAGTGTAATTAGACCAAAAACAACCTTAGGAATAAAATATGACCATTTAGGCCCACTTGGATTAGACTAGGACATTTATTATTAATTTATTTAAAGAAGGGTTAAAATAGTTAAAATCAAAGTTTAATAAGTAAACCATTTTTAATATAGGGTTATACATAAGATAAATTCAACTATAAATATTCATTATAAAGATAAAGATATTTACCACATAATGGTATTTTAGTTGTAATTTTTAGACATTAAATAATTTAATTTATTTATGACACAAAGATGATGCAGTAATTATCTTATTAATGAAATATTGACATAATTGATGTTATAAATACCCAAATAAATGTAATTTGAGACTTTTTATGAATTAAACTAATTTTATAGGTTAATATTACATTTTAGTATTGATTTAATTAACTTTTTTAGAACTAATCATTCTTTTATGATTTTCACAAAAATCAATTACTAAATAGTGTCAAAATTGACATAAAATAGTTTTTAAAACAAATATTATAATATTAATTGTTATTTTATTCCTAAAAATCTAAGGTTCGGCCAAATGACTTATATAAGGTTATATATATTAATAATAAACAACTTGGGGTTATTTTGACTTCTTATAGTAAGTTTATTAACCTTATAGTGTAAGAACACAAAAAGACACGATAAAAGTAAAATTATCTAACATAAAGTTAAATCTAAATGATAAGGTTAAAATAGTAAACTAAACTTGTCCAAATTATATTGGATGAGAGGATTTTGACCCATCCCCACATTAGCTTCTAAATAAATCAATTTTGATCTATTTAAAACCGAATATGGCTTTATAATAAAATAATATTTTTAGTTTTTCCAAAGGTGCCCCTCTCCTCCCTTATAAAAGGGCACCTCCTCCCTCTCTTCCTCACACCAATTTGAGCCTTAAAGCTCAGAAAAACCCTACCAATTTCTTCTCTACACTTCTCTAGAGACATCTTAGAGGTCCTGGTCTTCTTCAAAGACCAATTTTAGTGCCCTAAAAGGAGGTCTCAAAGAAGCGCTTCAAAGAAGAGGTAATGTCCGTTACCGATTCTTTCAACTTTATTTCTTCTTCCAATTATTCTTCTTTAGTTGTTTAATTATGAAGTAATAACATAAGTATCAATAATATACTTATATGTTATTATAATTATGAAACAACCCTATTTCACCATCTATCCATCCTACGGAAAATGAAATCACCGCGAGTGCGTATGTACGGAATACCGTCTCCACGCCGTGGTGTAATCTATTTTCCACCACCACCTTACTTGGATGGGTATAATGGTGTAAAGAATGAATATATATGATTATTTTAAATTTATATTGATTCTAAAATATTATACATACACTCCAATACAATTACACGATCATGGGAATGATATCATCGCTCGTGCATACGTACAGAATACTGTCTCCACGATGTGATGCGACTCGTTCTACATGATTTTCATTACATAATTATTACATAAATGAATTGAGTGAATTAATATGATATATATTACACTAATAACATTATGTAAATGAGGTATCTATAACCTAAAAGAAGAATAAGAATTTATTTGACAAAACACGCATAAGAACAAAAAGCAATAAACAACCAAATAACAAGTAACAATGAAATATTACTAATAAGAAGCTAATAATATGACCATATATGATATCATAACAATGAGTATGATTCTGGAATAAGTCAATGACATTTTTTAAATCATTATACAGGAGGTTCGGACACTTAAGAAGCAAATCGGACCTAAGGTAAGGAAAATATCACAATCTCATTTTTATCCGAGATTGCTTATTCGTAAGTATTTAATGGGGTGTATTTTATCATCCACATACATGTTTCCTCAATATGTAATATTATTTCCATCCACCTACAATTTTTTAAATCCAATTTTACCCTTAGGTGAGTTTTTAGTAAAATATATGAAAAGAATCTTTTGTCGTTTTTCGTACGAGGTACTTTTTGACTTTTCCGACAAAAGTACAAGAAAAATGTTTTTTTTAACTTATACGGCATGAATGGATTTTTAAAACATTATTTCCAAGAAGCTTCCTTTACAAGTTTTCAAGTTTATTTTTAATCAACTTCTTTTAGTTTAGAATTTTATGACATGTTAAGAAAGGAAAAGTGTTTTTGAAGTAGAAAGGATATTTTCCTCAAGAATGGAGTTCAAGTGTTTTATCAAAATTATTTTCCATATAAGATAATAAAGGGTTCTGTTTATATCCCTATTATTACATTGATTTGATTATGTTGTGATGAAATTATTTTTATGAATTCCTTTATCTTATATGAATTGTTTTATGATGTCACGATGTTTAAGATTCCCATTTTTATTTCATGGGTTATGTTATGATGTATGGTTTATGATTTTGTGGCACACATAAGAATGGTATCATTATGATATGGGTGGTACCTATTTATCCTACAATGAATTGGGTAAAGATTTTATATCTCATGAGATAGACATGGCTGGAACGGTAGGTTAAACCGATTCAGTGAAACATGACTGAAACGAGGAATGAACTCGGTTTAGAAATGGACTTTGTCCACTAAGATAGTCTTGGAAATGAGTCTTGACTAATAAGAAATGATTCTCTATGATTATTTATGTATGACACAAAGCTTCATGTTTTAAGTTATGATTATTACATTTCACTACCATGATTTATCCCATGTTATGAAATTATGATCTCTTTTGCAGGGTAAGATTTCCAAATTGTTATGTTCTTATGAATATGATGTGATTGATATTTCTTTTGTTTACCCTTACTAAGCATTTGAGATCACCATTTTATGTTTTATTTTCCCTAATATATAAATAAAGGTTTTAGGTAAGAAGAAAAAAAAGGGAAGATCTTTATGGGAGATGTTGAAGATCTTTCACCACGATTAGAAGATTATATTCTGAGTTTCCAAAGACACTAAACTATTACGGTCCTTATGTGTGTGTTTTTGTAATGTACTAATCATTCCAAAAAAGTAATGTAATATCCATGTACGTGAAGCTTAGGGTATCTACAGTTTAACCCTTACCCTCTCTCCCCTATTTGGTTGCAATGTTTTTAAAAGAATAATTACAGGTAGAAATTTATATTTATTTTATTATTTTTTTAGCAACTGTAAACCTATTTCTTCCTTTCTTTTGGAGAATTTGAATAATTTTTTCTCAAATTATAATAATATGGAAATTATCAAAGGGTGATAAAGAATTATTATCTCAAGATTATCTAAGATTATTCTAGAGAGATAAAATAATTATCATATGTAAATTATAATTTTCTATAAGGAATAAATAGTTAAAACATGTTTGGATTAAAATGAGAATTTGGAATTATCTAGGAGAGATAAATTATTAATGCATGTGTTATTTTTTTCATTTTTGTACATAAAATAGTTGGAATCGTTTCTAGGAATCCTTGGTGAGAATTTTAATCCAAAGATAATGCGGATGTGATTTGAGTGAAATTTCCTTGACGAACCTTAAAGTTATTCATAAAAAACTTTAAGTTTGGAAGTTATTTATCATTTAGGGATATCATTTACACATTTTTTATTTGTATAATTTTTTTATTGGAATACTTTTTATATTATGATTGATTGTGATCACATGTGGTTGTGTGTGTATCCCATGATACCCATTATGATGTTTGATTCTATGAATATTTATAGAGTATCTTATTTCCATGTTTTATTATGATCACATGTTGTTATGTGTTGCCAATATATTCTCCTGAAGATATGTTATGACTACCTCGTATGCTCTACCTTATTATTTGTGTTACATTTCCTTAGAGGTTTTTATTATTACTTGAGATAAGTGGACCATTATGTGATATTTATCTCTTATAGAGGGAGTTCGAATGACTTGTGACATTGAAGATGAAATACTTGAGCATAGGGTAAGGGTATGATGGTCTAGAGACCTGACTCGAGGCAGTGCATTAGGGGAATGACGACCTGGGGGCCTGAACCGAGGTATAGATGGGGTATAAGGGTATGGAGGCTTGACCCTTAATAAAGCTAGGATACGATGGTCTGGGGGACTAATCTGACTCAATGCATTGAGACTATTGATATATGTGATTATGATCCTGATGGATTATTCTTACTCACTTGGAATCCTATGATTATCCTACCAACATGGAGTTGAAGCAGGTATGACCGGGGGTTTGTAGTGGCTTGGTTAGAAAATGACCACTCGGTACATGTGGTTTGATTTTTATGCTTGTTAAAGATTTATTATTATCATGACACATGCATGTTATAATTGAGCACCACTACTGGAAAACTAACCTATACCAACAGTTTGGAACCATTGGTATAGGCCTCCAAACCGTTGGTATAGCCTATACCAACAGTTTGGAGAACCGTAGGCAAGTAATCCATTGGGATAGGTCTATACCAACGGTTTTGAAAACCGTTGGTATAAGTAATATGAAAATATATACCAATGGTTCCATAAAACCATTGGTATATGTATTTCCAAAAAAAAACATTCACTGGGATTTGATCCCAGGACCTCCAGTTTATCATTGAATGACCTAACCACTAACCTAACATGACTTTTGTGAACATAATTTCATAAATATATATATGTATTATCATAATTATTTTAAATTTTGATTTATAGAATGTTCTGGTTAAGAGGATCCGATAAAAAATTAAAGGACCTATACCAACGGTTGTCAAAACCGTTGGTATAGACCTATACCAACGATTGTCAAAACTGTTGGTATAGGTTCATAGAATTTGGGGAGTGATGTTGGTTTACTGGGGACTTTTCCCAACGGTTTGGCCAAACCGTTGGGAAAAGTGGCCACAAATTGGACCTTTCCCAACGGTTTTGGAAAACTGTTGGGAAAAGTGGCCACAAAGTGGGCTTTCCCAACAGTTTGGCCAAACCTTTGGGAAAGGGGGTATATAAGTGTTGGGAAAGGCCACATTTCCAGTAGTGCACACTTGTTAGGGATGCATTGGTGGCGTATTATTGGGATTCATTACTCACACCTTGTATGTTTATTTCAATGCACATTTAGACTTTATACATAGGGATCCATGTAAGGGAAAGGGGCCCGAGGACGATGGAAGATCATGGGAGTGTGGTGTTGGTAGCAGACCGGGATAGACTCCAAAGGATCCCACTATTTTATTTATTTAATACATATACTCGGGATTATATTCCCACCTTGGGAGCCATTTTATTTATTTATTGCATGACATGTATTCTATCCTTCAATTTCCACAAATTAATATAATTATTTATTAGTTATTATTATTATTATTATTATTTGTGCTATGATATGATACTAAGGGTATAGTCTCCCCACTGATATACTTAGATCTTTGCTATCATTCAACAACCTCCTGTGTATGGGGAGTCATGTATGAGGTCATGTGGCACTTTTATTCAGACCTGGTATTTCAATTTAGGGTGTTACATGTATTGTAACACCCCAAGGTTTTGAAAATAAATATTTAATGCAATTTATAATATATCCATTAAACACAAATTTTCCTCTAATATGTTTTGAATTTCAAAAAATAGTCATCTAGAGTTGTGATCAGTAATTCATTTGGAGTTTGATAGAACAAACTTGATTTTTGGTGAATAGTAACATACCCTTATGAATATTAATATGAATAGTAATATGACCCTTATGAATAGTAAATAATGATATCATTTTATTTTCTTAAGGTAATAATATAATGAAATCTTAATTAATTTTTCAATGTGATATAAAACAAATTATACCTTTAAAATTGTTATTTTTCAAATTAACTATGATTTTATTTAAAAATTAAATTAATAATATTTAGAAAATTATTTTTGAAAAATGGAGTTCATTTTTTAATTCTAAATGTTGAAAAATGGTAGGGGTGAATTTTTGGGATTTTTCTGAAATTCTTGAATTTTTGATGAATAGTGAAATACGGTAAAATACCGTATATTAAAATTATCAGTTAAATTCACTATTTATGACATCATAAGTAATGTAAGTACACTTGGTTCAAACTCACATGCACTTATTACTATTATAGGTCACATGAAATGGCACTATTGGTGGTCTTTATGGAAATAATAAAATAATGAATAAAATATTCAAAATTTACCCCTCTCCTCCACTATAAACCCCCCTCACTCACTCTTCTCTTCACTTCTCTAAGCCTTGAATATCCTCAAATATCTACCCAATTAACCTTCCCTAGTCACTCCCCATATCCAAGAATCTCTTGGTCTTTCCAAAAGACCAAAACCCATTCCCTTAAGGAGGTTCTCAAGGAGGTTATTTCAAGAGGTAAAGCACCCTTCTTTTTCATTTAGTTTCATTTCAATTTATCTTCTTTTGTTATCCTATCCTCACCTCCTCTATCCAAATGACCATGATAAATATAGTATCATCTATATACTGAAATTATATCATGTTAATGGAATAACCATCATCAATATTCTTACTCCCTCTCTTTTATTTTTATAAACGAAATCAACGTCCACGAGGTTCCAATTTATAACATTCATGGACAACGAAGTTTAGTTCTTCAATTTATCCTTCATTACTAGTCATGAAACAATTTTTATGGTTGAAACAGACTATAATATATTTATTATAACCTAATAAATATTCAGGAACCAGTATATGTACATATTATTAATTTATATGACAAAACTAGATCATAATAATCCAAATACCGCCAAATAATCGAAGTGGTTGTCATCTAATGATTTATCCTCATTCCATGTAACCAAGTGATATAAATGTCCAGTAAAAATTTTGGATGTTCATAAATAATATTTAATTTCAATTCTGGAGATTTAAAACCATTCCACATGAACTCCATTAGTTAAAAACAAGAGAACCGATTATGAAAATCAAGAAAATGATCACTCCGGAATGATAGAATTCGATATTATAACTTATCAATAAGAACATAAATGAACTAAACCGAATTATGATAAACAAAATAAATGTCTAATAGGTTCTTAATTAAGTTATTAATGAGTCTAATTTCATATTATAGGACCTTAATTTCAATAGTGGAACACATTCGAACTTAAGGTAAGGGTTTTCTCACCCGAACCTCCATTTTCATTCGGGTTACTTTTATTGTCTAATTACCTCAATTAAATTATTTTATATTATTATTTAATCATCATAAAATATGTGTGAGTGTTATAAATATTTTTACCAACCAAAAAACTTCCTTATTTTATGGATAATTACATGTTTTAAAAGGAACTTTCAAAATTGTTTCCAAAATACAAGCCCGATTCAAGGGAATTTCTCAAATTATTACCTATTTTAAAGGGCACTATATAATATATTTTTGGAAACCATTATCTTTATAAAATCACTCATTTTATTATGAAAATTTCATCTTACTTCACTTATGTTTTAATTGAAATATTTTTCCAAAAGAACTATTCTTTTCAAAATAAAAGAGTACTTATCTCAAGAATTGCTTAATGATTTTATAAGAGTATTTTCATCTGATTCAACACTCTTATTGAATCTTAAGTATTATTGGGTTTAATAATTTATGATGTAAAATACCATATTTGATTTAATGGTTTATGACTAAATTTATTATGGATGATCTATCCTAAAACCATTCACCATATTACTCAGAATGGTTAGTGTTTTATGTTTAAAGATTAGGGAAAGTTAGTTACATTTCATATGATAGTTTCAATATGAATGTATATGTTATTTATGTTTATCCACACTCATATGAGGAATTAATTGGACTTTTTATGTGATGGGTGGGGCCTGTTATTGCCCCTCAATGCATCGGTAGGTCTCATGAGACAAATAGACGTGGAATTGGCTGAGGCTTTTCCCAATTTGATATATGGTTTTGGCCGATGCCTTAATAATTTTTAGACAACTTGGCTGAGGCCTTGAAAAAATGTTTTAGAATGTATGGCATATGAAATTACCTAATTATGAAGCTAGTAATTGAATTTTCATGTGGTTATTCTACTATTATAATTCCCATGATTATATTATATTATTGAAATATTTACTCAGCTCATATTCCTGCCATATTATGTTCAAGTTTATTTTTAAAGGCATGTGTTTTCAATTATTCACTATGTATAATGTTTATGTTACCTTCCAATATATTTCTTACTCTTACTGAGCATTTGAGCTCACCCCTTTCTTATGTTTCATTTTCCCAGGATATGAAGAAGTAAATTATGAATGACTGGCAAGCATAATATAGGAGGCATGGATGTTTATAGTGGAATAAATTAGTGTTGTTTTCATTTCAAGATGTAATGTTAAACTTATTAATGTATCTTGTTTCCAAAATCTATTAAAATACTTGCTCCTTCAGGATTAATATTCCTTGTTTATATGCCAATGTAATAAAATAAGGCACCAGCTCCGAGAAACTGGGGTCAGGTCCTTACAGTTGGAATCAAAGGAAGTTTAGTAGAAAATATAGAAACTAGATTTAGAAAACATAGATTAGGGTACAAATCCCTAAGATAGTCTTTGAGGATAATAATACAAGAACATCCTGGTATTTTGGTAGGGAATTGATTATGTGGATCTTTATAGAAAATACATCCCTTTCTGGATACAAACAGGTAGAGGTGGCTCTGACACAGATGTACCTTAGAGTGAAAGCTTCAACAAGGAGTTTCGGGCTTGACCCAGGATATCCTGGTACACAAAAACAGGCCTTTCTTCACTCTTGGTATTAACACTCCTGGGGGATATGCTTAGGATAATTCACATTTTCTTTACAAGCCATTATGAAGGATTTAAATGTAAATTTTTCCTCAAAGAAACCATTTTTGTGATTATGGGATTAACCATGTGTATGATCTCAATTTATGCTAAGTATTTTGTTAAGTTAAGATTATACATTATGATTCATAACCTAATCTAGTGTATGCCATTATATAGAAATGGAACCTAATGAAATAAATGGAAACCACATGAACATGCGTATCCCATGTAGGGATTTACCTCTGACGTAAGATAATAATGTTGGCTCTAGTGTTGCGACTGGTGAAGAGAAGTTTATAACTACACTGTGAAAACTTACTCAGGTTATGAACAATAACTTTACCCATATGGATAATCTGGATCCTCCACATGGAGGAGCTTTTCTAGATCTCTTTATGTGACAACAACCTCCACCATTAAATGGGACTACAAATCCATTCGTTGCTGAACAATTGATAAGTTCCCTAAAGAATATATTTCTCTCTTTGGGATGTAACGAAAGAGGGAAGGTTGTCAGGGAAATTTATCATTTATCAGGAGATGTGTATCAGTGGTGGTTGTTAATCCAAAACACAAAGGAGGGGGAAGAGATTGAAGATATGAAATGGAGAGACTTTAAAGAAATATTCCTATAGAAATACTTTCCTCGTGAACAATGAGTGGATATGGAAAGGCAATTTCTGAATTTGAGGAAAAAGGAAGATGATAATGTTTCAAAGCATAAAGCTAACTTCACAAGGTTAGAAAGGCATGATGTGGACTATATATGAAATCTGAGGAGCAAGATTGATCAATTATTTGATAGACTAAATCCATTCCTCTGGTGGGATCTGGTCTCCCAGAGTTTCTCATCGTATGAAGATATAGTTTAATGTGATATCAAGGAAGAAAAGGAATTTTACAAGGCTTATGAATTTAAGGGAAATAAAGAGAATAATAGGGCTACTGAAAACTCTATAAAAGGAAATAAGGAAACAGGGAAGAAGGGAAGAGTTGAATTTACACCCTGTGACAATTGTGGAAAGAAACACCCTGGTTCCTACTTAAAAGGAAACAGAGTATGCTACAAATGTGGACAGAAAGGCCATATTGCTGGTGATTGTAAGGGGAAGAAAGAAGCCATTAATGTTCAATGTTATAATTGTCAGGAGATGGGAAACTATGCTAATTATTGTCCAAAGCGTCAAGGAAACATGCAACAAAAAAGGCCAAGGGATCAGGTACAAGCATATGCGATCACAACCACTGATATTGAAGTTCCTAATGAAGTGTTTGAAGGTAAATTAATTGTTTCATCAAACTTTTCCAATGATTTATTTGATTTTGGATTGTCACATTCATTTATATCTTCTCATTTTCCAAGAAAATTAGAAATGTCCAATTAGATTTAGTAAAGGAGTTATCAGTCGAAACTTCTAGTGGATGTATCATTACAAAAAAGGCATGTCGATTAGTCCCCATCATGTCACATAAACATGCTTTAGTTTATAACCTTATCAACATACCAATGATTGAATTTGATATAATTCTCAGTATGAATTGACTATCAAATTATGATGCAGAGATTTATTTCAAGAAGAAGGAAGTTACAATTTTTGAGAATGGTGTAGAATCCCTTATCTTTAGAGTAGAAACCTCACCATTTGATTCTCATCTAGATCCACCCCCAATAGATCTACCGAATTCAATTATTGGGGAGGAAGGGAATGCAATAACTATGGGTGAGGAAAAGAATGTTCAAATATAATATGTACCTATTGTGCAAGAATATATTGATGTCTTTCCAGAGTATTTACCTGGACATCCTCCAAAGTGGAAAATTGAGTTTTCCATTGACTTGATTCCTAGTTCAAGGCCCATATCAAATACCCCTTATATAATAGACACTATGGAGTTAGTTTAAATAAAGAAACAACTAGATGAATTGAGTGATAAAGTATTTATTCACCCTAACATTTCTCCATGGGGAGCCCCTATTCTCTTCGTTAGGAAGAAATATGGGTCTATGAGGTTGTGTATTGACTACAGGGAGATCAATTCTATAACAATAAAGAATAAGCATCCCCTACCTCACATTGATGATCCATTTGATTAACTTTATAGAGCCCAATATTTTTCAAAGATTGATCTTCGATCTGGATATCATCAGTTTCTTGTGAGGAAGAAAGACATTCCAAAAATAGTATTTTGAACCAGGTACGAGCATTAAGAGTTTACAGTAATACCTTTTGAACTAACTAATGCACCATCTATTTTCATGGATATAATGAATAGAGTTTTCAAGGAAAATCTTGATGACTTTGTGGTGGTATTTATTGATGATATACTGGTATACTCTAAAATTTATGAAGATCATGAAAATCACTTGTGCACTATTCTGAAGACTCTTAGAAGAAATTAATTATATGGGAAGTTTAGTAAGTGTGATTTTTGGCTCCAATCAGTTTCCTTTCTGGGCCACATTGTCTCTAAGGATAGAATATCTGTAGATCCTGGGAAGACAAAGGTTGTACAAGAATGTCCTACTCCAATGAACATAACTTATGTACATAGTTTTATTGGTTTAGTAGGTTATTATTGGCATTTCATTCAGTACTTCACCCGTTTAGCCAACCTATTGACCAAGATAACATGAAAAGGGGTTAAGTTCGTATGGACAAAGGAATGTGAAGAATGTTTTAAAGAATTGAAGAGAATATTATTGAATGTTCCAATCTTGACTCTACTATCAGGGAATGATGGATTTGTGATATTTAGAGATGCATCAAAGAAAGGACTTGGCTGTGTTCTTATACAGAATGATAGAGTGATTGCCTAGGCATCTATGTAGCTAAAAATTAATGAAAAAACTATCAAACTCATGATCTTGAGTTATAAATGGTAATATTTGCTTTGAAGATTTGGAGACATTACCTCTATGGAAAAAAATGTGAGATATATACAGATAATAAGAGTTTGAAATATATATTCTCACAGAAAGAACTCAACATGAGACAAAAGAGTTAGATTGAGCTACTCAAGGATTATGATTTCACAATACACTACTACCAGTGGAAGGAAAATAAGGTGGTAGAATCTTTGAGTAGAAAATACCACGAAATTATGAATAAGATGATATTTGAAAGGGGTCCTTTGTTTATGGATCTAGTAAATATGGATATAGGAATTATTAAGGAAGGCAACTGAAATGCACGGCCGATTGTTGCCTATCGACCATTCAAAGTTCCCGTGCTCTGCTAATGTGTATAGCAGCACTCGGGTCGAATCCTCGGCGATGGTACTTTGAAATAGTCGATTGTTTTTAGTTGATTGTATTTTGATTAGGGGGGTTTGTTTGTAGAGCTTAATTGAAATGATTGATTGTATATAATTGATTTAACAAATTGATAAATATTGGGGTGAGTTCATTATTGGGGAGTTTAGCATGTGATATCCTTGAGCCTTACTTTGTATTGCATTAAATTAACACCCATGTCATAAGTTGACGTTGATTGGAATTCCTAAGTGGTAAGGCTTTAATCCAAGCCTTAACTTAACTTAGGGTTCTAATATCAATCAAAACTTATTTATGGTAGTGTATTTATGGTTCCAATAATCCATGGAAACCACTCGTTAAACAAAACATATCATTAATCCATTACATATTAAGTTTAACATACACAATATTAATTTAAAGAATACTCATCGAGCAAAACTCTCAATCACTTAACATTCCCGAATTATAACTCACCCCAATGAGATATTTACTCAGAAATTTGGGTTTTTAATATTCTGGTTATAATTATTATGATTATAAATTAAGAAGAGAAGAAAAATAAAGGGATAATAAAAGATTTTTGCGTCAAACACACACACACACGAACGATGATGATAATTAAAAACGGATTTTAGATTGAATGAGGAAGCAAAAGATGGGAAGGGGATTCAACTAAATTTAAAATATTTTAAGAACATAAATATTAAACTACATAAGGTGGATGAGAATAAGAGATATTGAATAAGTAACTTGCATTAAAAAAAAATTACAAAGAAAGAGACTTACAAAATTACAAAAACGAAGAACACGAAATTAAGTGAAAACAAAGAGAGGAGGAAAGGTCTCTAAAGTGAAAACTTGAGTATAGAAGATCCTCCCAAGCCTTTTTCAAGGCCTTGGTCGTGCCAATATTTTTTCCTCTCTTCTGAAATTCCAACCCTTTTGAATGGAGAGGAGGGGATGTATTTATAGCCCAAGGTGGTGGACTGTTTACATTCCAGAAATACCCCTCCACTTGGCTCGCCGATATGGACATCAAGAAATCCGAATCTTGAGAAATCTTCTTCTTAAAAGTTGTATATAATGAAGTTTTACGACTACTCTAAAAATGTGGAGTCATTTGAACTTAAGGACAAAAAGTTATGTCCAGTTGATTAAATAGAGTAAAACTGTCCATTTCAATCCAGTCTTTTTGAAGTCCAGAATGTGAAAGGGTTTTTGAATATGAAGATGCCTTAAAATATGAATAGGTTATTCAACAAAGTAGGCCACCTGTATCTCCTCTTTCACACTGAAAAATATAAGCTCTATTTGATGTTTACATAATGTGATATTTTATGAATACTATACTGATTTTAATTCTCGGCCAGAATGGTGGGTTGGATTTTAAAGCTTCATTTGGGTCCCTTGTTCTTAGATTTGGGCCCTGAAATTTTTATCCAAGATGACATGTAGTGTCCCTCGAATTATGGTAGAGAGTTAATGTTTTTGGACTTCTGGATTGAGCCCAGTAAATCAATCTTCAAGGCTGGTCTAGTTTGTTCACAGATTCTTTGGTCTTGTTTGTGAGGACCATATGACCCTTAAAATGGAAGAATTGGCTCATGTCACCTTCTAATGAAATGTTTTATATTGAAAGGATAATACTAAAAAACAATAACCACACAATTTGGATCAGTATAGTGATATTTATTATTAAAACATTAAACTGACTCAATTGGACTACTTCTAAAAATGCTAAAAAATTATACTTAATATTAAAACATTAATATTTCACACAAATTATGCACATTTCATATAAAATCAGTAAAGAGGGAATATAATAATTCATGAAAATATTAATAACATCAGTAAAAAATCAATACTTTTTTCAAATGGTTTCCAAACCTTCTTTACTAGAAAGGATAAAAAGTTCTCTGGATGATGATGTGGAGTTTCAAAAGAAAATTAAAGCTGTAAATGATGAGAAGTTGATTGACTTCACATATGAAGGTGGAATTTTGAAAATTGGAAAAAGGATTTGTGTTCCTGCTATTCCTAAGATAAATAGGGAACTATTGGATGATGATCATAGCTCTAATTTTTCTATACACCCTGGTAGAAAAATATGTATAGAGATTTAACAGAACATTTTTGGTGGGAAAACACAAAGAGGGAGATTGCTGATTATGTGGTGAGATGTTTGGTGTGTCAACAGGTGAAGGTTGAAAGACAACTTCCTCGAGGATTCATGCAACACCTTCTTATTCCTATGTGGAAATGGAATGATATTACAATGTACATTATCACGGGGATACCAAAGACTCCAAGAAATAATGATGCAATATGAGTCATTGTTGACCATCTTACAAAATCAACACATTTTCTTGCTATAAGAGAAGATTTACCACTTGAATGTTTAAAAAGACTATATATTAATGAAGTTGTAAGACTTCATAGTGTACCCTTATCATTTTTTCTGATCGTGATCCCCATTTTACATCATAATTTTGGAAAAGTCTTTAGAAGGCCCTAGATACTGATCTTCATTTGAGCACTGCCTACCACCCACAAACTGATGGAAAATCAGAACAGACTAGTAAAACTTTGGAAGACATGTTAAGGTCTTGTTCAATTGACTTTCAATGTATGTGGGATGAGTATTTACCTCTCGTATAATTTTTCTATAACAATAGCTTCCATTCAAGTATTCCAATGGCACCATATGAAACGTTATATGGAAAGAGATGCCGTACACCAACTTGCTGGGATGATGCTGGTGAAAAAAAGCTCATAGGCCCAGAACTTATTGAGGAAACAACAAAAAAAGTAAAGATTATCTAAACCCATATCAAAATAGCTCAAATTAGGTAAAAGATCTATACTGATAACAAAAGGAAGGATTTGGAATTTCAAGAAGGATATCATGTTTTCTTAATGGTATCTCCATAGAAGGATATTATACGATTCAGTAAGAAGGGAAAATTAAGTCCCAGGTACATCAGACCTTTTGAAATTATGGAACAAATTGGAGCTATAGATTACCATTTGGCAATGCCGCCAAGTCTCTACAAAGTTCACAATGTGTTCCACGTATTAATTTTAAGGAAATACATGCCAGACCCGACACATGTACTCACCTATAAAGAAATAAAACTTGAGCCCAATCTATCTTATGGTGAAGATCCTATCAAGATTCTTGATACTAGAGAACAAGTATTGATAAATTGGATGACTCGTCTGGTAAAGGTTCTTTGGAGGAACCATAAGATGGAGGAAGTAACATGGGATCCTGAGGAGCTTATGTTGAAGACATACCCGAATCTTTTGAGGCAAAATTTTGTGAATTTAGAGGATGAAATTTTTGCAAGGAGGGGAGAATGTAACACACCAAGGTTTTGAAAATAAATATTGAATTCATTTTATAATCTATCCATTACAAACAACTTTTCCTCTACTATGTTTTTAATTTCAAAAAACAATCATCTAGAGTTGTGACCAGTAAGTCATTTGAAGTTTGATAGAACAAACTTGATTTTTGGCGAATAGTAACATACCCTTATGAATAGTAATATGACCCTTATGAATAGTAAATAATGATATTATTTTATTTTCTTAAGGTAATAAGATAATGAAATCTTAATTAATTTTTCAATGTGATATAAAACTAATTATACCTTTAAAATTGTTATTTTTCGAATTAACTAAGATTTTATTTAGAAATTAAATTAATAATATTTGCAATTTTTTTTTGAAAAATGGAGTTCATTTTTTAATTCTACACGTCGAATAATGGTAGGGGTAAATTTTTGGGATTTTTATGAAATTCTTGAATTTTTGATGAATAGTGAAATACAGTAAAATACCGTATATTCAAATTATCAGTTAAATACACTATTTATGACATCATAAGTGGTGTAAGTCCACTTGGTTAGAACTCACATGAACTTATTACTATTAGGGGTCACATGAAACAATACTATTGGTTGTCTTGATGGAAATAATAAAATAATGAATAAAATATTCAAAATTTACCCCTCTCCCCCACTATAACTCCCCTCACTCCCTCTTCTATTCACTCCTATAAGCCTTTAATCTCTTCAAATATCTACCCAATTACACTTACCTAGTCACTACCCACTTCCAAGAAGCTCTTGTTCTTTACAAAAGACTAAAAACCCTTCCCTTAAGGAGGTTCTCAAGGTGGTTATTTCAAGAGGTAAAGTACCCTTCTTTTTCATTTAGTTTCATTTCAATTTATCTTGTTTTATTATCCTATACTCACCTCATCTATCCAAATTACCATGATAACTCCAATATAATATATATACTATAATTATATCATGTTAATGGAAGAACCATCATAAATATTCTTACTCCCTCCCTTTTATTTTTATAAATGAAATAAACTTCCATGATGTTCCAATTTATAACCTTCGTTGACGATGAAGTTTTGTTCTTAAATTTCTCATTCATTACTGGTAATGAAACAATTTTTATGGTTGAACAAGAATATAATATTGTATTATAACCTAATTAATCTTATGAAACTATTATATGTATGTATTATTAATTTATACAACAAAACTAGTTCATAATAATCCAAATATCACCAAATAATCGAAGTGGTTGTCATCTAATTATTAATCCTCATTATATGTAACCAAGTGATATAAATGACCATTAAAAATTCTGGATGTTCATAAATAATATTTAATTTCAATTCTAGATATTTAAAACCATTCCTCAAGAACTCTATTACTTAAAAACAAGAGAACCGATGATGAAAATCAAGAAAACGAACACTCGAGAACGACAGAATTCGATATTATAACTTATAAATAAGGACATAAATGAGCTAAAAATAATTATGATAAAATAAATACATGTCTAATAGGTTCTTAATTAATTTATTAATGAGTCTAATTTCATATTCCAGGACCTTAAGTTCAAAAGGGGAACAAATTCGGACTTAAGGTAAGGGTTTTCTCACCCGAACCTCCATTTTCATTCGGGTTACTTTTATTGTCTAATTAACTCAATTAAATTCTTGTATATTATAGTTTAATCCTCATAAAATATGTGTGAGTGTTCTAAATATGTTTTTCAACCA
Source organism: Viscum album (assembly GCA_963277665.1). Classification (NCBI taxonomy): domain Eukaryota; kingdom Viridiplantae; phylum Streptophyta; class Magnoliopsida; order Santalales; family Viscaceae; genus Viscum; species Viscum album. Next base: position 1,183,997,407 of record OY728135.1, read on the forward strand.
GAAACCTTCCTTATTTTACGGATAGTTACATGTTTTAAAAGGAACTTTCAAAATTGTTTCCAAAATACAAGCACGATTCAAGGGAATTTCTCAAATTCTTACCTATTTTCAATGGCACTCCATAATCTATTTTTGGAAACTATTATCTTTATAAAATCACTAATTTTATTATTAAAATACTATCTTACTTAAATTTTGGTTTAATACAAATATTTTTCCAAAATAAATCTTCTTTTCAAAATAAAAGAGTATTTATCTCAAGAACTGCTTAATGTTTTTATAAGAGTATTTTCGTCTGATTCATCACTCTTATTGATTGTATTATTGGGTTTAATAATTTACGATGTTATATACCATATTTTATTAAATGTTTTATGACTAACTTTATTGTGGATGATCTATCCTAAAACCATTCACCATATTACTCAGAATGGTTAGTGTTTTATGTTTAATTATTGGGGAAAGTTAGTTACATTTCATATGATTGTTTCAATATGAATGTATATGTTATTTATGTTTATCCCTTCTCATATGAGAAATTAATTAGACTTATTATGTGATATGCGGTTCCCTATATAGCCCCTATATGCATCGAGAGGTCTCATGAGACAAATAGACATGGAATTGGCCAAGGCCTTTCCCAATATGATATATAGTTTTGGCCGAGGCCTTAATAATTTTTAGACGTCTTGGACGAGGCCTTGAAAAAAGGTTTCAGAATGTCTAGAATATGCACTTCCCTCATTATGAAGCTACTAATTGAAATTTTATGTGGTTATTTGACTAGTATAATACCCATGATTATGTTATGTTATGGAAATATTTACTCAGCTCATATTCCTACCATATTATGTTCAAGTTTATTTTTATAGGAATGAGTTTTCAATTATTCACAATATATAATGTTTATGTTATATTCCACTATATTTCTTACTATTACTGAGCATTTGAGATCACCCCTTTCTTATGTTTCATTTTCCTAGGATATGAAGAAGTAAATTATGGATGACTTGCAAGCATAATCTAGGAGGCATGGATGTTTCTAATGGAATAAATTAGTGTCATTTTCCTTTCATGATGTAATTTTGAACTTATTAATTTATATATTTTTTAAAATGATACTAAACTAATTGGTCCTTCGGGATGCATATTCCTTGTTTATATGCCAATGTAATAAAATAAGGCATCAACTCCTGACAACTAGGGTTGGATCCTTACATGTATGATCCTTGGACTAGAATGGTTAGAGTGAATCAAGTGTTTTTTTGTCATGTTTATGTTGTTATTTCTATTTTTACATTACTTTGAGAAGTATATAGAAAAGTTTATTCTTTTATAAAAAAATAATATCCAGAAGGGAGATTGTATTTATCCAACATACCCTAATTCAACCCCCCTCAGGGTACTTAACCTAGTGGGGCCAATAATCTTTCCAACTGATATATCTTTATTTGACTTTTTCATCTCTATAAATTCTTTTATGTCACAATTTATCTTGGATTTAATAATAAATATATCTTATCTATGCCAATTTCATGCATTGATATCTTCAATGATCATGTATACTTCTACTATAAAGTTTTTCAGACATGTTATATTTTTCTTATGCATATCTCTTGAATTGATAGAGACTAAAACCTTGTCTGTTATAAAGAGTATGCAATATTTTCTTTTTAATTTTGTTATGATCACATAGATACTCTATGCCATCTGGATTTTCTCATAATGTATCTTGTTTAAACTGAACTCTATCCAATATTAATCATTAAACTAAGATTCTTCAAAAGATTTACAGAAAATTCCTCTAGTCTAGTGACCTGGGTACAAGATATGTAGTATAAACAATATATACTAATATGATAGGTTCAATATGGAAAACCCACCATAAAAACTTAGATATACATTATTCATAACTGTTTTTACCATACGCGGTACCCAATTATATATGTAATTTATTTTCTTAAAACCCATAAATTAAAACTATATTTCTAAAAGATTTATGATACTCGATGAAATATTATGGTTCCATGGTCAAATATAGAATATATAGTTTTAGAATCCCCATTCTTGAAATCCCACAAAACCTGTTTAGGATTGTAAATTCTTCTATGTCTGTTTCTTTGATCTTTTCAATTTTGTTAAGGAGACTAGAAACTTGAACCTTTAACTAGATATCCTCGATAATGATCATATTGATCATATCACAATCTATCTCATTATAATAATTTATGAGTTATTCATATTTCTCGAGCATGTATATAATATGATTCAAACCTTTTCTAAATATTTGACCATATTTAATTTTTTAGATTAGATTATAAATAGTGATAGTTTTAAACCTGAAAAAGTTTTGGATCATCTGTAAATATTTTCAATTTTCCTTCATTAGATTGGGTTCTTCACCTAGCTCATTATCAATATTTTCTTTCTCAATTTATTTATGAAAATTTTATCGATCAAGTTCCTTCTTAACTTTCTACTGATCAAGTTCTTATTATACCTGGTCAACCCAATTATTAAGAATAGTTTTCACTTTTCCATTAGAGTTACCTTCCATTTTTATCTTTCAGTTTTTCATGCATTCCTAGTTCTTTAATTTTTTACACTTTGAGTATTTCAATGACCTTTCTAACCACATGAAAATAATTCACAATTAATTTAACATTAAACTTACTACCATGAGAACTTTTTTCTACACTTACTTGTTTTTTAACCTTCCACTTAAAGAACCTATACTCTATGATCATACACCTTTAATGGATGAATAAAATTTATTCTAAAGGGGATTATTTTATAGAATTACTTATATTTTCTGGATTTTGTCATTAATTGTCTTGATAACTAGGTATTATTCCACAAAATGATTATCAATGGAAACTAGACATTGATTTGGTATACTATTTTATTTCATTGCACCTATAAGAGTCAAAATAGTGTGTTAATATATCTAGAAGAATATTATTTTTTACTTTAATATTTTTTATATTAATCTTACAGTATTTTAGTTCATTCCTCCATCACACTAATCATTCCAAGGTAAACCATTTAAATTTAATTTTCATAAAGTTATTTAAATAAGAACTATTTATCCTTAAAGTGAAAGTTTTTCCCAAGAACAGCTCATCGACCTTAATTCCTTTAAAGACTACAATAAATTCTCATTAATGGACATGATAATTCTTCACTATCCCATTAAAACATATACTCTATTTTCTACTAATATTTTCATCCCGGTTCTTCATTATCTTTAAGGAATATCCTCATTTTGAGTCTACTTTATATATTTCTAAGATTAGCTGATCTTCACTCTCATTTAGAAACCTTGATTCCAATAGGTTCTAATATTTGTACTTCAGAATTATGATTACTTCAGAATCTTATTCTATCCAATTATAGGGTATCTTACTAAACACCTTCTTCTAGATAAGAGTTTAGATATTTTATAGATCTTTGATTTATGATCTTATATAACTTAATATACAAAGAAACACTTATATCTTCTTAAAATCATAAATATCACTGGATAAAGTTTCTAGCTTCTCTGAAATATGTGTTTGAATCTTCTCTCTACTTCACTAGATCTATAATCCCAATAATCTCATCTTAGGATGCATCCAAATGACGTTTCTTTTTAAAAGGACCATCCATTATTTTCTGAAAACCTTAGCTACCTATCACAGGTGCTTGATATACTCTTCTATATTTTTACTGAATAATTTCACATCATCAACGTAGACTACCAAGAATTATGATAATACTTTGAATTCATTGTTCATTATCCACTAGAATATTCCTGGACCATTCTTAATACTAAAATGACATAATTATCCATTAAAAAACCCTACTAGTGTTGTAATATTTTATGGAATTGCATCTTATTTTATCTTGATCCACCAATATCTTGACATAAGATCAAACTTAGAATATACCATTAACTTTTCATTCCCAATCCTTCTCCTTAAAGACTTATGATTAGGAAAATTTTATCCATAATACTTTATTACATTATTAAGATCACAATAATCAATAACCATTCTACATTTTCGACTATTTTTATAAAAATGATTCATTTCCATGAATTCTACACTCTTGTGAAGAATTTAATGATGCCTAATTAATCCAATATTGAATAATTCTAGAATATGTTTCTCAAAATCCTTAATCATTCTATCTGGATATGAAATTACTTTACTTATGATCACCATATTGGGATCCTCAAGGGAAATTTTAGCTCTCATAATTTCCCTTTTCCATAATTCCAGATGATTTTTTGATCATTTTTCTGATAAATAATCTCTTATCTTGGACAATGCATCTTCTTTATTTATAATCTAAACTTTTAATCCAACTTATTCTTTCCACTGCTCAATATTTCTGTGGTTTTCTCTATCCACATGTTGGAGTTGGTTCCCTATAACCAACTTATAGATACTTTATGATTACTTGTATTCATTGTTTTTAATATTAATAAAGTTCTTATCACATCATGAATATTCTTCTATGTGACATAGTCTGTGATAATGTCCTATGAGTAATCGCCACACTGAAAGGTCATAGTAGTTTCCCGCTATGATGAGAACCTAGAAGTTCCATGAAAATATTGCTGAATTATATTCTATAGTTAGATGATATCACCTGAAGGGATGAAAATGATACATTCTATCAGGGGTGGATACTTATATAACTTTGATACACTTTCTCATGGTGTACACCCTTAGTAATTTTTAGAGCAAGAAATTATGAGAACATGGACCATCAGTATGAAATCCACATTTACATGTATCATTGGATGTTCCTATCTATGGATATGTGTAATGATCCTTAGAATTTAAGATTATTATTAATGCCTATCATGAGTCACATAATTTTATATATTTATGAAAACTATGATGACACATGCTCATGGTGAAGTGAGATATGTTGGGTGCATCACAAGTGATATTACATTAATGAATAACATGAGAAAATATTTATCCCTCATGTACTTTAACAGAGTTTTCTATATTAGGACCATTTATAGAAATAGAAAAACCTAATTAAATCCATGTACATTATGTTTTATGTATAGGTTCATTTCCAAAAGTTCAAAGAAAATGATAAAAAGCACATAGGTTGATGACACCCACATGCAACCTGCTTGATTTGAGATATAATGATAAAGAGATTATATTACACAATGACCATTCCTATGAGGTTTTATATTTTTGTGACATTAAGTTATTTTTATATGGGTTCCTTGGAATATTTCTAGACATTATCCTTATACTTTAGGCAGTTCTTCCTAATGCCATCAAGAAAGAGACCTAGAGGGTCACACAATAAGTGTATCTATAACCTTAGTTAATTTCCATATAAATGTAACATCTTGGATAAATATTATTCCCATACATGGTTTAATAATTATTCATGGTTGTTTTATTACATATATTTAGTCACTAGTTATTAGAGAGAATATTTTTAAGTTTAATATTTAATAAATATTTATTTTATATTTTAGTAAACAAAATATTTACTTATTTATTGGAGAATAATGCAATGATATTTATTTGTTAAATAAATAGTCATTATTCAAGGCATGATAAATAATAAGAAGGATTGAAAAACCTAGTTTAATGGTCCAGTGATAAATTAAATATTAAATATTAAATTTTTTATTCAAGAAAATAATATTTATTTTATCCACGAGTTTAACACATTTTGAGTAAATAATACTAATAATAATAATATTATTTAGACATGAGATTTACTGAGTATTAATATAATCATAAGGGAATTTGTGCAACTATTATTCTCTCACCCTAGATCTATTTAAACTCAGTTATGAAATTCTCTAAAGTCCTAGCCATTCTTATCATTGTGCATAATGAATTCCAGAGATTCTATATCAATCACTAGAGAGACACTTTACTTGAATTATCTCTAGAATAGAGAGTTATCCTTCTCCTCCACCCTATTAATTATAAAGATAACAAGAAGAGTCCTTCCCCCTGAAGAAATTCTCATGGTGATCAATAATGAATGGAGAAAGCATTAGGATATTCTATTCTAGCACCCAGAGTTTTCTATGAGAACGCTTAGAGGTTTTTGGTGAACATGTGGATCACCACTAGAGATAATCTACCCTTAATTCACGCACCATAATGAAGATATGATGTGAAGACATTATCAAATTCATCAACTAAGAAATAAATTCAATGTAAGGTATTTATTTATGTAAATTAATTAATTATAAATTATATGTGATGATCATGCCTTTTTATTTTCGACATAATAGTTAATTAATCTTTGATTTAATTCCATTGGTCATGATGTTCTTCACCAGGAACATATTTGATTATTTATTGATTATAACAAAAATCTGAGTCAGTTATACCCAATAGGTTCTTCATCTATACCTGAAACCTTCTAGTGGTATCAAAGCATTAAAAAAATAATTTATAATTATTTATCACTCATTGACCAATTATACACATTTTTTGTTAACATTTCATTTCTAGTTTTTATTCATTAATCAAAAGTTCAATTAACATGCTTTGATATCCTAACATGATTTGTTTAAGTTTTATATGATATTAAATAGGTTAATAACATATTAAGAATAATTATAGATTCCATCTGGGGGTTCTAAGGGTTTTGGTCGATAGACATGGTTGCACGATGTGTGACTGAAAGTACATATCATATACTGAAGTTCACTACACCTGGGCATGTCACAGGATGCACAATAAACCAAGTAGAAAATAATATATGGAACATTCAAAGAAAACTATGTACTTACTAGACTATCATAGAACAAAATCTTTTAGACCACACAACATGTAGCTAGCATACACATTGTGTAATCCACACAGTTTAGTAGCAAAATCACACTGACCGTGTGGTCAAATATGCACCATTAGAAACATGATACTAATAATATGTAACATTAATGAGGCACATGATGTGTATCCGATGTAAATTCTATGTAACTCATTAATATTTTCACTCGAATAAAATTTTTAGTTGGAAGGTAGGGTTTATGGACACAAGAAACAAACAGAATACACAACATGTAGCTTGTTTACACACACTGTGTACCCCGACCAGGATACACACTAAGTCCTTAGGCATCTATTCTAGATACTTGAAAAGTGATATAAACGGTGTGAATATTTTTATTACATGCCTTGTAGTTACCCAATAATTAATGGAATCAAATTACATAAAGAATAATTAATTACAATATAAAAAATATAATTACATGGTTGGAAGCTAGTGTGTTGACTATGCTACTAAGGTTACAAAGTATTTAAATGATCAATTAATCCTATTCAAACATCTTTAAATACTAGTGGATCCATTTATTTACCATGATATATAAAATTATGGGTATCTCCAAGACTCTTCAAATGGACATTAAGATAAAGGAATTAATTAATCAATAATTAAATTAATTCAAGATCATTTATCTTAATAATAAAGAATGAATTGAAGTGAATGTTATCTAGTTTACATTTTTATATTCGTTGCATGTGTGTGGATGATAATGATTTTAGACCAACCTTTGTATGTGGTTGTTTAATTTTATTTATTATTATTTCAGGGTTTTTTTAAGAATTATTAAATTAAAATGATGTCCCACATTCCATATCCTCCTATCATTATATAAGGGTCTATGTTCCAGTGGTTTATTTTATATAACCCTTTAATCAATCATTTGTTTCCACTTAGATATGTATGAGTAAATATTATGTAATAGATGGATCTCCTAATATAGTAGAGGTGGTTTAAGTTTGAAGATGAGATAAAACCAATCTAGGCGATGGATAGGAAGATAAGCGGAATGTTACAACATGAACCAAGTTACGGTTAATGGTATTTCCCCCTGGGTTTGAGAGTTAGTTTATCACCCACTAGATAAACTGACCATTATAAAATCTCATGAACACTCCACTTTTATTATTTTATCTATGTCAAGATGAATGGTTAATTTATTTATTAATTATTTATCATGACCACATATATTAATAAATTAACAAGCATGAAATATGGAGTTAAAATAAATTGGACTATGAATAAATTCTATCTTAGACATAGTTAATCACTTAAGTAAAATCCATATAATATTAACAAGGATGTAATAATATAAAATAATCATTTTATGCCTAAATATAAAATTCATCAAATTAAAATATTAAGCTAGTATAGCTTTCCACCACTTGGTTTTAAATTGAACCACATTTCAAAGTTTTTGACTAACCTTAATTAGGGTTCTTTCAATCATTAGGGAATTTATAACTTGAGTTTTGGGTCAACTTATTATAGTTCACATTAAGGGTTTATCACCTCTGTGAGACTTAGTTCAACTATTAGGTAAGAGTTGAGGAAATATTAATCTAATATTTTAGGATTGGAGAGTTCACCCAACAGATCCAGGAGATGCGAGTTAATGTGTTTAGAAAGTTATGTCTACAAAAATACCTTTAAATAACATGTGAGCCCTCCATCAGGGTTATGAGAAGGGGCATATGGATCCTTAACACTAGAATATATATTATACATTATATTCTTAAATTAATGTTGAGGACATTGAGTTTTTATCAAATAGTTGGAGATTAATAAATTTAAAATTTGTTATCTAATTTTATAATCTAGATAAAGTAATAAAATTATGCTCTTATTTATCATAGAAATAGAAAGATACAAAACTTCTACTATATCATTGTGGTATATACTATAGAAGTATAGTCTTCTCACTAACTTGAATTTAGAGGAATGGTAAAAACGTTTGTGTTTTATACTACACCATGAACAAAAATTATATGTTATAGAAACCTCTATTCATAAAGTTCCCAAAAAATATGCTTGTGAGGAAGAACTCTATCTATATCTAAAACATTTGGATGATTCCATAAATGTCCAATATTTCATACTACCATCCATATCTAGTGAGATTCTAAACCAATGTGAGGATATGGATGAGTATATTATTATGTCTCACCTTCATGATCTTTATCAAGAGAAGGAGAGACAAGATAAATATGAGATATCCAATGCACTATTCATGTGTAATTTTAGAGAGTTGGCGATAGCTGAGATTTATGTAGTCAATATGATTGTCTACATAAAGAGATTAAACATCTTGGGCTTTAATATCCATAATGATCCACACATAGATCTCATTATATCCCCAATACCTAAAATATTCTCCAGTTTTATTGAGAATTATAATATGATAAATAGATATAAGACTATTTTGAAACTTCTTACCTTGATTCACTAAGTTGATAAATACACGGGGTGTGAAAAACCAATGATTCTTATGGTGAATAAAAGGAAGAACAATTAAAAGGTTTTCCTAGACTAAATCCATGTCTAAGGTTCTTGAGAACCATTATTCTAAGAAAAGGAAGATATAAAGATAGGTGAAGGAGAAAGATACAATATGTTTTTCATGTAATAATCTAGGCCATTGGAAGAATAACTAAACTTATTTAAAGAAGCAAGAATATTCTTTAGGTTCATTTGTTATCGAGTTTAATCATTATAGATCGACACATTGAGTATTAGTTATAACTTATAGTTCCCATATCTATATTCAAATTCAAAAACCAAGTATATTTTGAATGATTACATGAGGATAAGTGGATTTATGAGATTCCAATAGAGTGAATATGGTTACTCAATCCATTATATACTACCATATCACATTGATAATAAGGTTAATCTTGGTTTTAAATAATTGTTATTATGTGTATAGTGTTACCAAGAACATCATATTTTTTCTTACCTTGGAACAAATGGATTTGTTTTCAAATTTTGAAATAATGAATGCTTATTTTATAATAATGATATTTCTTAAGGTATGTCACAACTAAATAAAAATATTTATGTATTAAATTACTAAAACCAAGTTTTGGAAATTGATATAAATAAAATTCGCATGAATCAGTTCATACCCAGCTATGGAATCAATGTCTCATTCATGTAAATGAGAAGTGTCTAAAAAGACACTATCAATATGGTTATTTAGAATCTTTTAAGATAAAACACTTGAAATATATCATGATTGTTTTCAAGGAAAAATAAAAAATTCACTATTTAAAAGACAATGTGAAATAACCACAAATATTTTGTAATTGGTACACACTAACATGTGAAAACCTTTTCTAATAGAAGCTAGAGTTGGGTATTCTTACTTAAAAACTTTTATTGATGACTTTAGTGGATATGGTTATGTATACTTGATGAGGTAAAAGTCTGAGTCATTTTATAAATTAAAATAATTTAAGAATGAAGTGGAGATTCAACTTGGTAAGAATATAAAGAAGCTTAAATTTGATCAAGGATGTATATATCTTAACTAAGACTTTATTGACTTTATATGGTACTATGAGATTTTATCTTAACTCACTCCACCTTATACACCACAATGGAATAGTGTTATTTAAAGTAGGAATCATACCTTGATCAATATGGCGAGGTCAATGATGAGTCACATAGATCTTTCATTATATTTTTGGGGATACGTATTACACACATCAACACATATTCTAAACTGAGTTCCAACTAAGGTGAAAAATGAAATACCATATGAATTAATGTATAGAAAGAAATTCATATTGTTACATTCTCATACATGGGGTTATGAATCATTTATTAAGATTATATCAAGAAATAAAATATCACCCTAGGTAATGAAGTGTATCCTTATAGGGTATCCTAAGGAAACATGGGGATACTATCTATACAACCCCTTATAAAAGAAGGCGACCATCGCATGAGAAGCCATTTTTCTTGTGAGGTATCACATCATCAAAAAGGATAATGAGATCAAGATTAACTGAGATGAATTTGATATTCAATATATATAAGAGTTGGTATAATAATATATTCCATAGGTCTCCATGGAATACACTATTCCTAAAACAAAAGTATTTTATATGAGCACCAAATAGGTTAAAGAACCAGAAAAATATAGTTTTCTAGTAAATGAGGATAATGATTTATTTTTGGTTGACAATGATGATCCTATTTATAATAAATTGGAAGTATAAATCTTAGTAGATGAAATATGTAAATATTACATGAATTTTGAGAGGATTTTAGGCATCAAAACTAAGTTTGGGTTCTGGTTGATCTGTTAGTTAATGTAAAACCCATTGGGTAAAAATGGATATTTAAGAGAAAACTGGACATGAAAGGTAAAGTGAATACCTATAAGAATTAATATTGGTTAAATATTTTAAATATGGTCAAGGAATTGACTATGATGATACCTTTTATCTAGTATTAATGTTTAAATCCATCATAATTTTACTTGCTATAATAGATTTCCATGGTTATTACATTTGGAATATAGATGTCAAAACAAAATTCCTTAATGAGAACCTTTAGGAAGATGCCTATATTGAACAACTAGAAGGGTTTGAGTCTCCATGTAATGCCCAAAAGTTATGTAAGTTATAGAGATAATTTTATGGATTAAAGCAAGCATCTAGGTCATAGAAAATTCTGTTTAATAAATCCATAAGATAATTTGGTTTCACTAAGAATGAATGTTATATATGTGTTTACAAGTGATTTAGTGGAAGTGTGGTCATTATATTAGTAGTGTATATCGATTACATATTACTTGTTGGAAATGACATGCTGAACTTACTTTTGGTTAAGGACTGGTTGAACAAGTGCTTATCCATGAAGGACTTAAGTGACGAAACCTATATCCTTGGCATCAATATTATTCATGATAGACCCAAGTGGCTGCTTAGGCTAAGTCAAGGTACATAAATTGACCATATATAAAATAGATTTATTATGAAACACTCAAAGAGGGTATTGGTTCTAGTGTCACATGGTATACATCTTTCCCATAAAATGTGTCCCTAGACACAATAATGAAGAGAGAGAATGAGTAATATCCCATATGCTTCTGAGTTAGGATAAATAATGTATGCCATGTTATATACTAGGATTAATGTTTCCTAAATCCTAATAATAGTAGTTATATATCAAGTTAATCCAGGAGAACAACATTGGTCCACTGTTATGACCATCCTTACTTATATGAGGTGAAATAAGGATATGTTCATGATATATAGAAGATATGAAGAGCTAGTAATCATGGATTATACTGATGATAGCTTTCAAAAATATTAGAATGGACTAAAGTCACAATCAAGATATGTATTTAGTTTCAATATAGGATCTATGAGCTGGAAGAGTTCAAAGAAACCAATTGTTTCCAATTCTATAGTGGAGTCTGAGTATATAACATCTTTTGATACAGCCAAAGAAGTAGTTTAGATACAAAAATTTGTACAAGATATTGATTTGGTTCTTAACACTAATGACCCTATCACATTATATTGTGATAATATTGTAGTAGTATCTCTCTCAAAAGGATCCAAGGTCAAACCAACTGACAAAGCACATACTCTAAAAGTCAACTCTATAGGGATTTTTCTGAGAGGGGTGAATTCACTGTGAGAAGAATTTCCATAAAGGAGAATGTAGAATACTCATTGACCAGAGCCTTATGTCAATAGAATCATTAATATCATGTGAGAGATAGAGGACTAAAGGTTGTTAGCAGTTGGATCTAGTGTAAGTGGGAATCTGTTGGAGTTAGTGCCTTAGAACCAACTTATCTGTACTTTATGATTACCTATATTCATTTTTTTTAATATTAATAAACCTTTTATCAAATCATGATTGTTATTTTTCAATAAATAGTATGTGATAATATCATAAGAGTAATTTTCACCCTGAAAGGCCATAGTAGTTTTCCGCTATGATGAGAACTTAGAAGTGTCATATCAATATTCTTGAATATATATTCTATGTACATATGATATCATTTGATGAGACAAAAGTGATACATGATATCATGGGTGGAGACTCAGGACTTTGAGACACTTTCATATGGTGTACACCCTTATTATTTTTTAGAGAAAGAGATTATGAAAACACAATCTGCCAGTAGAAAATACACATCTATATGTGCATTGGATGTTCCTATTTGTGGATGTGTGTAATGATAATTATAATTTAATAATATTATTAATGAATATAATGAGTTGTGTAGTTTTATGAATTGATGAAAATCATGAAGACATATGCTTGTAGAGAAGTAGGATATATTAGGTGTGTCATGAGTGATATTTCATTAATGAATAACATGAGAAAAGATTTATCACTTTTTTTCTTTAACAGAAGTTCATATATCAATCCCTTTTATGAGAATGGAACAACCTAATTAACTCTATGTCCATGGCGTTATATGGTAGGGTTCATTTCTAGAAATTCAAAGAAAGAGACAATGAGCACATAGGTTGATGATACCAGCACACAACTGGATTCATTAGAGATATCACGATAAATGGATTATATTATACAATGAGCATTAATATGAGGTTGTATGTCATTATGAAATTAAATTCTTTCTTTATGGGTTTCTTGGGATCTTTATAGATTCCAACCTTAGACTTTAGGTTGTTCTTCCCAATACCACTAAGAAAGAGGCCCAGATGGTCACACACTAAGTGTATCCATAACCTTAGTGAAATTCTATATAAATTTAACATGCTAGATAAATATTATTTTGGTACATGGTTTAATAATTATAAATATTAGTTTGATGGAATATATTCAATCACATGTTATTTTAGAGAATATTTGTGTGTCAAATATTTAATAAATATTTATTTCCTATTTTAGTAAATATAATATTTATTTATTTATTAGAAAATAATATAGGGATATTTATTTATTAAATAAATAGTCATTATTTAAGGGCTAATAAATATTAATGAGGATCATATGACCAAATTTAATGGTCTAGTGAGAAATGAAATATTAAATATTATCTTAATAAATATTAAATTATTTATTTAAGAAAATAGTATTTATTTTATCTGTGAGCTTAGAGCATGTGAAGTAAATAATAATAATACCATTATTATTTATGCATGGGATTTGTTGGGGTTTAAGAAAATTGTAAGGGTATATGTGCATTATTATTCCCTAACCTTAGATCCATTTAAACCTGGTTATTCCATTCTTCAATGTTCTAACCATTCTAATTGTTGTGCATAATGAATTCTAGAGAATCTCTCTCAAGATCTAGAGATATCATTTCCTAGAACACTCTCAATAATTGAGATTGATTCTCCTCTACGACCCTCTAAATTATAGAGAGAATACGGAGAGTCTTTCCACCCAAAGTGATTCTCTTGGAGATCAATGATGAACAATGGAAGTGTTAGGATATTTCATGATAACACCCAAATATTTCTATGGTGATGCTCAGTGGTTTATGGTGCATGTGTGGATAATTTCTAAAGAGAGTTCACCTTTGATTCTTATGATGTAATGAAGGTACAACACAAAGAAATCATCAAATTCATCAATGAAGAAATAAATTCAATATAAGGTATTTATTTATACAAATAAATTAATTATAAATTATATGTAATGATACTTCCTTATTAGTTCCAAAGTAATATTGAATTAATATTTGATTTAATTTCATTTTTCATTAGCTTCTTTATCATATAAATCTCAAATTATTCATCAATTACAAAAAAATATGAGTTGGTTATGCCCAATAGGTGCTTTCACCATGCTTGGAACCTTCGCCTCATCTGGATAGTCTTCCACTTAGGAAGTAGATAATTGATTTTTTGGAAATATTATGGATTTACCAAAAGAAATTGGAATAAAATAATTATTGAGAATAATTAATTTTGAAAATATCTTCATTGGATGCTATCTTCTAAATAATTTATTTTCAATCAATAAATCATCTATCAATTGAGGAATAAATAAAAGTTACTATACTATAAATATTTTACTATTTATTTCATTATGAACATTATTTTTCACTTATTGAATCAATATTGTTTCATTATTACCTACTATAACTTGAAACTTTATGGATTCCTAGGTTACTCTTGAAAACTAGATTCTTGTGAAAGAGAATATATAAACTGTATCCACTTGTGTGGTACATGTAGTCCCGCTAATGCTTAGATTCACTAATGTATCCCACTCACTTATCTCATCACTAAGAAATAAAGATCCCATGTATCCCACATGATATTATTAATAATCATAAATGGGTATTCATAATACCCTTTATATGGTTACTTTTCTAGAAAGTAACGTTCTAGGTGCTTCTACTAAAGTACCTTTATCTTTTCCTTCTAAGATACTTAGATTCTATAAAGTGTTCAGTATTTATGATTTGAGATCCTGTATCTGCAAATCCATTCTTACTGATATTGATTCTTATATCTTCATATTATATTATTCTTCTATTTGAGATATTACAATTCTATTTATCACCTATATGATTACACATGGAAGAAGTTGTTTCTGCCTTCTTGCTTCCACTGGATCTGATAAAACTGACTCACTTGACCATGTTATCCTCTTAGGGTTTACCACTTATAAAATTATCATTATAATTGATTTCCTTTATCTATGAAAATATATGTAAACCTTTTCACATATTTCCTTAGATATTTTCTCCTAGTATTATAGAACTTCACTTAAAGACAAGTAATCACTCCGACACATCTTCTACTGGGTGGACGTCCAAAATTATTCTTCAATTTTATCATGTTGATATTTATTTCTATAGTTCTGATAATAATTCTATCTATAACCACTACATGAAAATCTAGGACCACCTTTACCCAAGTTTCTCTTGCATGAAAATTTTCTTGTTCTCCTCTTAATAATGCATTAGTGAAATTGGCTAAATTGTTATCCATTATTGCAATTAGGATTGGTAGATTTTTTCCCTTTATGACAAGAGGATATACACTGACCAAAATTATTAAAAAATTCACATACTTGGAATTATTTTGTAAAACCTTACTAACACCTTTTTATTTTAGCAAATACATTACAAATAATCTGGTATATATTTTATAGACTTCACATGTCTCTTTATCTTCAAATATTTTTCTCATTTCTTGATATGGTACCTAGGAAAATTTTTATACATTAGAACAATAAACTCTTGGATCCTTCGATTCTTAAAAATATCTTCTTTCTGAAGGGATTTTAGTTTCTAAAGAATACATTATATAACTTTCCATCTCTCTTATCCTTATTAGATCGAGAGATTATTTTATTGTACCAACACTTTCTTTAATCATTTATGTTCAAATATAGCTCAAAATTATAATGGAATTTATCTCTTCCTCATATAACATGGATTCTTCCTTTGATTATTTTTAATATAAATAATATAAACTCTCATAACCTGAGTTTATATCTTCTCCTCATATGGACTCAGATAATATATATGTAGAATATTCTATCAGTATTACTTTGAGATTACTTATTTTTCTATCTGAATCTAGGAAAGTGTTAACACAATGACCTTTATTTCCATAAAACTAATAGAAATAATGAATCAATAGATATTTTCCTTAGTCCATATAAGACACTTCTCATACTTTTCCATAAATTTTTCCCTCAATCCTTTTGGATTCTATTTGGCCGAAGATATCTCTTATAATTTTCTGTCTCCCTACCTAAAAATCTACTTAATGATATTCTTTTATAAAATACTTTCCAAAATTTCTTATATATTTTCTTTCATTTAGAATTTTCATCCTGGAACTATGTTTTGAATGATTTTTTGGTGTTTACCAAGATATTTCCTGGAAGACCACAACCTTATCTTCCTAAAATACCCTCAACCTCTAATAAACATGACAAAATCATATATGGAATGTTTTTTATGTCATTAAAGACATTCCTATACATATAATAGAGTCTTATAAACTACTTTATGATTTATTATTGAACTACCAAAGTATCTATCAAATTTTCACTTTGAGAAAGATGAGTCTTCAAGGATTATTGAATTACTTTAGAACAACTGTCTGGAATCTCCCAGATAAATAAATATAATGTATATACTTAATATTCTGGTTTAAAAAGATAATACAAATGATGAAAATTTCAAATATATTCTTCAAAATAAAAAATTTCATAGATCTGGTTATTAATTAAAGGTGTTCTATCTTTTTCTTCCAATTATTTTTCCAAACCATCCAGTGAATTTCCAGTAAACTCATATTTGAGAAAATAAATTATTTCTAGTATAATATCAACATGTAAAGTAACATTCTCATGTATAACTATTCTCACTTTTTAGTGTCTCAACAATATATCCCAAAATCACCCTGCATTTCCCCTAGGGTTTTTCCTATAATATTGAATACATTATCCATGGTACACAACTAGAAACCAACTGATAATATATAATATTGAAGATCCAAATCCCATTCATATATGGATGCTCTAGAATCCTTTTCATAATATAGCTTAAGGTTCATACCATTTTGTGGAAACACCTTGGTATGTGTCTTCCTAGATCTATATTCATCCTAAATATAGTTGGTGTACGTGGTATTTTCTTCCTGATTAATATTATGAAACAAATCTTTGAATGATCATATCTATCATTCCTAAGGAGTTGGTTTTTGGGAGATCACCTTCCATACTAGCTTGGCTACCTAAGGTTTTACACTGATTAATTCTATAGGAGTTGAAAATTATTTTTTACTCTTCTTTTTATCTTCAAGTATGGATTTTAGGTCTTCTAATTTTTTAATATTTTCATTTAGGTATTTTTAGACACATTCTATATCTATAAGAACCCATTTTATATGAGTGATAATATCATAAATCTTCTTATAGTACTCTTGGATACTTTGATAAATACTCAAAACCTCTTCCTGATACTCTTGAGTTTCTATTATTAAAGGCCACACATAATATTCTATAGTATATCATCTTGATATACTTTCTCTTTCTATATCTATATGGATTTATATCTAAGACAATGGCACCTAGGTGATTGGAATCTTATCCTAAATATTTCCCTTCAATCCTCTACCAAATATCTAGAATATTTGGTATAAAACCATATCCTATTACATCCATGATGCGTTTAATTTTCTAATAAAATGATATTATAATCACTATCTAGATCTCCTTGAGTTATTTATAGGTTTACAAATAGGAACCTAACTTATCAAAGTTATGTTTTGATTCACCTAATTTCTGTCGTCGGTACTTCAAGATTCTCACAAGTTTGTTGGGATTTTTTACCTAACATGATCTCTTTGGGCTCATTTTCATAAGATAATATGGTTTATGGTATTTAAAAATAATTTTTAATTAAAATATTACCAGTTAATTTTCATTGACACATCCTCTATGCTGTATCCGACCTTGATTACATTATTAAATCACCGCCGGTCATCGTTGGACTCCTTCGATCACTGGATTTTTTAATCATGGGGTCTGTAGGAGCAAGTGAAGGTATGTATATTCGATTCCAAACATATCATGATTTGGTTTTCCTCTAAAGATGATATGATCCTTGCCTGGTCGAGAACACCTTTCACTTGTGATGGATCATGATTTATTCTTTTCAAATGATCATATTATTTTCATATAAAGCATTATTCTTTAATAATGGAGATCTGGGTAAGATTTCTAGAACTCCCACTCCCATTTCAAAATCACTCGATAATTCATATAATAGGAAATATGGTTGGTCATTACCTATGCTCGGATTTTAGGATTAGAGCGGTGTGTCATATGATTTCAATGAGGGTATGTGTTGAAGTTGATGTGTCTAATGCACCCATTGAATCCTTCTGGATTACTGTGGGTAAAGAATTCTGATATTAGCAATTGATATTTTTGGAATCTTGGTGTGAGTTTTGTTCATCATAAAAGAAGATGGGGCATATCTTGGTGGTTTTCAGGCATAGTAGGTTGATGAAAACGGGCTCTAGTTTGGATGTTCAAGTGAATTGGACCCCAGGTGGTCCTCCTGTTGATTGTGGAAATCTTATGGAGGGTGACTGTAATGGGTTAATTGAGGGTTTTGAAGGATCTGTTTGAAGTGCTGGTAAGACCACTAGTACTGTGAGTTTGGGAGAAGCAGTAAAGGAAAATCAAGCTAAGGTGTTACCTCCTGATTTGAGAGTAACTAGAATTTTTAATAGGTTGATCCGAGATCTGGAAGGTCCACTAGGTGTCGATATGGTTGCAAGGGATGCACATGCTAGTGCCATGGTGGATGTTAATCTACATATGAACAAATATAATGAACAATATCTTGTGGGTTCAGTTTGAGTTGATGTATTAAATGCTAAGGGCACCTTGATCCCAAAATCTTGCACCTATGCCATGGATTTGCGTGAAGGAAATTTTAATATCCCTAAAGGGGTGATTAAACTAATTGGTGAGTGTAGTTCTAAGGATGGTTAAGAGTGGTATAATCTAAGGTATGGTGCATGCAGTTAGATGAATTTCAAATAGGGGTCCAATCCAAGAAGGGATCTAGCCTATCTTAATTTGAACAACCACTTTGATAGCTTGAGTGCCGATGAAGGGGTTTAATGCAACACCAATTATCTCTCAAAAGTGGATTCCAATGGAGAAATACAAACCTTGAATGATAATTCAACAGGAGGATATGGTAAAGGTCTTCACAATCTAAGGAGGAAGAAATGAAATAAAGAAAATATGGACCTGGGGAGCTGCATTGTCACCAAGGAGCAGAAATCAAATGGACATAAAGACTACTCATATCTACCTAAGCCAATAGAGACATGATCATGAAAAAAAGGCAATAAATCCAAGGAATAGGATCCCCAAATAGAGGAAGATGGCAAGGAGTATTAATAAATAGGAGACACCAGGACCCCATAATGTGACAAAGAGGTTATACAGGCTGAGGTTTCCTTAGATGTTTTGGTGACTTCTCAAGGGGATAAAAACAAGAAGACCAAGGATCATCATGGGGATATGCTAATGCAACTAGTGGATACACAGCTAGAGAAAGAGGATTCACACCCTCCTAGATAGCAATGAGAGGTAGAGACTCCCGATGGCCCTTAGCAACATAAATTCGCAGTTCTGGAACATAATATAGAACTGCTCATGCACTTGGGTGAAGAAATGGTGAAGGATGTTCTAATGATTAAGGCTACAAAGGAATAGGTTGATCAAATTATGGGAAGATTGCTTTGAGAGGACACTACTAGGGAGTAATGTGAGTGGATTGACAATAAAGACAACATATTTATTAGAGTCTTTAACATGGGTAAGATTAACAAAGAGGAATATATGCAATATTGGGACTATTTAGCATATCATTATGAAGATATCTTAAAGGATTATCTAGAAATCCAGGTAAATTATTTTCCTTGGAAATTGGTTAGGGAGTTTTATTCCAATGACTTAAACTTTTCTTTAACAATTATATTTATTATTTTGTTGTTTGATATGGTTAATCTATGAGGGTTATCACTTTTACATTAAAAGTGTTTAAAAATAAAAAATTACATTATAGGTAGATACTTTACACACCTATCTCGAGGTTGTGCAAAATGATTTTAAATTACTAAGTTTATATAAAATATTATGGTAATCTAGATTTTTCTCTAGAGTGGGGTGATCAAAAATATATTTTCACTTTTTTAGTTAGTAAAAGGGAGGTGATTTTTTTGGTTTTTAGATAACTGAGAAGTAATTAAATAAATTGATTTAAATAAAGAGAATGGGAGTTATGGGTTAAAGGTTGGATACACAATTATAGTGTTATCATAGTATTTAAACAATTAACTCTTATTCTTATTAACTGATAAATGTAAGGTTCCACAATTTCTTCATCCCTCACTCTTAATTAAATAAATTTTGTGAATATTGACTTAGATAGAAATCTATACCTAGTATATCCTCCATCCTATGTGTGAAAAGTGGTACCCACTCCTAGTTAACTTAGTCAATACCCAATAAAGTTTTTTGTTTCCTAAGAATCTTATGAGTTCTCCACTTCCTTCACACACATTTCAATAATCATCATCCTCTTCACCACTTATATTTTCTATTCCATTGTAAATAGACTAAATAGATTGGAGGGTGATAAGTGATCATTTAACAAGGAATCAATCTATGAACAAATATAATATCTCAAAAAGAAATCACATTTAAAATGATAACTGCTACTAAATATTGAAACTAATTAACATGAGAGAGAGAGAGTTTATTCACTAAAATCTAGAAACTCAAGTATTAAAATAAAAAATACTTCTCTTACCTGATCAACCAAGGATTTTACCCCTCAATGTGAAGGATAACATGGGTGAAATGAGAATAAAAAGGAATTACAGGGAATAAAAATACAAAAAATAAAACTTAAATTTTTTTACGATGACACCAATATGATGAGAGAGAGAGAGTCTCCTTGAGATCCCCCTTCCTTCTTATCCTTTCTTCCTAATTATCCATTTTTATTTTTCTATTTATTTTTCTAATCAAATCTTCTAAAATCCTTACTTCTATGAATTCCTTTACCTATTTCCTTTTCCCTCATATTATTCCTCAATAGTCATGATTCCATCATTTATAAAATCCATTGCTTCCCCATTAATTATTTTAACTGGTCTATCAATCATATATTATGATTGAAAATATTCTTTATGATCCACATGACCCACTGTAATTGGCTTGGATGCATGTTGAAGTGGTCATAAAACTTTGGGTTGGATCACTGATAACCCTTATTAAATCTCCCTTGAACCATTATTCTTATACCAAATTTTATAAATCCATGACTTATATGTAGATCCAGAATGACCCATACATATAGGAAATTAATTATACACAAAATTGTAAATGAATCATATGCGAAATTGGAAATGAATCATATACAATATTAGAAATAAATCATACGCGACATTGTAAATGACTCATACATAGATCCCCTTTACTAGATTTCTCTCCCATAGTTGTGATCAAGTTACTTTCCCTTTAAAACATAAAAACAAAACAAAATAAAAATATATCCATTCATTTATTCTAGAAATTAATTATTTTCACAATTTATCCATTTGGAGAAATATTTATAAAATCAAATGAATTATAAATTTAATTCCAAAACTCTTTAGAAATTATTTATTTAATAAATATTGTGGAATAAAATTAATTTTATATAAAAAAAACATAATAAATTTATTGACTCTTTCAACTACACCACACTTAATCCTAGGACTCCCGACTAAGTGAACTTTAAGAACATTACTCAATAAAAATTTAAATTACTAGCCAATGTGATTTCCCCATTTTAACACAATGTTACTTAATAATATCATGAATCCTTAGTGTTATCCATTATATTTTATTCATGAATTATATTCAATTAATTTCAAGTTCTTTCCATCTTCCCATTCTCATTTATGCCCAACTTCCTAGTTTTTTTTCACTCCACACTAAAATATGAATTTAAAGAAAAGTTTTTCTTAGTCTAAGATCATATAAGGGTTTCCATAGTCTTGATGGTTTTATAAATATCTACCCAATGATTTAAGTAATTGTGATTATCATGAGTACTTTTAAAGATTGTTATGTGGCTCAAGGGTTGGTGTGTTCTTTTGTGAGAATATTTTGAGACAAAATATGTGGCTTGACTCTATTTTCAAGCACAATTCATGATTCCCATTTTCCCTAAAAAATGAACTTCTCCCTCCCTTACTATTGTAGTGATTCATCTCTACCCCTTTGAATATTTATATGATAGTACACATGGGAAATTTTAGCTATAATAATATTTTTCAACTATCATATCCTTAATTTTTTAGCACTATCTTCTTTAATTTATATTTATAAATTCACTATATATTTGAGTTTTTAGAAGGTTAAGAGAGTTATATTTTTATCATCAAACATTGATTAATTTCCACCCCAACTCTGAATGATATTTTTGGATATCTATCTATATTTATAGATTTATTTTTCATCCAAATAAGCAGCAAAAGGGTGTAGTGTTTTTTTCATTTCAACTCAAAATAGATGCTTCATGACAGTATAATTCAGCTCATATTTTATCTCCCCCACACTATAGTTTAACTAAGATCATGAATTAACATTTATATTTAGGTAGATAGGGATTCATGTCTTGTAATATGGCTGCCTATTAAGGCCATTCATGGTTTCTAAGGGCTACAAGGTTTAAATTTCCAAGTAGGCCAGAAATTAAATTTCATTCTAAAAGGTTTTTCATTCAAAATAATGCTTCAATTATGTATACCAAAATGAACTTAATTATCCTAGGTTTTAACTATATTAGTTTAAAAATTATGATTATTCAATCATGGATTGTTTTTCTTAAGAAATGATAGAATTGTAAAGAAAATGTTGAAATAGGTTTAGAATCCTCCCATATAAGTGATTTTAAATACAGGGTAGTATTTCATGACATGAGTTTCAAAAATAGGTGGTCCTTGCATGAATTTACTTCACTTAGAATTAGAAAACTAGTTTATTTTAGCATTCATATTATTTGAGTTAATGGGTCAAATTAGTTTCTTATCATTAGAATAGCTTTAAAATTTGTAAGGGTCTTTAAATCAACAAGTTTCAAAACATAAAAAATAAAATAAAAATAAAAATAGTTTTTTTAAAACTAAACACAAATATTTTTAAAGGAATTATTTTTTGAAAATTATAAACTATAAAGATAACCTCCACTACACTTGAATGATGTAGTGTCCTCAGCGCATTAAAATAGATTAAATAGTTAAAACAATATAGATTTAAACATAATGGTCTGTCAAATATTAAATAAAGGTATAACTTTATGGTTTAATATTGGTAGATAGGTTTGAGAAGTGTTATATACTCTATTTCTTATGATTAGAGATTTCCATCATATTTCTTAAGCCTTTTCACATTAACAAAAAATATATTCTTATCTCTTTATTTAATGATCTGTATAATACCAAAATAGTATAAATGAGTGACTATAAAATATCCTTCTCATCTAGAAACAAATTTTCCCATGAATGTGAGTATTTTTGTTGAATTAACTTATTATAAGTCACTCTAGTTCTTTCCTTGTAATTTTTTGATTTCACAAAAGATTATCTTTTGATATATAATATCTCATATAGTTGTAGTTTCCTTTATTTCCCATATCTATCTAGATTCAAATTCATCTCCCCAATGGCCCAATAAGCCTTGTGCTCCATCTTTATAGGTAAGTAGTAACACTTACCATAAATTAAACTTTATAGGATCATTAAAATGATAGTTTTGAAACTTCATCCTAACCATTAGTTTGTGGATGGTAGGGTGTTGATGTCTTATGATAAAATCCATAATTTCTCATTAAATCTTCTATGATTATATCATTGACATGATTCAATCCATAAATTATGGTTTCCCTTATAAATCCAAACCTATAAAATTTTATATCCCCATAAAAATCACAAATAACATTAGCATCACTAGTTTTGGTGGCTCTAGCATCCACCCATTTTTAACATAGTCAACTACCAATAGTATTTAAAAGTTTCCAAAATACATGATAAAAGGTCCCATGAAGTATATTCCCCAAACTTAAATGATTTCACAAAATATTATTGATTTTTGAGGCATCCATTTCCCTTTGAATATGTTCCCCAGAAATTAACATTCCTCACATTTTTTATAGAATTAATGGAAATATTTAAACAAGGTAGGCCTGTATATACCTGATTCTATAACTTTATAGTAGTACTTTGAGGTCCAAAGTGGCCTCTATAAGTTAGATTATGGAAAAATTCAAGAAAATATTGTATCTCACTCTTAGGTAAAAAATTTCTTATCATTTGATCATTATAGATTTTCCAAAGATATAGATCTTCCCAAAGGTAAAATTTTAAGTTATATTTGAGCCTAATAACTTATTAGGGGTTTAAGTGAGATTGGATATGAGTATTTTATAATAATTTGACCATAAAATCATGCCAAGGTACCTATCCTTCAATAAAATATAATCACTCTCTTGGTATTCAATCATTTAAGGGTCTTTGTTTGGAATTTCCACTTTAGCTATATTGGGCAGTCTACTTCGACAATCTTCTACTTGGTTCATAGTGAAATTATTTTATTTGATCTCTAAATTAAATTCTTTTAGAAAAAATATACATCTCATAAGCCTATTCTTAGTTTCTATTATCTTAATTAATTACCCAAGAGCTACATTATTAAAAAAACAATAACTTTAGTTCCAATAAAGCGTGATATGAATTTATCCAAAGAAAATAAAATTGTTAATAATTATTTTTCAATGGTTATATATTGGTTCTAGGTAAAATCCAATGTTCTCAAATAATATTAAATGACTTGATATTTAACTTCAATTATTTGAGACAACACTTCTCCAATAACATGGTTTGATACATCAAAAAATAGTTCAAAAGGTTGCTCCTAGCTGGGTGGTTTCATAACTGAGAGGGTGATCAAATTAATATTTAGTCTATTAAAAATAAATTTAGAATATTTAAATAGTAATTTATATAAAGGAAGAGAAAAATTACTAAAGTCTTTAATGAAACTTATGAAAAATATTTTATTCCCTAAAAAATATCTAACATGATTTATACAGGTTAAATAGAGTAGTGCATTTATTACTTAAATTTTAGACCTATACACCTCAATTAATTTTGTTTAAATAACATTCCTAAATACTATTCCTCTTCATACCATGAAATTACATTTTTCAAAATTTAAAACAAGATTTTTTTCAAATTAAGTTTCCAAATATTTACATATGTCTTTTAAAAAATGGTTAAAATAATTTCCAAATATAGTAAAATCATCTAAAAAACACTTTTAGGATGTCTTTAATATGGTCATAAAAAATTCTTACCATGCATATCTATAATGTAACTAGTGAATTAAACAACCCAAATGGAATCCATTTATATGAAAAGGTACTCTAGGGACATATAAATGTTGTTTTCTCTTGATCCTTAGGTATAATGGGCACCTAAAAGTAACACAAATCTTCATATAATAAATAATAATGAGTTCTTATTTCCAATATTTCCAATATTAGGTTAATAAATGGAATTGGGAAATGATCCTTTATAGTGACCTAATTCAATTTCTTTTAATCTTTTCACAAACTTTATATATTTTAAATTCTTATAAGGATAAATTCATTTTGACCATTTTTCATAATGATCAGTCTAATTTTTTTAGGGACTATGTGAATGGGGCTGAACCATTGTGAGTCAAAGACGGGTTAGATTATTCTTGACTCTAAAAACTTCTCCACTAATATTTTAATACCTACATCATGGTTATATTGAGTCTTATTTTGGATTTTCTAAAAAGTTTTAAATGTTATTTAAGAATAATTCCTTAAATGAAAATTTTGGGATTTATTCCAAGTTTATCTCTTAAACTCCAACCTAGGGATTTCACATTTTCCTTTAAAAGTTAGTTCAACCTTTATTCTTAATTTAAGGAAAGTATTCTAGAAATGGTTACTAGGAATTTTCCCCTTTCATGATGTACACACACTTAATCTTAGTTGGTAAAAGTTTCAATTCTAAATTTTGTGGCCGTTATAAAGATAACATCATACTTGGGGTTATCACCTCCAAAGATTGAATTTAAAATACACAAGAGGACATATCAGATTCCTTATTATTGAACGAATAATAAAATCCATAAAATAATCTAGGTTTTACATCTTCTTTAAAGTATATAAAGATTTTATAGATTTCTTAAAATTATCCTTTAGTGTAGATTTAAATCTTAGTTGGTTTCAAAAAGTTAAAAATTATTACAATATACCTAATTCTTTACTAGGATCATCCTTTTAAGTGTTAGATAATGTAATAAGTGTATGATCCTTCTGAGGGTACTTTATTGAATTAAATATGTTGAAATAAATAGTGCTCTTACTAAACTCCATGGTGTGAGTTACTTCATAAACATTGGGGATGGTATTATCCATATTCAAGAAGGGCATACCCAAAATTATGGATGGCTATATTGGGGTTCTATCACATTCTATGTTTAGGACATATATTTATATTATAATGATTAAATTTTATACCCAAACTAGAATATCTTCTAGGACTCCTACTAGAAATTAAGTGGACCTATTTGCAAGTTGGACAACCATTCTTGTGGGTTTCAGATGACCTATCTACAATGAAGTAAAACCAGAATGAGGAATTACATTTATAGAATCACCTAGATCATGAAAAGAACCTGTAAATGTAATAGAAAATTTAAGTCCCCTTAGATTGATGAGATCACTGAGAGGGGGAGGGGTGAATCAATGACCCCCTTTTATTTTTATGTGTTCTCTTCTTAAACTAAACCTATGTGGTTGGTTAGTATCTCAATCCACTTTAGATTTCATAACTCACCCTCACCTCATATGCAATAAAAATGAAATAAACACAACACACACATATTTGAAATGTTTTAATATAATATACAACTCTTTTCTGTGGTTGGTTAATCACCCCAACCCATATATTCTACACTCTAAACTTTTTTATCAATCAATGGGTGTATGTAGTTATTATCCTTTCCCACAATTCTTCACACAAAAACACCAAGTCACACAATGTTTTAGATATAAAGACTCAATATAGAATAAAAATTCACACTGTATACCACTTTGAATTTTAGATATATAATAATAAAGACCCCTATAATCTCTTGGTAACTTCTATACTACCTAAATATGTCATTATTTCACAAAAAAACTAGATCACTGATCTTATCATGTACCGTCCTTCAAGAACTTCAATAGCTAAAGCTATTGATTAGATATGATAGCCATGAAAGTCACTCTAGTTCTTCAACTGTTTAGACCTTATTAAATATACTTATTACTAGGACATACAATTATTCTCTTCCTATAAGCGAACTCTCAGCTTCAGTCTCCTAAATTTTCTTTTATTCGATACTTTTCAAGTATCAAATTTCTTAATATTATTTCTTCTTAAGAGATTATAATTCTCCCAACTCTCATATAGTTTTATACATACTAGCTTGTGTGTCGTCTATGATATTTAATTTTTTTCTTACCTATACCTAATTTTAAACATTCTCGATAACCTCAAAAGGTAGTATCTCTAGATTATAACATTAAAATACTCTCATTAACATTAATATCTATAAATGGAACACCATGAATACTTTTTACCCTCCAACCAAAAGTGTGATCATAGAGTAACCAATTTTGGTTTCCCCACTAATGATATATAAAATTATATCATATATTAAACATATACTAGATCATCACATAGAGTTGCTAAAATTATCTTGAATTTTATTCTCCTCAAGATGAAAGCTTCAAACCTCAAAATGAATACTCAGAAAATGAAACTCTTTTTATCTTATTCAATAATTAAATATAAATAATCTTAATATCTGAATGCTAAACATCCCAACAAATATACAGTCGTGAAATGATTATTCTGATTCATGGTGAAACATTTATCTCCAAATATTTAATTTTTGTCTCAACTATTATTTCTCATCTTAGAAAAAAATAGTCTTTGACAATTCAGCAGGAACCGAAAAATATTTTGTGATATATAAGGTTTGAAGGACAACATGAGTTTTGACTCATTTAAGCCTGTATTATTCTTAAAAATCTAGGAAAATCTTTTTTCTTATTCAAAATACACTTTAGATTGATTATATAATTTAATATATTAAAAATTGAGTATTTGATATATTTAAGAACATAAAATATCAGTTTCAACATCATCATAGTAATTTTAAAATTTATTTCTAAAAATAAATTCACTTTCCATCTTAAGGAATCACACAACATCCATGAAATTTTACCATGAATTTTCTTTGAATTTAAGTTTGAATCACAAGTAATTTTGTAATATTTTGATCTAAAAATAATATACTTAGCATCAACATATTTTCTATTTAGCTTATAAAATCTAGAAGATCAAATTTTCATGCAGAAAAATTCCAAAATTTAGTTAAGTTTTGAACCTTACAAACCCTATAGATAAACCTTATGAGGTTTTCATATCTATGAAAATGAACCCTAAAAAGTCATTTATCAACATTACATGGTTTTACATCAACATTAAGAGGATATTTACCAAACTTTTTAGGAAATGTATGAACCTTAAGACATGGTTTCCCCACCTTATGAGATGTCTTTCTGAACATTACGACCACTGGTTGTCCCAAACTTATGGGGTGTATGTTTTAACCTTATGGAAAGTTTTTAAAAACATTAAAAACAACATATACCAACCTTATGTGAGGTAAAATCAACCTTATGCAGTACATATCAATACTGAGCCACTTTTATATATTTTATTCAAATAAATTCATGATTTTTTTATGCAACTCCATCCCTTATAAATCTCTATTAAAGTGTTGTATAACACTGATTTTAGCAGCTAATGAACTGAGAAATTCTTGGATGGTTTCTTAACAACTTCAAGTAGATTTATTCCTTGAATAAGTGCACTTTAATCTCCCCACTAGTTGGATTCTTCCAAATTTATTACCAAATTTTGTATACAATACTCCACAACATTGGTACTTATATTTGAAATTAATATTAGATATATAATCATTATATATAAGGTCTAATTGAATCTATTTAAACACGATATTCAAGAAGGAAATCCACAATATTCAATCTTTACATCACACAGACATATATTGAAAACCTTTCCACACAATAGTAGAAAAAATTATTAGAAAAAATATTATTAAACACATGGGTAAAATAATATACCCCTTTGTGTTTATTGTCAATACCACCAAAAATCAAATATAAATATGTGTAATAAAGTTCAAATTCAAATTATTCCACCTTATATTGAGAATAAATACAATTGAAGTAGATGGGATTTCTTATCTAATTTTCTACTTACTCCTTTAAAAATCTGAATTGTTGGCTTTATTCACTTGTTGAGAGAAGAATGGAACCATACATTTTTCTTAGTAACAAGCCTTAAGTTAGTTAAATCTAAGTCTACATGGGATAACCTGGTGTAAAAAACAAAATTTAATAACCAATGTATTCAAATATATCTAAAAACTAAATCAATATGTGATACCAACTCATTTTTTGATTTTAGGGGATTATTAGATAGATTTAACCACAAATTAAATATCCTACACTCATCTTAACAAACAAATTAGAATAATTATACTGAATAATGTAAAACTAACCCTCTTTAACTCACCACATACCCCCCATTTTATAAAAATCTTCACATGATTCAAAATACATATTAGAGTGTGTGAACCTACCTGAATATTCACATTTTCATAGAATGTCTAAAAAGTATATATTTTCATGGAATACATGTTTCAGGTATCCTTCTTCTCATTTTATCCCTCTCAAGGGTTTAATTCACTTATTCTCCCTAATGGGAGTTGGAAAACTCCATGAAGAGTCACTTATTTATGGTATAATGTGCAAAATCCTCAAAAATCTCCTTTAATTCCCCACATGTTAGAATAATATCAAAAAGAGATATGAGAGTAAGGCATGACCTCTTTTCTCCTTATTAATAGTAGAAAGGATAAGAGTTTACTCTCAATCAAGACTTATCATTCCTTTTAACCTTAGTATGGGGAGAATTTTTTATACTCCACTTTCTACCCTTCAAATATTTCATACCAATGTTCTTACCTTGACTCATTTACTTATTTTCAGTCTTCCTTTTCATTTCAAATATCAAAGAAACTTTACTGCCTCGTGCTTGTATAACCTTTTCCAATATTTCTTCTTAAGCTAGTAGAATTTTCATACAATAATTCTTCCAAAAACATCCTATACACATACCCACATATATTTATGTGGATGTTTAGGTAATATCTTATAAAAAACCTCTTATAAACCTCACATTTCTCTTTTAAAACAACTTTATTTCCTTTAACTAAAACATATATTTGACTTTTCTCCATTTTTTAGCCATATACAGTTGGTATGTCCAATATGGTAAGTATTATTTCTTGGTATTCTCAACTTTCTTGATTGTTACAACTTATTTTATTTTTATTTAAATTTAATTACCATTTAAACCATAGGGATTATCTATTGGTAAGATATTATTTCACTCTTTAGCTCTATGGCCTTGTTGACCACACCTACCATAAATCTCATTCAAGCACTCAAATATGTTTTGAACATGAATATTTGATATATTTTGAGTTATTTATTATTTTTATTAAAATTATTCTCTTTAATGCTCAGTATGAATCCTCTTAGGTTCATTCCTCCTTCATGGTAAAGATTTATTATACCTGCATGAATAATCTATGCATCTAAATGTTCCACAACACTAGCAACAACCTTTGAACATAGATATTTCATTTTGATAATGAATTTGTATATATTTTAAATGGTTTTATCCTTACCTAGATTGTGTATTCTTCTTCTTAGGGGAAACAGACTTCTTGAAATATTATTCTATTCCTTTTAAGTGGGAGTGTGTTTCACACTCATATTCTTAGTCTAAAACTTATTATATTTATTTTTAGGACCTACACTATTAGGAAAAAAATAGATACACTTTGAAAATGATTAGGTGTAGTTTTCATAACTGTTTTATATATTTCATCTCACTAACTTGAGAATAATCAACTTTAACCTCTAATGATCCACTGAAGTATTATTTGGATTTCTTCAACTCATTTTTATCCCCAAGATAGATTGTTTGTATCTCAGCTAGATCTTATTACTTTACATCCCAATTTTCTTCTAGATCTTCAAACATCTTTTCTGATTCAAAAAATTTCAGTATATACATTTTAATATCATTGATAATATATACTTCCATCTTGTTATACTATAATTTCTTAATAGTAAGATTGTTATTTTCTTTAAAAAAATTTATTCTCTCCTTATTGAGTTGTATATTTTTCTCAAGACAGACATCCAACTCACCCTTCATCATTCATTTAAGTTTTGTTAATGCATCCCAAACATCATAACTACTTGATAAATTAGAGCCTTTATCAACATGAGAAAGGAAATTAAATTCATTATCTAATTGGATAGAACTAGAATTTTTCTTATTACTTATTAAGTTTCTTATTTTCCCACTGGAATACCTCCTCTCGGTGGATTATTTATTATTACTTCACCCCTATTATGTTTTTGTTATATTTTATCATCTTCATAAAAATCATATTCAGTAACCTTATTCTTAGAAAAATCATTGGAAAAATAAAAAATTCTATTATAGTTGTAGCACCAGGGTTGTTTCCTACCCTTTCATTTCTTTTCAGTATGTTTGGAATTTATTGACATAAGAAAAATTATCTTTTTGAAATACTCATCATACTTATAATAATAAAAATAAATTGATTATGCCACTACTTCATGTTTAAGTTTCAATATTCTCATGACTTTAAAAGTCATCTCATCATTGAATTTCTTTTTAAAATATATTAATTTTCACATCTCATATTCTATAATAATGTTGTGAAGTTCATCCAAAGACAGATCCTACCTATCCTAAAATGTTGAAACCTTAGGATCAAATCTATCTAGAAAGTTTATAATTAGATTCTTTACAATGATATAATCTTCCATCTTCTCCCCAAACCCTCAAATATTCCTGACCATCTCATTCACTATAGTAAAATAGTAATTGATAGTTTCTTTACCATCCATTTTAATGTCTTCAAACCTGATCCTCCATACATGTATATTGAATTCCTTCACTTTGATGTTACTTTCATAGATAATTCTAATATTTTCTCAAATTTCCTTTATAGTTGTAAATACCATTAATTTTTTATACTTTTTCTAATAGATACATCAATATGGATTTTTTTATTTCTGTCTACTTCAAAAGTTATCTTATCAGTGAAGGTTACTGGATCATTTTCAATTATTTGTGGAAATCCCACCACTCATATTTCTCATAACTAGGTTAAGAGATAGAAGGTAGGGAATCATCTTATGCTTACATATTTGATAGTTCCTACCATAAAACACCAGAACACCCTTTTTGTTTATATAATTTAGGTTCTCTGTTATAAATAAATTCTTATATATTTTTAGAGGGAACCTATGTTTTGATACCAGTTAAAGTTATATTTGATTGATGAGATCACTGAGAGGGGGAGGGTCATATTAGTGGTCCCTTTTTCTTTTTTATGTGTTATCCACTTAAACTCAACCTTTGTGGTTGGTTATTAACTTGATCTACTCAATCTATAATAACTCACCCTCACCTCGTATGAAACTGAATTAAAATAAGAAAACACATAAGGATTTACAAGGTTTGACTATAAAATCCTACTTCTTTATATGGTTGGTTAGTCACTCCATCCCACATATTCTCCACTATAAATCTTATTATAAATTTAAAATAGGCATGGGTTGTTGTTATCCATTCCCACAATTCTTAACACACTAACACTGAGTCACATAGTGTTCCAGATCTAGATTCCCACTGGAGAATAAATATTTACAATGTGTAACATTTTTAAATTTGGATCCACAATAATTAATACC
Source organism: Viscum album (assembly GCA_963277665.1). Classification (NCBI taxonomy): domain Eukaryota; kingdom Viridiplantae; phylum Streptophyta; class Magnoliopsida; order Santalales; family Viscaceae; genus Viscum; species Viscum album. The sequence goes on from OY728135.1 coordinate 1,184,030,750, forward strand.
CTTATCATCTCCAGGTTGATTTTGAACCACCTAAATATGATCTTTCTCCAAAAATAGAGTGTATTACTGAGATGCTCATTTACCTTTCTTCAAGAAATTCAAGATCTAATACCCCTGATCAAATATATTGGCCTCAAAACTCACTCAAGTTCTTCAACTATTTGGATCTTTCTCACTGCAATGAATACTCATACATACATGTATTCTCTTCCCATAAGTGAATTCTTGGCTTTGATATATTGATTTTTCATTTCTTTAATACTTTCAAGTATCAAGTTTCTCAGTTTTTTATTCCCGAGAGCTTATCATTATCCCAGTTATCACACAATTTTGTACAAAATAACTTGTGTGTCTTCCATGATATTTATTTTATTCTTCCTAATCAATGATTTTCAGTGTTCTCGATAACCATAAAAGGTAGTATCTCTTATATAGAACACTAAAATACTCCCATAAACATTAGTATCTATAAATGTGATACATTGAAGACTTTTTATCCAACATCTAAAATAAATATCATAAAATAACCACTTTTGGGTTCCCTATTAATGATACATGAGATTATAAATATATTTTCCACATGTACTAAATATTCACACTAATTTACCAAAAATACCTTGGCTTTTATTCTCCTAATATGGAAGATTTAAACCTTTAAAAAACCCCCTAGCAAATGAAACTATATTTATATTCTTAAAAACACTATATAAATATTAATTATTTATATATACTCAATTGATCAATAAATATATCGTTTCTATCAGTTACAGGTATAGTGGAAGTGCCTGTGTTGGGAAATATATTAAAATTTATGTTAATATTGAGTTGTTTGAAACCCCAAGTAAGGAACTTACACGTAAAATTTATAATTAATTTATTTAATATTGGAAGAAATAAATACCTTGAATTAGGATCTTTTTTCAATGTGGATATTGATAATCCAAAAAAAACCCTTTTAGTTTTTTCTTTATTGTGTTGTGAGGATCCAAGGATAGAATACCTCTAGTGATAATCCACACATGCTTCTTTGATCTCTAAGAAATACCAATCGATCTTCAGGTGCTAACGCTGAGAATCAATTGTCTTTAATTAGTTGTGTTGATCACTCATCCTTTGATATTGAAGGAATATATCTCGTGTTTCTTGTTCTTGAGAGGGAGAGAGAAGTAGGAGTCCAGATAGAATTCATCACGTGCAACAATTCTCTACTTTCTATTTTTGATTCCATACACAATAGACAAAATGTTCTATTTATAGATCTAGGTTTTAGGTTAAAATAATTATTTAATTACATGGTTTCACTTAAATAATATAATAATCTTTAATAAACCCAATTTCACATAATAATAATAATATTATTATTTTTGGGGAACATAGAAACTTGCACATTCACAAATATTATTTAACCAACTTGTTAATTAATATTTTTCATCAGACACATTATTGGTCCATCCAAACTCCTCTAGCATTTATTGAACACCCAAAAAAATATTTAATTTAAATATTTCATTCATTTAAAAATATTTTCAATCGATAAAATGTAAATAAATTTATTCCTTGGTCTTGAGAATAATATTTATTCAATTAATTAAATTAAAATATAAATTAATGAGATCATCAAAAACACTTAATATGTGACCCTATAGTATTCTCTATCCTTGGAATTAGGCTGGATTTCCTAAAGTCCAAGATTACTATATGACAATGGGCCAGTTCACCTAATAAAAAGAAATTAATTTCTCAATGAAGAGAAACATAGACGAATTCTCACTGTGTAATGTAATCGATTTATCATAATATCTCATCAAACTAGTTGCACATATGAATCACAAAATTATATACTTGATACACCTTTCTTTAACTATTAAAAATAAATGCGTTGTTTCACCATGGACATAGATTTTAATGTGATGGTTCTATTCTAATAAATGTATGATATATTCACTTCTATACAGTGAAAGGGAAAAATCCTTTCTCAATCTGTCCATCAATGACATGTCAATCATGATACACCCAACATGACCTACCTCACCATGAACATGTCACTCCATGGTTTTCATCATAAAATCTAAATGAGAGATTCATAACATGAATTAATGATAATATTAAAGTCTAAGGACCATTACAAATGACCATAGATAAGAATATCTAATGACACAAAAACATGTGGAATTCCTATTGGTGGGTCTGTTCTCATAATCTCCCATCTTGTAGATTGCCAAGTTTGAACTTCATGAGAAGAAGACTCATCCGATTATGAGTACTCACACATAATAGTCTATATACTATGTGTCCCATCATAGTGCATTATCTGACCAAAAAAATATAGTTAAGAATATAATTATATAACTTCAAGGTTCCCATCATAGTGGGGATATTCTATGAACTTATCAATGCGACATATACTCTATAAAATTATTACATTAGAGTCATGCATAAAAATGAACAATATTTTATAATAATTTTTATTAATATTTAATATATCTAATATACATTTAATCAAAGTAAAAATAGTTGGTCCTAGGAAACCTACTCCAAAAAACTCCCACTTGGACTAGATATAACTACCTAATACTTTCATTATGCTAGACCTCACTTGATAATCACATTTATGCTAAGTCAATTCTTTAGTAAAGGGGTACACCGCATTGTCTTCCATGGAAATACTACTCACTATAGTCTCACCTCTATGAGAAAAATACCTTAATAGATGATACTTTCGAAGTACGTGCTTCATCCACTGATGTAACCTTGGATCTTTTGTGAGAGCCACCACTACAATACTATCACAATAAAGTGTGATAGGATATTTACTTCTAGGTACTAAATCAAGATCTTGGATGAAGTTTTACATCCATAATGATTCTTTAGCTACCTCAAAATCCATAATATACTCAGAATATATTATAGAATCTGTACCCATAGCCTGCTTTGAGTTCTTATAGCTCACAAAACCTCCATTCAAAGTGAAGATGTATCCCACTTGTAACGTTATGTTATCTTGATCTATTTGGAAACTAGAATATTTATATCATCTGATGACGGGTTCCTCATATCCTAAATAAACTAGGAACATATACTTATTATGCTTTAAATACTTAAGGATAGTCTTGAATTCCATCCAATGGTGGTCATCTGAGTTAGCTTGATATCTTCCTACAATACTTAATACATAGGAGACATCTAACCTAGTGCATAATGTAGCATACATGATTAACCAAATCACTGACGTGTATGGAATCATTTCCATTCTATTTATTTTATCATGTGTCTGATGACACATATTATTGGAAAGATGAATGTCATGTGACACTGAAAAAAATACCCTCTTGAATTATTCTATACTTAATCTCTTCAGTATCTTTCCAATGTATGAACTTTGACTTAGGAAAATTAGTCTCTTGGATCTATCACAATGGATCTTGATCCCTAAAATACATGCTGCCTTTCCTAATTCTTTCATGGTGAAGAATTTATTCAACCATGCCTTAACAAACTATAATACTAGTATTTAATTTCCAAAAATTAATATTTCATCAGCATATACTATTAAGAAAATGACTGCACTCCCTCTAAACCATTTGTAGACACAAGGATCACACTCATTCTTTATGAAACAAAATTTCATTATGGATTCATGAAAATGAATGATCCATGAACTAGATTCTTAATTTAATCCATAAATATTTTTTTTTCAATTTTAATATCTTTTTGACATCCTTTGGAGTCACAAATCCTTAGGGTTGTGTCATACAGACATCATCGTAAAAGTTCCCATTAAGGAAGGCTATTTTGGAACCCATTTTCTAAATATCATTGTCATGGTAATTTGACTGGAAAGTATAATTCTAATGGATTTCAACATTGCAACTAGTGAAAATATTTCATCATAGTTAATTCCTTGTGGCAGTTTAAACCATTTTACAACCAGTCATTCCTTATAGGTATTGACTTGTCCTTCTATGTTCAATTTCTTCTTAAAAACCGATTTGTAACCAATAGGATTTACATCCATTAGAGGATCTATCAAAATCTATCCTTGGTTTTAGTTCATGGAATCTATTTCAGAATTCACATCCTATTTCCACTTGGAAGCATCTATGCCACTTACTGCTTCCTTGTAGGTTATAAGATCATTATTATCAAATAATAACTAGTCACCATCCTAGGTGACTATAAAACCATACCATTCTAGTTCTCTAACCTCTCTTATACTCTTACTAAATACCTATGTATCTGGGACAATTTATTCTTCCATGGGGATTTGTGTAATCTAGTCCCATGCCTACTCTTATGTACCTTGATCCTCAACTTTATTGAAGTCTATCTTTCTTATAATATCTCTTTTATAGATGTTATCCATCTCAAGTAATATGGAATTTCTTTCCATTATTAATTTTTTTATTCTAAGGGGTCATATATGTAATATCCCCTTGTTTATTTATGGTATCCTATAAAGTTACACTTTGTGCCTCAGGGTGAAAGTTTTTTACCTGAAGAGGCATTAGAAAATGCTTAGCAACCCCACACATGTAAGTATGGAAACATGAATTTATTTTCATTCCATAAATGATAAGGTATACCATATTTCTCTTTAGTTAGAACTTTTTTTTTAATATTTGTGCTATTTTTTTATAACACTTATCCCAAAAAAGATAATAGAATACTCACATGACTCATCATTTATTTCACCATGTCCAAAAAGGTACAGTTCCTCCTTTCACTTATACCATTCCACTGAGGTGTATAAGGAAGAGTGAGTTGAGATAGGATCCCCAAATCCCATAAATAACCAATGAAGTCTTAATTAAGATGTTCTCCACCGTAGTATGAGCAGATTTTTTTAATATTCTCACCAAAATGGTTCTCAACTTCATTCTTGTATTCCTTGAATTTATCAAAAGAATTTGAATTATACCTCATTAAGTATAAATATCCATATCTACTAAAATCATCAGTAAAATTCATGAAGTATGATTACCCACCCCTTTTCTCAATAATAAATGGTCCAAAAATATCTATATGAATTAATTAAATAATCTATTTACCCTTTCACCTTTTCAACTAAATGGAGATTTGGTCATTTTACCTTGTAAACATACATAACATATACCAAGGTGTTTTAGTTAAAAATAATTTAAATATTAATCTTGGTATAATTTAGTCAAGCACTTTTCATTTACATGACCTAAATGATGATGCCATATTTGAGTGTGGTATAAGTCATGTGAAGTATTTTTTTTATCAATTTCCATTACTTGGTTTATATAATCCAACACATAATGATCCATATTTAAATGTGCCTTACCATAAACAATCCTATCTTTATAAAAGAATCAACATTCATTTCTAAACTTGAAAATAAATCCATCAGTAGAAAGTTTGGATACAAATATAATGTTTTTGGTAATTTAAGGAACATAATAACAACCCTTTAAATCCAATATCATTCCATCCTACAATGTGAGGTGATAGTCCCCAATAGATACAACATCAAGTTTAGATCTGTTTGCTACTCATAGATTTACCTCCCCTTGACCAATTTTTCTGAAACTACTTGGTTCTTTTATTTGAATACATATATGATCACCAAAAGATATATATAATACACAATTTGTAGAAACATATAAATTCCACTCAATAACAAATGAACCTGAAGCTATCCTTTTATTCTTTGGATGAGTGCAGTTTTTCTTCTAGTGGCCCTTATTACCACATGTGAAATAGACAACATCCTATTCCCTTGATTTTACCTTGATCTTACTCTTCTTGGAAGGATGATAAGAAGCTTTTGAATTAGAGATCTTTTCTTTCCCTTTCTGTATATTCACCATAAGGATGAAAGAATGTTTTCAATTCATATCTTTATCTACTTGGATAAGGAGAGTAATAAGATCTATCAGATACTTATCAATGTTTTTCATATTAAAATTTACAACAAAGATAGAGAATATAAGAGGGAGTGATACAAGAATAAGATTGGTGTCCAGTTCTTTAAGGAGTTTAAACCTTAAAACTTCTAGGTGCTCAATGTAGCCAATGAGATTAACTACATAAGGCCCAACTAGTGCACCCTCCATAATATTAATCTGAAAGAGTGCTTTGGAAATCTCAAACCATTCTTTTCTAGATATCTCCTAGTATAAACCTCTATGGTGCTCAAGCATGCTATAAAAATCAATGTTTTTGTGAGACTTCACGAGTTTACTAGACATATATAAAATCATCAAACATTGAAGATCGACAATGTCACTCAAATGTTTTTTTATAGACAAGGAACTCTTCATCACTCAACTCCTTGGTAGGTAGATCAAGATTTGGGGATTATAGCATGTAATATTTCAATTCATGGAATAAAACAACCCAAAGGCATCTAAACCCCTCATGGAAGTTACTACCCATGAGGAGGTTATCTTTCTCTAATATTTGTCATAGATATAGTGTGGATGATGAGATTAACATTTCATCTTAAAATTAAATATTATACTATTAGTAATTTTTCTGGATTACAAATTATTTGATAAATAATAAATAAATTTATTTTTTATAAAATCTCCTACCATTTTATCAAGTCCCAATACCCCTCACCATTGAACTCAAAATTTCTAGTTTCTAGGGAATTATAGTGGTAAGAATCCATATTACCATTAAAATGACCCCAAAAAGAGTTGGTAAAGATACTTGAAGGTATTTAAATAGGAAAGTATTTTCTAACTATGGGCTTGTAGAACCTTGATCTATTGAGTGGACCCCCTATCCTAAAATATTGACTTGGATTTCCTCAACACTTTCCTCCAAGTTACATCAAGTCCAGAGAGGGCCACTTCTCTTGATGTAAGATGGTTAAGTCAACCCATAACCATCATAAAAACTCCATGTTAAAAGTAAGTGTCCTAATAAGGGTTAGTCAAACACTTAGTTCTAAGGATTTAATTCCTAATCAAGTAATTGAAGGTGAAGTCTGAATTAATATTTAATTAAGGGATTTTAATTTATTACACATAAATTTTATCTTGTTTTATCCATTACACATCTTGTTAATATTAAGTGGATGTTACTTAATTAATTAACCATTCCAGATAAAACATTTATTCATAATACATTTATTTAAATTCAATATTTTCATATTAATTAATTAATTTATGTGGTCATGGTCTTCTATCCATAAAAATTAAATAATGCATAGAAATAAATAAATAAATAATTAAATTACCTATTCACAAGCTTTATCTAATAGTTGACTTAATGAGCGGACATTAAATAAACCTACAACCTAGGGGAAATAACTCATATTGTCGGTCTTGGCATAAGTAAAAATATTCCACATGTACACCTATGTAACACCTGAGTTGGAATCATTATGGTTCTGTCTTGAGCTGCCTCCACACACCTTAGGAAACTCCTTTAATTACAAGTATTTAAAACCCACACATAGGTGAGGGAAGAAAATAATTGGTTAAAGGATGATTACATAAATATCCTCATACATACTTCTCCTACATAGTAATGGAGGGAGGGATGACTTTTAAGCCATTAAATTAAATTTAATAATAAATAATTTCAAACCCATGTAATAAATAAAATTAAATAAATTCCAACACATACACTAGTCTTGGTCATCTCATAAACAATCATACATGCAACGTATATTAAAAATTAAATAGATAAAAATCATTTCTTTATCTATTATTTATTATTAATATAAACATGATTAAATTAATTAATTAATTAATTAATTAAATATATTTTAATTTCCATCTGAATTCATTTAGAGATAACCATAATTAAGGTATTAATGGAAAATAACTGTAGAAATAATAGTTACTAATTTATTATAATAAATTTATCGAGCATATAAAATTATTAAAAAACCTTATTAAATTGCCAAAAAATTAAAGTTCCAATCAAATCAATAAGGTTTAACTACTGCAATTGTAAATTTAATGTAATTTAATTCTATCAATAATTGGGAGACTACATGACATGTACTATCTAGCTACATGCTATGTACCAATTTTGATGTGTATCCAGGTCACATGCTTGGGGCTTCAGTGTGTTGACTTGGCTAGACTACATGACATGTACATTCCAACTACACGCCATGTATCTACTTTCCATGTGCCCGAGATAATTTCCTAGGTCTTCAACATGTATCTTGGTAAGATTACATGGCGTGTATAGGCCAAATACATGTCATGTTTTCCAAATGCATCATGCTCATGAAACCTATTGAAAGAATCTACATGTTCTTGGGTGAGAGACTACAAGACATGTTCTATTAGCTACACATTGTGTATATCTAATTCCATGTGTCCAGATAACATGAACGAGGACTCGACATTTATCTCGGATGCGGTAATTGATAAAATACACACCGTGTACACTACATACACGTCATGTATATCATAAATGCTCCAGGTTGTCAGTATCACATGGTTTGACCATGTATAATGACCACATGAATTGTATGATTTACTCCACTAACTTGTGTAGACTACATAGTGTGTATGCCATATACATGCCTTGTAATCTGACAACCATGTGTCAAGTTGGTCAATCAACACACAGATTACACTACGTGTAATAATTACATGGCATGACATGTATCTTGCAACATGTCCATGTGCAGTGTACTAGGGTACACAATGTGTACTCCGACTAAACATCATGTAACCTTGGCTTACCGGTCAACAATTTGGTAGTTCCCAATGGAATGTCTGTTCATTATTCATTATTTATTATAACTTTAGAAAAATTAAACACTTATTGAACTTGATTAATATGTTAATAACATGTTAATTTAAAATATATTAAATAATGAATAATATGAAATGAAAATGTAACCAAAATTTCATATGGATCAATGATAAAATAAATAATTATAAATTTAAACATGACTGACCAGATACCACTTTTTAGTTTCATACACAATGAAAGTACCAATAGTGGGTGATATATTAAAATTTATTTTAATATTGAGTTTCTTAAAACCCCAAGTGAGGATCTTTCATGTCAAATTTATAATTAATTTATTTGATATCAGAAGAAACAAATACCTTATCTTAGGATATTTCTTTGATGTGGCTGTTGATCATCTAAAAAGACCATTTCAGATTACCTTTGTTGTGTTGTAAGGATCAAAGATTAGAATACCTCTAGCGATGATCCACATGTGCTCCTTTGATATCTAACTAATGCCAATCTACATCAGGTAATAACACGATTAATAAATTGTCTTGTATTTTTGGTGTTGATCCCTCATCCTTCAATCTTAAAGGAACATCTCTTGAATTTCTCATTCTTGAGAGGGAGAGGGAAGTAGGAGTCAAGAGTGAATTCGTTGTGTGCGAGAATTCTCCAGTTTTGATTTTGGATTTCATATACAGTAAACATAATGGTATATTTATAGAGATAGGTTTTATGTTAAAATAATTATTTAATTTCATGATATCCCTTAAATAATATAATAACCCTTAATAAACCCCATTAAACATAATAATAATAATAATATTTTTTATGGTGCGTGCCAACTTGCACAATCAAAAATATTATTTAATCAACATGTTAATTAATATGTATCACCAGACACAGTCATGGTCTGTTTGAACTACTTTAGAATTTATTGAACACCTGAATAAATACTTAATTTAAATATTTCATTCATCAATAGATATTTATAATCGATAAAACATGAATAAAGTTATCCCTTAGTCTTGAGAATAATATTTATTCAATTAATTAAATTCAAATATAATTTAATCAAGATCATTAAAAACACTTAGTGTGTGACCCTCTATGATTATTTCTCATTGGAATTAATATAGATTAACCAAAGTCCAAGATTAGTGTCTTTCAATGGGTTAAGGTACCCAATAGAAAAATCTTAATTTCATAATAATGAAAACCACATACAAATTCTCACTATATAATATAATCCCTTTATCACAATATCTTATCAAGAAGGTTTCATATCTTTGACACCAATCTATATGCTTGATATGTATTTATTTGAATATATGAAATAAATGGGTCATTTCACCATGGACATATATTTTAATGAAATGGTTCTATTACAATAAAAGGTCCATGATATCAAATTCCATAAAGTGGAAGGGTAAAATCCTTCTTCGACTTATCCATTATTGACATGTCATTCATGACACACCCAATGTGACCTACCTCATCATGAACATATGGAATCACAATTTTCATAAGAAAATATAAGTGTGTGAGTAATGAAATTCATTAATGATAATAATAAATTCTAAGGACCATTACACATGCTCGCAAATAGGAATATTTGATGAAACCAAAACATATAGAATTCCTACCAGCAGGTTTTTTCTCATAATCTCTAATCTTAAAGATTACCAAGTGTGAAATTCACAAGAAGAAGCCTAATCTTATTACAAGAACCTAAACTTAATAGTCTATATACTATGTGTCCCATTATAGTACAATATCCAACCAAAAAACTATATTTAAGAATATCATCATAACACTTTAAGGTTCTCATCATAGTATGGAGCTGCTATGACCTTATCAATGCGACATATACTCTAGGACATTATTACATTAGATTCATGCAGAATAGTGAAAAATATATAACATGAATTTTTATTAATATTCAACACATTGAATATACATGTAATCAAAGTACAAATATTTGGTCCTAGGACACTAACTCTAACAATTTTAACATGAATTATTTGGTTCATAGTGAAACATTACTCTCCTGATATTAAAATTATATCTCAACTGGTATTTCTTTCCTCATAATAAATATAGCCTTTGAAAATTCCATATGAATCACAAATGATTTTATGATATATAAGATTTTAATAACAACATGATCTTTGAATCATTCAATCCTTCATTATTCTTGAAAATTCCTAAAAATCATTTTTCTTATTCACAATTCACTTTATTTTGATAATCTTCTTGAATTTAATACACCTTGAGTGTTTTAGATGTTTAGGAACTTAAGAGATAAATTCCAACATCATCACAATAATTTTTGGATTTATTTATAAAAATAAATTCACTTTTTAGCTCAAGGAATAACTCACTATCCATGAAATTTCATCATTAATATTCATCTTAATTTATGATTGAATCAAAAATAATTTTGTGATGTTTTGATCCATAAAGAATGGATGATCAACTTTTCATGTAGTAAAATTCTCAAAATTTGGTTTAAGTGTTAACCTTATGAACCCTATAGATGAACCTTACAGAACTTACTTGTCTCTAAAAATTAAACCTAAGATGGTTTTTCTCAACCTTATATGACTTTGTCTCAAACTTATGAGGAAATGTCCCAAACTTATGAGGACATGTCTGAAACTTACGACATGGTTGTCCTAACCATATGGGATTTTTTCCTAAACTATAAAACCTCTGGTTGTCCCAACCTTTTAGGGTGTATTTATAAACCTTACAAGAAGCTTGGATAAACTTTATAAATTTTTTTCCCAAACGTACATGAGATAGACTCAACCTTATGAGGTAAAAACAAAGGCTCATCCGCTTTTCTAGATTTTATTCAAATCAATCTAGGACTTCTATCATGTAACTCCAGACCTACTCAACCTTTATTAAAGTGTTGTATAACAATGATTTCGATAAAAAACATGAATATTAACACTTTTATAGTCTCTTAATAACTTAAGTTATCTTTATTACTTATATATTTCTTCTTCCAAATCACATACCAACTATTATAGATAACACTCCATAACCTTGGTACTTGTATTTGATATTATAGTCATATTTATAATAGTCAGATGTAAGGGATTCATGAATCTATTTATACGTGATATTCAAGAAGCTCTATCCTCTTTACTCTTCATATAACACCAACACATATTTAAAACCTTTTCACACAAAAATAAAAACCCTTATTGAAAAAAATATAACCAAACACATGGGAACAACACTAATGGAACAATGGATATAAAATATCCCTAGATATTGATATTCAATAGGAAATTATTTTAGAATCAGGGCTGAATCACTTCTCTGTAGCTTTATTATTTAATTTACTTTAAGTATACTCTTTTTGGTACATATATCCTTAAATATCTTTTCATACTTTATGATTTTTTTGAGAGATTAAAGGAGGGTGATATTGATTTCCTGTCTCTAAAAATTCTCTAAGATTTACCTTTAAATTTCCTCTTTATGCATCTTTCTTGATTGGATTATCCTAGATGGGAATGGAAGTGTAAGATCCTTCTTCTCCCTTCGTTTTTTTAGTAAGGGCGTCTCTTCTCTATTTTTATTTATTGTAGAATTATCTTCCTCCTTTGCTTATTCTTCTTACCTGGGATAGTTCTGAGGTTTTAATCTAGATTTTTTAGATTCTCCATATTCAATGATGGGTTGGATTTCTTGGGCTCAAGTGAGGATATGGGATGGATATATTTACCACTTCTAGTGCTCACCAATTTCACATTACCCTTATGGTTAGGAATTAGTTGATTCGAAACTTTACTAGGTTTTTAAATAAGATTTGAATAAGGTTTCAAATTTGGTTCATCAACTACTACACTTAATTCCAAAACTCATAAAACTTTGATCATTTTTATTAATACATTGGGAGTTTTGAATGGGTTGTTTAAAATGTTTCTTTTACTAGAAGGTGGTGGTTAATAAGTTGGTTGGTTATAAGGCTATTTAAATAGTTGTTGGAAAGGTGGGGATTTCTGGTATTTCTACTAGTAAGGTGGTATGGTTTGAGTTTATTGGTTTCCAAATATATATTAGACTTGGGAATTATCTTTCCATCCTTGAGAAGGTTACTGAAATTGTCTTTGTTAGTATACTACTATATAGTTTTCAACTCCCTATAACTCAACACACTGATCAATATAATGATTATGGGAAGAGAACATGCCACAAACCTTGACTGGTTCTTGTTGTCTACTTGACTATTTTAAGTTCATTTTCCTAACCAAGGTGGTTAGTTCCTTGATCTTGGATTTTAATAAAGGATATAATTCATAAGATCTTACCACCTATAGTCCTCTATTACGAACACCTCTTATTCCAAACTATTAGGAATTCCGGGCTATCTTCTATATAACAATCCACTCGACTCTATTAGTGATTTGTCTATGAGAGATCCTCCTGAGGATACATCTAGTAAAATCCTATCACTATCAATTAATTCTTGATATAAAAAGATTATGAAGTTATTCTTTTTAATGTATTGATGTGGGAAACTTGCAAAAAGTTTCTTGAAACTATCCCAATACTCATAAATACTCTATCATGGTAATTTTTTGTTGGAAATATCCTTTATAAATGATGTGATTCTAGAAGTGGGGGAGAATGTATTTATGAAACTGCTCTATATATCACCCTATTCATTGACCACTCATGGTTGAAAAATGTACAACCACTCATTTAATTCTCCTTCCTATGAGAATGGGAAATCTCTCCACTTCACTTAATCCCTTGACAGTCCCTTAGGTTTGAGTATTGAGTAGACCTGTATGACCTCCTTTATGTGCTTATTAAGGTCCTAACTTATAAGACCATGAAATCTTGATGACAATTATATGAGTTTAATTTATAATTAGAAATATGTTTTTAAATCAATAATGTAAATTTGTATATTTTTATTAATGAAATGAAGTTCACAAAGGCATAGTGGAATTTTTTAGGGTTTCCTACCATGGAGAGTGGATCATAGTGAATATTTAAAGTTTCAATGGAGTTTGTTATGGAAATTTATTCAAATTTATTTTGTAAGTTTAGTTTTCTAAGTTTTTTTATAAAGTTATATATTTTTTAGGTACAATAAATAAAAAAATTTCAATGTTAGATATGCTCATAAAATTTTAGAGTTATTAATTTCAACACCACCTACCCAAAAACAGTTCCAATTTTTTACATACCTATCATGGGATGGTGAAAAAATATTTTAAATTCATAAGTTTATATGTAGCATGGTGGAAACCTAAGTTTGACTCTAGAGAGGGGTGCTCAAAATCTATTGTCACTTTTTTAGTCAGTAAAAATGGGAGTGATTTTTTTTGTTTTGTTTTTAGATATTTTAGAAGTAATTGAAATAATATATTGAAATCAAGAGAATTGGAGTGATGGGATAAATTTTATATATATGAATATAATTATATCATAGTATTTAAATAGTTATCTCTTATTCTTATTATCTAAAAAAATGAGAGGTTACAAAATCACTTCACCCATCACCCTTGGCTGAATAAATGTGGTAGTGATTAACTTAGAAGAAAATATCTTCTTAGTTTATCCTAATTTCTATGTGTGTAAAGTGGTATAATATTTCAATCCTAGTTAACTCAAGAAATACCCAATCTAGTTTTTTATTTCTTGAGACACTTAAGAGTGTTACACTACCCTTACACATATGAAAAAAATCACCAAGAACTTTCTAGTCAACTTTTTCTATTTCATTATATATAGACTAAACTGAGTGGAGGGAGATAATTGATCATAAAACAAGTTAGCACTCTATGTACATATTTAATATCTCAAAAAAACCCATTTAAAATGTTAACTACCACTAAATACCAAAAATAATTAGGAAAAGAGGGAGTTTATTTATTAAAATACATAAAATCAAGTATTAAACTGAATATACTTCCTTTACATGATCACCCAATGATTTTACCCCACCATGTGAAGGATAAGAGTGGTGAAAGGAGAAGAAGGAGGCATTATAGGGAAGAACATAACATATAATAAAACTTAAAACTTTTAAAAATAGTAACAATTTTCCATAGAGATAAAAAGTATCTTTGAGATCCACATTCCTTATTATCCTTCCTTAATACTTATTAATTATTCTTTTTATCCTTATTTAGTTAGGTAAATCTTTTTAAAATCATTACTTCCTTGAATTACTTTTCCTCTTTCCTTTTCCCACATGGTCTTTCTTAGCAATCATGATTCCATTCTCTATAAAATACACTAATTCAATATTAATTATTTTAATTGGATCATCAATAATCTATTAGGATTTAAAATATTCTTTATGATCCATGTAGTATACCATAATTGGATTTCATGCATGTTGGTGTCACCATAAAACTTTAAGTTGCAACATTGATGACCCTCATGAACTCTCCCTTCAACTATTCCACTTCTACTATATTTTTTAAATGAATGAATTGTATTTAGATATATAATTACTCATACATAGATCTAAAATGACTCATATGTAGCATTGTAAATGACTCATATGTAGAGTAACAACTCATAGACAATATTGGAAATGACTCGTATGCAACATTATAAATGATTCATATGCATAATTAGAAATGAATCGTGTGTAGAGACCCTTTTACATATTTCTATTCTATATATGTAACCAAGATAATTTTTTTCAAGACATAAAAAAAGAAAAATCAAAATCTATCTTTTCATTGTTTTTATTGAAATCAATTAATTTCAAAATTTATTCATTTTAATAAATATTTACAAAATCAAATGAATTGGAACTTTAATTACAAAATTACTTAAAAATAATTAAGTTAATAAATATGAGGGAATAAAATGAATTGAACATTAAAAAATATAATGAATTTATTGACTCTGTTAATACTTTATTACATTTTTATTTTCTCATAATGTATTTTGTTCAAAATAAACTCTAGCTAGTTTTTGTTTTGAACTAGGATTCTTCAAATACTTTTTGGATAGGTTCTTTAGCCTAGTGAACTGTGTACATGATCCAAATTATATCCAATATATTTTATAATATTAAAGTTTTAATGTGTTCAACCAGTCATAAAAAACTTGGATATGAATTATTCAGAATATTTTAACCATATAAAACACCCAATTATAAGTGTTATTTATTTTATTATATCCAATAAATTAAATTTCTCCCATTTTGAAAGATTTTTAGAACTTGATGAACTATTCTAGTTACAAGTCTATATCTTATATATTGAGTTTGGGAATCCTTGTTCCTGATAGCCTTGAAAACCTATTCAGGGCTAGAAATTATTCCATTCCTATTTCCTCAATCTTTTTAAATTTGTTAAAAAGACCATAAACTTGAACCTTTAGCCATATCTCTTTTATAATGATCATATCTTGATATATATTCTTATAATCCTATAAAATTTCTTTATATTCTTTGATCATGTTTAGAATATGGTTCAAAACATTCTTGAATATCCGATCAACCTCACTTTTTTTGGATCAAATTTAAACTGTTGTGGTTTTGTTCCTTGAAATATTTTAAGTCCTTTGAAAATATTTCTATATTTCCTCTATTATATTATGATATTTATCTTGATCATCATATATAATTTTTTAGTCAAGTTATTTTTTAATTTTTTGTTAATAAATTTTTTATGAACTTTTTACTGATCAAGTTCTTCTTATACTTGGTCAACCACATTTTTTGAACTGATCTTCTCTTTTACTTTATAGATACCTTATGTTTCCATCTTTGTTCTTTAAAGACTTACCGTTTATCATATTTTATAAAAATTTTGTGTGATAAAAATCATTAAATATGACTTTTATCTTTAATATTACAATCTAAATATATTTTTGTCTCACTTTCTTTTTTCTAGGATTTTTACTTAAAAAACCCATGATCTCTGATTATTCACCCTTACTTGATAAATATCCTTTCTTATGAAGGGAATAATTTATAGAATTTATACTATTTTCTATATTATGTCACTCATTTACTATATATATATGAATTTTACCACATAACAATTATTAATGCAAACTAGATATCACCTTGATCTTCTATATTTTTTCATTATACTTGAAAGAGTCAAAATATCATGTTAGTGAATATATAATGAAATTTTATTTTACTTAATATTTTCTATATTAAATTTATAGTATGATAATTCATTCCTCTATCACAGTAATCATTCTTGAGTAAACTATTTTAATTTTATTTTAATTAAATTCTTTATGTGATAACTATTTATCTTTACAGAGAGAGGTTTTCCCAAGAAAAGATCATTAGACCCAATTCATTTAAGTACTTCTAGTAATTATCCTCCAGGAATAGGATAATTATTCTCTACCACATTAAAACATCCACTCCAATATATACTGACACTTTTATCATGCATATTATTTATCTTTAAGACAAATCCCCATGCTGAGTTTGATGCATCCACTTTTAAGATAAGTTGATCTTCATTCCCATCTATATACTCCCATTTTAGGAGGTTCTAAGTTTTTTTCTCTAGAATTACAATATTTTTCAAATATTTTTCTATCTAATTATAAGGTATCTTACTAGAAACCTTACTCTAGATTAAAGATGAAATATTTTATAAATCTTTGATATAGGTTCTTATATAAATTAATATTATAAGAAACACATGTACCTTCTCACAATCTGTAATATCATTGGATAAAGTTTCTCGTTTCTATATAATATGTGGTTGAATATATCCTCTATAACTATGGATCTTTAATAACATGAATTCTATCTTAGGCTACATCCAAATGATCTTTCTTTCTAAAGGGATCATCCCTTCTTTTTTGAACACCTCAACTACCTGCTATATGTACTTGCTATTTTTTTATAGTCTTACTAAATATCAGTAAATTATCAATGTAGATTACCATGAAATATTTTAATCTAAAAAATTCATTATCTATTCTCCTTTGGAATATTCCTAGTGTATTTTTGTGTTCAAATGGCATAAATAATCATACAAAAAACTTGATTGGTGTTGTGAAATCTATCAATGTAATTGCTTCCTCTTTGATATTAATCCATTAATATCTTTACTTAAGATTAAACTTAGAATATACCACTAGTCTTTCATTCTAAATCTTGATCCTTAAATACTCCCAATTAGGAAGATTGAATCCATCATCCTATGTGGCATTATTAATATTACGATAGTGAATAACCATTCTCGATTTCCCATGTTGTTTCTTAGAATAATTCATTACTATGAGTGTCACAATCCTGTGAGGAATTTCACTATACATGATTAATACAAGATTGATTAATTCTAAAACATGTTTCTCAAACTCCTTAATAATCCCATCTTAATGGAAAATTCCTTTTATTTTGTTCACTATATTGGGATCATTAAGGGTAATTGTAGTTTCTATCATTGAATTATATAAAAATTTAGAGGAGTTTCAGATCAATTTTCTAACTTTTAATCCAAAAATTTATTTTCATTGATTAATATTTTTGTGGCATTATTTATCTTCACCTGGATAGTCTTCCAATCAGATGGTAGAAATTTGTTTTTATAGAACCATTTTGGTTTTCACTAAATAATTTGGAATAAAATAATTATCAAAGATAATTAATTATAAAAATATCATCACTGGATGATATCTTATAAGGAATCATTTTCCAATCAATAAATCATTTGAAAATTAAGGAATAAAGAAAATAAATCTATTTATAAATATTCTCCCATGTAGTTCAATATAAAAATTATTTTCTAATTCTTGAATCACTACTTATTAACTACTGTAAATTACCACTCTATAAATTATTAGTTTACTCTTGAAATTCAAATTATCATGGAAGAGAAGGTATAAATCATATCTACTAGGGTAGTACATGTAGTTCCAATAATACATAGATCCACCAATGTATCCCGCTACCCTATATTTTCATTGAGTAATAGATATCCTATATATCCTACATGAGATTTTTTATCCTCATAAATGGGTATTTGTGATGTATTTTTCCTTATTACTTTTTTGTATACTGAAGATCTATGTGCTTATACTGAAGTAAATTTATATTTTCCTACTAAGATCCCTTTATTTTCCAAAGGGTTTTATAATATTTTTGATTTGGGATCCTCTATATTTAAATCCATTATTCTTATTCTTGATATTTTTGACTTTAAAACATATCCTTATCCTATCTTGAAGATTACAAGTCTATTTCAAACATGTCTAATCACATCTAGAAAAATTTTCGTTTGACTTATTTCTTCTAATGGATTCAATAAAACCCACTCTATTTTATATTAGCTTCTTAAGGTTTATCACTTGTGGATTTATCACTCTAATTGATGTTCCTTCATCCTGGAAAAGATACATAAATCTCTCCACACCTTTTCTTAAATATAATCTCCTAGTATTATAGAATTTTAGGTAAATATGAGTAATTACTCTGACACATATTATATCATGTGGACATACCAATGTCTTCTTCTAGCTCCTCATATTGATATTTACTTATAGAGTTATGATACTAATTTTATCCATAAGCACTACACGCAATAGTCTCACCATCACAGATTCTACTCTTATATGAAAATTTGGTCGTGCTCATCCTAATAATGCATTAGATAAATTGGATAAGTTTACATCCACTACTTCAATTAATATTGGTAGATATTATCCCTTTCTAATAAGAGTATATAAACCAATATGAATTACTCTAAGATATAAATACATGAAATTATTATGAATATCCTTATTAAACCATTCCTATTTTATCTATGGCATTGTAAATAACCCCCTTTATTTTATAGACTTCAAATATCTCTTCATCCTTAAATATTTTTTCCATTTCTTGATATAGTACCCAAAATTTTTTGGTATACCTCATACCAATTAACTATAGGAATATTCCATTATTGAAAATATATTTCTTGAGAAGGGATTTCATTTTTTGAATAATAAACTAGACCACCTTCCATATCTTCTTGTTTTATTATCTCTAAAGATTCTTTTGGTGTACTAGAACTTTCTCGAATTATTTAAATTTGAAGTTGACTGAAATTTGTATTGATATTTATATCTTACTCATTTGAGATAAATTATTACTCCTTTGAATATTAAAAATATAAATAATATAAAATCTCATGATCTGAGTCTATATCTTCTCCTTAGATAGGCTCATACAATATCTATGTGGTACTTCTATTAATATTTCTATAAGACCACCTATTCTTCTATCTACATCTAGCTAA
This sequence comes from Viscum album, assembly GCA_963277665.1. Classification (NCBI taxonomy): domain Eukaryota; kingdom Viridiplantae; phylum Streptophyta; class Magnoliopsida; order Santalales; family Viscaceae; genus Viscum; species Viscum album. The sequence goes on from OY728135.1 coordinate 1,184,050,687, forward strand.
TTGTTATCTTTATGAACTATGTTTCCAAAAAACCAACAAAAATCACAACTAGATAGATATTTGATTTAGTTAATATGGGATACTTCCCATACTTTTACTTAAAATTTTCCCTTATACCCTTTTAGATTATATTTGATCGAAGCTATCTCTTATAATTTTTTGTCTTCCTACCTAAAAATATACATGATGATCTTATTTTACCAAATAATTTCAAGAATTTCATATGTGATTTATTTCAATAATTATTTCAATCATGGAATTGTGTTCTAAATGAACTTTTTATTTGTTTACAAAGATCATTATTTATTGGACCATACCCATATCTTCTTGAAACACCATCAACCTTTGAGCCACATGATAAAATCATATATGGAATATTTATTACTTCATAAAAGATATGAATATACATATAATATAGTCTTATTACTTACTTTATGTTTTCTAATCAAACTTTCAAAGTAACTTTAAAATATTCCCTTTGAGAAATTTGAGTCTTCAGGGTTTGTTAAACTACTTTATTCTAACTACTTGGAATCTTATAGATAAAGAAATATAATGTATATGATTAATCTTTTGGCCCAAGAAGATAATACCAATGATAAAACTCATAATTATATTCTTTAAAATAAAACATTTCAAATATTTGGATATTTGTTAAATTTGTTCTAGATTTTCTACTAATTCTCCATCCCAATCAACTAGTGAATTTATAGTTAATTTTTGTTTGAGGAAATTAGATACTTCTAGTATAACCTTGATTGATAAAGAGACATACTCCTAGATACCCATTCTAGATTCTATGTGTCTTAACAACATATACTAAAATTACCCCACATTAACCCTAAGGTTTCTTATATAAAATTTAGTTAACTATCTATGGTGTATGATAATAAAAAAACTGATAGGATATAACATCAAGGGTCTATAACCCATTCATCTATAGATACTCTGGGATCATTTTCACAATCTAGATTAAACATTGTACTATGTTATGACACCCATTCTAGATGTGTCATCCTAGGTTTATATATCTCTTGAGTATATTTAGGATAAGAGGGATTTTCTACTTGATTTATATTCTGAAACAAAACTTTGAATGATCCTCTTTATCATTAATAAGGAGTTGGTTTTTGGGAGATCACCTACCATGTTGGCCTGGATTCCCAAGGTTTTACATCAATACCTTTAGTGGGATGTGAAATTTCTTATTTCTACTTATTTTTCTCATCAATTAAATATTGTAGGGATTCTAGTTATTGATATTTTAATTTAGGTATTTGGATACATGTCCTTTATCCTCAAGATCCCATTTTTTAGGATCGATAATATCATTAACTTGTTTATGGTACTTTCGATACTCCAAGTAATACTCAAAACCTATTCTTGAAACTCTTGAGTTTCTAATATTAAATTCCATGTATAATATTATGTAGTATATAATCCTAATATAATTTCTATTTTTGAATATATCTATGTATTTATATAGAGACAATGACTCCTAGATGATTGTAATCTTCTCTTGAAGCTTTCCCTTCAAGCCTCTTCCAAATATCTCAAATATTTATCCCAACACAAGATCTTCTTCCAAACATGATGTATTTACATTTATATGGAAATTATATCATAATCACCATCTATATATCCTAGGTTTATTTCTAGGTTTTTGATAGACCAATTAGATTTTTGAAGATGATATTCAATTCAGCAAATTTATACCTTCGACACTTAATATTTCTCGTGATTCTACTAGGATTTATGACCTAACTCGATCAATTCAGGATAATTTTAATAAGATAATCTAGATTTCAGTACCTAAATATTAATTTTTATATGAAATTTAAATTTATTTTTTCATAATACCTTAGTCTTTCTACTAAACATGCTTTATTTGAGTATAAATATTTAACCATGGAATTTAAAGTAGTGTATAGCTAGATTCACTGAAGAAATTCTATAGTTGGATTCCTTGTATTCCTCTCTATTCTCTAATACCACTATTTAATGAATATATAATGAGGAATATGGGAATTATACGTAAGTAATTTAGAAAGGATGTAATAATTATTGTAATCAAGGAATCACACCTATATCCCAAGAAAGATAAAGGGGATACTTGTTATTGAATTGAAGGATCACTCTTGGAAATCCCTTCACACAAAGAGCTTGAATAATATAGAGACTCTAGAGATAAAATACCTAAAATTACACTAATGTATATTACTAATTCATCAATCTAAACAATGGGTTAGAGGACCCATTATATAGGCCTCAAGGAATATACTTCTTAAGAACTTGACTCACGTTTCCACTATAAGACTCGATATAAATTAGAATAATACAGTGAAAACTTATGACAAATTTAAAAGAAAAAGACAAAAGTAAAAGCATTAAGATAACAGTGGAACAAAAAACTATATATTTTTTAACAAATACCACAAACATAAAGTAAAAACAAGTTAACTGACATGTATTATTTTATTCGATCACCCCTCCTGGATATGACACATGTATGGATTGGTGCCTAGAATCCCTCCGAATTGCAAAAAGAATTAATCATGTCATCAAAAAAGTCATAATTATATAACTTATTCATCTTAATAAATTCATTTATGGCATAATTAATTTTATCTATGATAATAAATATATCTTATTTATTTCAATTCCATGCCTTAACATATTCAAGGATCATGTTTTCTTCCAACATGAAGTTTTTAGATGTTCCATATCTTCTTTATACATATATATTGAATTAGTAGAGACTAGAAGAGTAAATACTACAAAAAACATGAATTTTTTTATTGATTTAGATTCAATTAGATAGATACTCCATGCCATCTAGATTCACTCATAATAGATCAGGTTCAAATTAAACTCTATCTAGTCTTCATTAATGAACAAGGATTCTTTAAATGCTTTCTAGATAGTTCCTTTAGTTCAATGACTTGGGTATAGGCTCTATAGTATAACCAATATTTTTTTAATATGATAGTTTTAATATGTGAAACCTACTAGTAAACTTGGATATGCATTATTCAGAACCATTTCACCATTTGTGGTACCCAATTGCATGTGAAATTCATTTTCTTAAATCCTAGAAATTAAACTACTTCCATTCTAAAATCTTTTTGAAACTTGATGAAATATTCTAGTTATAAGGATATATATGGTATATGTTATTTTTAAATCCCTATTCAAAATATCCCCCAAAACCTATTTAGGACTAGAAATTTATCTCAACCTATTTCCTAGATCTTTCTACCAAGAAGACAAGAAAATTGAATTTTTAAAATGATATCTTGGATAATGATCATATCCAAATATGTATTCGTATAATAATCTATAATTTCTTTTAATTATTTGAGAATGTATCGATAATTATTACGAGCTTCCCCAAATATTAGATAATCCTTATATTTTTTGATCAAATTATAAACAAATATGTTTTTATTCATAGAAATATTTGGAATCATTTGAAAATATTTACAAATTCTATTCCCTAGATTAAGGTATTTATCTAGATATTAATCCATACATTATTAATCAAGTTCTTTCTAATTTTTTTTGTTTATAATGTGAATTATAAACCTTATGCTTCTCAAGTTATTCTTCTACTTAGTTGGATCAATTGTTAGAAACAGTTTTATTTTTTCCTTTAGAGACACCTTATTTTTCTATCTTAAAGTTTCTTAAAGACATATTAGTTTTAATATTTTCTACACATTGAGTGATGTAATAGAATTTTTGACCATATTAAGATCATTAAATATGAATTTCATCTTTAAAATTTTCATCTAGATAATTTTTTACTACACCTCTTGGTTTTTTAACCTTTCTACTTGAAGAACTCATTCCCTTTGATCACCCTTACTAAATAAAGATCCTTTATCCTTAAAAATATTCTTATCTAGAATTGATTATCTTTTCTAGATTCTATAATTTATTTCCTTCCACTATCAATTAAAACTTAACATTACCTTGATCTTTTATTTTATTCTATTTCACCTATAAGAGTTAAAATTGTGTGTTAGTTTACCTGGAATGACATTATATTTTCCTTTAATATATTCCATATTAAAGTTATAGTTTTGTAGTTTATTCCTACATATCACTAAACATGTATGGTTAAACCATTTAAATTTTATTTTCATGACATTATCTATAAAATAATGATCCATCCTTATAGTGAAATGTTTTCTCAAGAAAAGTTAATTAACATAAATTACTTTAATGAATATAAGAAATTATCATTCATAGAAAATATAAATTTTCTTTATCCCATTTAAACACCCACTCTGATATTAGAAAATACATTCATCATGTAAATATACATCCCTATTCTCTTTCCAATTCATATATTTCTAAGATAATATGATCTTTATTCCCATTTAAATACTCTAATTTTGGAAGGCTCTAATCTTTTTTTCTTTAGAATTATGATTACATCAGAGTCATATTATTTATAATTTCAGGGTATCTTACTAGAAATATTTATTAGGATTGGTTTTGAAAATTTTTCCCGATCTTTGATGTATGCTCATATATAAATTAATATGGCAATAAACACCTATATTTTCTTAAAATCTATAATCTTATTAAGGAAAGATTCTATATTCTCTAAAATATTCATTTGAATCTTCTCTCTAATAATTATATCATAGGAAATATCTAAATGATATTTATTTATAAAAGGACGATCCCTTATTTTTTAAACACCTCAACTGCCTAATATAATTGATTAATATTATTTTATACATTATTATTAAATAACATCACATAATCAATATACACTACCATGAACTATGATAATACACCAAATTATTTTTCAATTATCCTTTGGAATATTCTTGGTGCATTCTTGAGTCTAAATTGCACGACTTTCCATTAATTTTGTTTACTAGAGTTATGAAAACTATAAATGCTATTGCTTTCTATTTGATCATAATATACTAATACCCTAACTTAAGATCCAACTTAGTATATTCCACTTCCCTTTCATTTATAATCCTTCTCCTTACATCCTCATGATTAGGAAGATTATATCAATATTCCTTCATGTAATTATTGAGATAATGGTAATTAATAACCTTTTTGGATTTTCCATGCTATTTATTTGAATGATTTATTACCATGAATTCCACACTCTTCTGAGGAATTTCACCATGTCAGATTAATCCATGATTGATTAATTATATAATTTGTTTCTCAAAATCTATAATCATTCCATTTGGATAGAATAATCATTTACTTCTGAAATTTATAATAGAATAATTAAGGGTAATTTTTGCTTCTAATATTATCTTCTACCACAATTTGAGAGGGTTTTCTAACCAATTTTATGATAATTAATCACTTATCTTGGTCAATTATTATTCTTCATTTATCCTTATAACTTTTAATCTAACCAATTCTTTCCACTAATCAATATTTTTATGGTATTCTATATCTTAATCTAAATAGTTTTCCACCTGGATGGTAAATACTTTATTTTTTTGGACCATTTAATTTTTTTAAAAGTGGTTAGAATAAAATAATTATTGAGGATAATTACTTTTGAAAATATCACAACTATATGAAATCCTTTAAGGAATTAATTTCCAAAAAAGAAATCATCTAAAAATTATGGAATAAATAAAAACAACTGCTTTGTAAATATTCTCCCATTTAGTTCAATTTGAACATTTTTTTCTTCTTCTTAAATCACTATTATTTCATTATTAGATACTCCATATTTCAATCATGTGGATTCTTTGGTTACTCTTGAAAACCAAATTATTATTCAAGAGATCATTTGTCCAGTATTTACCAGTACAAAAAATGTAGTTCCACAAATGATTAGATTCACTAATGTAGTACACTCACCTATCTTTACACCAAGTAATGAAGATCCAATATACTCTTCATGATATTTTTCATCCTTATATATGGGTATTTAGATTATCCTTTATTCAGTTATTTTTTTGGAAATTGATATTCTAGGTTCTTCTACTAAATTACTTTCATTTTTTCTTACTGAGATCCTCAGATCCTCTTGAGGGTTTCCATTATTTCTAATTTAATATCCTTTATCTTTAAATCCATTCTTCTTAATCTTGATTATTTTGACTTAAGATCATTTTATTCTCCTACTAGAGAGATTATAATTCTATTTTTGATCTGTTTGATCACATTGGGAAGAAGTTTCTTTTGTCTTCTTTCTTCTATTAGATCTAGTGATACCCACCCTCTAGGTCATTCTTTCATATTTGGGTTTAAAACTTTTAGATTCATTTATATAATTTATGTTCCTTATTCCTAGAAAATATTCATAAATATTTTCACACCTCCCCTTATAGAAAATCTCAAAGTATTATAAAACTTTATAAAAATGTGAATAATTACTCTAACACATCTTCTATCGGGTCAACATCCCAATATATTCTTCTAATTATTCATGTTTATATTTACCTCTAGAGTTATGATAATAATTATATACATAAACACTACATGAAATTATGGTATCATGTAATAAATCTAGTTTTTATGATTAGAAACTTTGAAAATTAATGTATATACCCTTATTTTTTACTTATGGTGCTGGTGAAAATATCAGGTGTCCTGGAACCTTAAACTGAGTAAGTAAAATAATATAATTTTTTATCTACATAATAATGATAGTTACTAAAAATAACATTTTATCAATTTAACAGAGTCTTAAATGGAAAAATCAATACATTCATTGGTCCTAGAATGCGAGTTTTACCCTAAGCATGACATGATGATGTGAACTCATGGAAACATTAAAATTAATTAATTAATTAATAAAATTTATTCAATTATTAATTCACCCTTGACCTAACCCCTTCTATTTAAGCCTCTCTTAGGTAATTATCTAGGATTAGTTTCATAATCCAATAAAATTGAGAGATTTGGAAGGTGGGAGAGTTTTCCATGATAGAGATGATTGGTGGATGAAGTTGGGACTGAGGATCAGAGAAGAATGGAACAGGATTATCCACATAATCACCATTATCACATTATTCACTAAAAATGATCCAATACCTAGGTAGGTATTTTTTTGATCATTTTACTTAATTCCATTCAATATTGCAAGCATGAATTGATTATCTAAAACCAAATCTATGTTCACCCTTGGCATGGACCTGTTAATTTATGATTTTTTATTCTGAATTATGAATTTGATAACTATCATTCTTGGAATGATTATCTATCCTATTTGCTTCTTCATTTTCCAACCTGAGATTGATGGTCAAAATGAAAATTACCATCAAGTATTGTTCAATTTTGTATTTTTATGGGTTTATACCACCCACTCTTTACATTTTTTATTATTGATCGTAAATTGGATAATGATTAGACAAATAGTGGGTTTGTTTAAATCATTATCAAACTTGGATCCATGCTTATTTATAGTTTTTATTAATAAAATATGATTATTGTAATGTAGTAGCATCACTTACTATGAAGGAATTCATGGATGATGATGTGTGGATGGGACCTTCCCTATTAAAATGTGTGACACATGGGGATTTCTAATGATGATCATTTTTTCGATGATGGGTGGATGTAATCTATTATCTATCATGACATTAACCTTGGTCTACATGCATGTGATTATTTCATTAGGGCTTATGGAAAATTCGGTAGAAATGATGAAGAATTGGGTAGAAGTGATGGGAATCAATATATTTCTTGACTACATGAAATGTAGTCTAAAAGAACAAACTCCATGTATCCTATGACATGTGATTATATAGTTTTAGGTTGAAGTTAAATATCAAACACTGTGTGGCCTAGAACATACTCCATGTGTCCCTAGCCAACCAAATCAATGTGTAAATGGAATAAATGCCCTAGGAACTCGATAAATCTACATGTGTTAGGTCCAAAAGGCTGAATACCCTGAGAGGGGGGGGTGAATCAGGGTATGAATAATTTAAAATTAACGCCCGTTCTTATCTTGTTTCGCTGTTAAGAAAAACACTCTTCTCTCTCTTTCTTGTTGCATAAAGTAAACAGAAAGTAAAGCATGCACAAGACACAACAATTTTACTTGGTTCACCACAAAGGGCTACGTCCAAGGAGCATACGCCGACAAGTTGTTGTTCGTACCAATTCCACTAAACTTCACTACATGTGGATTACAATGTTCGGGCTAGATCAATTCTATGACCAGGCTCACTGCCTTTACAATGTTTTGGGTCAGCTCACTGCTTCCCCAAGGGTCACTCCCTATTTCTCTCCCTCTGGCTCACTACTGGTGGAGAGGATCACCCTCTTTCTCTTCCTTTGCTCACTGCTCTTGGAAGGAATCCACTCACAGTTTATAGACCTGTAGGTCCCTTCATTTGCATGAATGAATGCATCTTTCTCTGTATGTAGATTCTCTGTTGAAGTACAACTTTCACCCGTAGATGAATATCTCTTTGCACCGAAGGTATCGGGCAAACTTCCAGCTTCCACGTAGCCCGAAAATCACTGCTGGAAATAAACCTTACTTGGCGCGCAAGTCTAACTCGGTGCATAAGTATCAGCACACAAGTCACAACGGGCGCGCAAGTCCTCCTAAGACACTTGCACGACTCAAGCTTCCTCAACTCTAAACCTATGCGAATCACTTCCTTTTACGCCCAATCCAATATTGGCGCGCAACTCCACACGGGCGTGCAACTTCTCACACTGGCGCACAACTTCACTTGCGTGACCCACACACACCACTTGCGCGACCACCACACCTGCGCGACGGGAGCTCTGATTTCTCAAAGTGTTGAACTCCAGTCAGAATTAAGAGGGGTGGTCCAGTATTTATAGGAAAATTGACCACCCTGCGCGACGGCGCGCAACTCACCTGCACGACCCAGTCTCGATGCGCAAGTCTTCTGTCCTTTTAGACACTTGCGCGACCAACTCCGAAACTTGCGAGAACCTATTTACTTAGCCATATTTTGATCTTATGATCTTGAAAAACATATGGCACTCAAGTTTTATATACTCCAAGTAATCGGCGCGCAAGTCCCTTTGCCAAAAACACTTTTCTTCATTTGTCGATTTTCAAGCCCAAAAATTTGGCAAACACTGGAAAACAGTTCCACCTTGTATCTATTCTTTTGTACCACCTCCAGATCATCCATTCCTTTTGTCAAATTTCTTGAATCAGTCATGGATCATTGAACTCAGCTCTTGAACTTGACATTCTATCATGATATCCTCTTTGTCAACAAATTTGTATGTCATTGTTTTGCTTTGTCAATAATCACCACTCAGATGTCCACTTTGTCAACAAACACAATCACCTCAAAAATGATTCAATGATGCCTTGAGGGATTTTTTCCCAACAATCTCCCCTTTGGGTTTGTTGACAACTCTTTTATGGACAGATCCATCGTTAATTCTTCATCCACCATTCGCCTTTTGTGATTCTGATAGCGATCAAGGATTTACTCAACACATACTCTAAGCCCACATGAGCAATGATCGGCGTGAGAAACAAGAGTAAATGAAAAGTTCATCAATGAATCACTTCATCTCTGACATCCACTATTGACACCAAACTGATACCAATTTTTACTAAACTGATACCAATTGTTGAAGGACTTGTTGGAAGACCAATGTTTGATTTGAAATATTTTTACCACATTCCAACACTACTCTTCTGCTTTTATCATGATCCTCAACTATCGTGATATCTATTCATTGATCGAACACCTCCAGCATCATCAAAATTAATATGATCTCCCTTTCTGCTCGCAGCTTCAACACCTCTTTATCCTTATTTCCTGTGTTGTCCAAGATAAGCTCTGGATAAACACGTTCAACTAGCTTCAACTCCCCCTATCTGGCTGCTCCACTTGTCAGCTTCTCCCCATATCATTCATGATGTATCAAAACTCCACATTGTCTCCCCCTTGAACAATCACTATTTTCTCCCCCTTTGTCAATGAACCCAAAGGATACTTTTTTGTAGTCCGTAACATAGTAGAGAACACATATCAGCACATTAGGGAAAAAGAGAGGGGGGTGTTCCACATCCACACTATTTCAAGTGCGGGGAATCGACTGAACTCCTAGAGCCAGTCGATGCCTCTCAAAAGCTTCCTTGGGAAAGGTCTTTGTTAGAATGTCTACAACCTGTAGCTCTGTAGGCACATACTCCAACTTCACGATTCCCTGCTCAACCTTCTCCTTGAAAAAATGATACTTTATCTCAATTTTCTTTGTCCTTGAGTGATGGACGAGATTTTTGCTAAGATTTATAGCACTTGAGTTATCACACTAGATTCTGATTGGAGACTTCACTTCAACTCCCATATCTTCAAGTTGCTGCTTCATCCACAATAATTGTGTGTATGCTTGAGTGGCCGCAATATACTCATCTTCTGTGGTGCTAAATGAAATGAAATCTTTCTTCTTGCTTAGCCAAGAAATACACAATCCACCAAGATAGAATGCACCACCTGACGTTGATTTTCTATCATCTGCTTAACTGGCCCAGTCTGCATCAGTATATCCCAATAACTCTGTTTGAGATTTGTCAGTATATCTCAAGACAAAATCTACTGTGCCCTGGATATACTGAAGTATTATTTTCACTACAAGCATGTGGATTTCATTGGGATTACTCTGATATCTTGCTTCTTGGAATGTGGCAAAGACAATATCAGGCCTTGTTACGGTTAAGTACAACAGACTTCCAATGATTTGCCTGTATTCTGTGATATTAACAACCTTGCCATCCTCATCTTTTGATAATTTCATCTGGGTAGCAACCGGAGTTTTCATCTCCTTGGAATTTTCCATGACAAACCTTCTTAACACCTCCTTGGCATATTTGGATTGAGAAATGAATGTTCCATTCCTTCCTTGTGTCACCTATAGACCAATGAAAAATGTTAGCTCTCCAATCATTGACATTTCAAACTCATTTTTCATGAATTCAGAAAACTGTCTGCATTGAGCTTCATCTGATCCGCCAAATATTATGTCATCGACATAAACCAACACCATCATCCTTTGATTACTATCATTACTGAAATAGAGATTGTAATCAACTCCTCCAAGCTGAAAACTAAGCTTCTTCAAGTACTGATCAAGCCTTGGCTACCATGTTCTTGGTGCTTGTTTCAGCCCATACAATGCATTCTTCAGCCTGCAAACTTTGTTCTCATACTCATGAATGAGAAAAACATCTGGCTGCTCAATGTACACCTCTAATTCCAAAACCCCATTCAAGAATATGGATTTGATATCCATCTGGAACACTTTAAACTTTCTTTGCACTGCTATGGAAAAAAATAATCTTATTGTCTCCAGCCTTGCAACCGGTGAAAATGTCTCATCTACATCTATTCCCTCAATCTGGGAGTACCCCTTGCACACTAGTCGTGCTTTGTTCCGAATCACTGTGCCATCTTCATTCATCTTGTTGCGATAGACCCATTTATTCCCGATGACATTCTTATCTACTGGCCTCGAAACAATCTCCCATGTTTGGTTATTCTCAATCTGATCAAGCTCTTCATTCATAGCCTGAACCCAGTTTTCATCTTCAACCGCATCGAAAAAACATTTAGGCTCCACCTAAGATAAAAACGATGTTTGCTGTAATGATTTTATTCTTCAAGTCTGAACTGGAGCTGTCTGATCACCAATGATATTCTGCCTATCAATTTCAGCTCGACTCTTTGGCTTCCTTGCAGACACAAACTTTACACTTTCTTGTTCATCATCAGTATCTTCTTCAGAGTCAGCCTCTGTCACTTCTAATCCCCCTGTGTTGCTTACCTCATCATCACTTTCGTCCAAGAACTGTTCACTAGGTCGTTGAGTATTCTATTCATTTTCAACTATAGTTACATCATTGCTCTCAACAATTTTTCCCAGCCTTTTGTTGAAGCATTTATACGGTTTGCTTTTCCCTGAGTAGCCAAGGAATATCCCCTCATCTCATCGTGCCTCAAACTTCCTATGATTTTCTTTGTTGAGAATAAATCACTTACTTCCAAAGATTCAAAAGTATTTCAACATTGTCTTCTTTCCGTACCACAGTTCATACGGAGTCTTCCCTTGCTTCAGACACAACAGAGACCTGTTTGAAACATAGACTGATGTCAAAACTGCTTCCTTCCAAAATTTCTCTGGTAGGTCCTTATCTATAAGCATTGTTCTGGCCATGTTGTTGATGATATGATTCCTCCTTTCAACCACTCCATTATGTTGGGGAGTTCTTACTGATGAAACTTGATGCCTTATCCCATGTTTATCGAGATAGTTTTCAACCTGAATGTTTGTGAATTCCGTACCGTTATCAGTACGAAACTTCAGAATTTTCTGCCCAAGCATCTTTTCTAATTCCCTTCTATACTGATTTATACAACTGAACACCTCTATCTTATGGGTAATGATGAATACCCAGGACATTCTGCTGTAATCATCAATGAAAAGAACATAGTACCTTTTCCCATTTATTGCTCTTGGTGAGATAGGTCCACATACATCAGCATGAACCAGTTCGAGCACTCTAGTTGATTTCTATTCCTTTGGCCTCTATGTCTTTCTGATGATCTTCCCTTGTTGTTAAGCATCACACGTATGAGTGCGATCACGTGATAGTTTGGGAAGGTCTCTAGCGGCATCACACTTTACCAGATCTTCCATGGATTGTTGACACAGATGGCCAAGTCGCTTATGCCACAACTGGTTTTCTTCTTCTCTGGATAAAAAGCACAAATATTCTTCCCCACCTACCAGGTAAATATTTCCCTTTGTTAGTTTTCCCTGTAGAATGGCTGCTCCATCTTTTCCTTTGACAATACACATCTTCTTGGTAAATAGGATAGAGTGCCGAGAGTCACATAGTTGACTGATGCTAAGCAAGTTATGACTAAGACCCTCTACTACCAAGACATCAGCACATCTCATTTCTTTTCCCCCAAACTTGGCTTTTCCTGAGCCAACAATCTTTAGGCCTTCATCATTTCCAAATTTGACAACTCCTTCTTTGTCATATTTTATGCCTGTAACCAGATCCTTGTTGCCTGTCATGTGAGACGTATAACCACTATCAAGAATCCACACACTAGAACGATATGATGCTTTAAGGGCAATTTCAGCAACTACGACCTTCTCAATTTTCTTCTTCTTGGTCCATACTTTTTCTTTCATACTCGGCATGGATTGAGGCTTCTGTTCTTTCTCAGAGTATGATAGACTAGCTTCATCTTGCAGAGCTGCAAATCTATTCTGAACTTTTAACTCACTTTTCGGTTTTTTGATCTGCTACTTGCAAACATTTTGATTCTTCTTTGGCACATTTTTATGAATGGTCGAAGTGAAGTACCTAGCCATGTGTCCAAAACCTCCGCACCAAAAACAGTGTCCTTCAAAATATGTTCGGGAAAACCGTTCTCTGTTTGGCTGCCATCTCTGTTTCTATTCCCTTCTATATCTCTTAGCTATGGAACACACATACTGTGAATGTACCATTTTTCCACAGCAATAACATCTGATATAGGATGAATTCCTTCGTGATACTTCAGCACTATGATTTTCCATTTGGGATATCTGAATATTCTGATTCTGTTTTGTTCCCAAATCAACCTTCAATTTCGGGATAGTTGCTTGCAGTCTGACTGCAATTGTCACAGATTTTTGTTCCTGATTCAGCCCTGAAACAACCTTAACATCTGAGCTCAATTGCTGCTTCTTTCCTGCTGAACTACTAGGCTCTTCTTTCTTCTTTTCAGTCTTTGTGATGACCTGCTTTCCCAAGAATTTGTTGAGATTCAAAGGTTTTTCCTGATCTTTAACTTTTCTCCGCAGACCGACAAATTCCTCTTCAAGCTCTTCAATATGCTTGAGGTGATCTTTCACTTTTCTATTCAAGCAATTGATCTCCCTTTTCTGTTCTTCAATATTGAGCTTATGCTCATCAACCTTTTCTGTGCTCTCTGGCCTGGAAGACTTAAGATTTTCAATTTCTTTCACTAGCTCAGACTTCTCTTCTTCTTACTGTTGCATGTAGAGTTTAGCATCATGTACCACCTTGTTGGATTTCTTTGTTTTTGCTCTCTAAACATCTATATCTTCAAGAGCTTCTTCTAATTCAGATTCCATGTCAACTCTCCCTTCAATTTCTTCTTCTTCCTCATCAGTTTCAGTTTCTTTCTTTTCTTGAGCACTACTGACAACAGCCACCATTGCATTTTGTCCACGATCTTTGCAGTTTTCTATCTCTTCAATTTATTCACCCTCAGACTCATCTGAACTGTCTATTTCTTGTGAAAGAATATTCTTCTTCTTAAATAAATTTCTCTTGAACTGCTTCTTCCCTTTCACATAGGCTGAAGATTTTTTCTTGGGAATTTCAACTTCATCTTCATCATTTTCTTCTTGAAACTTTTTGGGGCATCTTGCAGCAAGATGACCAACTTTTCCACATCTAAAGCAAGTAAGTGGAAGCTTCCCTTTGAGCTTTCCTTTTCCTCTTTGAAGATTTTAGGAGAGGAATGACATTACCTCATCTGTCTATTCTTCTTACTGATAATCTTCAATGGTAAGCTTCTTCATGGCCTTAAATGAAACCTCTTTGGACTTACCCTTTTCCACAGCCTCATTATCATCGTTCCTCATTTCATATGCAACCAAGGTACTGTGCAAATTGTCCAGTGTCAGCTCTTTTGGATCTTTATCTTCTAGAACTGAAACTTTCATATTGAACCGAGGTGGAAGTTTCCTCAAGATGCGCTTTATGATCTTTATATCTTCGATGACTTCGCCAAGACCTCGTATATCTTCCACAACAATATTTACCCTATTAAAGAATGCTTCAACAGACTCATTTGGGTTCATTTTCAGATCTTCATATTTGTTCCACAACACCTACAGCTTTGCCTCTCTGACCTTTGTATCCCCTTCATACATATTCAAAATCTTTTCCCACATGGCATGTGATGTTTTGCATGACATCACCTTCGTGTAGATGAGATTGGAAAGGGCTCCCCCTAAGGAATTGATTTCTTTGGAATCAGCATCCAACTCTCTATGCTTAGCTTCTGATAATGCACCACTACTAATGTCGGCTGTGATACCATGCATAGCTACTGAAAACACATCCATTCCCAAGGATTGGAAATAGTGTTGCATTTGATTCTTCCATATCTGAAAATTACATCTGTCAAAGATCAGAATCCCCTTATGATTAGTGACCTCCATTGAGAGAAGACCTAATATAAACCTTTCCCTCTGATACCAATTGTTAGGTCCACAAGGCTGAATACCCTGAGAGGGGGGGTGAATCAGGGTATGACTAATTTAAAATTAACGCCCGTTCTGATCTTGTTTTTCTGTTAAGCAAAACACTCTTCTCTCTCTTTCTTGTTGCACAAAGTAAACAGAAAGTAAAGAATTCACATGACACAACAATTTTACTTGGTTCACCGCAGTGAGCTACGTCCAAGGAGCATACACCGACAAGTTACCGGTCGTACCAATTCCACTAAACTTTACTAGCTGTGGATTACAATGTTCGGGCTAGATCACTTCTATGCCCAGGCTCACTACCTTTACAATGTTTAGGGTTAACTCACTACTTCCCCAAGGGTCACTCCCTATTTCTCTCTCTCTGGCTCACTATCGGTGGAGAGGATCACCCTCTTTATCTTCCTTTTCTCACTGCTCTTGGAAGGAATCCACTCATAGTTTATAGACCTGTAGGTCTCTTCATTTGCATGAATGAATGCATCTTTCTCTGTATGTAGATGCTCTATTGAAGTACAACTTTCACCCGTAGATGAATATCTCTTTGCACCAAAGGTATTGGGAAAACTTCCAGCTTCCACACAGCCCAAAAATCACTGCTGGAAATAAACCTTACTTGGCGCGCAAGTCTAACTCGGTGCGCAAGTATCGGCGCGCAAGTCACAATGGGCGCGCAAGTCCTCCTCAGACACTTGCAAGACTCAAGATTCCTCAACTCTAAACCTATGCGACTCACTTACTTTTAAGCCCAATCCAATATTGGCGTGCAACTCCACACAGGTGCGCAACTTCTCACACTGGCTCACAACTTCACTTGCGCGACCCACACACACCACTTGCGCGACCACCACACCTGCGCGATGGGAGCTATAATTTATCAAAGTGTTGAACTCTGGTCAGAATGAAGAGGGGTGATCCAGTATTTATAGGCAAATTGACCACCCTACGCGATGGCGCGCAAGTCACCTGCGCACCCAGTCTCGACGCACAAGTCTTCTGTCCTTTTAGACACTTGCACGACCAACTCCCAAACTTGCGCGAACCTGTTTCCTTAGCCATATTTTGATCTTCTGATCTTGAAAAACATATGGCGCACAATTTTTCTATACTCTAAGTACTTGGAGCACAAGTCCCTTTTCCAAAAACACTTTTCTTCATTTGTCGATTTTCAGGCCCAAAAATTTGGAAAACACTGGAAAACGGTGCCACCTTGTATCTGTTCTTTTGTACCACCTCCAGATCATTCATTCCTTTTGTTGACGTTCATGAATCAATCATGGATCGTTGACCTCAGCTCTTGAACTTGACATTCCATCATGATATCCTCTTTGTCAACAAATTTGTATGTAATTGCTTTGCTTTGTCAACAATCACCACTCAGATGTCCACTTTGTCAACAAACACAATCACCTCAAAAATGCTTCAATGATGCCTTGGGGGATTTTTTCCCAACAACATGTCATGTGCTCTTACTCACATTATATAGCCTAACTATTACATGCCAAAATGGTTGTTAGTATGTATAAAAGTGATAGATTATGGGCCACACACTATGTACCCCAAACACATGCCATTAATTTCTAATAGTGACATTTTATGGGATTGATTCCCTATTTAAGATAGGATTTAGACTCAAAACATCCCTTTGTGAGCATCTTACCATTTGGATCATGTGGGTGGTACTACCATAGAGAGCATAGATTAGGTCATAGGATGAGAAGTTTCTTGAGGGTGAGAACCTTTTTCTTGATCAAATAGTATGGCTATATGCAGGTTTCTCTCATAATTTCTAGGAAGGGTCGGTATTTTACTTGTTAGGACTAGGATCCTATACTAAAGTTGGAATTTCACCCATGTAGGTGTAGGGATAGGATCTTATACCCATGGAATCGGATAGATCTAGTATGTCACCCACTTTACATAGGGCATGGATCCTTTATCTATGAAATTAGTATTTCTCCCATCTAAAGAGCTCAGATGAGACTTGGATCATCTAGAAGAGCTGGTATTTCACTCATTATCATGGATCAAGGAACCTCCATCACTATTATAGAAAGGGTCCACATGGAATACAGTTGATTATTTGATTATTTGATCAAAATACATGACCTCAAATGGAGTTGGATGTGAATACTAGGACACTTCTTTCTAATATAGTTCCTCTCTATGAGTATATTTGAGATTATATTTCTTTACCCTCTTGATTATGGTTTTTAACTGACTCTATTTGATTCTTTACTTATTTCATGATTTGGATATGTCCTACTGAGCATGTATATGTGATGAACCAAATTTTTGTTTGATTTTTATTTACTATCAATGAAGAAGGAAATATGCATGATGTAAATATGTGAAGGAAAGTGTTGAGCCCAAGAATATTGGGAAATAACTTGGAAATGTCACTACAATAATTGGTTGTATGGAAAATGAGATAATAAGTATAATTATAGAACTTGGTTTCAGTCATATTTATATGATAATAAAAGAAGTGTTGGAAGTGATACTATTATATATATAGAAAAGGAATCATAAGCATAATAAAGCTTCTAGGAGTTACTGTGAAGACACTAATTAAATAAGTCTTATTGAGTTGAAAGAATTTATTCTTGGTGTTTCTTATCTAGATTTGGTTTAAGCAGAAATGATTATGATAACAGTGCTTCAATTGTATTATTAAGGTTCCAATCACTTAGTGATAAAGACGATGCTAATTTACATGATGATCTAGTTGAAAAAATTATAAGAAGTATCCTTTACATATGATGATTTATATGTTGATCTTTATGGATAAATTATAAATGTTGGATTGAGTAAGAATTGTTTATATCAATTTAGAAAGATCTTGATGTGTAGCTACAATGTACAACTTCAAGAGATGTTGATTATATTGTTAAAATATAACCTGAATATAATATGAATGAGTTGAAGAAATAAAGAATCCATACAAGGAGTGTTAATATTAAAGGAAAATTTTAATATTCCTTGTATGATTTTTTTAAGTGATTAAAATTATTTGAGTTTCTTTGAAGAATCCTGGAATTCATTTGAATAAATTTTTAAACATATAGTTGAAACTGGAAAATTAGAAAATTCCCTAATAATAAGACTTTGAACACAAGCATAAAGCTTTAGAATAAAGTTATGAATGACTTTAAGGATTTGGTATGAGTTATTAAAACTAAAACATGCATGATTTTAAGTATTTAACCATAGATCATAAGGCTTCATTATACACCTTTAAACTGATCGTAATTCATTGATCACAAATCTTAATCATCTTAAAGATTCATCATAAGTATTAAAGCTCTATCATAAGCCTTTGAGATGATTGTATGAATTTGAAAGTGTGAAAAAAATGATAAAGTCATGTGTGTAAGTCTTTGAATTTGAGTGTAAGAATTTAGAGCATAAGTTATTGCATTGAATGTAAGCCTTTATGATGATTGTACAACTTCAATAGTTATAGAGATTTATGAGGGTGCTTCTATAAGAAAATTAAAGATTCCAGAATGTATATTCTAAATAAATAAAAGAAGAAATACCTTATATGATGAATTTTTGATATTCTTCATGGAGAAAACACCATGATCAAAAATGTTATCAAGATTATTTATGAAATCAAAGGAGTTCCGACTAGAGGAGAATGTTGGGTTGTTGAGAGAGTTCCACACCACATGCTATAGAATACACATCACTATTATATTGTGGAAATATCAAGAAAACTAAAAGGCATAGATTTAAAAAAGGAAGGTACCCATGATATTTGAAATTTTTAGGAATATTTTATTGAATCTTTAAAATGAAGAATCTATGAATTAGAGGTTGATATTTTAGTGAGTTAAAAAATGAAAAAGATTTGATAATACTATAACTATGATATAATTAAATAAATATTTGTGCTGGTATAAGAATAATAGTGGAGACTCAACTGAGTAAACACTAACGATATTCTATAATTTGAAAGAATAAGAAGAGAGGTTCTAAACTATGAATACCTGTGAATATACTATATGTTGAAAGAAGAAAAGAGAGATAAGAACTGAATCTGTGTGTGATGAAAATTATTTGATTTTAAGAAAGAATAATGTATTCCATTATTGTAACAATACTTTAACATTAAAGAATAAGAATAAGGATAATATTAAGAGATCCATCATATAACCTTTATTTAATGTATAATCTTAAAGAAGAGGGAGTTTGGATGTTCTGTTACTGATCAAATTTCATGTTGGAGTTCTGAGAGAGTTATCTTAGATCATACTACTATATAAGTATGAATAACATTGAAGTATATCATATTAAATTCACAAGAGAGGAATAAGAACAATACATATAGTCTAATAGAGATTCAATCCATAATAAGTGATCTTACTTTGAAGGAAGTACAATCCCATTCTCTTGTATAAAGGACAACAAACCCCATCTTTATTTGTACCTAGTTAGTGCCAGGATAATAAGTTTAAGGTCATACCCTTGTATAGTTTTTTGATAATAAAAATGATTTCATGAACATGAAATAATAACAATGATGCATTGGGGGAATAGTCATCTGAATGGTGGAGAGCTTCATTAATAGAACTTAGTGTACTCTTATGTTTCTTTTTTTATATCTATATATTTACCAAAGGAGAGATAAATTGAGATAGATACACTCACTAAATAAGTGAATATGTAATTAAGGTATAAAATTAAAATTAAAATAAAAGTCATCCCAAACCGATTCACCCTCCTCTCAGTGTGGGCATATCCCAAAGTGATTCTAATAATTGGTATCAAAGTAGGTCACACCTCTATTTGGATTCTCTTATTTAATTTTTTTGGGGGATTGAATATATCTTTATGAGGCTATATAAATTGAATATTTGAATAATCTTGTGATTTACCTATAAAATAAATCATAAAATATGCATCTACGAAAATATTTAAGAACATGAAGAAAATAAAGTCAAAGAAGTTAAGAAAGGCCTCATCCAAGAAAGAAGAGAATAATAACTATTTACTAATCGAAGGTGATCAAAGTAGCATTCATCCTAATATTTCTATTGATAATCCATATCTTAAAGAAAATAGTGATGATAATACATCATTATTATTTAGAATAGAAATAAAGTCTTGTATCACCATACATCAATCCTATTCAAGATAAATTAGGCATGGAAGGTGAAAATCTAGTGGCTGAATCCACCACCAAGGAAATGGAAAACCTATTAGCATCATATAGTTTATCATATCAAAATTAATAAGGGATACCAAAACTCTCATTTTAAAATTATCCTACTAAATAACCATGTATCTATGAGTATGATCACAATTCTGGGGATTCACAAGATGAATCAATTAGTGCTATAAAATATATCCTATATAATTTCCCCAAAGAAATTGTCTCATATATCTATAAATTTTTAGAAATGTATAGGAATAGATCACTAACTATGAATATGATCATGAAATAATGGCAAAGGATTTGATAGAATGGATAAAAATCTATGTTAATCTATCCAAAAATATTAGTTTCACAAGTAAAATTAATGGGGATCTTGAGGAAAGATGCCTGAGATTTAAATATAAGTGTCTTAACACAATAAAGGAGAGAGAATAAGCTAAGAAAAATCTTCAAGAAAAAATCTACTCATATAAAGAAGTGATTAATATTAAAACTACTTAGCTTGAGATTAAAGACAATAGGATTAAAGAGTTTGAACATATTCTAAAATAAAATAGAATGATGCATGAGGAGTGTGATGAAATGATGAAGAAATAATGTGGAGACAAAATGAAATCATTAGATGATGAGAAAATTATTCTCAATATTAAATACTTGGAGATTGGTATTAAATTGAATAATCTAGAATCAATACAAACAATTTCATCCCAAAAAGTTTTAAATTTTGTACCTATCTCTTTATCAAGGTGTTTTTAAGATCACAAACACTCAATTATGTATCAAATATTTTCATTTGAGTAAATTTTAGTCTCGTCTTTTAGTATTTTAGTCATTTCATTGATGAACTAGATAGAATTATCCAAGAATATTCAAAGGTAACTCGATGATCTTGTTAAAGGATTAAAAATACCTTTATTAATGTTTTAATATCTTTGAATGAAGTTGTAAGAATAATATAAGATTATGGAAGGAAGTCTAAGAGGAAATTATTGATGGTAAATACAACAGGAAGAACCAGCTTGATGGTGCAGATCCACTAACCATACTATGGTGTTTTACAGAAGGGAAGATATATAAAAAGTACACTTTTAGATGGTTAAGGATAATAGACTATTCTGTGGAAGCAGAAAACATCCACTGAGTCCTAGTAAGCTCACTGGCTATCTGGTGTGGCTGAATATGCTAATTCAATTTTTAAATTCCCATGGGCCTTGTAACTCTTAATTGGCTATTGGGATTACTTAATAATATGGATATATTCTAAATGTTTCATTTATCTAATAGATAATATAAATAGGGGACCTTGTAGGCTCTCTCAATTACTAGTGGATTGAAAAATGAATTGGATCATGCGAAGGATGAATCAAATATATCTTCACCACCATCTCTCAAATTCTTATCAAGATCCAATTCTTAATTATCAATCTCAAAATATCTCATCTATTTTCCTTTATATATTTCCTATAAATTATATATATACTTATAGATAAATAAGGGATTGTGTTTGTAATGGGTTTGAATTAAGAAAATATTTCTCTTATCATCATATCTTCTACTATGGGGTTCTTACCACAACTAGTAAAAAACAAGGGAGATTGGTGCTTACCACCATTGAAGTAAGAAATATTAGTTTATCTTTTACTTTCTTCAAAAATCAAGGGAGGAACTAGTTTTCTGGTATTCATTAAAATCAATAGAATAAAATATACCTCTCATATTGGGGGGAAGATACTTAGGGGATTACATAGAGCTATTGATTAACAACTTTATTGAACCGTGTTTGTTATCTCTTTCTATTTATGAATTGCATCATATGATCTTGATATGCATAATTTCATAAATTTGATTCATCATTTTTCCACTATTCTTAATCACTTCACTATCTTTGATATTAAATTTATAATACAGATCTAATTTATCACTTTATCACTTTATCACATCAAAATCATTTTGTTTTTAAATTTTCGCTTTATATTTAATGTTTTTATTTTTAAAAGGAAATTCACCCCATCTCTTGTCATTATACTCTGACCTATAATTATTATCAAAGGTTATCTTTGTATTTTTATCAAAAATACATGTTTTCAAAAATTAGTTTTAGTTTTAAAATTCTTAATCGATTTTAAAGTTCTAAATTTTTTAAATGTAATAAACCTCTTATACTCACGATTATTTAATTGATGGAACAAATTAATATTATTAGAAAACTGAAATTTAAATTTTACTTAGAAGAATTGTATTTCTATTTTGGAAAATTGTTATTCATAGTTATAACCCTACAAAAGAAACAGAAGACAAATGGACACTTCAAGGTATAATTTCTTTTGAATTAGATGGAAAATCCAGGAACTCTCTCCTTTACGGTCTTGACTAAAATGAATTTAATCATATATCTACTTGTAAAACCACATAAGAAATTTATAAATTATTATAAATTACTCAAGGCATGAAAAAAATCCAAATATAATAAACTTTATTTTTATAGATAAGACTTTGAAAGTTTTAATATGCATATAAATGAATCTAATTCTGATATATTTAATCACTTTACTAATATTTTTAATGGAAAAAAGTCTCTTGGTGATGATTTTATATAATAATATAGTATAGAAAATTATTTGTATCTTACCAAGCTCTTGGGAACCAAAATTAAAGGTTATACAAGTAGTAAATTATATAAAAAATATGTTACTTGAGGAAATTTTTTTCTCCCTCATGATGTATGAAATTACCATGAAGTATAAATATAAAAATAAATAAAAAGAAACAAAGGAATCCAAATAATACAAAATAAAAATTTCTTTTAAGGATATTGATGATGAAGATTCATCTGATACTGAATTATTAACCGGGATATTGAAAAAATTGAATAAAAAGAAGAAATATGATTCTCCAGAACTAATAATCCAATAATTAAATGACTTAAAGAAAATATTTCAACACAATACATTCCAAATAACTTTTAGGTTTAGAGTTTTAGAGAATTAGGAAAAAACATTTACTAAAAAACTCATGAATTTTTCAACTAATGGATAATTTACCACTTATGAAAAACTGCTTAATCCATAACAAGCCTTAAATATATCCCAAAAATCCTTATCATAAGATACCCTTATATATACATCTTACATATTACTTTTATTCATAACATGGGTAAATGGAAACATAAATAAGAGGTGATATTATATTTTTATTAAGGGTAAAAATAAGTGATAAAAATCAAATGTCCTAAGTGAGCATAAGACGAGTATATGAGTATAATAAATATATATAAGAAAATTAATTTCTAACAAATATTATATCATATATCATTTAATATGACTCAACATAACATAATACATGAATCAAAATAGTATGGAATCATGTGTCAAAAAACATGAATCATAAATCACGAGGGAAAAATATATAAAAAATAAAACAACAATTAATATAATATTTCATATCTTTGTGAACCTAGATACCTTCCAACCTATTCACTCATAAAATTTTGAGTAGATATAAACACCATCACCCTCACCCTTTTTGAACCTAGCTACCTGATAACCTATTCACATAACATTTTTATCTCATGAGATATAGTCTTTTACCCAATTAATTGGTGGGAGATGTCAATCCCACACATTTCATAATCTATACATTTGTGTGCCACTTAAAATTAGTCACTAATCACATCATAAATAACCCATGGAAATAAAATGGGTTTCATAAAACTTTCAAAATAAAAATCATTTTCTTTTATTACATAAAGAAGACATGGAAAGAAATTTTATTTCATTCAATACATCATAAAGAACCCATGGAAATAAAATGAGTTTCATATGGATTCACATAAGGAAATCATTATTAATTCTTTTAATAATCATAAAATGATAATCCCATGGAAAATAAATTGGTATCCAATGACACCAAGTAATTTTATAGTTAAATATCATTCAATCAAGATAATAAATCATATTGTATTTACACCATAAAGATAAAGGGTGTATAGTTAAGTCAATAACTTCCCCAAATCAATCGATGTATGGAATCTAGGTGAACAAAATTCAATAAAAAGAATAAAAAATAGGGTACTCATAGAGGAAATACATTGGAATAAAATTACCATTGTACCTAAAAAATAATTAAGAAAGACAAAGTCAGTGATGAATCATTTCTCTATAAGATAATGACATTACATAATCCATCTATAGAAAAAATTGTATTTTTATGTTTTAAAAACATATTTAATCAAGCATAAGATATTTCAACATACAATGACTTAGATGAAAAATAATTTTAAGGAGTTTTGGAAATAAAATCACTTTAGAGATAAAAATATCCTTGATCTTTTGAAATAATTTTAATAGTAATATTTTGTAAATATAGTAGATTTTTTTTTTCATTTATAAACCATAAAAACATAGAGATAATGTTTCAATTAAAATGTTAAAGGTGGAAGAAATATGTGTTCCTACAGAAAACATTAAAATAGAACATTTTCAATATTTTCTTAAAAATGTTGAAGTTATAGGTAACTATAAAAATTTATTTTCAAAATTGAGAAGTGAAAAATTTGGAAAAAATTTAACTTTAAAAGAAACTTCAATATTTATTCCTTGAAAAACCATAAATATTATAAAAATAAATTTTGGTTGGAAAATAATTTGAGAAACCATTATTTGAAAACCCACATCATAAAAATAGTATTAAATTTTAATTTTTAAAATGGGTAAAGAAAATTATTAGAATCATAGAAAATAATCTATATTATCTTTCCCAAAAATTGAGGAGGAAATTAGATGAAAGGAAAATATGTAATTTAAATAAAGAACCAATTTATTGATATAGGTTCATTCTTGGTAACATTATACTTTTAGGTGAGAGAAAAATAAAGTAGGAATGTTTGAATAAATAGTGAAAATTTCCGCAAAAATATAGAATATAGAATAATTTAATATAAGGGAATAATGACAAAAAATGATAATAGGGCTGTATTTTCACCATGAAAAAGAAATCATGGTGTATAATACAAACATGTCTTAGGGAATTAAATTTTGAAACAAAGAACTCATTATGACTTGAGTTACACTTTGATCAAAAACCCCTTGAAAGAGTGGTATTGTAATTGGACTTAAAATAAAATTATTAAAACATAATTAATTATATGATATCTTAAATAGGTATTATATATACCCTATAAATGAAATTAGATTCATAATACCAAACATTTATCAAAGAGCAGAATTTAAGATGAAAAACCCTTACCTTATTTCTCCGTTTAGTCGAATGCACTCTAAAATACTATATAATAAGAATAAATATCTTAATAAATAATTTAATAACCATATAAATACCTAAAAATATTTATAATTTTCATTTATAATAATTATCAATATGTATATTAGTTATTTTATTTTTCATATTTTCCTACATCAGGTGTTTATAGTTTTGATCATTTGTACTAGTTTCTTAGAAGAAGGGTCAATATTCATTATTATTAAAAATTGCATCTTTAAAATTTTATTAAATATATTATAATTGATAAATTATAATGATTAATTAAGTTTAAATTTACTTTCATTATTACTTAAGTCTTTATCCCAAAAGATAAAATCGAGAACCAACATTTTTCGGTGGTTTTAAACCTATGAAGGGTGTTTTTTTAATTAATGAGTTAAATATTGATGTATCATTTATAGAAAAAAGTAATTATTTGAATATTTATATCATATTATATCATAAATTAAATTTTCATAATCATATAGGATATAATTTCACAGCACTGTTCAAGTATGTGATCAAACAGACCCAATCATGAATATGCCATGATTAATTGATGAATATGAGGTGATTTAGTTGTAATATCATTAAACCGAAAACATAATGATATAATTTTTTGTTTATTAGTGTGATATATCATAATTATAAGTAATTATGATAATAATTAATGGATATAATAATATTACATGATTTGTGTTAATGATTTTCCTTTTAGTATGCTTGTTTTAAACAGTTGAATATACAATTATTTTTTGTTGATCATATCATTAATAGGTTATATAATTTGTCATAAAAACATTAATTATATCATAAAAATAATATTTATCCTTTTAAACTATTTTAATAAACATACATGTAGAGAAATTATGAAATTAAAAACATAAATCAGTCGTTCCTTGGAGTTGGTAGTCCACATGTACACATGGTTGGTGATTTCATTTTCCATAGAAAAGGGAAAAGGAGCAATATGGGTTATAATTTAAAAATATAAAATATGTCATAAATATCATAATTATATATTAAATTATTATTTCGGACCATAATTTTAAGGTGGTGAAGGAAAAAAACATGTTGTGTCGTGGAGGATGTAGTCCGCACAACACACGATTCATGTTTTCATTTTTTATTAATGGAAAAGGGGAGGGTGTTGAATGATTATAACATCATTATAATAACATAATAGTATAATAATGATACCTATTTTATCATTTTAATATGGTTATATTAAATTTTATTAATAATAAAATAATATAAAATATAGAAATAAGAAATAAGTTAGGAATTTATACCCCACTTCTGGTATTATCACCTTTGTGAAGGGGATTAAAACTTTTAGGGGTGGTTTTTGAGAATAATAAAAACTAATTAAGGTGTATATGAGTGTGGAAGATAATTTTGGGTATAGTTTGGTCTGAAATTTATGGGTTTTGGTGTGAGGGGAAGTGAGGAGAGGAGTGCCCCTTTTATAAGTGAAAAGAACTTTCCTTTTTGTAAATACCCAAAAGTTTTCAATAATGGGAAGTCACTATCAAGGAAAGTGGCTCAAAAATTGAAAAATAATGGACATAATTTGTTTTATTGTCAATTTAAAACTCAAAAAACCAATTAGAAACATATTTTTAACAAGTTAGGCCCTTTACCTCTAAGGTTACTCATTTTTACCATTTTTAGTTATAACCCGAGTAACTAGTTTTTACATAGGTAATTTATTCTTTATGCCCAAAAATAAAATGGTCCTTATTATAAAATTTGTACCTACTGTTTAAAAATTTAAAATAAATTTAATAATATTAAATTTATAATGGTGATACAAATTAATTTTAAAATGACAATTGTATAATGTATTAATTTTTTTTAAAAAATATATCTTAAATTCTAAAATATTAAATATGGGTTTGTAGATAATTTTTTTTAAAAATTATAAATTCACTTATAAAATATATATTATTTATTATAAAATGTTTAATTAATTTAAAATTCATAATTATATGCTAATAATGTCATAAAAGTCATGTTATTTGTAAAAATGATATTTTACACTATTCACATAAAAATAAATATTTTTAGAAAAATCAAAAAAATTTATATTAAGAAAATATTTAAAGTTTCAAAAAAAGAATGTATTTATTTTTTTCAAATTAAAATTTAAAAATTTAAAAATTATTTTTTAAATGAAAATACAATATAGTAAGAAAAACAATTTTTATTAAAAAAATAACATTTTTAAACTTCAAGTGTTTTTAATATTATTTCATATATATTTATGAATAGTAGAATGTAGATATATTAGTTTATAAATCTAAATATTAACTAATTTTAACTATGATCAATTTAATTTATTAATTTAAAATAAAATACTTTTTTTAAAATGGTTCTTCGAAAGACAAGTTTTTAAAATATTAATCAAAGAGAATAATAATATATAATTATTTTAATTTATCATTATCCTTTTATATACTAATTATTATTTTATTCATGTATTTTTAATATTCCATGGTTCATTTTAGTAAGGAGTTTCATTATTTTGGTGTTGGGTTTGACACAAGCTATTAAAGATAATATTAATTTAAAGTATCCAAAATCTCATGTTGTTACATTCTACACTCCTTAAATAAATTTCATCCTCAAAATTTTAATTATTAATCATTGATAAAAGTAGGAGAGGGAATTAATAACATATTTATTATTCTAGATATAACTTCTAATGTGACATATACCATATTATCTTATGCTATATCAACATACTGATCTTTCCTCAGATAAAATTGATTATTTATACACTAATCATATATTATCTAGAGTATAACTTTTCCAAAACCATTTGAATATAAGGGAAATTAAAGCATATTTAAATCATATATTACTCCAAAATTAACTCTTATATTCAACTACTAGTTCATATAATTACACACTAGTCAATATAATCCAAAAAATGAGATAAAATTCACAAAAAATATCATGATTCATTTATCAATCCTAATGTTACCAATACTATATAACATAGTTTTTCAAAATCAATAAACTCTACATTACTTCAACCTCAATTATATATTAAACCTAAGAGTTATTCATACCTTAATCCTATGTTTTCAATAGTTATCCCCAAAAATATAACCTTGTTATAAAATTTCTTCTCAAGGTTATTGATACCATTTAATATATGTTTCTATACCATTAAAGAAACGCTACTAAAAAAAATCCTAAAATGTTTTACATAACCCTCACAAATTTTAGAATATACCAGAATACCATCGATAAGTATCAATCACTAATGAAAATAATTATGAGTATTAATAATTAATTTCCATTATGATGTCAATCTCACTATCATAGTTAAGATAAGGAAACTCAACTTTTCTATCATAAAATGAATATACCAATATTCTAAAAAATTTAAGTATACTTCCTTATTATGTTATAAGATATAGTGGTTTCTAGATATTTACATTTTTAAGCTTCATATCCATGGTTGTGTTTCAACTAAATTCTAAAACCAAAATGTTCATGATAACATCCAAAAGAATTAGAGTATATAGATATCAAATCTCAATCCCAAGATGTTTCTTCCAATTAAATCTTTATTTAATCATATGATACTTTCATTTCAACTATGTCATAACTGGTTAATCTAATAACTCTCTTGGTTCTATCTATATTACATTAGTTTTCATTCTCTCTTACTTATTAACCTAATCTCTTAATGTAATTAGGAAATAAATCATTTATAATGGTTCATAAAGAGAGTGTGATAGACCAAAAAATATCCCCTAAGAGTGTCAAACTATGTGTTTAGTTAGGCCTCTGTCATGCACTGGGTGATGATTGAGTTAATAAACAATACACCCTTTTCAGGATTATTACCCCTAGGTACATCTATTTCAGAGCTTGTGTACACTTTTGTATCTAAACATGGATGTTATTCCTAATAAACCACATGATCTCTACTTTTCCCAAAATTTAGGATACTATCTTATATATAAACCTAACCCTTAAACTTATTCCTAGGGTTTTCACTAAAGATCTCTTATCCTAATCCATATAATATTAACTTATCCGTCCTAAAGGGTTATATATAAATTTTCAATTATAACCAGCTTTCAATTATCAACCTTTGATGAAATTTTTAACTCCCAATTTATCCTCAGCTAATATCATCATAATCTATAAAGTCATCTAAACCCTGACCTGATACCAGCTATGATTCCCTAGTCTTAATCATTTGGTAATTACATGTCTTAAATAATATATTTCCATACAATATATTCCTAATACCTTTTAGTTTTATAGTTTTATATAATTAGGATAAAAAATTTACTAACAAAAATCATTTATTTTTCAACTAATGTAAAATTTACCACTATAAAAAAAACTGCTTGATTCATAACAAGTATTCAATATCTTCCACAAATTCTTCTTATAAGATAACCTTCCATACACATATTATGCATTAATTTTCTTCATAACTTGAGGAAATAGAAAAATAAGGAAGGGGTGAGCTCATATACCCAGTAAGGGTAAACATAAGCGATAATAATTGAATATCATTAGTGATTACAAGGTGAGAATATGGGTATAATCAAGATACATAAGAAAATTCATACCCAAAATATATTAGATCATAGATCATGGAATATGAATTGGAATAATATAATACATGAATCAAAATTTTATAGAATCATGATTCAACAGACAAGAATTATAAATCATGAGACATGAAACATATAGAAAGTGGAAAAATCATAAACATCAGATTTCTTATTTTTATAAAACTGGTTACCCACCAACTCATTAATTCATAAAATTGTGAGTAGAGATAAATTCCATCATACTATCCATTTTTTAACCTAGATAATTTTTAACCCATTCACATAACATTTATATATCATGAGATATAATCCTTTAATCAATGAATTGGAGGGAGATATAGGTCCCATCGGTCTCATAATATATACATTTTGTGCCACTTGAAATCAATCACTTATCACACCATGAAGAACCCATGGAAATAAAATGGGTTTTATAAAATATTCAAAATGAAAATCAATAAATTTTATGGAATAAATAATCCATTAATAAAATTGGGTTACATTCAACAAATAATAACGAATCCAGAAAATAAAATGGGTTTCTTATGGATTCACATAAGGAAATAAATATAAATTACTTAAATAATCATAACATGATAATCCAATTGAAAATAAATGGGTATCCAATGAAATCAAGTAACTTTATAGGTAAATACCATTTAATCAAGATAATAAAGCATCTGGTATTTACACCTTATAAATAAAGGGTATACAATTAAGTCAATAAATTCCCCAAATCAATCTATATATGGAATATAGGTGAACACCCTTCAATAAAAGGAATCAAAAATAGGGTAATCATATTGAAAATGTATTGGAAGAAATTATTGTTATACATAAAAAAAATCACACAAGACAAAGTCAATGATGGATCATTTTTCTAAAAGAGAAGTAAATTACATAATCCACCCATATAAAAAAATTATATGTTTAAATTTGAAAAATATACTCAATTAATCATAAGATATGTCAATATACAATGACTTAGATGAAAAATATGTTTAAGTAGTTTTAGAAAGAAAATCACTTTATAAGTAAAAATATATGTAATATGTTGAAATCATTTGAAAAGATATATTTTTTAAATATAGTATAAAAATAATTTTTTCTTTAGAAACCATAAAAACAAAGAGATAATGTTTAAATTAAAATGTTAAAGGTGGAAGAAAGATGTGTCCCCACAAAAAAACATTAAAAAGTACATTTTCAACATTTTCTTAAAATTTTTTAAGTTATGGGTAACTTTCAAAAGTTATTTTCAAAATTGTGAAGTAAAAAATTTGAAAATAATTTACCTTAAGAAAACTATAATATTGATTCCTTGAAAAAACTTAATGATTTATAAAAGAAATTTGAGGTGGAAAATATTTTGATATACATTTTTTTGAAAACCCACATTTTAAAAAGAGTATTAAATTTTCCTTTTAAAAGGGGTAAAAAAATTATTATAATCATAGAAAATAATACATATTATATTTCCTACAAATAGAGGATAACATTGATAGGAATAAAAATATATACTTGAAAAAAGATCTAATTTAGAGATGTATATTTGTTCTTGATAACATTATACTTTTTGGTGAGAGTTAAATCAAGTAGGAAGATTTGAATCAAAATTGAAATTTTCTAGAAAAATATAAAACAAAACATCAATAAAGATAAGTTAATAATGATACAAAATGATAATGGGTTTTTATTTTTACTATGGAAAATAAAATATACTGTATAATACAAATAAGTCTTAGGGAATTCAATGTTGAAACAAAGAACCCATTATGACTTGAACAAAACTTTAATCAAAACCCCTAGAAATAGGGATCTTGTAAATGCAATTAAAATAACATTATTAAAATATTATTCATGATATGATATCACAAATAGGTAGTATATACACCCCGTAAATTAGATAAGGTGCATAATAACAAACATGTATCAAAGAGTGGAATTTGAGATGAAAAACTATTATCTTGTTTCCCCACTAAGTTGAATGCACTCTAAACTCTTGTATAACAAAAATAAATATTTTAATAACTAATTTCATAACCATATTCATACCCAAAACTATTTATAAAGTTTATTTATATTCATTATCCACATGTATATTTGTCAGTTTTTACCTATTTTTCTACATTGAGTGTTTATAGTTTTGACTGTTTATACTAGTTTTGTAGGAGAAGTTTCAGTATTCTTTCTTCTTAAAAATTTAATCATTCCAATTTCATTAATTTTATGGTAATGAATGAATTATATTGATCAATGAAGTTTAAATTTATTTTCATGAGTACTTCAGTCTTTATTTGGAAAGAGGAAATTGAAAATGAATATTTTTTTAGAGATTTTCAACCTATTAAGGGTATTTTTATGACATCCCAAAACCGGATTCCACTTATTGGTGTCCCAAGCCTAGTTGTCCACATGGACTCAAGTGCATATCCTTGAATTCTAGAGGCTTATGACTAGTAGTGAGGGACTAGGGTGTGTCCGTGGAGAGACTATGACCTCATTACCAGAGTGTAGAACAATGAATGAATATAATATAACAAAATTTAAGTAGTAGAAGCAATGTAATAAAAAATGGAACAATAGAAGAATACATGAATGATAAAAAATTGAAAAGATGATCAAGATATAAAAAAGATGATTATGATATGTCATGTATCTAGAAAGAATAAAAATATGGATAAAAAAAAGAATACAAGCATGGTATACAAAAGTAAAAAAATGAATCAAAAACTATCTCCAACATTCCAATCTACAACTTAGTCATCTGCTACAAGCTCCATCCTAAAGTAGCAAGCAATCAAGTGTCTAAATCTAGATGCTTCCTTTTATAAACATCTGCATACATATAATCTTCCCCGGTACTAGAGGCACTTATATAGGTTATGAGATAAATCTCAATAGGTCACCAACACCAACTTCTATAACATCATTTCCATGTAATATAAACTGAAAAGTGTGCAAGAATGCATATATAAAAGTAAATCAGTACAATAACATAAATACCCAAGTACCTACTTCATCCCTCAACTATTTTCTAAACATTTAACTAGTTCATTCATTAATTAAGTTCCAGTTTATATACTTAAGTCATGTGGGGCATAGCCACCATTGACATCACCTCGTGATAGTAATAGTGAAGGTTACAAGATGTAACAAGGAAACCTGTAATGATATTTATAATGAAAGGGTTTGAAGGTAACAAACAAGGAAACCTAAACCTCAAGGGTCTCCAAATTAGTAGTAACTGCTACCTGGATAAGGGTAAGAGTGTAATCCAAGGAGCATCATCCAAGGAATTCCATAATAGTATGATTTAACTGAGTCTATGGAATACATCCAAGGTAAAAAGAGATAAGATATGGCTAGGCCTAAGGATATAACCAAGGAACCTCATGTATATAGAAGTCATGTTGGATCTAAGGAGTGTATCTAAGGAATCCCTGTAATAGTAATAGAGGGATCCTGTGGTGTCATAACGAGCATCCACTAATATATGAGGATTAAGTTACATGATGGTTCTCAACCAAGGCAACTGGAATCCTTGAATCAAAATGGAATCCATGCGTGATTAAGAAATTCCCTCAGGAATCCAAGAACTATCTCAAGTCTGAACACTCTTATAGATATTTCAAGGTCTATATATAATTAATAATAATACATTTAATTAATTTATTTAATTAAGTAAAGTGATGGCCATACTATTTATATTATCAAGGTTCAATCCATTTCCTTTCATTAGTCTAACAAGGCCAAGGGCATGAAACCATTTAATTAATTTCATAATCCACAATAATTTAATATGGTTCACTTCGATACCTTCCATTAACATGGAAAGGGTTTCTACGGATGTGCAACCAATCATTTATTTACAATTAAGAATTCTGATTCATATTTATAAATACACTTTCCAATTTACTATTTAACATTTATTAGACAAATTGAAGAACTTATCTTAGGTGAGTCAAGTGATCATAATACATGGCACTAGCCATTAATCAATTAAATAATCATTTCATTAAAGAGGATTACCAATATCAGGTTCAAGCTGAGGCACACCCAAATGGTGGCGCAGACAAGTCATAACAAGCCATTTAAGCGTAAAAGACCACTAAAGGCATAATTATGGAAATCACCATACTTGGGGTGGTTAGTGTTGTGGAAGTATCCACCAATGTTGAATCATATATATTACAAGGGTCTTACAACATGGTTTTGAAGAATATAATCAAGACAAATTAGTTACACAAACAACACCTGATGAAATTGGCACACCAACATGAGAATTTATAAAATGAAGAATCTTAATAGATGAGTTGTATTCCACCCCCCTCATCTAGTGTCAGCCTCTAGTTTGTCCTAGATTGGAGTAGATCTGAAGAACAGATCAATGCCCTAAAATTAGGGAATATGATCCTAGATCTAAATATCATAATTGATAGGAAAAAGAATAACAAAATATTAAAAAGGAATCAAGAACATACCGGTGAAGATCCAATAAGATAGAAAATGATTTTATTGAACTCAAAATAGATTTTAGAGATAAAATAGTACCTTATAGGTTATTTTGGTTTCAAAAGAGGTGAAAAGGGGGATGATATTATTTGGAGAGAAACAATGAGGGGATGGTTTGATTTAAAATTTCATTCAAGGGAAAAACCAACATTTCACCCAAACCATGCATGGGTGGCTGTATGAAGGGCATACTTCATAGTTAGACTGCACAGTAAAATCAAACCGTGCACTCCATATTGTCCCACTATCCATTCTCACATGGTTAAAACTAACCATGCAGCCTGCCTCACATAGTTTAAACTAACTATATGATAGGCCCTTTTCCTCCAACAGTTGGGGTTTTGAGCTCCGAAAAAGCTTTAAACACCCATGAAACCTTTACTAACTCATAAGGAATCCATATTAGGTAGATAAAAGAGAATTATACCAAAATTAGAAGGATACATACCTAAGTGAAAAGCCTATTTTTTACAGTCTTCCCTACTGAAAGGAACTCATGCCTAAGTCACCTTTCAAGGGTAGCGAAACATAATTTGAGAACAACTCTAGACATTGGGCATGTAATTCGACCTCCTGCTACCAAGTATAATCCTAAACATGACCATTCTGCCATATAAACCATACTATAGGAACACACCATCCTTGTATATCCTTCATTCTCTAGTTAATAATGGATATAGAATACTCCTCAAACGAAGCATCGACATCTAGCTCAACTTCCTTGGGATCAAAAGTATGATACGGGTTGGCATGGTACCGAAGAAGTTATGAAACATGGAAGAATTTGTGCATGGAATAGTACCTCTAAGGTAGTAGGAACTAATATACTACTGAATCAACTCTCTCCATTATCTCAAACAGACTTAAAAAGCATGATGAAAACTTCCCTTGCCTCCGTATCCATCTATTCTCTAACCTAGGTGATACCCACAGGAAAACATGATCTCTGACCTTGAACTATAGTGGTTGCTGATAAAGATCAGCATAATATCTCTATCTAGACCAAGAATTATACATACACTTCCAGACCAGCTGAACCTGATCTAAAGTATCCTACACAAGATGAGGACCTAGTTGGGCTACCTCTCCTACCTCTGGCCAACATAGGGGTGAATGACACAACCTACCATACATGGCCTCAAAAGGAGACATATGAATTGTTTCCTGAAGTCTATTATTATTGGAGAAATCAATTATAGGGATATACTTCTCCCAAGAACTGACAAAGTCAATGAATCATGCTCAAAGCATGTCCTTTAGAGCCTGTATTTTCTGTTCTGACTATACACCAATATGAGGGTGAAATGATGTAATCAGAATCACCTATGTACCCATAAAATTATACAAAATCTACTAGAACTATGATTTAAAATGATAATCCCTATCTAAAATGATAGTATGAGGTACCCCTTATAGTCAAATGATCTCACATACATAAAATCTTCCTAACTCATCAACTGAGAAATTCTCTCAAATAGGAAGAAAGTGGTAAAATTTCATCATCCTATCAACGAAAACCCAAAAAACATCGCTAAATATAGAAAAAATAGGTAAAAAAACACAAATTCCATAGAAACATATTCTCATTTCCATTATGAGACTAAAAGCAGCTGTAATAATCCTGCAAGCCTATGGTGCTCCACCTCCACCTGCTGACAGGTGGAACACCTAGTGATAAAGCCTATAATCTGAAATTTCATCCCATTCCACTAATATTGGCGTCACATATCTTGATACATTTTGAGATTCCTGGATGAACTTACCACTGAGAATCGTGAGAATCATGTATCAAATTCTCTCTTATATATGTAGGAACCCATACATTCCCATGTATACATAGGATGTTGTCTCTCTCAACAGACCAATCATGAGTTGGGTCATTTCCTGCAATACTCTCATGGATAACCAAAACCTCATGATCTAAAAATTACCTTATATTCACCTTCTCAATGAGGGAAGTTGTAACTATCAAGTTTGAGAGATACGAATACTTGTGACTATCATGAAACTACAGATGTATATCAGAAAAGCGGATCATCAACTTCCATTCATCACTGACTTCCCATATGTCCTACACCTAATTTTTGTAACTCTACGCATCCGTTACCGCATTTCCCTTTCCAGGCATATAAGTAAGCTCAAAATCAAAGGACTGAAGATATTCAACCCATATTCACTCTCTGAGATTCAATTAATGCTATGTAAAGATATATTTGAGGCTCTTGTGGTCCATATAGACCACAAAATGATCACTAATCAGATAGTGTCTCTAGAAACATAAGGAATTGACAACTACTTTGATCTCAAGGTCATGAATTGGGTAATTTATCTCATAAGGCCTCAACTACCAAGATCCGTAAGAAATGAATCTATCCTCCTTCGTCATCAATTCTCCTAATATGATTCCTAATACATCAAAAAACACTATATATTCTTTTTCAGGATCTAGAAGAATCAAAATAAGTACCAAGAAAAGCCACCCTTTCAGATCCTGAAAGGCTTTCTCACACTCTTCTGACCACATGAACTTGAAACCCTTTTTGTAAGACTATTAAGTGGCGAATCAAGGTGTGATAAGTCCTGTATAAAATACTTTAATATCCATATTACCTCAATAAACTCCTTATATCAAACAAGTTATAGGATGATACCAAGAAACTACAACACTCACCTTCTCTAGGTTAATAGTGAATTCTGGTTTTGAGATGATATGACCCAAGACATGATCTTTTTCAGTCTATAAGTGGCTCTTATCAATCTTGGCATAAATATGATGCTCTATTAATATACTCAGAATGATCTCAATGTGATTATCAAGGTCACTATAAGTACGATAGTACACCAAGATGCCATCCAAAAATACTATGACAATGTAATATAGATAGGGGTGGAACACCCTATTAATTAGATCCATGAAAACAACATGCAAATTTTTAAGACCGAATGACATAACATGGTACTCATACAAACCATACCTTCTATAGAAAGTTAAATAAGGTATTTCTAATGGCCTGACTAATACCTGATGATAGTTTGATCTCAGGATGATCTTAGAGAAGACCCTAGATCCTTTAAGCTTGTCAAATAGATCATCTATTCGAGGTAGTGGATACTAGTTCCAGACCTTAAGCTATTTCAACCATCTGTAATCTATACATAGATGAAAGGTCCCATATGCCTTCTTGGTGAAAATCAGGGGTGAACCCCAAGAGGAAGTTATAGGTTGTATAAAACCT
Organism: Viscum album; assembly: GCA_963277665.1. Taxonomy (NCBI): domain Eukaryota; kingdom Viridiplantae; phylum Streptophyta; class Magnoliopsida; order Santalales; family Viscaceae; genus Viscum; species Viscum album. The sequence continues at coordinate 1,184,088,699 of OY728135.1, forward strand.
TTGGCCTCCAAATCATATAATTACCACTTGAGCTCTTGGAGATCAGTAGGTTTCGTCTTATATAGAGTAATGAAGACTAGATCTGCTCTTAGAATGATATCAATCGTAAACTCTACCTCCATCTCATGAGGTAATCTTGAAAAATCACCAGGAAAAACTTCCATTAAATGATCTACCACTAGAGGGAAATCAACCTGATATAAACCCCAATCCTCTATAAAGATATTGGAATTATGGGCGGTCAATCCACCTAGCCCATTATGTTATAGTCCAGCTCTACTAGCCTAGACATCCCACTCACCCTTATGTAGATAAATGTTTCTATCTGGTGATGTAAATGATACCCTTCAGTGATAGAATTCTACAAAGGTGTGGTAAAGAACCAACCAATCCATCCCTATAATAACATCGAATCCCTTCATCTCAAGAAAAAAGAGGTCCCATAAGAAAGGGTAACTTCCTACCTCTAGGGTAAAGTCCCTACAATGACATATTCCTTATAACCGTACTCTCAAAGGTGTATCTTAGGTTATTACAACACAATAATTGTATATTTCCATCATAATACTTTCCATGATATATAAAGAGATGAAATAATGTGAAGAACCTGTATCAAATAAAGTAGATACTATAGTGAAGGATACAATAATAGTACCTCATACTATAGATGGTACTGTATCCTGATCCTGGGTATTGGCTATAATACATGCAACTGACCTGATCCACGACCCTATGAAATAACTATACTACCATGATCAAAATTTCTCTATTGTTGCTACTAGTGATACGGAGTCTAGCTACCCCAGCCATGACCTCCTCCTCGTCCAGTTTTTTCGGTGCTAGTCAAACTCCCTGCCTGATGTGGCGTAAAAGAACCTTCCCCTGAAGGTGGAGCTGGTGTGGAACCTCTTCCACCAGAAGCTAATGGAAAGGTTTGACAAAATATCTGGAGATGCCTCATACAATTGCAAGCCCAACACTCCAATGGGTATCTATCACACTGAGGATTCAGTTTCCCCTATCTTCCATATAGGTGACACACCATAGAGATATCAACACATGTACCATGGATGCCACTGCCTTGAAGAGAAACCTCAAAGGATCACTTTCTGCTACTAGAAGAACTACTGGCCTACTGCGGAACTGGTCCCCTATGCTCAGTACTGTCAATATCCTAAAGGTTGTGCTCAGTAATAAGATCCAAATTGAATATATAATAAAATTTAGGTAGGTGAAATACATTAACATGAGTATGGATGGCATACACAATCTCATCCTCGAAGCATCTAGCATGTGAAATCTCATCATCGGTTATAAGTTGTGAAAATCACTATAACTTAGTGAAACACACTGAATATTCCATTACTAATATAGATTCATACTAGAGATACATGAATTATCTAGATATATCATATCTCATGGTCTGAGGAAAGAATTGATCATAGAAGGTAGTCTGGAAGTCATCCCATACCATGCCCTGACAGTGACCAACCTGGGTAACTACATCCCACTAACACTTCCTGAATCACGCAGCCTATATGCAACAAGCTTGACCCTAAAATATAGAGGCATATACATATTATCAAAGATAGACATGGTGGCCTCTAGACAAGACTCATCAACCTACAAACTTCCATCCCCTGAGAATGTAGGAGGATGCTACATCTAGAACTTACAGGTCAGATAATCCATCATAGGTGCAGGTCATAGAGCACCTTGCATGGATCACATTAGACATGCGAAACTATCACAAACCTGGGAGCCAGTTCCCATATCAGGTACTATAGGTGGTGCCTCAAGTGGAACTCCTAGAGGTAATACTGGAGGCTCAAGGACCACCATGTTTGGAGCATGGTCATCGCCACCCTCCTGGTGCATGAAATGAGGATGTTGTGGTGACATTGGTCTACAAATTCCAAGAACATGCCTCAAAATAAGATTTAAACAGATAGATAGAAACACTAGAAGAATCTAAACATAATAAAAGATCATTACCCACAACATAATACCCCAACTACCCACTTAGAATTCTATGTATTGGTAAGTTCTCAAGTATAAGTTGCAGTGGTTCTAGTAGATGATAGGTCAACTACACCTCACCTCATGATTTATTGGAAACCATTTAATTTTATTCAATATTTAATTACCAGGTTTACCCCTTTACCTTTTATAAATATGACAAGGTGGGGTAAGGATTGCAACCATTACATTTTATAAGTCAAGTTTTTGATTTCCAGTTTTCATTGTCTTATTTTCATTTATCAAGGTATATATAGAATGGATATCCATTCCTAGTGAGTTAGGTACCAAACACCTTATCACTAAACATGATACCCATTTGATTTTAATCTAATGGATCTACTTGATAAATTACCAATTCCAAACCACGAGGGTCCATAACACCTCATTAATTGAAACCAAAAATCACTCAATCACATCCAAGAGAAGAATAAGTATATCTATAAAAACAAGGCTCACTTAACAATCATAGGCATATCAAGCAATTAAAGTAGTGAAATTCACCTATATACCATGACATGTGAATACTAGGTGCCTACTATGATTCTTGTAACAATGATTGTTTCATTCATATCATATACCCAAGGATGAAATAATATCCTCAATAAAAATAATAATAATAACCACAACACAACATGTGATTCACCCAATGATTAAATGATATCAACTGTAATAGGAAACATCAAAACAAAAATTATAATTTAGGAAACTCATAATTTACCACACACATTAGTTCATTATGCACAAGCATGAATTATGAGAAAGTTCCAAGCATTCATAATCTCCAATATATTGTATACAAATAATAAATTAAGAAAGGAACTACTTTGATACCTCTTTTTGAGGTATTGGACCCAGATTCCACTTAGAGGTGCCCCAAGCCATGTTGGCCACATTCCCTCAAGTGCATCTCCTCAAATACCAAAGGCTGCCGAATAATAACAAGGACCTAGGATGTGTCTTTGGGGAGACCATGCACTCATTACTAGTGTGTATCACAACTTATGAATATAATATAATAGGAGATAAGTAGTATAATCAATTAAATAAACAAATGGAATAATATAAGAAGATATCAATGATAAAAAACTAAACAAATGATCAAGATATACAAAAGATGATGATGATATGTCATGTATCTAGAAAGTAGGAAAACATGGATACAAAGTAGCAGGCAATAATTCTATAAAAAAGTAGAAAAAAGGAATAAAAAATTATCTCCATCATCCCAAGCTCCATATTGGTCATCTCATACCAGCTCCATCCTAAAGCAACAATAAATAAAGTGTTTGAAGCTAGATGATTCCCTTTGTCTACACCTGCATACATATAGTCTTCCCGGGTAACAAAGGCACCCAAATAGGGTGTGTGATAAATCTCTGTAGGCCACCGCTAATGATGTTTATAATATCCTATCAATATAATATAAATTAAAAAGTGTGAAAGAATTCATATATAAAAGTAAAGTAGTACAATAACGTAAATACCCAAGTACCTACTTCAGAACTTAGCTGATGTCTAAACATGTAACCAATTCATTAATTAATTAAGTTCCAGTTTATATACTTAAGTCACTAGAGACATAGCCAGCACTGACATCACCTCATGATAGTAATAGTGAAGGTTACAATATATAACAAGGAAACTTGTAATTATATTTATAATGAAAGGGTTCTAAGGTAATAACCAAGGAAACCTATACCTCAAGGGTCACTAACTCAATAGTAACTAGAGCCTGGATAAGGGTAAGAGTGTAATCCAAGGAGCATTGTCCAAGGAATTACACAATATTATGATCTAGTAGATTCCAAGGAATATATACAAGGTAAAATGAGATAATCTATGGATATTACCAATGATATAACCAAGGAACCTCATGTTTGTAAAATCCATGTTGGATCCAAGGAGTGTACCAAGGCATCCTATAATAGTAAAAGAGATATCCCACGGTGTCCTACCGAGCATCCAATGATAGGCAAGGATCAAGTTCCAAGGTGGGTCTCAACCAAGGCAACCAACATCCTTGAATCAGAATGGTGTCCATGTGTGCTCAAGACATTCCCTCAGGAATCCCAGAACTAACTTGAGTATGAAAACTCCTATAGATATGTCAAGGTCCATATGAAATTAAACACCTTATACTTAATCCATTTATTTAATTAAGTCAAGTGATGGTCATACTATTTATATTATAAAGGTTCAATCCATTTCCTTTCATTAGTGTTATAAGGCCAAGGGCATACAACCATTTAAGTAATTTCATAATCCACAGTCATTTAATATGCTTCACTTCGATAACTTCCATTAACATGGAAAGGGATGTTACATATGTGTAACCAAGAATTCATTTATAATTAAGAAGTCCAAGTCATATTTATAAATATACTTTTCAATTTACCATTTAATATTTATTAGTAAAATTGGAACACTTACCTTTAAGAGGGTCAAGTGATAAGAATACATGGTACTAGAAATTAATAAATTCAGTAGTAATTTAATTAAGGAGGCTTACCAATAGTAGGGTCAAGCCAAGACACACCCGAATGGTGGCACAAATAAGTCATAACAAGACATTTAGGCATAAAAGACCACTAAAGGAATAATTATGGAAATCACCCTACTTGGGGTGGTTGGTGTTGTAGATGTATCCACAAATGTTGAATCATATATATTAAAAGGGTCTTAGAACATGGTTATAATGAATATAATCATGAAAACAACACCCAATGAAATTGGTGTGCATACATGACAATTTATAAAATGAAAAATCTTAAGGGATGAGTTTAGACAAGTTACCTCATACTCATACGACTCTCTTCATCTAGTATCAACCTCTAGTTTGGAATGGATTGGATTTGATCTTAAGAATGAATCAATGCCATGAAATTGGGGGATATGATCCTAAATCTAAATAGCATCATTGATAGGAATAAGAACGATTGAAGCATAAAAATGAATTGAGAACGAATTGATGCAGATCCAATGAGATAGATGATGCTTAGATTATACTCCGGACGGACGCTCAGGATCAAATCCTAGATTAGTGGTCTTTTTGGATTAAAAAGAGAAGAAAATGGGGATTATTTACACTGGAGAGAAATAATGAGAGGAGGGTTTGATTTAACATTTCAATTAAGGTAAAAACCATTATTTCAACTAAATTTATTATTTACATGGTTTGGACACACGATTTTTCCAAACCGTGCAAAAACTGTGCATGGGCAGCTGTAGGAATGGAATACCACATGATTAGGATATATAGTTAGGGAAATTATGTGCCAACTATGTGAAATGCCTCTATAATTTTTTTTTGCAGTTTTCACATGACTGTGTAGCCCAACTCTCATAGTTAGATCAAACCGTACACCCCATATCACCACACTATCCATCCTCACACGGTTAACACTAACCATGTGGCCTACCTAGCACGATTTAAACTAACTACGCAACACTCATTTTTCCTACATTGGTCGGGGTTCCGAGCTACAAAAAAGCTTTGGGCACCCATGAAACCATCACTAACTCATAAGGAATCCATATTATTTCCATAAAAGAGAATTAGAACAAAATTAAAAGGATCAATACCTGAGTGGAAAACCAGGTTCTTACAGTTTCCTTAATCAATGAGTTAAATATCTATGCATCCTTTAAAAAAAAGATTTATTATTTACATATTTATATAATATTATACCAGTGATTAAGTTTTCATAGTTATCCATGATATAATTTCATATAATTGTTGAAGTAGGTGGTCGAACCGACCCAATCATGAACATACCATGATTAATTGATGATTATAAGGCGATTTATTTGTAATAAAATTTCAACAGTAGTGTAATGATATCATTTATTATTTATTTGTGTGACGTATCAAAATTATAAGTAATTAGAATAATATGTAATGGAAATAAAAATATTACATGATTTGAGTTAATGATTTCCTCTAAGTACGCTTGTTTTAAATAGTTGAATTTATGATAATCATTTATTGATCATATTATAAATAGGTTCTAAAATTTTCAATACAAGAATATTAATTATATCATAAACATAACCATTCTCATGAAAATATATGTAAGGTTGTGATGAAATGAAAAATGTAAATTGATAGTTCCACGAAAGAGGCGTTCTACACATACGAATGGTTGATGTTTTCATTTTACATAGGATAGAAAAAAGAGTAACATGGTTCATCATTTCATAAGATAAAATATGAAATTAATATCATCATTACAGGTCAACTTCCCTTTTATAAACATCCTTTTAAGGCGGTGAAGTAAAATGAAACACGTTGCATCGTGGAGGCGATAGTCCGTACAACGTACGATTCACATTTTCATTTTTTCTTAATGGAAAGGAGAGGGTAGTTAATTCTTGTACCATAACTATAATATTATATAAGTATAATAATGATACTACTATTATCAATTTAATATATTGAAATTATATTTTATGAAGAATAAAAATACATAATAAAATAGAAAAAATAAAGAGAGGTTATGAATTTATACCTCACTTCTTGGATTATCACCATTGTGATTGGGATTAAACCTTTTTGAGGTTATATTTTGAGAAGGCAAGAACATAATTAATGTGGGTAAGAGTGTCTATGATAGGTTTGGGTAGATTTTGACTGAACTTGAGGGGTTTTTGTGTAACGCCCTAAGTTTTTAAAATAATACTATACTCGACAACTTGCTTAACATAAAACACCAAGATTTGAGGAATTTGGGATATAATATAAATATACTATTATTTAAATATGACAATTATAACCTATATTTTAAATTATAAGGTATGAATAATATTAGACACATTATAACCTTTTTAAAATAAAAAAAATCATAATTTTTTTAAAATCCTTTCATTTGAAAATAAATGTGAAAAAATATAAAGGAAGCCTTAAAAATCATGTCAAATATTTCTTGAGAAAAATAACATTTCATTGTAAATACATTATTAAAAATAAAAATTCAAATTTTTTTTAAATGATTTAATTTGAAAATAAACATTGAAGCATTAAAAATAATTTAAAACATTTATTGAAGAAAATATTCTTCCCACTTTGATTTTTTTTAAAAAATAAAAAAAATGAAAATCATTTCTTTATAAAATAACCTTGAAAACATATAAAGTAATCTTAAAACAAAATAATGGTCATGTTAGTGGGAAATTCTATTCATGTCGTACACATTAAAATAAGGATTCCATTATCATTTTGGGTAAAATCCAAACAAGAATTGTTTGGAAATCGACACGAGGATTCCTTTCAAAAAAATTTGTAAAGAAAAAAAGGGTAAAAATTACTTTAATAAATCATTTTATTAATGTTAAAAACAATTTTTATTTTTTTGAAAAACATGGTTTTGAATGAAAAATGAGTTTTTGACTGGAGATATAAATAAAGACGATTTCTATTAAAAACATTTTTTAAACACTTGGGTACATGTAGATTTTAAAATAAAGGTAAAACATGTATTTTCTAAATAAAAATAGAGGATAAGAATATGGATGATTTTCTTTAGCTTTAGATCATAACATTGCATCATTGGAAGTATAATTATAAGAAACCTTAATAAATGATGAGATTATAACATAAAAAACATACCAAATTGGTAACATTGAATCCTAATCCAAATGAGAGAATAAAACTAAATGAAAATTTTAATATTATGATAATAAATAAATCCATTATATTACATGTCCAAGGGGTTATATATACACATCAAAGAGAAGATAGGTGTATAACATAACATATGTCTCAAAGAAGAAAAATTATGACAAAGATCACATACCCCTAGGGTATCTATTAAACCGTAATCCCTATGAAAGTGAGATCCTATAATGGATATGTAAATAAATATAATTTTCATTATAATAAATATAAAATACATTCATAGATATTATATATACCATATATATGAAACAAGTAGGGAATATGGAATGTATCTCACATATGTAAAAAGTAAAATGGAAATCCCTTACCACTTTAGTAATATTTTGAATCATAATCCCCAATAAAGAATAACATAAAATGAAAATTTTAATATTATTAAAATGAGTAGATTTCATAACATGTTAAATGGGAATTATAAACACCAAAAAAAATATATGAGTGGTAAATTTTCACATGTCACCCATAAATAAAAGAGAGAATAGAAATCTCTTACCTTAAGTCCCAACTTCTTTGTACACATTTGAACCTCCTGTATAAAAAATATAATTTTATGATTCATATATTATAGAAAAATAATTATATATATTTTTTCATATATTATTTACTTATAACCATTTATTACTCATTTATAAACAATTCCTTATTAAAATCACATTTCAGGTAATTACTGCTTTGTTTTTTGTATATGTTTTGATTTTTTATTTTTGGTCCTCTTATATTGATAAATATTTAATAATATCTAGAATAATAATCACAAAATAATAATCATATTTATTTATTAATTATACTATTAATACTAATAATGAAATATGGTTTTGATAAATGAATCACATTACGATCATGGAGATGGTAGGCCGTACATACGTATTAGTAACATTTATATTTTTCTACTAACATTATGGAAATGAGGTAAGTAATATTTTATCATTAAAAATGATACTAATATCATAAATAACATTTTATATCTTTGTATATACTTATAAATATCATCCATATTGTGGGGTGATGATAATATAGAGTCACATTGATTCGTGAAGATGATAATCGGCACACACACGAATGAAGTTATCATTTTTCAGTGAGTGAAAAGTTATGAAATAAAATGATATATTATATTTAAGAATGAAAAAAATTTCGTGAATATAATAATTATTTAATTTATGTAAAATATATTCATCAAATTTGTAAATATTATCTTCTATATAAATCATAAGTGATAAATGAATCAATTTTCTTTGCGAAGTGGTAGTCCGTCACACACACGAACGACATTACCATATCCCATAAAGAATAGAAGTGAAAAAAAGTTTTATATATGATATTATGACTCCATAGGTATAATTATGTTATAAATATCATATATATATACTGTAATTCTCTGACCCCAGTTACCTAGAGTCGGTGCATTATTATATAACATTGGAATGATCGCAAAAGATCAAGTCTCGAAAGACCAATTAGTTTAGTAGCCTTGGAAACACTAGATACATTCATAAGTCTTACATTACATGATAAAATGAAAAAATACAACAACATAGTCTCCATAGTCCACACTCATATCCCCTCAGACTATCCCTGCAGGTCAGTCATAAAATACTTCTTCACATCCTGGGAAAACATAAAACATAGAAAGGGGTGTGCTCAGATTCTTAGTAAGTATAACAATATAGCAGGAACTTTCATAAATAAGAATAAAAATTTAAGGCAATGTATAACTAAAAAAAATCATTTTAAACTTGAAATTCAGCATAACATGGAAAAAATAAAATGAAATAATTCCATTTACTTATTCACATGGATATTCTACTAGTTGAATAATCACATACAATATCAATAACCACTTTCATAATGATGGAATGCATAATGCCAGACTATCATAACCACATAGTCAAGGCCTTGTGCCAAGAATACAAATAATATTTTGTCAAGGCCTTGTTCCAAGACACTAGTCTGTCTCATGAGACCTACCGATGCATCGAGGAGCTATAGCGGGCTCCACCCGTCACTTACTAAGTCCAATGCATTCCTCATATGAACAGGTTTAAATATAACATAAACATTCATATTAAAAAAATCATACAAAATTTCAATACTTTCTCCATAAACCATGAATGGTATAAAAATAACACATCTATAGTCAAACATATCGTAAAACTTTCAATACAATATGGAAGTTTTTTATCATAATAAATCAACTTCAAATAAGCTTAAAATCCATCAAAGGATGTTGACATAGATGAAATCAAAAATATTTGAGAGAAATATCTCTTTTTTTGAAATAATTTAAAATTCACATAATTATAAAAGAAAAAATTTACTTTGAAAATATTCTTATAAGCTTGTAAGTGAAGCTTATATGTTTTTTTAACAGTGGAAAATAGCTGCACCTGCCGTATAAGTTAAAAAAGATATTTTTACTATAATTCTTTCGAAAAGGTTAAAAAAGGACCTTATTTGGAAAATTATGGAAAGATTACTTTATAGACATCTTATAAAAATTAAAACAAGGGTATAAATGACTTTAAACCATAGTCTATAAAATAGTAAGAATGTTTTGAAATACATTTTTAAGAAACATGGATATGGATGATAAAGAGGTCCCAGTAGATATTTACGTAAAAACAACCTCAGATAATAAAGAGATTGTGAAATTAACCTTTACCTTGTACTTTTCCTTGGTCGAGGGTAGATTAATATCCTGTATAATGGTGAAATAATTTTTATTATATTATACATGAATCATATACATTAATATGATATCATATATGATCTTTTAACATTTCTTTGTTAATAATATCTTAGTATTATCGTCATTTCGGGTGTTAACATATTCGTTTTCATTTATATTATTTGTTATGTGAGTAATATTTGTTATGGATGAGATGTATCTTATTCATTTACAAAATTATATCAGGTATTTAAACATTATTTTTAATCATCAAATGAAAATTAGTCTTGAATGGATATGACGGGGAATGAATCTCATCGCGTTCGTGGAGACGATAATCCGTACATACGCACGAGCGACAATATCATTATTTTGATATTAAAATAATATATAATTGGATTTTATATCATATATAAAGAATAATTATCATCTTATATTTTTTATTTACATAAATTACACATCATTATTATACCCATAAAAATAATAATGTATTGAATAACAATTACACCACGACGTGGAGACAGTAAGCCGTACGTACGCACGTATGGTGACATGTCATTCAAAGGATGGATAGAATAATGAATTTGGTTGTACCATATTTATAATAACATAAAAGTATATATAAAAAACTGGATTTATTATTTTATAATGGAAACAACAAAGAGAAAGGAAGTGGAAGAAGAAAGGAACTTGAAAGAGTTGGTGAGATATTTACATCTTCTTCGAGTTCTTCCTTTTGATTTGATCAAAAGGGATCCTTAAGTTGGATTTATGGCTAAATTAAGTCCTCTATTATGAAGGGACGATATTTGAGAGGGTATTTGAGCATATTTTGACCGATCCAAAAGGCTTTGAAGGTGTGAATTAGAGAGAAGGGGGAGTTCCATTTTATAAGAGGGGTGAGGGGAACCTTAGAAAAAACTAGAAATATTATTTTATAATAAAATAATTTTCATTTTATAATGGCTCAAAAATATATTATTTAAATTATAATGTAGTTATGGTTCTAAAAACACTCAAACAATAGGTTTTAGATAGGTTTAGGTCACTATATTGACCTTAACTTTTAGATTTAACTCTTAGTTAAATAGTTTGACATTTACCATGTCTCTTTGTATTTTTATATTATATAGTTAATAAACTTACTATATACTTACAAGAGAACCCCAAGTGGTTAATTAATTATGAACCTATCATTATATAATTCCTTTGGCTGAACCTTAGATTTTTAGGAAAAAAATATCAATTAATAATATAATATTTGTTTTAAAAACTCTTTTATGTCAATTTTGACATTATTTAATAATCGTTTTTTTGTTAAAGTCCTAAAAACTTTATTAATTATAAATAAATTCATTTAATAAATCCTAAAATGTCTTATTAACCTATAAAATTTATGTATGTCATCAAAACTTTTAAATTATATTTATTTTAACATTTATAATACCAATTATTTGATTCTTTCATTAATAAGGGAAATACTGCATCATTATTGTGTCATAAATAAATTTAATTATTAAATGTCTAAAAATTATAAATAAAATATAATTATGTAGGAAATATTTTTATCTTTATAATGAATATTTATTGTCAAATATATAACATGTATAACACTATATAAAAATTGTTTTACTAAAAGATATATGCTTATGTCATTTTTGTGTTTACTTTAACTTAATTTATATAAAGTGTCATTATCACTTACAAGTGGCTCCATGGGGTCCCAAAATCAACCCAAATATGCCAATGGTATGAAATGTATCATAAAATAGGGTTAGGATATGTGTTAGGGTAATTTTATATTATTATAATATTATTTATTACCCTTATTTACTGGATATATCCTTTAACCATGGTAACTAAAATATTTACCGAAGTAATTATTCAAAATGTCTAAAGATAAAAGTTAACTATTTACACAATTTGGAACTCCTGATTCCAAACATGGAATCCATTTTTCTAATTTCAAAATGCAGAAGTGTCAGAAATTAATTTAAAATTAATTCCTGTTGTCAAAACAAAAAGCGTGTTTTTATGAAATAATAACTACCAAAAGATTGACACTTATTTACGTCAAATTTAAATTTGAAATTACTTATAATGACCTAAATTGTATTAAATGATAAAAATATAATATAATTATACTTCCAAACCATTCAAATGCATAATTTTTCACTATTAATTATTTCGATTAAAAAAGTTGTTTTTAATTAAAATTTAGTAATTTTCACTATTCATCAAAATATGAAATTTATCAGAAAAGAACCAAAAATTAACCATAATATAATTTTAATATTCCAACTCCAAAAATGAAGTCCATTTTTAAAGATAAAATGTTTAAAGTTTCAAAAAGTTGGTATTACTATTCATAACAGCTAGTTTGATTGGTAGTGGTGTGTTAGAACTCGAAGTTCCATACAACACATGCTACTGTATTATTCAAAGTGAAGCATACCGTGGAAGATTAGGGTGTTACATTGTCCCCTCCTTCAAATAATTTTGTCCTAGAAATTTCTAGAATATTACTACTTAAAAAGACTCGGGTGGTTCTTCATCATAAGTTCCTCGGGTTCCCACGTTGCCTCTTCCATCTTATGGTTTCTCCATAGAACTTTTACTAGACGAGTCGTCCAGTTTCTCAACACTTGTTCTCTGGTATCAAGAATCCTAAAGGGATCTTCGTAATAAGACAGACCAGGTTCCAGTTCTACTTCTACATAGGTGAGTACATGCGTTGGTTCAGGCATGTATTTTCTCAACAGTGATACGTGGAACACATCGTGAACTTGGGAGAGATTTGGCGACATTGCCAAATGATAAGCTATAGAACAAATTTGTTCTAGAATTTCGAAAGGTCCGATGCACCTAGGACTAAATTTTCCATTCTTACCAAAATGTATAACACCCTTACATGGAGATACCTTCAGGAAAACATGATCTCCTACCTGAAATTCCAAATCCTTACTTCAGTTGTCAGCATAGCTCTTCTGCCTACTTTGAGATGCTTTGATGTGGTTTTAGATTACCTTCACCTTTTCCATCATTTCCTCCACCAGTTCTGGGCCTATCAGTTTTCATTCACCAACATCATCCCAACAAGTTGGTGTGCGACATCTCTTTCTGTATAACGCTTTATATGGTGCCATCTGAATACTTTAATGAAAGCTGTTGTTATAGGAAAATTCTACCAGAGGTAAATCTTGATCCCACATACCCTAAAAATAAAGTGATCAATATCTCAACATGTCTTCTAAGGTTTAAATAGTCTGTTCTTATTTTCCATCAGTTTGGAGGTGTTAGGAATTGCTCAAACGAAGTTCAGTATTTAGGGCTTTCTGAAGACTTTTCCAGAATCTTGATGTAAAATGTGGATCATGATCAGAAACAATCGATAGTGGTACTCGATGAAGTCTAAAAACTTCATTAATATATAGTCTTTCCAATTGTTCAAGTGGTAAATCTTCTCTTATAGCAAGAAAATGTGCTGACATGGTAAGATGATCAACAATGAACCATATTGCATCATTCCTTATAGAAGTCTTTGGTAGTACCATGACAAAGTCCATCGTAATATTATCCCATTTCCACTCCGGTATGGGAAGAGGTTGCATGGCTCCTCCAGGTTGTTGTCTTCCAGCTTTCACTTGTTGACAAACCATATATCTTGACAAAAAATCAAGAATCTACCTCTTCATGTAGTCCCACCAAAAATTTTCCTTCAAATATCTATACATTTTGGTGCTCCTATGGTGTATAAAGAAATTGGAACTATGAGAATTATCCAACAATTGCCTTTTTAGATCAGGTATATTGGGAACACAAAGTCTCTTCCCAAATTTCAAAATTCCATCTTCATATACGAAGTCAGTCAATCTCCCATCATTCATAGCTTTAATCTTCTTTTGAAACTCCTCATCATCAGCCTGAGAACATTTTATCCTTTCTAGTAAAGATGGTTTGGCAACCATTTGAAAAGGCATTGATGTTTCACCTTCCATGGTTATTCCCATATCCATCTTTACTAGATCCATGAAAATAGGATCCCTTTCAACTCTCATATTGTTCAAAACTCCATGATCCTTTCTAATCAAAGCATCTTCCACCTTATTTGCCTTCCCTGGGTGGTAGTGTATCATGAAATCATAATCCTTGAGTAGTTAAATCCATCACCTTTTCCTCATGTTGAGTTCTTTCTGTGAGAAAATATACTTCAAACTCTTTTGATTGGTATATATCTCATATTTTTCACCATATAGATAGTGTCTCTATATCTTTAAAGTAAAGATTACAAATGCTAACTCAAGATCATGAGTAGGATAGTTTTACTCATGAATTTTTAGCTGTCGTGATGCATAGGCAATAACCCTATCATTCTGCATAAGGATACAACCATGTCCTTTATTTAAAGCATCATTATAAATAATAAACCCGTCATTCCTCAATGGTAGAGTCAACATAGGATAATTGACTAATATTATCTTAATTTCTTAGATTCACACTCTTTTATCCAAACAAATTTAACCCCTTTATGTGTGAGCTTGGTTAATGGGTTAGCCAATTGAGAAAAATTCTGGACGAAATAACGATAATAACCTGCTAAACCAATAAAACTTCGTACCTCAGTTATACTAGTCAGTGCTGGCCATTCTTGAATTGCCTTAATCATTGAAGGATCAATGATGATTCCATCCTTAGAGAAAATATGTCCAAGAAAAGAAATCTCTTGAAGCCAGAATTCACACTTGCTAAAATTCCCATATAATTCATGTCTTCTAAGAGTCTTCAGGATAATGTGCAAGTGATTTTCATGATCTTTATAGTTTTTGGATTATACCAATATATCATCAATAAATACCACTATAATTACATCAAGATATTCCTTGAAAACTCTATTCATTAGATCCATGAAGATAGAGGGTGAATTAGTCAATCCAAAAGTCATTATTGTAAACTCGCAATGCTCGTACCTGGTTCGAAATTTTGTCTTCAGAATTTCTTCCTTCTTCATGCACAACTGATGGTATCCAGATTGAAGGATAATCTTTGAAAAGTATTGAGCTCTATGAAGTTGGTCAAATAAATCATCAATGCGAGGTAGGGGATACTTGTTCTTTATTGTTATAGCATTTATCTCCCTGTAGTCAATGCACAACCTCATAGATCGATCTTTATTTTTAACAAAAAGGACAGGGGATCCCCATGGAGAAACACTAGGGAGAATAAATCCCTTATTACTCAATTCCTCTAGTTGTTTCTTTAGTTCCACTAATTCCACAGTGGCCATTCTATAAGGGGTCTTTGATATGGGCCTTGAACTAAGAATTAGGTCAATGAAAAACTCAATTTCTCATTCTGGAGGATATCCAGGCAAATACTATGTAAAAACATCAACATATTCTTGCAAAATAGGTACATCCTCTATTCGAACATTACTTTACTCACCCACAATTATTTTATTCTATTCCTCCCCAATAACTGAATTTAGTTGAGCTTCTGGGGGTGGATCTAGATAAGAATTAGGTGGTGATGTTTCTTCTCTAAAGATAAGGTACTCTTTATCATCATCAAAAATTGCAACCTCTTTATTCTTACAATAAAGTTTCACATCATGGTCTGAAAGACAATCTATACCGAGGATTATATCAAATTAAATCATGGGTATACTGATGAGATTAGCAGATAAAGAACATTTATATGCTATAATGGGGATTGATTCACAAAACTTTATTGCAATGATACTTCATTTAAGAGTTTTTACTGACAACTCTCTTGTTAAATCAAATTGGAAATATCTAATTTTCTTAACAAAATGGGAAGATATGAAACAATGCGATGATCCCAAATCAAATAAAGCATTGGATAAACTTGATGAAACCATTAAATTACCTGCCACCACGTCTTTTGGAGCTTCAACCTTAGCAGTAGTGATAACATAAGCTTGGCCTTGGTCCCTTGGCCTTTTCTGAGGTAAGTTCCCCTGACTCTTAGGACATTCATTTTCATAATTTCTCATCTCCCTGCAACTATATCATTGAACATCGATAGCTACTTTCTTCCCTTTGCAATCACGAGCTTGGTGGCCTTTTTCACCACACTTGTAATAGACTCCAATTCCCTTCAAGAAAGTACTAGGGTGTTTGTTCCCAAATTTACTATAGGATGGATATTAAAATTTTCCCTTCTTACTCTTATTTCCATTTCTAGAGTGTTCAGTAGATCTATTCTTCTTATGCTTTGCTTTAAAGTCATAAGACTTAGAGAATTACTTTTCTGTCTTGATAGCACATGAGACAATATCTTCGTACGATGATAAGGATTGTGAGACTAATGCTCGACAGAGAAATGGTTTTAACCCATCAAAGAAATGATCAATCTTACTTATTGGGTTATGTATATAATCTGCAGCATGCCTTGCTAACCTTGTAAAGTTAGACTCATACTTTTCAACATTCTTGTCCTCCTTTTGCCTCAGACTCAGAAATTTCCATTCCATATCTTCTCAATGGTCATGAGGAAATTATTTCTCTAAAAAAATATCTTTAAACTCCCTCTATTCCATATTTGATACATCATCATCTTCCTTTGTGTTTTGAATCAATGACCACCATTGATCAACATCTCCAGTGAGGCGGTAAACTGCCATGATAACTTTTTCCCTTACACTACTCCCCAAGGCATGGAATATTTTCTCTAAGGAATTTATCCATTGCTCAACCACAAATGGATTTGTACTCCCATTGAATGTTGGTGATTTTTGCCTCATGAAGCGGTCTAACATTGATCCTCCACGTTGTGGATCAGGGTGCTCCATATGGGTAAGGTTATTATTCATAACCTGAGTGAGTTGTCCCAGTATGGTGATAAGTTGATCAGCACTAGTTGTATCACTAGCTACACTATAATTATCTTGAGCAGGAGGGAAATCCCTACATGGAGTGTGTGCATTGATACAGTTTCCATTCCTTCCACTAGGCGCCATTTCTAAAAAATGGCATAAACTAGATTAGTTTATGAATCAAAATACATAATTTAAAACTTGTAAAACACTTAACATATATTGAACATTTTATGGATATAATCCATAATCATAAAAAATGATTTATTTTAGGAAGTATATACTCATGAACCCTTCAAAATGGTTTGTAAAGATAATGAGAATTATCCTAAGCATATCGCCCGGGAGTGTCATAACCAAGAGTGCAGCAAGGCCCATTGTCGTGCACTAGTTCCCATTCGAGTCTAGCTCAAAGCGGTGTTTTCGGGTTTTACCCCTAGGTACATCTGTGTCAGAGCTGTCTCTACCTGTTCGTATCCAAACATGGATGTATTTCTTGGAAAACTCACAAAATCTCTACAATACCAAAATTATAGGAAGTTCTTCTATAATAATCCTCAAAGTCCATCTTAGGTATATGTGCTCTAATAAAATTTTATCTAAATATAGCTTCCAAGGTTTGTACTAAACTTCCTCTGATACCAACTATAACGCCACAACCTCAGTTACCCAGAGTCGGTGCATTATTACATAATATTGACATGATCACAAAAGATCAATTCTCGAAAGACCGATTAGTTTAGTAGCCTTGGAAACACTATATACATTCATAAGTCTTACATTACCTGATATAATAGAAAACTACAACAACATAGTCTCCATAGTCCACACTCATATCCCCTCAGAATATCCCTACAGGTCAGTTATAAAATACTTCTTCACATCCTGGGAAAAAATAAAACGTAGAAAGGGGTGAGCTCAAATGCTCAGTAAGGATAACAATATAGAGAAAACTTTCATAAATAAGTATAAACATTTAAGGCAATGTATAACTAAAACAAAAACATCTTAAACTTGAACTTCAGTATAACATGGAAAAAATAAAATGAAATAATTACATTTACTTATTCACATAGATATTCTACTAGTCGAATAATCACATGCAATATCAATAACCACTTTCATAACGATGGAATTCATAATGCCAGAATATCATAACCACACAGTCAAAACCTTGTGCCAAGACTACAAATAAGATTTTGTCAAGGCCTTATGCCAAGACAATAGTTTGTCTCATGAGACCTACCGATGCATCAAGGATCTATAGCGGGCTCCACCTGTCACTTACTAAGTCCAATTCATTCCTCATATGAATAGGTTTAAACATAACATAAACATTCGTATTAAAACTAGCATACGAAATGTCAATAATTTCTCCATAAACCATGAATGGTATAAAAATAACACATCCACAGTCAAACATATCACAAAACCTTCAATACAATATGAAAGTTTTGTATCATAATAAATCAACTTCAAATAAGCTTAAAATCCATTAAAGGATGTTGACATAAATGAAATCAAAACTATTTGAGAGAAATATCTCTTTTTTTTAAATCATTTAAAAGTAACATAATTATAAAAGAAAACATTTACTTCAAAAAGATTTTTTATAAACTTGTAAGTGAAGCTTCGATGATTTTATAATGGTGGAAAATAGCCGCACCCACCGTATAAGTTAAAAAAGACATTCTTACCATAATTCTGTTGAAAAGGTTAAAAAAGGACCTAGTTTGGAAAACGATGAAAAGATTCATTTATAAACATTTTATAAAAAATAAAACAAGGGTATAAATGACTTTAACCCATAGTATATAAAATAGTAATAATGTTTGGAAACATATTTTTAAGAAACACAGATATGGATGATAAAGAGGTCCCAGTAGAAACTTACGTAAAAACAACCTCGGATAATAAAGAGATTGTGAAATTAACCCTTAACTTGTATTTTTCCTTGGTAGAGGGTAGATTAACCTCCTTTATAATGGTGAAATAATTTTTATTAAATTATACATGAATAATATACATGAATATGATATCATATATGGTCTTTTAACATTGCTTTGTTAATAGTATCTTAGTATTATCGTCGTTTTGGGTGTTAACAGATTCATTTTCCTTTATATTATTTGTTATGTGAGTCATATTTGTTATGTATGAGATGTATCTTATTTATATCCAGAATGATATCAAATATTTAAACATTATTTTTAATAATCAAATTAAAACTAGTCTTGAATGGATATAATGGGGAATGAATCTCATCACGTTCGTGGAGACGGTAATCCGTACGTACACACGAGCGACAATATCATTCTTTTGATATTAAAATAATATATAATTGAATGGTATATCAAATATACAGAATCATTATTATGTTATTTTTATTATTTACATCAATTACACATCATTATTATACCCATACAAATAATAATGTATTGAATAACAACTACACCACGACGTGGAGACAGTAAGGCGTACGTACGCACGTATGATGACATTTCATTCAAAGGGTGGATAGAATAATGAATCTGGTTGTACCATATTTATAATAACATAACAGTATATATATGATACTGAAGTTATTATTTTATAATGGAAACAACAAAGAGAAAGGAAGTGGAAGAAGACAGGAACTTGAAAGATGTGGTGAGATATTTACCTCTTCTTCGGGTTCTTCCTTTTGATTTGATCAAAAGGGCTCCTTAAGTTGGATTTATAACTAAATTAAGGCATCTATGATTAAAGGAGAACAATTGATAGGGTATTTTGGTAGATGTTTTCCAATCCAAAAGGCTTTTAAGGTGTGAATTAGAGAGAAGGGGAGTGCCCTTTTATAAGAGGGGTGAGGTGCACCTTAAGAAAATCTAGAAATATTATTTTATAATAAAATATTTTTTAGTTTCTAATTGCTCCAAAATAAATTATTTAAAGGATAAGGTGGGGATAGGTCTAAATACACTAAAAAAATAGGTTTTAAATAGGTTTGGGTCACTATCTTAACCTTAAAGTTTAGATTTAACTCTTAGTTAAATAGTTTGACATTTACCATGTCTCTTTGTATTTTTATATTATATAGTCAATAAACTTACTATATACTTCCAAGAGAACCCCAAGTGGTTAATTAATGATACAACTATCATTATATAAGTTTTTTGGTCTAATTTTAGATTTTTTGGAATATAATATCAATTAATAATATAATATTTGATGTAAAAACTCTTTTATGTCAATTTTGACACTATTTAATAATTGATTTTTGTTAAAGTCCTAAAAACTTTATTAATTCTAAATAAATTCATTTAAGCAATAATAACATGTCATATTAACCTATAAAATTAGTGTATATCATAAAAACCTTCAAATTATATTTATTTTAACATTTATAATACCAATTATTTGATTCTTTCATTAATAAGGAAAATAATGCATCATTATTGTGTTGTAAATAAATTTAATTATTCAATGTATAAAAATTATAAATAAAATATAATAATGTAGTAAATCTTTTTATATTTCTATTGAATATTTATATTAAAAGAGATAACATGTATAACCCAATGTAAAAATTGTTTTACTAAAAGATATATGCTTATGTCATTTTTGTGTTTACTTTAACTTAATTAATATAAAATGTCATTATCACTTACAAGTGGCTCCATGGGGTGCCAAAATCTACCAAAAGATGACCATGGTCTGACATGTATCATCCAATAAGGTTAGGACACGTTTTAGGTTAATTTAATATTATTATAATATTATTTATTACCCTTATTTATCGGATTTACCCTTTAACCATGATAAATAAAATATTTACCGAAGTAATTATTCAAAATGTATAAAAATAGAAGTTACATATTTACACAATTTGGACCTCCTGATTCCAAATATTGAATCCATTTTTCTAAATTTAAAACACAGAAGTGGTAGAAATTAATTTAAAATTAATTCCCGTTTTCAAAACAAAAAGCGTGTTTTTATGAAATAATAACTACCAAAAGATTGACACTTGTTTATGTCAAATTTAAATGTGAAATTACTTATAATGACCAAAATTTTATTAAATGATAAAAATTTAATCTAATTATACTTAAAAACCATTAAAATGCATAATTTATCACCATTAATTATTTCGATTAAAAAAGTTGTTTTTAATTAACATTTAGTAATTTTCACTATTCATCAAAATATGAAAGTTATCAGAAAAGTACCAAAAATTCACCCTAAGATAATTTAGATATTAAAAATCCAAAAATGAAGTCCACTTGAAAAGATAAAATGTATAAAATTTCAAAAATTGGGTATTACTATTCATAACTACTAGTTTGATTGGTTGTGGTGTGTTAGAACTCGAAGTTGCGTACAACACATGCTACTGTATTATTAAAAGAGAAGTGTTCCATGGAAGCTTGGGGTGTTACATATAATTTATATATATCATAATACCCAACTGTGAGAGGTTTTAATGAAAAAATTAATGACATCGGTTCACGAGGCTGTAGTCCGTCATACACATGAATGAGGATTTCATAACTGATTTGATGAAAGAGTATTTTTTAGGAAATTTAAAAAAACAAATACCAATATATTTGTGATAATTTTGTTATTATATCATCATTGTTTAATAATAATTGAGGTATTTAGATAAATTAATAAATTAAAAATTCTTATTGAAAAACATATCCTCTCCTTTGGGTAACCTCCATAGTTAGCACCAAAAGCCTTACAAGGCTGTATTTTTTAACAAAATAATGATTATAGGATGATAGTATAAATTTTTTCAAGTTATTTTGGATGTTATTGGATAATAAATAAAGGTTTTATGGTGTGAATAATAAAGGATAGGTGTTGGGATTTTATAAGTGAGGTGAGTTGAATACTTGTAATGTTTGGAAAATAAAATGGTGTAGCCTCGTCTTTCTCATTCCAAAATTCTAAAAAATGGGGTAATCACATAAATTAGACATTATAGGTTCTAAATAGGTCTATAAAATATATTTTAGATAACGTTTTAGGTCATTTAAACCCTTATATTGGTTTGTTTAACCTCCTAGTAAACCCATTTTTAACTTAACCACATAAATTATTTTTTACAGTTTTCACTATTCATTTTGGTAAAAAATTAAGTTTAACTTTTTAGATAATATAAATTATGATGATTCCAAACATCTAATCCATTTTTCCAAATTTAATTTACAAAAGTGTAAAATTTTATTTTAAAATAAATCTCGTAGACGCAATAAGAATACAAGTCTTCAAGGATATAATGTCCAAAAGTTTATAAACTTTATATATCAAAATTAAATATGAAATTAATTCTAATGACCTAAATCCGATTAACAGATATATAATAGAAATAATTTTACATTAAAACCAATATAAAATATAATTTATCTTTATAAACAATTTAAAAAAATGTAGTTTTCAATTAAAATTCAATATTTTCACTATTCATATCTTTTTAGAAAATTATCAAAAATTTACCCTAAGATAATTTGGTTACTATAATTTAAAAATTAAGTTTTTTTTGAAAGATAAATTTTTCAAAAGTTTCAAAATTAATTTTTTTAAATTAAGTGTGCAAATGGTGACAAAACTTATTTTTAGAGAAATAATGTTTTTAATCATAAAATTGGATTTATTCTCATATCTTGTCTAAAAAAACCATAATATGAACTTCAACTAGTTCATTAAATATTTAATATTTACATTTCATAAAAATAATTCAAAATATTTCATTTGTTTGATTATTGTGATCATAAAAATTGTTTTCCGACATAGATTTACTTTATTTTTAAATATATTTTTCTATTTTTAATTTTAATTAATTAGTCTCAAATAATTAATTTTATATACATGTGTTAGACATATATTTTAATAATTTATTTAATCTTATTCATACCCACCATTCCAACGGATAGGAGATAACTATAGTTTTAATAAAATAACATTTTTATAGAATGTTATGTTTCTTTTAAACTTAGTGTTTCATGTAACGCATGCTAAAAAAAGTGGTACATGTAACCCAAGATAAATGTAGTGTTGGATATAATGCAAGTTAAAATAAATATTGAATATAATTAAAAATATAAAAAATATTAAATGCATTTTAAAAAGTATATTTCAAAAAATCTCAGGGGTGTTATATTCTATCCCCTTAAAATAATTTCTCTCTAAAATTTATCTTGGTTATCAAAGGTTTTACATTTGAAAATTCATTCATAGAAACCCACATCATAAATAGGGTTAATAAAACACCCATTTGAAAAACTAAATGAGATGTTTGAAATTCATCTAGAATAACACATACTGGGTTTAAAAATACGATAACATAGGTGTGAAGTGAAAACATGTATATTAAAGAGAAAAATAACACCCAAATATTGATGGAGAGTGATATAGAACGTATTATGGATAATGTTAATGATCACAAAGCCATAAAACATAGAGGAATGATTGAGGTCATCAATATCATAAAAAATGTTGGTAAAAGCACAAAATTTTATTTCAATATCTATTTCCAAATGTTTGGTAATTCCTTTTCCATCTATACTGAGAACATATGAAGATGTAATTACTTTATATATTTTTACTTCATAGGAATAATTTCATCATTTGGTTTTGAGTTGATAAATTTCCACTTCATCTCTTACTCTAAGAGATGCTTTTTTCATGGAGGAATCCCAAAATAAGATCCATAAAATAATGATAAGACATTAGTTCTATATCTATATATATTTTGTGCTTTGGGGGAACAATTACATAAAACTCATAAACACCTCACACATAGGTCATAAAGATAGTCCATAACCCCCCCAAGGGGATATACCACCCATTAAACCTTATTTATTTCTTCATATAGTGAAGTAATAAATTAATCTCTAAAACCTAATCTAAAGATCATCTTAAACTATTACATAAATGTTTAAACTTATAACCCTTCCAATAAATTTATAAATAAGGTCATTAAATTTCTTAAAATAAACATAACATTAATTCCCTATATATCATAAAGTATCTATTAATTTTCACATAACAAACATGTGAATACATTTATCATGTAATCTCTTGAAACAAGTCAATAACCTTAATTACTATAAAAACTTATGGAAAACATACATTCATCCACATTCATTACATATAAAACATATTATTTTATATATTTATTAACTCCAAAATGATTTAAACTACATCAATTATAGAATAATTTTTTTAATAAATCATTAATCAGTTCCAAGGTAATCATTATTATCCAATTTTCTTATTCATATCCAACATCTCTTTATCCCAACATCATTATCTCAACATCTGTAACATATTAAGTACTATATTCTTTTAATTAAAATAACCCATTCTCATTAAATCACTTTTTTAATCCATCAATAACATTTAACATATTTTTTTAAATCCTTAACAAAAAACTTATACTGAATAATCCTTATATATTTTAAAATCATTGAATTCAAATACATTAATACTTTAATCATCCTATATACTTATAAAACCATCAACTAGGAATCATCATATTATTTCATAATACCAATTTCCTTTTATTTTTCATTCATAGTCTCTTCATCATCAATATAAAACCATTACTCTTAAAAAATTTCTTATTCTCTTCACGATATTTTACCTTTGGACATCAATTTTCATAATAACCAAACATTATACTTTTAAAACATTCAATACTCAATGATAAATTAGAAATAACATTATTCTCATTCACTAAATTAAACAAAAATTTCATTTTTCCTTTGTTGTTACATGATTTGTGTCCTTTTAAACACCCAAAACATCTTCTTTTCCTTCTTATACTTTCCCTTGAGTGATTATTCCCACATTTTCGACATATATTAAACTAAATATTCTTTCCTATATTGTTTACACTACTTAAAATATCATTTAACTATATCCATATCTTATTTTTTGAGTCTGAGAGTTGGTTAAGGTGTACGTTGTTAACCATGTTTCATGATAGATTATTATGAATAATCAAAACATCCTTTACTTCAGTCATCATCCCATTTAGATGCTCATCAGAAAATTATATGTCACATTCAATGATAACCTAGTTCATTCTGGTTCTATACATTGAAAATTACCAAAAATAATAGTATGAGCATCAATAATCATAGTGGGAAACACATAATCATTAAAAATCACTTATATGATTACTAAATCATGACACATTATTTTCAATCTATGACAACTTAATCTTAACCTATGCCATTAATAGTCATTATTTAAATCCTTCATGATACTTATAATGATTTTATGAATTTCCAAACTATATCCCCCATTAGTGTCAAACCATGTGTGTAGAAAGGACCGTTTTCATGCACCAAGTGATGATCAAGTCCAGATAAATGTTCCCTTTTTAGAGTTATTACCCATAGGTACCTCTATTATAGAGCCACATCCACTTATAGTATCTAGACATCGATGAAATTTCTTGGAAACCACTTGATATATTCTTTACCAAAATTCCATGAAATTTTACTATACACTGACTCATCCTTTGACATATAATTATACATGTACTTAGGGATCATGATAAAGTTTTATCATCCTAGTTTCCAATGGTTAACTCAATCATTCATCTGATACTGACTATTGCGAACCATGATTTTATACACGGATATTTCATCTTTTTATCTGAATATTCAACACATTATAGAAACACATGACTGAGGACCATAATAGTTTAACATCTTTGGAGACTAATTTCACAATCTTCTACTTTGGTGAATTATATTCAACATATCCAAAAAATATCATATCCTTTAGTACAATTCACAAACATACCCTACTTAAAATCATTATTTATGACCCATTGAAAGGAATCATAAGAAAGGGTGAGATATTATGCCCAGTAAGGGTAAACATGGAGATTTGTAAGAATAAGACGAACATAAGGGGATGATAATATTATAATAACATATGAAAACCATACCCTGCATATAAAATATTAGAATCTTCAATCATGGCATATGGATTGTTGTTTATATGACATAGATTATAAGTACATCAAAGAACCTGATCTATGAGAGAATAAAATTGGTATAAGACCTGGAATGGTTGTATACATATAAGAATATAAAATCATTTCCCTAGTATTCATGGATCAATCACAAGGCTATCATAGTGTAATGCACTCACTCCCCAAACCATCACAATAGTAAAGGTTCACTCCCAATGCCATCATAGGAGACAATGTCCCTTACTAAACCGGGTTCACTCCCAATTCAATTATATTCTATATAATTAGATATAAATCATTACCCAATTCATTTGAGGGAGATTTAGGTATCACCCATCTTTGGTTATAATGTAACCACCATCCTTAGTTATAACGTAACCACCATCCATGGTTATAACATAAAACATTCATCTTATTATAACCCATGAAATGAAATGGGTTTCATAAAAATTTTATCATATAAAATATAACACCCCAAGATTTTATGGTATGTATCTTCTTAAATAAATTAAATTTATTCGATAGCTTATGTTTCACATAACACCAAACTTAAATGGGCAGTTTTATACTATTAAATAGTAACTTGACCATTGGAATAGTATTATGACCATTAAGAATAGTAATATAGCCCATAAAATAGTAATGTCACCTAATCATAAATAAAATTTAGGAATCTTATAAATGGAAATATGATAAAATTATATCATAGTTTAAGTAAATTAATTTTTTGAAAATGATAAATTAATTTTTGGTATTTTTGTGAAACATAAATGTTTATTTAAAATTTAATAATTAATATAATGATTTAAAATAAAATTTATTTTCATAAAATAGATTCATAAATTAAGATTTTTTATCTTATGATTATAATATAATTTTATGATACCTTAATTAATTTTTCAAAGTGTCATAAAATCAGCTATAATTTTAAAATCATTATTTTTCGAATAAAGGATGATTTTAATTAAAAATTAAATTTATCATATTTAGAAAATTATTTTCATAAAATTGAGTTCATTTTGGAATTATAAACATCAAAAAATGTTTAGGGTGAATTTTTGGGTTTTTTCTAAAATAGTTGAATTGTTGGTGAATAGAGAAATACAATATTTAATGGTATATATACATTATAAGTTAAACACACCATTTATTGATTAATTGTTGATGTAAGAACCATAATCTAGAACTATAATTATATCTTTAATTTATGTATTAATAGTAATAAAAACTATTCATATTCTTGAGTCAAAATAATAAACTAATGAATAAAATAATCAAAAAATACCACTCTCCTCCACTAGAAATACCACCCCTCACTACCTCTTCTCCTTTCGTTCTTTTAATTTTATTTCAATTTATTTTATTTTATTATCCTTTAATTAACTCCTATATAAAAACGTGAATTATAACTCTAATATCTTATATATAATGTAATGTTATCATTTTAATTGAATATTTATCATCAAAACCCTTCTCCTCTCCCTTTTATTCTAAAAATGAAAACATCAGTTGTGATGTGTTGATTTACTGTCATTATGGATGATGCATTTTTATTTTGCATTACAACCTTCAAGGCTGGTCATAAAACTTGTATAATGTTTAAATATGGTTTTAAAATGAATATTAAAACTTATTATTATTCTGTAACTAATATATATACATAATATTAATTAATAAAACATAACTAGTGTGCGATGATCGAAAAATGACAAAATAATATAAATGAATATCATTAACATTTTATCTAATAAATCATCCTAATATCTATAAAAATGATATATAACACCATTTAATATTATTTAAGTTCATTAATAGCACATAATTTCAGTTGTGGATAATTATTCTCATTTTACATGATCTTCTATACATGTATACAAGTGAACCAATCATGAAAACCAAGGAAATGAACACTCACAAAAAAAAAATCTATTAACTCATAAAAAGGCCATAAATAAACTTAATAAAATTATAGTAAATTAAATAAATGTTTAAGAGGATATAAATTAAATTATTAACAAATCTAATTTCATTATCTAGGACATTAAGTACAAGTGCAGAACACTTTCAGATATAAGGTAAGAGTTTCATCCCGAACCTCTATTTTTTTCCTTCAGGTTACACTTTCTCTCTCTTTACCCCAATTTAATTATTAATTATTCTTATTTACTCCTCCCATATTCGGTTTTAATTTTATAAACATATTTAACTACCTCAATTATTCTTTCTTTTATGGGGAAATACATGTTTTATAAGGTTCCTTTCTCAATTTCTCCTGATAAGAAATCTCGATTTAAGAGAACTTTCCAATTTCATACCCATTTTCAAGTACACTTAAAAATATGTTTAAAACCTCTATTATTTTTCAAAAATCCCTAATTTTATCATAAAAATCTATCTTTGTTCATTTATGGTTTTATATGGGCGATTATTTAATTTTCGTTTTAAATTTTATTATTTTACCTTAAACCGCTCTAAAGAGGCTCATTTATAAATTTTCTTAAACACTTTTTACATGTTTTCACTTTATTTGGACTTAATTTATCATTATCTATGCCTAGTTTTCATTATTAATGTCCAAGTATGATTTAAATTTATTCTTTAATGGACACCATTATGATATTCCCTTTGGTTATGCCTTATTCACCACTTATTCCTTGGGTGTGGTGTTTGTATACTTCCCTTTCATTTGTGATCATCATTCATTGAATATTTTATTAAATATCCATAATTCACGCATCATGGATATTATTATTTCTTTAGTCATGTACCATTTTTACATATGGTATTTTCTTTTAATACCTTTTTATTTGGGTAAATATTGATAAATATGTATCCTTTAATCAATATTGATATTTTGATAATTCATATTGTTCATGAATTGAATTTATATATAAATAATTATTTAGGTTCTATCCCCTCAATGCATATAAAGGTCTCATGAGACAAAATAGCTAGTGACAAACCCTTCATGTTTGTTTCCTAGAAGAACAATATGGGTTTCTACCCATAGAGTTAAACCGACTTGATGGTATAATAGTTCATGTTCCAGATACATGACATCCAATGATTAAGAATTTTCTTCATTTAATATTCAATAATTACTTTCCATGATATTTTCACTATGAAAAATTTTATAGATTCATTTACATTCTCAATTTATTTATGGAATCTGTTTTTTAGTTATTTACCTTTCCATTATGCCTTATTGACTTTGTTTCACTTATTATCGATTCACGAAACCCTTACTGAGAATTTTATCTCGCACCTTTAATTTTTTTCATTCTCAATTTTTGAAGATGATATATTTGAACAAGTGACTAGGAATTATTTTATTTTCCTTTATTATGTTCTATTCTTAATTACCAATGTAATAAGGTACCATGTATGTATCTAGTTATTCAAGACTACTAAACTGATCAATCCTTGGTGATGTGATCTCTTGTATCTATGCCATTGTATAATCCCTTTTAGTGAATTTTTGGCTCAATACTCATGATTATTATGAGATAACTTAGTGTGTACCATTATTTAGTGATAGTGTCTAATTGAAGGAAAGTAATCAATACCTATGGACAGTGTAGGAATTACCCTTTTAATAAAATCAACATAGTTAGTGTTGGACCTGATTAGATCATTACCATATTAGGATAGATTACTCAGGTTACGAAGAATAACCATACTACACCTATCTTGGATCATTTAATGCAGAATAAGCCCCCATATTTTAGTGGGACTACTAATCCACTGGTATCTAAGTAGTGGATCAATTCCCTTGAAAATTTATATTTTTCATTGAGATACAATGAAAATGAAAAGGTAGTGTTGATAGTATGTTATCTCAAGGGAGATTCTGAAAAATAGTGGTCGTTGATCCCAAATACTAAGGAGGAATATGAAATAGAAGACATGGAATGGAGAAATTTTAAAGTAACCGTATTTGAAAAATATTTCCCTCATGAACAATGAACTGAAATTAAGAGAAAATTACTTAGCTTAAAGCAAAGGGATGAATATAGTGTTGCAGAGTATAAGGATACCTTCGAAATACTAGTCATTCATTATATATATTACATACATGATTCATAAGACAAAATTGATCATTTATTTTGTGGTCTTAAGACAAGTCTCCAAAGGGCATTGGATTCTCAAAATTTTTCATTATATGATGAAATAATATTAAGTTCCATAAAAACAAAGAAGGAATTTTATAGATCCTATACGTTCAAGGGAAATCAAGAGAAGAAGAGGTCTTCTGATTATAATGGAAAAGATGAAGTGTCTAAGAGGAATAATGGAATGAATAAATTTACATTATACAGAAATCATAGAAAGAATCATACTGGTAAATGTTTGAAAGAAATGGGAGTTTTCTGTAAGCGTAGAGAAAAGGGCCACCATGCTAATGATTTAAAGGGGAAGAAACAAGTCAATGATGTTTAACACTTCAACTGTAATAAAATGGGGAGTTATTCAAATCAATATCCCAAATTTCAGAGGAATCTACCAGAGAAGAGGCCATAGGGAGATGGGAAAGCTTATACGATCACAAAAGCTGAAGTAGAAGTATCCAATGATGTGGTTGTAGGTACATTGATCCTATCTTAAAATCTAACCAATGCTTTATTTGATTCTATATCATCACACTCTTTTATATCTACCCAGTTTTCCAAGAAAATTAGACATTTCCCTTTTTATTTAACAAGGGAGTTATCAGTCAAAACTCATAAGGGAAGTCTAATTGCAACAAAAATGTATCTATTAGTCACATTTATGACACATAAAAATGATTTAGTTATATACTTTATCATCATACCCATGGTTGAATTTTATATAATCCTCGTTATAGACTAGATTTAAAAATCTGATTCAAAAATTTATTATAAGAATAAGGAAATTACGATGTCTGAGGAAGATGTATAATATATTATCTTTAGATCAGAAATATAATCATCTAATTCTTATCTAGATCCACCCCTAGTATATATATTGAATTAAATTATTTAGGAGGAAGAGAAAACAACATCTATGGATGAGGACATTAATCTTTGAATTTAGGATATACCAATTTTACAGGAATACATTGATGTATTTCCCAATGAATTACCAAGGTACCCCCAGAACATGAAGTTGAATTTACCATTGATCTAATCACTGATGAAAGACCAATATCAAAGACTCCTTATAGAATAGAAAATATTGAATTAGTGGAGCTGAAAATGAAACTAGATAATTTGAGTAATAAGCGATTTATCCTCCCTAGTGATTATCTATGGGGAGCTCCTGCTCTCTTTGTTAGGAAGAAATATAGATCCTTGAGGATATGCATTGAATATAGAGAAATCAATGTTATTAAAATAAAGAACAAAAATCCTTTGCCTCACATTACTAATTTATTTGATCAACTTCACAGAGCTTAATATTTTTTTGAAGATTGAACTTCATTATGGATATCATCAATTGCATGTAAAGAAGAAAGATATTCTGAAAACAAAATTTTGAATCAAGTATTGACATTACAAGTTTATAGTAATTCTATTTTTATTGACTAATATACCCTTTGTTTTCATGAATCTAATGAAAAAATTATTCAAGGAATATCTTGATATTTTTTTGATATTTATTGATGATATATTTGTGTACTAAAAAATCTATGAGGACCATGAGAACAACTTGTGAATTGTTCTGGAGACTCTTAGAAGAAAAGAGTTATATGGGAAGTTTAGCAAGTGTGAATTATAGCTTCAAACATTTTATTTTCTTGGATATATTATCTCTAAGGAAATAATCTCAGTTTATCTTTCAAATATAAAGGAAATCCAAGAATGACCTACACCAATGAACATAACTTAGGTACATAGTTTCATTGTTTTAGTAGGTTACTATTAGAATTTCATCCATAATTTTTCTTAATTGGCTAACCCGTTAACAAATATCACACGTAAAGTGGTTAAGTTCATATGTATAGAAGAATGTATATAATTATTTGAAGAATTGAAGTGATGATCAGTCAATGCTCTAATTCTGACTCTTCCATCAGGAAATGATGGGTTTGTGATATACAGTGATGCATGAAAGAATGGACTGGGGTGCGTCTTTATGAAAAATGATAAAGTTATTTCATATTAATCAAGGAATTTGAAGACACATGAACAAAATTATCCAACTCATGATTTTGAGTTAGTAGCTGTAATATTTTCTCTAATGATATGGAGACACTATCTCTATGGACCAAGATATAAGATATATATGGGTCACAAGAGTTTTAAATACATCTTAACACATAAAGAACTCAACATGAGTAAAATGTGATGGCTCGAGTTAGTCAAATATTATTATTGCTCAACACACTATCTCCAAGGAAAGAAAAATATGGTAGCAGATGTATTAAGAAGGAAATATCATGGAATTCTGATCCAAATGATGATTGAGAAAGATCCTTTACTCATGGATTTATTAAAAATGGATATGGGACTTATTAAGGAAAGGGAAACATCACCCCTTTTTTAAATGATTTCTAAACCATATTTACTAGAGAAGATAAAAATATCTCATTATGATGATGAGAATTTTCAAAATAAAATTAAAGTTGTTATAGATGGAAGATTGTCATACTTCATGTATGAGGATGGAGTTCTGAAATTTGGAAAGAGTTTATGTATTCCATTAATACTGAAACTAAAAATGGAACTATTATATGATGATAATATCTCAAATTTCTTTATACACTATGGTAGTACCAAGATGTATAAAGATCTAAAGAAACATTTTTGGTGGGATAATATGAAGTGGAAAATTGTTAACTATATGTCAAGGTGTGTGGTTTTTCAACAAGTAAAGGCTAAGAGGTAAAATCCTATAGGATTCATGAAACCTCTACCTATTCTTATGTGGAAGTGGGATGAAATTACAATGAACTTTGTCATAGGAATACCAAGTAAACCCATAAGGAATGATGCAATATGAGTTATTATTGATTGAATTACCAAATATTCATATTTTCTATCTATAAGAGAAGATTTACCTCTTGAGAGCCTAGAAAGACTCTATATTAATGAAGTTGTAAGAATTCAGGGTTCACCTATATCGATTGTGTCTGATCTAGATCCCCATTTTACATAAAAATTATGGAAGAGTCTTCAGAAGGATCTGGATACTGAGCTTCATTTGAGTACTGCTTATCACCATCAAACTGATGAACAATCTGAAAGGACTATTAAAACATTAGAAGACACATTGAGATCATGATCACTTGAATTTCAAGGCATGTAAGATCAATATTAACCGTTGTTATAGTTTTTCTACAATAATAGTTTCTATTCCAGTATTTAAATGGTGCCATATGAAGCATTATATGGAAAGAGATGTCTTACTCCAACTTGTTGGGATGAGGTTGGTGAGAGGATACTTATAGGACCAGAACTTATTGATGATACAATAATAAAGGTAAAAACTATTCAACCTCATATCAAATCAGCTCAAAGTAGGAAAAAGAGTTATGCTGACAACAAAAGAAAGGATTTGGAGTTTCAAGTGGGAGATCATGTCTTTATAAAAGTATCTCCATGGAAGGGTGTCTTAAGGCCCGATAAGAAGAAATTATGGAAATAATTGGAGATGTATCTTACCAATTAGAAATTCCACCAAGTCTCTCCAATGATGTGTTCCATATATCATTATTAAATAAGTACATTCCAAAACCAACATATGTACTCACTTGTGAATAAATAGAATTGGAACATGATTTGTCTTAATGTGAAGTGCCTATCAAGATTATTGACACAAGAGAGAAAGTATTGAGAAATCTTATGTCTTTAATGGTAATGGTTATTTGGAGAACCCCTAAAATGGAAGAAGTAATGTGGGAACCTGATGATGTTATGAAGAAGAAACACCCTCATTTGTATTTTTTTTGAAACATAAATATTTATTTACAATGATATAATCAACATAATGATTTAAAATAAAGTTTATTTTCATAAAATATATTCATAAATTAATATTTTGTTTTCTTATGATTCTAAGATAATTCTATGAGACCTTAATTAATTTTTCAAAGTGTCATAAAATCAGTTATAATTTTAAAATCAGTATTTTTGGAATAAATGAAGAATTTAATTTAAAATTTAATTTATTATATTTATAAAATTGTTTTAATAAAATTGATTTCATTTTTTAATTCTACATGTTAACAAAATATTAAGGTGGATTTTTAGGATTTTTAAAAAATATATGAATTTTTAGTGGATAGAGAAATATAATAATTTACGGTATATATACATTATAAGTTAAATACACCATTTATTGAGTCATTAATGATGTAAGAAACAAAATATTGAAATATACTTATCTACTTACTATATTTAGTCATGGTATTCAAAACTATTCATAGTCTTGAGCCAAAATAATAAACTAATGAATAAAATAATAAAAAAACACTCATTTACTCAACTGTAAATACCCCCCTCACCACCTCTTATCCTCACACCACCAAATCCTTAAAGCTTGTCCAATTTATACCCAATAACTCTCCCAAAAATACCCCCCAAATTCTGGTCTATCTATTCTCACTCAAAATACCATATCAAAGTTCCTTTAGAAGGTTCTCAAGGAGAGGAATTCAAGATGTAAAATCCCCTTTTGTTCTTTTAATTTTTGTTTAATTTCTTTTCTTTTCTTATAATTTACTTAGCTCCTCTATCCAAACATGAATGATAAATATAATATATTATATATAATATAATGTTATTATGGTAATGGAATATTAATCATCAAACCCCTTCTACTCTCCCTTTTATTCTAAAAATCAAAACATCGTACGTGATGTGTCGATTTACCTCCATCATGGATGATGAATTTTAATTTTACATTACCACATTCAAGGATTATCATAAAACTATTATAATGGTCAAAAAAATTTTAAAATGTATATTAAAACTTATTTAGTGTTTTGGAACCAGTATATATACATAATATTAATTAATAAAACAAAACTTGTGTGTGATGATCGAAAAACACCAAAATAATCTAAATGACAATCATTAAAGTTTTATCTAATAAATCATCCTCATATCTAGAAAAAATTATATATATATCCCTTTAATATTATTTAATCCCATTAATAAAATATAATTTCAATTCTAAATAATTATTCCCATTTTATATGATCTTCAATATATGTATAAAAGTGAACAAACCATAAAAACCAAGGAAACAAACACTCCCGAACGAAAAAATTAAATATATTAACTCAGAAAAAAGAACATAAATGAACTTAATAAAATTAAAATAAATCAAATACATGTTTAATAAGTTATAAATTAAATTATTAATTAATCTAATTACATTATCCATGACATTAAGTGCAAGTGAGGAACACTTTTGGACATAAGGTGGGGGTTTCTTCCAGAACCTCCATTTTATCCTTTGAGTTACACTTTCTCTCTCTTTACCCTAATGTAATTATTAACTATTCTTATATAATAATACTAAATTATATATTTGTGTTCAAAAAATATATAATTTTCTCAATTTGTTTTTCTTTTTTGGGTAAATACATGTTTTATAAGGTTCCCTTCTCAATTCCTCTCAACACACAAGCCCGATTTAAGGGAACTTTCCAATTTCATACCCATTTTCAAGTAAAATTAATAATATTTTTTAAAATACAATTAATTTTATAAAATAACTCATTTTATCATGAAAAACTATCTTTTTTCATTTCTTATTTTATAAAAACAATTATGCCATTTTTGTTTTAAAATCTCTTTATTATTTTCCCTTAAACCACAATAAATAGGCTTATTTCTAAAATTTATTAAAAACTTTTTTTACATGTTTTAAAATCTCTTAGACTCCATTTATCATGATATATTCCTATTTTACCTTATAAATGTCCAAGTTTTATTTAAATCCATTCTTCCATGGACACCATTATGATATTTTCTTTGGTTATTCCTTATTCTCCACTTATTCATTGTGTGTGGTGTATGTATACTTCCCTTTAATTTATGATCATAATTTATTGAATATTTCATTAAATATCCATATTTTTTTAATTATTGATATTATTATTTCTTTAGTCATGTACCATTTTCACATATGATGTTTTATTTGAATGTTGTTTTAACTGGGGAAAATTGAAAAATCCATATCCTCTACTCAACATAAATATTTTGATAAGTCATATTGTTCAGGAATTGAATATATGTATGAAGAATGATTTCGACTTGCAGTGATGGTTGGGGACCTATATAGATCCTCATGGAATCGATATGTCTCATGAGATAAAATAATTGGTGAAAACCCCTTTGTGTTTATTTCTAAGAAGAATCAGATGGGTTTCTACCCACAAGATTAAACCATCTTTCTGGTATAATGATTCATGTTCTAGATACATGACGTCCAATGATTAAGCATTTTATTTATTCAATATCTAGTTATTAATTTCTAGGATATTTTCACTATGATAAAATATATGGATGCATTTACATTATTAGTTTATTGATGGCATGTGTTTTTCATTTATTTACCTTTCTATTATGACTTATTGAATTTGTTTCACATATTATTGATTCACATAACCCTTACTGAGTGTTTGAGAACACCCCTTCCATTTGTTTTCCTTCCCCAAATTTTAGAGATTAAATATTTTAATAAGTATTGAGAAAACATTTTATTTTCTTTTTTTTGTGTTCTATGTTTAATTACCAATGTAATAAGGGTATCATATATGTATCTATTTCTTGAATACTACTAATATGGTTGATCCTTGGTGATGTGATCTCTTGTATCAATGCCATTATAATAAAATGACCACGGACTCTGGGCTAATAGGGTTGAGATTGTCACATCATACCCTATGGAAAATAGTCAGGTTTCATAATCATTTCATCATTTCATCATAACATAACATGTAGATAATGAAGCATGTTTTATAAGAATTTTATCATGGTATAATCTGTGGAAGAGAAACGGGTATCTTAAACATTATGTACTCATAAAAATAAAACATTCAGATGAATAATAATAACGGTATTCTTGGATAAAATTTACAATAAAGATAAATTTACATTAATTTATCTCATTTTATATGGAAAATAATTTTACAAGATAAATATCTTAGAACATTTCTTGAAAAAAATAACAATTCTTTGAAAATACTTAAAAAAAATTTGTAAAACATTTTTAAAATCCTTTCCTTTGAAAATAAACTTGAAGAAAATATAAAGTAAGAATTGACAATAATCTAAAACATTTCATGAGTAAAATTAATTTCCTTTAAAATCCATTTTTAAAACTAAAAAATCATAATTTTTTTTTCAAAATTCAATTCCTTGAAAATAAACTTTGATTCTTTCAAATTTGTTTAAAACATTTCATAAGGAAAATATCCTTACCACTATGAAAATAATATTTTAAAATACTAATCAGTTTTTAAATCTCTTCATTTTAAAATAAATTTGATAACATATAAATGAAATTTCAAATAAAATAATATTTATGATAGTGGGAAATTTCATGTCACGACCCGTCCCCCAGGGCTTGTGATGTGACTACCCTAAGACTGACTTCCATAGGCCAGGGGCTGGTAACTAGCACCGAGAAGGAATTGCCTTTTAACATGCATACTCACAAAATCGAAGCACACAACAAGATACAAATACAAAGTAAAATAAATTGTAAATAGGATGATTTTAGTAAGTAAAGGGGCCAGAATAAAAGACCATATGGAAAGTACAAGTAAAACTGAAAACAACTCCTGTGAACACCCCCCAAGGTTCCTACCTGAAGGGTATGCAGAACTCTTGAACGGTAATCTCTGCAGTACATCTCGTCTAATGGTCCACCTCCGAGTAGCCTCCAGTCTTAGCACCCTTAGCCTTGATCAATGATGTCCATCATATGCACAAGACATAACAAGGTACGGTCATAGCCTGTGCAGGGGTGAGTATAACAATACTCATTAGGGACCCCGAGACCCTCGGAGGTCTCTCAGAATCCACAAAGGATAAACCACAAAGCAACACCATGTTCACATGCATGAAAACAACATTCAACCCTACTTAGGTATATGCCTATACATATAACTAAGTTATCAAGTGTACCCATCTTGTTCATGAGGAAACACAAGGCCCAACTCTTTAGCCAAAAGTACATCAATTCTATGAAAGAAAGAATACCACGAAGGTAACACCATGAAGGTAAGTACCACAAAGGTAACACCACAGAGAAGAATACCACGAAGGTATCACCACAAAAAAGTGTACCATAAAGGTAACACTACACAGAAGAATACCACAAAGGTATCACCACACAGAAGTGTACCACAAAGGTAAAGACTCATCAGGTATAACTAAAGTACGGAAGTATAGATGATTACCTGTATCTCTAGATCATCTTACTTCATCGAGAATATCTGCTGTTGACCCACATATGATCGTATATGACCCACATAGGATCTAAATATAACCCACAGAGGATCTGAAGATGATTACCCACAAAAGATCCAAAGATGCCCCATATAATATTTGAAAATGACTCACACAGGATCAGAAGATGACCCACATAGGATCTATTCTGAGGGCCCGATTGGATTTGGGTTCGATCCAACCCATCCATACTTCAAATTTATCCAAAATTAAATTGAAGTATACTAAAAGGACCTTCTTGATCCAAAAAATCTGGTTCCGTAGATGGTTTTTCAAACAGATGCTCGGTTCTCAAGATATGGAAAAAAGGCATATTTGGGTCCAGATTGGCCCAGGTCTGGTCCGACCTGGTCGGACCGACCCAGACTGGGCCAACCCGACCCGACCCGCAAAGGAGAGGCCCAACCTGTGTTGGGTGCGGCCAGCTCGGGGCAGCCCACCGGGCATGGCCCGCTCACCGAGGTCCGCTAGGGGCGGCCCGCTGGGCATGGCCTGCTCGGCGCGGTCCGATCAGTGCGGCCCGCTCAGCACGACCATTTCAGTGTGGCCCACTCAGTGTGACCCACCCAGTGAGGATTAGTGGTCATGGCCCGCGGGGCTCGTCCCACGGCTGGGTGCGGTTCGCCGTGGTAGGGCCCGCCCTAGCTACTACCCGGGGGAGGTGCCA
The DNA here is from genome assembly GCA_963277665.1 of Viscum album. Classification (NCBI taxonomy): domain Eukaryota; kingdom Viridiplantae; phylum Streptophyta; class Magnoliopsida; order Santalales; family Viscaceae; genus Viscum; species Viscum album. The sequence continues at coordinate 1,184,127,973 of OY728135.1, forward strand.
CCCCAGAATTCTAAATGGTCTAATGGACCATTCGGCTTGGGCCAACCCAGCAGTGCCATGTGGCACCGCTTGCTAGCACACAGGACCCGTTAGAGTGGTCCTCCTTGGCATGACGTGGCTGGCCGGAAATCCGGTTAGCTCCCCTTCCAGCGGCGCGATGGCATCGCTGTCCTCCCATGGCCGGTCGGTTGCCGACCGCCCTATTGTGCCACTGTGGCTTTACATCCGTGGCCTCCTCCACTACTGGAGGTACGGACTCATGCCGACCTACCTCCATGCGGCTGGCCGACATGCTAGCCACTCACCTTCTCCGCCGCAGCCGACGGGCCGTAACCTCCTCCGCTACCGGTGGCGCAGACGTACTTCCGCCACCATCACAGCCGACCGGTGTGTTGACCATCGCCTGTACCCTGCCGATGTCGGTCGCTGGCATCGTGGTCGGGTTCCGCTCAACCCATCTATCTGCCCACGAAGAACACATTAGCATTGAAATAATGGAGGGATCAGTCCGTGTTTGTTTAGCTCTCACCCTTTGCATTAGACTGATAGCAGGAGGTTCATAGATGTAAGACAATAACTCATTTCAAAGAATAAAATGAAAAAAATACCTACTCGTTTGATTTTTGGGGATGGCGTGAGGAAGAGGATGAAGTCGTTGGAGGAGACGCCGACGTTCGTCGCTCCCAAAACACACTTCTGATCCGGGATCGAGTGTCAGTTCCTTGTTCTTGTTTTGGGGGTTTGTTCTTCGTTGGAGAAGTTTCTTCCACCAAGCGTTCTCCAAGGGCTCTCCCAAATCCATCCTTTTCCAACGATCTCCACCACAAGAGGTGAGGAGATAACTTAAATAATTTCAAGTTAATTACTTGATTAATTAATGTTGGCTCATTAATTGGGAAGGTTCCAAGAGTTACATCATATTAAAAAGGGGGATCAAGGTCGGGTGGTCCCCACCACCAAGATTCAAATGAGAGTTTACAAATAAATAAAATAAAAGTTGACTATTTTATTTTATTATATTTTTTTAACTCTCCCACGAAAAACTGAAAATCCAACATCTACCCTCAACCAACTTTGGTTGAGGTGAAGAATCTCTTAAACGAATATCGGCGTTACGAGTTCAACGGTGTCCTCATATTTCAATTTCAAGCACCGTTTCAAAAGTTAGAAAATGTTCCTCATGCGTTTACTAAACGTACCTGAAAAAAAGTTTATAATTTCATTCCAGGAACACCGGGCCTCAAAATCATGCACCATTAATTTTTGAATTCTCATAATAATTCCATATATTTTAAAAAAATTACATGGAAAAATATGGGTCTTTACATTCTCCCCACCTCAGGGCTTTGCATCCCCGAAATCCATAACATAAAAAAGGAAAACAAGTGGGGGTACAGAGCATGAATCTGAGACTCCCACTCCCATGTGATCTCCTGGAGGTTCCCTTGCTACCAACGTACACACACCATAGGAATAAATCACCCACAAAGGAATCTCTCTTGTTGATCCTCAATATCCATTGGAACCTCTGAAAACGTCACCCCATCATTGATGTCCAGCTCGCCCCAGTCAATAATGTGCGAAGGATCATGTACGTATCTCCTCAGCTGGGATACATGGAAAACTTCATGCACCCGGTGCAACTGAGGGGGAAGAGCTAGGCAGTATTCCACCTCACTAACTCTGCTGAGGACCTGGAAGGGTCCGATGAACCTTAGAGATAAATTGCCGCCCCGACCAAATCTGTGCAAACCTCATCGAGGTGAGACCCATAGGAAGACATGGTCACCATACTCAAACTCGAGAGATCTCCATCTTTTGTTAGCATAAGACATATGCCTATTCTGTGCAGTCTTTATCCGCTCCTGGATGATCTGCACCTTCTACGTGATAGCCCGTACCATCTCCAGTCACATGAGTGCTGACTCCCCTGGGTCAGTCCAGCATGGAGGTGATCTGTAAGGTTGATCATGCAATTCCTCAAATGGGGCCATACCGATGGTGGAGTGATAACTGTTATTTTACGTGAACTCCACCAAGGGAAAGTGATCCTCCCGACTATGGCTGAAATCAAGGATGCAAGCACGCAACATGTCCTCAAGGGTCTGAATGGTCCACTTTGTCTGTCCATCCATCTGAGAATGAAAGGTAGTGCTCAATTGAAGTTGAGTCCCAAATTCCTCCTATAACCCTTCCATAGTCAGAAAGTAAAACGTGAATCATGATCATAAACAATCGTTTAAGGCACTCCATGAATCTGTACAATCCCCCGTATGTAAAGGTGTCCCAAGTCCTCTACTGATCCATTATCTATGATAGGTAAGAAGTGGGCCGACTTGGTGAGTTGGTCAACAATCACCCAGATAGAATCATGACCCCTGGATGTGCATGGAAGTCCTATCATGAAGTCCATGGAATTCCATACCTCTTCCACTCTAGTACCTCTAGCGGCTGGACTAAGCCGGCTGGAACCTGATGCTCTGCCTTCACTTGCTAAAAAGTGGAGCACCATGAGACAAACTATGCCACTGATTTATTCATTCCTGGCCACCAGTACTGATGTTAGAGGTCCTTGTAAATCTTCTCCACTCCTGGATGTACCACTAGAGGGGATATATGGAACTCCCTCAACACTTCCTCCCGTAGCACCACTGTAGTGCATCCTCTGAAGAGGATGATGTGCTCCCCACCTTTAGAAAATCCATTAGGTGCTTGTACTATGGATATTTGAGCACGTCGAGCCTCATAGTCAATGTCTCCAAGCTGTGGCTCCCTAACTCGCTGAAGGAGTGGAGGAGTGATGGTTAGAAACTAAAGATAAGCTTCTCCATCTCGATCCATGTAGGATATCTACAAAACAGCTAGCTTCTATGTCACCTCACTCAACAACTATATACCAAATCTCCTACTGAGTGAATCTTCTAATACTTTCCCCTTTCTAGGAGTATAGACTATCTCAAAGTCATAGTCCTAGAGGAACTCAATACAACGTCGCTATCTCAGGTTAAGATCCTTCTGAGAGAATATATACGTGAGAATCTTGTGATTAAAACGTTCACCCATAAAGTAATTTCACCACATCTTCAAGGTGAAGACCACTAATACTAACTACAGGTCATGGGTAGTGTAGTTCTACTCATGCTGTCTCAGCTGTCGAGATCCATATATGATCACTGCTCGCTCCTTCATCAGGAAACATCTGAGCTAGGTCCCTGATGCATCGCAGTAGACTATGTACCCAACGCCATCCTCTGGTAGCCTCAAGATGGGGGCACCCTTCAGTTTTTTCCTTAGCTTCTGGAAAGTCCACTGACATCTCTCAGACCACACTAAGGGTTTCCCCTACTTTGTTAATGCTGATAAGGGTTCCATAACTCCTTAAAAGTTAGAAAAAAACCTTCGGTAGTAACCGACCAAACCCAGGAAACTTGAAACCTCTGTCACACTCCTGGGTGGCTCCCAAGAAAGAAAAAGATCAATCTTTGTTGGATCCACGACAACTCCAGCCTCCAAGATGATGTGTCCTAGGAAGTGAACCTCTCAAATCCAAAACTGGCACTTTGAGATCTTACCACAAAGATGGTACTCTTGGAGTGTGTCCAGAACTATCTGCAGATGATAGGCATGCTCCTCCTCTGTAGTTGAGTATATCAACATGTCGTTGATGAAGACTACCACAAAGCGATCTAAGTATGGCTGGAAGATCCTGTTCATGAGTCCCATGAACACTTCTGGGGCATTAGTCATGCCAAATGGAAAAACCAAGAACACATAATGGGTATACTGACATTTGAAGGCCGTCTTCTGCACATCATCATCTCGTACCCTAAGCTGGTGATAGCCTGATCTAAGGTCTATCTTTGAAAACCACCGTGCTCCCTTCAATTTATCAAAAATATCTTCAATCCTTGGTAGTGGGTACTTGTTCTTCATGGTCACCTAGTTCAGGCGCCGATAGTCTACATAGAGTCTCAAACTCCCATCCACCTTTTTAGCGAACAAAATTGGGACTGCCCAAGGAGAAACACTAGGCCTAATGAACCCCTTGCTTTGCAGGTCTTCTAGCTATACTCATAGCTCTAGAAGCTCCATAAGAGCCATACGATTTGTTGGTTTAGATATTAGTGTTGTCTTGGGGTACAAGTCGATATAAAATTCCACCTCTCTACGAGGAGGTAGACCTAGAACATTATCAGGGAAAACATCAACATACTGGTCCACCATTACAGGATAGCTCAAACTATCAACATCAACCACTCTGAGGGTAAGTCTAGCCAACTGATGTGTGATCATCTGTACCCTCCTCCGGGTAAGTCCACCCTATGCTGCAAAGGTTTCCTTCTCACTAGTGAAGGAAAACCTAGTCCCATCCTTGCAGACAAACCACACTTTGTGCCTAATACAATAAATATGAGGATGGACTATAGATAACCAATCCATACCCAAGATGACATCGTAAGGCCTCGACGCTGATACTAGAATATCCTAGTTGAATCTCTCGCCTCCTAGAGTAAGCTCACACTTCCATTAGTAGTGTGTAATCATCTAATCCTCTCCCGTAGGAGTCTCTAGCCGTAAGGATCGAGCCAATGGCTCCACCAAAATCTCTGAGCTCCGAATGAGGGCTATAGAAATAAAAGAGTGATTGGAACCCGTGTCTATAAGTATTGCAACTAAGGTGGAGTAGACACAGATCATACCTAGAATCATCTCCGGATTTCTGTGGTCATAGGCCTCAACTGCCTGGAGTTGAGCTCATCCAAGTCCACCTACTCTCTATGGTTGGGGTGGACCACCTAGTGGTGGTGGTTGTAGAACCTCTAATCTCCACCCACCACCTGCTGCACAAACAACTCCTATACCATGTCCGCCTAATGACTGTGGACCTCCTCAACCGAATCTTCACCTCTGCCCAGGAATTCCTTTGACTATCTGCTGGTCTTCTGTATGGTGGGTCAGGTAGTTGCGAGCCATGTGACCCTGCACGCTACACAAGTAACAATGCCTACTCCTTTCCTGTCTTGCTCTGTCTTGAGATCCCTATACAACCGACCCTGTATCATGCGGTCGTCCACATATAGGTTTGGTCCTCTTGGACCTCCACATCATCTTTATACTGCCAGCTGCAGATGAATCTACTACATAACATTCAGTGGTGGGTCTCACTATAGGTGACTACTCACCAAGGAAAATCTCCACTAAGAGTGCTCGCTCTAACACCCCCGCCTACGTTGGGATATTGATAGAAATCATAGAATCTCTAATATTCTATATGAGCCCCTGCTCGAAGGTCTGAGCCCTGAAGAAAAGGCCCCACACCATGTTAGTGGAGTTTCATGAGAGGTCAGTGAACCTCGCTGAATACTAAGCCATGGTCATGCTACCCTGCTGCAAGTGGAGAAGATCTGATATACGCACTGAGCATAAGGTTGCTAGGATGGAATCTACCCTGAAAAGGCTCTCTAAGTCTTCCTAGATGAGAGTGACCTCATTGTGAACCTGGAGCATCAAGCTCCACCATCTGCCCGCTGCTGCCTGAAGTAGACTGGTGGTAAGGATCACCATGAGATCAACTGGTGTCCCTACCAGTCAAAAAACTCTAACCACAACCTCCAGCCGGTCCTCAGCCACCTGTGGATCCGTCTCTCCCCAGAACCTCGGTGCATCTAGTGCTGAAACTCGTGCAACGCTCTCAAGAAGTGTGCACCCTCTACTGCTGGGGCTGGTGGCATCGACTTCCCAATGGGTAGTGGTGCTGCTGGTACACCACTTGATGGTTCAACTGCCAAAAGGGGTCCCTGCATTGAAGCCTCATCACTCAGTAGGATATCATCGCATAGTCTATATGGAACCCTGGCTGGCTGTCTTCTTAGAGGAATCCTGAAAAAAAAACAGGTGCAACACTATCAATAAGTTATACATTTTGAGATAACTTAAAGAGATCACAAATAAAACTTTTAAAACACACACACACAAGCAGTGTTTTCGTGCACTGAGTCAGAAATCAGAAGTCAGGGTCCTGGTGTATGGATACATCAGCTGCCGCACCAATACTAGATTCCCTAAACTGAAAACCACACTCATAACACTTAACACTATTGCCACACATAAAAGATAAGAGTCCTAGTTCTTTGGTAGAACTGACTCCTCTGATACCAATTTTTCATAACCTGTCCCCCGGGGCCTTTGCCGTAACTACCCCAAGCTCACCTTCTATAGGATAGGGGCTGGCGACTAGCACCGGGAAGGAATTGAATTTTAACCTGCATACTCACACAATCCAAGCACACAACAAGATATAAGTACAAAGTAAATTAAATTGTAAATAGGGTGAGTACAGTAAGTAAATGGGCTGGAATATAAGCCCAACTATAAAGTACAAGTAAAACTAAAAATAAATCATGTGAACACCCACCAAGGATCCTACCTGAAGGGTAGGTACAAATCTCGAACAATCGTCTCTGCGGTACATCTCGTCTAATGGTCCTCCTCCGAGAAGCCTCTAGTCCTGAAACCCTCAGCTTCGATCAATATTGTTCTTCATCTGCACAAGACACAACAAGGTGCAGGCATAGCCCATGTAGGGGTGAGTATAACGATACTCATTAGGGACCCCGAGAACCCTGAATGTATCTCAGAATCCAAGAAGTATAAACCACAAAGAAACACCATGTTCACATGCATGAAAACAACAGTCAACCCTACTTAGGTATATGCCCATACATATACCTAAGTTATCAAGTGTACCCATTTCTTTCATGAGAAAACACGAGGCCCAACTCTCTATCCAAAATCACAACTGTTCTATGAAGGAAATAATACCATGAAGGTAACACCACAAAGGTAAGTACCACAAAGGTAACACCACATAGAAGAATACCACGAAGGTATCACTACACAGAAGTGTACCACAAAGGTAACACCACATAGAAAAATACCATGAAGGTATCACCACATAGAAGTGTACCACAAAGATAAAGACTCAGCTCACACTAGGTATAATTTAAGTACGGAAGTATAGATGATTAGCTATATCACTAGATCATATTACTTTGTTAAGAAGCTCTACTGAGGATCGTAGATGACCCACATAGGATCTGAAGATGACCCACACATGATCTGAAGATGCTGACCCACATAGGATCTGAATATGACCCACATATGATTTGAAGATGACCCACATAGGATCAGAAGATGACCCACACAAGATCTGTAGATTCTTCAAGTACAACCAACCACAGGGTTCCTGCACTAAACGCACTTGATTCCAAGAATATCTTATCCTCAATCCATCAGTCGATACTACAACTACAAAAAAGTACCATGAAGAATTATCTCAATGCAACACCATGTCATAAGGGTCCCAACGCAATAGACGTTGTGTCAATCGGACGCCCGGTCTGTAAGTTATTATCATTTCCGTTCCAAGGGCTCGGTTGGATTCAGGTTTGATCCAACCCAGACATACTTAAAATTTATCCAAAACTCAAGTGGATTATAAAAAACAGACCATCTTTATCCAAGGAATCTAGTTCTACAGACGATTCGTCAAACAGATGCCTGATTCTCAGGATATGGATGAAAAGGTGTATCTGGGTCCAGATGGGCCTGGGTCCTGTCCGACTCGGTCGAACAGACCCTGCCCGATCCGGCCAGACTGACCCTGCCCAACCCAGCTTGGGCCGAACCAACCCAGTTCAATTTGACCCAACTCGGCCCGTACTGGGTGTGGCATGCTCGGCACGGCCCAGTGGGTGTGGCCCGTGGGGCTCGGCCCGCGGCTAGGTGCGGTCCACCATGGCGGGGCACACCCTAGATACCACCCTAGTGGAGGCACCCCCCCGGAATTCCAAATGGTCCAATGGACCATTCTCCTTGGGATAACCTGGAAGTTCCATGTGGCACCACCTATTGGTATGCGGGACCCGTCGAAGCGGTCCTACTCGGCGTGACGTGGCTAGCTGAAAATTCTACCGGTTCCCCTTCCAGCGGCGCGATGGCGCCGTTGTCTTCCCATGGCCAACCAGTTTCTGGCCACCCTGGTGCACCATCACGGCTCGACAACCACTGCCTCCTCTTCTACCGACGACACAGATGCGCACTTCCCTACCTCCATGCGGCCGACCGGCATGCCGACCACTCCACTTCTCCGCCACGACCGACAGGCCTTGGCATCCTCCGCTACCGGCGGTACGGACACGCTGCTACCGCTATCATGGTCGGCAGGTGTGCCAGCCGCCGCCTATACCTTGCCGGCATCTGTCACTGACGTCGTGGTCGGGTTCCGTTCAACCCGTCGATCCACCCACGAAGAACACTTCAACAATGAAATAGCAGAGTGATTGGGACATGTTCATTTGGCCTACACCATCCACATTATATTGATAGCAGACAGTTCATATATTTAAGACAATAACTCATTATGAAGAGAAAAATGAACAAAATACCTACCTCGTTTGATCATTGGATATGTCATGAGAAATAGGATGAAGTTATTGGAGGAGACGCCAACGTTCATCACTCCCGGAACACGCTTCCAATCCGGGCTCGAGCTTCGGTTCCTCATTCCTGCTCTGGGGGTTCGTTCTTCACTGGAGAAGGTTCTTCCACCAAGTGTTCTCCAAGGGCTCTCCCAAATCCCTCCTTTTCCAATGATCCCCACCACAAGAGGTGAGGAGCCAACTTAGTTAAGTTAAAGTTAATTACTCGATCAATTAATGTTGGCTAATTAATAAGGGAGGTTCCAAGAGTTATATCATATTAAAAAGGGGGTTCAAGGTCGAGTGGTCCCCACCATCAAGATTCAAATGAGAGGATTCAAATAAATAAAATAAAAGTTGATTGTTTTATTTTATTATATTTTTTTAACTATCCCATGAAAAAATGAAAATCCAACTTCCACCCTCGACCTAGTGTGGTCGAGGTGAAGACTCTATTAAGAGAATATCGCTATTGTGAGTTCAATGGTGTCCTCAGATTTCAATTCTATACACCGGTTCAAAATTTAGAAAATACCGCTCACACGTTTATTGAAGGTACCCAAAAAAAAGTTCAGAATTTCATTTCTGGAACACTAGGCCTCAGAGTCACGCGCTGTTATTTTTTGAAGACATGTAATAATTCCATATAATTAAAAAAAATTTATAAGGAAAAATCTGGGTCTTTAAATTTCATTGATTCCATACATGTTAAAAAAAATATTTCTTTCACATTTTTAGTATAATTTTAATGGGAATTATTTTAAAAATTAAATGAAGATTAATTTAATTTTTTTAAAATAATACATGAGTAAACATTTCTTTAATATTTTTAAAAATATTTTTTGAAAACATGAAATTTGAAGTAAAACAGTTTTTGACCGAAGAGAGAAATAAAGATGATTTTTATTAAAAATTTTATTTTGAACTCATGAATACATAAAGTGTAGAAAATTATGAGGAAAAATTTATTATACATAAATAACTTGAGGATGATAAAAAAAATGATTTTATCTAGAGATATTTCATTATATTTTACCATTTAAAGCATAATCATGAGCAATCCCTATAAATGATGAAATTCTAATTTAAAAACCTTACCATGTTCATAACACCAAATCATAAGCCCCATGAAAGAATAAAATTAGATGCAAAATTAAATATCATGAGAATAAATAAATTCATGATATTAAATGTCAAATTGGATGTATATACACCTCATAAATAAGATAGGTTCATAACATAACATATGTATCATAGAATTTAAATTTTGACAAAGATCTCTTTCTGCTTGGGTATCATTTGAACCGTAAACCCCATAGAAGAGAGATCATAAAATGTATATGTAAATCCCTATAATTTTAATGATAAGAAATATAAAATAAATTCATTGAAATTATATACACCACATATAATAAATAATTAGTGATAATGGAATTTATCTCATAGAAGTAAAATGTGGGATGAAAATCCCTTACTGCTTTAGTAATATTTTGAATCATAAGACCAAATCAATAATAACATCAAATGAAACTTTTAATATAATTAAAATTAGTAAATTAGTGATAAAAAATTTCAATGGGGTAGTATATACACCACATAGAATAGATGAGTGGTGAATTTACTTATATATCCCAAAAATAAAAGAGAGAATAGAAATCCCTTACCTTATGTCTCGACTTCCATCGTACACGTTCGATCCTAATGTATAATAAAATTAATTTTATTATAAATTTAATATATAACCATAATTATATATATTATATCGTATATTATTAAATTATGACCATTTATTACCCATTTATTAACAATTTCTTATTAAAATTACATTTTGGGTAATAACCACTATGTTTTTCATATATGCTTGGATTTGTTATTTTCATTCCTCTTTGATCATGGTACCATCATATATAGGATAATAATAATGAAATAATTATTATATTTATAAATCAATTATAATTTTTGACCAATCATGAATTATGGTTTTAAGAAATGAATTACATCATGATCACGAAGACAAAATTTCCATACGTACACTTGAGTAACATTTCCATTTTTCAACGATCATTATTCAAATGTGGTAAGTAATATTTTATATTTCCATAATGATTGTAATATAAAAAATAACATATTAATTATTTAAATATACTTATTCATAACATTCATGTGGTGTGGTGAAGAAATGCTAGAGTCATATCGCTTCGTGAATTTTGTTGTTGACATGTACATGAAAGACGTTATCATCATTTAGTGAGTGAAAAGGTAAGAAAGATAATTATATATTATATTTTTATAATGAAAAATATTTCATGAATATCATAATTATTTCATTTATATCACATATATTAATTAAATTAACCCTTATTATCTCCATATAAATAATTAGTGTAAAATGAATCACATCACTTCGTGAGGTAGTAGAATGCAGGACACACGAATGATGTTAACGTATGAAATTAAAAAAATTAATATATCATATTACGATCCAGAGGTATAATTATTTTATAAATATAATATATATAATTTATATCTATCATCATACACATCTGTTAGAGGTGTTCATGAAAAAATGAATAATATCGGTTCCAAAGGAGGCAGTTCGCTGTATAGACGAATAATGATTTCATGACCCATTTAATGGAAGAGAAGATAGTTGTAGAACATTCCATTAACCTAAAAACATATTAGTATATTTTTTATACAATGGTTATTATAATTACAAGTTTTAATAATAATTTAAGGAGGTGGATGATAGAATAAAATAAAAATTCTCATTGAAGAAGGTTACCTCTTATTTAGGTAACCTTCTTAGGTTTGCACCATAATCATTCCAAGGATCGATTTTAGACAAAAACAATTATTCTAGGATGAGAGGATGGAATTGGTAATGTAATTTTTTGTGGTCTTTTTCAAACTAATGGGTTTCATGGTGTGAATAATAGATAATATGTGATAACCTTTTATAAGTGAGGTGAGTGGTAAACTTGAATGTTTTTAGAAAAGAAAAAGGCACACCCACGTGTTTATCATAAAGAGAGGATCCAAAATAAAGTATTATATAGAATTAAACATTATATGGTATAAATATTTATATAAATTATATTTTATACAGTTTGTTATTTCATTTTAAACACTATATTTTTAGTTTAACCCTTGGTAAACCCATTTTTACCCTAATCGAGGTAATTAATTTTTACAGTTTTCACTATTCATTTTGGTAAAAAATTAAATTTAAAAATATTTGAAAATAAAAATATTACGATTCCAAACATGGAATTTTTTTTTGAAATTAATTTTACATAATTTGAATAATTTAATTTAAAATAAACCCCACAGACATAATGAAAAAGCGAGGTTTCAACGATAGAATGTTCAAAAGTTTATAAAGTTTTTAAATCAAAACTCAATTTTAATATGATTACAATGATATAAATAGTATTAATATATATATATATATATATATATAATTGAACTAATTCAATTTAAAACCAATTTATAATATAATTTATCTTTATAAATAATTTAAATAAAAAGGAAGTTTTCAATTAAATTTCTATTATTTTACTATTCATCAAAAAATTATAAAAAATTCACCCTAGGATAATTTTTTTTTGATTTTAAAAAATGAATTTTAATTCTTCAAATAAAATTTCTATTTTTTAAACTATTTTTAAATATAAGTGTTCAAAACATGATAAAACATCCTTTTAGAAAAAAAAGTTTTTAAGAGTGAAATTGGATTTATTCTTATGTATTTTATATAAAACACATAAAAATAATGTTAAATAGTTAATTTAATAAATAATATATAAATTCAATTAAAATAATTCATCAAAAGTTGTTTTTTATTAACGAGTTTCATAAAAGTAGTTTTTTCCGAAAAATATTTCATTTATTATTACCCACATTTCCTCACTCACTATTCAGTAGTAGTACATGTTGCTGACATAATTAGTGGCTAAACCTAATAATGGGTAGATGTGACATGTTATGGGGGTTATGCATGGTGTGAATTGGTAATTAGGTTGGTGTAATCCATGATCATGATACCCTACTGTGATGGTTATGAGGTTGCGGATGGATATATATTGGTATAAGTTATAATGAAATAACATCAAATGATATGTGGATATTGAATGATTCTAGAACATAGAGATGTGCCCTATGGGAGTCTCGGTTGATAGGGATGTGACCCTACCCACTTCAGACTTGTCCTGATAAAATATCACTTGTATATAGAATGGATAAGAGTATAATACATTTTATGTTGGGTCGTGATAATGGCATCTCATTGGGGTAGTTGATGTGGGGTTTCTCTATCCATTTTCTTTTGAAATAATCTCTCTACCCTTGATGTGTGATTTAGTGGGTGAACCTTGGTATGATTGGGATGGTTAGTTTGACCAATTTAGGTTCAAGTTTTTTTACTATTTATTCACAGGTGCATTAGATTTCTCTTCTCACATTTTCATGAGAGACCATGGGTATAACCCAACAAGGTTCACATGTTATTATTTACCTAAAAATATGTAAATCATTTTTGAGGATAATAAGAGGGATTTAAATATAGATAAAAACATTACTAACATGGGTTATTGTGTCATTGTATAGTTTTTGATTTAGGATTTTACCATGGTATAGTTTTATATATGGAGTTTTACTTGTATTTCTTAAAATAAACTTTGAGATGACAGTTACATTATATTTATATGATATGGTGTTGGTTGGTGGTTTTCATCTTATCTATAGTCCTTGACACCTTTTTAGGGACATTCCTATTATTTTTTGTTTTATACCATTATAGTTAGATGACAACTCAGGGCCTATTATAGGCAAGATTTTAGGGTCTCTACTTCTATTCATTGTTGAACCTCGAGGGGTACCAGTGGATTGTGGGTCGTAAAATTATGTCTTATGATTTTTTATTAATATATTTTTTTATAATATATATCTTAATTATATAAATTTAAAGTGTGTTTCCAATATTAATTATGATAATATACTCTTTACTTAAAAATTATTTTTATCTTACTAACTAAATAAATATGTAATCTATTTAACTGAATTAAAAAATAAAATATGTTGAATTTATCTTTTAAAAAATTACATAATTTAAATAAAAAATTTCTTTAGTATAAATAATCTCTTTTTATTTTAATGATTTTATCTTACTAACTAAATTCAACATCCAAAATATAATTATGTAATCTATTTAACTAAATTAAAAAATAAAATATGATGAATTTAACTTATAAAAAATTACATAAATTTAAATAAAAACTTTCTTTAGTATAAATAATCCCTTTTTATTTGAATGATCATATTCAAACTTATTATCATTTATAAAAAAAATCATGGATGTTAATAATTTCTTATATATGTTAAATATATTATTTATAATACATTTTTATCCTCTATATAAGAATTATATCCCTATTATAATAATTTTAATACACAGATAAGCTAGATGTATGCCCAATGGTTATATATATACTCAATAATTATATAATAGTCAAATTAAACTTTTAACTTCATATATATAATCTTTACTAATTCTCAAAATATAATTCATAAAATTAATTTTAAATTTCTATCATATATTTTATTCTTTTTATTCTTCCTGTTGATATAAGGAGTAATATGATTTTAATGGGTGACCACATGGAGGAATAATTCAAGCTTCCAGATTATTATCTTCAACATTTTATTTTACAATTTTATTTTTAATTATTATGAATCATATATACATATTTCTTGTAAAAATAATGTTATTTTTTTTAACATTTTACCTTAATTAAATGAAGCGCTGTTCATTTTAGAATTGTATTTTTTATGGACCATGTTATTTGATAAAGACACACATTAATAAAATTTCATACTAAAATATAGTTCTATACAAATTAAATTATTTATCATAATCATCATGATAAGAATTATTTTCTACATGATCGAATTATTGGGTTTATAGAATGAGTTATCAAATTATATATCATCATTTACATTATAAGGTTGTTTATATTATATTGAGATTTTTGATTCTACAAATTTTCTTCTATAATAGAATAGTCCATGGAGTAATCATTATTGTGTTAACAGAAATATACTAACTTTAAGAATAATCATATATGGGGCATGAATTTAAATCAAAATATGATGATTCATTATCTAATTGACAATGAAATTGATTTGAATGATAATACTTAAAATAAAAATAATTATATTGAGAAGACCAAAAAATTCATAATTCATATTTTCATTATAGGTTTGTTGGTAAAGTATTAAATATGAACATGTGGTGTTGAAAAAATCATGTCGGTCCCCTAAGTGTCCTGAATGATTCTAATAAAAAAAGCAATGTGTTTTAAACTAGATTATTTTTTATTTATCTTATAAACCAACTTCTATGAAGGATTTACTAATACTAAAATTCTCTATTAAAATGATACAAAATTTTGGTTCATATTGTCAATTTCATGCCAAACCATAAATTTATAAACATATTAGAAATTATACTAGTTGTATTTGGGTCAATACAATAGGATGAATGTGTGAAATCACTAGTTATATATGATATGATGAAAGTCAATAAAGTTAAATGTGATGTATGTTAGAATTATGAAAACTATATAACTAGATAAAAAAACAAAGAGAAACAAATTTTGAATACACTACTAAATATATGAATCAAATTTAAGTGAATGGGAAAAAAATAAATAAATAAATTCTATATTTGAATATTTTTTCATCGAATCATCACAAATTCATAAAAATAATTTATGTTTAGAAAATATAATATTATTGAAAAAGTACTAAAATTATAATTATCTATATTTGTTAATATAGTATAAATAATATGTATTCCAATATATTTGGTAAATAACAAGACACATTTTTGAAAAAATTCATGGTATTTATCTGTGTCAGGTCCCCTTATATTAGATAACTTATTTGGTCATACTTATACACATTTGGAGATAAATAACATAAAATATATATACATTATTTAATATATGAATTTATTTGAATCATATCATATGTGACTTACGATTTTCCAACACATGAAATTCAATATTCGTTAAATACATTATTTGATGTTCATCGACCCATGATTTAATATTTGTTATCACACAAGTTGGAATAAGAGTATATATAGAAATATCTTATAAAAAATAAAACATATATATAATTAGATAATCAAAAAAATATGAATAATTAAACTATAAAAAAATTTAGTTTATAATTAAAAATGATTCCCGACACTATCATGTTCATCAAAACTATGATACTCCAGAGTCATCCAACCATGTGAATCACCATGAAGACATGACTAATATAACGAATTTATTGATTGATTTTTTTTAATTTTCATGTCAAAATATTTCTACCTTTTAAATATAATAATTAATTAATCATATATTTTTTATATCATTGGGATTTAATGTGATAATTCATGTCAGATTTCATAGATTTAATGATATATAATTTATTTTAAAAAAAATGATTAAACCTAAAATTTATTATATATTATATTCAAGGAAATATTTAAAAATATTTATTATTTTTTGATATTTTTTGTACCAAAACTGGAGGTATTTCTCAATACCCATATAGGATCATCCTAAAATTCAAATTATCTAAAAAAAGCTACCCATTCACATCACTCCAAATCCAAAATTTCTATAAAATTGATCTCAAAAGCGCTCCTAGGTTTACCAATCCAAGTCTCTTTCCATCTAACCAAAATTTACAAATTTTGGAGTGACCCATGCAAAAAAAACCATCATAGCACTCAAGACCTCTTAGTTTTATCTATAGAAGAAAATTTCCTCAAACCATTAATTATGGACCATCTTGAGAACCAGTCACATTCACATCAAGATGGTCAAGTTTATCTTCTCCACCAGAATATTTATGAATCCCTAATCTAAGACTCACAACATATGTTTTGGGAAATTCTTGGTTGAACATAGAGATATATCCTCACACCAATTGCATTTCATATCCACTCTATGTAAGATTTGGATCACTAATATGAGCTATGTCTTAACTTCAGAAATATCAAATCCAATTGATCTTAGATTCCTGTAAAAATCACTTTAATTTATCCATGGTGAGAATCTAAATATGAAAAATAAATGAATTAATTTATTCTAGTATGAGACTCAAATATCATTATATTATATACAAGGATTTATATCCACATGGATAAGATAAAGTATGCCTTAATGATATATTTTTATATTTTTTTAAAATTTATTCTTCAATTTTCAAGGGGACTTGGATTCTAATTTATAAGGTAAAGTGGGTGTTGAGGGGACCAATTATCAATTTTTTTAACAATTTAATTTAATTTAATTTTTTGGTTCTTTTTCATTCTATTTTTTTGTTATATATTTTTATTCATGTTTTAAATTATTTGTGTTATATGATTCCCCCCCTAAGACCTATTAATTTTTATGGTAATTTAATATTAATCCCCTATTTGGATAACATAGCGGGGGAACCTTATAATTATTCACAGTTCATTCATCGATACATATATTGAAATAGTAAATTTATTTATAAAATCTATAGAGGACAAAAATTATTACTATGATTATACAATTGTCACTCCCAAATCCAGGGAGTCTGTTTCTAGAGAAAAAAATATAATGGATTGAAAAAATAAATTTTCAACAAAGAATTTATAGGAAGATGATAATAATGAAATAATTATTCGAGTAATCAAACTTTTCTGTACAATTTTTTCTATAAATTTATATGTTTTTTTCTCAAGAATTTTATCTTTAATCCTTCTGAAAAATTATCTAAGAGTTGAAGTAAAATTGTTCTTTGTTTGAGTCCACTATATATTGTTTTCTAGTCCCCTGAAATCACCACATCTGATATTTGACGTTAGTATTTTTGAAAATCTACCATTTAGTGTTATTAGATCATTTAATGGTGACTTACTATAACTAAAGTGAATCATGAGATTTTTCAAAGACCCATAAATTTCATAGGTGCATTTCCTCTAAATTACATCATCATATTCTATACCTTCCTTATCTTTGATGATTTTTTCAACCTCCATGATGAATGGTAATTCTCAAACATAGATTACCTAATTTCCAAAGGATAATTATAATTTTAAGTGCGACTACTTAAAATAGATCCTTGGACCTCAATATTTCATGGACATCATGAATGATGGGTACATAGATCTAAAATCTAGGATAATGGGGAATGTTATTCTAGACATTGAAAAGTATACTATTTAAGAGGAATGGAAGAGAGTATACAAGAACAAATTGATCAACTATCATGGCCTATGTGATGCAACCATTAAGATAATCTCTTCACAAAAACGTCAATTGATACATGGGAAATTTTTTTCGAAGAATTTAAAGGTGTATACAATGTAATTCAGATACAAATTCAATCTCTATGGGGTGAATACAAATCCAATTATATAAAATCATCCAAATCCATTTTCGATTATCATACTCTGGTAATGGTATTAGTGTACCTATTATGAATAAATATATAAATTATTTATTACATGAATGTATGTGATAAATTCTTATGATCATGAAATCAAAAAATTAATAACATAGTCATTTATAAGGATGAATCCAAAGGCACAAAGAAAATTTATATCACTAAACTTGTGGTATATTTATAAGACATGAAATTAAGGGTCATTAAAACATGTAATAGAAATGATATGAAGCATTATTTGTAATCAATTTTTCTATCAAAAAATCGCATAAAAATTGATGGGGTAATTTCAAAGATCCTAACACATAGGATTTTACAAATAATAAAATAACTCAAAAAAGGTGGAAAAGGTGGAAGAAATAATAAATAAATTAGTGTAAATCCAAATACTCTATAGGGATGGGGAAACTGATGTATGGTAGGACTCAATAATTAATAGATAATAAAAAAATATGTGTTTATTTCTATAATTATCACAAACATAGCCATTATAAAAGTAAAAATTGAAGTAAAAAACCTGTGAAGAATGTCACTGAGGAGGAAAATATTTTGAGGGTAGTGGTTGTTACCATATTATATCTTATATTGATGAAAAAAAATCAAAACAAAATGAATATATGTGGTATCTTGACTCTTGTGTAGGAAACCACATGATAATCCATAAAAACATGTTTATAATACTAGATGATAGGTCTCAAGAAGGTATTTCATTTAAAAATATCTCAATAATATATGTATATGGAAGAGAAGTCATTCTAATCAAGAAAATAGATAAAAATTATTCATTTATCTTTAATGTATATTATATACTCGACATGATTACCAATATATTATTTCTTGGGAAATTTGGGGGAACACGATTTCACATAAGCCAAAAAAAATTTAAAAATGAAATTTTTATGATAAAAAGGGATGGTCATAGAGTTTCCCATGATTAAAAATATTATGTTTATTCTTATCATCTAATTTGACATAAAATGGTATTTGATGATGAAACATGATGATAAAGATTGGTTATGAAATCTCATGTTCATAAATTTAAAAATTAGTTGATTAAAATTATTAAAAATTAAGAATATGGTGAATGGAAATAAAAACATTAGTCACACATATCAAATATGTGACTAATATGTTACAAGTATGAAATATATATATCTTTATAACAAATTTAATTTAAAATGTTGATGTGCCACTTGATACTGTATGTAATGATGTATGTGGTCTACTAAATTTGAAATTTAATGGAAAAAGAAGGTACTTTCTATTACTTTTTTATGTATATAATAGTAAAATATGTATGTAATTTCTCAAGATTAAGTTAGAAGTGTTCAAAATATTCAATAAATTCAAGTATCTTTTTTAAAATAAATAAAACTATCATATTAAAAAATATACAATCTCATTGATTTGAGGAGTACATATCTAATTATTTTTAGAAGTAACTAAAAAAACATGAAATTAAACACTAGTTGAACCATATTATATGACTGAAATCAATGGAATTGGTGAAACAAAAAATCAAATAATTCTAAACATTGTAAGAATCATGCTGAATGATAATAGAGTTCCCAAGAAATTCTCTCATGGCGCTCTTCTTCTAGGGGTTTCTTCCCTCCCTTTCACGCTCATGCTTGTGCTTGGTGATGCCTCTTCTTCCTCTTCGTGATGTTTTTTCAGGGTTGTGTCTTTCCTTATTGCCTGTCTTTATCTTCTCATTCCTCTTCAAGATCTGTCCCTTATGATTTGATGGTTCAGTTTGCTGTTTTGTCTCAATCCTCTTCAAATCTTGCTGCTCCTCCCTACTTAGTTGTGTGTCTCATCATTCATCAACTGTCTCCGTCCTTCCTGTTTGGTTCCTAGTTTAGAGGAAACACTCATTGGAGGATTCAGACCAGGGTCTTCTCTGGTGGCATACTCAGTGGTCCCTTAAGGTTTTGGTGGTAGTCCTTCTAGCCCAAAGAGGCATTGGTATGTCTCCCTCAACCTGACAGTGACCAGGTGTTCAACAAGCACATTTTTCCAGTAGTTGATGGGGATTCTAGAGTTTGTGTAGATAATTAATTAAACATCTTGTTTTATTGTTGGTTTTTTTTGGGCTTCTTTCTCATTGCCACTGGTGAAGGTTTTCTGGGTTCATTTCTGTGAAGCAATTTTTCTGTTTTGTTTTTTGTTTGGTGAGATGAGATGTTTCTAGTTTTGGGTGTTCTTCGTTACTAGAATTGATGATGGGGGTGTTTTGTTATGGCTGGCTTGCAGTCAATGACACCATCACTCTGGTGGATGGACATTAGGTTTTCTCTAGTAATGTGGTAATGATTATGGGATTATGGTCCGTCAGGGGGCACAACTCGAGGTGACTCACCACTCGAGGTTTCGTGACTGACGTGTTTTGGTGATGGGTTTGATGCAGAACCAATTGAATTTCAAAATTGGGATCTATTTTTTTGTGGACTCTTGTAACATTTTGATGTTTGAAATTTTCCTATTTGGTATGGTTTGCATTGGGTTGTCGATGAGGTTAGCACTTAGCCATAAAGTGTGTTTTAAAAATAAAAAAAATGGATTAGAGGTTATCTACTTAATTTATTCCCAAAAAAATACTAATGAAAATATTCCACTTAAAGCATGTATTTTTCATAAGATCATTGTATGCCATATTTTAGTTTTTGTTTCAATTTATGATGTTAGGATCCTAGTAAAAAAACAAATAATTATAAAAAAGGAGTGAAGTGTGTTATTATGGGATATAAAGATCAAGAAATGGGATATCACTTAGATAATATAATCACCAATAAGTTTATATTTAGTAGAGATGTTATCATTGAAGAAAGTGAGTCATTAAAATGGTATCAATATAATAATTCAAGAGAGGTACCACTCACTTTAAAATAAGATAAAAATGTTGATGAAATACCAATGGAGGAATAAGGAGTTGAAGAACCAATGAATCTATTAGCACATACCTATACTTTAAATGGGATTGAATAAGAAAATTAGCATATAAAACCCAAAAAAGGTCAAATTATTTTGAAAATATATGAATACGTGGAACCAAAAGGAGAGTATGTTATTTTTTATCCCTTCTTGGTGACTTATAATCCTGTTAGCTTAGAGGAAGATAAATCTGATAAAATAAAGTGGAAAAATAATGTTGAATGAATCCATTCAATTGAAAAGAAAATGATATGATATTTCACACACCTCTGAGAATAGTGAAAAAGCATTTGTGTGAATTGGGTGTTCAAAATCAAAAAAAAAAAATTATCATGCTGAAGTCTGAAGATACAAAGAGACACATGTCACTAAAATCTATAAGAAAAAGGATGGAATTGACTATGTTAATTTTTTCACCTATTGTAAGGATGAAGATGATCAGATTATTATTCTTAATAGTTTAAAAATAAATATAAAAGATTAATTACCATGATTTGATGTCATAATTTATAAATAGAGTTTTTAGTGGAGATCAATAACTATCAACAAACATGATACATATCGAATACAAGATATGGATAGTCTTACAAGGTGAATATGGAACTATATATACTTATGAATGAACCATGAGTATGAAACAACAAAATTGATGATTATATTGAATCTAGTGGATTATAGAAGAGTCCATATGAATACTCACTCTATTTGAATAGTGTTAATCAAAAAAATTATTGGATATCATATATGTTGATGATATTATTTTTAATTGAAATAATCAAGTTATTTTATAATCTTTTAAGGAGATCATGGTATTAGAGATTATAATAAATAAAATTAGAGATATTTCTAACATTATTGACATAAAATTTATTCAATGTAATGGTGTAATATTTATTTCTCAAGGAAATTATTCCCCAATTTTTTTGAAGATGATTAACATTGAAAATTACTATAATGTTAAACCTAAATATAAGAATGATTAGAAATATGGTGAAATTATACAAGAGATATGGATCCATCATATTCCAAAAAAACTATTTGGAAGCTTGAGATTACTAATATGAACTAGGATATATAGTCTCTATGTGGAAGGTATGTCAGCTATCACTACCACATCCCCAAAAGATACCAAAATGAGGGGATAAAGATCATGACTGCCTGAGTCTTGCCTCTCATAGGCCCTAGGATGGTGACTAACACTGAGGGTATAATAAACATGAAAATGAGAGGCATTTCACTCGAATAGAAACATGCAGATAAGATAGACAAGATGGAAAATCCAATAGACACTTACTCAAACATTTGTATATAAAGAAATACTAAGTGAAAACATGCAATTTTATTTAGTACTAACCAACTAAAAGGAAAACTGCAGGAAACAAAATGTAAAGATGAAAACGACCATGAAGTCCAAAAAACACTTGTAATACCCCAAGATATTAATATCTAGCCCGATCTACAACCTTATCTAGATGAACTGAAAATAAGTTTATATATATGTAGGGTCAACATAACATTATACTTAGTAGGATCCTCCCTGGAGCCTCTTGTGTAAAAGATAAATAAAGAGTGCTAAAGTATAGTGAATAACAGTGAAACCAACTCATCACCAAAACAGGTATACTAGGTTCCCAGCCACACCATGTTTAACTATCACCAAATATCGTATACAAGACAGAATTTAAAATAATAATGAAACATCAATGGTACCCCACTCCCGCTTCCCCACTAGTTTTCCATTCTATCCCAACATGGTATGTCCTATGCCATCTCTCTCCAAAATTAATCCATCCCAAAGACACCTAGGAAAGGAATCACAACATGTACATCATACATCACATCATCACATCATCCAATCCACATATCCACATTTAGCATCCAAGTAGTTTTCAAGATCCACCAAAGATAGTATGACATATATCAAATATCAGGTATTATACCTCAATCCATTAAATACCATACATCGAGTAATTACCTCAATCCATCACAGAATATAACCCTCATACCTATAATAATTCTTTGGTTACTATATCAAGTAATACATGTGTGTGAAATAAACACAATCCATCACATCCATATACTCACATATATGGGAAGACTAACCACCATGCATACCAGCACAAGTAAATAACAACATAAGAGATCAGGTCCAGAGGGGGTATTCATCCATCCATCCTTCCAATGGGAAGTTGGGGAAACACACTCCTAGTTTCTACTAGGTTTCTGTTTCCCCAACTAACATGGGTGGGGTATCATATGAAATCACAAAATAGGCATGATATAATTTAGTTGAAAACCAAATTATGGATATAACCTAGTATTATACTCAACTACAACTAATTTTTCTCAGACTCCTGTCTTAGAGTTCTAAGACTATATATCTCCTAAGCATACAATCATGTTAAAGATATACATTTAATTCATTCTTTTCTTTTTATAATTTTCCACATGTTAATTAATTCACCAAAAATTAATTAACCATCATCATTATTCCATAATACATTAAATTAATCATTAGGGTAAAGTCCATGCCTTTAAGATATAATCCAAACTGAGGACTCGATTATCAAGAGTAACATCTTTTAAGAATTTTCATTCCATCACCAACCAACCCTGTGGGTTAAAAATTATGCATTCATTATCAGCATCATTACATAAACCATGTACTCTAGGAAAACCATCCTAATAATCCACCTAGAGGAAGCATGAAACCAATCACATATATATGCCTAGATTCATGGGGAAAGGAATGCTGATAAATCCAGAAACCTGACCATCATCCATTAAACAGATTTATAATAAAGCATATCATCTCTCAACATCACATTAATGGGTAATCCAAGCTTCAACCCATTCCATCACCTTTGGTTCAATCCTTGAAACCCTCATTCATAGACTGATTCATCTCTCCATCACAGATGCCAACTACTATAACAACATCCAAGCCTACCTTCTCCATCACATTAGTCATCCTAGGCCCATCCATCCCAGTCTAAAATCACATTTTCACCTCCATGACCCATATCACATCATTCATCCTAGGATCATCCATACCAGGCTCATAACACATATTATAGCAATTATAACATCTATATCACATAACAAAATCAACAGGAAGAAAACAATCATATCCAATAGTGAAAACTAGGCCCTCAAAACAAGGCATTCGACCTTCACACAAAAATGATCTATCATGGCTCTAAAATAGGGCACACTACCTTCTCAAGAAAATGGGAAAACCAGACCCTAACAATTATCTATATCAAAAAACTAGTTCTTGTTCCACCTTGAATTAAATAATTCCTTAATCCTAGATTCTAAATATAGTCAACCTAAGGAAACAAGATATAACAACTATCAAAGGAAAAATAGGGTCTTTTCATTTTTTCCAATTTTAAAAAACCTAGAGAAGTACCATTCTTAATTAACATGCATTTTATTATTATTATTAATAAAAATTATTAAGAGTCAGGTTTTTTTTAGCAATTTTATCATCTCATATAATAATCAATTTAGTTAAACATGCATAATTTCATTAATTTTATCAACATAAAACCACAAAAAATACCTAATTTTAAACATGTATATTCTTTATTTATTCTCAAGAACATTAATTATCAATTAATACCAAATTTACATTTTTTATCAATTTTAATATACTAATCCAAGAATAAGGGCACGCTAAAAAATCATAGAATAGATATAAAACTATCTATAGATTCAAGAGGTAATCCGCTAACATGGTATAAAGCATTAACATCAACATGTGATCTCAATCCAATAATTTATTAATCATGTTAAATAATTATTAGTTCAATTCCATTACCATCTAAAGGGATAAACCATGCTCAATTTAAGATTTCACTTAAATAAAATAAGAGAAGCAATGAATCCCTTACATCAAAGACATCAATGTTATTTTCATGAGAACAAACCAACATTACAGATCCCAATCACCTCTCCTGCATAAAGCTGCATCCATCCAAGGATTACAAAACACAAAATAACCCAAAAAACCTAAGAGAAATCCATTAGAATCATGATAGATTATGAAACATCTCATAGAAAGAAGACCATGAGGAAAATGAGACTGAACAAGAATAAATCACAAGAAACGATGGTGGATATCACATTGGATCACCATGGATTGAAGATGGGAAGCCAAGGATTGATCACCATCAAAGGGATATCAAAATGATAAAGGAGGGAGACACTAGCCACTGAAAATTGAGAGAGAAGGTTATGTTTTTAGGAACAACCCAGTTGATGCACCCTTTAAGGATACACTAGAAAGGGTATTTACATGGTGTGTTAAGCTTACACATCATTTAAATGTTGAGTTTTAGATCTCATTGATAAATGTGTTGCATTGAAGAATTTAATCCTGAATTATTACACATCGTGAAGCACCATGTGGACCCTACTTAAGAATTTGTGAACTGCACATACATGATTTGAAAACCCCTTATACATCATTCATTCTCATAGATTCAAGATTTTAATAGGTAGACCCATCCATACTCACTCCAAGCATCCTCTAAGATCCAAAAACCTCGGAAACATGAAAAGGGTCAGTCTACATAGATATAAAAACTTAAATTATATACCTATCAAAAAATTATCATCCTAATAATCCATACCAAAGAGTAAATGAAAAGGGGTCATCGAAAAATCCACCCCACGAGATACCTCCCAAAGATATATCCATCTCAAGAGATTAACTAGATCATTCATAGAAAACAAGCACAAAAACATGAAACAACAACAACTAGCTCCTAAACACTCTCCCATGAGAGATACCTCTAAAAATAAAGTTAATCCATAATAAGAAACAAGGTGAAACCATATCACAAACAAGAAAGGTCCATATCCACACGAGAACAATGTTACATTAAAAGAGATATACATAAAAAATTGGCTTCAGAGTGTTCATATAAAACTCACTTTCCTAGGTATTGTCCTCCATGACATCATGCAACCATAATAAACGGACTGAGGGAATATCACACCCATTCAAAACCTTCTCTTGGAGGTCCTGTATCACCATAGGCCTCTCCAAAAAGGTCGCATAATTTTCAAAATTGATCTATCTATAATCAATGACATGAGTATTGTGATAAAGATAAAAATAGAGATAAAACACTTGAAAAACATAATTTATCCATCTCATCTATAGGGGAAGTTCTATCTAATATGCCATGGATCAAATATGAGCCAACACATTGAAAGGCCCAACAAACTGGGGATAAAGATTACTCCCACGACCAATTATTCACTTCCCATGATGAGAAGTCACCGTCAAGATTGTTTTATCTTCAACATAAAACTCTTAAGGTCTCCTACTATGATCAACATAGGATTTATGATGATATTTTACTACCTTAATCCTCTTGTGAATCACTTGAATCATCTCTATTGTATTCTGTACTAGTTCTCTTCTGATAATTGCTACCTGTCCGACCCTAGTCTTTCATATTGATGAATGGGAAGGTTGGAAATACAAATATTCAAATGGAGAAACACCAATGGTAATTTGGAAACAATAATTTTAATAAAACTTGACTAAGGGTAGGTGAATCATTCACAAACCTCAAAAATCCAAGAAAAAAGAGTGAAACATGTCTTTATGAGTTTGTGGGTTATGCTCTTTTTGAGCATCCATTTGTGTATGAAAAGTATTTTTAAGGCATAACAGAGAACAAAAACCATGATTGAGACCTCTCTACACCCTGAAGGTAAAATAAGGACCTCGATCAGAGGTGACCATCCTCATGACTCTATTTAGTCATACCACCTCCTCTAGATATTGGTCAAAAAACCTAAACTGATATTAGCTCCCTAATTTCTATAAAGTGGGATGATTTCATAAAATGATATACTGTAAACCTGATATCATCATAGAATCTTTGAGAACAAGGTAAACCAATAATTAATTCCAATGATATTTCCTCCCACTTACACTAGGGAATATCTAATATCTAGATCAAATCACTAGGAACATGGTGCTCGACCTTCACCATATGGCAGACCAAACATCAAGAAAAAAAATCTATAACTATACGCTTTAACTCAAAAAAAAGAACTGACCTATCAAATCTTGATACATATTTTTCATATTGGTATGTACCTCCAAAGGAGAACTATGGAACTTCCGAAGAACCATCTCATGTATCAATGATAGAATGAATAGCCTTCACTAGAATAACACATGTTGTTGTCCATCCTCATACCAACCATCAGAGGAATCTTCAAATACAACTCGGTATTTACAGACTTCTACCTATGACTAATCAACCTATTTCACCAAATATGATTTCACTGTCATCTTGAAAATACAACATCTAACTCCATCCTCTCCCATATCTAAATGAATTACTGAGAGTTCTTCCATCACTCTCTAGGAATCTTCAGATTCACACATGAAATCACTATGTAACTTCCTTCTCAGTGAATTAGCTATAAAATTTCACTTTCCTTGGTTATAATTAATCTCAAAGTCATAATCCTGTAATAATTCCATCCACCGATACTGACTCAAGTTCATGTCGTGTTGGGAGAAGAGATACCTTAGGATCTTATAGTCAGTGAAAACGAAAACACACTCACCGATGAGGTAATGTATCTAAAACATCAAAGAAAACATAACTACCACTAATAAAAGATCATGGGTGGCATAGTTAATCTCATGAAGATGTAACTAGAGAGACCTATAAGAAAAAACTAATCTCTAATGCTTTAGAACATATCCCAAGGAAAGATGTGAAGCCTCATAGAAAACCTCAATTGTAACTCCTTCCACTAGAAAATAATGAACAAGACCATTAACTAACTTATCCATAAAGTACTAAAAAACTTATTTAAAGTGTTCATTAAAAGAAAAAGACAAATACTTCTCATTCAAGTCTATCTTAGGGGTCACAAATTGATATAAATCATCTACAAACCTCCTACAATATCCTGCAAGACCAAGGAAACTGCACACCTCTGCCACTATCTTGGGGGATACCTAAGGCACAAAAACCACTATCTTTGAAGGATCCACAGTTACTCCCTGATACAATACAAAATTCACCATGAAATGGACTTCAAAATCCCATAACTCGTACTTATAAAACTTCTCAAATATATTCTTAGTATAAAGAACACCCAAAAGGAAACATAGATTCTCTGCATGTTCCTCCTTAGAAATGGAGTACACAAGGATGTATTCGATGGAAACCACAATAAACCTACACAATAACTATCTAAACACTATATTCATCAACCCCAAGACTACATCTAGAGAATTTATCACACCAAACATTATCACAACAAACTAATAATTCCAATAACAACAACATAATGATGCCTTCTGAATTTCTTCACCCTTCAATGACATATGTTGATACCCTGACTGTAAATCATTCTTCAAGAGACAACTTTATCCTTTCATATGATCAAATAAATCATAAAAACCTAAAAGAGGTTAGAGGTTCTTAATATTCACTTGGTTCAAGTGAAGATAATTTATACAAAGTTGCAAACTGCCATCTTTCTTCTTTACAAACAAAACTGGTTCACTATAAGATGACACACTCAGCAAAAACAAATCACACTATAATAGATCATAAAATAGTAATATCATATCTAAAAACTAATAAGGAATCATTATATACATATAAATTGAGATAAGATACACGACTAGCTATATCACAATCCCAAACTCGAACTTCCGTCGAGGGGGTAACACTACAAACTCTTCTAGAAAGACATCAGGGTACTCTTCAACAACCCTTGGAAAAATTGACCCATGAACCTATGAAAATATCAACATCATCTCATCTATAAAATAAGATAAGTACATAACACACCTCTGACCCATATGAGTATCTCACTCGGAAAAAAACACTATTGTCTCTACATCAACATCATAAAATACGACCAACCACCCGAATAAATCCATAACTACCTACACTAAATACAACAAATCCATTATAAAAATGATTTCATATGGTTTTATCTATAAATATAAGAATTATCCCCAAGATAGGTGCTACCCTATCACTATCTCATAGTCTCTACATACTTCATATATGTCAGATCGACCTCTAACTAGCATAGTCAACACCAAGGGCACTCAAAGTCTTGGTAACTCAAGTCCCAAAGCATAGAAGAGGGTAGTTGATATAGAGAATTGAATCAATCATGAATCAATTAAAGCATGGAAACATTTATAAAACAAGAAAATGGTGCCTCAAATGACATCTTTCTCACCCAAAGATAGAAATTATAAAGCATGAAGCTGACCACGACCTTCTCCACTACCTCTCTGACCCTACTGAAGACCACCTCTATTACCACACTCTTCTATATGAGGATAAGATGCATCTTGGGGTTATACGATTACTTCACCAACTACCCTAGTATAATCCAAGAAAAGTGCACCCTACTACTGCTTCCTCATTTGAAACTGGCTCAATAGAGGAACCTGAAGTGGAACACATAGAATATGCTGACTACTCAGAATGGTTGGTCACTCTCATCTCTGATGACCTTGGAATCCAAAATAAAAACATGCATCTTATCCCTTGGAATAAGTATGATAGATACCTCCCCCATAGAAACAAGATGTTTAGGGCTGGGTCCTACCCCCATATAACCCAAAACTCTTCCATCTCGACAACTAAGAACCCCAAACCACAACTCTTATTTGTGAGGAATCCTAATGAATCCCCTCTTATGAGGATCCAATTCTAGTCAACATCCTCTAAATAACATCTGCTGTCACGAGTACAATGAGATACATATTTAGTAATAATGGGGTGACCTAGTACTGGATATTCGGATGAAAATACTCCTCAAAATTTCCCTCCATGGCCTCCTCATCTATAAAAAAATCTAAAGAATATCACAAAAGGGCCCTGAAAAGAAATTTGAACTCTCAAGAACTAGAGATTCTAGGAAGAAGGGTAATCAGCTCTTGAATATTGGCCATCTTCATGGTCAAATAAAGTAAATATTCTATGATATAGTCTCAAAACTTCTCCCATGTCACCACAGACTCCTAATGATCCTCAAGGAACAAGAAACTCCATTACCTCACTGCTCCATGAAACATCATCATATCCAATAAAACCTAGTGCTCCTCCCAAGAGTGTATCAAACTAAAATATATGTCAAGTGCCTCCCACCAGTCTTCTATGACTGAATATGAAACCGATCACTCATAATTCTACATAATCTAAGTCTGAAACTCTTGAAGTTTCCTCCCCCAAGTTTCATTATCATCGGTCTCTACTCTACAACTATCTGTTGGCACACATTTATTAACATATTCAATGTGAAACTAGTGAGGATGTCGACCTTGAGCTATGCAGTAAAAAGAAGAAACTGTTAGACTCCTAAACCTGGAATATAGAATAATTTAAATTAATTAATTAATTAATTATTTTATTATCTTGATAATGTTTTAACTTATCCCATGGTCTACCCATTTAAAACATAGTCTCAAAGAAGAATTATGTATGATATTTTCTTAGGACTCTACCATAGAACTAGTATCACTTTATTTAGTAGGCTCAGAAAACTCAAAGGTATTTAATTAGATCATAGGGGTCCCTAAATACCTTTGACTGAGCTAGTCTCCTATGTTCATATCGATTACTAAACTTAGCTTACACCATTGCACCACCAACCCATGAAGCCTCACCTATTCCTTAATCTAAACTCCACCCTATCCCTTAACCTAAAATTCAATTTAATACCAATATTTTATAACCACCTTCCTAAAAGGTTACTACAATGATGGGAGGGAGATATTGATTACCCGAATCCTTCCTCTAGTAGTCCCTAGGTTGGTGACTTGCATCGAGGGTGTAATAAACATGCAAATGGGAGGCATTGACCTCTAATAAAAATGTGATAAAGAGAGTAGTAATAAGGATAATCCAATAAAATATTTCTCATATGTATATATATATATATAAATCTCAAGTGAAAATGTGAAATGTCATAAAATACTAGGAAACTGAAAGGAAAACCACATGCACCAAAAGGTAAAGAAGATAATGATCCCGAAGCCCAAAAAACTCTTATAAAACCCAAAACTAGTAATATGCAACCAAATATCTATCCTAATTCAGAAGACCTGAAAAAAATTTTATATATACATTGGGTGAGTATAATAGTATACTTATTAGGATCCTCCCCAAAGCCTCTTATACAAAAGATAAAGAAAGCATGCTAAATCATAGTGAAAAAAAGTGAAACTAACTCATTAGCTAAACAAGTATAC
The DNA here is from genome assembly GCA_963277665.1 of Viscum album. Classification (NCBI taxonomy): domain Eukaryota; kingdom Viridiplantae; phylum Streptophyta; class Magnoliopsida; order Santalales; family Viscaceae; genus Viscum; species Viscum album. The sequence goes on from OY728135.1 coordinate 1,184,159,137, forward strand.
TAAGTTCCTAGAATCACCATGGATAACTCTATCCATGTATCACATACAAGATATCATATAATATAATAATAAAAAATCAAGGTTAGCCTACTCCCTCTTCCCTACTAGTTTTCCGTTCCCCCCCAACATCACACATCCTGAGACATCTCTCTCCAAAAGAATGCCATCCTGAAGAAACCTATGAAATTTATTACAAAATGCACCTCATGGATCAAATAATCACATAATCTCACATACATATCCAAATTTAGTGTCCATGTAGCTTTTGGGATCCACCACAACCCGTATGATGTATATCAAAAATCGGGTATTATACCTCAAGTTATTACATCCCATATACTGAGTAAGTACCTCAATCCATCATAGACTATTCCTATTATACCTATAATAATCATTTGGATACTATATCTAGTAATAAAGGTGTTTAAAATAACCACAATCCATCACATACATCTACACATATACAGGAAAAATAATTTTCATGCATACCGACACAAGTAACTACCAAGAGAAAAGAGTGGAGTCAGAGGGGGGGTAGTCAACCATCCATCCTCCTATTAGAATGTTGGGGAAAACACCCACCCAGAGTCCACTAGGTGTTATTTTCCCTAATCGACATGGGTGAGGCAATGTATAAAATCAAATAAATAACATGATATAATATATCTCACAAACACACTATGGGCAACACCTTGTCCTAGACTCAAGTGCATCTAATGTCTCTCAAACTCCCTACTTCCACTAATAATACCACATTTCTTATAATAATAAAATTATTTTAAAGAGATAAATTAAATTCATTGTTTTTATTTTATCATTTACCACGAATTAATTATTTAATTATCCATTAATTAACCATTAGCATTATTCTAGATTACATTACCTTAATCATCAGAGTAAAGTACATGCCCTCTAGGAATAATCTAAACCAAGGACTTTGTTATCAAGATCAACATATTTTATGAATTTTCATTCCATCATCAACCAAACTCTTGGGTTAATAATTATTAATTAATTATTATCATCATTCTATAAACCATGTACTCTAGGAAAACCATACTAATCTACCACCAATAGAAAACATGGAACCAAGAACAACCAACTACCTCAAGTAGTGGGGAAAGGAATGAGAATAAAATAATCAACCAAACCATCATACATTAAGTAGATTCACTAGTTATCATATCAAATCTAATCAAAAAATCAATGTGTAAGGTCATATTCAATCAATTCCATCACCTCTAGGTCCATTCCTGACACCCTCATGAATATACTGATGCATATCACCAACACAATATTCAACTTATTCCACATCATTTGGGCCTCCCTTTCCCATCACATAATCCATCTCAGGCTCATAAATCATAGGATCACATCATATGTGGGCCTCCCCAACCCACATCACATCAGCCATCCCAGGTTCATCCATACCAGGCTCATAACACATCGCATAACTAAGATCTCATCTAGAGAACATAAAAAAGTATTAGGAAACAAAATATCATATCCAAAAGGGAAATTGGTCCCTCAAAACAAGGAATCCAACCTTCAAAAACAAACGAGTTCTCACAGATCCAAAAAAGGCACTCAACCTACTCTAGAAAATGAGAAACTTTGGCCCTAAAAATTATCTTTATCAATCAATATGTTCTTATTACATATTGAATGAATAGATTCATTAATCACATGTTACAACTATGAGAAAAATAATGCATCAATATGTACTAATCTATCGAATAAAAAGCATGCTCTAAGAAGTTATTCCTGTTTCAAAAAGCCTATATAAGTTCTACTATCAATTAACATGCCTTTTATTATTATTAAAAATAATTATCAAGATTCATATTCATTAACCAATTTTAACATCTCATGGAATAACCAATTCAATTAAATATCCAATATTTCATCAATTTGATCAAAATGAAATTACAACAAATAATGGATTTCAAAAATTCCTCTTCTTTAATTATTCTTAAGAAAATTAATTATAAATTAATTCCAGGTTTATGTTATTTATAAATTTCAACATTCTAATCCAATAATATGTACACGCTAACAAATAATATCATAAATATCAAACTATCTATAAAATAAAGAGGCAACCCGCTAACATGGTATAAGGAATCAACTGATAAAAACCCATTAGAAGTATGATAGATCAAGAACCATCTCATTAAAAGAAGAACCGGAGGAAAATGAGATTTAATGAGAAGAAAATGAAATATATTGAGGTAGATATCACATTGGAACACCACCAATCAAGGATGGGAAGAAAATGATTGATACCCATAAATGGATCTCAAAATGCTAAAGGAGGGAGCCACTATCCACTTGAAATAAAGAGAGAATGTTATGGTTTGAGAAGTACCAAGAGACTGCTCCCTTTAAAGATGTGTTGCACAAGGTATTTACACGGTGTGTAAAACATACATGTCATGTAAATGTTGGGTTTCATATCTTAGAAAAAAATTCATTGCCTTAAAGCTTTAATCATGAATTATTACACAATGAGAAGCACCCCATGAACCCTCCTTAATAAGTCGTGAACTACACATACATGACATGAAAACCCCTTACATGTCGTGTATTATACCACCTTTAATCTTTTAATTATTAGACCCCTCTAGACTCAGTAAAATCCTTCTCAAAACCCCAAAAGACTCAAAAACACACAAAGGATCATACTTCATGGATCTAGACCCTTACATTAGTATTTATATTGAGACTCTCATTCAAGAATATTTTAATGTTTCTAAAATAAATCATAAGTATATTAATGTTACTATCATGGAGTGTATATTCTATACACCCAATCAATATTTCAATCTATTTTGATATTATGGTACTAATTGGGGAAGATACCATGATGAAATTATGTGTAAAAATATATTCACATTCATTTTGGGTGATACAATATTCATATGATCATCTAAAAAACATTCCATTGTGATATTATAATCACATGAAGTTGAGTGTATTGATTATAACATAGTTTTGTGTCATAGAATATAGATCATAAATGTGTTAAGGTATTTGGGAAATTTAAAAGAAGAAACTACATAGATCTTTATTTAACATAATTTAGATATTTCATCAATAAAAAATCCATATTTTCATGAAAAAAACAAACAAATTATTACTAGGTATCATTTAATTTGATAGAATGTAAAGAAAAAATAAGTTTAACTCGTAACTTAAAGATAAAATTAACATGTTATAGATATATTAATGAAACAATTGAATAATGAATTATTTTTCAAGAGGAAACAAATTCATGAAATTTAAGTAAAATAAGTTTATGTGGGGATATTGAAAAAATAATTTTTTATAAATATTTTAAAGAAAAACATTACTATTGTGTTGATATAATGGCCACTCCTAAATACGGGTATGTTATAGGATAAATAAATTGTTTGAAAAGATAAATTAATTTTTGAATATTTAATTTAGATGTATACAATAACGGAAGTGGATAGATTCAAGGAATAAACACTTTCCCTGTAGTAAATTTCTATAAATTAATATGTTTATTTCTCATGAATATTAACATGTATACATCTGAAAATTTATCAAGAAGAAAAAAATGTTATTTCTTCAGATTCACTACATATTATTTTCCTATCTATCAGCAATTACCACTAATAATCTATTATTTTATTTTTTTTGAATATCCACCATTCAAAAAATATATTTTTATTATTTTCATATATTAAATATTAAATATATGGGATGAGTAAAGGGAGTGATTTATTGTCATTTCATCCTCTTTCCATTTCATATTTCTATTTCTTAACTAAGCATCTCAAATGATTTCAATGACATCTCCACAATAAATTTTAATTTTATAAATTATATTTGAATTAATATGTTTTCACTACCATGTGTGGGTTGGGAACCCATGACATAGTTTCTTAGAGAATATTCATAGGGGTACTTTTAGTGATTATGTAATGGTGAGTTCAAAAAAAAAATCCACTTAGGAGATTGATGATCCTGACCAACACACAAAAAGAAGATATGGGATTGGAACATTTTAAGAGGATGATTTTTTGATATTAACTAAATATAGAGGATAATTTATGCATAGAGTAATGGTATAAAATAAAAATATTTACAATTAATTAAAAAAACCTAAACAAAAAATTATTTGTTGTATATGTTGATAATCCATCAAATGTTAATCCAAACATTTTAATAATATTTATGTTCCCCATTTTTTAATTATATTTATTTATCCAACCAAATAAAATCTAGTAATAATTAATTTAATAATTTAATAGTAAAAACCAAAGTATTATAATATCAAATGATGAAAAAATAATAAGTGGTGCTTCTAAATAGATAACCCAGGGCCAATCACTATGATTCTTTCAACTGAGATTATAAATTATTTCATGGATTTTTATTTTATTTTCCTTTATTTCTTCCATATTTAATATTTATTTATTACTAAATTATTAATAATGTGTGATTTAAAAATCAATAAGGAATTTCAATTTCTATTCCTACATAAAGAGAGTGGAGGAAATCACTATAGTTTTTTGAGATTTAGTCTTGACCCAAAATAAAACTTCTAGAAACTTAATATTCCCATTGTTACCTTAGAAAGATTAATTATAATGGTAAATTAAAATTAAACAATATTAACTCATTATTAACACAATTTTATTAGAGTATATAGGATACTACTTGAATTAGATAAAATCATATCAAATTCTAACTTCAGTTTAGTTGTGCCACCTTGGAGGGAGGTCACTATATAGATTATGTGTATTTATAAAGATTACACTCCATATTATAGGCTCCATTTATAAAAAATATAATATAATGAATTATCTAATAATAATAAAATATTTAAATATTATAATTTTTTTCTAATCTGGTGTAATAGTGAACATAAATTAAAAATGTATGCATAGATAATCACATAATCATACGCTTTATATCATTAGAAATATCATAAGATCAAAAAAATATTATCAAATTATTTATAATGGGTTTTAATGAACATGTAAACAATCCCAAGAATATCCCTCTAGTTTATTTCACTGGGAATAAAATCTTATGGCCACTCATCATGCACTGATGACAATCGAGTTAATAACCAATTTTCCCTATAAGCAGTTGTTTTCCCTAGGTGCGTGTTTTCCACAACCACATTCACATTCCAATATCAAGACTTGAATTAATTTTCATAGAAACAAAAAAATATATACTTTTATAAAACTTCATGATATTATTTTATGTTTATAATTATCCTTGTAGTCTCTCATTGGCTTATATTATCTAATCTATGTTTTCCTAATCTAGTTCCCAAGGTTTATACAAAACTTCCATAGATAAAAAATGTTAAAACATGGATATAATAACCCATAGTCGATGGTTATTTAACTATATTTTCATGAAATACTAGGGATCAAATTATGAAGTATTGAATACTTTAGTATCCATGGGATAATTGGTACATACATGATTCTCAAACTATTTCTAAAAGTAGAAAATAAAAATTAAAAATTCACATGAGAACATTATTATGTCTTATATTAAATTCCTAAATTCATTCATGGATCATTTCTTAGTATCCTTAGGAAAGGAAAACATAATAAAGGGTGAGCTCAAGTTCTTATTAAGGTAAATCATACAACAAAATCTATAAAAAAATAAATAAATCATAAATAATATATTAGAGATAATTAATTTTCAAATATTCCATATAAATAATATAATAAAAGGGAACTAAATCCATGGATGATATAGTAACATAAATAATCATATAAATATTAATAATAATCTTAGTAATGATAGAATTCATAATGAAAGAAATCATATTCATACTGCCAAGTCCTTGTACCAAGCCATTATTCCTAAAAAGGATTGGCGTACACCAAATAAAAGTTCTTTTTTTTCTAATGACACCCAACAATGAATTAAGGAGATATAATCATCCCTTACAATAAAATATTGACTCAAATTCATTCATCATATGGAATGTGAGAATAAAAATTCAATACATAATTAACATAGATATTCCTAATGAAAAACTAGCACATAAAATGTTAATATTTTCCCTAATAAATAAATATAATGACATGATCATAAGTAATCCAGATAAATAAGGTTGATTTTAGAATTATATTATATCCATAATAATTAATTAGATTCATAAAATTATTTTGACATAGATAAAATTACTTTTAAAAGTTAACTGGAACATTTTTGAGGAAATTTCCATTTTCATTTTGAAATCAATTGTTTTAAATCTAAAAATATATTGAATTTTAGGGAAACATTTTCTTCGAAAAGGATAATGGAATAATGTAATGGATGCATCAAGGAAAATATTTTTTGGGATGAAGAGAAAATACATTTATTCGATAATAATTAAAAAAATACTTCAATCACACATTCAATAAAGAGTACCACATTCATAAAATGTCAACAATATTACATTTAAAACATTCTATATAAAGTAAAAAATTATTAAGAATTAATTTTATAAATTATTATTTAATACTCAAAACATTATTTAAAACAATTTCATATAAATATGGGTATGAAATAAAATTATTCCTAGATAAATAGAAAAACAAAAACAATTTTCCTTAAAAACCTTCATTTGGTCTTTTTGAGTACCAAATAATTTAAAAAAAGAAACTAATGCATGAAAACCATATAAAAAAATAGTGTAAAATAAAATAGATGGTTTTCATGATATAAATGATAATATAATTACTCCAATCAATACTCAAAACCTAAATAATCTTGAATTGGGATGAAACTGTGAATTAAATCCTTATCCAAGGTATGACTTGTTTCATAAGTGATTTTAACCTATTGTATAATAAATTTAAAATTATTATATTTCTATAATAAAACTATATACACAATTATACTATCATATATGATCCACTTACTACATTTAAACATCTATTTATTAATAATTCCTTATTAAAATTATTTTTTCCAAGTGTTAATTATTTTATTTTTCATATACATTTCGGTTCGATAGTTTCACCCCTTGCATCTTTCTCATGGTTCCATAATCTCCATAAATTTATTTATGAAATAAGTATCATATATATTCAATATATACATATTTTTAATTATTTTTGAATTAGGTTTATAAAATATGAATCACATGGCATTGTGGAGGTGGTAGTCCACACTTACACATGAACGATGCTATCATTTTTTAACGGGTGCAAGGGTAAGAAGATAAATGATATCATATATTTATAGAATAATTATTTTTCCATAAATATCATTTATATTAATTATTTTAAACCGTAAAATTAAAGGGGTTATGATAAACGAATTAAACTACCATGTGGAGATGGTAGGCCATACATACGCACGAGCGATGTTTTTTTTCATAGGATGGAAAAGAGGTTGAATATTGAAATCACTTACTGAGACTAACATATATGTATATTTATGATACTAAATTAATTATTTTTGGTGATATTAAATTTATTTATATATTTTTGAAGAATAAATAATATTTAAAAGGATTGGATATGATTTATAACTCTTATTTGAGAGACTATCTTTGGCTTAAACCATAAGATTTGAAAGATTTATAATAGGAGATAACTAGTGGAAATAAAATCATGGGAAATAATTTATAATAATATTAAGGAATTCATTGAATATGATATATGTAACAAAAAATATGAATAAAATAGGGTAGGATGTTCCCATTTATAATTTTGAGAGAAGACACACATGGAATTACATAAATGATTTGAGTATCATTAATTTCATTATAAAGTTTAATGATTAAAATAGATAGGGATTATAAGGGAGGTACAAAATGTTAAAAATATATACATATAATAATAATTAGGAAAATTTATTTATTCATTTAAAATATTATACCTTAGTTTAATCGCTAAGGTAAACTAGTTTTTATCCAAAACCATTATATTTTTTTGTTGTTTTTAATTTTCACTACAATAAAAATTTATGTTTACATAAACACATACTAATAAACTATATTAAAAATATAGAATCAATTTTACATGATTCAAATCCTGTATGTGGCATTAATTAATTTTAATATATGTTCTCAAACTGTGATAAAAAATGATCTTCCATAAAATTTCATTTTTAACTATAAAAATGTTTTTAAACCAACATTATGTATAATGTAGATTAAATTGGATTTTTTTTGTAAAATAAATAAGATATGAGTTGGTTTACCAACCCATATATCTGAGGAATTTATTAAATAAAATAATAATTGCAATTCATACATGAGGTGTAATGATCTTACATCAACAAGAAAATGAAAGTGATTACATAAATATTTACAATCAAGTATAAAAAAATCAATTCACTTATAAAAGAGTCCATCCTTTAGAAATTAAAGATCCATGAATTGTTTAGCTAGACAAATTCCATGTAAAATCATTTATTCCAATTTAGTATATTAATAGAACATAAGAAAAAAAATTTCTTTCAAGTAAAAGTCAACCAAATCATCATGTTCTTGGGGAATCGCATCTTAATAGCTCCAAGATTTAGTAGTCCAAAAGAGATTGTACTATCAAAAGAATAATTTAAGTTAGAAACATTAATAAAAAATAAGGTAAATTCATTTTAAGAAATACTCATTATTGATTACTCAAATATCATATAAACACTCCATAATAAATAAAAGGTGCACCAAAGGGTTGCAACCACAAAAAATCTACATAGCTACAAAAGAGGACCTTAGAAATAGTGAACCCAATTAAAAAAAAATGGGAGATCAAAGAAGTAGAAAACTATGAAATTAAAATAAAACCATCCATAAAATCATTGATTTCACCTCTTACAATGAAAAAAAAATAGTCCCCCGAAAAAATACCCAACACTATCAGAGAAGGATTCTGTGGAAACCATAGATCCATATAAGAAACAAGACTAGTCAAAATGAGCATCCTCTACAAAATAAACCTATGAAATACTTAAGGTTAACTTATAGAATATAATTGATTCTTTCATATATTCCAATAAATCCTATTACAAAACAAGGAGGTATAAGAAAATGGAGTGAATGATCTCATAATAAATATAGCAAACCTTAGATTTCACAAAATCCAGGATGCTCCCATCCATAGTAAAAAATATAGAAAATCAAAAAAAAGACAACATGATGAAAATTCATAAAGGAATTAAAATAGTTAAGAAAATAAGGAACTAATTAGTATTGAAATTTAATCAAGAATTATTTGAAAAATGATAAAAACAAAAGAAATCATTTCCATGGAATGTATCTAAAGTTAAAATCAATATTTTGATCAAATTATTCCTCCAACATAATGAACATCCACTTTCTGATCTAAAGGTAAGTCTCTATAGAAAGTTCACCATCCATGTATTTCTTGAATATAATTTAATATCACTCATCCATCCAAGAGTCTAGATATTCTCCAAAACACTTCTTAATCTGATATTAATCCCTCACTAAAAGGTCCCTAACTTCATCATTATTGATATCTTTCAAAATGTATTCACCCAAGGATGTAAAATCAACATCCACAGGTTATGATGGAATGATTGTTTTTTCATTCTTAGAGGCTTATATTGAACTAGGAATAATTGTTCTCTCAAGGTTGGAGTAATATATATGTTTTTGAGTCTTCCTAGGATTTTTAGTAATAAAACCATCTGAAAAAACCATTGGTTTTTTACCTTTACTAGAACTTGATTTTAAGAAGTCCTCCCCAATATGGAAAGGTACCACATTAGTATCCTATAAGGATTCAAAAGATTTATATTATACATATTAATCCTCCTATTGGTGGTGGTTGAATAAATATCATAGTCACTAAATCATACAACTCAATATTGTTAATATTATCCTTATCCTCATTTATGGACTAATAATTATAAACCACATCCACAAATATATAAAAATCAGTAGGAGGAGGCTGAGAATTAAAAGGCATACCCATAATATTCTCAACATTTTTAACAACCCCAAAATGTACAAAAAAATAATATGACTGATTTATGCTCAAATTTACCCAAGAGATGAAGGTATAACGGTCCTTGTAGTCTAGATTGGGTTGTTGAATCCACTGAGACCTAAGAAGATACCTAAGACACACAACCTCTGAGGTGGATTTTTGGCTATGAAGTGGCCAACATGGTTTTTATTTTGGATGGTTTTAATTAACAATAATAAACCTACGCGAATTAAATTAAATGAAAATGGGTTGATCTTAAGATTATGCTAGGGGTGGATTGAATGAATTTTACTTCTTTAGACAATTTTGGTTTAATTAATTCTTGATGAATCCATTCTTCAAAGAAAAACTACCTTTATAATTTTCTGGTTTGATGTAACTAAACTCAATTACTAAACCCCTAAACACTTATAGAACCAAATTCATGATGTCTCCAAGGTATATGGTCATTTTAGTAATTGTATTTAGCTTCCTCAAACACAGTGAAGATGAAGAGTGGAAATAACTGAAGAATGGAAGTCTTAAATTAGTTAACCAATTAACAACAATTCGTTCATAAAATAACATTCAATCCAGAATTTCCATCCTCCTAATATCAAACCATTAAAGGGTTAGCCCTCCATTTATGGTATACTCTTAATGGAGGGTGGAAGATGACTTACAAGATTTAGATTGAAGAAATTAAAACCACAGAAATAACGGGCACTCCTCCGTGTGTGTGAATGAAATTCACACCTATGTGTGAACTAATTCAGCACAACAAAGAGATATCACTATGATTTGTGATTATAAAGTTTTAATGAAAGAAATGGGAATAATAGAAGAGAAATATGTTGATTAAGAACAAAGAAGTACAAAAAGGAAACTTACATGGAAATTGAAATGCGATTACAAACACAAAGTGACAGCATAACATTACAATTAAACCAAACACCCAAGATCCTTAAATCCTCCAACACCACTACCTTAAATAGGCATCCTTGAGCCCTTGGGTAGAGCCTCCAACAGTACAAGTCATCTCTCTTGAGTATGGTAGGTCTAGGGTGGTGGAAAGTTTGTGGAAAGAAGACTTTCCACCCTTCACCCGAAAAGGCATCCAACTTGCATCAACCAAACAGAGGCACATGAAAATACTTCTATATATCAGAATTTGGGTGGTCCAAAGAATACTTAAATTAATATCCGGATGTCTCCTAACATCCTATAAAATCTCAGCCCAAAATGAGTTCTGGTTTTAGAGATATTGTTTAATTGGTGGGCTGTTTTTCTGGGCCGCAGATTCTGGCCCAGATTTTGATATACTATTTGGGCCGCCTAAATAACAATCCTAGAGGCAGAATTAGCACTGGATCCTGAAGATTTATTTGTTACTATATATGTCTTATAGAATCCCATGAATTGTGGGCTTCATTGGGACTGTATTGTGGGCCCCACATTCTCATCAGTGGGCTGATGTCCAATCTGCCTTCTCCAGAATTGTTTCTTTTCATCGACAAATATCTCCATCACCCTTTATGAATCAACCATTGATCCCTGATTGAAAAATGTTCATATTGAATTTTAGATCAATTTACCAAAATATCAAATTAAAATATGTATAATTAGATTCCTTAAAATCAGATGAATCATTGGGTACTTTAAATGATGTTAAAAAATGTACCACATAATAGTGCATTTTAAGTAAGAATTACAATCATAATGTGAAATGATGTTCAAAGTGTAAAACACACTAAAATTGTGTTTATGAATAACAAAGAACATGAATATTATATATATATTAACAATGAATATTAGCCTCATTTAGTGGCTAATCACACCCCCAACTTAAGTTTTTCTAGACCCGAGAAAAATATATCTCAACAATATGGAATTCGAATTCCCTTTTCCAAAAACACTTTAATACACAATGATCACCAAAAAATTCTATACCAAAAAATCATTAAATCCATAAAAATATTTTAATACATGATAGTTTCATAATCAGATCCCAATCCCAAGCCCATTCCTTTGTTCAAATTCATTTCCATATTTCATCCAATATCAATTAAGTATGAGGATGTGTTGTGCATCACAATAGACATGGGGGTTCATCTTTATTCAAGGGGGAAATGATGAAAGCTCTAGGTGGAATCACATTTCATTATTAAGATGAGTATTCAAATTTTTTTTATTGTATTATTTTTTTTGTTTTTTTTGTTTTTGCAATTTTTCCATGGTAATTGAAATTGCACTCAAAAGAGTCAACCCCTGTAGCGAGACTTTGCCGATGACTCCCAGGCTCAAAGACCTTAGAGAACCAAGTGAAGCCCACATACTCGGGCATCATCTCGAGTTAACTTAGTCAAAAACAAATTCAAATTACCAAAAATAGAGATAAAATTACTAACTCTGGGCCAGACAACTATGGAGTCACACTCCCCAAGTGCCGAAATCCACGCATTAGGTCATTTCATTGCTCTACGTGCAAATTTATTGTTTTTTTTTAATTTTTTTATTGAATACTCATATTAAAACTAAAATTATCACCAAACCTATTCTATTTATTTGGGGGACCCCATGAACTCAAACTAATACCTCACTATCCAAAGGACGTGCATTGTGATCTTTTTTTTTATTTGGATGAAAATATAAACGATGAAATATCACATTGGACAACCACACTTTCCAAAATCTATGCTCATGAAATTATGCAAGGATTAAAATCAGAATTAGGGCATGAAAAATTATTTGATATTCAGTTTTAAAGTGTTCAATTTTTATTACCATGTTCAAAGTTAAAGGAATTTTTTCCTTCTATTTACACTTTTTTTCCAAATCATTCAATTTTTTTGTCAAAAAATAATTTTTTATTTAATCTCCCCCCCAAATTAAAATAGCACTATCCCCAGTGTTTAAAGAAAAGAAAATTTATAAGGGGTTAGAGGTAGAGAATGAAAGTTCAAAAAGAAAATTGAAAAATGAGGATCGTGAAATGAATTCACCTAGTGGTTGAAGTTGAAATTCTTGCTGTTCCCTTTTAATCCTTTGATATCCATGTCACTTGTAGAGTTACCTAGTAGAAAAAGGAAAAAAAAACAAACAAAACAAAACAAAACAATATATATATATATATATATAATAAAGAAAGTAAAATATAGGTATATATATATAAATTATAGAATAAGGAAGCACACAAAACCGTAGGTCAGTGGTAAGCACGCGCCCCTGTCTCCCTTCGGTCCTATGTTCGAATCCCCGCGGCTTCGCTGGTTTTGACGGGGTTTGACCCAAAACCCACGGCGTGTCCCTTTTTTATTATTATTATATTATTATTTATTTTTTTGTATTTTTATTTTAACCTACAAAAACATTAAAATAAAACAAACTGATGATACATTGTCTTCTTTTTAAATTTCTGGGTAAGACATTACTCAAGAATCACACCACGTGACACGGATGAATATGGTGCTCCCCTTTCATACCCAACCATACTCATAATAGAAGAACATGTCAACAATCTATTTTTTTTAAATATAAAAATGATTAATTAAAATATATTTTTTATTAAAAAAAACAAAATTATAGGAAACTTCAAAACCATGGGTTTCCTCCCATGCATCACTTTGTTTAATGTCGTTAGCCCGACATGGATCCTAAATCTATCAATTTTTTCCCGGTTCATAGATTGGCTCAATTAACTCAACCTCTATTTCCTATTTATTGAATGATTCAATGAATGGTTTTAACCTTTGACCATTAACCTTGAAAATGTAACCACTTATGGGATCATGAATATCTACTGTCCCATGGGGGTACACATGATGCACTATGAAAGGTCCTAACCATATAGACCTTAACTTTCCAGGGTGTAAATGAAGTTTTTGAACTATACAAGAGCACAAGTTTTCCCGGTTCAAAATGTTTAACCTTGATATTCTTAGTTTGGTAGGCTTGAACTCTAACTTTAACGATCCCTTAATTTTCATAAGCCTCAATCCTTAGTTCCTCCAGTTCATTGAGATCTAATTTCCTTTTTGTTCTGGCTAATGAGAGGTCATAATCCATTTTCTTAATTGCCCAAAAGGCCTTATGCTCAATTTCAACAGGTAAATGGCATGATTTTAGATAAACCAACCTATATGGTGACATTCCTAGGATGGTTTTTTATTCTGTAAGATATGCCCAAAGAGCATCCAAGAGTTTCTTGGACCAATATTTCCTAGATGGATTGACAGTTTTCTCAAGAATTTGTTTGATTTAACGATTTGCTAAATCAGCTTGACCATTGGTCTGTGGGTGGTAAGAAGTGGACACTTTGTGAGAAATTCCATATTTTTCCATGAGTGATGAGAATGTATGATTGCAAAAATGAGTTCCACGATCACTAATGATAGCCCCAGGAATTCCAAATCTATAGAAGATGTTTTCCATGAGAAATCTAATCACAGTTTGATGATCATTGGATTTTTTAGGAATGGCCTCAACCCATTTAGAGACATAATCGATACCTAAGATAATGTAAAGATATCCCCTAGAGTTTGGGAAGGGACCCATGAAATCAATTCCCCAATAGTCAAAGATTTCAACCACTAAGATGGGAGTGAGTGGCATTTGATTCCTTTTTGTGATGGACCCTACTTGTTGACACCTAGGACAACATTGACAAAATGTGAAGGAGTACCTTGAGAGGGTGGGCCAGAAGAGACCACATTTAAGAATATTAGTAGATGTTTTCTTAGAAGAAAAGTGACCTCCACATGCTTCACTATGATAGAATTTAAGGATGGACTCTTGTTCAGATTCCAGAACACACCTCCTAATGACTTGGTCAAGGCAGAACTTATAGAGGTATGGGTCATCAAACACTTAGTGTCTAACATCAGAAAGAAATTTCCTTAGAGATTGAGTCCCTATGAATTTTGGAATGACTCCTGTAACTAAGAAATTGGTTATGTCGGCATACCAAGGGCAGTCACTCACTGAGTATAGGTGTTCATCAGGAAATGAATCAGATATAGAAAGGTGATTTGAGTTGTCTTTGAATTCCATCCTAGAGAGGTGATCAACAACAACATTTTCAATGCCCTTTTTATCCTTAATTGTGAGGTCAAATTCTTGTAGGAGAAGGACCCACCTAATCAGTCTAGCCTTAGCATCTTGTTTTTGGAAGAGGTATTTTAGTGCAGAATGGTCAGTGAACACAGTGATGGGGGATCTTAAGAGGTAGGACCTAAACTTCTCTAAGGAAAAAACAATATCAAGTAACTCCTTTTCAGTGGTGGTGTAGTTGATTTGGGAATTATTTAAGTATTTTCTTACATAAGAAATAACATAAGGATTTTTATCACAACGTTGTCCTAACACAGCTTCTACAGCAAAGTCACTGGCATCACACATAAGTTTGAAAGGAAGGTTCCAATTTGGATATTTCATAATGGGAGGAGAGGTGAGAGAGGATTTGAGGGTTGAGAATGAACCCTCACAGATTTCTGTCCAAAAAAAATGGAGCATCCATTACTAGGAGAGCACAAAGGGGACAAGATATTAAACTAAAGTCCTTGATGAATATTCTATAGAAACCAACATGTCCTAAGAAAGACCTCACTTCCTTGACAGTTTTGGGTGATAGAAGGTGACGAATGATGTCAACCTTGGCTTTATCAAATTTAATCCCCCTACCCGAGACTATATGGCCTAGAACTAGTCCCTCTTTAACCATGAAATGGCATTTTTCCCAGTTTAGGACCTGATTTTTTTCTTCACATCTTGACAAGACTCTCTCCACATTCTGTAGACATCCCTCAAATGTATCCCCAAACAAAGAGAAGTCATCCATGAAGACCTCTAGAAAATCCCCTACCATGTCTGAGAATATTCCCATCATGCACCGCTGGAAGGTTCCAGGGGCATTGCATAAACCAAAGGGCATGCATTTGAAGGCAAAGGTGCCGAATGGATAGGTGAATGTATTCTTCCCTTCAACCTCTAGGGAGACCTCAATTTGATTATACCCCGAGTACCCATCTAAGAAACAGTAGAAGGCATGACCTGCCACTCTCTCAAGGACTTGGTCAATGAATGGTAAGGGGAAATGGTCCTTCTTGGTGAATGAGTTTAGCTTTCTATAGTCAATGCAGACCCTCCATCCACTACTCACCCTAGTTGGAAGAATCTCTCCATCTTTATTGGTTATCACTATTATTCCTGCCTTCTTGGGAACCACTTGGATTGGGATGACCCATTCACTCTTAGCTATGGGATATATGATACCAGCTTTTAACAATTTTAGAAGTTCTTTCCTTACTACCTCCATGAGATTAGGATTGAGTCACCATTTAGGTTGATGACATGGCCTTGAATCAAATTCTAGAACAATCCTATGAGTCCCAATAAGTGGGATAATCCCGAGAATATCAGACAAGGTCCAACCAATGGCTTTCTTATGTTTCCTAAGGACATCTAGAAGCATCCTCTCATGATTGGAATCAAGAGAAGAAGAAATTACTATAGGATGTGTTTGATTGTATCCTAGGAAGGCATACTTGACTGTAGCAGGAAGTTCCTTCAACTCAAGATCAGGTTGGTTCAGAATTTTAGCAGAAGATTGGGACATTGGATCAAGATCAATTTTATTTCCTAAATTTTTAAATAGGATTGATTCCCCACATGTAGATGTTTCAGTTACTATATTGGCCTGATCAGGTTTAGGGAAGGAAGTTGGAGTGGTCTCCATGAAAGTGGTTTCTTGAAAGGTTTCACTGATTGTTGGACCTAAGACTTCATCATAAGAACAATTTGAAAATGATTCAAGCCAAGGAGATAAACTTACTTTATGTGAACAAAGGAAATCAATCTCATCCTGACTTAAACATTCGTCAAATATTCCTTGATGTTCTATGGATTCATTATCAATGCTTTCTATCATGTTTACTTCATTAATGTCCTCATCATCCCCTATTTGTGAGATTGCATTATAGATGATCAAGTCTAGACTCATGTTTCCAAAGGTGATGGTCATGTTCCCATTTCGGACATCGATAACAGAGTTGATTGTTGAAAGGAAGGGACGACCAAGGATGATTTGGGTTTGTTTCTTATTTCCTAAGTTTGGATGGTTTTAAAGGACAATAAAGTCTGCAGGGTAGATGAAGTTTTCAACTTTTACCAGAACGTCCTTTAAAATCCCATTTGGAACCCTAATGAAACGATCAACAAGTTGAAGTGTGACAGATGTGGGTTGGAGCTCTTCTAGGCCTAACTGACAGTACACAACACATGGGATGAGATTGAAACTAGCATATAGTTTATACAGGGTCTTAACAACTTTGCTCTCTCCTAGTTGCGCATTAATGAAAGGGCAACCTGGGTCTTTCAACTTAAGAGGAATGGTCCCTTGAATGGTGGTACTCACATTAGCAGCCAAAAGGACTTGGTTTTTATGTGAAAATTTTCTTTTAAAAGTGCACAGGTCCTTAAGGTACTTTGAGTAGGCAGGTATCATTTGGATTGCATCGAGAAGAGGAATGTTCAACTTGACTTTTGAGAATATTTCCCTAAATGTTTCACTCAATTCAGTCTTGGTTTCCCCCCTCATGTGTTGAGGAAATGGTGTAGGTTGTGGGGTTGTTTATTGAAGAGTTGTTTCTTTGACAATGTTATTGTGTTTTTCAGTTTGATCATTTGGTTCATTTGAATTTTCATCCAAGTTTTAATCTTCAGGTGGGTTTTGAATTAGTTGTTTAGGTTTCTCAATTGATTTCCCACATCTTAAAATAGTCACAACCTTTAGTTGTTCATGAGTTATTTGAGTGAAACATGACTCTCCCCTTGAAGTTGAGGATGACACCGCCTGAGTAGGAATGGGTGCCTTTCCAGTTTTGATGGTTTGATGTTCTTGTTTAGGGGAAGAGACTTCCGAGTTCATCCTTTACATTTGTTTTCATAGTTGTTCAGGTAGGCTTTGTAGAACAATTTGGGTTGGTGCTTGAAAAGATTGGTTTATCCCCAGGGGATATTTTGGAGGTGGGATGGTTTGTTGAAAATGGACCGGTGGATATTGGTATTGGATAGATTGGGTTTGGAACTGGTTATGTGTTTGGTAGTTCTGATGGGGGTAAGGATTTTGTCCCTGTGGTTGGATAAGTTGTTGGTTATCTTTCCAGCGGAAGCCTGGGTGGTCATTATACCTTGGGTTGAAGTTGTTTTAGTATTGATGCTTTTGAAAGTTCAAGGCATTTACTTCCTCTAGGGGTCCTCCTAAAAGAACATCCTTGATGGATGGAATGGTTGGGTAGTTGTCTTTCTTATGGTCATGTTTGTCACAAATTGAGCAAACAGGGTCAATATTTTGGATTTCATGGACTTTCCTAAGGTCTATTTCTTCAACATTCCTAGAGAGTGATGTGAGTTTAGCCCTAAGACTTTCCTCTTCTCTAAGTGTATGGATTCCAGTAGTTCTTTGTGGCTTTTCAGAATAAGGTGAAGTTCCCCATGTTTGGTTTTGTTCATAAAGGCTTTCTAGATACTCGTAAGCATCATTTTGGGATTTATTTTTAAAGGTTTCATTACACATCATGTCAATGAATTGTTTGTTCCCGGGACCCAACCCTTCATAGAAAATTCTCACTTGGCCAGGAATAGAAAAACCATGGTGTGGAACCATGTTTAGATTGCCTTTGAACCTCTTCCATGTTTCATAGAATGACTCTCCCTCTTTTTTAAAAAAGTTTTGGATACTCTTTTTAAGTGCAATTGGTTTGTGGTGGGGAAAGTATTTTTTGTAGAATTCTCTTTATAGTTGGTCCCAAGAGTTTATGGATGATGGTCTCAAATTTTTTAGCCAATTTTTAGATCTATCATTCAATGAAAAAGGAAAGATCCTCATTTTAGCCGATTCTAGTTGATGTGGGGGACACATGGTTTCTACAATGTCATTGAACTCCTTAACATGATGGTAGAGCATCTCAGACTCCATTCCATGGAATGTGGGAAGATGGTTTAGGACATGGGGTTTAAAGATGTAGTTGGAATCTCCTAGGGAGTTGTGTCTAATGCATGAGGGGGAATTGGTCTAGGAAGGTGTGAGGTATTCATTTATGGTTTGATTAATTGCATTCCCCATGTTTAGGGCTACCTCATTTGGGTTTCCATTTTGGTTTCCACCTGGGTTTATGAGTTGGTTTCTTTGAAGAACTTCCATTGAAATGGGATCAATTTTTGATTCTAGAGTATTATGAAGATTTGGATATAATGGATACAATCCCCTATGTTAACTTGAATCCCCTATCCTAGGACTTTCCACCCTAACTAGTCTATTTGAATTATCACGGGTGTAGGCGGACATGCGCCAAAAACAAAATGAGAAAGGGAAAAGATAAGAGATCTTGGGTGAGAATAGAAGAATGGAGGTGAGGAAAGAAGTTTTTTGGTCTATGGTACTTACTTGTTCCCTGGAAATGGCCCCAAAATTTTATTCATGCTCAAATTTACCCAATATATGAAGGTATAACGGTCCTTGTAGTCTAGATTAGGTTATCAAATCCACTGAGACCTAAGAAGATACCTAAGACACACAACCTATGAGGTGGATTTTTGGCTATGAATTGTCCAATTTGGTTTTGATTTTGTTTGGTTTTAAATAACACTAATAAACCTACGTGAATTCAATTAAATGAAAATGGGTTGATATTAAGATTATTCTAGGGGTGTATTGAATGAATTTTACTTCTTTAGACAATTCTGGTTTAATTAATTCTTGTTGAATCCATTCTTCAAAATAACACTACCTTTGTCATTTTCTATTTTGATGCAACTAAACTCAATTACTAAACCCCTACACACTTAGATAACCAAATTCATGATGTCTCCAAGGTATATGGTCATTTTAGTAATTGGATTTAGCTTCCTCAAACACAATGAAGAAGAAGAGTGGAAATAACTGAAGAATGGAAGTCTTAAATTAGTTAACCAATTAACAACGATTAGTTTATAAAATAAAATTCAATACAGCCTTTTCACCCTCCTATGATCAACCCATTAAAGGTTTATCCCTCCATTGATGTTATACTCTCAATGGTGGGTGTAAGAAGGCTTACAAGAATTAGATTGAAGAAATTAAAACTGCGGAAATAACGGGCACTCCTCCGTATGTGTGAATGAAATTCACACCTATGTGTGAACTAATTCAGCACAACAAATATATATCACTGTGATTTGTGAATATAAAGTTTTAATGAAATAAATGGGAAGAATATAAGAGAAATATTTTGATTAAGAACAAAGAAGTACAAAAAGGAAACTTACATGGAAATTGAAATGCGATTACAAACACAAAGTGGCAGCATAACATTACAATTAAACCAAACACCCAATATCCTTGAATCCTCCAACACTACTACCTTAAATATGCATTTTTGAGCCATTGGGTCGAGCCTCCAACAATAAAATTCATCTCACTTGAGTATGGTAGGTCTAGGGTGGTGGAAAGTTTGTGGAAAGAAGACTTTCCACCCTTGACTCGAAAAGGTATCCAGCTTGCATCCACCAAACATAGGCGCATGAAATACCTTCTAGATGACAGAATTTGGGTGGGCCGTAGAATACTTAAATTAAGATCTGGATTTCCCCTAACATCCTATAAAATATCAGCCTAAAATGAGTTACGGTTTTAGAGATATGGTTTAATTAGTGTGATGTTTTTCTGTGCCGCAGATTCTGGCCCAGTTTTTGATATACTATTGGGGCCGCCTAAATAACAATCATGGAGGCTGAATTAGAATTGGATCCTGAAGAATTATTTGTTACCATATATGTCTTTTAGCATCACACGAAAGTTGGGATTCATTGGGCTTGTATTGTGGGCCCCATATTCTCATCCGTTGGATGGTGTCCAATCTGTCTTCTCCAGAATTGTTTCTTTTCATCACCAAATATCTCCATCATCCTTTATAAATCATCCATTGATCCCTGAATGAAAAATTTTAATATTGAAGTCTAGATTAATTTACCAAAATATAAAATTAAAATATGTATAATTAGATTCCTTAAAATCAGATGAATCATTGGGTACTTTAAATGATGTTAAAAAATGTGCCACATAATAGTGCATTTTAAGTAAGAATTACAATCATAATGTGAAATAATGTTCAAAGTGTAAAATGAAATAAAATGGTGTTTATGAATAACAAAGAACATGAATATTATATATATTAACAATGAATATTAGCCTCATTTAGTGGCTAATCAATGAATTTCCTTTATGCTCACCTTTTTTTTGAAATAAATTGAAATATTACATGTAAGAGGGGGTGTCGTATAAGGTATGAATCCACAATCCTTTGTGGAGTGTCTAATTTTAAGATATTTACTATAATAAGATGAAATATTTTAAAAAATGACCTCCTATAAGAATCCAAAATCACCATTTTGAATCCAAATGTGTGGCAAAAGAGATTGAGATATGTCAATTTATATACAAACTATAGTTATAGATGGCCATGATAATTTTTTAGTAGAATTTTAAAGCTTCAATGGTTGTACAATTAAGCTAGAAATAGTAAAAAGGGATTACTAGTTAAATAAATGTAGCAACAAATGAGGAAACCCTAGCCCAATAAGGGTGATGGGAGGTTCAAAGTCAATTAAAATTTTTGTGGACCACTATAAAACATCCATGGATCATCCACTAAAGGCCTACAAACCTCTTGTCCAAAGACAATAATAATCATTTTCATATGAGAATCGAAAATACACATGTGAAGAATTTAAAAGACCAATATAAAAGTAAGTAAATCCAATGGATTACAAAGTATTTAAAAGGAAAATGAGTGAGAGTCTATGCTTGATGAATTTCCTAACAAGAACAAAATTTGGATCAAAATAAATTAGTTGTACCTCTTCATTTAAAAAGGAGATTAATGAGAAACCGAAGTGTTGATATCCTTTCAGTTAAATGTAAACCACAATCTTTGAATCATTATGAACATTCAATAATTGATCTCACCCCAAAATGACATTTGTGAAAATATATTTTTGATATGATGATTTTAAAAATTTATCCTTTTTGTAAAATCAAATTTATACCATTTGGGAATTTAGGATTTAATCATATTCATGAATAATTATTTATGCATTATAATATTGTTTCTTTATGAAGAAAATATTACATATTATAATTTAATCTTGGGTGTTACATTCTACCATTATTAAAAAATTTCAACCTCAAAATTTACATAATTTTTTCTTATGAACATATGAGGGTAGTTATTCATCATAACATCTTCATGTCCCCACATAGCCTCTACAATCATATGATTCCTTTAGTGTACCCTTACCTATTGAGTTTCTCCATTCCATGTCACATGTTTTCAAATTTTATGAATTTTGATAGGCTCTTCATCGTAAGGTATAACATGTTATAATTATATTTCTTAATATGTTATCATGTTTTTTTGAAAGGAATTAACTTCCTTAATTACGAGATATAGAACACCTCACGAACCTTAGCGAGTCAAGGTGGCATTGTAAAATGACAATCCACAACACCAAATATTTTAAAAATATCAAAAGACCTAATATAACTATGATTTATTTTACCATTATTTTTAAGACTTATTACAACTTCCCATTGAGATTACCTAAGAAAACATGATATCACAGTTGAAATTATAAATCCTTCATTCAATTCTCAACATTACATTTTTCCATATTAAGATTCCATAAAATGATTCTGAATAGTCTTCACTCTTACTATTTTCTCCACCATGTGATTTAGGTATATAAGAATCATATAAAAAAGATCATACCGACATGTTGGAGTTTGAAACCTATTTCAATAGAATTCCTCATATGGTGTAATTTGATTTATTTAATGGAAGTTATTACTGTATTTGAATTCCACTAAAGGTAAATACTGATTCCATATACCTTGAAGTTCAATTGATTATAACCTAAAATTTTATTATAATTCATGAATATTCCTTTCAAACTACCCATTAGTTTGATGATGATAGGAAGTGATCAAACATAGATTGATGTAAAGATCCCTCTTATGAATCTTTCAAAATTCTGAAATAAATCACAGATCATGATCAAATATAATTGAAAGAGGGGAAACATGATATCTCAAAACTTTATTAACATATAATCATATGAGGAGCTCAAAAGGTCAATCCTCCCATGTAGTTTGTAAATATATAGAACTGGTAAGGTGATCAACAATAAACCATATGAAATCATTGTTTCTGGAATTCTTTGAAAATATAGTGATAATTTCCATAGTAATATATTCCCATTTCCAAAAAATTAATAGGTAGAGATTATGTGACTGAATAAGGACCTCTTAATTCAACCTTTACCTATTAAAAAACCATGAATATAGATACATATTAAAAAATTTATCATTTCATATTATCACACTAAAAATATTACTTCAAATATTATTACATTTTTATGCTACAAGTGTGTATAGAGAAATGTGTTCTATGAGCTTCATCTAATTATTCTATTTTTAGATCATACATGGATGTAACCTTTACATGTTTCAAAATACCATCTTCATAGATGATGTGTATAAAACTTCCCAAAATTCATGAATTTTATTTTATTTTAAATATTCTCATAATCTTTATAAGAAAATTTTATTTTCTCTAATAGGATTTTTTTAAATCATTTGGAATATTTTTGATGTTTATCTTCCTTAACAATACCCATATCCCACAATACTAAATCTATAAATATATTATCTTTATCAATCCTCATTTTAGTCAAACCTCTACGTTTATTCCTACTAAAAATATTTAACACCTTATTTTCCTTTCTTGGGTGGTTATGTATGGAGAAATAATAATCATTGTATAGTTATAACTATCACCTTTTCCATATGTTGATATCTTTATATGGGATTTTTTTTATATCTTTTTAGATCTGTAAATATTTCTCATATTTTACCACAATGATAATTATTACAAATATTCAATGCAAGGATTACAGTTTCCCACTAAAGTTATCAGGATATATAATTATATTCATTAATAATTAACAATATTTATTTATAGGAAACAAATCTATCATTTTATATAAGTACGTATCCAATTCCCTTTTTGACCCATCACTGAATATTAAAAAAATTTCCCTTTACAATGGTAATGTTAATATCACTTCATTGAAAAATATCCAATTTATTTTTTAGAAAACATTTCTTACAATCTTATAACCATATGAACCCTTCACATGCTAACTTTGTTAATGGTTAATATAATCTAGATAAATTTTGAGAAAATCATCAATAATAACACATTAATCTAATAAAACTACATACTTAGAATATATTCATTTCTATTGGACATTAAATCACTACATTTATCATTTATGGAGCAAATAAAATTACATCCTTAATGATATTGCCATCAAAACAAACATCTTGAAGAAGGAATTCACATTTTATAATTTTTCCATATAACCCCTTTTCTCTAATATACTTAAGATCAATTCATAAATGACTTTTATTCTCATCATATATTTTATAATATATCAAGATATCATTAGTAAATACCACAATGAAATTATAAATATAATCATCAAATACTCTATTTATCAAATCTATAAAAATAGAAGGTTCATTAGTCATTCCAAACTGCATCACAGTAAATACCTAATTCCTATACCTCATTTAATGTACTGTATATGAAATATCCTCCTCTTTTGATCATAATTTATAATACCTATAATGAATATAAATCATCAAAAAATATTGATATCTTTGATATTGATCAAATAATCCATCAATGCAGGGAATATGATATTTTTTCTCTATTAATGTCATGGATTTCCCTATAATTGATGTACAAACTCATAAACACATTATTCATCTTAACAAAAAATAACATGATCTACCAATAGTGAAACACAATGGAATAAAAATACATTATAACAAAACCAAGGTAGTTATTTATTTAGTTCTATTAAATACACTATATACATCTTGTAGAGATCCATAAATATAGGTTCTCCCTTAGGGATTATATCAATTAAAATACCAACTTCATGCTCTGTTGGGTGTCTAGGTTGGTATTTAGTAAACAAATCAATTCATTCATACATAATAAGTACATAATATATTCTATGGACAACATTTTCATTCATTTTTTTGTCTACTCTTGTTCAACAATATTTTCATTAAGGAGAGATATTGGTGGTGGATTCAGTCAACATTCTGATGATGTAGTCTACCCTATGAAGAAAAGGGATTCCATATCTAAATCAAAAATTATAATCTACTACCTTAGAAATATATTATTGAATTATAATTTGATAGACAATTCATTACAAGAATTATATAAAAGTCCACTATAGGTTTAATAATAAATTTTTAAAATAGGGTGAGCTTATGTGTCATAATGGCAACTAACAAAAATATCCTTATTAGAGTAATATTTCCACTAGTATTTTTTATTTATAATTACCTAATCCATGTGCTAAGGAAATATCTAATTTTCATGGAAAACATAGATGATATTATTGATTGTGATGATCTATAATCATATAAATAATTACCTAAATTTAAGGCCATGATCAACATACCTACTACTACATCTTTAGGAATATTATCCTTATCTATATTGATTGAATAATATTAACTTTACACACTTTATCTTTTCTGAGGAAAAATCCATTAACTTATAGAGAATTCATTCCCATTGTTCCCCATAATATTATAGTTGAAACATTGAACATTTGAAACCTTTTTTATTTCCCTTTTAAAGATGATTCTGATGGCCTCTTTCTCTGCATATAAAGAAAAAACTCATTCCCTGTATACATGTTCCAAGGTGTTTCATTCCACAATTATTAAAATTTTGAAATTCCACCCTTCATTTCTTTCCTTTTTTCATATATCTTTTTCTAGAGTGATCAGGAAATCACATTATTTCATGTTCACCATATATATAAAAAATCATTGATAATAATATATTTATATAGATGGAATATGATATTATATACATATATATGGAAAATTTCTTAGAGGCTAATTCCATTTGAATGTTGGTATTTATTCTATCAAATAAATGATCAATTATAATCCTTAGATTACATATATAATATTATTAACAAGTTTATACCATATTAATTTTAGATTTATAACATCAACAATTACTCCTTCCTTTTTCCATATATTAATTATTTTCCTCTATATATTATCTTACTGCTAAGGGGGATAATATTATTAAAATAATATCTCCTTGAATATCTTTTATAGAATAATATTTCATTACTTCAACTCCTTAGTGTTCATTATTAACAAACACCATTGATCAATGTCTCTATTATGATGATAGTCTACCATGATAACTTTTCCACATTCACCACTTCCAAAAGAGAGAAATATATTCTTCATGTACTTGATCCATTAATAAAATACTAATCGATTATTAGACCCATTGAATGATATTCTTTATTTATGCATAAATGTTACACCCCAAGTTTTTATGGACCACTTTTTTTTGAATAAATTAAAATTTTCATTTATATCTTTTAATGCATTAAGTCAAACTTTCCTTTCATACTAAATCGACTTGTCATATGTTACACACAACACCGAGTTGTCATACGATATATGAAACAGTGAGTATAGATTTTGTTCAATGAATAAAATAACAATGTTTGGATTATGTTATACGCAACAACAAAGGAATCTTTCACTATACACGACATGGACTTGGCTTGAATTACATGAAAGAGAGACCTTCCTCGATATCTTGCGTTGTATGCAATACCAAGTTTCACTAAACAATGATATATTGTTAAAATATTATTATTTAATGGGATATAAACTAGATGTTATGAATATTATTAACCACATTTTTAATTTTATATAAAATTAAAATTTATCTTATGTATTTTCCAGACATGATATATGAATAAATTTAATTTTTCACATAAAAAGAAGTATTTCTCAAATAAATACAATTTTACCACCTTTTGATGGTGAAACCCTTTTAAATATAGTTTTTGAAAATTTTATAAGTTAAATTTGACATAAAAAAACTTATTATTTGAAAGAGGGATATAAAAATTTACCTTGGTTGAAATTTTGGTATTTTTCTGATGAAATTCATATTTTATTGAATAGTGAAAAATACTGCATTTTAATTAGAACTACCTTTTCTTATAATTAATTTATACAGTTAGATTATATTTTTAATTGGTTTTAAAGTTTAATTGTATTATATTTTAATCATTTAATACAATTATGGTTATTTTAATTAATTTCACATTTAAATTGGATATAAAAACATTATAATCTTTTGATAAGTTTTTACTTCTTAAAACTCGCTCTTTGGTTTTGACAACGAGGATTAATTTTAAATTAAATTTTCCAATTCTGTGTTTTGAATTATGAAAAATGGATTCCATTTTCAGAATAAATGGTTTCAAATTATATTAATAGGTTACTTTTATTTTTTTTGGATATTATGAATAGTAACTTTGATAATTTTTATTTACCACAGTTGAAGGTAAATTAGGTAAATTAGGATAACTAACAATATTAAAAAGATAATAAAATTACTCTAACACTTGAAAAAAATCCTATTTGATGAATTAAAGTTTACCAATGTCACATATGGGTAGTAATTTATTCATTTAATGAATTTTTTTCTTTGAAAGTGATGTAATTATAATTAAAAAAAGAAGGTGACAACATGTAACTCTCATATATTATATAAGTATAATTATTTTAATATAGTGATAAAATAATAAAAATTAAAAAATAAATAGTCTCTAGAAATATAACAAAATTATATACATTATTTAAATTTATTTATGATTTTTATATATTAAATAATTACCATTAATGGTGACACAATAGTGATGTAGTAATTATTTTATTGATAGAAATATCAAATAAATAGTTTTAAAAGTATTAAAATAAATATCAAATGAACTAATTAATGTGATGAAAAAAATTTATAGATTAATACGACATGATAGGAGTGTATTAAGTATTTTTTTTTGAATTTATCTTATATTTAGATTTAATTAAATTCACATAAATAAATGATTTTAAAATTGACACTATTGATATTTTATAAAAATAACATATTATTAAATTATTTAAAAATAAAAAAAATATTTAAAAATTATAAAGTGAAAATTATATAGTCTAAAATTTCATAGTCTCCAATTATGGACAATTGAAAACACATAATTAAATATTTACTACCATTTAATATTAAGAATATTATTAACACAAATTAAATCAAATAGATTAAATAAGGATAAATTAAAATGATATAGTTTAAAATAAAATAAAAACATGTATAAATTTAATTGGTTGAGATTATGTCGACCCATAATCATCTTAATTTCGAAATAAATGAGTTTGGGACTATTATAACACAAAAATAAATTTATAATAAATTAATATTTCAAGACTTTCCTAAAGTGTCCCTCCTCTATCTTATAAAAGGCCACCACCTCTACCCACTTACTCACACATTTCAAGGCATTTGAATCATAATAAATATGCTCAAATAAGATCCCAAAATCTCTCTATTGCTCATAGAGGCCACAAATTGGGCATAAATCCATCCTAAGGTGACATTTTGTGCAAATAAAAAGGAGATACTCAAAAAAGAGGCAATTGTTTTATCACCTCTTTCAAAATTCTTTTCTTCTTATAATTCCTCTTATTATGTTGTATCAATAATAATGTAATAACTCCACTATATTCTACATTATTATATTTTATTATAATTATGGTATAACTTTATACCTCCTTTTATCCATTCTATGAATAACAATATCACCATGTGTGCGTACGTACGGTTTACAGTCTCCATGCCATGGTATAATTGTTATTCAATAATAATTAATTTGGATGGGTATAATAGATTTAAATAATTAATATAATATGATAATTATTATTTATAATTAATATACCATAAAATTCCATACCATTTAACCATTAAGTGAATGATATCATTGCTCGTGCGTACGTACGACCTACTGTCTCCACGACGTGATGAGATTCATTCTCCATGTTAACCATTAAAGAATGATTATAAAGTATATATAATAAATAAGAATTAAAATATATGATATAATAATGTTACTTTATTTATGTATATATATATGTCATTTAATTTCTTCCATTCAATTCAATAAGGAAACGGAAACAGCGTTCATGCGTACGTACGACCTACCATTTCCACAAATAGTATATTCCATTTAATTTATCGATCAATTATATATATTTATATACTGAATATTTATGATATATAAATCCTTTTTTACATTATATAATTAAGTAAATCATGATCTAATTAATAATATCAAGAATAACAAGTCAAAATATGTACAATAAATAAAATGATTATTACCCAAAACATTGCTTTAACATGAAAATAATAAATAAATAGGTAATATAAAGTCATATGTGAATAATATATGATATAATAAATATTATAATGGTTCTTTTGAAAGTTAATAATATGTTTAAAACCACTATATAGGAGTTTTAGACACATATAGAATAAATTGTACCTAAGTTAAGGGATAATTTTTCAATCTCATTTTTATATGAGATTGTTTATACGTAAGTATAAAATGGGGTATATTTATCATAAAAATCCATGTTTCCAAATTATGTAATATTATTTCTATTATTATAAATATTTTTAAAGTTAATTTTACCCTTTGGTTAATTTTTATTAAATGGTATGGGAGGAATCTGTTGTCGTTATTCAATTTGAGGTACTTTTTGAATTTTCCGTCAAAAGTGCGAGGAGAATGTTTTTTTAACTTATACGGAAGGAATTTATTTTTTATGGTTTCATGACACATTATTTCAATTAATATTACTCTACATTATTTCAATATTATTTTCAAATAATTATTTTCTTTTATAATTGCATGCAATTTTGATAAAAGAAACCATTTTTGAAAAATAAAGGATATTTTCCTCAGGTTTTAAGTTCAAGTGTTTTATCAAAATTATTTTCATATAAAATAACATAGGTTTATGTGTCTATCCCTATTATTAATTTAATTTTATTGTGTTTATAATGTAATTATTTTTATGAAATCCATTTATTTTATATGGATTATGATGAAATGATGTTTAAGAAACCCATTTTATTTCACAGGTTATGCAATGACGAAAGATTTATGTTTTTGTGGAACATGTGAGAATGATTTCATTATGAGATGGTTGGGACCTATATATCCCTTCAATTCATTGGGTAAAGATTTTTATATCATGATATAGACATGAATGGAACAAAAAGTAAATCTGTTTCAGTAATATTGGGCTAGAATGATAAGTAAATCTAGTTCAGTAATACATGGTTGAAACGAAAAGTAAACCCGATTCAGTAATGGTTTTGTCCACTATGATTGTCTTGGAAGCAATGCCTTGGATACTATGGAAATCATATCATGTTTTTTTCCCATAATTCCATGTTTTATTGTAATTCTATTTTATCATGCTTAATGTTCCTTTATGATCTATGCCTTACATATTGCCAAGATTTATTTCACGACTCATGATTTTGATATTCAAAATTTATGTTCATATTTTTACATTATTATGTTCATGTTTTTTTGATGTTCTTCATGTTTAACCTTACTGAGAATTTAATCTCACCATTTTTATGTTTTCTTTTCCCCAAGATATAAATCAAGGTTTTAAGTAGGAAAAAAAGCAGAAGATATTTATGGGAGATATTGAAGATCTTCCACCAAGTTAGAAGATTATACTCCAAGTTTCCAAAGGCACTAAACTAATACAGTCTTTGGGAGTATGTTTGTTTCATTTATTAAGTATTCCACAAAAGTAATTTAATGTATATGTATTTCAATCTTTGGTTGTTATAATTAAGTGGTGTAATATTATTACACTTTGTTGGGGATCGGTAGGATTCTCCATATGGGCAATGTTATTCATCATAATATGAGTTATATTCCCCAATATATTAATAATTTAATCATCTCCATCTCTAGCTCCTACTTAATTGTCTTTCCCATGAGGGAAATCACTAGAAAGACTATGTCTATTAATAAAAATTCAATTCAATCCTCTATGGTCTATTTATAAAATATTGAATATACTCAATTGGATCATAACATTATTACTTTTAAAAATAATATTTTACACAAAATCTATTATGACATGTAATATAAATTGAAAATTTATTCATAGATAATCTTAGAATCATAATTTTCATATCATTGGGAAGATCCTAAAATCATAAAAATTTAATCAAATATTTTAAATGGTTTTCTAATGAATGTTTATATCAACCATATAATATCCTAAAATTTATATTTCCTCACGTCTAATCTTAGGGCCACTCAACGTGCACCAGTTCCAATCAAGTAATTCACCAATCTTTCCTATTAAATGTTATTACCCATAAGTTAATTTGTGCTGCCACCACATTGAAATTATAAGAACATAACATGAATTATTTTCTGAAAAAATATATTCTTTACCAAAAACATTATGATATTATTATACATTAAGACTTATCCTCATAGTCTTTCATATTGTTATATTTTGTTATCTATAATCACTAAAATATAGTTCCCATGGGTTAAACTAAAATTTAATTGAAACCCACTATAACACCCTAACTCTAGTATTCCAGAGAAAAATGTAATTTTACTATATTTTCATGAAATACAAGTGATACAATTATGAAGGATTGAATAGTTTAGTAGTATTGGTAGAGTAGGTACATGCATAATTATAACATTATAACTAAAATAATGAAATACATCTTAAAAATTATAATTATAACATTATTATTTCTTCTAGTGAATTCCTGTATTCATTCATAGATCCCTTATTTTATCCTTGCAAAAGGAAAACATAATAAATGGTGCGTTTAGAATTTCAGTAAGAGGAACAGTTTAATAAAATATATAATAAAATAAATAAATCATAAATAATATAGAATATTTAATTAATAATAAAATATTCCATATAACTAATATCATTAAAGGAAACTAAATATATGGATGACATATTTACAAAAATAGTTATATAGATATTAATAACCACTTTTGTAATGATATAATTCATAATGTCGGTTATCATAATCATACAATCAATGTCATCTTCTAATTCTGCATACCTAAATTGGAATGAAAGACACTAAAAACCAAAACTACATTTTCTCATTAGACATATCTATGAATAAAGGAGCTATTATTAGTCCATCCATTCACACAATAATTCTAATAAACATATCACATGAAAGGGGATAAAAAAAATCAATTCACAATCAATATAAACATTCATAAGGAAAAACAAGTATATGAAACATTATCATTTTCCCCAAAAAATAAATAGATCAACATGATCATAAGATATAAAAAGAAATAAGGATTATGTTAAAATTATATTATATCCTTAATAAACCATTAGACTCATCAAATTATATTTACATAGATGAAAATACTTTTAAATTTTTATTAGAAATTTTTTGAGGAAAACACCATTTTCATTTTGAAATAAATAGTTTTAAATATAAAAATTTATCGAATTTAAGGGAAAAAATTTCTTTGAAAAGGTTCATGGAAACCTATAATGTAATATTCAAGGAAAATAATATTTTTTATGGTGGGAAGACTTATTCATACGGTAAGTGTTAAAATAATTATTCAATTCACACCTTTAGTAAATAGTATCTCATTCAGAAAATGATAGGAATATTCAATTTAAACCTTTCAATTCAAAGTAAAACATGTTTAAAAATTAATTTAATTAATCATAGGGGAATAATAATATCATTCATGAACAAAATTTTATAAAAAAATTGATATGGAAGAAAATGGTTCCCGACTAAATAGAAAAAATGTCTATTTTACTCAAAAACATTCATTTTATATTTTTGAGTGCCAAATAAGGTAAAAATATAAATAATACATGAAGAAAAAATATAAAACTATAAAAAAATAAAATAGTTTTTTATGATATAAAATAATATAATTCATCCAATGTAAACTTAGACATAAACAGTTCTGAAATAGGATGTGACTGTGAAATAAATCCTCATCCTAGGCCTGAATTGTTTTATAAGTGATTTTAACCTCAGGTATAATAAAAATAAATTTTTTATAATACTATTATAGAACCAAATTCATACATACAATATCATATATGATCTACTTATAAAATCTTCTCATAAGTTTATTGATATTTTCTTATTAACATTATTGTTTCTAAGTCTTTATTGTTTCATTTTTCATATACATTTTGTTCAGTAGTTTTACTCATTTCATACTTCCTAGGGTCCCCTAATCTCTATAATTAAATTAATTATATAAGTACCATATATAGTAAATATATTTAAATTTATAATTAATTTTTATTTTTTTTCATGAAAAATGAATCACATCACTTTTTGGATGTTATAGTCCACACGTACGCATGTGTGACGCTATCATTTTTTAACAATTGAATGGGTAAGAAGTTAAATGATATAATATTATTAGAAAATCATTCTATTGTCATAAATATAATATATATTCATTATTTACAAATTTATAACCAGACAATTAATTTTGGGATGATAAATGAATTACACTACTATGTGGAGATGATAGGATATACGTATGCATGAGTGATGTTATTATTTTCTATAGAATAGAAAATATTTTGAATATGGTTTTCACTTAAACATAATATTGTATAATTTTATTTATGATAATAGATTAATTATTTTATGTTGGATTCAATTGATTTAAATAAGTTTTAAGAATAAATAAAACTAAATGAGATCTGTTATTATTTATAACTCTTCTTTGAGAGACCTACTTTAGCTTACTACATAATCCTAGAATGAATCATCATTAGAGAAGAATATATGCACTTGGAAGAAGGTAAGGAAGTTATAATGGTATTATTATTGGTATTGGATGATATATATGGAACAAAAATTGTGAATAAGGGAGGAGATGATATTTCCTTTTATAAGATAGTGAGAGGGCACACATTGAATTACATAAAATGATTAAATATGAACAATTTAATTCTCAAGTATAATTATTTAAATTGATATGTATTATATGTATTAAATTATTCATAAAAACATCTTCAACCTATAATAATATATAAAATTTATTTGGCATGTGAACCCTTATCTCTTTGTTTAAGCCCCCATTGGTAAACTTTTATTAACCTTTAAAATAGTAACAAATTTTTAATGTTTTTAATCTCCATTATGATGGAAAATTATGTTGTACTTATAAATAATATTAATTAATATTATTATAAATAAGGAATAAATTTTACATGATCCAACTCCTATATGTGGTGGAAATTAATTTTAATATAATGTTGTGAAATAAAGTGAAAACTATTTTCTTTAAAAATACATTTTTTAGTATCAAATTGTTTTTATAAAAAACTTAAGCATAATGATAAATAAAATGGAATTAATTTTATATTAAATAATAAAATTATCCAATGAAATTTTAATGAAAATTAAAAATATAATGGTGATTTTTAAATACATTAATAGAAAAGATAGTTTTATATAAAATTTTAATTTTTTACAATTCACTAAAAAATTATTTTCATATAAATTAAAAAATATCATCCCAAGAAAATTTTGATATGATTATTTCATAAAAGGTATCATTTGTATAAGATTAAATGTATAAAATTTGGTTATTTAGGTTTTAATCACATTCCTTGATAAATCTATGCCCATTATACTATTGTTTCTTTAGAATGAAAATATTTCTTACTATAATTGAATCTTCAGTGTCATATACAATAACCTATTATATATAAAACTTGGTGTGTAAAAATATGTTATTTACCAGGATATAGGTATGGGTAAAGTCTCATAATGTACAAGTGGTACTCTTTGATGCTTAAGACTTTTCAATTTGGAGTTGGAGCACTGAGATGTCATACAACGGAGTTAAACATGGTTCCACAATGGTTCCTTGATTCACCTTAGTTTTTTGTGTGTATTTTCTGATGAAGATTTATTATTTATTTATTATATATATTATCTAATTATATTAATGTTTTATTATTTAATTGGACTTATATTTGGTTTTATGTCACAAGTTATTTTTATTTTATTCTATTGAAGTTTTTCTATCATAGGTTGTATTGTTTTATGGAAAATCATACCCCAAGTCTTACAAATTCCATTGGAATTTATTAATATAATTCTGTATCCAAGGGATATCAAATAAGTTTAATGGGACATCATTCCAACCGAAACTAATGGGTCATTGTCAAGATGTTACAACAAATAAAAACAAATTTGTATTTTTGAGATACAAAAATTAATGAAATTTTGTGGGTCACATTATATGGGTTTTCTTTAAATTATAATACATTTTATTTATGAGTTAAAACCTTATTTAATCCTTTATTATTTTAAATACTATCACCAACCACTATTCACTGAACATCCATTGCAAATATTTCAAGATTGATTCTATTTTAATAATATCATTATGTAGATACTATGAATTTTTATGAGTACATGGAGAAACAATCATTATTGAAGTATATAAATAAATCCATTTGTTTATATTCACTATAAAAAGTGAAAAATGTATTTATTATGATGTGGTATATATAAAGTGTTTTTTGGATATATATGTCTAAATTTCATTCAAATTGAAGGAATCCTTCATTTATAAATAAATTCATAAATAAATAATTATTGATTATTAGTTGAACAAATAGAAAATAATTTATTACTTTTGACATGGATGATTAGATTTTTTTATAGCTACACATTCTCTTAAATAAGATAATTTATTTTTTTAATTTCAATTTTTGAATTTGAATAGGTAAATATTTTTCCACTCACCATATTTCATTAAAAAAAATAAAATTATGGTGCCTAAATATAGAATATTTTTTTTCTTTATACATATACTAGAAATTAATATTTTAAAAGTTCATATATAATACTAAATAAATTTTTGTATATTATATATTTCATATAATATATAAATCTTGATTGAACAAAAGATATTAATATAACTTGGGCCTATACACTGTTAATGAAAAGTAATTACTATAACATGGGTTATACATATTTTTTTTGGAAATTTGTTTTGTTAATTTTTTTAAATCATGCATGCTGATTGTTCTAAATATTTGTATAATTATGAACTTTAATTAGATATAAATTGAAAAATCATTGTTATTATTGATATATAAATCACAATTTGAGTTTTTTATTTTTTTTCTTAACAACCTTACATATTTTACTAGAAAAATAATGATGTACATGTGATTTTTGAATGTGTGAATATATTATTAAATAAATTAATATGACATATCTATGTGAGAACATAAAATAATATTTTTTTTATTTATAAAGATATATTTTTTTGGAAATAATTATTGATATTTTTATAAAGATATAAAATGATATGCATATGGGAATTGATAGAATAAATTTTATTCTTAATTTTTATATAATTTAATGTCATAATATTTCCCCCTTTTGAGTATAATATCGGAGCTTATTGACAGTTCTATTTTACAATCATG
Source organism: Viscum album (assembly GCA_963277665.1). Classification (NCBI taxonomy): domain Eukaryota; kingdom Viridiplantae; phylum Streptophyta; class Magnoliopsida; order Santalales; family Viscaceae; genus Viscum; species Viscum album. The sequence goes on from OY728135.1 coordinate 1,184,195,611, forward strand.
TGGAATAATTGTGAGAATTCATCGTAAATGTTATAAATTTTAGTGAAAATTAGTTTTTTAATTTCAATGATTAAAAATGAATTTAATGTATTTTATTATACAAAATATGGATATTTTATTTCTATTGATGGATATTTTGTAAAATAAAGCAGGAATACAATCCCACTACCCATATAATATCAAAATAAAATTCCCTTTATCCATCAAAACATCCCATTAAATTATCTCTTGAATGTAAATAGAACTTCTACTTGGTTTTTTCACACCACAACACACCTAGGAAGCCCCATCATAGTATATGTCCTTCTCCATCGATATTTTATCACTAAAATGTGACCTAGAAAACAAAAATAAAAAATTACATAGAACCACATCATAATATCCATTATGGTCTATACATCTGATTCAAACTAACTCACTCACAAGACCAATAAAATATGAAAATACATTGTACTTGATTTCAACATCCACTATTACCTATTTAAGTACAGACTGAACCCTATAGAAACCATAATGTATCCATTTTTTATCCTAGTATAACATAAAACACCCTCCTCAATCACTACCATTTTCTATAATAAAACTACAAACATATTATATCTCAGTACAATGAAATCCTTATTTTTCCATGATTTACATTATTACAATAAATGTAACGCCCGGACCCCAGAAGCCCAGATTCGGTGCATTAAATTATTATATTGGCCTGATTACAAGGATTAAAATACAAAAGGAATGATCAGTTTAGTAGTATTGAATAAAATAGATACATATATGTAACTCAAATTATATTGGGAAAGGTAACAAAAAAACAATGCATAATAACAACTAAAAAACTACATCCACGAGAACTCAATAAATGATCTCCTCTTGATAACCTATTGAGGTAAAAAGATGAAAGGGGTGAGATTAAAATCTCATTAATGATTAAAAATAGTGTAATCACGAATCAAAAATACTTGAATCATCATCAAATTAGAATAGTTAGGATGACATGGTGAATAAATAAAAAACACACGTCATTAATGAACTAAGAATGAAAATGCATCCATGGTTTTGTCATAGTGAAAACCTCATGGATAGTAATAACATAAAATGAATAAAGAGATATGATTATTAATTGGACTTCATGTATCCAACACATGATACCACTATACCATTGAAACAGTTTATGTCCGAGGGTAGAAACCCATCTAATTTTTGGAGAAAAACTTGAAAGGTTTGTCACCAACTGATTTGTCTCATGAGACCTGTTGATGCATTGAGGGGATATAGAGGGCCACTCATGTAAATGAAAGTAAAAAAATAATTTTCATACATATATTTAATACAAGTAAAATATGACTTCTTAATATCCATATAGAGTATATGATCCAGATTCATCAATATTTTCTTACTTAAAACAACATTCTAAATAAACACTATATGTAAAAGGGTATATAACTTAATAAAATAATCATATCTATGAAAATATAATATGAATATATAATATATTTACAACTTTAAATGAAAAATTATCTCAAATGGTAATTGGATACACCCCATAAGAAATATTAGGTGCACAATACCAAGTAAATAATAATGAAATGGAAATTGAGACAAAGTCCCTTACCACATAGTAATCAGTCGATTCGTATGAAAAAAAATTAATAAACACAAAATTAATCATATAATACAATTAATATAAATAGAATCATGATAATATATATCAAATGGAAGTAAAAAATACCCCACATGCAAGAATAAGTGGCGAACAATGTAAATCTCACGAAATTAAAAGGGAGATAAGAAACCCCTTAAAATGACTGTTTCATTAGATTGAGGACCAATAAATGACATAATTTTGTGTGAAAAACATAAACCCACACAATAAATGTGGATATATAGAATAAAACAATCAAAATTCATTCACACATTTTATGGGAATGAAAAAACAATGACATTGATGTTTAACTCAATGAATGGAAATTGAGTTAAAAAATCCCTTACCTCGGGTTCAAATTCCCTAAATTTTTTTCAAACCTCTTGTAATATGGTTTGAATGGTGTTATTAAATTATTAAATAAATAAACTAATATTTATAATACCATACATAATTTTCTTATACCATTTCCACCCATTTATTAATAATAATGTTTTCCCATTGTTTCAGGTATGTTCTTCTTATGGTTTTAATGGTTGGTTTATTATGGAATTACTTGTGAAAAAAATAATCTATAATAGATAACATATATATATTTAGGTAATTTTAAACAATTACATGCTATTTGAAACTTCCCATTATTGAGGTAAAGGGAAGCGAAAACGCATCATCCACAAAGTCGGTTAATTGACACACCACGAATGACGATTTTGTTATTTTTGAATAAAAGAAGAAAATAATAGATTTTATGATGAATATACCATAAATAAAACAACATTATAGTATATAAATGATACTGTAGTCGTCATGAATCATTGGATAATAGGTACAGATAAGTTATAAGTATAAAATAATTTGAAAGAGAAGAAGAAGGAATCTTACCACTTGAAAATATATATTTTCAAACCTCCTTAAGGCTCTTAGAAGTGGCATTTTTGATAGAAAATAAGCACAAGAATGTGTTAATGGATATGGAGGATGGAATTTGTTAGAGTTTGGCTGAAAAATAAGGCTCAAGGTGATTAATATTTGTGAAAGATAGAGTCTCCTTTTATAAGTGAGGTGGAGGGTAGCTTATGAATTACTGAAATTATTAAATTATAATAAATATATTATAGGTTTTAAGACTTACAAAAGGCCTAAAACTAAATGGGATTACATTTTATAATTAATATTATAATTTTGTGACTTTTTGAATAATTTTTGTATTTTTAAATAATTAAATAAAATATTTTATTCATGAAAAACAATTTTATCAATATAAAAACTATTCATAAATAAGTCTCTAAACACATCAAAAAAAAGTTTTAAAATAAAATAAAAATTTATATTATATCATATAAATGTCATATTCATATATGGAATCCTTTAATTATATTAAAAATATAAAATTATATATATTTTACTATTTTTAATATCAATAATTTTATTTATTCATTAATTAAATTAATATTGCATCATAATGTGGAAGCCATTATGGTAATTATTTGTTGTCAAAAAATTACAAATAAAATTCTATGAGAAATATAATATTATTATATTTCTAAATACTATTCTGTTTCAAATAAAACTCTAGAAAAACCTTACATTAAATTTTTTTATACAAACTAAACTTTATAGTGTGAATACCTTGTCTTACTTTTAAATAAAATATTCTAAAGGTCTTAAAGTTATTCTTGTAGTTCCAAAGTGTCCCCAAATCGGGAAAAAAGATAATAGTATAAAATTACTTATATAATAAGTTTTATAAAAAATATGGGTTATTTAATAATTCTTATAATTTTATTTAAAAACATTTTATTTAGTTTTCTTATTCTTGCACAAGCACTACATCATCATTTCATAAGCATTAATGTTAATTATATTATATACAAAAATTAAAAATAAATTAATATCCTTAAAATAAATTACATGGATTCAAATTAATCATTTATATTCATTCATAAAATTTATTTACACATATCTATATCAAAAAAATTTCCTTAATTTGTTAATTTTCCTTTTCTAGCCTTGCATAAGAATTGCACAAACATTTAGATATGGATCATGTTATATAACACTGAAATTATAAATTAACAACCAAAAACATAAATAATAAATAATAAATAATAAATAAGTAAGGAAAATAAATTTTATCACATAATTATTCTTTATAAGGAATCAAATTTGACATTGTCAATGCTACGCATACACATCGTCGACACTGATAATAATTGTTATACCTATCATGACATAAATTATGGCATAATTGTTCGGAATGATTTATATAAAATATTACTCTTATAAAATAATTATTTATTTATTCCATAATTTTAAGGAATTTTAAACCACAAATATCTCTCAGTGCTGTCACAAAAAATACTATATTTTCTTAAAAACTGTATTTTTCACTATTCACTAAAAAAGTCATGTATTTTAGAAAAATTCAAAAAATTCATCCATTTTTTTAATATGTAGAATCCAAAAAGTAACTCCATTTTAATAAATATTTTTTATAACTATGATAAATTTAATTTTTAATTAAATTCATCATTTAATCAAAAAATGCTGATTTTAATATTATAACTGATTTTATGAAACTTCAAGAAATTAAATAGGGTCTCATAAATTTATCTTATTATCATAATAAAACAAAATATTGAATCATGAATAAATTTTATGAAAGTAATTTATCTTTTAAATGATTATATTAATTATAAAATTATAATTCATTATTTATTGCTCATAAAAATACCAACACTAAATTATTAATTTTTAAAATATTCTCTCTCATTTATAAGGTGCCTAAATTCTATTTATACTTACAGGAGTGAGGTTAAAATTCGTAATGTTACATTACTATTCATAAGGGGTGAAGTTACTATTCATAAGGGTACATTACTATTCATCAAGGTCAAGTTATTATTTATAAGGGTATATTACTATTCATAAGGTCAAGTTACTATTCATAAGGGTACATTACTATTTATATGGGTCAAGTTGCTATTGAAAAGGGTATATTACTATTCACCAAAATATTAAGTTGATCATATCTGACTCTAAATATCTTACTGAATGCAACCATGTATATATGTTTTTCGAAATTCAAATCATATAAGCAGAAAAATTATGTTTAATGGATAGGTTATAACTATCTCCTATAACAAAATTTTGTTTCGCAGGGACTCAGTATTGCATGTGTAATAATCTATCTAATTTTTTTTAAGAAAAAACATACCATAAAATCTTGGGGTGTTATATTCGTCCCACTTTCAAAAATTTCATCCTCGAAAATTTTGATGTATAATTCCCAAAAAATAGATGTGTTTGGTTCTTATATTCTTATCATCAAATTATATCTTAGGGTTATGTTCCCTAAACTATGTTTATAAATCTAGTTCCCATGGTTTCTACTAAATTTCATCTAATACTAACAGCAACACTCCGACCCCAAAATCTCAGAGCAGGTGCATTACTTTATTACATTGGCATGATTACAAGGATTCAAATCCTAAAGGAAAAATTAATTTAGTAGTATTTAAGAAACTAGATACATATATGTAACTCAAATTACATTGAGAAAGGTAAGAAAAAAAACAATACATAACAACAACTAAAAAAACTACATCCACCAAAACTTAATAAATGGTCTCCTTCTCATAACTTGTTTAAGTTAAAAAAATGAAAGGGATGAGATCCAAATCTCAGTAAGGATTACAAATATAAGAAGCATTAATAAAAAATAATTGAATCATCATCATTTTAGAATAGTCAATATAGCATGGTGAATAAATGAAAAACACACACCATTAATAAACTGAGAATGAAACTACATCCGTAGGTTTTTTTTCATAGTGAAAACCACATAGATAGTAATAACTAAAAATGAATAAAGAGATATTCTTATTAATTGGACGTCATGTATCTAGAACATGATACCACTATACCGTCAAAACGGTTTATGTCTAAGGGTAGATACCCATCTAATTTTTGGAAACAAACTTGAAGGGTTTATTGCCAACTGATTTGTCTCATGAGGCCTATCGATGCATCAAGGGGATATAGAAGGCCCTACCTATTGCTGAAATTCCAAATAATTATTTATACATATATTAAATACAAGTACAATATTCCTTCTCAATATCTGTATAGAGTAGAGGATACAAATTAATCAATATTTCCATAGTTAAAACAACATTCCAAATAAACACTGTATGTAAAAGGGTATACGGATTAAGACAATAATCATATACATGAAAATATAACATGGATATATAATATATTTACAACTAAAAATGAAAAATTATCTGAAATGGGAAGCGGATACACCACATAATAAATATTAGGTTCATAATACCAAGTAAATGAAAATGAAATTGAAATTGAGAAAAAGTCCCTTACCATGTTGTAATCAATCAAGTTATATGAATAAAAATTAATAAACACAAAATGAATCATATAATACCATGAATATAAAGATAATCATGATAATATATATCAAATGTCAGTAATAAATACACCACATGCAAGAAATAAGTGGCGAACAATGGAAATCTCATGGAATTAAAAGTGATATAAGAAACCCCTTATAATGATCATGTAATTAGATTAAGGAAAAATAAATTAAATAATTAGGTGTGAAAAACATAAACCAACACAATAAAAGTGGATATACATCATAAAACTATCATAGGTCATTCACACATATTCTGGGAAAGACAAAACCAATGACATTGATGTTTAACTCAATGAATGAAAATTGAGTTAAGATATCCCTTACCACAGGATAGACTTCCTTAAAATTTGTTCACACCTCCTATAATATGGTTTAAATAGTGTTATTAAATTATTATAGAACTAAAATAATTTTTATAATATCACACATAATTTTCTTATACCATTTTCCACCCATTCATTAACAATATTTTGTTTTTTCTGTTGTTTTGGTTTTGTTCTTCTCATGGTTTCAAAGGTCAGTTTATTATGGAATTCCTTATAAAAAGAAATAATAATACAGAATTGATAAAATATATCTTTATGTCATTTTAAACAATTACATGTGATTTGAAAATTATCATGATTGTGGTAAAGTTTAGCGAAAATGCATCATCCACAAAGTCGGTTAATTGACAAACCACGAATGACGATTTTGTTATTCAAGAATAAAATAATAAAAGAATATATTTTATGATGAATATACCATAAAAAAATTATAGTATATAAATAATACTAGAGTTTTCATGAATCATTTTATAATAGTTAGGGATAAGTTATAAGTTAGAAATAATTTGAAAGAGAAGAAGAAGGAATCTTACCTCTTGAAAATATCTCTTTTAAAATCTTCTTAAGGCTCTTGGAAGTGGTCTTTTTGTTAGACCAGAAGAACAAGAATTTGTTAAGGGATATGTGGGATGTAATTTGGTAGAGTTTTTCGAAACATGAAGGATCAGGGTGATTAATATTTGTGAAATAAAGAGTCTCCATTTACAAGTGAGGTGGAAGGTAACTTAGGAATTATTAAAATTATTAAATTATAATAAATATATCATAGGTTTTAAGAATTCCAAAAAGGCATAAAACTAAATGGAATTAACTTTTCAAATGAATCTTATAATTTTGGGACTTTTTTGATAATTTTGGTATTTTTAAATAATTTAATAAAATATTTTATTCATGAAAAAAAATTTTCTCAATATAAAAAATATTCATAAATAAGGCTTTAAGAACATCAAACAATAGTTCTAAAATCAAATAAAATTTTAAATTATATCATATAAATGTCATATTAATCAATATAATCCATTAATTATCTTAAAAATATAATATTATATTTATTTTATTATTTTTAATATAATTAATTTTATTTATTCATTAATTAAATCAATACTACATCATCATGTGAAAGCCATTATGGTAATTATTTATTGTCTAAAAATTAAAAATAAAATTATATGAGAAATATAATATTATTATATTTATAAATACCATTCTTTTTTAAATAAAACTTAATGAAAAATTTACATTAAATTTATTATAAAAACTAAACTTTATAGTGTGAACACCTTGTCTTACTTTTAAATAAAATATTATAAAGGTGTTAATGTTATTATAATGGGTCCAAAGTGTCCCCAAATTGAATTAAAAATTTAAAATAGTCTAAAATTACTTATATAATATTTTTTAGCTAAAAAATGTGTCATTTAATAATTCTTATAATTTTATTTAAAAATATTTTATTTAGTTTTCATATTCTTTCACAAAGTATTGCATCAGCGTTTCGTAAGCATTAATGCTAATTATATTATATATAAAAATTAAAAATAAACTACTATCATAAAAATAAATTAAATATCTTCAAATTAATAATTTATTTTCATTCATTAAGTATATTTACACATATCTATATCAAAACAACTTCCAGAATTTCTTAATTTTCATTTTGTATCCTTGCACAAGAATTGCACAAAAATTTAGATAAGGATCATGTTATATAACACTGAAATTCAAAATTAACAAAATAAATAAATAAATAATAAATAATAAATAATAAATAATTAATGAAAATAATTTTTATCACACAATTATTATTTATAAGGAACCAAATTTGACATTGTCAATGCTGTGCAGACACTATGTCGACAGTGATAATAATTTCTATACCTATCATGAAATAAATTATAGCGTACATGTTATGAATAGTTTCTATACAATATTAATCTTATAAAATAATTATTTATTTGTTACATAATTTTAATTAATTTTACATCACAAATATATCTTGGTGCTATCACAAAAAATACTATATTTTCTTAAAAACTTTATTTTTCACTATTCACTAAAAATTCAAATATTTTAGAAAAATCCCAAAAATCCATCTAATATTGTTTTTCAATTTGTAGAATAAAAAAAGTAACTCCATTTTAAGAAAATAATTTTATAAATATTATAAATTTAATTTTTAAATAAATTCATCATTTACTCGAAAATACCGATTTTAATATTATAACTAATTTTATGACACTTTGAAAAATTAACTAGGGTCTCATAAACTTATCTTATAATCATAGGAAAAAAATATTGACTCATGAATAAATTTTATGAATAAATTTATCTTTTAAATTATTATATTAATTATAAAATTATAATTCATTATTAATTGCTCATAAAAGACCAACACTTAATTATTAATTTTTAAAATATTCAATCTCATTTATAAGGTGCCTAAATTCTATTTATACTTACATGGGTGAGGTTAAAATTCATAAGGTTACATTACTATTCATAAGGGTGGAGTTACTATTCATAAGGGTACATTACTATTAAGAAGTGTCAAGTTACTATTCATAAGGGAACATTACTATTCATATGGGTCAAGTAACTATTCATAAGGGTACATTACTATTCCCCAAAAAATTAAGTTTTTCCTATATGACTCTAAATATCTTACTGAACGCAACTGTGTTTGTCTGTTTTTTGAAATTCAAATCATAGAAGCGAAAAAATTATGTTTAATAGATAGGTTATAATTATCTCCTATAACAAAATTTTCTTTCACAGACACTTAGTGTTGCATACATAATAATCCATATGAAAAATTATTTAAGAAAAAACATACAATAAAATCTTTAGGTGTTATAATATAATATAAACCACTCAAATCTAAATGATAATCATCAATGGAATATTGTTTCTATATAGACAGTATGTACTTGATATATATCCAATGGAAAATTGACATGATATTTCATGATTCTTGGATATTTATTATTAATAATGATCTCTAGAGGGGGATATTCATGTATAATTTAAAATTATATTGAATTTTGAAGGAAGTGATTGATTATGACATCTAAGATATCAACGATGATCAAATGAAAAATCAAGATAACAAAGTATCTATTAATCTACTAGGATCAGGACTATACGTTGTCACTGTGTTAGAAGGGTCATGAAATAAAATATTATTTTAAATGCAAAGGATATTCCAGTTTCATGTATTCTATAGAAATAGTTTTTGTAAACTACAATGCTAATATAGTGATAATATACCATTGAGTGTCAAAATTCAAGTGGAATATTGGATTGTAAATTCCAGAGAATATTTCTTCTCTATTAGTAAAAAGGGATGGAAGAAAAATTATGTGAACTTGATGATTAAAAGAATGAATCTATATGATTATGAAGCTCTTTAAATTTTTGGGAAGTGATCTTTCAAAGCATAGATGATGAAAAGAAGTTTACTTGTATTGAATGACAATTATTAGATTCGAGGTCTTCAGAAGAATATGATATTTATTAAGTAGTTCGATGAAGTGATTTATTGAATAAATATTGAAACTTTTACATGGAAAATCACTTTGGTTTCCCTAGTTATAGTGAAAGGTGTAAAAACTAACACATATTATCTAACTAGAATGAAAGTGGTGACATTACATACTGTAGAATCATCATTTGAATATTAAATTTTTTGGCATTTTCGATATGGGTACCTTAGTGGGAAGAGTATGGAGGTAATAGTGGAAAAAGGAAAGCTAAATCAGGTTTGTAAAGACATCAAATGTTGTGAAGGTTGCAAATACGACGGTGAAAAAAAAATTCTTTCACTTTTAACAAGTAAACAATGAAATTCTAGAGGCTTAAAGTTGTGATTATATATATTTGGATACATGTCCTAGTAAAATCTCATAGAATATAAAAATATTTCATGAAATTAATTAAGGAATCCATGAAGAATGTCTTATTATACTTCTAGAAACATAATTAATAATTTTTTAGAGTGTTTTTTTCAATGGAAATAAATAGTATAAATGGAAAATGGAAATTAGAAGAAAGTAAAATAGTATTAGTATATAAAATTAAGGTTAGAACATCAGAGGATATTATGAAATCATCTTTAAGAATAGAGGATCTTGGTATGAATTTAATTTAACTATGTTTCTTAAATAAAATGGAATTTATGAAAGGATGAATATGATGTTCGTTGAAAGGAATGGAGAATTTTTCTTCCTTTTAGAATTCCAAAGGAATTTTAGGTATAATCCATGAATTGAATAGTGAAATTAATCAATCATATCCCCCATTACCATTAGTATAGGAGCTACTATAATCCATTTATATGGGTATATCACCAAATTTAAATCACCTTATGTTCGTCATATATTTATTTTATGTACATGTGGATTTGAAGTACAAAGATAATTTTTAAGAAAACTATTGAACAAGATTCATTATGGGAAGTGAAGATGAGAATGTATGTTTTTTTACTTTGGTATGGTGAAAAAGACATGTCATAAAAATTCAAAATATAATCTTTAAAGAGTTATTTCTTTGGATGGACATGAATATATTGTCAAAATAAGTTTGATTCAAAGAATCAACTTTAGTATGATTTTATCTAAAAGGAGGTTTCCAATGGATTTTAACACCCAAAAAATTATAATAAATTAATTTTATGATATATTATTTTACACAAAACACAAAAAGAATATGAACTATATTATTAATAAAATATAACCATCATAACATAGTTGTTGAGTTTTTGGGAATAAATTAAAGTAACTATTTTATAAAATAAACTATTAAAATAAAAAAACAAAATGTAACATATCTATGTTGTTTTTAGAAACTACATTACTAATGTTATTATATTTTCTTTTCTTTCTACATTTATAGATTATTCATAATGTAATCAATTGGTTTTTTATTGTTAGGTTTGGTCGAAGGTGTGTCTTGAGGTGATGTCCAATTAGAACCAATTTTTATAGAATAGTGCACTTTTTATGCAATAGTGGTTTTCATTGTTGAATGGTTATGGAAATAACACATGGTCAATAGATTTTTTGGTTCTATATGTTTTGTAATTTTTGTTTCGTGGGTATTAGTCTATAGTTTAGTGTCATAGAAGTCGTAACCCCATATTTCTACAAATTTCGAGGCCACTAAACTATGGAGATAGGTTGCATTGTGTCCTTATTATTATCTTTGAGATTATTTTGAATGGTTCTCACCAGGTATAATTTTCCATCATTTTTACGGTATAAGATCTTTCCAATAACCACAACATGCATTTCAAACACATGTTTTAGCATACTTTGTTGTAGCATAGTCCCTTATCTTATGACATAGTTTTGTTCCACGTTTGTTTTCCTTGGATATGTGGTTATGTTGTCTAGGTTTCCATATAAATTCCAAAAACCAACCATTTTATTTTTAAATCCAACTTCTTTGACTCTAATATGACCCATTGAAACATAGAGACTTATTTGGGACATATTTGTATATCCTAACCTAATTCCATAGTGGATGGAAGAACCGATGGAATCCATGGCCCAATCTTGGTATATTATTCTATTTTTTGGTCTTATATATATTTATTCTTTGACTTACCCTTACATCATTCCATGTATCAGCTTCTTCAATGATGGGAAATTTTGGATCTGGGGTTTCAATCATATTCATTTAAGATCTATTATGAATTTAAGGGATTTTATCTAGATTTTCAACCTTTGTGGTGCACTGCATTGTATTTTTGGTGGATCATTTTGTGATTTATAAGTCTTTTAGCTCATCTTGACTTGTTTTTATGACCACGAGAATTATTTTTCTAGGTGATTCAAGGTAGGGGTTTTCGTGTTTTTATTGTACATATGAAATTTTTATTCTTTCACTTCGAATTTTTTCTATAAATGGTTAGAAAATATTATTTATAGACATATCATGGAAATGTATTTTTAAATAGTTTTAAAGAATAATAATTTTTTTGATAATAATGTGTTGGTTTTGGACATGTTTTTTAAAAATATATATCTCCTTTTATGTTAATAATGTAAATGGTTTGAAATCATGGTATTTATGGTTTTGAAGATAAAATTCCCTTTTAAGACTCTAATATGGTAAAATTGAATATGATAAATGACGAGGTAGGGAGAAATATTTAGGGATGAACTCTTTCCACCTTATACCTATTATTATATGGTAATGTTTTAACAAGGATCCCAATGTTTTGGAAGGGAACCACTACAAGAAGTGAACTTTTACCCCTAGACATGTAATTCTTGGATAATGTGAAAACCAAGTTTCCTATTTATCACAATATAGTTGTGAGGGTCCCCATTGACCATGAATTGTATATAAAAATGTTTCTATACTATTTTAAAAGAGTGTTCAGAATGATTATGGAAATTATGTGAAGAATGGGTTTCTATTGTGTTTTAACAAATTGTGAAAAAGTTGATTTATCCATGTTTCATATTAAATTGTGTTTAGTGATTTATTATTTATTACTTTGGAAATATTTGTTTATTTTATAAATAATTATTGTAAACACATGATGGGATCCTAATTGGATATTTTTCTCAAACCATTCATACACATTTTTGTGTTTTTAGATCTTATTTTATCTTATCCAGGTAAGGGAAATGCACCATAGGGTGGTGGTGATATTTTTAGTTAGTTGGTTGTGGGAGTCTAAAGGTGACATCATGTCACATGGAGTTGAGAATTTGATTTTTTTGAGTAAATTAGGTTTTCTTTATAAATTAGAAACTCTATTTCTCATGACATTTTTATATTTTATACTGCCAAATTTTATTAGAATTTTGACATTATTTTGAAATTTTATATCCTATTATTACAGGTTCTTTGAGGGAAATTATTCCATAATGATTTTTCATGATTCCTAGGGGCTTGACGCCATGTCGTGGTGATCGAGAATGCCTTACGACCATGTCATGTCAAGTGTGAGTTATATATACTTATTAAATCCATATTAGTTCATCAAATATTTTATCAATGAATGCCCTATCTATTTATATTTTCATTATGAATTTTAGGATAACATATAAGATAAGATATTTGAATGTGGGAGCTTAAGTGAAAGTATATAAGTATGTTTTTGGATGGATCTCATTATGAGGATCCCAAGTAACCATGGATTGTTGGGAAATGTCTATTTTTGGATTTGGAGGGTTTTAATCCTAATATTTCCTTTATATGTCTCTTGATAATTATTATTGACATATATTATTCTAAACTAGAACAAATTCCTGGATGTCATGTTCTTATGTCTCTTTTTTCCTTTCCTATGTAGTACCATTCCCCCTACAAGACGTTTGAATTTTCCTTAGGAGGGTGCATCTAATGAACCATGGTAGGGAAACCCTTAGGTTAACCTACATCAGATTAATATAGGGATACACATGGTTCAATCTATGGAGCATGGTTTGTAAAATTCCCATATTCAGGCTTAGGAGATGGAACCTTAAGAGGATGAGTATAGGAATCCAGTTTCAGAGTTACTCTACTAGATAATATCATCATTACAATGGATAAAAAATTATAAAAAAAATAAAGGATTTGTTAGGAAATCTTGAGAGGGTTTTTGAATTATTAGAGACTCTTGAATTAGTCAAAGAGTCTCAAAATGTATTTAACAATTAAGTTCATAGTAGAATACTATGAGACTTAAATTTCTTAGATAAGAAGCATGTATGAAAATATTAGAAAGAATTTGTTCCCTTATTAACTAAGAAATTATACCTAGAATCCATAAACTTGAGGATGTTGATGGAGTTTCTAATAGTTTATGAAGAGAATCAGTCAATGATAGAGTATGATAACATATTTACTATGATCTATTAATTCTCATATTAGGACATATCTAATTTGTAGATTAAGAGTCAGAGGTTTCAGGTGGTTCCTAGACCCAATATTTAATTTCAATTCCTCATATTAAATTAGACATCCTATACTAAGGTAATGGATAGGGAATTAGTGGTAGAGCTTTACCTGGTGGGTAATTCAGGATTGGAAGAAGTTTGTTTTTTTTCTTTGGTGGTATATATATTTTTTCTTACATGGAAAAAAGAAAGAATAGTTAGTTTCACTGGGGTAATAGTTGTGGTTCTTCCTCACTCAAGTACAACCTCATCAGCACCTAGAGAATATGTGGATAATTCAGAAACATTATGGACCACATGGTTGAATCAAGTAGTTATATATAGTGTAATATTCTCCTATAGATGTTGATGTTTATCATATAATCATTAGAGGTACTATTTATATTTCATATAACAAGGATATAACATTATCTGGTATAGGTTTATCTCAAATGATTGTATATACTCATATGGTGGATCTTCTAAAAAATATAATAGGTCTCATGCAATTTATTTTGAATTGTTGATGCCTATAGTAAAGAAAAAAGATCAGGGTTTCAGATTTCCCTCATGAACTTTTTTTGTTACATAGATATGGGTTAGGAGTTATTATTTCTCCACTTGTATATTGTGGACATGATTATTATGGTGGATTTCTTGATCACCAAAAAGGCATGGAATGATTTCTATCATCAACAGTTGTTCTTTACCATTTCTGATGGGTGGTACCTTGCTCCTCATGGATAATGGGATCTATGTTCTAGTCAGTAGAGTCCACCCATTACTTAGAATAGTGAGATGATGTTTTTTATACATCTGAGTTAAAAAATGGATATATTAGTTGTATCCTAATTTCAGTAGTCAAAACGTTTCTTAAAGTGTATCTAATTGAATTATCATATTTTTCTCTGAATCAGGAGGGGGTGTTGTCAATTGAATTGGTGCTTGTAACTCATCCAACATTAATTTTAACTTACCATATAGATTTAGATAAATTAAAACCAATGAAAATTCAGCTGGATGATTTTAGAGATAAGAAATTTTGATTCCTAATTGTTTAACCATTTTTCAGACCCCATCTATTTGGCCAAGAAGTTTGATGGAACCCTTTATTTAAATATCTATTATTAGATATTAATTCATGTAAAAATCAAGAACCAATATCCATTACCTCACACTAATGATATTTTTAAAAATTGAAAGTGGAAAATTGGTTTTCTTAAATTAATGTTTAGTATGTTTATCACCAACTCATAATCAAGTAGTGATATATTTCATTGACTAATTTAAAAATTAGGAATATACATTTCATGTACCTTAGGATGCTGTTTGGAAACAATAATTCTCATGTTTTATTGATGGATTTAATGAATGATATCTTCAACTAGTATCTTGTCTTATTTTTTGGTATTTTTGAATGACCTATTGGTGTACTCTATGATAAAATAAGATCATTTGTGTCACTTTAGGCATGATTTGGTAATTTTGAGGGATCACTTCCATTATTCAAAATTTTTAAAGTTTCAATTAATGATCCAAGAGGTTGTGTTAATAAGAAATCTGATCTTAAAACATGGTAACTTAGTTTATCCTGAAAGACATATTGTTTTCCTGTTATGTTTAGAACCATAAAAATTCATCTAGATACATATACTCCTATGTTTTATAAGATACTGTTGCAATTCATAAATAATTTCTCAAAAAGTGCATCATATTTAAACACTTTCACTAAAAATTTGGTGATGTTATTATGTGATAAGAAGTTTTAAGAATCCTTTAATGAGACAAATCATCCATTTATTTCATAAATTATTCCAAATTTACCATAGGTTGGTCAGTGCTATGTGGTTTACTGGGATTCTTCAGTTTAAGGTATTGATTACATCCTTATATTAGGATAAATTATTGTATATTATGGTTATATTTATCTTTTACCTCATGAGAGGATTTATCCCAATCTATATTTGGAATATGAAATGGATTTTCTATCCCTAAAAAGTTTAAATCACTATTTTTTGGGAAATATTTACTATTTACTCAAAAAATGGATCACATCATTTGTCAAAAATATTTTACACTCTGATAGAGATTTTGGGTTGAATACCTATAGTCATTTGAATTTGAAAATGCCTTTATTTTGGGAAAAAGTAATGCAGTTTCATAAAATATTATTGGGAAGTAACATATTTTAGCTTTAAAGGTGAAATATAATGATTGTAATTTGATATGAAACTTTTCTCAGATTCACTTGGGAGTCCGGGAATAGGAGTTTAGTAATGTTTTAGAGAGTTTTCAAGTAAAATCATCTCTACTTAAGATGATTCTTTAAGAGAAATAGTAATATTAGGAGTTCAAGAGTATTGATGTTTCATTATATGATTTAGAGACCATCAGTTAGTGGTCACCTCCTCAAAGGGTATTTTTAGATTTTGGAACTGTTATTTTGTACCTTTATATGTGTGAAATTTCATATTAGTAAATTTTGATAATTATTTGTGGGTAATCCACCATATCCCTAAAATGATTTTTTAAAACATAAAGAATAAACTTTTATAGATTAGTGAGAAACAAGATATATCTAACTTTGTGTCTTGATTACATACATTCCATCAGATTAAGGCTGTGAACCAAAAGACTTCATGTTTTCATTAACCTCTTCCTTTTCCAATATATATGTTTAATTAAATTTCAATGGATTTCATTTTTTTCTTAAATTAAACTCTAAATGTTTATAATTCTATCTAGGTGGTGATCAATTAGTTGTACAAATCATCACATTTCATACTCTTCTATGACAATATTAAATTATAGGAACTAGGAATATTTTATATGAAATAGATTTTGAGGCTACATGGGAACCTTATATCCATTGCCTTATATTGGGACAATATTTTTAACTCTTGGTTTTGGAAGGGCCTCTAGAAAGTAACGGGAACCAATGAAAATTTGATCATCCCAAATTATCCTCAAATGAATTGGAATATAGATATGATTAACTAAATTCTAGAAGATATGATCTAAACCAACATCTTGGAAATTAGTGGTGATTTCTATATCCATTTAGGTCTTGTTTCATTTGAATATAATTATAGTTTCCAACCATAAACCATAATAGAACTTTTATAAGAATTGGATTTCCAGCCTTTTATATCTCCTCATAGTGGGTTTAATGTTGGATAAACTTCCTTGGTTTGATTGAGTTTGGTTTCAGAGACAACAATTAAGATATGGTTAGTTCATCATAATTTGATGATGGATGAGAGTTAATAAAACTCAAGTGTATATCAACATCCTATTCCTTTCAATATTTGGTTGGTGATCATGTATTCATGAATGTATCTCCCTGTTTGGGTCACTGGTGGCCCAGAAGTCAAGGAATAATCGATCCTCTGTACATGGTACCAGTTTAGATAAAATAATATCTTGGAAACATTGTGTAATTTTTTACCTTTACGCATATGATTCATTTGACCCAAAACAATTTTCATGTATCCAAACTCATGAAGTATCAATCAAACCCATTAAATGTTCTAAATTGTGATGACCTTGATATAGAACATAATATGTTTATGACTGAGAAAATACTTTGACTTTTTGATTCTCATGTAATGGTTTTTTGTTTAATGTATATAAATTTTGTTAAATTATTGGAGAAGGATCTTTATTATTCTACTGAGTCTTTGAAATATGATTCTTTGATGAGGGAGTAGGGGCCTCATATCTTTTGAGACTATACTTCTTTAACTTAGTATTCTTGAAGTAAAATGAAATATGGTGGGGATAATTGTATCATCACTTTATTTTTATCTGGTATGAAATTACTCGTGTTCTAATTTTCTCCTTCATTTGGTCATTTTTAGATCTTTATTACCATTTTAAATTGGTTTTACATTACTATGGTGGTTTGAATATGTATTTTTAGGTGTTATTCATGTGGAAGAAAATTCTTTAGCATGCTGTGTTTTTCACCATAGATGCTATGGATGCACTATATTTGGGGTACTATGTTGTATCAAATAGATTTTGTGGTTATTACAATTTTGGTAAAACTACGGTGTGCTGATTTTACTATAATATAGAGTCTTGGAAGGTGAAAACTTGATTATTCTTCTAATTTTAGGGTCACTAGGATGTGTAGTTATATCGCGATGTGGTCTTCTTATTAGATTTGGTATTTTGCATTGTGTTTTTGCCTTATTTAATGGTCCCGCATTCCTAGTACATAGGTTCTATCCATTAACCATATAGTGAATTATATAAAGTGTTTGGTCAAGATTTTTTATAGGGTATTTCTTTATCTAACACCATAGATATACTCTCCATTAATTCACTATACACCATGGAGTGTTTTCTACACTGTGGTGTTATGTTTTCTAGTTTTTACTAAAAATTCTTAAAACCCTTGTTTTAATTATTAATCCACCTACATCAACACTAATAGTACCCATTTAAAAATAGAGACTTCTTTGGGACATTTGTGTCCCTCCCAATCTAATTACATAGTTGATCGAAGTGTCGATTGAATTTATTTTCCTATCCTAGCAAATCTATCTCTGTTTTGGACTTGAATATAATTCATCATGAATTTCCCCTTTCTTCTCTATATGGATGAACTTTTTAATGATTATAATTTACAGATCCAAGTTTATAATCCTATTATTTTTTTATCCATTATAAAATTGAGGGATTTTGGTCTTACATTCCAACCTTGTGATTTCTTGATTATAAATTATGATGGATCCCTTCTTGATTCTCAAGACCCTCATATCATATTGGATTTCTGTTATAACTATGGTAATTTTTGTTTCAGGTGTTTTGTGATAATTGGTTTTATGATTTAGCATTAACATAGGAACCTTGTAATATTTCTCTTTGAATTTTTTTTAATATAATGGAAATATGGTTTATTGAAATATTATGGAAATTTATTTTGAAATATCCTTTAAAATAATGAAAAATGTTTCGATAAAAATATGTTGGTTTGGAAAGGTTTTTGAAAATGGATTTGCCCCTTGGTTTTGAAAATATAAATGGTTTTAAAGAACAATTTTTATGGTTTCAAACAAGAAATTCCCTTTTATGAATCAAATGTGGTAAACATGAATGTGATTTATGATGATTTATGGAGACATAATTAAGGTTTAACTCTTTCCCCTATACTAGTTCATATAGGGTAATGCACCAAGTTTCCTATGTTGTGGTAAGGATCCACCACCATGAGTAAAATCTAACCCCCTAGACTTGTTCTACAATGGAAATGAGAACACCATGTGGCCTAATTATCATGATATATTTTTTAGGATCCTTATTTACATGAAACTTTTTATACCCATATGCTTGTTTTATCACTTGATAATCATTGAAATGTATGTTTGCAATGAATAATGAAAATCATATAAAGTGATTTTTTTGTTCTTTATGAATTTGGAAGAGGGTGATTTATCTATTTTATATATTTAATTATACAAAATTGTATCTAATTCCTTAACTTCATTTACTAAATAATTGTTGGTTTATTTTATAAAGTATCCTTATGAAACACCTAATGGGATTGTACTATTCTGTTTTTTTAAAACCCTATATGCACATTTTTGTGTGTGTAGATCTTATTTTATCTGATCTATGTAAGGTAAAGGAGCTACATGGTGGTAGAAGTTTTTTTTCCTTATAATGGTGTAAGAGTCAAGAGGTGGAAACATGTCACGTAGAGTTGGGACTTAGAAGTTTTTTAGTAATTATTTTTCTTCTTCAGACCATGGAACTAGTTTTTTCGGACATTTTTTCCTTTAGTAATATTGTCTATGTTTGATATTAAAACATTATTATGTTTCTTTATAACACCCTATTACAAGTTCTTTTTGAAAAAAATCACTCCCAAATTTTTTTCATGATTCACAAGGTTTTATCACAAACCTACAGGGATCCAAAAAGCCCTTCAGAACGTGTTGAATCTGGTTCGGGTTATGGATAATTGGGTAATCCTTGATAGTTCATTATAAGACATCAAATAGTTGAAGTTTTCTTCACAAGGCTCATTTCCAAAACATGTAATGGAGTAAAATTCACCAGGGGTTTCCATAGTCTAATCCCATAACAAACTCTAATAGGTGAAGCTTTAAGTAAATCCTTTTCATAAGAAATCCATGCTTTTGGAAATCACTAAAAGATCCATTCTAGCTAAATCGACACCCCTAACCATTATCTCTACTTATCTTATCCTTAGGGTTTTCATGGAAATCATGAATACTTTATAAGTAAATGTTCATATGATATAAACATTTAATTATAAATAAAATATATCATTATATCACTTTATTATTTATACATTTTTCATTTATACCTTTAATAAAAATGAATGTTATTTTTCATACAAATGTATTCAAATAACTCCAAAATAATTTTATTCTTATGAATAGATCTTATTAAAAATTATATTTGTATGTGATATACATTAATTTTAAAAAAATATATATTTTTTTAAATAATTATTTTTAATAATATCTATTATTGATATTAATAATAATGTAAAATTCATTTAATTAGTAATTGATAGGAAAAAAGGATATGAAAAACAAATTTTTATAATGTTATTTTCTACAAAAGATTTTTTCCTCTATATAATATGTATTAGATTAAATGTTAATTTTTTTAATACACAGAAATTGATTTATATAAATATATTCCATATCTATAGTTATCATGTAATAATTTTATAAAATTTTTTATGTTATATTTCTAGTAAAAACATAATTACAATGGTACAAATTTAATCAAGACTAATAAGATTAAAAGGGGTGATATATAATGGATTGAATGTTTCTAATTTATAATGGATCATATACCTTATAGAATACCTTTATTAGGTAGGAAATTAAATTCCAAATGTTTCACCAACCTTTCCTCACTGAAAACATAAAAATATCATGTCATTATATATTGTTACCCTCCACTAAACTTTTGTTTCTAAGCAAATATACCTCTTTTTTCAGCTATAAAAGGAGTTCATTTACTCTAACTTCAAGTAAAAAATATCCCTAAATATTCAATTAAAACTTTACCAATTTTACTTACCCTAAATTCGTAATCCATATTTAGAATCCATTGGTTACATGCATGTTTCCCAAGCCCTCCATTTCAATGATGTATTTTTTTAGTAAAATTCAAGTCCTCTGTGAGTATTATCTACTACCTAACCTTTTAATCTCTATAATTCTCATAAAAACTAGATTAAAATTATTCTAAATAGAATAATATAATTAAATAATAATCATTATTATACTGATATGTTTTTATTGATAGAATAATGATTCATTTATCTCTTTCCCATCTAATGGAAAATGAAAATGTCACGTGTGATATGTGCTGACTACCACCTCCATGAACGATGCGATTAATTTTTTATCACCACCATACATGGGTAATAAAAATAAATTATTTAAATAATGAAATTATATTTTTGATATTTTTAGGATTATATAATAATATGTTATACATTCATGAAATATCTAATCCCTTATTAATAAACTAACTTATATTCAATAAAAAATATTTACTAAAAGATTATAAATGATTTCAGCTTAATAAATTCATGTTAAAATAACATAGAATGAAATTATAACATTATAAATCATTTGATAACATATATTATGGAATATTAAATATTACAAGAATTATTAACATTGTATAAAATAATTAGGATCGACATTGATATTAAAAATCATGTGTCAAACAATCAAATCACTTACATATGGTGATGAAAATAAAAAAACCCAACTAATTATTGTATGAAAAATTATTATAATAGAAGAGTATAAAAGGGATTTTTTTTAAAACTTTTTAAAATATCTTATTATTATGGTTATTTTTATGACCTCGGAGGCCAAATAATTTTTTGGAGGTCGAAAATAAATTAACAGGATATTGTGAACACAATTTTTTTTCAATGAGTTATAATGTTATTTTATGAACTACATTCTTATAAATTTAGAAAATTATTCTATTTTAAATTTCATATGATATTTTATCCCATATCCATATGTAATATGAACTTTTTTAATTTAAATATTTCTATTTTATGAATTTATTTCTCATTAAAGTACATGGTTATTAATAATAATTTCCCATCCTCTTTAATGTATATTTTTCCTCAATGTATGTTTTCATTCATTCCTAAAATATTTTAATTTTTAATTTTGAAATAAAGTTGTAAAATATCTCATGTGAATTTTATTTTTCTTATTAAAAACTTTTCAAATAGATTTTTTATCCTGTTATGATGTGTATTTCAATAAAGTTATTTTAAAATAATTAAAATATTTTTTCTTTTCATGATCACATGTTTTATCTTTCACTCAAAATTTCACTATATAAATATTATATATTTTCAAAGGATCCATTATTTATATATCATTAAAAATAGTTTTTGAAAAATAATTTATATCAACTATTAAAAAATAATATTTTTGAAATTTACTTATAACTTCATATCTTTACAACAATATTATGAAATATATCCTAAAAAATCATTTATAGTTTCATATCTATTTTTCCCCTTTACTTTTAATGGGTCTATCTACTATGGTGTTATTATAAAATAATATACCTCTATTTTCATCTTTGAAGTAATACTTCTCAATGATTGAACATTTTGTATCAACCGATCTAATTTTTTATATAATTCTATTTAATAATATTTAGAAATATTATTAAACCCATTTTATTTCTTGGATTTATTTATGA
This sequence comes from Viscum album, assembly GCA_963277665.1. Classification (NCBI taxonomy): domain Eukaryota; kingdom Viridiplantae; phylum Streptophyta; class Magnoliopsida; order Santalales; family Viscaceae; genus Viscum; species Viscum album. The sequence continues at coordinate 1,184,218,627 of OY728135.1, forward strand.
TATCATGAATGATTGATATAATGTAGAAAAAATATTTATGAATGATTATTTTTTGATTGGTGGGGGCCATATACCTCCATCAAATTCATTTATTATGGTTATATGTCTCATGAGATACATATGAGAAATAAATATTTATGCTCACTCAACTGTGGGAATCATGTAGTGATTCTATGTCCACTTTTTTATTAAAACCTGGTAGTGATGTATCCTCTATTATATTATGATTTTATATTATTATTATTTTTACAAATTTATGTGTTATATTATTATGTTATTCTGTATAGTTAATGATTATTATTTTAGGATTCTATACTCTTATTTTCTAGTATATGTTTGATCATTTGAGATTACATGTTCTTATATCTTGATTTATAGGAAATTCTTATTATTTCATGTTCTTTTTAATAAAATATTTATCCTATTATCATGTTTAAAAAATTATTATGATATAACCATTTATAACTCATTGAAAAATTTATCCTTTATTTATTTTTTGATCTCACCCATTATTAGGATTCATATCCCTAGAAAATTATTTTCTAGATCATGTGTAGATGTAAATTTTACATAGATAAGTTATGAGGTATATTGAAGGAATTATGTGAAATAATATTTTTATGTAAATGATTCTAATTGAAAATAAGTATTTTTGTTTTAAAATATATTATTATTCAATGATTTAATGTTAATTTGGATATATATGTATAATTAGAATAAGTCAGATCCCTATGTATCAAAACTTGTATTTATTGTATGTGTTTTTTCCACTAGACTTGTTAGTATAGTTTTAGGGTGTCTAAACTAGAATCAAATAATTATTTAGTTATTTTGAGGGATTAGTTTATTTATTTTTTGGTTTATTACATGATAACCCTAGAAAAATATATAAGAAAAATTATAAATATATAAAAAATACTAAAATTCCAGTGAAATAGAGAGTATGTGGTTATCAAGAAATGGAATATATGTTGGGATACAAACAAGTGGATACAGGATCTGAAATAAATTCACCCAGGGATAATAACAATAAAAATTATAGTTGGATATTAACGTGATATTGACATAGTAAAGAACATGTTCCCTAACAATTCACCAGCATTGACACTCCCAATGGATATTCTTTTGTTGATTCACATGCTCCTTACGAACTATTGTGAAGGATTTAAAAAAGAAATTATGATGTAATATATAACTATTTAGTTATATAACCTAATAGGAAAATGACATTGGATAACCTATATTGAATCAAATAAATTCAAAAGGTAGTGTATATATTTAATTTATGACTTAAATTTTCTATATTCCTAGCATTAATTTTTATGAATTTATTAATTTTCTCATGCATTATCTTTACTTTATTTAATGTAATGGTTTGGTCCTAGAATATATTAATTAATAATGGGTTTTATGCAGAATAATGATATTTTTCCAAAAAAACCTATTGAGAAACTAACTAAAAATACAAAATCACTTGGTAATGATCACCCATATTTTCCAATATATGAATAATAACACTAACCATGTTTAGTTTCTATATTCACCAATAATAAAGAAACTTGGTATCGAGTCTATCATATAGAAATTTACACCCTCATTTAGTGGGTGATCCAACCCACTAATTTATGAGGAATGGATAAACACACTAGATAAGATATTATAAGTCCTCCAATACTCGAACCATGAAAATTTTATTTCATTAATTTATTATTTTGATAGTGAGGGTGACCAATGGTGGAACCTCGTTTGGAATATACTGATGGATAAAAAATTTGAATCAATTGAATGGGATAAGTTCAGGAAAATATTCACCACTAAATATATTCCCCGAACACTTTACATGAAAATAAAGAAATATTTCGTAGAGTTGAAAAAAGGAGGATGAATTGGTGGGTACCTATAAAGAAAAATTCATGAGAATCATAAGGCATGACTTCAATTTTATTACTCAACTCAAGATTAAGATCAAATGATTCATCATTGTCCTCAAACAAAATCATCAGAAGTCATATATTTAATATACTTTGGTAGCTATGAAGAAACTTTTATACATTGAAATAAAGAGGAATTGGAAATTAGAGACTCTTATTATTATGAAGACAAGAAAAGGAAAATATAGTTTTATAGAAACTATAATGGAAAATATCATAGAGGAATTAATGTTATACTACCTACATGTGAAAAATGTATGAAGAATCCCCTAGGTAATTTTATGAAATGAATAGGAATATTTTTCAAGTGTGGAAGAGTGGGTAATATTTCACTCAACTATTGTGGAAACACTAGCACGAAAATTACCATAATAGAATAAAATTAGGTCAATAATAATCCTTTACCTAAACTTCAATGCCTCAAATAAAATAATATTAGGTATTATTTAAATCATTTCACCAATATAATGGACAATAAGGATAATGGGCTTAATTAACCTCCTTGATAAAGGGAATATATAAGTGACTATGCAATCACAAAAACTGAGGTGGTTCATGATAACAAAGTGAAGAAAATTATAGTTATTCTCCACTCAAAATATTTAAATTTATTATTAAATTATAGTTCATCAAACACATTCATATCATTATCATTTTCTAATAATATGTATTCACCACCTTAATAATTAGATATTGAATTCTTAGTAAAAACAAATAGTTGAATGATAAATTATTATATATATATATATATATTTGGATTGAGGTTTGTGGAAATATACTTCATATAGATCAAATTATCCATCCCCTAGAAGAATTTGATTTGAAACTAATCATGGACCTAAATTACCTACATATAAAACATAATAATTGATTAAAAAATCTTATTTCATATTCCAAATAATCTAATTATAATGTATCAGTTCAAGGATGATTATGAACTCTATTTATATGAATAACCCCAATTTATTTCTTGATTCCCTATAATAAAGGATACATTGATTAAATGATCAGAAAAGATATCAAAATTGAAGGAATGATTATTTTATGATTGTATATCAATTTATTTCAAGATTAATTATACGGTATCCCTTATATAAATTTGTATATATTTCCATTTAACGCATCATAATTATTAGGTATATTTTTATTGAATGAATAAATGAACAACAAGAAAGACACCTGGCCAAAGGAGGCCTAAAATGGTGTAGGCCAAGGGCATCCCCTCAGATTTTATAGAATAAGATAACCAATATAAGAATAATATGAAAAGTGGTTTATATGACCATGTGTACCACTATGGGTTCCATAAATACCCTTTTTTAGAAAATAAGGATTGATTAATGTGTATTTTTATAGATCATCATGATCTTTATAAGATCATAATCAAGAACTGGTATCCTCTTCCCCATATTGATAATTTTTTTATCAAGTTATTGGAGATCAATAATTCTATAAGGTAGATATTCGATATTTTTTTCATCAATTAAAGTTATAAAGAGAATATATACCCAAAAAATATTTGTTCATAAGGTATGGGAACTATGAATTCATAGTGATTCCATTTTGAGTCAAAAATTCCCCTGCTATGTTTATTGATTTTATTATTGGAATATTTTGAGATTAACTTGAATTTTTTTCATAGTTTTTAATGATGATATTATAATATATTATAAGAGAAATAAAAAAATTTAAATACATTTTAGGATTGGGATAATGACCCTACAAAGTGAGAAATTATATTCTAGGTTTAGAAAGTTTGAATTTTAATAGAAAATAGAATCCTTCTTGGAACATGTGATCACAAGTGGGGGAATATATATAGATTCATTGAAGATAGTGGTGATTAATAAATGGTCAAGACCAACCCATATAATATAAATCCATATATTTTAATTATTAACATGTTGCTATATGATATTTTTATAATAGCCCTAAACCCATAATCCTCTATCTAGTGTTAAAATCATAAACTTTACATTTCTAGATTTGATACTGATGAAGGTGAAAAAATTTCACCATCCAAAACATAAAACATAAAAAATAAATATTATATCACTTATATAACAAAGGAATTTTTAGGTTTAGAGATTTAGATAATTAGGAAAAACTCTTATATAATCAATACCCATAAATTCAAGAGAGTATATTTCCCAATATAACAATATTTTATTATTTCAATATAAGTCATTATCATTATCTATATAAAACCCTTAAAGAAAAAATTATTTTAACATAATTCATAATAACCAAGAAAATATGAAACATAGGAAGTGTGAGATCAAATACATAGTAAGGGAAAGAATAAGAATTAATAATTGAATGACATCAACAAGAGAAAGAAGATCATAATGGTATAATGAAACAATCAAAGTCCATGATAATAACATAAGAATATTCATAAAAAAAAATACCTTGATTGTCAATAATAAAACATGGAATAACATTTTATCAAATGAAAGATTCATAATAATAAATCATCACATTCCATGTGATTTAAATATTGATTAAATGAATCACTAAAAATTCATATAAATAATATAAAAAATGGGACTGAATCTTGGAAAATCATCTTCATATCACTCCGATAAATGGAATAACCAATAAAAATTAATTCTAAATCTGGAGAACCTAATGCATTGGAGGGCTATAACAGAACCACCTATCCTTGGATTATAAATTAACCACCCATCCTTGGTTTAAAATGAATCCACCAGTATGTGGCTTATAATAGAACCACATTTCCTTGATTTATAATGGAACCACCCATCCTCATTAAATTTTTTTGAGAACCATATCATGAATAAAGTATATAGATATTTCATTTCATTATAAAACTCATTGAAAAATCATTATTCACTTTATAACTTTATTAACCCTTGTAAAAGAAATGGGTTACATGAAAATCCATTTAAAAAATCATATTCTATCCTAAGAACTATTAAGGATCATATCAATACAATATTACTCATGGGAATCATAATTAAAATCAAGGGTTTCTAATTTTGATGAAAGAAAATACCATTAAAATATCATTAAAACATTCCTCAGGAAAATAACATTTTCACTCGAAAATAAAATTTAAAAATAAAAAAATAATATAAACATTGTGAAATTAATTTTATTTTAAAATATCCTTGGAAACATATAAAGGAATCTTTAAAGAAAATATTTATCACGACAAATGGAAAATCTATTCATAATGTAAATGTTAAAAATAAACATTCTTTTCAAACATTTTTTTAAAGTGACTCAAAAGTGACTCATTTGGAAAATGTTAAAAATTTACCTTAAAAACCTTTTAAAAGAAGGTAAAATATCATGTAAGATATCTTTAGAAAATCAATGATTTTGATAAAATAAAATTATTAAAAAAAATTTAGAAAACTTGTATAAGAAAGAGAATGTTTCCCAATTTAAAAGAAGATACAAGATCTGGTCTTGGGAACCTCACAATTTCAAGGGACTCTGGTTCTTTCTTCTTCAATGGAACTATGACTTTCAAATGAAATGGTATTATTCCACGACAACCATCTAGATAAAATTCCTGGAACTTCCCATCCCCTTCCAAAACCCCTTCATTATATGCATGTTAGGAAACTTGGTTAGAAGATTTCTCTGCTCGGACAGTAAAACTATATCAGTATACCATCCTGTCACCCTGGGTATTTGTTTAAATTGATGTATCACATAAACCAGTTGATTTTATATGGATTTATATTGGAGAATAATTCTGATACAAGCAGCCGGTCATCTATGAATTGTGGGTATGTTTTTGCGACTCTTGTAAGAAGCTAGGGCATGAACTGGTGAACTGTAGGCATAAAGGTAGGAGAAAGACTGGTATGTTGAAGCAGTGGGTGGTGGATTTTACTCTAGGGTCAAAGCATGTGGCACCTGGAGAGGAGGAAAGACTTCAAAATAATGCTGGAAGGGCGGATGGAAGTGGTATTACAGATGTTACAATGTCATAGAAACAAGTAGTGGTGACACCTTCTAACCAAAAGGTCACTGAAATTATCAAAAGATTAAATCTTGATTTGGAAGGTCCTTCAGGGGAAATTGAGACTACAGGTGATATTGTCTTGGAGAAAAGGAACTTGGAGGAGGATAAGGACACTAGAGGTATAGATTCGTGATTTAGGAATGGTAACATAGATAAAGAGTAGGCAGATGTTGTTAAGGAACCATGTGGGGATTCCAAACAAGGTTCTCCAGTAGAGCTGGAGGGGAAACATAAAACTGATTCTAGGAAGCTATATGTTTAGGAAGGGATCACGAATGATACAAGCATAATTTTGGATATAGAGAATACATCTGAGGATAGAATATAGATTGTGCTTAATAAGGGTCCAGTGCAGGGGTTGGTGGGACACTGGGTTGAAGGTCCGAGACATAGCCAAGAGAATATCTAGACCAGTAATCGTTTTTCAGGTCTGGAGGGATTGAATCAAGATCAAAATATTGAAATTGAAGTTAAAATAATAGGTGGGATAGAGACTGAATTATTTTCCACAGGGAAGAAATGTAAAGGGTGAAAGGATTAATCATACCTACCAAAACCAATGGAGACCAGGTCAGGTAAAAAGTTGAAATTCCAGGAGAAGTAATGTATGCCAGTATCTAGTGTTAACATGTAGGGGAATCCTGAATAAGTGATGACCAATGTTGTTGAGGCTGGAGAGGACAAAATTTAGGTGGAGGAAGTAGCTAAACAAAATCCACTAGAATTGCTTGTCTACTCAGATGAAGAAATGGTGTAGGAATTTGTCTACATCAATGGTACACAAGAATAAGAAGACAAGATGATGGGTGGGTCACTTCAGGTGGATGTCAATAGTGAGAAAGCGACATGGATCGACAAGAAAGATATTATACTGATAAAGGGTTTTAATTAAGAGAATCTATATAAGGAAGAGTACTCTCAAACATGAGAAAAACTGGGGGATTTCTTTTTAGACATCATCCTTGATGAGTCAGATCTACAGGTACACTCTATCTCCTAGAAACTATTTAGAGATGAAACTTCTAATAGACTTAAGTTCTGTTTCAATAACTTTGAGATGTCTTTTAAGGGATGGCCTCCTGGTTGAACTTATGTGGTTTCTCACTTTTCCTTAATAGTTTTTTCAAATTTAAATAATTTAATTTTTAGTTAGTGGTTCAATAAAATAATATCATATAATTTCCTCTCATGTAAACTTTATCATAGATAATCCATATTTAAAAGAGATTGTAACATAAGGATTTTAACACTTTGGTAACTCTTCAATCGTAATCCCCATGAAATAATAACATCTAAGATACATTAAATTTCATGAACATAATTAGTTTCATGATATAACATGTCCATATGGTAGTATATAAACATCATAAATGATGATAGGTGTATAACATAACATATGTCCCAAAGAAGACATTTTTTGATGAGAAACCATTACTATAATCATAACATCGAACAATAAATAAATAAATGAATATATTGTGTATATCAAATGTAAATACACATAAAACAAGTGAAAAAATATCATAAAATAATATAAAGTCATTACTCACTTAATAAAATCCAATAAATAATTAATATAACCCAAGAAATATAAATTGAGTTATTAAATTATTTACCACTGGGTAGAAGTCAACTAAAATACCCTTGGAAGAAATAATTCAAATTGAAACATTGATGTTATGCCCACTAGGTAAAATAACCTGAGAGGGAGGTAAATCAGGGTATGTCCAATTAAAACTACTACCCCTTCAGATCTTATTTTGTCGTTAGAAAAAACACACTTCTCTATTTCTCACGTAGAAATGTATGAACAAAAATGAAATCATGAATGGGACATAATAATTTTACTTGTTTCACCCTCACTAGGCTATGTCTAAGGAGCATTCAACGATAATGTGTTGATGTACCAAATCCACTAAGGATAACTACAAAAATACAAAATTTGGTCTAGATCACTTCTATACCCTGGCTCACAACCTTTACAAGGTTAGGGTTAGCTCACTACTTTCCCAAGTTTCACACCCTGAGTCTCTTTCTTTGGATCACTAACAGTGGAAATGATCACTGTCTTCCTCTTCCTTTGACCACTACTCTAGAAAGGATCCACACACAGTTTATGGACATGTACGTCCCTTCATTTCCATGAATGAACACATCTTCAATTGTATTTAGATTCTCCATTTAAGTCCCAATTTTCTATGTACTATTTGTTTTCAAAAATTTCTTTCACGAACTAATTTATTACCTCTATGGACTTCCTTGTATCCTTTGTAAACTACCCTGAATATTCTATGAATTACATTGCACCGTGTGGTGCGAGTGCTTTGTGAACCACCTCTTCTTCCATGGATGCCTCTTCATCCACAATCCTCCCCTATTTTGTGGTCCCCTTTTTCTTTCACAGAACACCCACTCTTCTATGAACCATTTCCTCTGCTGGATAAAGATCCCCACAAAACCACTTTCTGTAAACTAACTTCGTGGACAACCCTTCATAGAATTGATTCCCTGTGAACTCTCTATTTCATAAAATATTTCTGCATGAAAACTTTTACACTTCAATGAATTATTTACAAAGTGATGATATTATCTAATGAAATTCACTCTACTTAATGATCTGATTAGCAGTCCTAATATAAGAAAATACATCTAAAAAACCTATTAATCCGAATCACCCAAAACTTCGATGCGGTACAACCTTCACTGCAACATTTTTTATGTGGTCCATATAGCACCTCAATCCTCTAAAAAGGTTGATTTCATACATGAATGAAAAACAGTTGAGGCACCTCGAATCACCAAATCTCAAATGTAAACAAAGATCCTATTATGAACAGTAAGCCTCCCATAGACTGTTTTTCCTTACACATTCTACATAACACACTTCGTAGTCTACATAGAACTACTATAAAGAAATCATTCTTTTTCTGATTTTCCATCATTTTTCCACGTAACTCATTTGTGTTATATGAATTATGATTTTATTTCTTTGAACTATGACCTCATTTTCATAAAAAATTCCTTTTCCAAAAATAAACTTATGATTTTAAGGCCAAAAAATTTGGCACACTTGGAAACTGCGCCACCTTAAACTTCTTCTTTGGAAACACTAACAGTACCGATTCGAGATCATTTTGATTTTTCAAAAAACAAAATCACACTAAAAATACTACAATGATTCCTTGAGGGGTTTCCCCAAAAATCTCCCCTTTGGGTTTGTTGAAAACTCTTCAAAATTTGATATCTAGTTAAAGCTTCTTCTATATTCAACCAACATTCACTTCTTGCGATTCAGATAGTGTAACTCCATGGCCGTAGTTACCTAGAGTTGGTGAATTATTTTAATACATTGATATGATTACAAGGAATCAAGTCCTGAAGGACCAATCCGTTTAGCAGTCTTGGAAAATACATTAAATACATGAACATTACATTACAATTTCTAACATAAAACATAGCATAAATAATAATTTTAGGATTCCATTATTCCCTTAGTTTAAAAATTCATATAAATCATAATATACTTCTTAGATTCATGGGAAAATAAAACATAAGAATGGGATGAGATCAGATACTCAATAAGGATAAACAATATAACAAAAGCTATTATAAATAAGAATAAACATTTAAGGCAATGTATAAGACTAAAACATAAGCCTTTTAAACTTAAACTTCAACATAATATATAAAATATAAATCAAATAATTCCATTTACTTATTCATATGGATATTCTACTAGTTGAATAATCACATTCAATATCAATATCCAATTTTATATTGATGGAATGCATAATACTGGACATCGTAATCACATAGTCAAGGCCTCATTCCAAGAATACAAATAATATTCTTTCAAGGCCTTCTGCCAAGACACTATTTTGTCTCATGAGACCTACCGATGCATTGAGGAGCTATAGCTAGATCCACCCTTCACTTACTAAGTCCAATGCATTACTCATATGAAAATGTTGAAACATAACATAAACATTTGTATTAAAACTAGCATACAAAATGTCAATAATTTAACCATAAACCATGAATGGTATAAAAATAGTACATCCACAGTCAAACATATCATAAATCATTCAATACAATATATAAGATTTTATTCTAATATATCAACCTCAATGATGAATAACATCTAGAAAAGGATGTTGACATAGTTGAAAATGATCAGTAAAACTCTTTGAGATAAATATCCCTTTCTGTGAAATCATTTAAAAGTCACACATTTATAAATGAAGTCATTTAAAAGATATTTTTGAATAAAAGTGTCCCATACCAATTTAAAACTTTTGATAGGAAATAAAATTTTCAAACAATCATTTCCATATAAATAAATCCTTAAAATCATTTTTAAAACATGGGCATTAATTAAAAATATTTAGAAAAATAAATCATTAAAACATTTAAAATAATGATATTGATAAAGAGACTCTTCAAAAAAACATAAAATATTCATTTAAAAAACATTTTTATGAAACAAGGACTTTGATGATAAAAATTTCTCAGTAAATACTTACACATAAAAAATCCCAAATAATAATGAGATTGAGAAATTAACCCATACCTTGTAATTTCCTTTGGTTGATGGTACATTTAACCTCCTGTATAATCACCATAGAATGTTATTAAATTATAAAATAACCATATTCATATTAATGATATAATAATTGATACGTTCATGGATTTATACTACCCATTTAATAATAATTTCTATGCTAAAATAACATTTTGGGTAATAATCACTTTCTTTATCTTACATGTTTTAACTTGTTATTATTGATCGTATAATTTATATCATGATTTAATTGATTATAGAATATAAAACATTATTTATTTATCTTATATATTCAGAATATAAGTATGTATAATAGATAGATATCTAAAATGGAAAACATAATTTATGGAGACAGTAGGCCGTACGTACGCATAAACTCCATTTCTGTTTTCATATCCTATTGAACAAAAGTAAGTGAATGCGATATATGTAAATATATTGTTGGATTCAACTATTTTGATAATCCCAAATTGTGTTTTGATAATCCCAAATGATGTTTAATTCTATAATGGGTTAGTTGTTTGACAATTTATTTCAATTTATTTTAATCTCAAGACTTTACTGGAATTAGTTTACAAAAAAAAAATTCTAAGTCAAAGGTCACTATTGAAGGTTAATGGTAAGAGGTCACAGCTAAAAGGTTACCATTACAAGGTCACCGATGCGATCCTACTGTTAAAAGGTCACCACTGAAGGTTACCATTATAAGAGCTACAATTATAGAGTTATTGTTGGAAGTCTACTGTTGGACAAAGCCTACTATTGGACAAAGTATACCATTGGACAAAGCCTACCATTGGAAAAAGTCTACCGATGGACAAAGTCTACCATTGGACAAAGTATACTGTTGGACAAAGACTACCATTGCAAAAAGCCTACCATTGGACAAGCCTACCGTTGGCGAAGCCTACCGCTGGATACACCTACTAATAGAATTCTACTTCTGATTGAGATTACCATTGAAGATGCTACCGACTGACATGATACTATTACCAATCTGCTGATAACTTATTCTATAATTATCCATTTTCTTGATATTATCATAAAGGTCACATTTGATTGATTTAATGCATCTGAAATTAATTAATATTGTTTGTATACATGTTAGGAGACCATATCTTGACAGTACGATGTATGAGAAAGATTGAAAATAATGTATGTACTCCTATTTTCAGACCTGAAACACAAAAGAAAAAGACCGAAGGAAAAGAAGATATATATAAAAGATAGAAATGAAAATAGAAAAAATCACACAAGTCGAATGCATAAGGAAGAAACTACTGAAAAAAAGAAGAAATCTCTATTTCTAATACTAAAGATCCAAGATCTTCATGAAGATCTTTTTTGAAGAACATATTCAAGGATGTCCTGCTGTGCTTCATCAACTCCCTTATACCAATAAGTTGAACATCTCAGTACCTGGAAGCTAGTACCTAGAAGTTGCGGCACTCTGTTTTGGAGACAAATTTTAGAAAAAGACTCCAACATCAAATTATTCACTCTGAAGAGTCAAGAGATGAACTACCGAACACATAGAGCTCTCTAAACACAAGCTTATTATTTTATCTCTATTGTGTTCCTTATTTTACATTTCTGGGTGGTATGTGTTTGTTACACACATAATGTCTCCTGTGATTTAACTAGGAGATACTGAAAATATCCACTCAAAACTTTCTCAACTTTTTTTCCCACACATAACTATGGAAGAAGCCTTGTGTGGCTTGGTTACTTTTTTTCCCACATAGAACTGTGTTAGAAGTTGTAGAACCTGGGGAGTGTAAAAACTGTTGTAAAACCTGATATAGTTTTTGTATCAAGTTTTTTTATAAACTACTTGGTGGAAGGTGATCACCAAGTGGAGGGGATTAGGTATCGACTTGAAACTGAACCTATTTTTTACAGTGTTGTGCTAATCCTCATATACTCTATTTTATTTCATCCACTAGTTATATTTTTCAAAGAAAGAAAACTGTTTTTACTTTCACTCTGATAGTTAGTTTTGGTTAGTGTGTATATATGCTTAATTTAGTAAACCTATTTAAAAAGTTGAATTAGTGACTAAATTACTTCAACTGAGGAATAATAAACCTTAGAGAAACTTGTTGAGCAATTAAATAGTTATATCTCTACTACCTTAATTTCCTGGGCTATTCTAAATTGGTGGATTTTTATCATAAAGTTTTTAACAAAAATTTTAATTGGAACTCAATTAACCCCCCTTTTGAGTATCCACACTGACCAACATTTGGCATCAGAGGGGTTTTTATTTTCAAGTTTTCATATTATTTTCAACTTTGATTTTAGTTGTATCGTAAAGATCTTAAAATTTCTATCATATCTAAATTTTCAGTTCTTTAAATTCTATGTAACCATAGAAACTAGAATTGAGGGTTCTACTACTAACATGCCACCTTTATTTAATGGTAATAACTATGCTAGTGGAAATTAAAAATGAAAATGTATCTAGAGAGCATGGGACCTGAAATCTGGGACATAATTGAATAACAACATGTATTTCCTACTACTACTAGGGACACGTGGTCTTAGTTGACTAAAGCTACATATAATAATAATTTTAAAGTAATGAATTCCTTGTACTGTTCTCTAGGTGATGAGGAATTAAATAGAATATCTTCATGTAAAACTGAATATGAAATTTGATGTACTTTAACTGTTTCTCATGAGGGAACAACTAATGTTAATGAAATGAGACTAAATACATAAACTATTAAATATGATAATTTTAAAATGAAGATCGATGAATCTATCTTTGAAATGTATCTCAGGTTCAATGAAATAGTGAACACCATGATTCTTCTTGGGAAACCCGTGGACAATAGGGACCAAATCATGAGACTGCTCTGATGCCTACTTGATAGATGGAGAAGAACTTCTGTTTCAATTCGAGAATATTGTGACATAGGAAAACTTCCAGTGAAAGAGGTAATTGGTAAAATTATGATGTACGAATAAGAGCTTAATGTGAATCAAGATGTAGATGAGGAACCAAGGAAGAATTCAGTAGCATTCAAGACTTCAACCTCAAAGAAAAAAGATAAGGAAAATGATCAAGCTCCTGTAGATAGTTCCACTAGGGAAGAGTTAGATTTGGATAGTGATGAGGAGATGGCTCATCCTGAAAGAAGGTTCAAAAAGTTTTATCGAAAGAAGAAATTCTTTAGGAAGTTAAACTACAAGGAAAAGTATGATAGTAAAGGAAAATGGAAGAAAAACAAAAAATGGAATGACAAATCAAATGAAATAATCTCCTATGAGTGAAAATGAAAAGGTCATGTGAAAGCAGACTGCCCAAGCTGAAATTTAAGAAAAAATATGAAGATAAGGGAAAATGATATAGAAAGGCTATGAAAGCCACCTAGAGTGCTTTATAAGATATCTCCAGTGGATCTGATGCTCTTGATAGTGAACAGGACAATCTTTCCAACTTATGTTTCTTGACAGAAACATCTGAGGTAACACTTAGCTCTCCTATACATAATGCCTAAGAGTGAGTCACATAATTATGAATATATGACTAAGGATGAAATATTTGAATACTATAAAATGCTTGAGGATACCTTTAATGAGGTCAAGGAAAAATATAAATCATTAAAGAGACAACATGATTTAAATAAAAATTATAAGTCAAATTTGGATATTGAAAAAGATAAATTCTCCTAGATATTAGAAGAAAACACTGAACTTAAATTATCCAATGAACAATTAAGAAGAGATCATGAGAAGTTTACTGCTGGTAGAGATACCTTGACTCAGTTTCTAGGAAAACAGATTGCCTCAAAATATACAACTGGTCTAGGGTATCAACCAAGACAGAGAAGAATAATTAAAACTAAATTTATTCCTTAATCTGGAAAATTCACAGCTAGTTCATGTTCTGGACCATTTCCTGAAAAATAATTCCCTAAAATACCAAACAAAGTGTTTATGTCTCAAAATATATCTGCTGATTATAGGAAATCTGTGAGACAAGAATGGGTTCCCAAAGTTTTACTTTCTAACCTCTCAGGACCCAAGAAAATATGGGTACCAAAGTTACCACATGCCCAATCTATTTTGCAGGGATGTTTCCTAAAGAGTTCCTATAAGACTTTGTGGTACATAGATAGTGGATGTTCAAGACATATGAAAGGAGATTATTCTTTCTTCATAAGCCTAATCAAAGTTGATGGTGGATATGTAAATTTTGGTGATAATTCAAAGGGAAAAATCATTGTCTTTGGCTTGATTGGTAACCCTAATACAGTATTAATTTCCAAAGTACTTTTTGGTGATGGATTAAAGTACAATTTACTTAGTATCTCTTAGTTGTGTGATGATGGATTCAATGTTAAATTTGAAAATGATGCATGTAATGTTTTTAATTCAAAAAATGATTTAATATTTACTGCTCTTAGAAATGAGAATGTGTATGTTGTTAGCTTAAATTCCTTGTCAAAGCAAAATGTTTCTTGCTTAAATGATTTTCATAAAGAATATCAGATATGTCCCAGAAGATTAGGACACTGCAATGTTCACTCACTTAGGAAACTGACTAGGAAAGTTTTAGTTAGAGACTTTCCTAAATTAGAATTCCCTCTTAACAAAGTGTGTAATCCTTATCAAAAGGGAAAGCAACAAAAAGTTTCTTTCAAACCAAAGAAAGAAGTTTCAACTTCTCAACCGCTTGAATTAGTTAACATGGATTTGTTTGGACCATCAAGAGTTTCAAGTTTAAATGGGAAGCACTATGTTTATGTTCTTGTAGATGATTTTTCTAGTTACACTTGGGTATAATTTCTAGCTCACAAAAGTGAAGCCTGTTCTTATTTTATCAAATACTCCAAGTCTATAGAAAATCTTAGTGGACTTAGAATTACGACCTTGAGAAGTGATCATGGCTGTGAGTTTGAAAATCAGGATTTTGAATCCTATTTCTCACACAATGGTTATAGTCACAATTTATCTACTCCTAGAACACCTCAACAAAATAGAGTCGTGGAAAGAAGAAATAGGACCCTTCAAGAAATAACTAGGAAAATGCTCAATGAGTATGATTTGACAATTTATTTTGGGTTGAAGCTGTAAATACAAATTGTTATACCATTAATAGAGTCTTGATTAGACCTGATCTTAAGAAGACCCCTTATGATATTTTGAATAATAGGAAGACTAAGGTTAACTACTTTATATTTTCTGGTTGAAAAGTCTTTATCCTTAACACTAAGGACAATCTTGACAAGTTTGCCTCAAAAAGTGATGAAGGAATTTTCCTAGGTTACTCAATCTAAAGTAAATCCTATAGAGTATTCAATAAGAAAACCAAATGTGTGGAAGAGTCAGTTTATGTCAAATTAGATGAGACTGATCCACATGAACCCAAAAACTCTCTTAAACACCTTGAGGATGATATGTCAATTCTGGACCTCAATGATAATGATAGTGAATCCCCTATAAAAGTAACCAGTTCTGAGAATCTTCCAGAATCTGCACCTGTTGAGTCTGAACCAATAGAAAATCATGAGGAGTCTAGTTAAACTCTTTCTAGAGGTATTACAACTCTCAAGAATCATCCTTTAGATACTGTAGTAGGTGATTTAAATTGAGAGACACAAACTAGAGCTTCTCTAAGAAACCAGGTTGAACATCAAGATTTTATTTCACAGCTTGAACCAAAAATATTAATGATGCTATCAATGATGAATTTTGAGTGATGGGTATACAAGAATAATTAAATCAATTTGAAAGAAACAAATTCTAGGAACTAGTTGAAAGACCTATGGACACCTTGACAATAGGCACAAAATGGGTTTTTAAGAACAAAGTTGATGAGTCTGGAAATATAGTTAGAAACAAAGCTAGGTTAGTTTCACAAGGATATAGTAAAGAGGAAGGAATAGACTATGAGGAGACCTTCTAACCTATAGCTAGGTTAGAGGCAATTAGGATACTACTTGCTTATATAGCTCATCTGAATTTTAAACTTTATCAAATGGATGTTAAAAGTACATTTCTAAATGGGTATATAGTTGAGGATGTGTTTGTTGAACAACCCCCTGGTTTTACAAATTTACATTTTCCAAATCATGTTTTTAAACTTTCTAACGCTTTATATAGTTTAAAGAAAGCTCCAAGATCTTGGTATAATAGGATCAAATCTTTTCTTATTTCAAAAGGTTTTACCAAGGGAGTAGCTGATCCTACTCTCTTCATTAAAAGAATTTCCAAAGATGTTTTGAAAGTAAAAATTTATGTAGATGATATAATTTTTGGATCTTCTAAAAATTATTTATGTACTGATTTTTCAAAAATAATGCAAAATTAATTTGAAATTAGTTTAATGGGAGAAGTTAAATTTTTCCTTGGATTTCAAAATTTTCAAAATAAAGATGGTATTGTTTTAAATCAAAGTAAATATGTTAAGGATATTTTAAAATGTTTTTGTTTGGATGGTAGTAAAGGTAGTGATACACCTATGAGTACCACTTTTAAGATAGATGTTGATGAAACTGGTGAACTAGTGGATCAAACCAACTACAAAGGTATGATAAGGAGTCTACTCTTCCTTACAGCTAGCAGACCTGACATTATGTTCAGTGTGTGCAAGTGTTCTCACTTTCAAGATAATACCAAATAATATCATTTAAATGTTGTCAAAAGGATTTTCAAATATCTCAAATATACTCCCAACTTAGGACTATTTTATCCAAGAAGACAATCATTTAATCTGGTAAGTTATTCTGATGCTTACTTTGCTGGTTGGAAGTTAGATAGAAAACGAACCTCTGGAACATGTCACATATTAGGCAAGTCACTAGTATCATGGTGTAGTAAGAAATAGAATTCTGTTCCATTATCTACTGCGGACGCTGAATATATAGCTGCTGGTAGTTGTTGTGCTCAAATTCTATGGATGAAACACACTTTACTAGACTATGGATATCAATTCAAACATGTCTCTATAAACTGTGACAAAACAAGTGCTATTAACATTTCTAAAAATCTAGTATCTCATGCTAGGAAAAATCATATTGTTGTAAGACATCACTTCTTCAGAGATCATTATCAAAGAGGCGATATCACTCTTGAATTACTTGGCACTGAACATCAATTGCCTGATGTATTCACAAAGCCTTTAAAATTGAAGAGGTTAAACTACATCAAACATGAACTAGGGATGATTAATTTCAACTATTAGAACCTCACTGTTGAACCTCACTGTTAGAACCTCACCACTGAACCTCACTGTTAGAACCTCACCGTTGAACCTCACTGTTAGAACCTCACTGTTGAACCTCACTGTTAGAACCTCACCCTTGAACCTTACTGTTAGAACCTCACCGTTGAACCTCACTGTTAGAACCTCACCGTTGAACCTCACTGTTAGAACCTCACCGTTGAACCTCACCGTTATAACCTCACCGTTGAACCTCACTACTAGAACCTCACCATTGAACCTCACTGTTAGAACCTCACCATTGAACCTCACTGTTAGAACCTCACCGTTGAACCTCACTATTATAACCTCACCATTAAACCTCACCGTTAGAACCACACCGTTAGAATCTCACTGTTAGGTACCTCACTGATGGACCTTACTATTAATTCATATTTTATGTGGGAATCTGAATCATTTTATTAGTTTTTTCTTCTTTTCTTTGATTTATTTTTGTTTCAATCCCTAAATGATAAAATTAGATTACAAACACATTTCGATCCACTCTCTTCCTCACTCTCGAACCCCTGCTCTCAAAATCCGTAAACCCTAACTTTCCGTTGAACCCTAAAACAACTTAAAACCTCAATGGAAAGGATCAAGAAACCTTCAAATGATTATGGAGATGTGCCAAGGCCTAAGATACCCTGATCTGAGTCCAGTGGTGGCAGTAATATATCAATAGATCCTGTTAACCCGCATCTGTCAAAGAGGACCATTGTAGCTGAAAAGGAGTTAAGTGAAGATTGGATGCTCTCGAGAAAATCCATAGTTCTATAGGCACTAGAGGCTCAAAGCTGGGTGGAGTGATTTTTCAACAATAATGGACTGTACTACCTAAGGCTAGTCAAATAATTCTATGAATATTTGAAATTTGAAAAATCAGATGATGAAAATTGACTGGTGTCAAGAGTAAATGGAACCGAGGTAACCTTTTCATCTTTTGAATTGGATGAATGTCTAAGGGTATCTCAGGAGGGTATTTGTGACTACTATTCTGGAGTGATTCATCCATATAGTGAGATTTTTGGATATAAAAAAGGATTGGAAGAGCTGACCGGAAATGGGACCTCAAGGAAGGTGATTCTGCTGAAATGAATGGAGAGGTAATACTTTTGTTTAAGTTTTTCCAACATGTGATAAGTCCTAGGAGAGGTTACTTTAGTGTGTTGAAGTATTAGGACATATTCTTACCGTATTTGAAGAATCATGGAGATTAGATCAACCTATGTAGGTTTCTGATGGCTCAGTTGGAAGACATGACTAAGCCAAGTTCTAAATCAAATGCTCTATTTCATACCAAACTAATTTCTGTGATGCTGAAGGTTAAGGGAATTTCTGGAGATAAGGAGGAAATAATTGTATCCAAGAACAATTTTTGTATCTCTAATATAGTCTGCAAGTTTATGAAGATCAGCTAAAATCCCTGGAGAAGAGAATGGGTAAATGATGAAGGGACGCTTTATGAGAAGTTTGACCCTGAAAATAATCCTTCTAGGCCAAAGGATAAGAGGGATCTAGGTATGAATCTTGATGAGGCAGAACCATTATATTCTGATGAAGAAGTAGAGGAGGCTATGAAAATTGAGAGAGAGGGTAATCCTATAGATAATAGGATTGATCCTGATCTACCTACCATTCCTCTAGCTAGAATAATAGCTTCTGGAGAGACTGATCCTCCAAGAGAGTTATCGAGAAGAGAATCTATCCTAAGGGACAATGAAGTTGAAGAAAATAGTGGAGAAGAGTATGATGATGCTCATATTACTATTAGATATACCTCAGAAGAGGAAGAAGTTGCTGAATCTGGTCATTCTGATGAAGAGGAACATGAGTCTGTTGATGATAAGGATAGTGAAGGAGTGGAACTCAGTTTGAGTCTACTTATAGGAGTCATTGAAAAAGCAGTGAGTGAATAGGAAATTTTTTTTATCTACTACCATTTCTATGGAAATTGCGGATGACTCAGTTGAGGCAGCTCATTCTATTAGTGAGACAATTGATCAAGCAACAACAGTTGCCAAAGTTGCAAGGCTGGAAGAAGCTGAAATAGTTGTCCAAGAGATAGATCCAAGTAAGGGGGAGCATCCTGATATAGAGGGATTAGTATTGGTTGTGCATGACATTGAAGGATGGACTGAGGACCCTGGGTTTTTGGTGTTGGGAATAGATTATGATGACTTAGAAGGTGAAAGGCCCAACAGAAGACCTTCATTTCCAAATCTCATTTTATTACCTCCAAGAAACTCTTTCCTTCAAGACTATGTCAGAAAGTCAGACCTTCAATCCTTGAAATCTGACCTACAGAGAATGTCTAAGGATAGGTCCTATGAGATGGAAAAAGTTGTTGCTCTGATTCAGTAGAATTCAACATCTGGGTTAGCCAAAATACACTCCAGTATTCACTCTGATCTGCTTCAGGAAGTAAGGAAGTGTCAGAGTCAAATGAATGATTTTTCCGAATTTGTGGATCTTCTGAAACAATCAATGGTGAGCTTGAATTCTCTTCTGACCTATAGAGTTTAGGTGGAAAAGGATATTCAATATGTCAAAAGTGTAGCGCAGCAGTTAGTAATTGTGTTTGAGGATTTTAAGAAGTCCATGGAAACACATGTGAAAGGTCAAGAAGATGATGTGAAGAGGCTGATCAGTGGCTTGACTAAATCATGTAAGGAGACAACAGATTTCTCTCTGGCACCTCTAGGTGCATTTACTTCCACCTCATCCTCTCCTCTAGTGGACATTAAGGCTTTCAGATCTATTTTTAGAGAAGAAGTGGAAAAGATCTCTGGTTCTAGTACTTAATACTCCCATGTCATTTCTATTAACAAATATATACATACTCTTGTAGAAAATTATTTGAAGGAAGCTACCCAAGATCAGAAGTCCATCAAGGAACAAGTTGACTTTTATTACAAAAGGGTATACACTAAACATCAAATGGATGGCCACTTCAAGTTTCTCTTAGAGAACTTGAGGATTCCACCTATTACTTAGGTATTTAAGGATCAAGTGAGAAATCTTCGAGATCTAACTCCTACCTTGAAGTAATTTATGGAGAATAAGGATGATTTTATCTCAGCCATGGAGAGAGGAGGCACTATCATCATGGACTTCAGGAATCTCCTATTACCATTTCTCCATGTGGACTGCACACCCATCATTATCCCTCCAACCTTTCCCTCTACCTCTGGTGCCTCAGGATCTACTAGTGCTGCACCTATGATGACTCTTACTCAAGCCATCAGAAGTTTGACCCCTACCATTCCTCAGCGATCTACTCACTAAAGGTCTACTGATGCTTCTGTTGCATCTCCTCCTACCCTGCTAACTACCATCCCTCATCCTATCCCTCCACCTTTAGATCCTTCTTCCTCATATTCCAAATCCAAATCTCCAATGGACATTTATGATGTGGATTGAGTGTGGTTGTATCTTTTCATAGGGATTTTTTACTCTTATTTGACTCATGTAATGATATTTCATTAATATAAATATTCTATTTTGTCTCTCATTGTATTTATTTTTTCTAATCACAAAGGGGGAGAAAATACACCTCAAGTAAAACAAAAGTAATTCCATATCCATATCATTTTAATCCATGCTATTAAATTATCTCTGATTTTCATTATCTCTGATAATATTATAATTATTCTAAAGTTTAATGGCATAATTTGTGATTATCAAAAGGGGGATATTGTTGGATTCATCTATTTTGATAATCCCAAATCATGTTTTTTATAATCCCAAATCATGTTTAATTCTATAATGGGTTAGTTGTTTGAAAATTTATTTCAATATATTTTAATCTCATGACTTTACTGGAATTAGTTTACAGCATAAAAGTTTTCTAAGTCCAAGGTCACTATTGAAGGTTACTGGTAAGAGGTCACAACTACAAGGTTATCGTTAAAAGGTCACCGATGCGAGCCTACTGTTAAAATGTCACTGATGAAGGGTACCATTATAAGAGATATAGTTATAGAGTTACTATTGGAAGTATACCTTTGGAAAAAGCCTACTATTAGAAAACGTCTACCATTGGACAAATCCTACCATTGGACAAAGTCTATCGATGGAAAAAGACTACCATTGGACAGATTCTACTATTAGACAAAGTCTACCATTGGAAAAATCCTACCATTGGACAAACCTACCATTGGTGAAGCCTACCGCTAGATACACCTATTGATAGAAGTCTATAGCTGATTGAGCTTGCTATTGAAGATGCTACCGATTGATAGGAAACTGTTACCAATCTGCTGATAACATATTCTATACATATCCATTTTCTTGATATTATCATAACGATCATATTTGATTGATTTAATGCATCTGAAATTGATTAATATTGATTGTAGACATGTTAGGATACCATATATTGACAGTACGAGGTATGAGAAAATTGAAAATGATGTACGTACTCCTATTGTCAGACCTAAAAAAACAAAAAGACTTAAGGAAAAGAAGATATATATAAAAGATAGAGGAGAAAATAGAAAAAATCACATAAGTAGAATTCATAAGGAAGAAACTACTGAAGAAAAAGAAGAAGAACACTATATTGCTTATACTGAAGATCCAAGAGCTTAACAAAGATATTTTTTGAAGAACATATTCAAGGATGTCCTGTTGTACTTCATCAACTCCCTTATACCTAAAAGTTGAACATCTCAGTACCTGGAAGCTAGTACCTAGAAGTTGTGAGACTCTGTTTTGGAGAAAAATTTCATAGAAAGACTCCAACATCAAATTATTCACTATAAAGAGTCAAGAGATAAACTGTCGAACAAATAGAGCTCTCTAAACTCAATCTTATTGTTTTAGCTCCACTGTGTTCCTTATTTTATATTTCTGAGCAGTGTGTGTTGGTTACACACACACTGTATCCTGTGATTTAACTGGGGGATACTGAAAATCTACACTCAAAAATATCTCACCTTTGTTTCCCACACATAAATATGGAAGAATCCTTGTGTGGCTTGGTTGCTTGTTTTTCCACGTAGAACTATGTTAGAGATTGTAGAACCTGGATAGTGTAAAAACTGTTGTAAAACCCGATATAAGTTGTGTATCAAGTTTTTCTATAAACTGCTTGGTGGTAGGTGATCACCAAGTGGAGAGGATTACATCTCAACTTGATACTGAACCTCTTATTTAAATTTTTGTGCTAATCCTTATATACTCTATTTTATTTTATCTGCTGCTTATATTTTTCAAAGACAGAAAACTGTTTTTACTTTCACTCTGATAGTTAGTTTTGGTTAGTGTGTATATATGCTTAATTTAGTAAACCTTTTTAAAAAGTTGAATTAGTGATTGCATTACTTCAACTGAGGAATAATAAACCTTAGAAAAACTTGTTGATCAATTAAACATTTATATCTCTACTGCCTTAATTGACTGGGCTGTTCTGATTTGGGGAATTTTTATCATAAAGTTTTTAACAAAAATTTTAATTGGAACTCAATTCACCCCCACTCTTGAGTATCCACTCTGACCAACATATATATAATGTAGATTTATTATGGAATATATTACATAATTATTAATAATATATATATATATATAATCATTGAATTGTGAATGTAGAAATGAATCTTATCACGTTGTGGAGATGGTAAGCCGTACGTACGCACGAGCGATGATATTATTCTATTGATGGTGAAATCGTATGTAATTGGATGGTATATTATATATAAATAATAATTAACATGTTATATTTATTATTTAAATCAATTATACTCATTATTATATCCATCCAAATAATGATGTGTTGACTAACAAACTACACCACGACATGGAGACGGTAAGCCGTACGTACGCACGTATGGTCACTATGTCATTAATAGGATTGATAGAATAATTAATATGGTTGTACCATATTTATAATAACATCACATTATGAAGAAGGAAATGGATTTATTATTTTGGTATGGAAACAACAAAGAAAGAGGAAGTGGAAGAAGAAAAGAACTTTGAAAGAGGTGATGAAATTATTACCTCTTCTTTGGGTGCTTCCATTTGATTTGATAAAAAAAGATCCTTTGGTTGGATTTATGATAAAATTAAGGCCTCTAGGATGAAGTGAGGGTAGTCAGGAAGATATTTTAGTAGGGTTTTTCTGAGCCAAATTGCTTCAGAGGAGTGAAATAAATAGAATGGGAAGTACCCTTTTATAAGAGAGGTGAGAGTCACTTTAGGAAAAGCTTGAAATATTATTTTATTATACAATCATATTCAGTTTATAATGGATCCAAAATGATTTATTTAGAGTATAAGGTGGATATGGGTCGAAAAAATATCAACCAATAGGTTATAGACAGGTTTAGGTCACCATATTAACCTTATCTTTTATATTTATCTCTTAGTTAAATAGTTTAACTTTTACCATGTATTCTTGTATTATTATAATAAATGGTCAATAAACTTACTATAAAAATCCAAAAGAATCCCAAGTGGTTAATTATTGATATATATAACCTTATCTAAGTCCTATGGCTGAACCTAATATTTTTAGGAATATTATATCAATTAATAATATAGTATTTGTTTTAAAAACTAATTTATGTCAATATTGACACTATTGAGTATTTGGTTTTTGTGAAAGTAATAACAACTTTATCACTTAGAAACAGATTTATTTAATCAACCCTAACATGTCATATTAACCTATAAAGTTCTCGGAATACATAAAAAGTCTCAAATTACAATTATTTTAATATTTATAATATCAATTATTTTAATCATTACATAAAAAGGTAATTACTACGTCATCATTGTGTCATAAATAAATTTAATTATTTAATGTCTACAAATTATAAATAAAATACCAATATTTAGGAAATTATTTTATCTTTATAATGAATATTTATAGTTTAATTTATCTTATGTATAATCCTATATTAAAAATGTTTTAGTTATGAAAATTTGAATTTAACACTTTTAACTCTTCTTTAAATAAAATAATAATAAATGTGTTAATCTAATACAAGTGTATCAAAGAGGATCATATTTTATTCCTAAGGTTGATTTAGGTTGACAAAGACTTATCCAATAGAATTAGGACACATCTTAGAGTAATTATAATATCATTTTTACATTTTATTATCCTATTTACTTTTAACCGTGGTAAATAAAATTCAAAAGTTACTATTCACCAAAAATTATTTTCATCATATTGAAACACATTTTAATTATTGATTTCAATCGTGTATGTTGGATTTTTGAAATTAAATTCACAGAAGTGTTAAAATTATGTTTTATGCAAATTTGCAAATGTGCCTAGAAGGTGGGTAAACGACGTTAAAAAATTCAATAAAATTTTATATATCTAATGTTATTATAAAATGTCTCCAATGAATTACATTGAACTTATATAGGTATTATTTATATATTTTAACTTAAAATAAATTAAAATAAAATAAATAAATATTTAAATAAAAAGTCAGTTTTAAACAACAACGTAATGTTTTTCATTATTCATAAAAAATTGAATGTTTTCAAAAAAATAAAAAAATCACCCTAAGATAATTTTGATATTAAAAATTCAAAAATGATTTCTATTTTACTAAATTTAAAAGATATAAGTTTCATTACTTAAAATTAGAATTAATTCCCGTTGTCAAAACCAGAAAGAAGGTTTTTAAGAATTAAAAACTATAAAAATATTGACGTGTGTTTATGTACAATTTAAATGTGAAATTACATCCAATGACCTAAATTATGTTAAATGATAAAAATATAATCTAATGATATTTTTAAACCACTCAAATATATAATTTAACACTATAAATTATTTCGATTAAAAAAGTTGTTTTTAATAAAAATTTATTATTTTTCACTATTCATCAAAATATGAAAGTTATCAAAAAATTACCAAATATTTATCCAAACTAAAATTTTATGTTCCTATTCTAAATAAGAATTTAATTTAATTAAATTTAATATATAAAAGTGTCAAATATTTTATTTAAAAAGGGTTCGCCATTAAAAGGCGGAAAAACTGCATTTTTTGAAAAATAATTCTTTTATCTAAAAAATTGAATTTGTCCTTATATTATGTCTAAGAAACAAAAAATATTAATTCTAAAATTATATAGGATATATATAAAAATTCAAATGTGGTTAATAATATTCATAACATCTTTTTAAAAAGATAGTTTGATAGGTCATGATGCGCTTGAACTCGATGTTGCGTGTAGCGCAAGATATTAAATTACTTTAAAAAGATAACATACTCCGAAATCCTGGGGTGTTAAATTCTCCCCTACTTGAATAAATTACATACTCTCAATTTGATTTTTTTTGAAAATAAATGGTTGAAAATAGAAAATATCTTTGTGGATAACCTACATCAGAAATAGGGTAACTAAAATTTAGTTTTGATAAGAGGGAAAGGGAAATGAAAAGGTCACCACCAATTTGGGGTTTAGAATAAGAGAACATTGGTTGAAATTATAGAGTCATAATTGGAGGGAAAACGTAAATATTTATAGGGATTTATTGAGGTCATCAATCACAAACAAGTGAACAATAAATGGAAAATTGAGGGCCTTAAATCCATAAAAATATCACCAGTTTAACCAAACCTAAGGTATTAGGATAAAACATTTTTGGTTTTGAGATCATTTCCCTAATGTTTAAAAATTAATTTCTTCATAGAATAAGAAAAGAATAATACTTGACAAGTAGAGTTCCATACATTAACTAACCTCTACCACAAACTCATCTTTGACTCCAAAAGATAACAGAACTCAAAAATATATTATTTATCCTAATCATATAGGGTTTCAAAAAAAATGAATTTATAATTAATCTATCAGATCATTTAAAAAATACTACATTATACAAACTAGGACATCACGTCATCCAGTGGTAGGTGACACACCCTTGTTTCTCTTTGGTTGCGGGTTTAAGTCTCATGGCCTTGCCAGATGTGACGGGTTGTCGCCTGACCTTTGGGTTGTCCTTTTTATAAAAAAATAAAAAAACAATATTAAGAAATGTTTTAAACTTCAACTATAGTATACAATGTAAAAATTAATCCATTCCAATATTTAGACTTATCAGAAATACTTGTGTGCAAACTCATAGTCCAAAAATTTATAAGGAAGACCAACATAATGAAGATATCTTTTGCCTCGTAATAACATGTGAATACCCTCATCATGTATCCTCTTAAAACATGGTAACACCCTAAATTACCATAAAACCTTATTGAATACATTTATTCTCCATTATATCTTATAAAATACTGAATATGCTCCTTAAATCCAAAAATGTTGTAAACTCTAACAATGATGGAATAAACAAACAATTAATTAGTTCCAAGGTAGTCAATAATATCCAATATACTTTATCCAACTCAATTATATCTTATTCCAAAATCATTATCGCAGTTTTAGAAACATATTAAGGGTTATATTTCCCCTAACCATATATTTTCCAATATGTTTAACTTGAAACTATTTCACTTTACTTGGTACCATAAAATCTCAAATCCTTAATGAAAACATACTACAGTAAAATCCTTATATACATTATAATTCTTATAACTTGTACTGAAATGACACAATTATTTAATAACAACTTAGGAACACTAATCATTCCTCTTCATCTTTGGTAGTATCATAACTTTATTTTTATCCAATAGCATCATTTGGGGTATACTCTGATGATTGGGACATTGATTCACATAGTGTCTTAAATCCTTGCAGATGAAGCACTATACATTAGAAACCTTTTTCTTACCCTTGAAATCACGAACTTGGTGTCCTTTTTCTCTAAACTTATAACCAACTCCCATTCCCTTCAAGCACTTCCCAGGGTGATTCTTTCTATATTTATCACAAATGGTAAAATATTTCTTTCCCTTCTTCCCTTTATCTATCTTTTTCTCTACCATACTCTTCTTCTATGGCTTCCCTTCAAATTCATACGACTCAGATAATTCTTTACTTATCTTATTAACACATGATAATATTTCTTCATATGATGAGAATACGTGGGAGACTATTTCCATTCTAAATACTGTCTTAAGACCATGAAAGATATGACCCTTCTTACTCTTTGGATTATGCATATTTCTAGAGTTCTCAATCCTTCTTCTGGGCACTATTTCTAAATGGAAACATACACTAGGTTAGATTATGTCATAATTTATAATCCAAAAAACTATAGAAATTCTCCAAATTAATTAAATATTATCACACATCTAGTATCATAATCATAAAAATTGTTTCTTTTTTTACATATTTACTCATAAATCCTTCATAATGGTTTGTAAATAAAATGTGAATTATCCGAAGCATATCCCCTGAGAGTGTCGTAACCAAGAGTGCATCAAGGTCCATTATCATGCACTAATTCCCATTTGAGTCTAGCTCAAAGTAGTGTTTTAAGGTTTTACCCCTAGATATATCTATGTTAGAGCCACCTCTACCTACTCGTATCCAGAGAGGGATGTATTTCTTTAAAAATTCCCAAAATCTCTACATTACCAAAATTATTGGAAGTTCATCTATACTAATCCTCAAAGTCTATCTTAGGGAAATGTTTTAAAATCAGAGTTTATCTAAATATATTTCCATGGTTGTTGCTAAACTTCCTTTGATACCCACTATAATGCCTCGATCCCAGTTACCAAGAGTTGGTGCATTATTTTAATACATTGGAATGATTATAAGGAATCAAGTCCCAAAGGACCGACCAGTTTAGCAGTCTTAAAAAATAGATTACATAGATGAACATTACATTACAATTTATAACATAAAACACAACATAAATAATCCTTTTAGAATGAAATTATTCTCTTATCTTAAACCTACATATAAATCATAATATACTTATTGGCTTCCTAGGAAAATAAAAAAATAAGAAAGGGGTGAGATTAGATGCTCAATAAGGATAAAAAATATAGCGAAAGCTATCATAAATAAGCATAAATATTTAAGGCAATGTATAAGACTAAAACATAAGCATTTTAAACATAAAATTTAGTATAATATGGAAAATATAAATTAAATAATTACATTTACTTATTCACATGGATATTCTACTAGTCAAAAAATCACATTCAATATCAATAACCAATTTCATAATGATGGAATTCATAATTCTGGACATCATAACCACATTATTAAGGCCTCGTGCCAAGACTAAAAATAAGATTTTGTCAAGGCCTTGTGCCAAGACACTAGTTTGTCTCATGAGACCTATCGATGTATCAAGGAGATATAGAGGGCTCCACCCATCACTCAATAAGTCCAATGTATTTCTCATATGAAAATGTTTAAACCTAACATAAACATTCATATTAAAACTAGCATACGAAATGTCAATACTTTAACCATAAATCATGAATGGTATAAAAATAAAACATCCATATTCCAACTGACCATAAATCATTCAATACAATATGGAAGATTTAATTATAATAAATCAACCTAAATCAAGAATAATATCCAGTAAAGGATGTTGAAAAAGTTGAAAATGACCAGTAAAACTCTTTGAGAGAAATATCCCTTTTTGTGAAATCATTTAAATGTTACAAATTTATAAAGGAATTCATTTAGAAGATATTTTTGAATAAACGTGTCCCACAATTCTTTGAAACTTTTGAAAAGAATTAACATTTTTAAACAATCATATTCATATAAATAAATCCTTAAAATCATTTTTAAAATATGTAAATTAACTAAAAATATTTAGAAAAATAAATCTTTAAAAAATTTAAAATGTTGATCATGATAAAGAGTCCCTTCGAAAAAACCTTAAAATATTCATTTTGAAAACATTTTTATGAAACATGGACATAGATGATAAAAATATTCCAGTAAATACTTACACATAAAAAATATTGGAAAATAATGAGATTGAGAAATTAATCTTTACCTTGTACTTTCCTTTGGCCGAGGGTACGTTTAACCTCCTATATAATGACCATAGTATGTTATTAAATTATAAAAAAACCATATTCATATTTATGATATAATAATTGATTCATTTATGGCTTTATAATAACCATTTAATAATAATTTATATACTAAATTAACATTTTGGGTAATAATCACTTTCTTTATCAAACATGTTTTAACTTGTTATTCTTGATCGTATAACTTATATCATGATTTAATTGATTCTAGAATTGTAACGACCCAAACTCTAATTAATGGAAATCCCTATTGAACTAATTAAATGTCTTATTATGGTTATATGAAATATGAACTTCATTGGTTTAATGTTTCTGGATTTTAAAATACCATTATGAATTGTGACCATTTCTAATATAGCTGTTGAACAGTGATCACATGATTATTATAAATACGGGGCTTTAAAAAATACAATTTACTCAAAAAAATGAAGCGATGGCCTCATCTAGTAGACTTTCCCCATATGAAGCCCATTTTTCAGAGCTTAGAAAGGAGGTGGTGTCATTGGGCTTCACTCTTGACCAAGCCCAAGCCGAGATTAAACATGTTAAGCTTGAGCGGAACCAACTAAGGGAGAAATGGAAGTTAATAGAGATTACCACCCAAGCGATGTTATCCGAGCCACCCCAAGAGTCTGTCACCATCGAACACATTACCCTTCGGTCTTATATAGGTGTTATAAGAGTTTATGTAACAAGGACCTAGTACTATTACTATATACATTATTTTTGTATAAATAATGTGCATTCATTTTATTATTGTTACTTTGTAAATAGTTTTTAAATAAAAAATAGTATTTTTAGTTAATATTCAACTAATAAATCTATTTTTATGAATTAATGAATTTTTGAATTAAATAATATTTTAATAAAATATTATTATAATTAAATTAATTTTTATTAAATATAAATTATCATATAATTTTATGAATGCAATTGTAATTTTTATTAAGGTTTGAAATCCATTTTTTTCAAAACCCATGAATTTTCGATAAATATTGGTTTTTATTTTAAAAGTAAAAATTCACATATTTATAAAATAATTTAGATAAAATGAATATTATTTTTGGAATCCGGACGTCAAAATTATCCAACGGTGAATTTTTCATGATTTTCTGAGAGAGTCGAATTTTTGGGTAAAAATTAAATACAGTTTAAATATATAATGTGTTTTTTGACATCATAATGACCCAATAGTAATGTAATAAAATACTATAAATGATATTTTCTGCCCATATATGTTTTATCATTAAAATAATGTGATTTTATGTTTGTTTGATTTATTTTACAAAACTTTAGTGGACCCTCCAAGAGTTATAAAACATTTTCACTTTTTAAATGAATTTCCTTGAGAGTGTGACTCACCTCCACATAATCCCCATCAATATTTTAATAATTTAGGCCATTGGTCTTATAAAATTTTGTTTTCTACTCCCCTTTGGAAAAAAACATGGGCAAAATCCATGGTCTGGTTTGTGGTTTTGATTAGTTTAATGTGTGGTGTCCCAAACCTAAAGAATAAAGTATTCCATATCCTTTCCTATATAAACCCACCCAAGATCCCACTTCCTCATCACTCAAATACTTTTGAGTTTGTCCAAGCTATGCCCTCCTCTCTCTATAATCCTCCCAAGGTTCCCCAAGATCCTCATAAGCCTCTCTCAAGCCTCTCCCAAGCCTTTCGGATCACACTTCCAAGTAAGGGATTTCTTTCTTTCTCATTTTTGTCCAATTTTCTTTAAGTTGTTATGACCTTTTGCTTTCAATTACAAATGTTCGGCTATAATTTTTCACCTCCCCCATACTGTCCTATTTATTTTTGGATGATGGGAGACCCCTTTCTCTCTCATTAATGCCTCTCATGTACACCCGTTACCATGTCAAAATTCCTTATTGGATTTCTCTCTCCTCTATTACATCCAAGTAATTATTTTGTATTATGCATCCAAATTCCATTACATTTTTCAGGAAATGTATCTATATGATCCTATTAATGTACTTTTCATGTACATAAGATGATACACCCTTTTCTATCTCACCAACCAGTTTCATGAATCCTTATGTCACGCTGTTATGCTGCCGAAATTGCACCGTGTTTTTCCAAGCTAAGATCATTATATAGTGGATACCTTACCCATGTCTCTATCAAGGGTTTTCACCTTTATAAACATGTACATATTTAATGACCATTTATTTTATTTATTCCAAATTACTTAATCTTGTAATAACTTATGATGTTGATTGATTCCATGATCCATTTGGCACACTTATGCATGAAATGAAATGTTTAAGAAGGGTGAGCCCTAATAGCGCTCCAATGCATTGGGTAAAGTATAGTATCATGATAAGTCATGTGAAATTGGTGTTGAGTCATTATAATTTTTGTGAAATGAGGTTTTAATCATGCTTCATGTGAAATGAGGGTTTACTCAGGCTCCATGTGCAATGAGCCTTGGCTCATGCTTAAGTCATGTTAAATGTTGTTGCCACATTTCCATGTTATGATTATCATGATTTATCATGCCTTTATGTTAATGTTTCTCTTATTCTCCATTGATATTCCTATTGTTTAAAATGTATTTTATTCTTCATTTTATTCCATGTTTATTCCCTTATTGGGCTTTATAGCTCACCCTTTTCTTATACATTCCTCAGGTTATCCCATGCAATGCTAAGTACGAGAGAATGTAGTGGTAATGTAATGGAAGTTTTCAATAAAGATGTTATATTTCACATTTTAAGTTATTATGTAATGATCCTAATCCCCAAATACACTATACCTCTGGATCTTCTATGATGTATCAAGTGATGTTTATGTAATAAATCATGTTTAAGTGTGTAATAATGAGTAGGGTTTTCATAGTTGGTATTAGAGAATATGTTTAGTTATTTTTGGGATTTGGATTAGAAAAGCCTAGTGAAGAATTAGAGACAAGAATAAGTATAATAATAATATCCCTAAGTATTGGTGAGTATTGATTAAGTGTTTTATCAAGAAAATACATCCCTGTCGGGATACGAGAAGGTAGAGGTGGCTCTGGCACAGATTTATCCTAGGGGTAATACCCGAAAACACCGCTTTGAGCTAGACTCGAACGGGAACTGGTGCACAACAACGGGCCTTACTGCATTCTTGGTTATGACACTCCCAGGGGATATGATTTGGTAAATTCACAAGCTAAGTATGAACCATTATTAAGGGAATTAAAAAAATGCCCCTAAGAATATATGTTAGAAAGTAGATCATGAATAGCATAGATTGAATCCTATAGATTCATAATTTAAAGAATAAAAGTAATTTATAAGTTATCTATTTTTTCCCTTGGATTACCCTTTATGTGTTACCCCTAGCTTTAATTTTATTCCATCCAATGGCTGGTAATAGGAGGAATCAATATAATAATCGATGTGAAGATCAATGTGATGACTGTACTAATGAGATGCCCAATCCGATGGGAGTGGAGATCACAAACTTTGTCATGCTTCTCTCTTAGTTAACTCAATATTTTAATAGAAATGTGGGTCAAGAGGAACATTCAACCCCACTAAGAAATAATGAGTCGCCATGGAGAGCTTCACGAGACAAAGGCGTCCTACTTTTATGGGATCATTTGATCCCTCAATCGCCGAACAATGGCTCAAATCCGTTGAAAGGATCTTCTCCATACATCAATATTAAAAACAATAGAAGGTTCTCCTGGATGATTATCGTATGGAGGGTGAAGTTGATTAATGGTGGACGTTTATCAAAATACAAATCCTGAGGAGGAGATCGAGGCGTTGGAATAGAAGGATTTTTGGAAGATGTTTTTTGATAAATATTTTTTGCGCACCCTCTGACTTAATATGGAAAGGGAATTCCTTAACCTCAATAAGAAAGACGATTAATACATTGGAGAATATAAGAAAAACTTCACAAGGCTTTCATGATACACATTCAGCTTTGTGTTTACCCTCGAATGCAAGGTTTAATGCTTCTTTGGTGGGATGAAACCTAGCCTACGGAAAGAACTGGTGATCATGAATTCAAAAGCTATGAGGAAATTGTCCGATGTGCCCTCAAGGTCAAAATGAAGATCAAAGAATCTTAGGGGTATCATGGGGATAATAAGTGCAATGTGGACTTCAATGTTGGTAGTTCGATGGATAAATTCAATAGTGATAAGAAGATCCAACACCACACTTTCCAAAGGGGCGGAAAGAAGCACCCTAGAAATTGTCTAAAGAGGATGAGGAAATGATTTAGGTGTGGAAGAGAAGGGAACCTAGTTATTAACTGTCAGCAAGAAAAACCCGTAGCTATGACAGAGAAGAGAAACAATCCACTCGACCCTCAATTCATTGTTCATTTATTCAACTACAAAGAACTAAATCACTTTTGAAATCAGTTTCCAAAGCCAATGGTTTTCGGAGGCAACCCAAAATCTCCAATGCATCAAGGATGAGCTTTTTCGATCACTACCGCCAAAGTGAACCCTGGAAATGAAGTAGTGATAGGTAAGGAATTTATTCATTCAAGAATAGTGAACATACTTTTTGATTCTAGTTCTACACATTCTTTTATAACCTAAAAGTTTAGTAGAACAATCCCAACACCACTAAAAATCATGGATGTAAAGATGCCAGTGAGTAAGAAAAATGGTAAAATCATTGAATCCCATGAATATAACTCCTCCCCTATCATAATTTTTGGATTGAACTTCCCAGAAAACCTTTACATACTCCCTATGGTTTAATTTGACTCAATTCTCGCCATGGATTGACTTTCCTTATATAGAGCCAACATAAATTTCCTTGAGAGGGAAATCACTCTCCATATGGATAATCGACCTCAGATTCTGTATAATTTCAAGGATGAGGATGAATCTTCTTTAGCTCCATCATCTAAAGCATTGATATTACTACCCTATGAGCATGCACATCTATCTCAGATGATTGAGTCTAAGGAAGCAACCATCCTGGAAGACATTCCTATTATGAGGGAATTCACCGATGTGTTTCCTGAGGAATTTTCTGGTCTTCCTCCTAGAAGAGATGTTGAATTATTAATTGATCTTATACCTGGGGAGTTACCAATATCCAAGACTCTGTAAAGAATGGCTATTGTGGAGCTTGAGGAGCTGAATAAATAACTACAGGAGAATCTAGATAAAGGGTTTATATGCCCAACTGCTTCACCATGGGGTGGACGAGTCCTCTTCTTCAAGAAGAAGGATGGATTAATGTGCCTTTGCATCAATTATCATGAGCTTAAAAAAATCATGATAAAGAAAAATTATCCTCTCCCATGAATTGATGACTTGTTGTGTCAACTGCATTGAGCACAATACTTCTCCAAGGTGGATTTGCGGTCGGGATATTATCAAGTAAGGGTGAAGAAGGACGATATCCCCAAGACTGATTTTCATACAAGACACATGCACTATGAATTCCTAGTAATGCCTTTTAGACTAATTAATGATCCAGCAATCTTCATGACCTTTATGAATAGAGTCTTTAGAGATCACCTCGACAAATTTGCAGTAGTCTTTATCGATGATATTCTAATATACTCCAAAACCAATAAGGATCACGAGGAGCATATAAGAACTATACTAGAGACTTTGAGAAAGTATAATATCTATGAAAAGTACCTAAAGTGTGAGTTTTGGTTGAAGGAGGTCTCATTCTTTGGCCATATCATCACAAGTAATGAGATATCTGTGGATCCCTCCAAGAAAGCTGCAATAGAGGGATGCCCGAGGACAACATTGGTCATGGATATCTGTAGCTTTTTGGGGTTAGATGGATATTATCGAAGATTTGTGAGAAATTTCTCATGATTTTCCAACCCTCTTACCAAGCTAACTCAAAAGCGATTAAAGTGTACTTGGAGTGATTAATGCAAAGAAATCTTCAAGGATTTGAAAATGAGTCTTATCACTGCACCCGTGCTCACCTTAACCACAAGTGGATAACTTTTTGTGGTATTCAGTGATGATTTAAAGAAGGGAATGGGATGTGTGTTGATGAAAAATGACAAAGTCATTTCCTATGCTTCAAGGAGATTAAAAGTTCATGAGGATAATTATCCAACACATGACCCGGAGTTAACTGTGGTGATCTTCGATTTAAAAATTTAGTGGCATTATCTCTTTGGGGAGAACTATGAAATATATACGGACCATAAAAGTATCAAGTATATATTCACATAGAAGGAGTTGAAAATACACCAACAAAGATGGTTAGATCTGATCAAAGACTATGACTGCTCAATCCATTACCACCCCAGGAAAGAGAATAAAGGTGGAATATGCTATAAGTAGAAAGGATCCAATGATTATTTTATTGATGAGAATTGAGAAGGATCCAATATTCTTATATTTGATGAATATGGACATGGGAATCATAAATAAGGGAACATCATAAATCCTTTCACAAATGATTACTCAAACATCTCTTTTGGAAAGGTTAAAGGATGCTCAAATAAAGGATGTGGAAATTATAAAAAGGGTGAAAGATATAAGAAATGGGAAATCCTCAGAGTTCATGTTTGACAAGGATGGAATCGTGAGATTTGGGTCATGATTATATGTACCATCTGATCCAGAGATAAAGAAGGAGCTTTTGGATGACTCACATAGCTCAACCTTCTCTATTCACCCAAAGGAGCACAAAAAATGTATCGAGATATCCAAGAAAACTTTTGGTGGGACAATATGAAATGAGAGATTGCAGAATATACATCAAAGCGCCTGGTATGTCAGCAACTGAAGGCTGAGAGGCAAAAGTCTAAGGGGGTGATGCAACCACTACCCATACCAATATGGAAGTGGGAAAACATTACCATGGACTTTGTCACTAGACTTACAATGATATCAAGAGTAAAGAATGATATATGGGTCATTGTGGATTGTCTTACGAAGACAACTCACTTTATCGTGATTCGAGAGGAATTCTCATTGGATCAACTTGCACGAATTTACATCAAATCAGTGTTAAGGCTTCATGGAGTACCACTATCTATTGTTTCCGATCGTGATCCGAGATTTACCTCGAAGTTCTGGAAAAGTCTCCAACATGCTCTAAGAACTTAAATGAACTTTAGTATGGCCAATAATCCTAAAACTGATGGAAAATCTGAGCGAACTATTCAAACACTAGAAGATATGATAAGATCATGTTCTATGGACTTCAAAGGAGGATGGGACCAACATCTTCCACTGGTTGAATTCTCCTAAAATAACCGTTTCCACTTGAGCATCTGAATGGCACCATATGAATCCCTTTATGAGAAAAGTGCAGAACACTGATGTGTTGGGATGAAGTCGGTGAGCGTAAGTTGTTAGGACCAAAAATGGTCAAAGAAATGGTGGAGAAGGTAAAGACCATTCAACAGCATATCAAGGCATCCCAGAGTCGAAAGAAGAGTTATGCAGATAACCATCGATGATACCTTGAGTTTAAAGTTAGAGACATTTTATTTCTATATATATCTCCAAGGAATAAGGTTATAAGGTTTGGAAATAAAGGGAAGTTAAGTCCTAGGTACATTGGCCACTTTAAGATTCTTGATCGTGCCGGGGCTGTGGCCTATAGACTAGCACTTCCATATACCATGACCAAAGTACATGATGTCTTTAATGTATCCCTCTTAATGAAGTACATACCAGACCCTTCACATGTACTCTCTTCATAGGTAGTAAAACTAGGGGATGATCTTTCTTATGAGGAGCAACCAGTGAAGATCTTAGATTATAGAGAAAAAGTTATATGAAATAAGATATTGGCCCTCATCAAGGTGTTATAGAGAAACCACAAGTTTGAAGAAGCGACATGGGAATTGGAGGCAATGATGAAGTAGAGTTACCCACATCTATTTTAGTGTGGGAAAAGGAAATTTTGAGCATGAAATTTCTTATGGAAGATTGTAACGACCCAGACTTTCATTAACGGAAATCCCTATTGATCTAATTAAATGTCTTATTATGGTTATATAAAATTTGAAATTCATTGGTTTTATGTTTCTGGATTTTAAAATACTGTTATGAATTGTGACCATTGCTAATATAGCCATTGAACAGTGATCACATGATTAGTATAAATATAGGGCTTTAACAAATCCAATTTCTCAGACAAAGGAAGCGATGATCTCATACAGTATACTTGCCCCATATGAAGCCCATTTGTCAGAGCTCGTAAAGGAGGTGGATTCATTGGGATTCTCTCTTAACCAAGCCCAAGTTAAGCTTGAACACGTTAAGCTTTAATGGAACCGACTATGGGAGAAGTGAGAGTTATAGAGATTACCACCCGAGCGATGTTATCCGAGCCACCCCATGAGTCTGTCACCATCACACACCTTAACCTTCAGTCTTATGAGTGTGTTATAAGGGGTTATGTAACAAGACCCTAGCACTATGACTATTTACATTTTTTGTATAAATAATGTGCATTCATTTTATTATTGTTACTTTGTAAATATTTTTTAAAGAACAAATAGTATTTTTAGTTAATATTCAACTAAGAAATCTATTTTGAAAAATTAATGGATTTTTGAATTAAATAATATTTTAATAAAATATTTTTATAATTTAATTAATTTTTATTAAATATAAATTATTATATAATTTTATGAATGCAATTGTAATTTTTATTAAGGTTTGAAAGTCATTTTTTTCAAAACCCATGAATTTTGGATAAATAACAGTTTTTATTTTAAAAGTAAAAATTCACATATTTAGAAAATTATTTAGAAAAAAATTAATATTATTTTTGGAATCTGGATGTTGAAATTATCTAATGGTGATTTTTTTATAATTTTCTGAGACAATCGAATTGTTTCATAAAAATTAAATACAGTTTAAATATATAATGTGTTTTATGACATCATAATGACCCAATAGTGATGTAATAAAATACTAAAGATGATATATTCGGCCAATATATGTTTTATAATTAAAATAATGCAATTTTAGGTTTGTTTTATTTATTTTACAAAACTTTAGTGGACCCTCCAAGAGTTATAAAACATTTTCACTTTTTAAATGAATTTCTTTGAGAGTGTGACTCACCTCCACATAAGCACCCTCAATATATTAAGTGGTTTGTCCATTTTCATTATAAAATATTGTTTTCCACTCCCATTTTAAGAAAACAATGGGAAAAAACCATGGTCTGGTTTATGGTTTTGATTAGTTTAAAGTGAGGTGTCCCAAACCTAAATAATAAAGAATTCCCTCTTTTTTCTTATATAAACCCACCCAAGCTCCCACTTCCTCTTCACTAAAATCCTTTGAAGTTTTTGAAAACTATGCCTTCCTCTCTCTATAATCCTCCCAAGGTGATCTAAGTTCCCAATAAGACTCTCTCAAGCCTCTCTCAAGCCTTTGGTATCACATTTCCAAGTAAGGGATTTCTTCCTTTCTCATTTTTGTCCAATTTTCTTTATGTTGTTATGCCCTTTTGTTTTCAATTAAAAATGTTGGGTTATGATTTATCACCTCCCCCATACTATCTTATTTATGTCTGGATGATGGGATAACCCTTTCTCTCTCATCAATTTCTCCCATGTACACCCGTTACCATGCCGAAATTCCTTGAGGAATTTCTCTCTCATCTTTTACATACAAGTAATTATTTTTTATTATGCATCTAAAATCCATTACTTTGGTTGGGACATGTATCTATATGATCCTATTACTATACATTTCAGGTACATATGATAAGACACCCTTTTCTATCTCATCAACCATTTTCATGAATCCTTATGTCAGGTCGTTATGCTGCCGAAATTGCACAGCATTTTTCGAAGCCAAGATCATTGTTCTGTGAATACCGTACCCATGTCTCTATCAAGGGTATTCAACTTTATACACATATACATATTGAATGGTATTTTCACATATTTATTCCACATTACTTAATCGCGGGATAACTTATGATGTTGATTGATTCCATGATCCATGTGGCACACTTATGTATGAAATGAAATGTTTAAGAAGGGGGTGCCCTGATAGCGCTCTAATTAATTGGGTAAAGTATAATATCCTGATATGTCATGTGCAATGGGTTTTGAATCATGCTAATTCAAGTGCAATGAGGCTTTAATCTTGCTTCATGTGCAATGAGGGTTTACTCATGCTCCATGTGCAATGAGAATTGGCTCATTCTTAAATCATGTTAAATGTTGTTTCCACATTTCCATGTTTTGTTTATCATGATTTATCATTCCTTTATGTTAATGTTTCTATTATGATCCATTGATATTCCTATTGTCTAATATGTACTGTATTTCTCATGTTATTGCATGTTTATTCCCTTACTGGGCTTTATAGCTAACCCTTTTCTTATGCATGTCCTTAGGTTATCCCATGCAATGCTAAGTACGAGGGAATGTAGTGGTCCTGTAAATGAAGTTTTCAATAAAGATGTTGTATTTCAGGTTTTAAGTTGTTATGTAATGATCCTAAGCCCTAAATACACAAGACCTATCGATATTCTATGTTCTATCAAGTGATTTTTATATAATAAATCATGTTTAAGTGTGTAATAAAGAGCAGGGTTGTCATAATAATATAAAACATTATTTATGTATAATAATATTCAGAAGATAAGTATATATAATAGATATATGTATAAAATGGAAAACACCATTTATGGAGATGGTAGGCCGTACGTATGCCTAAACGCCATTTCTGTTTTCATATCGTATTGAACAAAAGTAAATGAATGAGATATATGTATATATATATATATCCAGTAGAATTATTATGGAATATATTACATACTTATTAATAATATATATATTTATAATCATCGTTGAATGGTGAACGTGGAAATGAATCTCATCACGTCGTGGAGACGGTAAGCCGTACATACACACGAGCGATGATATCATTCTATTAATGGTGAAATAATTTATAATTGGATGGTATATTATATATAAATAATAATTATAATATTATATTTTTTATTTACATCAATTATACTCATTATTATATCCATCCAAATAATGAAGTTTTGAATAACAAACTACTCCTCGATGTGGAGACGGTAAGCCGTACGTACACACGTATGGTGACTTTGTAATTAATAGGATAGATAGAATAATGAATATAGTTGTACCATATTTAAAATAACATCACATTATATAGAAGGTACTAGATTTATTATTTTGGTATTGAAACAAAAAATAATGAGGAAGTGGGAGAAGAAAAGAACTTTGAAAGAGGTGATGAAATTATTACCTCTTCTTTGGGTGCTTCCATTTGATTTGATCAAAAGGACACCTTAGGTTGTCTTTATGATAAAATTAATGCCTATAGATTTAAGTGAGGGTAGTTGTTAAGATATTTTATTAGGGTTTGTCTGAGAAAAATGGCTTTGGATGTGTGAAATTAAGATAAGGGGAAATACCCATTTATAAGAGAGGTGAGGGTCACTTTTGGAAAAGATTGAAA
Organism: Viscum album; assembly: GCA_963277665.1. NCBI lineage: Eukaryota > Viridiplantae > Streptophyta > Magnoliopsida > Santalales > Viscaceae > Viscum > Viscum album. The sequence goes on from OY728135.1 coordinate 1,184,259,708, forward strand.
TATTATTTTATTATACAATAATATTCAGTTTATAAGGGATCCAAAAGGATTTATTTTGAGGATAATGTGTGGATGGGTCAAAAACCTCTCAACCAATTGGTTATAGATAGGTTTAGGTCACCATATTAACCTTATCTTTTAGATTTAACTATTAGTTATATAGTTTATCTTTTACCATTTATTCTTGAATTATTATAATAAATGGTTAATAAAATTACTATAAAAACTAAAGAGAACCCCAAGTGGTTAATTATTGATATATATAACATTATATAAGTCCTTTTTTAGAGCCTTATATTTTTAGGAATATTATATCAATTAATAATATAATATTTTTTTTAAAACTCATTTATGTCAATTTTGACACTATTTAGTATTTGGTTTTGGTGAAAGTCATAAAAATTTTATCACTTAGCAATAAATTTATTTCATCAACAATAACATGTAATATTAATCTATAAAATTCGTGGAATATATAAAGAGTCTCAATTTACAATTATTTTAATATTTATAATATCAATTATTTTAATCTTTCAATAATAAGGTAATTACTGCATCATCATTGTGTCATAAATAAATTTAATTATTTAATGTCTAAAAATTATAAATAAAATACAAATATGTATGAAATCTTTTTATATTTCCAATTAATATTTATAATCTAATTTATCTTATGTATAACCCCCTATTAAAAATGTTTTAGTAATGAAAATTTGAATTTACACTTTTAACTCTTCTTTAAATAAAATAATAATAAATGTCTTAATCTAATCCTAGTGGATATAAGAGGATCATATTTTATTACTAAGGTTGATTTAGATCGAAAAACAGTTATCCAATATAATTAGGACATGTGTTAGGGTAATTATAATATCATTTTTTACCTTTAATTACCCTATTTACTTTTAACCGTAGTAAATAAAATTCAAAAATTACTATTCACCAAAAATTATTTTCATCCTATTGAACCACATTTCTATTACTGATTTCAAACATTTTTCTTGGATTTTTGAAATTCAATTCACAGAGGCGGTAAAATTAAATTGTACGCAAATTTGTAAATGTGCCTACAAGGTGGGTAAAATATGTTAAAAAATTTAATAAAATTTTATATATCTAATGTTATTATAAAATGAATCTAATGAATTAAATTAAACTTATATAGGTATTATGTATCTATTTTGAATTAAAATAAATTAAAATAAAATAAATAATTATTTAAATAAAATTTAGGTTTTAAACAATAACGTAGTGTTTTTCACTATTCATCAAAAATTGAATATTTTCAGAAAAATACCAAAAATTCACCCTAAGATAATTTTGATATTAAAAATTAAAAAATGATGTCTATTTTAACAAATTTTGAAACATAGAACATTCATTACTTAAATTAAAATTAATTCTTGTTGTCAAAACCAGAAAACGGGTTTTTAAGAATTAAAAACTATCAAAAGATTGACATGTGTTTATATACAATTTAAATGTGAAATTACACCCAATGAACTAAATTATATTAAATGATAAAAATATAATCTAATAATACTTTAAAACTACTAAAATTTGTAATTTAACACTATAAATTAATTTGACTAAAAAAGTTGTTTTTAATTAAAATTTAGTATTTTTCACTATTCATCAAAATATGAAAGTTATAAAAAAGTTCAAAAAATTTGTCCAAACTAATTTTTTATGAACAGATTATAAAGTATAATTTAATTTCATTAAATTTAATATATAAAAGTTTCAAACATTGGATTTAAAAAGGGTTCTCCATTAGAAGGCGGAAAAATTGCATTTTATGAAAAATACTTGTTTTATCTTAAAAATTGAATTTGTCCTTCTATTATGTCTAAGAAACACAAAATATGAATGTTAAAATTATATAGAATATATATAAAATTCAAAATATGTTTAATACTATTCAGAACTACTTTTTAAACGGCTATTTTGATAGGTCGTGATGGGCTTGAACTCGGTGTTTCGTGTAGCGCAAGCTATTGGATTACTTTAAAGAGATAACGAACTATGAAATCCTGGGGTGTTACAGATAGTGATAAAATATTTAATCAACACACACTCTAATCCCACATAGTCCATGTTCAGTGTGAGAAACAAGAGTAATATGAAAATTTTATCAATGCATCACTTCAGTCCAAAACCACTCAAATGATTTCATCACGAACCTCATCTGTCGTGATATATAACCTTTGTTCGATCACCTTTAGAATTGTCAGATTTAAAACTCCCCCTATCTCGCTGATATCCCTATCTCAATACACCACCTATCTCACTGACCCACCTATCAACTTATCCCATACCATCTTCTCCCCCTATCATGATTAATACATTTTTCCCTTTTGACATCCACAATTGAACCCCCTTTTGTCAACAAACCTAAAGGTCACTTCATTATTGTCTACAATAGGGTAAAGAGCACATAGCAAAACATTAGGAAAAAATACATGAATCCTTAGGGATAGGGGGTCCTACATCCACACTTTGTCAAGTGTGGGGAGTCGACAAACTCCTAGAGCCAGTCTATGTTATTAAAATGATTCTTCTGGTATGGACTTAGTCAGAATATGTAAAAACGATAGTTTTTTAGGAGCATAATACACTTCACAAGCCCATGATACACATTCTACTTGATAAAATGAGACTTTATCTTAATATTCTTTGTCTTTTAGCGATGTAATAGATTTTTTATAATATTTATATCACTTGAATTATTGTAATGGATTCCGATCAGTGACTTCAATTCAAATCCCATATCATCCAACTACTGCTTTATCCATGATAACTGCGTAAATGCTTGAGTAGCCATAAAATATTCATATTATGCAGAGATCAATGAAATTTAATCCTATTTCTTTCTTATCCAAGAAATACACAATATAATAAGATAGAATGCACCACCTGACATTGATTTCATATCATCTACTGATCTGAACTAATCTGCATCTCTATAGCCCCATAAATCTTGCTGATATTTGTCATTGTACAACAAAATGAAATCCACCATGCCCTTGATATACTAAAGTATTATTTTCACTACAATCATGTGGCTTTATTTGGTATTGATTTGATATAGTGCTTCTTAGCATGTGGGAAAAAAATATTTGGTCGTGTCATTATTAAGTACAATAGGCTTCCAATGATTTGCTTGTAATCTTTGACATTAACTACTTTTCCTTCATTATCCCATGACAGTTTCATCCAGTAGCTATTGGAGTTGTCATATCCTAGGATCTATCCATTCTAAATCTTCTCAAAACCACCTTGGAATATTTATATTGAGAAATGAATGTTCTATTGTTTTGTTATTTCACCTGCAATCCAAGGAAAAACATCAATTCACCAATCATTGACATTTCAAACTCAATTTTCATGAATTCAGAAAACCATCTACATTGTGCTTTACTTGATCCACTGAATTTTATGTCATCGACATAAACTAGAACCATCATTCATTTATTACAATCATTATTGAAATAGAGATTTTAATCAACTACAACACACTGAAAATTGAGCTTCTTCAAAAATTGATCGATCCTTGAATACCAAACTCTTAGTTCTTTCTTCAACCCATATAGATAATTATTCAACTAAAAAGCTCTATTATCATCTTCATGATTGAGAAAAACCATATAGATACTCAATATACCTTATTAATCATGAAAAACATTCAGAAACATTAACTTGATGTCCATCTGGAAAACATTGAACTTTCTTTGCACTATTATAACCAAGAATAATATGATCCTCTCTATCCTTATAATCGGTGAAATTATTTGATCAAAATTGATACCCTCTATATCATGAACCAACTCGGGTTTCCCTCCAATCGACACTCAACCTGGTCCATGGTAAGGCCCGAAGGGTGTTCTCGATCCCCACGGGCTGGCATAAGTGACCTAGTATCAATATTTAAAGTCTAGGAATGACTTACCCGAATAAATAAATATAAAACAACCAAAAATATAAATTAAACCATAACTGGAAGTCACAACCAAAAAATACTCTAACCAAACCAAAATGTGAGTTACATATGTAAACTAAAAACCCAAACAACAAGTACCACTAGGTAGGGTGACCAAAAACCAACACAAAAACCACCACCTGGCAAGAGGAAACTACCCTCAAGACATCTCCACTACATTGCTCCTAGAAGTCAGCTAGCATCCCAAACCACCACTTCCAAAAACATTACCTTTACCTGTATCAGACATAACCAAATATACTTACACCAAAAGGTGTAAGTAGGGTTTGATCTAATTCCCAATAGGTTTCCACCGAGAAAATATTCCATGAATAAATATTAAATAAAAAATATAACTACAAGTTTAACAAACGATAAGAAATAATTTCTTAAACAATTTTAATGAAAATAGTTATAAACATAACAACTTTAAAGAAAACTACTTAAATTAAAACACACACACACACACACACACTTAATTTTAAGATAACCCAAATATTAAATCATATATTGATGGTGAGCATAAAGTAAACATGGATGGCCCTTAGGTACTAGTGAATAGTGGGACTCTAGAACACTGCATCTTGGTGAAAAGTAGTATAGGATCCAAAACAACATGAGTTCTCGTGCACGAGCCACTAGCAGAGGGCACAACCATAACCTAGTGGTCTCTAATCATCATCCCAAAGTTTAGTTAGTGTTGTAATCATCAAACCATCTAAGTCAAACTGAGCCAATGCCGCTTCTACATCACAAGCACACTAGTCCTAGTCCACACACCGAGTACCCAGGCTTCCCATTTGTGCTCAACAAGTTCCAAGTTCATATCACAGGTCAAATTCAAACAATGAAACCAATAAAGTCACTACCTTTAACCAATACCACCACTTGCACACACAAATTATTTTTTTAAATAGTATACACAAAAAAAAACTTGACAAAATTCAATTAAAACAATTTTGCATCCTTAATAATTATTTAATAAAACATTTTATACTTTAATAAACAAATTTTTAAATAGGATAACACGAATTTACACACAAAACCAGCCCATACCTCTTTCATGACCAAACATACAAAATGCCACATCAAGAACATAATCTGCACCGCTTACACCAATTAATAAACTAACTGCACAACTTATAAAACACTAATAAACAGCTCAATATGGATTTCAACAGAAAATTGCACACATATCGCATAAAAATTCTACTAGAAAATCAAAGGTATATTAAATATCAATAAAACCAACTTTGAAATAAACAAACAAATTAATAAATTTACTAAATTAATTAAACAAAAAACCTAATTCATAAAATAATAATTATACATAGAATCACCTACCTTAGTGTAGACAAGATTTGAAAATTTAGGCTTGAAACTACCACCACACATCAATCGCACCGCAAACGACACAATTAGAAACTAAATACAAAACATTGAACCAATTATACCAAAAATGAACCAAACAGAATACAAAAACCCATCTGAAAATCTACCAACTGGAAGAACGGAAAATCGAAGTATATCACACCTATAAAAAGGGGTCAGGGAAGTTGGCCGAGTGAGACAGAGGGTGTCGGAAGGGGTGTCACGCCGGTTAGAGCCTCACTGAAAGTAGGCGCAGCCAAGGGAGCTATGGATGAGGAAGATATACACTGGGGGTTCAGCGTGAGGGCTGTGCAACATGGGTGATGAGAGGGAAGCATGGATGCTAGTCTGGTTCCCTAGAGGAGAAGAGGAGGGGGACGGTTAGGAGAGGCCATAGAAGGGAGGAGGGTTAATGTGAATTAGGGTGGGGGGATTTTTTGCATGCTGGGATGGAGGTGAGAAAGAGGGAAAGTAGAAAATAATAAGGACCAGAAAAAGAAAAAAGAAAATGGAAATAAAAATAAAATAAAACATATAAAAAAGTATTAAACCATATTAAAATTATAATAAAAATAATTTTCAATTATTATAAAAAAATGTTAAAATTTTTATATTAATTTCAAAGACTTAATAAAAATAGTATCCTAATTAAAATATTAATGAAAATTAAAAATAATAATTATTATCATCATATTAATAATGATAATAATGATAATAATATTATTATTAAAACAGTTCTAAAAATAATTTTATTTTTCTTTTGCGTTGGCTTTATTATTCATTAGGTTAATTAATTAACTAACTATGCATCGAGTAGGCCGCACAATGGTCTGGCGAAGTAATACGGCTTCGTCTGTGGCCTCTTCGTGCGCTAGACATTACCTAGCCAAAACACATGCCTATCAAAAAAAGCACACAAAACAAATTCGGGCCCTAACTGTACCCCAATAAAACAAATTAAAGCCATATAAAATTATAAATTAAAAATAAAAATAAATATATTACCGATGTCCAAAGTCCGAGTGTGATAGTTCTCCCCACCCGGAAAACTTTCTGCCCTCGGAAAGTCAACTCAAATCCTGATCAGAGAATAATAATGGGTACTCATGATCAACCCATGACTTCAACTCCCTAGTCTCATGATCATCATTCTCATGTGGCAAAAGGATACATACAAATGGAATGAACTTCCTACGCAACACCTTCTCTTAAGAATCCACTATCCACTCTGGTCGCTCGAACACTGATAAATCATGCTCTATCTCCAACCCTTCCCAGTTCAACACATGATACGGGTCTGGATTATACTTTTTCAATTGGGAGACATTAAATATACTATGAATAGACATCAAATGAGAAGGTAAAAATTACCTGTATTCTAATTTTCCAATACATTCAGTGATCTCGAAAGGCTCAACATACCTTGAGAAGATTTCGCTACTTTCCCAAACAACAGTTACCCAAGAAAGGGGACACCTTTAACAACACCCAATCACCCACAAAAAACTCAAGATCCAAGCACCTCTGATATTCATAATATTTGTGGTGACTCTAAGCTATCAATAGCCATTTCTTGATCAACTTGACTTTCTCAGATGTCTCCTACACAAGGCTCAATCCCAAAAGTGATGTCTTTCCTACCTCAACCCATCATAAAGGCGACCGATATGGATGACCATAGAGCACCTAAAAGGGTTACATTTGAATAGAGGATTGGTAACTATAATTATAAGCGAACTCAACCAATTTCAAATGGTTATCCCATAATCCTATGAAATAAAACACACATGCACGAAGCATGTATTCTAAAATAGGATTTGCCTAATCTGTTTGGCCATCCATTTGGGGTTGGTATGTCATGATCATTTTTATATGAATTCCTAAATAACTTTTAATACCTTCCCAAAACTGGGAGTTAAAGCAGGGGTATCTATTAGAAATAATTGCTGACGACACACCATGAAGTCTTACCACCTTATGAATATACAATTGGCCCAACTCATCCACCTTAGCAGTATTTTTGATTAGAATAAAGTGAGATGATTTTGTTAAATAGTCAATCACTACAAAAATAGTTTTGCTTCCCTAAGGTGTACGAGTAAATCCAATAATGAATTCCATGGAGACCTTGTCCCACTTCCAGGTAGGAATGGGTAATGGCTGAAGCAAACCAGATGGTCTCTGATTCTTTGCTTTCACCTACTTACAAGTATAACATCTTGATATGAAGTCAGCTGTGTCCTGTCTCATACCTGTCCACTAAAACTAGCGACAAAAATCATAATATATATTGGTTGTACCAGGATGGATGTCCCACTAAGACTGGTGACTATTCTGCTTCACCACCTTCCATAGAGACGATGACACAACTAGATGGCCCTTTAAGCACAATATCCCCTCAAGAGACATGGACCAATTAGAAGAAGTCTACCAACCATGAATAAACTTCATAGAACACTGAAACAACTCATCACTGGGCTACTCCCACTGAATCAACTCCAGAAGATAAAGAGTCAACTAAACTGTAGAGACCCGAAGCTTGACGTACATAGACAATACATTAATTTTTCGGAATACTTAGTCCATAACAAAAAACAGACACACAAGGACCATAATAGTTTAGTGTCTTTGGAAACTTGGAACGTAATCTTCTAATCATGGTGAAAGATCTTCAACATCTCCCATAAAGATCTTCCCATTTTTGTTTCCTTACCTAAAATATTTCTTTTAATCCTGGGGGAAAAGAAAACATAAAAAGGGTGAGCTCAAATGCTCAGTAAGGGTAAGAATGGATAAAATAAAACATACCATATACATTTGAACTTAAAAAAAATATGAACATTAAAAATCATGAGCAACGACATAAAACATGGAAGTACATAAGGCATAGATCATAATGGAACATAAATCATGATAAAATAGCATGGGAATAAAACATGTAATTGTGGCATCGATTAAGCACATGTAATGATTTCCATAGTAGCCAAGGCATTTCTTCCAAGACCATCTTAGTGGACAAAGTCCCTTTCTGAATCGAGTTCACTCCTTGTTTCAGTCCTGTTTTACTGAACCGGTTTAACCTTCCGTTCCAGCCATGTCTATCTCATGAGATATAAATCTTTACACAATGAATTGGAAGGAGATATAGGTCCCACCCATCTCATTATGAAATCATTCTTACTTGTGCCACAAAATAAACATACATCATTCATAAAAACCCAATAAATAAAATGGGTTTCATAAACATCATCCCATCATCACATAATCCATATAAAAGAAATTGATATCATTTCATAATAAGAAAAGTGAAACCATTTAAATCATAGAGACATTATACTTGAAACATACACATATGAAATAATTTTATCTTAGATGAAAAATGGTTTTGTTAAAAAACTTGAAATCAATTCTTGAGGAAAATATCCTTTCTTCTTCAAAATCATTTTGTTTTCACAAAATTCCATGCAATTTTAAAAGAATAGAATATTTTTTTTAAATAGTCATGAAATATTTTGGAGGAATCTTTATAAAAATAAGGCTTTATAAAACCGTAAAAATCCTTTCATTCCGTATACGTTAAAAAAACATTCTTCTCGTACTTTCGTCGGAAAAGTCAAAAAGTACCTCGTACGAAAAACGTCAAAATATTCCTTTCATATCTTTTACTAAAAACTCACCGAAGGGTAAAATAGGATTCAAAAAATTGTAGGTGGATGGAAATAATATTACATATTGAGGAAACATGGATGTGGATAATAAAATACACCCTAGTAAATACCAAAGTATAAACAATCTCAGATAAAAATGAGATTGTGATATTTTCCCTTACCTTAGGTGCGATTTGCTTCATAAGTGTCCGAACCTCCTGTATAATGATTTAAATAATGTCATTGACTTATTCCATAATCATAATCATTGTTATGATATCATATATGGTTCACTTATGGCTTTATATTACCCGTTCTTTTGTAAATTCCATGTTAAATAGCGTTTTGGGTAAAATCGTTTCATTTGTCGTCTGTGTTTTGACTTGTAATTATTAATATGATTACTTAGATCATTATTACTTAATTACAGAATATAAAACATGATTTATATGTAATATATATTCAGAATATATATATATAATAGATCAGTAAATGGAAAGAAATACACCATTCATGGAGACGGTAGACCGTACGTACGCATGAACGCTGTTTTCTTTTCCTTATTGAGTTGAATGGAATTAAGTAGATGACATAAATATATATACACATAAATCCAGTATCATTATTATGTCATATATTTCATGATTACTTATTATATATACTTTATAATCATTCATGAATGGTTAACGTGGAGAATGAATCTCATCGCGTCGTGGAGACGGTAGTCCGTACGTACGCACGAGCGATGATATCGTTCTCATGATCGTGGGACTGTATTAAAGTGTATGTATACTATTTCAGAATCAATATAACTTTAAAATAATAATATATAGTTATTATTTACACCATTAGACCCATCCAAATAAGGTGGTGGTGGAAAATACATTACACCACGGCGTGGAGACGGTATTCCGTACGTACGCACGCGCGGTGATTTCATTTTCCGTAGGATGGATAGATGGTGAAATAGGGTTGTTTTATACTTATAATAAAATATAAGTATATGAGTGATACTGATTTTATTACTTAATAATGAAACAACCTAAGAAGAAGAAGTGGAAGAAGAAATAAAGTTGAAAGAATCGGTAATGGACATTACCTTTTCTTTGAAGCGCCTCTTTGAGTCCTCTTCTTAGGGCACTAAAATTGGTCTTTTAAGAAGACCAGGACCTCTAGGATGTTTCTAGGGAAGTGGAGAAGATAATTTGGCAGGGGTTGGATGAGTTTTAAGGCTCAAAGTTGTGTGAGGAAGAGAGGGAGGAGGTGCCCTTTTATAAGGGAGGAGAGGGGCACCTTTGGAATAACTAAAAATATTATTTTATTATAAATCCAAATTTGGTTTTAAATAGCTCCAAATTGATTTATTTCGAAGATAAAGTGGGGATGGGTAGAAATACTCTCATCCAATATAATTTATACAAGTTTAGGTTCCAATTTTAACCTTATCATTTATATTTAACTTTAAGTTAAATAATTTTACTTTTATCGTGTCTTTTTGTGTTCTTACACTATACGGTTAATAAACTTAATATAACAAGCCAAAAGAACCCCAAGTGGTTTATTATTAATATATATAACCTTATATAAGTAATTTTGCCAATCCTTAGATTTCTATGAATAAAATAACAATTAATAATATAATATTTGTTTTAAAAACTATTTTATGTCAATTTTGACACTATTTAGTAATTGATTTTTGTGAAAATCATAACAGACTGATTAGTTCGAAAAACGTTAATTATATCAATACTAATAAGTCATATTAACCTATAAAATTAGTGTAATTCATAAAAAGTCTCAAATTATATTTAGTTTGGTATTTATAACATCAATTATGTCAATATTTCATTAATAAGATAATTACTGCATCATCTTTGTGTCATAAATAAATTAAATTATTTAATGTCTAAAAATTACAAATAAAATACCATTATGTAGGAAATCTTTTTAGATTTCTAATGAATATTTATAGTCAAATTTATCTTATGTATAACCCTATATTAAAAATGATATACTTATTAAACTTTGATTTTAACTATTTTAACCCTTTCTTTAAATAAATTAATAATAAATGTCCTAATCTAATCCAAGTGGGCCTAAATGGTCATATTTTATTCCTAATGTTGTTTTTGGTCGAATTACACTTATCCAATAGAATTAGGACATGTGTTAGGGTAATAATAATATCATTCTTACCCTTAATTACCCTATTTACTTTTAAACGTGGTAAAAAAAGTAAAAAGTTACTATTCACCAAAAATTATTTTCATCTCATTGATCCACATTTTTCTTACTGACATCAATCATGTCTCTCGGATTTTTGAAATTCCACTCACAGAAGCAGTAAAATTAAGTCTTATGAAAAATTCATTTTTTTAACTACCACTTAGTGGTTTAACTATTCATCAAAAAATGAAAGTTTCCAGAAAAATACCAAAAATTAGGCCTAAGCTATATTTGATATTATGAACTAAAAAATGATATCCATTTTACCAAATTAAAAACATATCATTTTCATTACTTATTTTAAAAATTAATTCCCATAGTCAAAACAAATAGCGTGTTCTTAAGAGATAATAACTATCAAAAGATTGACATTTGTTTATGTCTGGTTTAAATGTGAAATTACATCCAATGAACAACATTGTATTAAATTGTAAAAATATATTCTAAATATACTTTAAAACCACTCAAATTAATAATTTATCACTATTAATTATTTCGATTAAAAAGGTTGTTTTTAATTAAAATTTAGTAATTTTCACTATTCATCAGAAAATGAAAGTTATCCGAAAAGTACCAAAATTTCACCCTAAGCTAATTTCGATATTATGAATCAAAAAATGAAGTCCATTTTGAAAAAGAAAATTTACAAAATTTCAAAAAGTGGTTATTACTATTCATAACGGCTAGTTTTAATAATATTTTAATAGCATATCATTGTTTAGTGAAACTCAGTATTGCGTACAACACACGCTATCGCGGAAGGTCGCGCCTGCGTGTAATGCAAGCCAAGTCAGGGTTGCGTGTTGTGCAAGAATCCTTCGTTGTTTCGTATAACATAATCCAACCATATTTCATTTATACATTGAATATATATATATACTCAATGTTTCATAGAATAACTATTATCAAAATTGTGTGTAACACGGTGCAAGAATAGTGTTGCGTATACTGCAAGCTAATACGGTGTTGCATATACCACAAGGTAATCTTGGTGTAGCATACAACACAAGACATTAATGAAATTAAAGGAATATTTTTCATAAAATCTCAGGGTGTTACATTCTACCCCCCTTAAAATGAATTTTGCCCTCAAAATTCATCGGGGTTATAAATGGTTTACTACTCAAAAGTTTATTTAATAGAAACCCACATCGTAAAAAGGAATACCCAAATTGGATTTAAAAACTAAAGTATGAAATGTAACGGTTACCCAAATTAACTCATCACTGGGTTTCCACGTAGGAGAACATAGGTGAAAATATGGATATGGATGAAAAATCTAACCATCAAGTTCTGATGGAGAGTGGTAGAGAACATGGCTATGAAATAGCCAACAATCACAAAGCCATAGATTTGCGATAATCTAAGGTACCATCTGATTCATCAGATATAAGGGCACTAGGACAACATTTTTGGTTTTCAATATCATTTCCCTAAAGTTGAAAATTTTGAATTAAAAGAAATACTTGCTTGATTTTGGTACAATATCACTATTGTTCGTGCTTTGAACAATTTCTACTTCATCTCTTAAAGAAATGAAGTTGAATTTGTTATTCGTGAAGTGTTAATAGATCATGTGATAGAATGATGGGTCATCCCATCTGTTTCAAAAAAAAGGTTAGAAAAAGTTATCAAGTATACATAAGTCCATCTATGGTGAGATTAATCATATATGGTTCCTAAAATGGACATATACTTCATATATCATACTACTTAATATAATAAAACTAATTTCTAATAAACAGGGACTTCCTGTAGGCCAGTGGTATGCGATAAAGGCCAATCACACTTTGGTTGTGGGTTCGATTCCCACAGCCTTGTCCGACGCGATGGGTTGTCGCCCATCCTGCAGGTTGTCCTTTTCCTAAAACTATATTACTATAACATCCCATCAGTAATATCGAAAAAACTTTTATCCTTAAACAATACTAACTTATGTACAACATAATCCATTCCAATCTTTAGGCTTATCCATCATACTGCAGTCCACTCCCATAATATAGTGAAAACGATTACCAGAGATTTCATATAACAAGCATGTTAATACCATCGTTATTCCCCATATATCATAAGATATGTCTTGTTGGTCACATTCCAAACATTCGAAGGACTTAATCATGTATTTTCTTGAAAAATGAATACCCATTGAACCTTACTGAAAACATGAAGGCAGTTAAAAGTTAACACTTTCCACATACCAAAATCCAAAAATTCTATATACTCAAACCATGATATAACCTTCTCCTTATATCAGTCATGAGATCATGAATACTATCAAACATTTAATTTTCTCCTTATCTCTTTATTATGCGCATATCATATACATTCCAAAAATATCTGAATAACCTGTCATGTATACCTGTACCATTAATCATACACTTTCAAAACTCAAGGAAAGAAAACAGAGTAACAATTCTTAGATGTCTCTTTATACCATAGTACCATATAATATTCCACTAACTTCTTAAACCACTAGCTGAGCTTCATCATTTATTTCATCTCATATTTCATTTGTAGTCTCTTCATCATCATCCACATAAATACTACCCGTATGACCATGTTGATTCTCTTCATGAGATTTTCCCTTAGGGAATTGGTTTGCATAATGCCCATACATTCCACATTTAAAATATGTAATCATTATTGATGTCGTAGCAATACCATTATCCTTTTCCATGGTATTAACTGAACCTTTTCCATTGCACTTATTGGCTTTGTGTCCTTCTTTTCCACACCCAAAGCATCTTCCAGTTCCTTTGAAACAATCTCCCTGATGCCTCTTCCCACATGATTTACATGAGGGAAATTGAACTTTCTTTCCTCTATGATCATCATGAAACTCCATCTCTCTCTTATTAGCCGAGTCAAGAAACTTACCAAATTTGAGTTTATTGATCATATTATGAGATTTCTGATTCGGCATAATAATGATGTTTGGACTTCCAAATCCCATTTCATTTGGTTTCTCATGAAGAATATCATTCCATTGTCCGTCATATCTTCTATTATCATGAATCTTCCTATTTCCAGCCATTTTCTAAAATCCAAAAGGAATAGTGTGAGAGGAAGAAATCATGCTAGGGAAAACAACATAGTAAAGGGGGAGTACCCTCAATATCTAACATCTTAGGTCAAATTATAAGATCATTACCGTAGTTCGAAGACTATATCCTATACGTATACTTATCCTTATGGACATCCCTAATCATACCTTAGAAATATCTCTAAGGATCTCACTAAAGTTCTCACATCCTAGTTTCCAAAGGTTGACTAAACCTTTCCTCTGATACCAACTGTAGAGACCCGAAGCTTGACATACATAGACAATACATTACTTTTGCAGAATACTTAGTACATAACAAAAACAGACACACAAGGACCTTAATAGTTTAGTGTCTTTGGAAACTTGGAATGTAATCTTCTAATCATGGTGAAAGATCTTCAACATCTCCCATAAAGATCTTCCCATTTTTGTTTCCTTACCTAAAATCTTTCTTTTAATCCTGGGGGAAAAGAAAACATAAAAAGGGTGAGCTCAAATGCTCAGTAAGGGTAAGCATGGATAAAATAAAACATACCATATACATTTGAACTTAAAAAAAACATGAACATTAAAAATCTTGAGCAACGACATAAAACATGGAAGTACATAAGGAATAGATCATAATGGAACATAAATCATGATAAAATAGCATGGGAATAAAACATGTAATTGTGTAATCCATTAAGCACATGTAATGATTTCCATAGTAGCCAAGGCATTGCTTCCAAGACCATCTTAGTGGACAAAGTCCCTTTCTGAATCGAGTTCACTCCACGTTTTAGTCCTGTTTTACTGAACCGGTTTAACGTTCCATTCCATCCATGTCTATCTCATGAGATATAAATCTTTACCCAATGCATTGGAGGGAGATATAGGTCCCACCCATCTCATAATGAAATCATTCTTACTTGTGCCACAAAATAAACATACATCATTCATAAAAACCCAATAAATAAAATGGGTTTCATAAACATCATCCCATCATCACATAATCCATATAAAAGAAATTGATATCATTTCATAATAATAAAAGTGAAACCATGTAAATCATAGAGACATTATACTTGAAACATACACATATTAAATAATGTTATCTTAGATGAAAAATGGTTTTGATAAAACACTTGAAATGAATTCTTGAGGAAAATATCCTTTCTTCTTCAAAATCATTTTCTTTTCAAAAAATTCCATGCAATTTTAAAAGAAAAGAATTTTGTTTAAAATAGTCATGAAATCTTTTGGAGGAATCTTCATAAAAATAAGGCTTTATAAAACCGTAAAACTCCTTTCATGCCGTATACATTAAAAAAACATTCTTCTCGTACTTTTGTCGGAAAAGTCAAAAAGTACCTCGTAAGAAAAAGGTCAAAATATTCCTTTCATATCTTTTTCTAAAAACCCACCAAAGGGTAAAATAGGATTTAAACAATTGTAGGTGGATGGAAATAATATTACATATTGAGGAAAGATGGATTCGGATGATAAAATACACCCCAGTAAATACCAAAGTATAAACAATCTCGGATAAAAATGAGATTGTGATATTTTCCCTTACCTTAGGTCCAATTTGCTTCGTAAGTGTCCGAACCTCCTGTATAATGATTTAAATAATGTCATTAAATTATTCCAGAATCATACTCATTGTTATGAAATCATATATGGTTCACTTATGGCTTTATATTACCCGTTCTTTTGTAAATTCCATGTTAAAGAGCGTTTTGGGTAAAATCGTTTCATTTGTCCTCTGTGTTTTGACTTGTAATTATTCATATGATTACTTAGATAATTATTACTTAATTCCAGAATATAAAACATGATTTATATATAATATATATTCAGAATATATATATATATATATATAATAGATCAGTAAATGGAAAGAAATACACCGTTCATAGAGACTGTAGACCGTACGTACGCATGAACGTTGTTTTAATTTCCTTATTGAGTTGAATGGAATTAAGTAGATGACATACATATATATACACATAAATCTGGTATCATTATTATTTCATATATTTCATGATTACTTATTATATATACTTTATAATCATTCATGAATGGTTAACGCGGAGAATGAATCTCATCGCGTCGTGGAGACGGTAGTCCGTACATACGCACGAGCGATGATATCGTTCTCATGATCATGGGACTGTATTGGAGTGTATGTATACTATTTAAGAATCAATATCACTTTAAAATAATCATATATAGTAATTATTTACACCATTATACCCATCCAAATAAGGTGGTAGTGTAAAATAGATTACACCACGGCGTGGAGACGGTATTCCGTACCTACGCACGTGCGGTGATTTCCTTTTCTGTAGGATGGATAGATGGTGAAATAGAGTTGTTTCATAATTATAATAACATATCAGTATATGAGTGATACTGATGTTATTACTTCATAATGAAACAACCTATTAAGAAGAAGTGGAAGAAGAAATAAAGTTGAAAGAATCGGTAACGGACATTACCTCTTCTTTGAAGCGCCTCTTTGAGTTCTCTTCTTAGGGCACTAAAATTGGTCTTTTAAGAAGACTAGGACCTCTAGGATGTTTCTAGGGAATTGGAGAAGATAATTTGGCAGGGTTTTTCCGAGTTTGAAGGCTCAAAGTGGTGTGAGGAAGAGAGGGAGGAGGTGCCCTTTTATAAGGGAGGAGAGGGGTACCTTTGGAATAACTAAAAATATTATTTTATTATAAATCCAAATTTGGTTTTAAATAGATTCAAATTGATTTATTTCGAAGATAAGGTGGGGATGGGTCAAAATAATCTCATCAAATATAATTTAGACAAGTTTAGGTTCCTATTTTAACCTTATCATTTATATTTAAATTTAAGTTAGATAATTTTACTTTTACCATGTCTTTTTGTGTTCTTACACTATACGGTTAATAAACTTACTATAACAAGCCAAACGAACCCAAAGTTTATTACTATTAATATATATAACCTTATCTAATTCATTTGGCCGAACCTTATATTTTTAGGAATAAAATAAAAATTAATAATATAATATTTGTTTTAAAAACTATTTTATGTCAATTTTGACACTATTTTGTAATTGATTTTTGTGAAAATCATAACAGACTGATTTGTTCGAAAACCATTAATTATATCAATACTAACAAGTCATATTAACCTAGAAAATTAGTGGAATTCATAAAAAGTCTCAAATTACATTTATGTTGGTATTTATAACATCAATTATGTCAATATTTCATTAATAAGATAATTACTGCATCATCATTGTGTCATAAATAAATTAAATTATTTAATGTCTAAAAATTACAAATAAAATATCATTATGTAGGAAATATTTTTAGCTTTATAATGAATATTTATATTCAAATTTATCTTATGTATAACCTTTTATTAGAAATGATATACTTATTAAACTTTGATTTTAACTATTTTAACCCTTCTTTAAATAAATTAATAATAAATGTCCTAATCTAATCCAAGTGGGCCTAAATGGTCATATTTTATTCCTAAGTTTGTTTTGGTCAAATTACAATTATCCAATAGAATTAGGACATGTGTTAGGGTAATAATAATATCATTTTTATCCTTAATTACCCAATTTACTTTTAACCGTGGTAAAAAAAGTAAAAAAGTTACTATTCACCAATAAATTATTTTCATCTCATTGAACCACATTTTACTTATTGACATCAACCCTGTCTCTTGGATTTTTTAAATTCCACTCAAAGAAGAGGTAAAATTAAGTTTTATGAAAAATTCATTTTTTTAACTACCACTTAGTGGTTTCACTATTCATCAAAAAATGAAAGTTTCCAGAAAAAAACAAAAAATTAGGCCTAAGATATATTTGATATTATGAACTGAAAAATGATGTCTATTTTACCAAATTCAAAACATATCAGTTGCATTACTTAATTTAAAAATTAATTCCCGTCGTCAAAACAAATAACGTGTTCTTAAGAGATAATAACTATCAAAAGATTAACATTTGTTTATGTCTGGTTTAAATGTGAAATTACATCCAATGACCAACATTGTATTAAATTGTAAAAATATATTCTAAATATACTTTAAAACCACTCAAATTAATAATTTATCACTATTAATTATTTCGATTAAAAAGGTTGTTTTTAATTAAAATTTAGTAATTTTAACTATTTATCAGAAAATGAAAGTTATTCGAAAAGTACCAAAATTTCACCCTAAGCTAATTTCGATATTCCAAATCCAAAAATGAAGTCCATTTTGAAAAATAAAATTTACGAAATTTCAAAAAGTGGTTATTACTATTCATAACGGGTAGTTTTAATAATATTTTAATAGCATATCATTGTTTAGAGAAACTCAGTATTGTGTACAACACACGCTATCACGGAAGGTCACGCTTGCGTGTAATGCAAGCCAAGTCAGGGTTGCGTGTTGTGCAAGAATCCTTCATTGTTTCATATAACATAATCCAACCATATTTCATTTATACATTGAATATATATATATATACTCAATGTTGCGTAGAATAACTATTATCAAAATTGTGTGTAACACGATCCAAGAATAGTGTTGTGTATACTACAAGCTAACACGGTGTTGCGTATAGCACAAGGTAATCTTGGTGTAGCATACAGCATAAGACATTAATGAAATTAAAAGAATATTTTTCATAAAATCTCGGGGTGTTACATAAACACTTTCCAAGAATTTACCTCTGCCGTGCTCCTTGGTCTCCAAGTGCATCTGAGAAAAGAGTCCCATCAAAGCCCACTCATCACTGGACTTCCTCAAGGCTGCCCTGGCACTTTCCTGATCAATACATCAGCCACCACATTACCCTTTCTCGGTGTATAAATGATGTTAAAGTCAAACCCCTGTAGATAATTAATCCAATGACACTACCTCATATTAAGATCCTTCAGTGAGAAGATGTAGGCTAGGCTCTTATGGTCAGAATAGACAACAAATTTCTCCCCAAAGAGTGAGTGATTCCATGTCATCAGGGTGTGAATCACCAATTCCAACTCCAAGTCATGAGTTAGGTAATTCTTTTTATGTGGTCAGAGTTTTCAAGAACAATAAGCCACTACATGATTACCCTGTTGGAGTACACACCCAAGGCCCGTACCCAAATCATCACAATAAACCACGTAGTCCTTCTTAAAACTTTGGAAAATATAACATAGGTGCATTAGTCCACCACCTATTTAACTCCTCAAAGGTTTCCCAACACTGTGGGCTCCATTCAAACTTCACCCCTTTCTGGGTGAGTGTGGTCATATGGGAAGCAAACCATGATAAATCCCAAAACAATGCCTGTAATAGCCTACCTGGCCAAGAAAACTCATAATCCCGAACACATTACTCAACTTTTCCTATGACATAACAGCACTGATCTTCTTAAGATCCACTGAAACCCCTTGTTCTGAAACAATATGGACTAGAATCTTCATTTATCTAATCCAGAAGGTGCATTTTAAAAGATTTTAATAAAGGAGATGATCCCACAAAGTTCCCAACATGATCCGAAAATAATGCTCATTCTCTTCCTCAGATCGAGAGTAAACCAAGATGTCTTCTACAAATACCATGACAAAAAATTCAAGATACTGGTCAAACACACTATTCATGACCACCATAAAACCTCTAGATCAATTTTCAATCATAAATGCATGACCAAATAATTAATGTGGCCATACTGGCTTTGGAAATCTATCTTCGAGATGTTTTCTTCTATCACCCTAAGTTGGTGGTAACCCGAACACAAGTCTATTTTGGATAACCACTTTGCCCCCTTCATCTAGTGAAAAAAAATTAATCTGGGGAAAAGGGTATTTAATTTTTATGGTTACCTTATTCAACTTCTGGTAATCTATAAACAACTGGATAGATCTTTTGGACTTCTTTGAGAATAAGACTGGGGTGGCCCAATGAGAAATTCTCGGGTGAATGAATCCTTTGGATTCCAAATCATCCAACTATATCTCTAATTTACTCAATTTGGTGGGGCCATACAATATGAGGGAAGATATATAAGATGTGTTCCCAGCTCTAATTAAATCAAGAGCTCCACATCCCGCTCTAGGGGTAAGGCTAAAAAATCATTTGGAAATACCTCAGGAAACTCATCCACTATACGAGGTAATCCACCCTAAGAAGCGCCACCGTCGTCCTCCAACACGAGCGAAGATAACTGATAAGAAAGATTTCCCAACTTTGGATGTGGAGGTCCCATGTGACCCAAATGAGGATCCTATTCCCCAAGAAATACAAAAGGACTCCCATCAGGTGTCATAAAGCTAACTCGTTGCCGATAATATTCAATATGCACTTGAAAGTGAACCATCCAGTCCATGCTGAGGATCACATCAAACAAGTCCATATCTAGGACCAAGAGATCCCATTCCATCTCAACTCATCATAAGAAAATCACACATGATAGAAACCTAAGTCCTTGCTCATTCTTATTACCCAATGGTGTTACCAAAACCATTGAAAAAGATAACAGCTCGGATGGTAGGTTCAACAGATTCACATGATGAGAAGATATAAATGAAACTGAAACACCAGTATAAAATAAAATTGCAACTATAGAACATGCAATCAAATTGGTACCTAAAAAATTTGAAGGTCCTACATCAGATACAAATGGTTCCCAATCCACATCATACAGATGCATAGTCCTATCCTGAGAATGACTCCTTGCCTATGGCTCCTCTTATATCTGGCTCTACATAGAAGATGATATGGTCCTGTCACCACAGCCACCAAACCGAGATCCTGTCATCCTAGTTGGCTCTGACTGAACTAAAACTTCCCTAGAATCCATCGATCCTACCCCACTTTGATAAGGGCGTGTTTCCTTGAAAAATTGTTTCACGTGTCCTATAACTTCACATCTATAGAAAGACATGGGTGGGGAGGGACATACAGTTCAGATGTGCCCAACCTTCCTGCAATGATGGCACACCACAGACCTTATACTAGAAGACATATATGAAATCTTCCTGGGAGGGTGGCCTGAGCTAACACCACCCTTATTTCCATGCTCATAACGCTTCCTCTTCTTCCTGGATAAAATGCCACTTCCAAACACTGACATAGCCCCAAAGGAACCAGACCTTCCCCTATGGTCAATCTACACCATAAAAGCTTGGTCTACCACCTCATCATAAGTCTTTAGCTTGAATAGGAATACCTGAGAATAAATATTGGGTTTTAAACCTTTTTTAAATCTCTAAACTTTCATATGTTCATTGGATACTATTTCAGGTGCATATCGGACAAACCCGACGAAGCGGTTGGCATACTCTATCACTGACTGGCCCCCTGAACAAGATCCATGAATTCCTAGGATCTATCATACACCAATGCATCAGGATAGTATTGGTCATTTAATACGGCCTTGAATTCCTTCCATATCATCTTCTCATGCTTCCCAACTGGGACTACCGAGTCCCACCACCTTCAACTGGGACCTTCTAGCAGAAATGAAGTAAATTGTACTCTGACCTCTTCAAGAGTGTCCAGAAACTCAAACATGTGTTTTATCTTCTCAAGACATTCCTATGATTCTTAAGGCTGCATGCTACCTCTAAATGAAGGGGGATTGTTCTTGAGAAATTCCTGGGATTTTTTCTTTTTAGGACCATATTCATTTTATCTAACTAGAGTAGAAGTGGGAGTAGGAGTCACTCCTTCTCCTAGAGTATGAACATCCCGAACTATAGCTTCCACCAACCTCTGATCAAGGAGTGAGGGAGAAATATCTCTGGATTCTTCCGATGGGTGCAAGGAAGCTCTCTGGGGAGGCATGATGATGTAAGAGAAAAAAGTCACAAAAAGAACATCATTAATACATCAGGTCTGAAAAAAAAATTCAACCCGAACATTAATCATTAGTAAACCAAACATGCCGAAGAAAAAAAATGACCAAAGCATCTATCCCCCAATATATTTCCATGTGCAGTCTACATCCTGCACATCCCACTGGTAGAATAAGTCAAATAAGTATCCCAACATCCCATAGTGATTCGAGATCTATCCTGAGGTTTGTTGGTAAGGAACCCAACTCACAACTAGAACTCTAAGCCCCAAAAATATTAGCTCCTATATAACCAGACTCATCCCAAATAAAATGACTCAAATAGTTAAACCTCTTATAATTCCATTTTTTCATGAACCAACTCGAGTCACCATCCAACCGATGCCCAACCCGGTCTGCGACAAGGATCGAAGGGAAGTCCCGATCCCCATGGGTTGGTACAAGTGCCCAGGTATCAAAATGAAATTTCTAGGAACAATTTACCTAAATAAATAAATACAAAACAAACAATAATATAAATTGAACCATAACTGTAATTCACAACCAAACAAGCCTTCAAAAAAACTAGAAAGTGAGTTACATATGTAAACTAAAATCCCAAATAGATACTAAAACTAAGTAGGGTGACCAAAAACCAACTCAAAAAAATCCACCTGGAAAGAGAACACCACCCTCATGACATCTCCACTACACCACGCCAAGAAGTCATCTAGAAAACTGAACCACGACTTCCAAAGACTTTAACTTTACCTGTATCGGACATAACCTAATATACTTACACCCAAAGGTGTAAGTAGGATGTGAGCTAATTCCTAATAGGATTCCACTGAGAAAATTTTCCACACATAAATATTAAATGACAAAAATAGTTGCAAGTTTAACAAAGGAGAAGAAATACATGCTTAAACAATTTTAATGAAAAACGTTTTAAGGATAACAACTTTAAAGAAAACCACTTAAATTAAAAAATACATGCACTTAATTTTAAGATAACCCAAATGTTAAACTATATGCTGATGGTGAGTGTAATGTAAACAGAGAATACCAATTATGGGAGATTCCCTATAGTTACTAGAGAACAGTGGGACCCTAGAACATCGCGTATCAGGGAAAAATAGTATAGGAACCATAAAAACATGCATTATCATGAAAGATCCACTATTAGGGAACAAAACCATAATATAGTGGTCTCCAATCATCATCCCAAAGTTTAGTTAGTTTTATAATAGTCAAAATGGCTAAGTGAAACCCGACCAATGCCACTTCCGTATCACTAGAACACTAGTCCTAGTCCCCCCACCTAGTACCCTGGCTTCCCATTTGTGCTCAACAGGTTCCAAGTTCATATCACATGTAATATTCAAATAAAAAAACCAATCAAGTCACTACCTTTACCCTATACCACCACTTGCACACTCAAATTCCCTTTTTAAATAGTAAGCACACTGTTTCCGACTCTTTCGCCGGGGCAGGTGCATCCATCTATAGAGGATGCATAGTTTTTGCCCCGCATTCCTGCTTTCCAAAGGTGGGCGACAACCATTACTTATCTAGGTACATTTTCTCCTTGATCGAAATAGGATGACGGGAATTTAGTTCTTTCTTCCATGGATTCCTCCTCAGAACTCATTACCTAGTCCAAGTCTCCCTTAAAGATCAAGTCATGGTTCATGAATCTCATTCCCAGTGCCATATCTTTGTGGATGATGGTTAATTACACTACTTCCGTTAGGACATTCCATGGGGTCTTGACATGGTAGAAACCTTTACTCGGAGTAGACGGTAACATTAGGCATATCAGGGCATATCTAGATACGTGGACATTAGGGAACCTGTATTCTTCCTCATAAGAGGGTATCTCAAGGGCATAGAACACAAGGCATCCCTCTTCAGTCATGGGGTATTATATTCTAGAGGCATTTCTCTGAGGTTTTCCTCAGCTTCCCATGTTCATCATAGGGTATGTCACATGTTTAACGCCTTGAGAAGATGGATATGCTAAAGGCGTGTCTTCCACTATTTTCCTCAGGCATCTCATGTTTAACATGAGGTACGATATGAGTTTAACATCTTTTAGAGACGGAATGAGGGTGATCAGAATGTCTCATAGAGACGAATCATAGGTGGTGTGTCCCATAGAGGGTAGATGTCACATCGTGAAAGGTGATCTGGACACCACTAAGGGCAGATCAGGAAGTTTCTACCCCAGAACGGGGAGAGCACCACAGTTTACCATTGGCTATGATTGAACCTCATGGAGGTTTCCTAAGTACCTTGTGTAGACAAAAAGGATCAAAACCAACTTAGTTCAACGAGGTGATGAATCAGGGTGTACAGAAAGCACAAAAACCCAGATACATGCTGGGGCTTACGCATGGAAAGTGGCCCATCGCAAGAGGGATACTCTTGGGTGGATGACATAATCCCACTAGGATGTGGTGGTCTAGGTGAGAATCAGGATGGATGAGGGAGAGTTGAATGGAGTGGAGGGGGAATTAGATGGGAACATCATTAAGGTGACAGTAGTGTTTGTATTGAGCCTCAAAGAGACTTCCTACATATCCCTATGGTGGGGAATCAAAGTCCGCGTAGTTTATCTAACGACGGATTATCGTTGATTGGGGACTTCAATGGATTACCGCCGAATGAGGTTGACAACAACTTACCACTGAATGGGGGAACAACAGATTACCACTGATTGAGGTCTACAGTTTAACGTCATGCAGGATGGGGATGAACTGACATGAATGTGGACCTGGGTCCTAGATAGATGGTGGGATTAATCCTTAGGTAGTCTTCTTACATACCTTGCCTTGGAAAGGATCAAATTCCATATTGTTTAGGTGGAGTTTGGTGAATTGACGTGAAGGGGGTTGGAGCAACCAATAGTTGGTGGGCTTGAACCTCAAGAAGGCTTCCTGCATACCTTGACTTGGCAAGGATCAAAGACCACATAGTTCAAATGGTGTGGGAACTGATATGAAGGGGGTCAGAACCAATGGGTGTTGGTATTGAACCTTAGGGAGGATTCCTACATACCTTTCCTTGGTAAGGATCAAAGACCACATAGTTCAGGTGGTGTGGGAACCGACGTGAAGGGGGTCAGAACTAATGTGTGTTGGACTTGAACCTTAGGGAGGCTTCCTATGTACCTTGCCTTGGAAAGGATCAAAGACCACATAGTCCAGATGTTGTGGGAAATGACGTGATGGGGGTCATAACCAATGGGTGTTGGTCTTGGATCTCATGAAGGCTTTCTACATACCATTCCTTGGCAAGGATCAAAGACCACATAGTTCAAATGGTGTGGGAACTGATGTGAAGGGGGTCATAACCAATGGGTGTTGGGCTTGAACCTTAGGTAGGGTTCCTACGTACCTCACCTTGGCAAGGATCAAAGACCAAACAGTTTAGGTATGATTGTGGGGATTACACTCTGGGCTACCCGAGGTGTTAGTGAACCAACGTGAAGGAGGTCAGAACGACCAGGTGTTGGAATTGAACCTCAAGGAGGCTTCCTATGTACCTATCCTTGGAAAGGATAAAAGACCACATAATTTAGGTATAGTTGTGGGGCTTACACTCTAGGATAACTAGGGTGTTGGTGAACCGACATGAAGAAGGTTGGAATGACCAGGCATTGGGCTTGAACCTCAAGGAGTCTTCCTACATACCTCTCCTTGGCAAGGATCAAAGACCACATAGTTTAGGTGTGGTTTGGGGCTTACACTCTAGGCCACCCGTAGGGGATGCCATGGTCGATGCTTACTACACTAAGCCCAAGTGAGTTGTGATCGGTGTGAGAAACAAGAGGCAGCAAGGACCTAACAATCACAGTGCAAAGGTGTGTCAATGAAGGGTGGTGAATGGGGCTTACGCAAGGAAGCTGCCCAGGTGCCGCTTTAGAGCAGCAATTGTGGATGGGGCTTAAGCAAGGAAGCTGCCTGGTGCCGCTATGGAGTGACAATGATGTATGAGGCTTATGGAAGGAAGCTACCCAGGTGCCACAATGGAGCGGAAATGGTGCATGGGGCTTACGCAAGGAAGATTCCTGGGTGCCGCTATGGAGCGGTAATGGTGAATGAGGCTTACACAAGGAAACTACTCATGTGTCGCTATAGAGCAGAAATGGTGGATGGGGCTTATTCAAGGAAGCTACCCATGTGGTGCTACGGAGCGACATTTGTGGATGGGGATTACACAAGGAAGCTGCCCGAGAGCCGCCATGGAGCGGCGATGGTGAATGGGGCTTACGAAAGGAAGCTGCCCGTAATGTCTTCCTCATGTCTGGTCATGAGGGAATCCCAAACTACTAGTGGGTTTAGGCCTTCAATTATGCGCTAGTACACAAGAGGGATAATGCCAAATGTGTTAGAATCAGTCCGAACAGAGGGATATGAAAAGTGTGAATCAAATGCTCGACATTCGGAATGCAATGAGGGTGGCGTGGTGATGGAGGATAACTATTGACCTTGTTCAAAACATATTATCCACATCACGTTAGCCTAGAATGGGGACAAAAAATTAAGGGTTGACTGCTTACTATGTTCAAAACACATGACCTGACTCAAAGTGTGGTCCAAAGTCTTACTGGGTGTTGGACCAGGATGGTAGGTGAGCTGATGTGGCATGGGACCAGGCTATTAGGGGGTCCCTTCCGACATGGAAGAGGATGATGATCTGAATGAAGGATAGGCAAAGCGTGAGGTAGAGTGATGGAATGTTTGAACAGATTCCAATGCTCTTGAAATTATGCCAATGTAATCATGGCATGAGGCATCTTATGATTGGATCATAAGGAATCTCTTGTTTGGAGCAAGAGGCAACCTATGTTTGGAACATAGGGCGTACTACAGTTTATAGTCATGTAGAGAGGACTATTGTCATATCATTCTTGGAGTATAAGTCATACCTTATTTGGATCAAGAGGCATACTATGTTTGTAAGATATGATGCACTATAGTTTATAGTCAAGTATATAGGACTATTGGAATCTCATGCTTGGAGAATAAGGCATCTCTTTCTTAGAGCAAGAGGCATCCTATGTTTGTAACATAGGGAGAACTACAGTTTATAGTCATGTAGATAGGACTGTTGGAATATCTGGCTTGGAGCATAAGGCATCTCTTTTTTAGAGCAAGAGGCATCCTATGATTGGAACATAGGGCGTACTATAATTTATAGTCTTTTAGATATGACTATTGGCATCTTATTCTTGGTGCACAAGGTATCTCATATATTGAGTAAGTGGCATCCTATGTTTGTTATATAGGGATTAATACAGTTTAAAGTCATATAGATATGACTATTAGGTGTAAGGCGCCTAGAAATGGATAGTGTTGGGACTTACGCAAGGGAATCCCTTTCTGATTCAACCTGGAATATGAGCCAAGTGATGGGGTTTGGATGAGTTACTTGAGGAATGGTTCGACTCAAGGTACTTGGGAAATTGATGATGAGAATCTCAACTCACGACATGGGAAATGAACTAAGAGGTATATTTTGACTCAAGGTGTTTCATGGTGTGAGGAAAAGTATCTCAAATCATGGTATTCCAAAGGTGGAATATGGGTGCGCAATGGAAAATCCTGACATCCCGGCCCGAAATGTTCATGGTGCGACTCTCCATTTTTCATAGGGGTTAGTGACGGTAACGAAGGGACTGGCCAAAAGGGCCGTGACCATAGCCCAACACAAACCACGATTGGGTGTGTGGGGGTGCAGCCCCCATGGTATAGACCAGTGGTCAAAAAGGTAGGAGCCTCGCAAAGGATAGGTCTTCGCGAAGTAGCTTCGTGGAGCAAAGGGGATCATGGAAAATAGGGTCTCATGGAGCATGGACTCACGGAGCATGGAATCACAGAGCACAGACTCATGGAGCATGGACTCACGGATCAGAATCGTGAAGGAAGATCCCCATGGATCATGGACTCATGGAGTAACAACGCAAAGGAATCTGTTCACAGAGCATGGACTCCTGAAGCAACAACATGAAGGAAGCTGTTCGCAGAGCCGCTTCGTGAAGGAATGCAGAGCTCAGCTAACTGGGAGATCGGCCACCGAGGGGGTGGAGTGACCCTCCGCATGTGTGTGTGTGGGGGGGGGGGGCTGATTTGGGTATTTATAGGGGAGAGGCACCACAAATCAGATCCCGCTCAGTGTGAAGATAGAGCTCGCTCCACGACGGATCGTGAACGTCAAAGGGGTTCACGGAGCATCCCATCTCCTTGCTCCGCGGCGGATCGCAAACGTAAAAGGTGTTCACAGAACATCCCACCTCCTTCCTCTATAGTGGGTTTGTGAACGTCAAAGGGGTTCATGGAGAATTCCGCCTCCTTGATCTGTGGCAGCGCTCTGCAATCGCGGAGGGAGCTTCGTGAATAGGCTTCACGAACCCGTTTTCCAGCCCAACTTCAAATGTCCATAATTCCTAATCTGTAACTCCATTCGGGCTCTACGACATATCAAATAGAAGATTACAAAACGAGATACACTCTTGGATCATTTATGGAAGAATTTGAAAAATTTTGGGGATGCATTTTCTGGTGTCAACACAAACCAATAACCTTTACACAATTCAATTAAAATTATTTTTCATCCTTAATAATTATTTAACAAAAAATTTAAGATTTTCATAAACAAATTTCTAAAGATCATAACACAAATTTACATAGAAAACCTTCCAAACCCTCTTTCATGACCAAAAGTATACAATTCCATATAAAGAACACAATCTGAACCACTGACACCAATTAATAAACTAACTACACAATTTATAAAACACAAATAAACAACTCAATATGGATTTTCGCAAAAATATCCACACATATCACAAAAAAATTATACTAGAAATTCAAAGGTACATTAAATATCAAAAAAACTAACTCCACATAATGTAAAAAAATTAATAAATTTACTAAATTAATAAACCTAATTCATCAAATAATAATTATATGTAGAATCACCTATCTAAATTTAGACAAACTTCAAAAATTTTGGTGTGAAACTTCCGCTGCACATTAATCACACAAAAATGACACAATTAGAAACTAAAAAAAACATCAAACCAATTATAAAAAAATTTAACAAAATTAAATTAAAAACCTTAACTATAAATCTACCAATTGGATGAATGAACAATCAATGTATATTAAATCCTATGACAAGGGGTTCAAGAAGCTGTCTGAGTGAGATGGAGGGTGTCGAAAGGGGTGTCATGCTGATTGGATCCTCACTATAAGGAGGTGTGGACAAGATATCCATGAATGGGGGAGTTGTACGATGGGGGTTCAACATGAGGGTTGTGTGGTGCGAGTGATGAGAGGGAAGCTGGGCCGCTTCTCCGGTTTACCGGAGGAGGAGGGGAGGGGCACCGGTTAGGAGAGGCCAAGGGAGGGAGGTGAGTTAGCATGACTTAGGGTATAGGGGTGGTGTGCATTATGGGAGCGAGGTGATGAAGAGGAACGTTGAAAAAATAAGGAAAATAGAAGTAGAAAAGAAAATAGTAATAAAAATAAAAAAAACTAAAAAAAGGCTTAAACTAACTTAAAGTTATAATAATAATTATAAATTATAATAAAAATAACAACGTTAAAATTTTTATAATAATGTCAATAAATTAATAAAAATAATATCTTAATTAAAATATTAACAAATAATAATAATAATATTATTATTATTATTATTATTATTAAAATAGTTCTAAAAATAATTTGATTTTTCTTTTGGGTTGGATTTATTATTCATTCGGTTAATTAATTAACTAACTAAACAGTGTTTAGGCCACACAATGGTCTATCAAAGCCACATATCTTTTTCTATGCCCTGCCTACGCACTGTACATTTCCCATCCAAAACACTCGCCTATCAACAAAAGCACACAAACTCAATTTGGGCACAACCCACACCTCAATAAAACAACTTAAAGCTAGATAAAATTATAAATTAGAAATAAAAATAAAAATATTACTAAAGTTTGAATTCCAAGTGTGACACTCTATCTAGGAGTACCCTTTTAATACTAGTCACACTTTTTTTTGAATCACTAAACCATCCACATTCATGTTGTTGCAAAATACCCATTTAGTCTCGATGACATTCTTATCTTTTGGAATCAAAACAATATCCCATGTATGATTCTTCATATTTTGGTCAATCTCTTCATTAATATCCTAAACCCAATTCTCATATCTAGATGCTTCATCAAAACTTTTATGCAATACCTATGTTAAGTATGATGCTTGGTATGGATTCTTCATCCACCTTGTCTCCACTAATGCTGTTTGATCACCAATTATGTTATGTCTATCAATTTTGGATTTTATCTTATGTCTTTGTATAGATATTGAATTGTGATCATCCTCTTTATTATCTAAATATTCTTCTAAATCATCCTATAGAACCGGAATATTATCTGATCTTCTTATCTCTTTATCACTATCCTCCTGAGGATGATCATGTATTTACTAAAGATTTTGTTCATTTTCTATTATAGTTACATCATTGATTTCAACAAACATTATCATCCACTTATTGAATCATTTATGTAATTTTATTTTCTCTGAGTATCCAAGAAATATCCCTTCATTTCCATGGGATTAAAACTTCCTATGTTTAACCTTATTGAAAATGAAACACTTACTTTCAAAGACTCGAAAGTACTTTAATGATGTCTTCTTTCCATACCATATCTCATATGGAGTCTTTTCTTATTTTTGACATAATAATTCTCTATTTTATGTGTATACTGATGTCATTGCTAATTATTTCAAAAAATCATTTGGAAGATCTTTCTCAATGAGAATTGTTCTAGTCATGTTGTTGATAATTTGATTTATTCTCTCAACTACTCCATTTTTCTCCGGAGTTATTACTAATGAAACATTTTTCCTTATCTAATGTTTCTCAAGAAAATCCTTTACTTAGATATTTGTGAACTATGTTTCATTATCTGATTGGATATTTAAGATTGTTTGACCCAACATCTTATCAACTTCCTTTAACTAAGTTTTTATGCAACTGAACACCTCAGATTTGTGAGTGATGAATGAAACCCATTCCATTCTACTAAAATAATCAATGAAGAGAACATAATATCTCTTCTCATAAATAGATCTTGGGAAATTTGTCAAAATACATTAATATACACTAACTCAAGCAATTTTTTTTGACCTTTTCTCTTTCACCTTATATGTCTTTTGAATGATCTTCCCTTATTGACAAGAATCACACACATGAGTACGATCACATGATAATCTAGGGAGGTCTCAAGCAACATCATATTTCACCAGATCTTACAAGGATATTTGGATCAAATAGATAAGACTTTTATGAAATAACTTATTTTCCTCTTCCTTATAGAGAAAGAACATATCTTATTCTCCACTCACAATGTAGTGATTACCTTCGTACAATTTCCCTAACTAAATCACCATCTTTTTCCTTGATGACACATAATTTATTTGAAAATATTATGGAATGTACTGAGTTACACAGTTGACTTACACTTAATAGGTTGTGATGAGACCTTTAACAAACATGAAATTTTCACATCTAATGTATTTTACCCCAAACATAGATTTTCCAGAGCCAATAATTCTCAGGCCTTCATCGTTACCCAATCTTACAATACCTTTCTTATCGTATTTGATTCCCATCACCAGTTCCTTATTTCTTATAACATGAGAGGTTCATACACTGTCAATGATCCATATTCCAATGTGATTTGTTGATTTTAAAAAAATCCCTATAACCCCTTCTTATTCATATCTATTCTTTTTTATCCATGTTTTTGACTTTATACCCATTACAGATTGATTATCTTGACCTTCCTTAGAGTATGATGGACCAGAATCATCTTCTAGAGATGCTAATAAATTTTTCATTTTCATCTCATTAGATGATACATTTAGCTTCTACTTATGACCATATTTAGTATTCTTTGGCACATTCATTTTCATTGTAGATGAGAAATATCTTTCCATGTGTCTGAATCCTCCACACCCGAAATATTTACCACTAAATGATGTCCTAGAATATTGAGTTCTATATGGATTCCTCCTTTTGTATTGTTCCCTTCAATACCTCTTGGATATGGAAAATAAATTTTGTGAGTGCCTCATCTTTCCACAAAAATAACATCTAACGCGGGGTGCATTCCTGTGTGTCACTACTACACCACTGATTATCCATTGAGTTCTCAGAATCTTCTGATTCTGATTTGTACCCAAATCAATCTTCAATACCGAAGTGGGTACTTTTGGTATGAATTGAACTATTAATGATTTCTATTTTCAATCAATCCTTATACTATCCTTATCATTTGGATTTGATTGTTTCTTCTGTTATGATGGACCAATACACTCCATTTTCAGCTTTTATATTTATGATATAATCTTTTTTCTCAATGTATTACTAGGATTTAATAATTTTTCTTGATCCTTAAAAATTTATCACAGACCGACAACTTCCCCTTAAATTTATTTGATTCAGTTGATTTGATCTTTTCTAGTTTCAGTCAAACTATCGATTTCTCTTTTCTGTTATTCAATTTTGAGCTTGTACTCAACAACCTTTTTTATGCTCTCTGGAATTGAAGACTTTAGTTTTTGAATTTTTTTATTTAGATTAGACTTATCTTCTTCATTCTATTATATATAAAGTTTGGCATCATGAACCTCTTTGTTTGCTTTCTTCATTTTGGATCTCCAAATATCTATTTCCTTAAGAGCGACTTATAATTCGATCTGAAGGTCAAATATTCCTTTAATTTCAAATTTTTCATTGTCTCTTTCTTATATTACTATAGAATTTTGGACAACTAACACCATAACATCTGCTTCATAATCCTTAAAGTCCTCCAATTATTCTTTTACAAATTATTCTGAACTAAAATCTTCTCTTGAAAGCAGATTATTCTTTTTGAAGAAATTTATCTTAAAAATTATCTTTCATTTAACATAGGCTGAATACTTATTCATGATAATTTCAACTTCATCCTCTTCATATTCATTAAAATTCTTGGGAAACCTTACTGCAAGATGTCCAACCTTTCCACATCTGAATAATGTATGTAGGAG
The DNA here is from genome assembly GCA_963277665.1 of Viscum album. Classification (NCBI taxonomy): domain Eukaryota; kingdom Viridiplantae; phylum Streptophyta; class Magnoliopsida; order Santalales; family Viscaceae; genus Viscum; species Viscum album. The sequence continues at coordinate 1,184,292,856 of OY728135.1, forward strand.
TTTACCTTTGAACTTTCTTTTTCCCCAATAAATATTTTAGTAAAAAAATGACATTACCTCATTCATCTCTTCATCTTCCTATCCATTTTCAATGATGAGGTTCTTCATGGACTTTAATTCCACTTCTATGGACTACCCTTTTTCCCCAAAATCATTATCATCATTTATAATTTCATATTCTATAAGAGTACTATTCAAGTTATCCAGTGTCAACTCCTTTGGATCTTTATCTTTCAAAAAATAATGTTTTAGATTGAACCTAGGTGGATGTTTTCTCAAGATAAACTTAAAAATATTATTATATTCAACGATTTCTCCAAGTCCATGCATGTTTTACAAAAAAACCATTTACCCAGTCAAAGAAGGTATCAAAAGATTCATTAGGATGCATTCTGAGATCATCATACTTGTTTCATAGAACCTGCAACTTTGATTCTTTGACTTTTGGGTTACCATCATAAATATTCAGAAGATTTTCCCACAGATAATGTGATGATATACATGACATCACCTTTTTATATATTTCATTGGATAGAAATCCCCCTAATTCATTGATCCCTTTAGTGACAACACCCAATTTCCATTATTCAGCTTGTGATAAAACAACCCTATCAATATTGGATAATATTTCATGAATAGATACTACAAATACATCCATTAATAATGATTAGAGGTAGTTATTCATCTAATTATTCAATAATTGAAAATCATTTCCATTGAATATCATAATCTATTTGTGATTGACAACCTCTATTTATTCCACTAAGAGAGAACCACCGACTTTCAACATTTAGCTCTAATACCAATTGTTAGACAAACTAGGTCAAATACACTAAGAGGGGGGGGGGGTGAATCAGGGTATGAAATATTAAAACTGATTACCCTTTGGATCTTGTTTCATCATTAAACAAAACACACTTCCCTCCTTATCTAGTAGTAATGTATGAACATAAATGAAATCATGCATGGGACATAACGATTTTACTAGGTTCACCCTCACTGGGATATATCCAAGGAGAATACAATGATAATGTGATAATGTATCAAATCCACTAAGGCTAACTACCAAAATAAAACATTCAGGATAGATCACTTATATGCCTAGGCTCACTTTTATTTACAAGCTTTAGGTTTAACTCACTACTTTCCCAATGGTCACACCATGAGTTTCTTTCTTTGTCTCTCTACTAGTGCAAAAGATCACCCCCTCCTCTTCCTTTTCTCACTGCTCTAGAAAGGATCAACACAAAATTTATGGACATATAGGTCCCTTTATTTACATAAATGAATACATTCTCAATTGTAGGTGGATGATCTGTTGTAGTACCACTTTTCTACGTACTGTTAGTCTGCAGAAATTGCTTTTGTGAACTACTTTTGTCCCTCTATAGACTTCCTTGAATCCTCCATGAACTAAGATAAATCATCCATGAATTGAATTACACAGCATGACACAAGTGCTTTGTGAAACACCTCTTATTCTATGGACGCCTCTTTTTTCCATGGACCAACCCTATTTCGCAGCCCCCTTTTTCTTCCATGGACCGCCCCTCTTCTGTGAACCATTTTTCTTTGAGGAATAAAGATCCCCACAAAACCCCTTTCTGAAAACTGACCTCACGGACAACCCTTCATATAATTGCTTCCCATAAAACTATCTCTTTCACGAAATCCTTCCTCATGAACACTTTCAGACATCACCGAATTATTCCAAGAGCGATTATATTCTCAAATGAAATTCACTCTACTTAATGATCTGATTAGCGATCCTTATATAGGAAAATAGATCCTCAATGATTGCTAATTTAAATTAACTAAAACCTTGATGTAGTACACCCTTCCCCGTGAACTATGCTATGTAGTCTATATATCACGTTAATCCTCTACAATGGCCGATGTCATCCGTGAATGAGAACCCTTTGTGGCACCTCAAATCATTACCTCTCAACTGAAAATGAAAAGCCTTTTATGAACTGTAAGCCTCCCATGGACAATTTTCACTATGAGGTTCACATAACACACTACACGGTCCACATAGTGCTGCTATGAAGAAATCCTTCCTTTTCTAATTTTCCATCATCTTTCCACACACCTCCTTTGCGGTCTGCAAACTATGCTTCAAGATCCATGAATTGTGTACTTCTTTACGGAAAAACCTCATTTTTCGAAATAAAACCCTAATTTTTTTGGGCCAAAAATCTGGAAAACACTAGAAAAATGAACCACCTTAAACTTATGCTCCAACAACACTAACCATACTGATCCATGGTCATTTGGATTTTTTTAACAAATTCAATCACCCCAAAAATACTACAATGATGACTTGATGGATTTTCCCCAACAATTGAATTCCATGAATTAAGGATGATTCATTATATAAAATATGAAATGGTAGTATATACACTATATAAAATAAATTAGGTGCATAACATTAAAATATGACTCAATGAAGGAAAATTGAGATGAATTCTCTTACCTTGAGTCCAAACATTCCATGTATATCCTTTAAATAATTTATAAAAAATATATCAATTATTTGAATTATTAAGAAAGTTTTAAAATTTTAATACCATATAATTAAAAATTTATTTACTTATTTTAATTAAATATATAAATACTTAATATGTTATGTTTACTTGGTATGTTTTCATGATGTTTGGTTCATTGTTTCAAAATGGATTTGGTGTGTTTACTATGGTTAATAAGTTAATTGTTCCATCATATATAGAATAATAATCATTCTATAAATATAATTTTATAAATAATTTATACATTTCATTCATGAAATGTCATTATGAAAAATGAACTTTGTTACAATCATAGAGATGGTTGACTATACGTACACATGAGTAACATTTCCATTTTTCAAAGATCATTAAGGACGTAAGGTATGTTTTAATTTAACTTTATAGAATGATAATAATATAAAAATACCATATTACTTCTATAAGTATACTTATATATATATATAACGACCCAACCATAAAACATTACATAATCTTGAATTAAATTAATAATTCACATTGAGGATCTTTTCAGGTTTAGAGTTTTAGATAATTAGGCCATAACAATTACATTACATCTCAAAAAATTACAAAGTAGACACTTTTACTCAGTTTCCATTTTTTTATAAAATAAAAACTCTTGAAAAAAATATTCATGTCAAGTTTCATGTTTTAGACAACATGAATTTTCCTTGATCCCATCCTTGACCATATTAATATTTATGTCCTATGAAAAACATTTCAAAACTTGGGATGAGCAAAAAAATCTAAGTGAGTGTTATAAAATAAGGAAAGGAAACAATAACCCATAAATAAATACAAATCATTGAAACCATACTTTTCAATCATAACATACCTCACGAAATCATAAGATTTATGAATAACAAATAGAAATCATAAATCATAAAGGTAACTTGGGGCATAAAAAATATACTTACATTGTAGTTATCATAGCTATATAGGGAGTTACATTAGAATACCCATCACAGTATATTCCCTAAATCTCTTAGGAGAAACATTAATTTTTACCTCTGTCATGTTACCTAATGCATTGGAGAGCTATCTCAGGCTCACCCGACATAAGTTTATCACAAAACCACTCGTATACCTAAAAAATGCCCAATAACCATAAAATAATCATAACACATAACCCAAGAATAAAAGAAAGATAAAATTTCCACATTCGAATCACAATATATCAATTCAAGATATTGAAATAAACAATTCTTTATCAAACCATTTTCAAAACCATTTAAAACATTTAATAAAAAGATTTTTGAATCAAAGTGTCCCATAACAATTTGAATATTTTGAAATAATTAGCATTTTAAAACATAAATTTCCATATAAATAAATCCTAAAAACCATTTCTAAAACATGGCCATTAATGAGAATTTTTTATAAGAATAAATCTTTAAAATGATATTTTAGTTAAAGAGTTTGTAACAAATTGGGGGACACTTGAATACAAATAATTGAGGAATAACATTTAATTAGAACTTTATAATTTCATGAGAATAAATGTATTCATGATATAATATACCAAAGGACAATATATACATCATATAAGAGTGAATTGATGCATAACAAAAATGAAGTCTGAATAGAATTTAAATTGAGATGAAATCCCTTATAAAACGGTATCCTTAGATTAAGGATAAATCAATTACAAAATAATGTGTGGAAAATATAAATTGTCACGAACCAGGTCAGGTCATCATCTGACTCAGCGCCCAACCCAGTCTGCGACATGGCCCAAAGGGCATTCCGGATCCCCACAGGCTGGTACAAGTGCCTGGGTGTCAAAACATTACACATGGGAACAATTTACCCAAAATAGTAAACACATAACCACTCACAAGTTAAATAAAATAAAACTATGAACTGACAAACAAACAAAACCTTAAACCAAAAACAAATTTAAAGGCTTAAAACGTGAACCAACATCCAAAAATAAATGACCAAAAAAGAAACTGAAACTCTAAGTCGAACCTCCAAGCAACAAGAGAGGTGCAACATCCACACGCCGCAAACACCAACCTACACGAGAAGATAATCAACGACCAAAACCACCATCAATGAGCATGACGCCTCAACCTGGAATACACATAGAACAAGGTCTACATACACCCAAAGGTGTATGTAGGGTGTGATCCAAGAGCCCCATAGGATACCACCAAATAAAAAGGTTCTATACCACAACATCAGAAAGATAATTTAACATGCATATTTAAAATCATACTTTTAAAACACTTTTAAGGAAAAAATTTAAAAACTAAAAGTGAAAAGAAAAGAGTACTGAAAGAAAAACCATTTCCCAATACTACTTTAAAATCAGAAGAGAAAATTTATAAAGAACAAGCACACTAAATTGGTCCTTTGTAAGCCGACGGAAGGCACCACATCATGAATAATAGAGTACTGCGGGTAAATAACCTAAGGTTTATCTAGCTTGAGTGGGACCCTATAACCTCGCGTCTTAGTGAAATGTGTCTGAGAAACCCCGACCCTCAGAAAAAGTGGCTTAAAAGACCACAACCCTCAGAAAATGTGTCTTGGAAGACCACGAACCTCAGTAATTCACTTGTTTAGTTAGTGTTGCAATCATCAATCTAGCTAAGTGAAACATGGATGATACCACTCCAGATCACTAGCTCACTGGTTCTAGTCCTCTCACATAGATACCTTGGGTTTTCCCTTGTGCTCAATCAAGTTTCACATTCATATAGCATATTACTTTCTCATATCATAGACCAAACAAGACATTACACACAAAAGTCACATTTTCATACCCAAACAACATTTCAAAAAATCACACACACTAAAATGCCTTTCCAAAGTATATTTGTCATTACCTAATCATTTCAAAAATCCCCATTTGGAAACACTCAAAGAACAAAAACAATTCACACAACATAGAAAGCATTATTTAAATAACACAACAAGGGCCAACACAATAAACACACTCAATTACAAATAGGAGATTCCTTTCAAACCACTTTCTTAATAAATTGTCCTGAAAACTAGTTTCGCACCAAATACACAGTTAACTGAACCATTTTCACCCCTTATAAAACACCACCAAGTGATGAAAAGTGAGTTTACACCAAAACGTCTCATTTTATATAAACATGCTACTTTAAATACAAATGCATATTCAAATTTTCCCAAATACTACTTTCATGCCCTCTCAATAAATCAATAAATCATTTAAACTATTTTTTAAATCATTTCAACATAAACTAAGAAAACTTCACACCAAAAACCACTTTATCCCATATAGAGACGTCAATTTAAAACCAAATACTCAGGGTAACAATATCAAAACATGTTTTCCCTTCTTCAAATAGTTTGCAATTAAATTTCAAGTGTTCACAACAAGAAAACACACCAAAAATGACTCATTTTACTTTGAAAACCCCCATTTAAATATTCATGCATCTCAAAGAACTTGAAAACACATTTCTCACCAACCAAACAACCTCAAAAACCTTCCCAACCATGTTTCGCATATCAACCACCACTTAAATAAACAATTTCTCAATTAATAAAACATCACACATGCATACCACAAGGCCTCACTTTAAAACATACAAATTTTAGATTCCAGAATCATTTTCAAATCAATTTCACATCCCAACCCTTATAAAACCCAATTCACACCCCTATAACATACTCAAGGTTCTTAATAAAAATCAACACTTCAAAAAAGTGTATCTTCATTAAAAAAACTCAATTTAATCACACCTGCACCTCAAGAGTTCTTGAAAACACAATTTTCACTCCTTAAACAATTAACTAAAACACGTCTAAAGATTTCAACAACACAAAATGCATGAAATACATTGGAATTTACTTAAAAACAATTCAAATTCATCAAATATGAATATCAAAGAACAATTAAAATAAAATTCGCATCACAAAATTTATCTTTAGAACACATTATAATTTAATTAAGCTGCAATTAAAATCATCTAAATATGATATGGCATTGAACCACCTACCTCAATCTAAGAAGATTCCACAAAATAGTGCAAAATCGCAATCACACCTCAAGCAACCTAGTGTGAACCCAAAACACGAATTCGAACAAAAATCCTCAAGTTAGAACCATAGAAATAGACCTCACACCCACTGAAAAACCAAAACCCCCAAAATCATGAACCCAAAACCCTAGATGAAGAAGAAAAGGGCTTACCAAGAGAGGACATGTGTGTGGAGGGGAGTGGGGTGTTGGATGGGGGTGTTGCAGTCGCTGAAGGGGGTCAGTTGAGGGGAGCATGGGGAGGCTCATGGGTCAGCACATGAGCAGGGGGAGGGTGCACGCTGGACAGATCCATGGCCAGCAGGGGAGCCGCGCTGGGAGGCCACACCGGAAGGGCTACCGATAGGGGTCGACGCCGGTGAAGGGAGGAGGTCGGCATGAGGTTTTCTGGAGGAGAAACTGGAGGGGGGCAGCAGGTCACATCGCCGGAGGAGGGAGGCAGTGATGAGAGGCAGGGATGTCGGGGTGCGGCATGACGGGGCTAACTGGGAGGTCGCTAGATGAGATATCCAAGGGGGACTGTATGGCAGAGCTTCTAGAGGGGGGGGGGGGGGCTACAGCGCACGAGGAGAGGGGGGGGGGGGGGCGCTGCACCTCAAACCTATTTCACCCCTTTTTTTTCTTTTAAAAAATTAAATTAAATTAAATTAAATTAATTTAATAACTTGTTAATAATTATAAAAAAAAGTTATATAATGTTAATTATTATAATAACACACATGATACTAATACTAATAAAAAAATACTAACAATAACAATAAAATCATGACGATAAAAAAAATAAAAACAATAGAAGTATTTATTTCATTTTATTAATTATAAAATTTTTAACAATAATTATTTTAAATGACAAAACCATTAAGGTTTGTTTTAAATAATAAAAAAATTCTTTATTTTAATTGTCTGATTTCAACGATCGCACAGTTTTCTAGGTGATGCCGCACGACATCAAAATGCGTTTTGCTTGTGAACTCTAGTACGTCAACCCAAAACGTGCATTTTTTTACAAAACTCAAAATCAAGTCCAGGATTCAACCTGAACCCCCGCAAAAACATTTTAAAGCCCATAAAATAATAAAATAAAATGGTCAGGTGGGACTGGGTGTGAAAATTCTCTCCACCATGAAGCTTTTCGTCCCCGGAAATCCACAACTAAGGTTGAACCCCAAAGTTGAAAATGACACCCCTTTAAGGTTCAAATAGGATCCCTACGAAAAACAAGTTGAAAGAGAAAAACACCATGCTCAAATAAAGTGACTTATATGAAAACCTCAAGAAACCTATAAGAAGACATTCTGATATGTGTTGCCCACCCCAAAGGGCTAGAACACCTCTAGTTGACTGGTCAAGGTAAGTAACTCTCGCACACACCGAAACCAAATTCAAAAACCAAACACCTCAAGCACCATTATACGAAAACCACACCCTTAGAAACCTACTACTAGAAACCTACCAAGGCCCTAGACAAGTACCAAATACCCAATATACGGGGCCTAAGCGGACCCCCAACATTATGAAGAAATATGACACCGATTCATTCTAGAGACATTTAAGAGAGACCCTTAGTGGGTCTCCCCACGATTAGAATTGAAGAAAGATACAGAAACATCGAAAATTTCCCAACGGTGAGAAAACACCCCACCACAAAATTTCCCAATGGGGAGGGCGGGGCCCATCCACCGAAGCGCCAAGACCATGACCCAAGACATACTAACATCTCCACATCCCAGAATGAGCACTATTCAAATTTGAGACCAATTTACTCAAAAGACCCCATAAGGACCATTCAAAGAGATTACATCCAGTGGGACGCAACCCCCATGACTTTAAGGTGAAAAGATGATCATGCCTTCCCATAGCCATCGAAAACCTCATGCACCCAAACAGGTCATTGGAAATGGAACAACCACATAAAATGATTTGAACTGCCTTCATCTTCAATACAGATGATAGAAATAAGGTTGGGGGGCCCACACACTCCCGGGGTTCCTGACCTTGTGCCAGCTTTACTCCGAGGCCTATGGATGGAGCCATGATGTTTGAATCATCTCCCACCTCGCGGTTAGGCATAGAAGACTTCCGAATGGAGCTTCTCCTTTTGGCATCACACACAACCACAGTACAACCGAAACAACACCAGAAAACACAACACACCACAACATATAGCTAATATCTCATGGAACATACACTAAAATAAGTGTTTTTGAAGATTCACATGAATAACCTCTTCACTTTAACCAAGAAACTTAAGAAAAAAAGGTGCACAACAAACACTCACCTTTGAACAGAAAAATTAGAACTTCCTAAGAGGACAAACTCCTATGAAAATAGGTATTCCTGAAGGATTCTACAAAATCTGCCTTTTCTCTTCAAGGAGAACTCACACTACAAGATGTCACCAAACATGACCCTTGCGACCGATGAAATCACTACAATCCTTTAAAGTCATCGGTCAATGCCAATAACCCCGAACATCTTTCACCCTTCCCTATTTGAATTCCTTTAACCATTTCCTGGGGGGACCTTTAAACACATCGGTTTCAAACTTCATACCTAATGACTCGAACAACTCAAGGAGACCAAAGCTCCCTTCAACTCCTCTCGCGCCTTCCATCCCGCTGCGAGAGGATCTGCTTAACCGAAAAGGAAAATGGAAAAACTTAACACCATCGCTCAAAAGGGAGAGTCCTTGCTTTAATCAACTAGTGGGTCTTCCAGTGAAACACACGGCCAATTGTCACCTATCTAATGGTCAATGTTTTGATTCTCTACTAATGTGTATACTTGGGTCGAATCCTCAGTGATGATACTTTTTAATAGTTGTTTTTTTAGTTGATTGTATTCTGATTGAGGGGTTTGTTTGCAGAGCTTAATTGAAATAATTTATGGATGATGTTTGATTTAAAAAATTGATAAATATTGGGGTGAGTTCATTATTGGGGATTTAATCTTATGATATCCTTGAGCTTTGATTTATATTGCATTAAATTAATAATCACTTCACAAGATGATTTTGATCGGAATTCCCAAGTGTTAAAACTTTAATCCAAGTTGTAACTTAACTTAGGGTTCTAATCATTACCATTAATTGTTTATTGTATTGCATTTGTAGTTCCAATAATCCATGGAATCCATATATTAAAGAAAACATGTCATTAATCCATGACATATAAAATTCAACATACATAATATTAACTCAAATAATACTCAGCGAGAAAAGGCTCTCAATCACTTAATATCCCCAAATTATAACTCACCCCAATGGTAGATTTAATCATCCATTTAAATTATTATTAATATGGTTATAATTGATGATGATAAGTTAATAAGATAAGAAAAATAAAGGTCTAATAAAATATTTGTGTGTTGGACACACACACACACACAAAGGGTGATTAGAATTAAAAACAAACTTTAGATTGAAATAGAAAGAAAAATAAGGGAAGGGGATTAAACAATATTTAAACCATTTTACGAATATTAATATGAAACTATATAAGGTGGATGATAATAAGAGATATTGAAGAAGAAACTTGCATTAAAATAGAATTACAAAGAAAGATAACTACAATATTACAAAAATTAAGAACACAAAAGTAAATGAAAACAAAGAGAAGAGGAAAGGTCACTAAAGTTAAAACTTGAGTAGGGAAGGTCCTACCAAGACCTTGTAAATTATTTGTTTGTTCCAATATGTGATTCTATCTTCTGAAATGACTATTATTTGCAAGAAGAGGAGGGGTATGTATTTGCAGCCCAATGTTGTGGGCTGTTTCCCTTCCAAAACTGCCCCTCCACTGGAATCACCAATTTGATATATTAGACAGATGAATATCAAGATATTATATTTTTAAAAGTTGTATATAAATATCTCCTCTGTCTACTCTGAAACTTTGGTGGCCATTTGACTTACGGAACCATATTTATGGCCGATTGATTAAACAAAGTTAATCTATCCACTTCAATCCAAACTTTTTGAAGTCCAAATTGTGAATGAGTTTTTGAATAGGAATATACCTTAAAATCCGAATTATTTCTTAAAAAAAGTCTTCATTATATATTTCCTATTTCACACTATAAAATATCATCTTGATGTTATGATTACATCATGAGATATGTCATGAATAGTGTACATATTTTAATTCATGGACAGAATGGTTGGCTAGATTTCAAAACATTAGTTAGGCCCCTTGTTTTTAGATTTGGACCCTGATATTTTTATCCATTACTCCTTGAATTGGTATCCAAACTTTTGAGGAGAATTAATGAATTTTAACTTCTGGATTAAGCCCAATAATTCAATCTTCATGGATGGTCCAGTTTCCTCACAGATTCTGTGTGCCTTCTTGTGTGGTCTATATGAGCCTTAAAATGGAAGAATTGGCCCATTATCTCTTTTAATGAAATGTTTTATATTGAATTAGTAATCCTAAAAAACAATAACCATTGAATTTGGATTAGTAGGATGATAGTTATAAATAAAATATTAAAATGACTCAATTGGACTACTTCTAAAAATGCTCAAAAATTATACTTATTATTAAGACATTAATATTTCACAAAAATTATGCACATTTTGTCTAAAATAAGTAAAGGGAGTATATAATAAGTCATGAAAATATTAATAACATCAAATCCCCAAACATAGTCTTGTGCATGTCCTCATGTTCAACAAATATAAAAACATGACAAAATCATTTTCACTCACCAACAAATATTAAAATTTTGTTTTCCCCAATAAGGGGAGGTTTAGAAAATTTCACTCATCCATATTGAATTCCACCACAATTTGTTACAGAAAAAATGTTCCAAAAACAATTCATTTTTCCTTTCTCAAATTTATAAATGGTAATCGGTGGCACACAAAACTTACTCCTCTCAAGATGATAAAATTAATTTATGGAGCTTCACTCATTAACCAAACAAAACTGAAAATCAAAGAGTTTGAAATATCTCTCAGCTTCATTCCCTATCCTAAAGTGCTCAAAAATAAAGAGTTCTTTTTAGGGGTTTTCCTATGGCTATGGGATTTTAGGAAGATGATGTCCAAGAGGGAGAAGAAGAGGGGTAAAACACCAACATGGAAAAAGAAATGCACATTTTTTTTTGAAATGAGACATGAAAGGAAATAAAAACACATATTTATGAGGGAATTAAAATGTGAAATAAGACACAAAAGTGGAAGGAAATATGAAGAGAATGAGAAGATGGAATATTTACAAAACACAAACCTTCTCCCAATGACATAATAATATAATGAAAGTGTTCTTGTTTTTCTTTTTTTCTAAAGTTGACCTTGAAATAGATATCACACTCATATCCTAACCCATTATTGATCTCCTCAAGACACTAATTGAAATAGTTATAAGAAGATCAAAGACTGAGAAATTGTGATTTTTGACCTACCCAAGACACAACCCAATTTATTTTTTCATGATTTTTTTTTCATTTTTCTTCTTGAAAACTTGTCAAGAAAATTTGAACAATATGTCATAAGAATATATACATTCCCAAGAACCACTGAAAGACAACCTCTCCCCCCACACTAAAATGGATTCTTACCCTCAAGCATATGATAGTATGGTGAAATCAACCAAGGGTACCGAAAACGAAATCGATCCCCCCCACACTTAAATTTCAAAATGAATATGCAATGAAAATTGATGTTGATATTGGGTGGGAAAGGGTATTGGGCTTGTAATGTGGCTATCAAAGAAAAGGTTTTCATAGGCTCGAAGGGGCTTTCAAAAGGAGTATTAATGTATGTTTAATGGGAGGCTATTCAGATATTATAATTCTCATGTGGTTCAGAAAATTTCTCTATCATATTAATGCACACTAAATTAGGAAATTCAGCTCGAAGGTCCACAAAATCAATATTCACAAATGGGGGTGAAAAACACACATTTTGAAAATATGGCCACAGGTGGACTTTCCATGAAAGTAAATGGTTTTCCTCATGGGTGGGGAAAATCATTTTAAAATAAAAAAGTGAGCACTAAAAATTTATTGGTTTGGACCCAATATTATTTATCCATATATAAGATGAAAACACAAAATGTTTGAGATGAAACCATGTATTTTAACTCCCCAAAATGGTTGGACAAAGTTTGAAAATCGGAAGGTGGGTAATCATGACTCTTGCTTTTTCTATATTTTTTAAAGTGATTTTTTTTATTTTGTTTATTTTTTTAGGTTTTTGATTTAGTTTTTTATAAAGACACACCCACACAAAAGAGAAAGAGTAAATAAAATTGTTTGATAATGAAAGTGGTAAAAAAATGAAAGAGAGGGTAAGAAGAAGAAAGAGTGAGAGAGAGGAAGAGATAGAGAGAGAGTTAAAGGGAAAGAGGTGCCCCTGGTTTGGATTTGGTGGGTTGCCATCTCCATCCAGTGGTGGGTTGACTGCAGAAGTTGGGTATTTGATAGAAGTTGATGTGGTTCCAGGATCATGTGTCCTATCATGGTGATTCTTTAACCGATGTCCATTAACTGTGAATGTCCTTTTGGAAGAGGGGTCTTGGACTTTCACTACACCAAATGGGTAAACATTAGTAATAAAAAAAGGACCTTCCCAATGAGAATTAATCTTACCTAGGTGAAGTAAAAATACATAATTGAAGAGAATTACCTTTTCACCTTCATGAAATACCTTTCTCAGTATGTGTTTATCATGTAGTGCCTTGGATTTTTCTTTGTACAGATTTGAATTATCATAATAATAAAGTTAAAGATCCTCCAGTTCAGCCAATTGAAACAATCTTTCTTCCCCAAATTTGTCAAGATAAAAATTACAAGTTTTCACTGCCCAAAATGACTTATGTTGGATTTCAACTAGTAGATGACATGATTTACCAAAAACTATCCTAAAATAAGACATCCCAATGGGTATTTTATAGGCAGTTTGATAAGCCCAAAGTGCTTCACCAAGTATTTTAGTCCAGTCTTTTCTAGTGGGTTTTACAATTCTCTCAAGCACTATTTTCACTTCTCTAATAGAAATTTCATCCATACAATTTGTCTGGGGGTGATATTTAGTTGAAGTTTTATGTACAACCACATTATTTTTCAAAAGATATTCCATGGTTCTATTACAAAAAATGGGTTCCTAAGTCACTGATAAAGGAACATGGTGTGCCAAACTGGTAGAAGATGCATGTCTTTAGGAACTGACTAACAGTATGTGAATCATCCTTTATAGTGGGTTTGGACTCGACCCACCTATAAACATAATCAACCATAATAAGAATGTATGAAAATACATTAGAAGGGGGGAATGGTCCCATGAAATCAATTCCCCAAACATCAAAGATATCCCAGAAAATTAAAGGATTTTTGGGCATTTCATTTCTCTTTGAAACTGTTCCAAACTTTTGGAAAGTTTTACATGATTAACATAACTCATGTGATTCCTTGACGAATGAAGGAATAAATAATCCGGAGTCTAGAACCTTTCGGGAGGTCCTTTGTGGTCCAAAGTGGCCACCTCTAGGATGTGAGTGACAAAATTCTAAGATGGAGGAATGTTCATCCTCATACACACATCTTCTAATTACCATGTCTGCCCCAGTTTTCCTAAGTTTATTTTCTTCCCAAAAATAGTATTTTGAATCACTTTTAAACTTCATTTTTTTTCTTTTGATATTTTTTGTGGAAAACACTAGAAACCATGTAATTTATAATTGGGGGCATACCATGGTATTTTTGGAGTGAAACATGAAAGGTGCTCAGTTGGAAATTCGGGATCAATTATTTCAGAATGAGATGAATTATAATTTCCACTCAAGTGATCAGCCATGAGGTTTTCTTTTCCGGGTCTATCTTTTATTTCAAGGTCAAAATCTTGGAGCATTTGGATCCATCTTGTTAGCCTTGGTTTGGATTCACTTTTCCTGAGTAAGAACTTTATACCAGAATGGTCTATGAAGATGATGATTTTGGAACCTAAGAGATAGGGCTGAAATTTATCTAAGGAAAAAAAACTACTAAAAGTTCTTTTTCATTGACAGTGTAGTGAGATTGAGTTTCATCCAATGTTTTTGAGGCATAATATATGACATTGGGAATTTTTTCTCTTCTTTTAGAATAGCCCCAATAGCTCTATCAGAAGCATCACACATTAACTCAAAGGGTAAGGACCAATCTGGGGGTTGGATTACCGGGGCAGATGTAAGAGAAATTTTGAGTTCAATGAAGGATCTCTTGAAAACCTCATATAAATGCAATGTGACATCATTTTTGAGCAACCGAGTGAGTGGGAGGGAAATTTTATTGAAGTCATGGATGAATCACCGATAGAAACCAACATGACTGAGGAATAAACGGATGTCTTCAATAGAGTTGGGTTCAGGAAGTGATTAGATCACTTGAATTTTGGCAGGATCAACTTCAATACCATCTTTTGAAACTATGTGCCCTAGAACAATACCATTTTCAACCATAAAGTGAAATTTTATAAAATTAAACATAAGTTTACACTTGACACACTTTTGACAGACTAAAGAGAGTGGATTCAAGAAATATTCAAATGACTCACCATAAATGGTAAAGTCATCCATGAAGACCACAATGAATTGTTCAATGAATTCAGAAAATATACTCATCATACACCTCTGGAATGTTGTAGGAGCATTTCAAAGACCAAAATGCGTTCTTCTATATGCATATGTTCTAAAGGGGCATGTGAAAGTAGACTATTCTTGGTCCTGATGTGCAATTGGGATTTGGAAGTAGCTAGTGTATCCATCAAGAAAGCAATAGTTTGACTTTCCAACTAATCGTTCCAGCATTTGATCAAGGAATGGAAGAGGGTAGTGATATTTTCTTGTTTCAACATTCAATTTCCTATAGTCGATGCACACACGCCATTTTTTCTTCACTCTAGTTGTGACTACCTATTCATGATCATTTGTGACAACAGTTATCCCACCCTTCTTAGGTATAACTTGAATTGGACTAACCCATTCACTATTAGCAATTGGGTAAATAATACCAGCTTGAAGAAGGTTGGTGATCTCTTCCTTAACTATTTCAATGATGAGTGTATTGAGTCTTCTTTGTGGTTGTCTAATTGGTTTGGATGATTCCTCAAGATGAATTTGATGCATGCAAAGAGCATGGTTGATTCTTGGTATGTCATCTAGGGTCCACCCTAAGGCCTTTTTGTTTTCCTCTAAAACTTGAACAAGTTTTTACTCCTCAGTTTTGGAAAGTGGAGAAGAGATAATGACAGGATATGAGTGATCATAGAGAAGGAATGCATATTTAAGGTGCGTAGGGAGAGGTTTTAGATCAGTATCATCTTTCATTTGTGGGTTAGACAACTCAAGAATGGAGGAAGGAACTTCAGTTGCTTCAGATTCATTTTCCTTGATATTGTACAATGTGGAGCAGTAGAGATCAGAGTTGATGTGGGATTCAAGAGAGTTTTCAAGTTCCTCTAGATTGATGGAGGCTATGGATGAGAGGTCCATATCAACTTCACCATTTATGACTTGGTTAATCATGGTGAATATTTCACAAGATTATTTATCATCAAAACAGGATGAACATGATGGAATGGGGTTCAATTGACTCTTAGAAGTGTCCTCGGAAGCATGGATTGAGAATGCATAGTGATCCTCGGATGGGTATCGCATGGCTTGTAAAATGTTGAATTTGACTAGTTGGTCACCAAATTCCATGGATAAAATGACTGAATGGACATCAATATTGGTTCTCACTGTCATTAGGAATGGTCTTCCTAGAATTAGGAGAGATCGAGAAGAGTTCGTCTCACCTTCCATGTCAAGGACATAGAAATAGGCTGGGAAGATAAGATCATTGACACGAACAAGGACATCCTCGATTATTCCCTTAGGACTAGTTGTGCTTCGATTGGATAATTGAATGACAACAGCAATTGGATGTAAGATACCTAGACCAAGGTTTGAGAAGATGGATTTGGGCATGACATTAATTGAGGCTCCTAGGTCTATGAGTGCATCATCAAAGTTGGAATTTCCTATTTGGAATGGAACTGTAAAGGTCCCAAGATCTTTGCACTTAATGGGTATGGACTGTTGGGTGGAAACATTTTCGAAGGTCCTAAGTTACCTCTTGTTGGTGCAAAATTCTGTAAGAAACTTGGTATACTTAGGGATTTTTTTATGGAATCTAAGAGGGGTATGTTGACTTCAACACATCTAAACATGTTTATCATTTTAGGATTGGGTTCAAAGGACTTATTTGGCTTAGAAACGGCTTGAGGAAAAGGAATTGGGTTCCTAAGTGGAATAGAAGGTGGTGAGGGAATGGATTCAGGTTCCTTTTCATATTTATTTTTTCTTTTCATTTTCTAGGACAACAGTCAAAGGATGGTTGGAGGACCTAACACAAGGCATAAAAATTTTATTTCTTGATCTAAGTGAAATTGAACTTACATTACCCTTGGGTTTGGGTAATGGTTGAGCTGGGAGTTGGGAAAAATTTTATTTTTATTGCTGGCTCATGTGGGATGAAAGTTGACCAATTTGGGTTTCAATGTTCTTGAGACTAGAACAGGTGATGTAGGAAAGATCTTAAACAGCACTTTCCCATGTTTGTTTGGAATAAGAGGCTTGTCCCAAATTGGTATTACCAAGATTTTGGTTCTTGGGAAAGTGATTGTATTGGTTTGGGAATTGGGAAGGCTCATTAAGATAGTGGAATCCAGGAGGAGGATTGGTCTTTTGAGGTTGAGGAACAAAAGGGCATGGTTGTTAAAAGTTTCCAACACCTTGACCATATTGGAATTGGTTTAGGTTTTGTTGAGGGTATTGAGGGGGATGAGAGACAGAATTACCATACCTCAGGCCTTGGTTATAGGAAGAAGATAAGGGCTCATAGTGAGGTTGGTTGGAGTTTATAATGAAGTGACCTGATTATTGAGGGTTGAGGTTCCGCTGAGCATATACTTCATTGAGCTCCATTGGTCCAGATAAATAGGATTGATCCTCTTGATGTTGTAGACCTGTGTCTATTGGATGAGATTGAGAGTTGCAGATTCCACATTTTTTGGTAGGTCCAGGAAACATTGATTGTGGAAAAGATGAAGTTGGGGCTTTGATAGCCACAACTATTTGTCTTACAAGACCTTTAAGTTCACTTATCGATTCTATCATCTCGTTCAACTCTATTGATTGATTTTCTTGGACTTGTTTTACTTGAGCATGTGCTCGATTATGGAATTTTTGTGTGTTCACAACCATGTTTCTTATGAGATCTATTACACCTGCATAAGTTTTATCAACAAGAGAACCACCACTTGTGACATCAATGAGAGTTCTCTCCATAGACAATAACCCCTCATAGAAGTATTGGATCAAGATTTGGTAAGGGATTTGGTGGTGTGGTCAGGTTTCAATAAGCCTCTTGAACCTCTCCCAGTACTCATGGAGTGATTCACTTGGGAATTGATGGATACCACTTATTTCCTTTCGGATAGAAGCAGTACGAGAAGCAGCAAAGAATTTCTCTAAGAAGCATCACTTCATATCATTCCATGTGGTTATAATACCAAGAGGTAGGTAATAAAGCCATGAATTAGCAGTTTCAGCTGGGGAAAAAGGTAATTCTCGGAGTTTTATTTGTTCCTCATAAACCCCTTGAGTCTTTATGGTAGTGCACACCACTTGGAACTCTTTAAGGTGGAGATGTGGATCCTCACCGGTTATCCCGTGGAAATGAGTAAGAAGATGAATCAAACCCGATTTGAGTTCAAAATCAACCTCTATGTTTGGATATTGAATACCAAGAGGTTGTTAATTAATATCTGGGGCAACAATTTCTTTAAGGGTTTGTTCCCTGGGATTGTCCATTTCAAATTCAACTAGTTGGATGAGGACTGGGTCTTGAATTATTTGATTATCTCTTATGTTCCTCTTAAGTTGGCTAAGTGTTCACTCAATTTCAGGGTCAAAAAAATCTGAGGGATTGTTTGGGAGGATACAGGGAATTCAGAGAGATTTTTGAAGAAATAGGAAGATGAGTTTTTCTTTGTGTTTTTTTGTTTATGTTTTTTATGAGAAGGCGGGTTTTCATTGTGTTTTTTTTTTAAATTTTTTTAAATTTTGTTTTTTTTCATTTTTTAAAATAACTAGAAACTAATGACTACTTAAATCACCATCCCAAAAGACAACACCATTTGAAATGCGTTGCCGATTATTTCCTATTGACCAGTGAATGTTTTGATGCTCTGCTAATGTGTTTAGCAGCACTCAGGTCGAATCCTCGACGATGATACTTTTTAATAGTCGTTTGTTTTTAGTTGATTGTATTTTGATTAGGGGGGTTTGTTTGAAGAGATTAATTGAAATAATTGATGGATGATTTTTGATTTTAAAAATTGATAAAGATTGAGGTGAGTCCATTATTGGGGATTTAAGCTTATGATATCCTTGAGCTTTGCTTTATATTGCATTAAATTAATACTAACTTCACAAGATGATTTTGATCAGAATTCACAAGTGTTAAAGCTTTAATCCAAGCTATAACTTAACTTAGGGTTCTAATAATTACCATTACTTGTTTATTATAGTGTATTTATGGTTCCAATAATCCATGGAATCCACATATTAAACAAAACATGTCATTAATCCATGACATATAAAGTTCAACATACACAATATTAACTCAAAGAATACTCATCGAGTAAAGGCTCTCAATCACTCAATATCCCCAAATTATAACTCAACCCAATGGTATATTTACTCATTCATTTAAATTATTATTAATCTGGTTATAATTATTATGATTATAATTTAAGAAGATAAGAAAAATAAAGGGATAAGAAAATATTTATGTGTCGAACACACACACACATGAAGGGTGATCAGAATTAAAAATGAACTTTAGATTGAATTAAAAAGTGAAAGAAGGTAAGGGGATTCAACTATATTTAAAATATTTCAAGAACATTAATATGAAACTATAGAATTTGGATGATAGTAGGATATATTTAAGAAGAAAATTGAATTAAAACAAAATTACAAAGAAAGAGACTTACATGATTACAAAAATGAAGAACACGAAAGTAAATGAAAACAAAGAGAGGAGGAAAGGTCTCTAAAGTGAAAACTTGAGTATAGAAGGTCCTCCCAAGCCCTTTTAAAGGCTTTGTTCGTGAAAATATGTGCTCTTATCTTCTAAAATTCCAACTCTTTGTAAAGAGATGAGGGAGATGTATTTATAGCCCAATGTTATGTGCTGTTTTCATTCCAAAAATGACCCTCCACTTGCATCGCCAATTTAATATATTAGAAATCCGAATCTTGAGATATAATCTTTTTACAAGTTGTAGATAAATATCTACTCTATATACACTGAAAATTTTGTGGCCATTGGACTTAAAGAACCAAAGTTATGTCTGGTTGATTAAACAAAGTTAATATTTCCATTTCAATCCAAAATTTTTGAATTCCAAAATGTGAATGGGTTTTTTGAATAAAAAGATACCTTCAAATCCGAATGATTTCTTCATAAAAGTCGGCCTTCAATATATCCACTTTCACACTGCAAAATCGAAGCTTTCTTTGATTATTACATCATGAGATATGTCAGGAATAGTGTCCAGACTTTAATTATCGAATAGAATGGTGGTCTGGACTTCAAAGCATTAGTTGGGCCCTTTTTTTTTTGGAGTTGGGCCCTAAAATTTTTATTCTTTACTCCTTGAATTGTTATCCAATTTTTTTGTGGAGAATTAAGGAATTTTAACTTCTGTATTGAGCCCAGCAATTCAATCTTTATGGATGGTCTAGTTTCCTCACAGATTCTGTGGGCCTTCTTATGTGGTACATATGAGCCTTCAAATGGAAGAATTGGCCCATGATCCCTTCTAATGAAATGTTGGATATTAAATTAGGAATCCTAAAAAAAATAACCACAAAATTTGGATTAGTAAGGTGATAGTTATAAATAAAATAGTAAACTGACTCAATTGGACTACTTCAAAAAATGCTCAAAAATTATACTTAGTATTAAAACATTAATATTTCACACAAATTATGAACATTTCATATAAAATAAGTAAAGGGAGTATATAATAATTCGTAAAAATATTAATAAAATCAGACAATGGAGAATTACCAGGGGCCGCACTTCAATCACATGCTAATGCTTTATGGGGGCATGCACTAGAAAATATTAAAGACCATGGACCTAATAAAACTTGTCTAATGGTCAAGAAATACCACAAGAGAACACTAAATGTGCAGGGGGAACCACTGCAAGGGCATCCTGAAGCAATTTTAAAAAGAATTCACTAACTACACACTTGCATACTAACTTACAGATAATAATTCAAACTCAATTCATAAATCATTCAAAAAGGATTTTCGGCTTGAAACACCTCACATCCAACATTTCAAAAACACAAGGACACACCATGCAACCACTAATTATTAATACACTAATTTTTTTACTTAAAAACCATATTTCCATGAATCCAAAATAAAGATACAAGGAATGATGTAAGGGGAGACCGGTGTCAGTGGGTGGCTGAGACATATGGTTGGAGGCCATACGCCAATCACACCATCGCCATAGAGAGTATTATAGGACAACGTCCCTGGCCCCACATGGCTTGCCAGACCCTGTGAGTTCACTAGCACTACTAACCCAACTCCCTTTTCATTTCCCCTAAACAAGATTAATCATAAGGACAATTTTTTAGGACAAACCTCAACTTACTTCTGTAACTCGAGTCCTGCCATGAGCTGTGCTGGCCAGGCACCTTACTCGTAGCTAGGACGTCGAGTCCCGAAAACCTAAACTCCAGTTTACTATGACTCTATCCCAAAAGAAAATGACCCAAGAGAGAAAACCTCCCTCTGATACCATTTTTTCACAAACCAGGTAGGTTCGTCATCCAACCCAGTGCCCAACCCGGTCCGTGACATGGCCCGAAGGGCGTTCCCGATCCCTACGGGATGGTATAAGTGCCTGGGTGTCAAAAAATTACACATGGGAATGATTTACCCGAAATAGTAAACACATAACCAGTGAAAAGTTAAATAAAATAAAAAAAACCGTGAACTAACAACCAAACAGACCCTTAAAATAAAAAAAAATTAAAGGCTTACAACTTGAACAAACATACAAAAATAAACGACAACAAAAGAAAATGATACTCTAAGTTGAACCTCCAAGAAACAAAAGAGGTGCAACATGCACATGCCATAAACACCGACCTGCTCGAGGAGACAATCAATGACCAAAAACACCATCGTTGAGAATGACTCCTCAACTTGGAATACATAGAGAACAAGGTCTACATACTATCAAAGGTGTATGTAGGGTTTGAGCCAAGAGCCCCGTAGGATACCACCAAATAAAAAGGTTCCATACAAAAAAATCAAAAAGATAATTTAATGTGCATATTTAAAACCATAATTTTAAAACACTTTTAAGGAAAAAATTTAAAATCATAAAGTGAAAAGAAAAGAGTACTGAAAGAAAAACCATTTCACAATACTACTGTAAAATCAGAAGAGAAAATTTATAAAGAACATGCACAATCAAGTGGTCCTCTGTAAGCCAACGGAAGGTACCACGTCAGGAAAAGTAGAGCACTGCGGGTAAATCCCATAAGGTTTATCTAGCTCGAGTGGGACCCTAGAACTTCGTGTCTCGGTGAAATGTGGATTAGAAACCAAGACCCTTAAAAAACATGGCTTAGAAGACCACGACCCTCCAAAAACGTGGCTTTGAAGACCACAACCCTTTGTAATTCATATGTTTAGTCAGTGTTGGAATCGTCAATCCATCTAAGTGAAACATGGATGATACCCCTCAAGATCACTAGCGCACTAGTTCTAGTCCTCCCACCTAGATACCTGGGATTTTCCCTTGTGCTCAATAAAGTTTCACATTCATATAGCATATTTATTTCTCATATCATAGACCTAACAAGACATTACACACAAAATTCACATTTGCATACCCAAACAACATTTCAAAAACTCACGCACACCAAAATGCCTTTCTAAAATATATTTTTCATTACCTAATCATTTCGCAAATCCCCATTTGGAAACACTCAAAAAACATAAACAATTCACACAAAAAATAAAGCATTATTTAAATAACACAATAAGGGCCTACACAATAAACACACTCAATTACAAATAGAAGAGTCCTTTCAAACCACTTGCTTAATAAATTGTCCTTAAAACTAGTTTTTCACCAACTAAACAATTAAATGAACCATTTTCACCACTTATAAAATAGTACCAAGCGATGAAATGTGGGTTTATACCAAAAAATCTCATTTTATATAAATATGCTACTTTAAATACAAACACATATTCAATTTTTCCCAAATACTACTTTCGCGCCATCTCAATAAATAAATAAATCATTTAAACTATTTTTTAAATCATTTCAACATAAACCAATAAAAGTTTTCACTAAAAACCACTTTATCCCATATAGAGACCTCAATTTAAAACCAAATACTCAAGGTAACAATATCAAAACATATTTTCCATTCTTCAAATATTTTTCAATTAAATTTTAAATGTGTACAACCAGACAACACACCCAAAATGAATCATTTTCCTTTGAAAACCCCCATTTAAATATTCACACACTTCAAAGAACTTGAAAACGCATTTTGTACCTACCAAACAACCTTAAAAACCTTCCCAACCATGTTTCACATCTCAAAAACCACTTAAATAAACAATTTCTCAATTAATAAAACATCACACATGCATAACAGAAGGCCTCACTTTAAAACATACAAATTTTAGATGCCAGAACCATTTTCAAATCAATTGTACATCCCAACCCTTATAAAACCCCATTCGCAACCCTATAACATACTCAAGGTTCATAATAAAAATCAACATGTCAAAAAAAGTTTATCCTCCTTAAAAATACTCGATTTAATCACACCTGCACCACAAGAGTTCTTAAAAACACAAATTGCACACCTTAAACAATTAACTAAAACATGTATAAAGATTTCAACAACACAACACGCATTAAATACATTTCCGTTTACTTAAAAACAATTCAAACTCATCAAATATGCATATCAAAGATCGTCTAAAATAAAATTCTCATCACGCAATTCATTATTAGAACACATTATAATTTAATTAAGCAGCAATTCAAATCATCTAAAGATGATATGAAATGGAACCACCTACCTCAAACCAAGAATATTTTTCAAAATGGTGCGAAATCACAGTCACACCTCAACCACACATCAAGAAGCCTAACACGAACCCAAAACATGAATTTGAACAAAAAGACACTAGTTAGAACCCTAGAAATAGACCTCAAACCCACTAGAAAACCGAAACCCCCAAAATCATGAACCCAAAACCCTATATGGAGAAGAGAAGGGGGTACCGAGAGAGGGCCTACGCGTGGAGGGGAGCGGGGTGTTGGCCGAAGGTGTTGCAGTCACTGAAGGGGGTCGGTTGAGGGGAGAAGGGGGAGGTGAACTGGTCAAAACGCGAGCAGGGGGAGGGTGCGCATCGGACTGATCCGTAGCCAGCAGGGGAGCCGCGCTGGGAGGCCACGCCGGAAGGGCTACCAGTAGGGGTCGAGGCCGGTGAAGGGAGGAGGTCAGAATGGGGTTTGCTGGAGGAGAAATCAGAGGGAGGGTAGCTGGTCGCAGCACCAGAGGAGGGAGGTGGTGACGAGAGGCCGGGATATCGGGGCACAGTGCGACGGGGCTAGCCGGGAGGTCACCGAACGAGATTTCCAAGGGGGGCTGTGGCACGCAACATGTAGAATGGGGGGGGGGGGGGGGTTGTAGCGCATGAGGAGAAGGGGGTGGGGCACTGCACCTCAACCCTATTGCACCCCTTTTTTTCTTTAAAAAAATTAAATTAAATTAAGTCAATTTAAAAACTTGTTAATAATTATAAAAAAAGTTATATAATGTTAATTATTATAATAACACACATGATACTACTAATAATAAAAAATACTAATAATAACAATATAATCATGACGATAAAAAATAAAATAATAGAATTATATATTTCGTTTTATTAATTATAAATTTTTTAACAATAATTATTTTAAATAACAAAACCATTAATGTTTGTTTTAAATAATAAAAAAATTATTTATTTTAATCTTCTGATGACAATGACCGCACAGTTTTTTGGGCAATGCCACATGACTTCAAAGTGTGTTTCACCCTTGCACTCAATTACGTCAACCCAAAACATGTCTTTTTTTGACAAAACTCAAAATCAAGTCCACGATACAACTTGAACCCCCGCAAAAACATTTTAAAGCCCATAAAATAATAAAATAAAATGGGCAAGTGGGCCTGGGTGTGACATAAATACACTCAATATGATTGAATATTCAGTGTAAATCAATCAGATAACATTCACACGTATTTGTTGTATAAACAACACCAATGACTTTGATGTTTTACTCAATGAATGGAAATTGAGTTAAAATTACTCTAATCAAGTTCATATAAATGACTTGAGAATTTTTCAATGGAGTGATTATGTGAATAAAAAGTATATCCACAAAAGGGGAGTGGAAATTACAACATAAATAAATAAACACTGATTCCACACATAATCATAGCATGACACAATTAAGAATTAGAAGATTGACCCAAGGAATGGAAATTGGGTTAAAAAGTTCCCTTACCGATTTGGTAACTTACAAAACATACTCCACATGAAAGAAGGATAATACAATGAAGATGTAAATACACATAAATTAAAGTATATTAAATAAAGAATACAATCATGAGAAGTACATACACCACACAAAAGTAAATAGTGGCAAATATAGCATGAATCTCAAGAGAATAAAAAGTGAGATGAAAACCCCTTTCCACGTTTTAATAAATCTAGTCATATGACCAAATGTTAATAACCAGAAAATGAATCACATAATACCATTAATATAAAGAGAGTAATTATAATATATATAAAATGGTTGTGCACAATATACCACATTAAATAAATAAGTGTCAAACAATGGAAATCTCACGGAATTAAAAGTGAGATAAGAAACCCCTTACCTCATGTCCGACTTGACTTGATCATTTTTTAATATATTGAATAATAATATAAAGTAAATTTATACTTTATTAAGAAACTTTTTCAAGTTTATTATTCCTTTTATATCAATTTTTACCTTTTTATAACAATTATTTAATTATTTGTGTTCATATTGGACATTTTGTCGATGTTCGGAACTTGAGTTAAAAATGAACTTGTTATAATTATAAATTGTCCATGTGGTCGAAATAACATTATCTCTAGAATGATATTCATGATTTAGATATCATATATATCATATATATCTAGTATATATATGTATTTATAATAATACAAAACATTTGGAGATAAGAAATAAAATGCACCATTCAGGGAGATGGTAAGCCGTACGTACGCCTAAATACTACTTTCATTTTTATTTAAAATTTAATGGAATGAAAACATAATGATAAATAATTATATTATAATTATAGTTAAATATCATATATAATTTATATATCTCCATACTTTATACATTCCATGTATGGTATGAACAAGTCATATCAGTTTGAGGGGGCAGTAGTCTGCACTTCCTCAAATGAAATTATCACGTTTAACCATTATGGAAACCATAAAGGTATGATATAAATGGAAAATACAGAAGCATAGAAACAATATAAATATAATATATATCATATATAAATACAGTTCCATCATAATTGACACCATGAGAGGTGGTATGCGATAATTGAACAATCATCATTTTGTGAGACAGTAGTTCGTCGTCCACAGAAACATTATGTTCTTTAACAATTAGATGGAGCTGTGTGTAAGTATAGTTCGAATCCTTATTTTAACAAAAACATATAATATTGAGGATACTATTTTTGTTATAAACTAAAGGAATAAAAAGATTTTATGGGGTTTGAGAAGTAAAATAAAACAAAAGAACTTAAGAGAAGATGTGACCTTTAAATCGGGAATCTCCATTTGGTTTGAATCCAAAGGTATATTTGAATTTCCTTATTACTAAGGTAAGGGTTCTAGGAGAAGTATAGGGATGTAAGGAGATTAATTGGTTAGATTTTGGATGATTCAAGGGGCTTGAGGAGTGTGAATAATGGGTTAGAAGTGATGGATTTTTATAATGGGGAGGAGGGGCTCTTTTGGAAAGCATAGAAATATTATTTTATTAAATAATGATTTTCAGTTTCTAAATGTCAAAAACTCGTTAAATTCAAAGATAAGATTACTAATGTTCGAAATAAAATCATCCAATAAGAATTATATAGGTTTTGGATATTGTTTTAATCTTTATAATCTTATTTATTTAAGTCATTCATTAATGAGGTATGTAACAGCCCGAGATTTTATGAAAAATATTCTTTTTAATTTTATTAATGCCTTATGTTGTACGCTACACCAAAAGGAGCTTGCACAAAACACATCCTTGACTTTCCTTGCACGCAATCGCGACCTTCCTCGATAGCGTGTGTAGTACGCAATACCGAGTTTCACTAAACAACGATATGCTATTAAAATATTATTATAACTAGCCGTTATGAATAGTAATAACCACGTTTTAAAATTTTAGAAATTTTAGCTCTCAAAATGGACTTCATTTTTGGATTCCTAGTATCGAATTTAGCCTAAGGTGAAATTTTGGTACTTTTCGGATAACTTTCATATTCTGATGAATAGTGAAAATTACTAAATTTTAATTAAAAACAACTTTTTTAATCGAAATAATTAATAGTGATAAATTATTAATTTGAGTGGTTTTAAAGTATATTTAGAATTTATTTTTACAATTCAATACAATGTTGGTCATTGGATGTAATTTCACATTTACACCAGACATAAACAAGTGTTAATATTTTGATAGTTATTATCTCTTAAAAACACGCTATTAGTTGTGACAGTGGAAATTAATTATAAAATTATTTAATGCAACTTATATGTTGGGAATTTTGTAAAATAGAAATCATTTTTGAATTCAGAATATCAATTATAGCTTAGGGTTAAATTTTTACATTTTTCTGAAAAACTTCAATTTTTGATGAATAGTGAAACTACTAAGTGGAAGTTAAAAAAATTATTTTTTTCATAAATCTTAATTTTACCGATTTTGTGAATGTAATTTCAAAAATCATAGAGACACGGTTGATGTCAGTAAGTAAAATGTGGTTCAATGAGATGAAAATAGTTTTTGGTGAATAGTAACTTTTTACTTTTTTTTACCACGGTTAAAAGTAAATAGGATAATTAAGGGTAAAAATGATATTAATATTACCCTAAAACATGTCCTAATCCTATTTTACAAGTGTATCTCGACCAAAAACAACCTTAAGTGTAAAATATTATCATTTAGGCCCACTTGGA
The DNA here is from genome assembly GCA_963277665.1 of Viscum album. Taxonomy (NCBI): domain Eukaryota; kingdom Viridiplantae; phylum Streptophyta; class Magnoliopsida; order Santalales; family Viscaceae; genus Viscum; species Viscum album. Next base: position 1,184,320,779 of record OY728135.1, read on the forward strand.
TTAGATTAGGACATTTATTATTATTTAATTCAAAGAAGAGTTAAAAGAGTTAAAATCAAAGTTTATTTACTAAAACATTTTTAATATAGGGTTATACATAAGATAAATTAGATTATAAATATTCATTAGAAATATAAATAGATTACCTACATAATGGTATTTTATTTATAATTTTTAGACATTAAATAATTTAATTTATTTATGACACAATGATGATGCAGTAATTATCTTATTAATGAAATATTGACATAATTGATGTTATAAACACCACAATAAATGTAATTTGAGACTTTTTATGAATCACACTAATTTTAAAGGTTACTATGATATATTAGTGTTGATTTAATCAACTTTTTTCTAACATATAATCCTTTTATTACTTTCACAAAAATCATATATCAAATAGTGTCAAAATTGACACAAAATAGTTTTTAAATCAAATATTATATTATTAATTTTTATTTTATTCCTAAAAATCTAAGGTTCAGCCAAATGACTTATATAAGGATATATATATTAATAATAAACAATTTGGGGTTCGTTTGTCATGTTATAGTAAGTGTATTAACCATATAGTGTAAGAAAACAAAAATACACGGTAAAAGTTAAATTATTTAACTTAGAGTTAAATCTAATTGATAAGGTTAAAATAATAACCTAAACTTGTCTAAATCCTATTGGTTGATAGTATTTCGACCCATACCCACTTTAGCTTCGAAATAAGACCCTTTGGAACCATTATAAACCGATTTTGACTTTAATATAAAATAATATTTTGAGATATTCCTAAGGTGCCCCTCTCCTCCCTTATAAAAGGGCACCTCCTCCCCCTCCTCCTCATACCAATTTGAGCACTCAAGCTCGGCCAAACCCTTCCAAAATCCCTTCTCAACTTCCCTAGAATAATCCTAGAGGTCCTGGTCTTCTTCAAAGAACAATCTTAGTTCCCTAAGTGGAGGATTCAAAGAGGCGTTTCAAAGAAGAGGTAATATCCATTACCGATCTTTTCAATTTCTTTCTTCTTCAAATTCTTCTTCTTTAGTTGTTTCATGATAAAGTAATAAAATCAGTATTAATTACATACTGATATGTTATTATAAATATGAAACAACTCTAGTAAACCTTCTATCTATCCTACGGAAAATGAAATCACCGCGCGTGCGTACGTACGGAATACCGTCTCCACGCCGTGGTGTAATCTATTTTCCGCCACCACCTTAATTGGATGGGTATAATGGTGTAATGAGTTACTATACATTATTATTATAAATTGAAATTGATACTGAAATAGTATACATACACTTCAACACAATTCCACGACCATGGGAACGATATCATCGCTCGTGCGTACGTACGGACTACCGTCTCCACGACGCGATGAGATTCATTCTCAATGATTTACCATTCATGAATGATTATAAAGTATATATAATAAGTACTAATAAAATATATGACATAATAATGATACTGGATTTATGTATATTTATATGTATGTCATCTACTTAATTCCATTCAATTCAATAAGGAAACGAAAACAGTGTTCATGCGTACGTACGGACTACCGTCTCCATGAACGGTGTATTTCATTCCATTTATCAATATATTATATATATGTATATTATGAATATATATATTATATATAAATCATGTTTTACATTCTGTATATAAGTAATCATGATCCAAGTAATCATATTAATAATTACAAGTTAAAAACACGAACGACAAATGAGACGATTTTACCCAAAACGCTACTTTAACATGAATTTACAAAAGAACGGGTAATATAAAGTCATAAGTGGACCATATATGATATAATAAAAATTAATATGATTCTGTAATAAGTCAATAACATGATTTAAATCATTATATAGGAGTTTCGGATACGTACAAAGCAAGTCGGACCTAAGGTAAGGGAAATATCACAATCTCATTTTTATCCGAGATTGTTTATACTTTGAAATTTACTGGGGTGTATTTTATCATGAAAATCCATGTTTCCTCAATATGTAATATTATTTCCATTCACCTAAAATTTTTTAAATCCTATTTTACCCTTCGGTGAGTTTTTAGTAAAAGATATGAAAGGAATCTTTTGTCGTTTTTCGTACGAGGTACTTTTTTTGACTTTTCTGACAAAAGTACGAGAAGAATGTTTTTTTAACTTATACGGCATGAATGGATTTTTAAAACATTATTTCCAAGAATCTTCCTTTACAAGTTTTCATGTTTATTTTTAATCAACTTCTTTTAGTTTTTGATTGTACGACATGTTAAGAAAGGAAAAATGTTTTTGAAGTAGAAAGGATATTTTCCTCAAGAATGAAGTTCAAGTGTTTTATCAAAATTATTTTCCATATAAGATAATAAAGGGTTCTGTTTTTATCCATATTATTACATTGATTTGACTATGTTGTGATGGAATTATTTTTATGAATTCCTTTATCGTATATGAATTGTTTTATGATGTCATGATGTTTAAGATTCCCATTTTTATTACATGGGTTATGTAATGATGTATGATTTATTATTTTGTGGAACACATAATAATGGTATCATTATGAGATGGGTGAGACCTATATATCCCTCCAATGCATTGGGTAAAGATTTTATATCTCATGAGATAGACATGGCTGGAATGGTAGGTTATACCGGTTCAGTGAAACAGGACTGGAACGAGGGTGACTCGATTCAGAAAGGGACTTTGTCCACTAAGATAGTCTTGGCAATGAGTCTTGACTAAAAAGAAATGATTCTCTAGGATTATGTGTGTATGCCACAAAGTTTCATGTTTTAAGTTATGATTATTGGGATTACATTTCACTTCTATGATTTATCCCATGTTATGATATTATGAGCTCTTTTGCAGGTTAAGATTTCCAAAAGCTATGTTCTTATGTATATGATGTGATTGATATTTCTTTTGTTTACCCTTACTGAGCATTTGAGCTCACCCTTTTATGTTTTCTTTTCCCCAGGATATAAAGAAAGGTTTTAGGTATAAAAATAAGGAAGATATTTATGGGAGATGTTGAAGATCTTTCACCACGATTAGAAGATTATATTCCGAGTTTCCAAAGACACTAAACTATTACGGTCCTTGTGTGTGTGTTTTTGTTATGTACTAAGTATTCCGCAAAAGTAATGTAAATTCCATGTAAGTCAAGCTTTGGGTCTCTACAAGGTAAACACTGCATCATTATTGTGTCATAAATATTTTTATTTATTTGATGTCTAAAAATTATAAAAAAAATATAATGATGTAGAAAATAGTTTTATCTTTAAAATTAATATTTATAGTATAAGAGATAAATTATATTACCCCATGTAATAATTGATTTACTAAAAGATATATGTTTAAGTAATTTTTGTCTTTACTTTAAATTAATTAATATGAAGTGTCATTATCATTCCCAAGTGGCTCCATGAGGTCCCAAAATCGACCCAAGGATTCCCAGTTTCGGAAATGTATCAACCAATAGGATTAGGACACATGTTAGGGTAATTTAATATTATTATAATCATATTTTGTTACCCTTATTTACCATATTTATGCTTTAACAATAGTAAATAATTTTTTTACTGAAGTAAATATTCATTATCTAAAAATAAAAGTTACCTATTTACAAAATTTGGACCTCCTAAATCCAAATATGGAATCCACTTTTACAAATTCAAAACCTAGATGTGTTAGAAATTAATTTTAAATTAATTCCTACTGTCAAAACAAAAAAGCATGCTTTTAAGAAATAATAACTATCAAAATATTGACACTTATTAATGTCCCCAAGTAAATTTTGATGTCCGAAAAATACCAAAAATTTATCCTAAAAATACCAAAAATTTACCCCAAGTAAATTTTGATGTCCCGATTCTAAAGAAGAATTTTATTTTTTCAAATAGAAAATATAAAAGTGACCAAAACTAGATTTAAATAGGGTTCTCCATGAAAAAGTGGTAAATCAAACTTTTAATTAATATTATAGTATTTATGCTTAAAATCAGATTCTTTATTATTTTAAGCCTCTAAATTTTATTTTATAAATGTAAAAACATTTAACAAAAATATATATTTATATTTTAGTTAGTTCTATCCATTCCCACCAATAGAACAACTGTGCATTAACTACCATTTAAAATAATATTATATTATTATTTTTCAGTATGACTTTTCATTGTGTGCAACATAAGATTTCAAAGAAACCCATTTTTTTGTATCTGGTACACCATCGAACATAGAATCCCCCTTAAAGTAAAATTAATATTTAATTCAAAAATTTTAATAAATATGAAAATGTTATATTCTTTACATACTTGGGATGTTACATACTTCCCCCCTTTAGGGAATTGAGTCTTCGCAATTTTAAAATTTAACTTGGAAACTTCATTGAAAGTCCCACATTGGAAAAAGAGTCAATAAAAATATCACTTTAAAAGAAAGAAAGGGAAATAAAAAGGTCACTCAAGATAGCCCAAACTAGGATTCCATGTTGGAAAACATGGATATGGAAGAGAAACAAACCATCAAGGTTTGATTTATAGTGGTATAAAACATGATTAGGAGAAAGTTAACCACTAGAAAATCACGAACTTGTGATGAGTTAAACGGTCTTTGATTACCCAGTAGGAAAAGTTAACGGACAAGGTTTTTGTTATTTATGATCTTAACTAAAAACATAAAGAGACATACTTACTTGTCATGTAGACATTCATCCTTTACTAAATTTCTACAACAAACTCATATTTTCTCCAAATGATGAGTATTTAAACTGACTTAGTGACATCAAAATCACTAGAATCAACTTCTAGAGTATCACATGATCCAAAAAGATAAACAATATATTTCCCCTATCTTTAGACATCAACCAAAACCAAAACGGTTTGTACAAGATCAGATAATCCCCAAAAGGATAATCTTTTAAAAAAAGAAAAACTACTCCAAAATTTGTCAAACAATACCCAATGTTCAACAAAGACCATTCAATAAACAAATATTCATAAAATTCTTCAAAGTAATCCAAACTAAGATTGAAACTAAAAATTCAGAAGGATTTTATCACGTAGCCTTCCATGATAAATATTAACATTTATCTCCAAATAACATCAATTACTCTTAAAGTCTCATACTATAGTGTAATTAACCTAATCACATATTCTCTATGATAGGTTATTAATTTCCATAAATAACCCAAATCACCATTTGTCCACAATAGAAACATAGATTATTACAAAATAAAATTTCAACCATTAGTACACAAATGATATCCCTTAGAATTCTATTTACTTTAAGCATATAATGTTTCCAAATGATCAAACATCTTCTAAAATAATCTTTATCACTTAGTTACGAAATCATTTTCCTATATTAAGGATATCCATGTGATAAAACATAAGTTCCCAAAATCAACTTATTATTGATCCATAAAATCATTTAACTTAAAATAATAAGTCATACCAACCAGGGACTTAATGTAGGACAGTGGTAGGCGATGCGCCCTTATTGCCCTTCTATTGTGGGATGGATTCCTATGGCCTTTTCAGACGTGATGAGTTGTCACCAATCTTACAGGTTTCCATTTTTATAAAACTCAAAAATAACCCTAAAATGTTTTAACCTCAAAGGTTTTTCTTATACCTTTAATTTTCATCTCAATACATTAATACCTCAACATCTTATATATTTTAATTTTTATTTCACCACCATTTGATAAAATAAAACTATTCTCAATATAAAAAACATCATAACTTGATCAAGGTTTCCATATAGTTCCATCATCATCTTGTTCACATAGGTTGGAGGTCCATGAATTGAAACAATGATTTAGAGATCCTTCAAAATCATTTTCTTCCTTCATCCAAATAAACCTTGTAAAACTTGGGTCATATGGGTGTTCGCCGAAAAACAATTTTGAAAAATAATCATGTATGACATATAATTTCAAAACATCTAATAAAACATGATTTTTATAAAATAGTTAGATGAAGTTTGATTTGAAACGTTCAATCAATGGTCCTTTTAAAATACCAAAAGTATGTGCTGAGAGACTATATTGTGAAAGAAAATATAAATAGGTTGTGCAAGGGTCTCTTTATTCAACACCTTTTTCAAAATCATAATATGCTTCAAAATCCTATGATAAGGTAAAATATTTAAATATTCCTTGATAATATTCTCCATTCTTGAAAATATGAGAATATTGAGAAAATAGGATTTGATTAAATAACACCCATGATACACGATGATATCGAGGTATAGTGGAGGTTTTTGATATCTCAAACAACCACATGAAAGTGATTTGTATGCTAGAAAAAGTTTTATAATCATCTGAACATGGATTTGTAATAATTATTGCAAGCATGTCATCAGGAATCGAGAGGAATTTCAATTGAGATCCTCCTCCTTCCATTTGTAATTAACTTTCCTTGATCTGAAAAATTTATAAAATAAAAACTCTTGAAAAAAAGAGTCATGTCTAGTTCCATGTTTTAGATAGCATGAATTTTCCATGATTCCATAATTGACCCTATTAATCTTTAAGTCCTATGAATTTTTTTTCAAAACCTGGGATGAGTATAAAAATCTCAGTAAGGGTTATAAAATAAGGAATGGAAACATTAACCCATTAATAAATACAAATTAATGAAACCATACTTTTTAATCATAATATATATCATGAAATCATAAGATTTATAAATAACACACAGAAATCATAAATCATAAAGGTAACATGTGGAATACAAAACATATTTACATTTTAGCTACAACAAATACATAGGTAGTTACGATGGAATACCCATAATAGTATGTCACCTAAATCTCTTAGGATAAACATTAACTTTTACCTCCATCACGTTACCTAATGCATTGGAGAGCTATCTCGGGCTCACCCACCCTAGGTTTATCACGGAACCACCCGTATACATAAAAAATGCCCAATAACCAAAAAATAATCATAACACAAAACATAAGAATAAAGGAAAGATAATATTTCCACATTCCAATCACAATATATCATTTCAAGATATTGAAATAAACAATGATTTATCAAAACATTTTCAAAACCATTTAAAACATTAAATAAAAAGATTTTTGAAACAAAGTGTCCTATACTAATTTGAAGATTTTAAAGGAATTAAAATTTTAAAACATTAATGTTCTAATAAATAAATCCTAAAAACCATTTTTAATACATGGAAATTAATGAGAAATATTTATAATAATAAATCTTTAAAACATTTAAAACGATATTTTTGTTAAAGAGTTTTTAACAAAATGAAAGACGCTTGAATACAAATAATTTAGGAATAAAATTTAATTAGAACTTTATAATATCATGAGAATAATGGGATTCATTATATAATATTCCAAAGGATAGTATATACACCATATAAGAGTGAATTGGTGCATAACAACAATGAAGTCTCAATGGAATGTAAATTGAGACGAAATCCCTGATAAAAACTGTATCCTTATATTAAGGATAAATTAATTACATAATAATGTGTGAAAAATATAAATACACTAAATATGATTGGATATTCAATATAAATCAATGAGAGAAAATTTACACATATTTTTTTTAAAAACAACACCAAGGACTTGGACGTTTAACTCAATGAATGGAAATTGAGTTAAAATTACGCTTATCAAGTTCATATCAATGACTTGAGAATTTATCAGTGGAGTGATTATGTGTATAAAAAGTACATACACACAAAGGGGAGTGGAAATTACAACATAAATAAATAAATAGTGATTCTACACATAATCATATCAAGACATAATTAAGAATTAAAAGATTAACCCAAGGAATGGACATTGGGTTAAAAAGTTCCATTACCGATTTGGTAACTTACGAAACATACTACACATGAAAGAAGGTTCATAAAAAGAAGATTTAAATACCCATAAATTAAAGTATATTAAATAAATAATACAATCATGGGAAGTACATACCCCACACAAAAGGAAATAGTGGCAAATATAACATGAATGTCACATGAATAAAAAGTGAGATGAAAACCCATTACCACATAATCGATTCGTATGACCAAAAGTTAATAACCATCAAATTAATCACATAATACCATGAATATAAAGTGAATAATGATAATATATATCAAATTTTAGTGTGAAATAAACCACATTCAATAAATAAGTGGCGAACAATGGAAATCTCAAAGAATTTAAAGTGAGATAAGAAACCACTTACCTCATGTCTAACTTGACTCGATCATTATTTAATCTTATGAATAATAAACTAAAGTTAATTTATGATTTATTAAGAACCTTTTTTATGTTATTATTCCTTTTATATAAATTATTACATTGATATAACAATTAGTTAATTATTTGAGTTCATATCGGACATTTTGTCGATGTTCAGAACTTGAGTTAAAAATGAACTTATTATAATTATAAATTGTCCATGTGGTCGAAATTACATTATCTCCAGAATAATATTAATGATTTAAATATAATATATATCATATATATCCAGTATATATATGTATTTATAATATTACATAACATTTGGAGATAAGAAATTAAATGCACCGTTCATGGAGACGGTAAGTTGTACGTACACATGAACGCTACTTTCATTTATATTTCAAATTTAATGGAATGAAAACGTAATGATAAATAGTTATATTATAATTCCAGTTTAATATAATATATAATTTAATTATCTCCATCCTTTATATGTTCCACATATGGTTTGGATGAGTCATATCACTTTGAGGGGGCGGTAGTCCGTACTTCCTCAAATGAAATTATAGCCTTTACCCATTATGGAAACCATAAAGTTATGCTATAAATGGAAAATACAGAAGCATAAAAACAATATAAATATAATATATATAACATATAAATAAAGTTACATCATAATGGACACCATGAGAGGCGGTAGGAGATAATTGAATGATCATCATTTCGTGAGGCATTAGTTCACCGTCCGTAGAAACATTATGTTTTTTAACCATTAGATGGAGGTGTGTGTAAGTGTAGTTAGAATAAATCTCATAAAACTACCTAGTATATTGAGTATACTAGTTTTGTTATAAAATAAAGGAATAAATATAGTTTATGGGGTTGGATAAGTAAAATAAATCAAAAGAACTTAAGAGAAGACGTTACCTTTAAATCGGGTACCTCCCTTCGGCTTGAACAAAAAAGTTTAATTGAATTGCCTTATTCCTAGGGGAAGGATTATAGGAGGAGGAGAGGGATTTAAGGAGATTAATTGGGTAGATTTTGGATGAACCAGGGGGCCTTAGAAGTGTGAGGAATGGGTTAGAAGTGAGGGATTTTTATAGGGGGGCTCTTTAAGAAAGCTTGAAAATATTATTTTATTATATAATTATTTTCAGGTTCTAATTGTACAAAACTCATTAAAGTAAAATATAAGATGAATCATGTTCTAAATAAAATCATCCAATAATAATTGGACAAGTTTTGGATATTTTTTAATCTTTATAATCTTATTTATTTAAATCATTCATTAATGAGGTAAACACTGCATCATTATTGTGTCATAAATATTTTTATTTTTTTGATGTCTAAAAATTAGAAAAATATATCATGATGTATAAAATATTTTTAGATTTAAAATTAATATTTATAGTAAAAGATATATCTTATATAACCCCATGTAAGAATTGATTTACTAAAATATATACGTTTAAGTCATTTTTTTCTTTACTTTAAATTAATTAATATAAAGTGTAATTATCACTCTCAAGTGACTCCATGAGGCCACAAAATTGACCCAAGGATGACTATGGTCGTATATGTATCAAAAAATAGGATTAAGAAACATTTTAGGGTAATTTAATAATATTATAATAATATATTGTTACCCTTATTTTCCAGATTTACCCTTCAACCATGGTAAATAATTTTTTTATTGAAGTAAATATTCATATTGTTTAAAAATAAAAGTTACTTATTTAAAAAATTTGGACCTACTAATTCCAAATATGGAATCAATTTTTACAAATTTAAAATAAATAAGTGGAAGAAATTAATATAAAATTAATTCTTTCTGTCAAAATAAAAAGCGTGTTTTTAAGAAATAATAACTATCAAACGATTAACACTTATTTATGTCCAATTTCAAAGTGAAATTACTTCCAATGAAAAAAATTGGATTAAATGGTAAAAAAATAATATAATTACACTTTAAAACCAATGAAAAAGATAATATAACCTTATAAATATATTATATTAAAATGCAATTTGGAATTAAAATATAGTATTTTTCACTATTTATTAAAAAATGAATTTTATCACAAAAATACAAAAAATTACCCAAAGTAAATTTTGATGTCCCGATTCTAAAGAAGAATTTTATCTTGTAAAATAGAAAATATAAAAGTGAGAAAAACTAGATTTAAATAGGGTTCTCCATAAAAAAGGTGGTAAATCAACCTTTTAATTAATATTATAGTATTTATGCTTAAAATCATATTCTTTCTTATTTTAAGCCTCTAAAATTTATTGGATAAATGTAAAAACATTTAACAAACATGTATATTAATATTATAGTTAGTTTTGTATATTCATACCAATACAATGACTAAGAATTAACTACCATTTAAAATAATATTATATTATTATTTTTCAGTATGACTCAGCATTGTGTGCAACATAAGATTTCAAAGAAACTTGTTGTTGTGTATCCAGTACTCCATCGAAAATAACATCCCTTTTAAAGTAAAATTAATATTTAATTCACAAATTTTAATAAATATGAAAATTTTATATTCTTTATTTAACTAGGATGTTACAATATATTATCCTTTTTATGTGGTGATGAAAAAAGAAACACAACATTTCATGGAGTCGATAGTCCACATGTATGAAAAAACAACGTTATCATTTATCTGTGTGAGAAAGAAAATGATATATTATCATTTAATAACGATAAAAATGTAATTATTATCATAATTATGTAATTTATATCACATATAGTTATTAACATTATACTTATTAACTTTTATATAATGAGTTAGTAAAAAAAAGAATCACATCATTTCACGAGGGAGTAGTCCACCGTACACATAAGAAGCTTTATTGTATCCCCCATAGAATCAAAATTAAGAAGGTATATGTGATATAAAATTTATATAAGTACAATTATGTTAAAAATTTATAGATATAATTTTAATACAAAATTATAAATATCATTGACTGGAAATGATGGAAAATTAATTACATCTGTCCATGAGGCGGTAGTTCACCGAACATATGAACAATAGTTTTTCCCCATTTAATGGAAGTAGAGGTGGAAGTGGGTGATGAAATTAACATAAAAAATATTAGTATATAGTAGATACATGTTATATTATATTTTAATTTTTAATACATGAAATAATGTGGTAAGTTAAGAAGTAAAATGATAGAGTTTATTAAAGACCGCTACCTTCACTTATAATGACACCCTTTGGATCTCTTATTAAGGAACCTACGGTTGGTGTTATGAAATGAAAATTAAATCTAGAACATGGATAAGGATTTTGTGGTGGGATTTTAGTATGCACTGGTTGATCCAAATGGCATATATGGTGTAAAAAACTAAGGGGAGGATGGGGCCATTTATAATGGAGGAGGAGTGAAATTTTAGTAAATACCCAAAACTATTCAATAATGGAAAGTAAAACTCTCCCCAAGAACCTAAAAAATTGATAATTAAAGGATTAGAGAAATTATATGGTTTATACACACCTACAACGCACACAAAAAATATTTTAAGGATGATATTCCATAGAATTTATTTTTACTTAATTTTACCATTTTAGTTTTCACCACGATAACCAGTTTTTTATTTTCTTTCCTAGGGGATTTATCCCTTAAGCCTAAATATTAAATGAATATTATTATATAATTTGAACCCACTTTTTCAAAATATAATGTATAATTTAAAAAATAATAATCCTATGTGTGTGGAAAATTAATTTTAACACAATATCATGTAAAGTGAAACACCTCGTTTTACCCTTTACCATGGTAACAAAGTTTTTAATTATTTAGAAATCAATATAATTATTATAAAAATAACATTGTTCAATGAATTAATAATGATTTATAGTTTTATACATATAATGATAAATATTAAAAGGACAATATTTTTAGGAATTTTAAACTACTTAATAAAATATTATTTATCATAAATAACATTATTGTAAATTTTGATACTATTTATTTAATTTGATTTAAAAAACATCATTACAAAGTGGTATTTTAAATATAATATTTTCAAACCTATAAATAATTACATATTTATATAAAAAATTAAATTATTACAATATTTCAATCATATTGTTTTACTTTTAACATTTTTTTTAAATTTTCTATTAATTAAACAATTACTATATCCGTGTTTCATAAGTATTTAAACAAATTATGTAATTACTAAAATTTTAAAAAAATTACCCACATTAAATTTATTTCATTATTATAAATATTACCATAAAATTTCAGTCACATATTTCAATTGTCTCTTTGCGAACACTTAATTTAAATTTAAAATCAATAAGGTGACATTTTTTCATTTTCTTTATTTTAGTTATTAAATTAGACACATTCTTGGAAAAGTATATGAAAGTCAAATAAAAAAGAGCCTAATGTCGTAAGGGTCTAAATATGGATATAAAATTGTAATTTTAAAAGTTTTATGGTTTTTTTAACTCTTATCTATTCATTTCAACCCTCAATAAACCTGTTTTAACCTTAACTATGGTAATTATTTTTTTTATAGTTTCACTATTCATTAAGGATAAAATTTATGTTCAAAATATTATATATTATAAATTATTATAATTAAAAATATTTAATAAATTTTAAAATATTAAATTAATTAAATTTGCATAATTTAATTTGAAATAAATCCCTTATACGCAACAAAAAACTGGTTTTTCCAGAAGTGTATTTTGCATATAAAATTTTATTTCAAACTAAATCTACGAACAGTAATAATAATTATCTAAATTTAAATTAATAATGATAGATAAATAATCTATATATTTATTTTATATCATTCATTATTAAGGAATATCTTAATTAATTAAAATATTTAAACACCATTCCGTTTAAAATAATTTTAAGAAAATACACATTTCTAAATCTAAAAATAAACTTACACAAAAATCCAATATAAAAATGATTAAAATTTAATTAATTGGATTTCATATAATTAATTAATAATTATGTTACTTTAAATCATATTAAAAAATAATTAATCTTTTAAATTACTTAATTTATTGAAAAGGAAAGATGTTTTTATAAAAATCACTATTTTTTACTATTCACTGAAAAATCAATATTTTTCTGAAAAATCACAAAATTTGACCCTAATTTATTTTTGAAATTATTCTTTTAAAAATTATTTTAATTTTATAAAATAAATTTACTATGATTTTTGAGAATTTTAATTTTAATTATTTTCACAATAATTAATAATTTTTTTATGAAATCATATTTTTTAAGAATAAAATTTCATTACTAAATATTTATTGATTATTTACTAATAATTTATAAATAAGTTTATATTGCGTATGATATATATATATATATATATATTTCATAAATTAGTTAATGTTATTTATACTCATCGATTTAACAACAAGGTTATAACGATTATATTTAAAATATTATTATTTCATGGTTTGTTTAAGATATGTGTTTCATGTATTGTACACTATTGAGGATATATTACCATTTTATAACCTCATTGTGCTATATAGTAACCCCATTTAATTTACCACATCAACAAAATTTTAAAATTATCATGGTAACTAATGGTTTGAAATTTTATAATGCCATTCTTGAAGTCCCACATAATAAAAAGTGTTAATAAAACATCATCTTAACAAACCAGAAATAAAAGTATGAGTGTATTATGAAATAACAAAAAACTTAGTCTCCACATAAACATAACATTGTTTGGAAGTGAAAACATTAATTTGTAATGAATATCCATTCGGAAGGAAATTATATACATATATATATATATTTAAAGTTATAAAAGACCATCAATTTAAATAATAACATATTTATTTCATGGTCCCTTTAATAGTGTTGATTAATTCCATTACTATTAATAAAATAGAAAATGAGGAAATATACTTGAAAAGTAAAATTTCATCATTTCATAAATTTCCACAAAAATTTCATGTTTTTCTTCAAATTATGAGTGTTAAAAAAAATCTACAATAACTAAAATAATATTATAATAGATCATATAACCATAAAAGGAGTAATCAACCTATTACACCTATATTTACACATTAACCAAAAAATGGTTATCACATGGTAAGATAATCTCTAAAATGAATAAACCTTCATATGATGAAATAATACATTAGTCTACAAAAATCAAAAGTAATACCCAAAGATAAAACTAAATCATTCCGTGAATAAATAAACCTATATCCAAAATAACCCCAATAACCTATGTAATAACGAGCGTTTTAACCTAAAAGATTATCTCATTACTTTTAGTGTACAATCCCCAAAATATAGTGATCTTTTTCTGAAATAACATTAATTACCTCATCAAAAAATCACTTTTCAATCCCAAGGATATATATATGATAAAACACATGTTCCAAAAATTAACTTATTCATTTTATTTAAAAAAATTTAATCGAAAGAAACATTTTTTCATACTAACTAGGAAATCACCTAGTCTAGTGGTAGGTAATGCACCATTTTTTCCATTTGATTGTGGGTTCATGCCCTCTATCCTTTTCAGAAGCAATGGGATTTCAAACAACATTCATGTTTTCATTTTTCCTAAAATTAAATCCTTATAATGTTTCCAAAAATATTATGAACATCATTAATAATAAACTATATCATAAAAGACCACATAAACCTTAAAAGGTTATTTATATATTTAAACTTATGGTCAACCATAAACTCATAAATCTATGATGTTATCCATAAACCTTATGGAAACCTCATGTGAATAAATCCTAATATCCAAAGTTATTTAAACCCTAAATTGATACCAATAATAATATCCTTGAACAAATAGTCTTAGTTTCAATGTTAAAATCATTAAATTTACATTTTCTAGCTTTTATACTGATGAAGGTGACCCAATTTTCACCATCCAAAAAATACATCATCAAATGGAAATATTGAATCAATTATACAACCAATCACCTTTTTGGATAATATTTTAGGATAATTAAGAAAAACTCTTAGATAAAAAACACCCATAACTTCAAGAGAGTATCTTTCCAACTATATGAATATTTTATTATTTTACAATAATTCATCATCATCATCCATGTAAATAGTGATGAAAAACGGGCCCACGACCTGTGGGATTCATAGGTATGGGGCAGATGAGGGGCGGGGAGGGCATAAAGATTTTGATCATTAAGAGCGCAGTTCAATGAAGGTTAAGCCAGTACGGGTGCATGCCAATACGGGATGAGCCTGCGTGGGTACGGGTTTACCCGCATGCCTAATTTAATTTTTTAAAAAATATATAATTCTTTAACATTTAAATTTTTTTAAATAAGAAATCATGATTAAACCATGAAATATTATTTATCATCGTAATGATCATACTAAATCACATTTCATTCACATTTGAATTTTAAATATGTTTATATTTTTTATTTTATATGATATTATAATATTTATTTGATTTTATTTTTTAATAATAAAATAAGAAAAGAGCTCATGAGAACTCTAATAGCTCTTTTGAAACCAGTTATTGTCTTGAAAGTCGTCATTCATTCACAGGTCTAGCCATTCACATCACCACATGAACAACATCATCATTCATTGCCCCTCACTGAACACTCTCCTACTTTGCATCACAATAGTTTTCTGCCACATCGATGTCACCACATGCCACTATTAACCCATAGAAAATTTTCCCTCACATCTATAAAAGCACTATCTATTTTAAATCCATACTTCTCCCCAAAAATAAAATTATAAATGAGAAAAAATAAAATATTTAAATGATAATAAATTGTATTTTTTTAAATGAGGGAAACACATGTGAAACCTGCGGGCTTATGTGGGGTGGGTAATGCTTGAAATTCTTTGTTCGCATTATTTTCAGGCTTTTTTGGACAAACCCACACCTGCTCAAACCCACGCGGGGTTGGACATCCCCATACCCAACCCTCCAATTTTGCATTAATACATATAATACCCTTCTGGACATAATTCAATTTTCATTATTCTTAATAACCTAGGGAAGAGGAAACATTTGAATCATGATATCTAGTGATCATTAATGTAATGTATAATAATTAATAGTTGAATTTCACTAATGACCATAAGAGGAGAATAAGGGAATGATGATATAATCAATGTGAATGAATATAACATAATAATATTTATACCCATAAATAAATATATCATAAACAACGAAACATGTAATTAACCATTATTAAATGAATGAGTGATAAGAATAAATCATCCTGAGGCATTTGATATCAATATTGATCAAAAGATTCATTAAAACACGTAAAAACATAAATAAAATGTTTTAGTATCTTGAATAATTAACTTCATATCACTCTTACAATTAGAATAACCAATATGGTTGACATACTAATTCAGAGAACCCAATTCATTAAAGGTCTATAACAGACTCATCCATACCAGGTTTAAAAAAAAGACACTTTTATTTGGTATATAATTGAACCACCCATACTTGGACTATAATGAAACCACCCATAATTAGTTTATAATAGAACCACCCATACTTAAGAAAAATTAATAAGAACCTTATCATGAATAAATTACATAGAGATTTCATTTCATCATAAAAACCATAGAAATAATCATTATTCAATTTATAACTTCATTAACCCATGGAAATGAAATGGGTTCCATGGTAATATCTTTAAAACAGTCATAAAACATCCATAAATGGAATGGGGATGAAAAAAATAAAATCTCTATTACAGAATAAGTAACATAAAAGGGTTTTAACTTTTATAAAAGGAATTTACATTAATATATAATTAAATGTTTTTTGAGGAAAACAAATTTAACTTGAAAATAAATTTTAAAAAATAAAAATTCAGAAAATATTTTTAAAATCTTGTTCATTGAAAATAAAACTATAAATTTATAAAGTAAGATTAAATTAAAATATTTATCATGATGGATGGAAAATACTTTAATGATGTAAATGATAAAAATAAACATTCTTTTCAACTAATTTATAAAGTGAGTAAAAAGAGTCCCATTTAGAAAAAATTAAGAAATATCCTTTTATTTTTTTAAAAGAAGGTAAAATATTAGGTATAATATATTTAGGGAATAATTCATTTTTAGAAAAGATTTTTTTTAATTATTTTATAAAACATTGATATAGATGATAAGGATTCTAAAACTAAAAAAATACATGATTAGTATCACTTACAAACAAATTTTTTGATGTTTTATTACTCAATAATGGTGGAATGGAAATAAATTTTTTAGATAAATTCATGATATAACCAATAAAATGGGAATTATATACACCTTATAAAATAAATTAGGATTATAACTTTAAAATACGCCACACTGAATAAAATTTTTGAAGACGGCCGTTACCTCGAGTCCAAACATTCAATGTATGTACTTCAAATCCAAAATAAAAAACCTTAAATCAATAATTTTATTTCTATATAAAATTTTATAGGATTAATACCTTATACTTAAACCATTTATTTTATTTATATTAATAAGATATTTTATTACTTTATTATTTAAGTTCATGTTGGTTATTATGAGGACATTTGGTTCATTGTTACAAAATAGGTTCAGTGGGTTGACCATGGTAAAAGAGTTCACTATTACATTCTCTACTAAATAATAATAATTAAATAATTATAATTTTTATACATAATTTATCATTTAAAAACTAATCATGAAGTATGGTTATAAAAAATAAACTACGTTACAATCATAGAGACGGTCGACCATACCTATGCATGTATAACATTTCTATTTCTCAATGATCATTATGGAAAGAAGTTAAGTTTTATTTTACCTTTATATAATTATAATAATATAATTAATACAATTTATTTCATTATATATATATATATATGTATCATCCATGTGATTTGGTGAGGAAAAAATAACTACATTGCTTCATGGAGGTGGTATTCCACACGTATGAATGAATGGTGTTATCCTTTTTCAGTGTAAGAAATAAAATGATATATTTCATTTTAAAATGACAAATATTTGTTGAATATAATAATTTTGACATTTATATCACATATATTCATTAAATTTATTCTTATTACATTATATGTAAATCTTTAGTGAAAAAGCGAATCACATCGCTTCATGATGTGGTAATTTGTCGTATGCACAAGCGATGTTATTGTATCCCACAATGAATTAAAATTAAGAAGGGATATATAACATCATAATTACAGAAGTATATTTATGTTAAAAATATCATATATATACATTAAATAAATCATTATAAATAGACATTATTTTAGATGATTGAAAATTAATTATATCAGTTAGTGAGGATGTAGTCCATCATACCCATGAACGATGGTTTGGTAAACCATTTGATGGAAGAGGAGGTGGATGTGGGTCATTCCATTAATTTAATTATATATTATTATATGGTAGATACTAGTGTAATTATATTTTAATTTTGAAGACATTAATGAAGGTTGTAGTAGAATAATTAATAATAAATATCTTAATGAAGACATGAACAACAGCAGCCAACTCGAGATCATGCATTGGGTAATTCCTCTCATGTGGCCTCAACTATTGAGACCCGTACAAAACAACCCCTTCTCCCTACATAAGCACTTCTCCCAGCCCGATACCTGATGCATCATAGTACACAATATAGCTCTTTCCCGGTTGTAGAAATACTAGTAATGGTGCTAAAGTCAACCTCCCTTTTAGCTCATGAAAGGATGACACACAAGAATCTGACCACAAGTACTTCACACCCTTCTTAGTTAGGCCCGTCAATGGAAATTCTAAGCATGAAAAGTCCTGTATGAAGCATCTGTAGTATCCATCCAGCCCTAGATAACTTAGTCCCTTAAAGAAGTTCTTTGTATTCTCCTAGTAAACTACTTCCCTCACTTTATCTAGGTCTAGAGATACTCCTATCTCTTAGATAACATGACCCAAGAAGTGAATCTGGTCCATCCAAAAGTGGCATTTTTAGAGCTTAACAAATAACTAATGCTCTCTCTATGTACTCAAAATGACCTCAAGATGTGTGGCATGGTTGTGTCGAGTGTAAGAGTACACCAAGATATCATCCACAAAAACTACCACAAAAGAATCCAAGTTTGGATGGAACACTCTATTCATCAGTTCCATGAATACAACAAGAACCTTTATGAGACCGAATGACATAACCACATACTTGTATAGACCATACCTTCGCTGAAATCCTGCAAGAGGTATATCTAATGGTTTAATGAAGAACTGGTGATAACCAGATCTCAAGTCAATCATTGAGAACACCTGGTCCCCTCGAATCTGATCAAAGATATCATCAATACTTGGTAAAGGATATCGGTTCTTGACTATCAACGGGTTTAACTTCCAATAATACACACAAAGATTGAGTGTACCGTATACCTTCTTTGCAAACAGGATAGGAAAACCCCAAGGAGACGTATTGGGTCGGATGAAACCCTTATCCTGTAACTCATCTAACTATTTATTGATCTATTGTTACTCTGGTGTAGCCATCCTATAAGTAGGAATGGACACCGCTGCTACTGTTGTCACAAGATCAATAGAAAATTCTACCACTCACTTTATAGGAAAACCTGAAAATTTCTCTAATAATACATCTCTGAAACGATCCACCACTGGAGGAATGTCCAACTGCAAAGTCCCCTAGTAACCCAGATATAGACTAGAAATCTGAGATGTAACTCCTCCCAACCCATGATGCTCAGGACCTACTCTGCTCACCTGGACATCCCATTCTCCCTTATAAAGAAATGAACCCCCCTCAAGAGATGTGAAACTCACCCTACGGTGATAAAAGTCGATGACTGCCTAGAAGGAAACTAACCAGTATATTCCAAGAATGACATCATATCCCATCATCTATAATAAATAGAGGTCCCATAAGAAGTGACATAAACCGACCTTAAGAGGGAGCTCCTTGCACTGACGTACACTAGTAGTTATTGTACCCAACGGAGTGTCCAATGTCAAGTCATCAGAAGAAGTAAAGATACAGAGCCCAAGGCTCTCCATAACAGTAAAATATATGAAACTATAGGAAGCCCCTGTATCAAAAAGAGAAGATAAAACTGAGGAAACTAGGATCATACCTCACATAGTAGAAGTCTGGGATCATGCCCTTGCTGGGTATGCTCCACTACAAAAGCATGGCCTGTACCGCTGCCCTGTGACCCTACTTGACCACCCTGAACCAATCCACCTTGTTGTATCTAAAATACTATAGACTGGATATCATGGCTACAACCTCCACCTTAGCCTGAAAGGCTGAAAGAACTCCAGTTCCCAGATTGATAAGAAACTTGTGGTGCTGCTCCTAAACATGGGGTCATAGAAGAACCCCTGCCACCTGCTGATGGTGAGAAAAACTGTCATAAATGATCAATATGGCCCATCTTGCCACAAGATCGGAACTCCACTGGGTCTCTTGGGAAATGCTGCTTTATATTCTCGCTCATCCCGCACTAGTATCACACCACCTGACCACAAGAAGAAGTATCCCACCTACTATGATCTACACATGTAGAATTCCTACGGAGATTCCTACTATTAGTAAGAGGGTTAAAAACTTCGGATAACGAACAACCCTAGATCACAGCTACAGAATCCCTTATATTACTCTTTGTGATCAGTGCCTGGTTGAATATAGAGGTGATTGAAGTCAACCTAAAGATGTTCTCCTGAGATCAGATGTCGTGCCTAAGATCATCCTAAAACTTTCTCTCTAGAAATAACTCATCACCTTATGGGATGGGTGTGAAGCACTGAAACTCTATGAAATGAGAAGAGTTCTCTATGAAATGAGAAGAGTACTCTATGACTAAGAGAGTACCATGATCTAGACACATGAACTATCAGGCTTGATCGGCCCTCAATGTCTCTGGGTAGAAGTAGTCATAAAAGGCATACTGGAACTCACCCCACGCCAAAACCTACTGGTGTCCCACCTGTGAGATCACATCCCACCATATCTTGGCGATGTATCGAAGCATATAAGTAGCAAGATCCAACCTCCTCTATGGAGGTGTATCCAGGTACTCGAAGATAGAAATAATGGCTTCTAGCCATGAATCTGCAGCCTGAGGTCCTCTTTGACCTATTTAGGTGGGAGGATGATGCTTTTGGAAAACCTGAGTCAATTCAGCCATTGATGGGGAAGGATGCAGTGCTCCCTAGAAGGTCTGCATAAACCTCATAAATCCCTCTCGAAACCATGCTTCAGCACCTATGTCTAGAATGACAGCTGGTTCCATGACTGGCACTATAGGAGGATCCATTGGTAGTCCCTGATTAGCCATATTCGGTGTCTGATCACTGCCTTGTATCTGGCGTACAAATGGAGGACGTCTTAGTGCCATGACTCTTCAAGGTCAAGCACATACCTTAGGTTCAAGATTTATCAAGGACTGAAACTTAGAAGTGAAAGAAAGGAACATGATAAGGAAAGCATTCAAGTTTTTCAAAACATGGATACACGACGTGTATAACCCTTACATGGCATGTTCCTTTGAGAATTCACAAGGGTGTGTACTTATGCCAAAACTGGTCATGTAACACCCCGTACACACAGTGTGTTCTCCCAAGACACGGAGTGTACTTGATTCATTTCCCCTACCCGAGTTCTTATTTATGACTAACCCACACAGTTCTCCTAGTACGTGACTACACATCATGTTTGTGACAAACACAACATGTACCACTTAGGTTTCAACTGCCCGTGTTGTTAGCCACATGGGTGGACACACAGCTGACACTATACAACGTGTTAATGTAAGGAACATCGTATACAAGAAGGATTCCACCACCCAATTTTGTTCATTACAAGACTGGATACAAGAGTTATACCACACAACATTTTAATCTTGACATGGCGTGTATAACCTTTGTTTTATTCATCCATGTCCTTAGTCACAATGTTGGACACATGGTCTACACAACACAATGTGTGAATCCGGTACATGGCGTGTCCCACCAAAGATTACCCAACCCCATGTCTCTGCCCACACAACCAGTGACACGGTTATAGACTACACGACATTTACATACATTACAAGGCGTGTAATTAAGAAAAATAGTTCATACCCAAACAGAAGGAAACATGGCGTGTATTTATCATTACATGCTATATATTATGGTTTTTTCTAGACAATAAGCCTCAAAAACGACTTTGAAACACATAAAACACTAAATTGAACATTAAAGTTCCAAATTACAGTTCATGAGGGTCTATACTTATAATGTCCCAGTTACGGAAGCCACCCAGAGGTGCCCCGTACCCGGTTGGCCACATGGCCTCAAGTGAATTTCCCCAAACGCTAGAGGCTGCCGACTAGCAGTGAGGGTCTTTGGTGTGATAGTTGGGAAACTATTCCCTCATTGGTAGAGTACACAACGGAAGTAAATAAATACATACAATAACGGAAGCAGTAAATATGACATACAACAATAACAGCAGAAAGTGGAATATATAACTGGAGAATATATATAAAATGATGAATGATACATAGGTATAGGAAAACTGCCAAACAAGTCACAATGCTGAAATACAACAGTGCTAAACCAAGTACAAAAGAAAAACAGTAATCAGCTCCACAACATCTCAAGACTAAGCTTGGTCATGTGCTCTCTCGCCCCACAACATGTCAAGTAAATGAAGTAGAAGGGTTCTTGAACTTGTCTAGACCTACAATAATATAATCTATTTGGGACCAAAATCAT
This sequence comes from Viscum album, assembly GCA_963277665.1. Taxonomy (NCBI): domain Eukaryota; kingdom Viridiplantae; phylum Streptophyta; class Magnoliopsida; order Santalales; family Viscaceae; genus Viscum; species Viscum album. The sequence continues at coordinate 1,184,343,718 of OY728135.1, forward strand.
GGTCCAAATAGGTTGTGAGACTAATCCTAGTAGGTAACCACCATGAGATCTGTTCCTAACAGTCAAAGGGTATATGGCAGGCAAAAGTACAGAAAGTAGTAAAAAGGAAGGTACTCAATAGTATACAATTCATAGTTCAGTATCAAGCAATAACTTACAAGCAGATAAACACAGAAGGTAACCCTCTGGTCCTACCCAGTAACATAATCAACCCTTTGGGCAGTACACTCAGTCTAACACCTCTAGTTTATCTTAAGCACAAACTTTATAAGGAAGCACTCACCATAAATTCCTCCAATAGTCTCATATCATAACTAAAGGCGCTCTAGGGAAGCACTTACCTCACATTCCCTCTATGACCCGTGTTATGGAACTACAGACACTCTGAGGAAGCACTCAACGTAAATTCCCCCCATGGTCTCACTTCGTAAATTATAAAGACACTATGGAGAAGCCCTCAACGTCCATTCTCCCAATGATCTATACACCAGTTTCTCAAGGCCCCATGTAAGTCAAGAAAGTGTAGCAACGTGTAACATCCAAGGTAAACCTCAAGAAAAACTTGTCTAGCATTCTACATCACAATAGAATAATAGAACAACAGTCACACCATCCTACAATACTAGGCATGGGAAAGTAAATAGTAGCCTAACAGGAAATCATGACCCAAAGGTCCAAACAAGAAAAACATGCATGGGAAATACATCCAAAGCACAAAAATTCACCCTATTCACAATCAATAATTATCTAATAAGGTATACCAAGATAGAAGAGAAATAATAGGGCTAAAATGGTAAACACTCAATACCCCGTTCATGGGTATTAAGCAATTACGCACATAAAACTCAAGGACTAACTAAGAAAAGGCACAAAACACCTACCTCGGAATTGTAAGAATGATATACATGAACCTTGAATCTTGAATCTCTTTAGAATGAAATAGATCTAAGAAAACATCTAAAACATTTAACCCACAATATCTCATGAGAAAAGAGAAATCAGAAGATGATGCTCTAGGAGAAAGGAGAACTCACCCACGATATTCCAATGCAATAAACAGTGTTCGAATTGGAGGACGGATGGAGGATCAGGGGTTCGTTAAAGATCTGTGGCCGTATGGGTTTTCTCGGTCAAACGGGACCTAAAAGAAGTGTTTTTTGGTGATTAGATGCGAGCCCAGTGCGTTTAATGAAAAAAATAAAGTACACGGTGTGTACTTTTGAAGTACAAGGTGTGTACTCACCTTTTCCGTATTCCACTTTAATAAGCCTCCAAGTCACCCCATATGGTCATGTGAAAAGCTGCTACATGGCCAGAACACGACTACCCATGGTAACCGATTACACGACATGTGCTGATAAAGTACATGGTGTGTACTTTGAAAATTTCCAAAAACTCCTATTTTCTCAAAATCACCAGAAAAAAGAAAAACATACCTGAAAAAAAGATCTGGGTTCTCAAAAAATTCCCCCATTAAAGAAATTATTCTCTGAATTTCCCTAGAGCAGCGTAGAAGAAGAAACCTCAAACAGTTCCATCCACTGAGCTTGTACATTGGCCTCCCTATCCCAAGTCTCATCTTGTACTCACCCGTGCTGCCATATCACTCGTACTAGAGGAATAAACTGGCCACAGAGAACCTTTGTAATATGATCCAAAATCTGGATAGGATGCTCTTTAAACGACAAATCCACTTTGAGCTCAACCTCCTCAGGTTGAAAGACATGAGATGGGTCTGAAAACTAACGTCGAAGTTGAGAAATGTGGAAGATGTCGTGCATAGACCGGTACCTCTGAGGTAACTGAAACCAATAGGCAACGACCCAACTCTCTCCAACACCTAAAACGGCCCAACATACCTCGGTGAAAGATTTCCATGTCTCCTAATCCTCTTGTGTCCCAACCTCGGTGTGACACATAGGAAAAATTGATCCCCAACCTCGAACTCCAGAGGTCGTCTCCACTGATTAGAATAAGACTTCTGACGAGACTGTGCAGTATCCATCCTCTTATGAATCATCTCTATCTGCTCTATGGTATCCTGAACAAGACAAGGTCCTAGTAAATTTACCTCTCCTACCTCCAGCCAACATAAGGGTGATCGTCTTGGCCTACCGTACAAAGCCTCATAAGGTTCCATCTGAATAGTTTCTTGAAAAAAATTATTTTAGGCAAATTCCACAAGAGGTATACGCTTGTACCAAGAACCTCCAAAATCTAGAATGCATGCTTGGAGGATATCCTCAAGAACCTGAATCGTACGCTTGGACTGGCCGTCTGTCTGGGGGTGGTAAGCTGTACTCAAAAGTACCTATGTACCCAATGCCTTCTGAAGCCCCTGCCAAACCTGAGAAGTAAAACGAGCATCCCTATATGAAACGATGGAGTGTGGAACTCTATGTACATGTACAATCTCATGGATGCACAACTGTCCCAACTCATCAACACTGAAGGCCTCCATGATCAGCAAGAAGTGAGAAACCTTCAAGAGTCTATCAATGACAACCCAAACTACGTCATTCCCTCGAGAAGACCTCAACAAACCAGTCACAAAGTCCATCACAACATCATTCCACTTCCACTTGGGAATGGGTAACTACTGTAAAAGCCCTACTGGTTCCTAATTCTTCGCCTTCACCTACTAATAAGTGGAACACCTCATGAAAAAACCAGCAACATCCCTCTTCATACCTCTCCACCAATACTGACGGTGTAGATCACGATACATCTTGGTGACACTAGGATGAACTTCCCAAACTAAGGAATAAAAGTCATGCATCAGATCCTTGCATATATCTGTTGGCACCCATACACGCTCCTGGAAATGAAAGACCTCATCCTCGCATATGGTCCATCTAGGAAAAGGGTCCCCTTTCGACACACTCTCCCATAGGACTAGGAATTCAGAATCTGATAGCTGCCTCATTCGTACTAGATTTAGAAAAGTAGAGGTAACAACCACAGAAGAAAGGAAAGTCTGCCCCTGTCTCTCATGCACCTATAAATGAATCTCAGAGAATAGACCCATAAGCTGCCACTCACTGTTGGCCTCCTGAACAGCCTGTTTCTGCGTCCTCCTGCTCAACACATCAGCCACTTCATTGCCTTTCCTAGGTGTGCATGCAAGGTCAAAGTCAAAAGACTGAAGGTACTCAACCCACCTTCACTGTCTCAAATTCAGATCACGCTGAGTGAATATGTACTTGAGACTCTTGTGGTTGGTGAAAAATACAAAATGATCTCCCAAAAGGTAATTTTTCCAACAACGTAAGGCATGACAACAGCTGCCAACTCCCGATCATGCGTCAGGTAATTCTTCTCATGTGGCCTCAACTGCCGAGACCCATACATAACGACTCCATCTCCCTGCATAAGCATAGCTCCCAGTCCGATACCGGAAGCATAAAAATAAATAGTATAGCTCTTGCATAGCTCTGGAAAGAGTAGTATCGGTGCTGAAGTTAACCTCCCTTTCAGCTGCTGAAAGGCTGACTCACAAGAATCTGACCACGAGAACTTTTCACCATTCCTAGTTAGACTCATCAATAGTGCTTATAAGTGTGAAAAGTACCGTATGAAATGTCTGTAGTATCCATCCAGCCCTAAGAAACTCCCCACCTCAAAGATGTTTTTCGAAGGCTCCCAGGAAACTACAGCTCTCACTTTCTCTGGGTCTACAGATACTCTTATCTCTGAGATGACATGACCCAAGAAGTTAATCTGATCCATCCAAAAGTGGAATTTTGAGAGCTTATCATAAAACTGATTCTCTATTAGTGTACTGAAAACGATCTCAAGATGGTTAGAATGGTCGTGTCGAGTGTGAGAGTACACGAAGATATCATCCACGAAGACCACAACGAAGGAATCCAAGTATGGAAGGAACACTTGGAACATCAGTGCCATGAAAACTGCAGGTGCGTTCGGGAGGCCGAATGGCATGACCATACTCGTACAGACCATACCTACTTCGAAGGCTATGAGAGGTATACCAGATTGTCTAATGCGAAAGTGATGATAACAAGATCCCAAGTCAATCGTTGAGAACACCCAGGCTCCTCGAAGTTGATCAAAGAGATCATAAATCCTTGGTAAAGTATATCAGTCATTGACCGTCAATTGGTTCAACTTCCGATAGTCCACACAAAGCCTAAGGGTACCGTCTTCCTTCTTCACAAATAGGACATGCGAATTCCAAGGAGAAGTACTGGGTCAGATGAAACCTTTTTACTGCAACTCCTCCAACTACTTCTTGAGCTCCTGTAACTCAGGTGCAGCCATCCCATAAGGAGGAATGGACATCGGTGCCACTCCAGGCACAAGTTCAATAGAAACGTCCACCTCATGCTCCGGAGGAAAACCTAAAAAGTCCTCTGAAAAGACATCTCTGAAACGATCCACCACTGGCAAAAGTCTAACTGTGAAGTCCCATAGTCATCCAGATACTGAGTAGAAATTTGGGCTGTAACTTCTCCTAACCCATGATGCTATGGACTCGCTCTGCTCACCTGGACATCCCACTCTCCCTTATGAAGATACGATACACCCTCTGGTGATGTGAAACTCACCCTATGACTATAAAAATCAACGAATGCTGGGAAGGGAACTAACCAGTCCATTATGAGGATGGAATCATAGCCTGTCATTTCTAAGACATAGAGATCCCATAGGAAGTGACACCCACCAACCTCAAGAGGGAACTCCTTACACTGATGTATACTCACCGTTCTAGTCCCCAACAGAGTGTCTAGTGTCAAGATGTCCCCAGAAGAAACGATACAGAGCCCAAGGCTCTCCACAACCACAATAGATATAAGGCTATGGGAAGCCCCTATATCAAAAATAGAAGAAGATAAAACTGAGGAAACTAGGATCATACCTCAAACTATAGAATGTCTGGGATCCTGCTCTTGCTGGGTCTTCTCCACTACAAAATTTTGGCCTACACCGTGGCCCTGTGACCCTGCCTGACCACTCTGAGCTGATCCACTTTGCTGTCGCTGAAAGACCGGTGACTGAACACCACAACCATGGGCTCCACCTCAACCTGAACGGCCAGAAGAACTCTAGTTCCCAGACTGGTGAGAAACTGGTGGTGCTGCTCCCGAACGAGGAGTCACAGAAGAACCCATGTCGCCAGTTGTTGGTGAAAAGATCTGATAGTAGAGCTAAAGGTGACCCAACATACCCATGATCAGCACTCCAATAGGTCTCTCAGGCAGTGTGTCCTCATATGACCACTCCTTCTGCACTGGTAGCACACCACCTGGATACCAGAAGAAATGTCTTGCCTCCTTGAATCACCACAAAAAGACTCCCTACAGTGCTTCCTACTGTCAATAGAAGGGATGCTAACTCCAGATTCCAAGAGGCCCTGGCTCACAACTCTAGAATCCCTCATATTGTGCTCTGTGATCAGAGCCTGGTTGACGATAGAAGTGATATAAGTGAACCAGAATATGTTCACCTGTGATCGGATGTCGTTCCTCAGACCATCCTCAATATTCCTTTCCATGAACAACTGATTGACTCCTAGAATAGGCATGAAGCGCTGCAGCTCAGTAAAGCGGGAGGAATACTCCATAACAGAAAGAGTACCCTGCTCCAGACTCATAAACTCCCAGGATCAATCAACCCTCAAGGTATCTGGACAGAAGTAGTCATTGAAGATGTGTTGGAACTCATCCCACACCATAACCTGCTGGCGTCCCGCCTGTGAGATCACATCCAACCACCTCTTGGTGGGGTCCTGAAGCATATAGGTAGAGAGCTTGAATCTCCTCTCTGGAGGCATCTCTAGATGATCAAATATCGTCAGCATGGCTTCTAGCCATGACTCTGTAGCCAGAGGTCCTCCTTCACCAGAGAAAGTGGAAGGATGTTGCTGCTGGAAGACACGCGTCAAATCTGCCATTTACAGGGTAGGAGGCGGTTCTCCCGAAAAGGTTTTCATCATCGTTAGAAAGAACTCTCTAAACTGTGTGTTTTCACCTATGTCAGGCACAATGGCCGGTGCCAAGGCTGGAACAACCAGAGGATTTGCACGTAATCCCTGATCAGCCATATGCAGTGTCTGATCACCATCTGGCAACTGGCGCACAACCGAAGGATGCCTCGGTGGCCTGAATGTACAAGGTCAAGCACACACCTTATATCAAATTCATAAAGGACTTAAAACAAGGAGCGTAATAAGGTAATAGGTGAAATAAAGCATTCAAGTTTTGTAAAACATGACTACACGACGTGTACATTTTCTACACGGCGTTTTCCCTTAAGTCATTCACATGGACGTGTACTCCTGCCTAAACTGGTCGTGTAACACACCAAACACATGGCATGTTCTCCTATAACATGGAATGTACTTGAATCCTCTTCCCCTGCCTGAGTCCTTCTACATGGTTAAGCCACATGACTCTCTTAAGGCAAGACTACACGACATGTTCAAGATGGACATGACGTGTACTGGACAAGCTTCGCCCGACATGTATTGTTAGTGACACAACCTTTCACATGGCTCACAATACATGACATGTTCATGGTGAACATGGCCTATATGTGAAGGGATAACACTGACCCATGTTTTTCATGACACGGTCGGGTATCTAGGTCAGACTACACGACATGTTCAAAGCGGACACAACGTGTATAGCTCAAGGTTTATCCGTCCGTGTTGTTAGTTACACTGGCATACATAGGGTCGAAACTACACGGCATGTTTGACTGGTACATGGAGTGTTCCCACTGGACCTTCCCCATCCTGTGTGTCAACCCACACAGCCAACGACACGGTCAGAGACTACACAACGTGTACATAAAGTACACGATGTGTACTTAAGAAAAACTGTTTCTTCCTGAACAGAAGAACATATGGCATATACTTAACACTACACGATGTGTATTCTGGGTTTTTCTGGATAGTAAGCCTCAAAAACTACTTCGGAACTGAGAAAACACTGAAACAAACACTGAAAGTGATAAATTACGATCCGTGAGGGCCCATACTCCCCGCGAATCAAATTCTGGCATTTTATACATGTTATAACAAGGAAAATAGAGCAGTGATCTACCAAATTCCGGTCCATGAGGGCCCATAACACCTCAAGAACCAAATATTGGTGTCCAATCAAGAAAAACTTTACACAAAACAGTACCCTATCAAACAATAGGTATTTTTATCAAGGAAACTATCACAACAAAATGCATATTTTACACATCAACTATCACAACAACATGCAACCACTAATTTATCCTAGATGGCATGGAAAGAATGTATGACATGTGATTTCTAATAAGTTCCTATATGATGAATGACATGGCATACCCACATCTCATCAAGTTGTGACAGAAATAGAACCTCAATAACATCAACAATAACAACACAAATCATGTGAGTCACTCAAGGTGAAATCAAATCAACTGTAAACTTGAAAAACCATAAAATTTCAATAAATGAGGTAGGTTGGTTTTTCCCTGTACATGGGTTAGATAATCCTGAGAACAACTTACTACCAAATACCTATTCCTTCCTATCCTTGGCTAAAAGATCTAAATAGTAAGTCAAGAGAAAAGAGTTCCTCTGATACCACTTTGTAACGTCCCAGTTCCGGAAGCCACCTAGAGTTTCCCCGTACCCGGTTGGTCACATGGCCTCAAGCGCATTTCCCCAAACACCAGAGGATTCCGACTAGCAGTGAGGGCCTTTGGTGTGATAGTGTGGAAACTATGACCTCATTGGAAGAGTACACAATGGAAGTAAATAAATATATACAAGAGTAGAAGCAGTAAGAATGACATACAACAGTAACAAGATAAAGTTGAAAGTATAACTGGAGAACATATATAAAATGATTCATGATACATAGGTCTAGGAAAACTTTCAAACAAATTACAATGCTGAAATAAAATATTGCTAAACCAATTTCAAAAGAAAAACAACAATTAGCTCCACAGCATCGCAAGCCTAAGCTTGGTCCTGTGCTCTCCAGCTCCTCAGCATGTCAAGTACCTAAAGTTGAAGGGTGCTTGACCGTGTCTAGACCTGCAATAATATAATATGTTTGGGCCCAAAAGCATGGCCCAAATAGGGTGTGAGACTAATCCCAATAGGAAACCACTATGAGATCTGTTCCTAACATTCAAAGAGTACATGGCAGGCAGAAATATAGAAAGAAGTAAAAAGGAAGGTACTCAATAGTATACAATCAATAGTTCAGTATCAAGCATTAAATAACAAGTAGATAAACACAGAAGGTAACCCTCTTGTCCTACCCAGAAACACAATCAACCCTATGGGTAGTACACTCAGTGTAACCCCTCTAGTTCAGCTTATGCATAGACTCTCTGAGGAAGAAATCATCGTCAATTCCCTATATAGTCTCGTATCGTAACTAAAGGTACTCCAGGGAAGCACTTAAGTCACATTCCCTCGATGGACCACGTCGAGGAACTACAGACACTATAAGAAAGCACTCAACGTCAATTCCCCCTATGGTCTCGCTTCGTAAATTATAAAGACACTCTGGAGAATCCCTCAACGTCCATTCTCCCTATGGTCTATACACTAGGTTCTCAAGGCCCTGTGTAAGTCAAGCAAGTGTAGCAGCATGCAACAGCCAAGGTAAACCTCAAGAACTACTTGGATATCGTTCTACAACACAACAACATAATAGAACAACAGTCACACCATCCTACAATACTAGGCATGGGAAAGTAAACAGTAGCATAAGAGGCAATCAAGACCCAAAGGTCCGAATAGGGAAAACATGCATGGGAAATGCATCCAAAGCACACCAATTTACCCTATTAAAAATCAATAATTATCTACTCAAGCATACCAGCATAGCAGATAAAAAATAGGTCTAAAACGGTAAATGTTCAATTCCCCGCTCATGGGTATTAGGAAATTATGCACATAATACTCAAGAACTAACTAAGGAAAGGCACAAACCACCTACCTTGACATTGTAGGAAGGATATACGTGAACCTTGAAGCTTGAATCTCCTTAGAACTCCATAGATCTAAGAAAACATCTAAAACATTCAACCCACGATATCTCATGAGAAAATAGAAATCAGAAGATGATGCTCTAGGAGAAAGGAGAACTCACCAATGCAATTCAAATGTAATCAATGGCGTTCGAATTGGAGGATGGATAGAGGCTCGGGGGTTCGTCAAAGATCTGTAGTCGTACGGGTTCTCTCGGTTGAACAAGACCTAAAAGAAGTGTGTTCTGGTGATTAGGATTGACCCCAGTGTGTTTAATGAAAAAAAGAAAGTACATGGTGTTTACTTTTGAATTACACAGTGTATACATGCCTTTTCCGTACTCCAATTTAAGCGGCCTCCAATTCACCCCACATGTTCATGTGCAAATCCACCACACCGCTAGCACACAGCTTCCCACAGTAACTGAGTACACATCGTGTACTCCTAAAGTACACAATGTGTACTTCGAAAATTTCCATAAAATCATATTTTCTCAAAAACTTCAAAAATAAGAAAAAAATACTTGAAAAAAAGATCTAGGTTCTTAAAATAATCCCGTCGAATCAAAACTTGGAATCTTAAACATGTCATATACAAGCATAACAAATAAATGATCCACCCAACTCTGGTCTATGAGGGCCCATAACACCTCAAGAACTAAAGTTTGGCATTCAATAAAAAAAACTCTACAAAATCCAATACCCTATCAAATAGCTGGTATTCTATGAAGGCATCTATCACAACAACATGCATATCTAGCACCACATCTATCACGACAACATGTAATCAGTAATGCACCCTAAATGGCATGAAAAAATGCATGACATGTGATCTCTAGCAAGTTACTATATGATTCATGAGATAGAATACCCTCATATCATTGGGTTGAAATAGAATTTGAACCTCAATAATATCAACGACAATAGAACAAAACATGTGAATCACCCAACAGGGAAATCAAATCAACTGTAATAATTGAAAACCATAAAAATAGCAATAATCTAGGTAAATTGGATTTTACCTGTACACAGGTTAGCTACTCTCGGGCACAACTTATTACCAAGTACCTATTCCTTACTATCCCGAACTATAGGCTCTAAACAGTAAGTCAAGAAGAAAAGAATTCATTTGATACCACTTTGTAATTTCCTAGTTCTGGGAGCCACCCAGAGGTTCCCTGTACTCGGTTGGCCACATGGCCTCAAGAGAATTTCCCCAAGTGCTAGAGTTTTCTGACTAGTAGCGAGGGCCTTGGGTATGATACTGGGGAAACTATTGCCTAATTGGAAGAGTAATTTAGCAGAAATAAATAGATAACAATAGCAGAAGCAGCAATAACATGCAATAAGTAAACAACAGAAGACTGAAGAAATATACAACTGGAGCACATATATAAATGATGCATGATACATATGTCTTGGAAAGCATCCAAAAAAGTAAAAATTCTAGAATACAGTACTAAAACAAATTACAAAATAAAATAAAGTAAACATCTGCACAACATCACAAGCCTCAGCTTAGTCTCATGCTCCCCAGCTCCACAACAATCAAGTACCTAAAGTAGAAGGGCCCTTGCCCTTATCTATACTTGCAACAATATAATTTGTTTAGGACCAAAATCATGACCCAAAAAGGGTGTGAGAAGAATCCCATTATGTAACCACCCAAATATCTGTGCCTAACAGTCAGTGAATATATATGGCAGGAAATAAACCAAAGAAGCAGTAAATAAGGAAGTACCCAAAAGTAAACAATCCTATAGTTTCAATTACATCCATTTTCATTTATTTGTTAAGAAACCAACAAAAATAAGTAACCCTTTGGGAAGTAATCACAACCTAACCCTTTTGGTTTAACCAAACAAAAAAAAATCTCTTTGGGAAGTACTCATAGTCTTACCCCTCTAGTTCAGCTTTAGCAAAGACACTCCGAGGAAGCACTCACCTTTAATTCTCCCTATGGTCTCGTATCGATAACTGTAGAAACTATGGGGAATCAATCAACATCCAATTATCCATGTGGTATCGTAACAAGGAACTACAAACACTATAAGGGAGAACTTACATCCATACCCCCTATGGTCTCGCAACGTGAAGTAAACAGACACTCAGGAGAAGCCCTCATCATCCTTTCTCCGTATGGTCTACTACACTAGGTTCCCATAGAACTGTGTAAAAAATCATGGACAAAAAGCATATGGAAACCAAATTAAACCTCATGAAATACTTGACTAAATAGTCTACAACATATCACAACATGTCAAATAAAATCAATCCATCCTAACAATACTAGGCATGGGAATCAAAACATCCAAATAGGAAAAGCTAGACTAAATGGTCAAAATCAAGAAAACATGGGCAACACATCCATAGAAAGGTAAAATAACCCTATTTACAATCATAAATCCTCTACTAAAGCACACAAGGCATATATGGCAATAACAGGGCTAAAAACCATAAACACGCAATACCCCGAACAAGGGTATTAGGCACTTTTGCACATATAACTCAAAGAATAACTATGGAAAGGCACAAACCACCTACCTCATAGTTTTACGATTGATATATGTGAACCTTAGGCCTTTAATCTCCCTAGAACACCATAGATCTACAAAACCACTAAAAAAATTCAACCGAGGATATCTCATGAAAGAAGAGTAATCAAGGAACAAGGATTTATAAGAAGGAAGAGCTTACCATGGAGATTCCAATGCAATCAACAGTGGTAAATTTAGAGAATGGATGGCGAGTCGGGGGCTCAGAGAAGAATCACTGGCCACAGATGCTCCTAGACGAGACTGACCTAGAAGAAGGGTGTTCTGTCGATTAGATGTGACCCTGGTCCATTTAATTAAATAAAAATAAACCACACAATGTGTTCTTCAAGGATACATGACATGTACTAGATTTAGTTGGCCTCCTCTTTAGGTGGTCTCTAGGTCACCCCACACAGCCAAGTGTTTGGCTGTTACACAGGCAGCACATGGCTACCCACGACAACTGAGTACACGACATGTACTTATAAGTACACGACGTGTACTTCTAAAATTTCAAGAAACTCCTATTTTTATCAAAAACACCAGAAAACAAATTTCATACCTAAAAGAAGATCTAGGTTCTTACAATATACCAATTGGGTATTTGGAATATTAATTACATATTTTTTAATTATTTTTGGATATAATTTCTTAACCAAATGTTTACAACGTCCAGCATTATTCAATCTATCATTATAAAATTAGTTATTCTTATCCATGAATTTAAATATTAGAATGTAATCCATTGATATTTTTTATGAAATTTATTTATTTCACACTTATGTATGATTCCACAATATAATACCCCTTACTAAGTATTTGGGCTCACCCCTTTATATTGTTTACCATTTTCCCTCGAAAACTAGGAGGATTACTACGTGTAAAATATTTATTTTCAAGGGGAAATAATATGGTTTTTGTTCTATCATTTGATGTATCATCATATTTTAATTTATAATAATGTTAAATTATGTATCTAATTAATTAACACTTGTCATATAAATTTTAATTGATTGGAAATACGAAAAAGTATTGTTAGTATTTTTAAATTTATTTTTCAATAAATACTATTTATATATATATATTATTTTTTATTTTAAAAATAATATTTTTTATAATATTTTAAATAGAATAAAATTAATTGTTTTTTAAATTTATAATTCTCATGTATATATTTTTTTAATAAGGGTGTTCATATTTTATTAGTAAAATAAATTAAAATTGTAAAACTTTAATAAAGGTTAATAAGGGTAAAAAAAGAAAAATCAAAGGGGATATTTTTTTTCAAAATTAAAAATAAAATTAAACCATCTATACACATTTGTAAGGTAGGAATGTCAATCCCACATGTACTACCAACATTTCCTTACACGACTCACCTAAATTCCATGTATGTCCATTTTTAACCTTTACCTAACTTTAGTTCCTAAGAAAATTTCCCTCTTTTAACATATAAAAGAATCTCACTCACACCCATTTCAATTCACTATTATCCTTTAAAATTACCATGATAATATACCAATTTTACCTCCTAATAATCCCTCTTCCACATTTGGCCACACATGGTTTCAAGAAAATGCCCCATTTTCTCCATTTCCAAGAAGCCTCTTAAGATAAAATTCAAGTCCTCAACATGAGTATTATCCACTATGTAACATTTTATTTCCTATAATTTTCATCCAACCTCCTCCAAATATACTCTAAAAATACCAATATAATTTAATTATTAAAATTATTATATGGAAAATTTATTATATTTATGGAAAAATTATTTTCTATATCCTTCACAACAATTTGGAAATGAAAATGACACTCGTGTTTTGTGTAGACTACTATTTCCATGAATGATATGTTACATTTTTCAAAAATTAAATGAGAGTATGGTTCAATGAACACATTTAATAACTTAAAAAGTCATTTATTAAATTATTTGGATTCTATAATGATATATTTGGCATTATAGTGATATTTGACTGCTTATTAATATACCAACTACTATTCATAAAAGTTTACTTAAACAAGTGGGAAACTCATTATATTTTAAAAACACATCACTAAAAAACTAATGTAATGAAATTATGAAATTATAAATAATTAAATAATACCAATTTGTTTTAACTTAAATATTTTTTCAATAATCATCTTAGTATCAAAGAATGAGGATCGACAATGAAATTACAAAGAGTTCGTAACAAAAAAATGTATAATAAATCATTATAATTTAAGTTTACTAATGGTAATTTATTTGAATAATGTTATAAAATAGGTGATTATTATGGTATGTTTATGATACTACTGGTCAAATCACTTTCATTAAATTCAAGAATAACTTTAAGGGATTTCATTACAATGAATTTCCTTTTATTAGTTTATAATGTCAGCTCTCAAAATACATTCATTATTATTCTATATATTATTCCATTTTCTATTTCATATGATATTACATATTCTCCCTTTGGGTAAAATGATATTTTTAATGAAAATATTCTTCCTTTATTAATTTCATTTTCATAAAAGTATACAATTCTTGAGATAATATCTTACTATCTATAATGTTAAATTTTCATCCATGTCTATCTTATTTTATTCCAAAAATGTTTCCCTTTATTATCATAAAATAAAAATATGAATTATCTCATGTGGTGTCCAATTTCCTCTTCAAAACTTTCAAAAATATTTTTTATTATCTCATTTATGACGTGTATATTTCAATAAAGGTATTCTAATATATTAAAAATGTTTTCCCTTTCATGATCTTATAAATTTTTATCAACTTCACATTCCATCAGATTGAAAATTATGTGATTTTAAAATATTTAACAATGATATTTGTTTCAAAATAATTTTCAAAAAATTCCTCACATTATATTTTAAATAATTAAATTTTTAAATGGAATCATAATATTATCTATTTAATAAAATTTAAATAAATGTATCCTAAAAACTCTGATTAGTTTTCCATAAAATTTCCGTCATTATCTCTAAATTATATCTCTCATATGGATTTATTTTTTTTGAATCTCCCTATAAGAAATTATATAAAATACTCATTTATAATGATTAATTTTTTTTTATAAGATGATCTGATTTAAGAATTAATTTTATGAGGCAAAATTTGGAAAGGTTATGAAACCCGTTTTGATTCCATGATTTCATCATGAAAATATAAATGATACATTTCATGTGAAAAAATATTTGGATTGTTATTATGTGATTTATGGGATTATATATTTCCCTATAATTCATTGGTAATTGTCTTATATCACATCATATAATCATTGGAAATGAGTATTGATGCTCACTTAAAAATGGGAATAAGGTTATGATGCCCTCTCTAGTATGTAATGGAAAAAATGAAGTGATGTTTTCTCTATTATGTTAAAATTTAATTTTCTTATTCTTATACAAATTTTCTATGTTATACTATAATTTTATTCTCAATTTTAATGATTATTTCCCCATGATTCCTCACACTTATTATCATGACCCGACCTAATGAGGCTTAAGCCACAACTACTCCAAGACCACCTCCTTCGGCCAGGGGATGTCGACTAGCACTGAACAACAAATATAAAATGGGGAGGCCTTTACCTAATATGCTTGTATGAACAAACCTCACCATATCAATATAGAATTGAAGATGAATAATAACAAAAAATATAAATCATATAAAATAAAAACCAATCATGAAAAACATCTATGGTATACAAGAGTACGACAATGAAAAATTAATGTATGGGGAAAAAATACAAACCCAACAATAATGATGTAGCAAACTAAAAAAACATGAAAAGTAAAAGTGATGATAGATCCCATCTCCCGATCTCCACGATCATACCACCATACACGGTACAACACACCAAGTATCCCTAATTTTTTATATAGTCCTCACTGATCTATCCATCATCTGCATAAGGCACGATGCGTGTAGGAAAATCCCATTAGGGGTGAGTATATACATACCTTGTAGAATGCCCCTAAAGTTTAAGTGGGAGTAGTAAGTGACACAATAGTAATAATTATATTGATATCTCAACACAAAGTGAGAGAGTAAACAAAATACAACAACATGGATTCATATATATTCTCAAACCAAAGAATCCTAATATCAAGAGAGAAGGGGCTCTCCATATCATATCCCATATTAGGTAAAGAGTTCCAAAAGTTCTAGATATCCATTCTTGATGCCCAAAATCTCATGTGTCTATCCAAAGATATAGCCATGTGGATGGTTCACACCTCACCACTATACTGTACAGTAGAGGTGAACTGTCTCCAAGAAGAGGACCCACACCCTGGTTCATCAAGGGGTGCCACTCAGTAGATATAGGACATACACCCAAATTCTATAGGGGTACCACTTAGTAGATAGAGGATCCATACACTGACCTGTTAGGAGGGGTACAACTCAGTAAATAGAGGACCTACACCCTGACCTGTTAGGGGTTATCCCTTAATAAATAAAAGATCTGATAACTGATTCATCTGGAGGTTCCATTAAGTAAATAGAAGACCTACGCCCTGACCATTCAGGGGAATACTACTTATTAAATAGAGGAACTAAACCCTGAACCATCGGGAGGGGGGGGGGGGGGTACAACTCAATAAATAAGGGACCTAATCTCTAGAATTTTAGGGTTTACCACTCAGTAAACATATGACTAACACCCTGACCTTCCATGAAGGTATAACTAAGTAAATAGTGAAACTTCACCTTGACCCTTCAGTGGGGTACCACTCACTATATGGAGGACCTGCACCCTACCCGGTAGGGGGTACTACTATGTAAGTGGGAAGAAGACCTACACCATAGTCCATCAGGGGGGTAACACTCTAAGGGTCCTATGTGATCACTCCCATAATCATATGCTGCCTAAATAAGAATCTAACTAAGAACATTTTTTATTGTATCCAAAAATCCACCATGGAGGCCACAATCACCTTATAAATGGAAACAAATCTCAGGATAGGCTGCTCACTAGCTAAAATCTAAGTCTAAATGAAGGATATATGAGAGGTTGAGGTTTCCACAGAAGGAAATATTGGGTACACAGTGTGTTAGGGGTCCCATATAGCATGGGTTCCACTTCATCACCAGGTCCTGTCCGTGCTGGTACATGGCTCATTTCCCATGTAGGGATATATGATATTTATAGGGTCTACCTGACATATTAGAGAAACTTGAGGTCATTCCTATTCCCCTAGACATGTATGTGTATCAAGCCCATGTACATGTAATTTGGAACAAAATTCATGATGAGATGTGACTATTCCCATTTATTCTTGGATTACATTCCAATTCTCCAGGATAGGGGTTAGATAGATTGTGGGGGTCCCATATAGTGCATGATTCATTTCATTCCTAAAACCCTAGCCATCACAACCAAGTGGTCACACACCATGTGTTCTTATGAACTACACAACCTGTAGTTGGGATTTTTACAGAAGCTTAGATCTATGGATTCATGATCTAAATATGTCTCCTCTTCCATGGATCTTGCTTCAATGCTATCCAAAACTAATGGGGAATCCATCGATTAGATTTTTTCGACAATCCATTGGCTATAAATTGAATTCTGATTTGTCTAGGTGGTTATCTGTATCCACCATACACCTCTCTTCATGACTTCATCATCTCTGATCCAATATCCATGAAAAAATCACTGTTTATAGTAAGATTCATCTTAAAATCCATACTTGATCACTGATCCCTTTACTGCATACGATACCTTTACTAATCCAGGGGTCTGATCGGGCTTGGTCCCACCTAGAAATATCGAATCCTAACCCCACAGTCCAAAAATGTCTCAAAAAAATAATTAGGTAGAGGAGGTAATAAAAAAGGTTTGTCAATACTTTCCAAGAGCTCTTGGAAAATGATTAGGAAGATGGATATCTTAGGTGAGAAATAATTAATAATCAATTAAATCTATACATGTTCACATGAAAAGTCTTGAAATTGGTACATATAAAAAAAAGAGATGATCATTCTCAAAAAAATTTATCAAATGAGTTATAATCAAAAAATTAAGAGTCCTACCTAGTTTTGGATCACTCTTCATTAAATAACATACTCACAAAAGAATGGAAGAAGTCATTCTGTTCACTATGTTTTGATCTTCCAAGATCTAGAGGTGTGTAATTTTCTGAATCATATTCACCAATGGAAGGAGGAAAAATACTCTTTCATCATTCCTAGGGTTATGAGGCTAACCTTGGAAAAAATTTCATAACGATATATTCAAATGAAAATCTATTTATGTTATATTAATTAATTAACTAAATCAATTAATTAATCTACTTAACATACCACCAATAGCTGTTTTATCTGAATTCCCCACACCGATATATTTTTGGTCATGAATAGGGAAAAACTTACCTTCCAGACTAAACTGTGGTGTCATATTTATGATTTAAGATTATGTTTAAGAGTTATCCCATTTTCTATAATAAAATATGTATATGTGATATAACATATATTAATTATTTTTTATAAAATTAATTCTAGGACCACCAGACCATAGAATTGTACATTGTCTCAGCACCTGTCTTTGAAAATATATATAAATATTTTAAAGTATTAAAAAGAAAAAATAGGTTCCTTAAATCATTACATACTTCAATATTTTCATCCCCAAAAAGAAAAACTAAACAAACAACTTGGGATACTGAGCCTACATCTAGCTCTCCCACTCCTAGGAGATCTCTTTCACATTCCCATGCCTCCATAACAAGCGAACCAAGGGGATGGTCCATCCATGGAAGGTCTTATCCTAGTGATCCTCGATCACCATCAGGTGCTCCTAAAAGGTTGATCCATCTTCTATGGTCAGCTTACCACAATCAATAAAGCACATAGGGTCATGCACGTATCACCTTAGTTGTGACACATGGATGATTTCATGCACCCATTCCTACTATGGGGTAGGGAGAGGCAGTAAGCTACCTCACCAACCCTCCACAAGATCTCGAATGGGCTGATGAACCTCAGTGATAAATTTCTTCCTATTATGAATCTATATAATCCTCATCATGGGGATTCTCCTAGGGAAACATAGTCTCCTTGCTCAGACTCCAAGGGACTGAAATGGAGATGTGTATAAGATTTTGTTTCTTCTATGATATGTCATCATCTGGTCACAGATAAACTAGAACTTCTTCATCATCACTTGCACCAAATTTGGACCCACTAGATATGCCTCACCAATATATTTCCTATACAAGGGTGACCTTTAGGGTCTCTTGTACAAGGAATCAAATGGTCCCATGAAAATAGAAGAGTGGTGGCTATTATCGTACAAACAATCTACCAAAATTGAGTGATCCTATCAACTCCAAACAAATTCCAACATACAAGACCTCATCATATCCTCCAACACCTAGAAGTGAACCCAATCATCCCATATATCTTGGAGTGGATGACCATACTTATCCTCATCCAGGTTCTGAATTCCTCATGGAGGACTCTCCACAATCATGACAAAAATCATGCATCAGAGTTAAATATAGTAGTCGAGGTAACCCCATGAAGGATAACAATCTCATGTATGTACATAGGACCCAAAATCTATACTGAACTCTTCTCCCTAATAGAAAGGAAGTGTGATGAATTCATTAGTTGGTGAACTATCACCCATATGGTTTCATGGAACTTTACTATCTGTGAAATCCCTATAATAAGTTCCATGGATATGTCACCCCACTTCCACTATGGGATCTTAAGGGGCCGAAGAAACCTACCAGAACTTGGTGCTCAGCCTTCACCTATAGATAGGTAAGGTACTATGAGACGAAATCAGCTACACTACGTCTCTTAATGGCCCACCAAAAAATTATAAATCTATATATACATCATTCTTATACCGATATATATAGATAAATGAGATTTGTGTAACTATTACACCACCTCCTCCCACATCAAGACTAAGACAACCTTCTATCCTAGAAAAAGATAATGTGATTCCCTCCTTTAGAAAAATTAATCAGTTATATCTCCTGAGGATATTTGGTGAATGTATCCAAGCTATGACTCTCACACACACTCAAGAAGCATAGGATTAAACACCATCAAATGAAGAAAAGTTACAACCTCCTGCTCAACTAGGGCCAACTATAAGGAATTCAACTGCTCATAAGACTCGTACACTAAATGAGCCTAGGACTTCCTGAAAAGGGAATATTTTACCATGTTTCCCTTCCCAATATTATAGACTATCTCAAAGTCATATTAATGTAGGAACTCTAACCTACACATTTGTCTCATATTCAAGTATCTCTATGTGATGACATACTAGAGACTCTAATGATCTGAGTAAAATATAATGCACTCTCCCAGAAGACAGTACCTCCACATCCTCATAGTGATGACTACCACTACCAACTCTAGGTCATTAGTCACATAGCTATTTTTATGGTGTCTCAACTACCTTGACTCATATGTGATTACTGTCTACCACTACATCAACACACAACCAAGCCCATCTCCTTTGTAATTTCAATACACTATGTACTCCACACCCTCCTCCATTAGTCTCAATATAGAAGCACTCATCAGATTCAGCCTACACTACTTCAAGGCCCTTTGACACTTCTTAGTCTACGTAAAAGGAATCCCCTTTCATTTTAGGGTGGTAAAAGGGTATGTAATCCTGGAAAAGTGTCCCAAAAAATTATTATAATACCCTACTAAGGTAATAAAACTCTGCACCTCTAGCATGCTATTGGGTGGATACAAAGAAATAACTACACTGATCTTTATAGTGTCCATATCTAAACCTTTATTAAAAATGAAATCTCATAGTAAGTGAACCTCATGAATTTGTAATTGGAACTTAGAGAGATTTCTATAAAGTTCTTTCTCTTGAAGAAAATCTAGGACTATCCTCAAATTATCTTTATGATCCTCCTCTGATGAAAAGTTATGAGCACATATTTAATAAATACAACCTCAAAATAGCCTATGTATTGATGGAATATATAGTTCATCAATTCCATAAACATAGAGGTGTAATTTGTCACACCAAAGGTCATCAC
Source organism: Viscum album (assembly GCA_963277665.1). Taxonomy (NCBI): domain Eukaryota; kingdom Viridiplantae; phylum Streptophyta; class Magnoliopsida; order Santalales; family Viscaceae; genus Viscum; species Viscum album. The sequence continues at coordinate 1,184,364,273 of OY728135.1, forward strand.
CAAGAACTCATAGTGTCCATAGTGACATCGAAATGCCAGCTTTGGAATATCAGTATCATGAACTCTTAGATGGTTGAAGCCAAACAATATATTGATCTTCAGGAAACAACTCACATATTTCAAATGGTCAAAGAGGTCTTCAATCCTTGGAAAGGGGTACTTAAACTTTATCATGTTCTGATTCAGGTGATTATAATCCATGAAAAGCTACAATTTGCTGTCTTCTTTTTTTTATGCATAACATCTGAGCTACCAAGGGGGGTATGAATAAAAACTTCTCTCAATGGTCCTTTAACTACAACTACAGATCTCTGATCTCGGTAGGGGCCATTAAATATGCCATAGAAGATATTGTAGTGTTCCCGAGATGGATGTTAATACACAAATTCATCTTCTACCTTAGAGGATTTCTCAGAATGTCTTCAAGGAAGGAATTCATAAATTACTCCATGTATTAAAGAAACTGGATGTATAAAGAGACTATAGCACTAAGATATGTACTCTCAAATTTATGGGTGATGGGATGCATCCTCATGCTTTCATAACCAACTCATCCCTCCGTGAGATCTCTATTTCCCACAAAGGAGAATCTCGTCCCATTAGTGTGAAGGAATCTGACTCATTTGCGATGAAAATAAATCTAGGTTCAGATCATGGATAACCAATATATACCAAGGATTAAATCATAGGGTTCCATTGTGATGACCAAAAGGCCCCAGGTGAACCTATCTCTTCTAAAATATAGATTTCACTACCGAAAGATAAAGTATAGAGAAGAAGCATTCCCTGTAGGAACCTAAAGACAAAGGTTTTGGGATAAAGCCTCTATTGGGAGCTCCATATCTTACAACAAGAGTATAGAGGTAAAGTAATTAATTGAAACTGTGTATAATAATATTGAGTAATGCATATAATAAACACATATCATACCTCTAATCATCAAATGTGCCATAGGGTCCTAAGCCTCCATAGCCTACAGCTGTCCCCAGCCCCGACCACCAACTTCATAATCATGACATGGGATGCCTAGTGGTAGTTTTGAAAGGATATCATAGTATTTTACACCACTAATAGATAATATTACTAGAGTTACACTTACTCCTATTCCAGTTCCGCCTCCTTGGGGGACACCTTGCCATCACCTAAGTGATCCTTAATCATGACGTTACCACTACCAGGGAAGTCCATTAGCTATCTGCCTATGCACCTTAGTATGCCTTGTTGTTCAGTCATGCAATATGTGAACTCAACCATCACATGCATAGAACTACCACTTTTTGGGCCATCTTGTCCCTTTATGTTGTTCCTGTACTACATGGCAATGTTTTGGGTATGATCATGGGGAGGTCTTTGGCACTAAGATCCTGTCGACTAGAAACTACTAACTACTATATGTGACTCAGCCTTGTAATACCCACTACTAACACCAAATTATTGGAATCCCACTAGTAGTAAGATTTATGTCACTAGTACCCACTCTAACACCCCAACATATGTGGGTATGCACAAGGGTACTAAACTAGCACATATATCTCTACAGAGTCCCTGCTCAAACTTCAATGTTCCGAAGTAGCCATCCTTGAGGGAGTTCTACGTAAGTTCTATGAACCTCAAAACATACTCATCCCCTATAATACATCACTAATGTAGCTCTATAATATCATGAGACTAAAAAAATCACAAGAATGAGGGATGGTACTCCTTATAGAATAATAGTTGGATGTTGGGCCAAAAGAGTGTCAACACATTGTATATCTAGGTAACAAGACTCCACCAGTGCCTGGCTAATTTGAGGAAATGTAAAGATTATAGAGCAACCACATAATATATCGGTGTATAGATATGACTGAAAACAAGGACCATAAACTCAATCCCATCCTATTATGACTGGGGATCTGGCTTCCAAAGAACCTCAGTGGCCTCTAGTATTGGAACTCGTGGAGTGAAATAAGACTACTTGCATCCTCAGTCTTTCTTGATGGAATGATATTCTATTAAATAGGTGGGGATGATACTAAATATCTACCTAGAGGACTGATCTTGCAGTATGGACCCTAAAATGTGACCTCATCGCTCATTGGATCTTCAGCATGATACAAAAATAGTAACCGGTCAGGATGCCATCATAGAGGAATCTTGAAAATTTAATCAAGACGTAACATGGTCAGATGTGAATATACAAAAACAACATGGTTATAAATCAAGAATAACAGTTAGAGAATCAATTCTATCTGAAGTATGCACAATTGACCCCTAAAACCAATGTATTGATATGTCGAGTCAATAGGTAGGTAGTCAAGGTCCCAGCGAGTGGATACATCGGTCACCGCACCAACACTGAGTTCTCTATCCTGAGAGCCACTCATGAGACACTTTAACACTATTTCCACAAATCCCAAGAAAATACCCAAAAGGGGACTACTCTAAACACCTTCCCAAGGATCAAACTAGCTATAATACCAATTGGTCCTAACCCAAAAAAATGGGGCTCAAGACGTAACTACCGCAAGCCCACCTCTATAGGACATGGAATGATGACTAACACCGAAAGGAATATATAACATAAGGAAGCCTTTAATAATTGTTCCTATACACACACACCCATCCATCTCAATGAAAAATTGTAGAGGGATAATAATAAAAATATTAAATAGATAAAATATAAACCAAGAATGAAAAACCTCTAGGGTGTATAAGATTACGAAAATGAAAATTGAAAGTAATGGGAAAACATACATTTCAAACCTAAAATATGTCCCAGCCTAAAAAACTGGAAAAGTAAAAGTGCTGAGAGAGCCCAAATTCTGATCTCCAAGACCTAACCACCATACGAGGTCCAACCATTTATCTCTAAGCCTTTTTGTAGTCACCACCGACCAATCCGTCATTTGCATAATACAAAACATGTGTGGGGAAAGACCATGCAGGTACATACTCAGTAAGACACCCCAAAATCCGTAGAGGGAGAAATAAGAGATAAGATAGTAATATTTAGATAAATTAAACCAAATTAATAGAGTAAATAAAATCCAAAAACATTGTTACAAATATATATTCTCAAAACCAAAGTAACCCAATATTGAGAAATAAGGGGATCTCCATCACACAACCTATCTCAGGTAAAGAGTGATAATAGTTTTATAAGTCCATACTTGATTCCTAGTATCTAATTTTTATATCCAAATAAGTAACCTTGTATAGGGACTACACCTCTCCAATGTGTCACATAGTTGAGGGGGCACTATATTCAAGCATAGGACCCACACAATGGTCTATCAGGGGAGAAAATCACTAGATATAGGTCCCACACCCTAATGACATATGGGGGGGGGGGTTACTACTTAGTAGATAGAGGACGCTCACCAAAGTATATAGAGGAATTGTGCCATAATTTTATTAGGGGGTACCACTCAGTATATAGATGACTCGTTCCATGATATGTTAGGGGGTACCACTTAGTATATAGAGGACTCGTTCCCTGATTTGCTGGGGGGGGGGGGGTACCACTCAAAAAATAGAGGTCTCCTGGCCTGACCCTTTAGGGGGAGGGGTACCACTCAGTATATAGAGGACCTATTCCTCGAATCGTCATGGTGTGGGGGCGTACCACTCACTAAATAGAGGACCCATGTCTAGATCTGTCATGGGGTACCACTCAGTAAATAGAGGACCCACATTTTGACCTATCTGGGGAACCACATCGTAAATAACAAACTCACACTCTTACCCATCAAGGGGTAAAACATAGTAAATAGAGGACATATTACCTAAATATTTAGAGGTATGACATAGTATATAGAGGATCCTCACCATGAACCATCAGCGGGTACAACTCACTAAACAGAGGGCCCATAACCTGACCAATTTGGGGGTTACCACTCAGTTTAAGGAGGACCCAGAGCCAACTTTGTAGGTGGGTACTACTCCATGTGTAGATAGGGGACCCACCTCTAGTATATTAGAGGGTACCACATTATGGATCATGCCTGATCACTACTTTCATCGAGCTCTACCCAAATAAGCATCATGACCATGGAATTTTGAATCATATCTCAAAATACACCATTGAGGACACCATCATATTCTACATAAAACACACTTAGGATGGGATATTCATGGGCCAAAATATGATTCCAAATGAAAGATATATGAGAGGTTGAAGTTTCATTAGAAGTTAAGAAGTTGTACATGACATATTAGGGGACATACATAGCATGTGGTACCACTTTATCACCTGGACGTGTCCCTACCAGTACATAGATCATTTTTCATGTAGGTATATATTGTGTTTAGAGGGTCTACATGTTACGTTTGAGCCACTCAAGGACCGGATTGTGCTCTCTGGTCGTGTCTGTATATCCATTCCGTGTCTATGTACTTTGGCACACAATGAATTCATAGCCATACCCATTCTTGTGTACACCTGGAGTACATTCCGAGTCACTAACACAAGGGTCACGTGATATGTGGGGTCCCATATGGTGTGTGATAATTTTCTCACCAGAATCCATTACCGCGGACGGCAAGGGCCCACATGTTGTGTGTTCTTATGAATTACATGGTGTGTATTCTATATTTTTTAAAGAAGTTTAGATATATGATCATGAAATCTATTTATATATCCCATTCCATATCTCCCTCTTCCAAGACACCCAAAATCAAATGGGAATCCCATGATTCTTCATTTCTGGACATCTGGTGGCTGGAAATTGGATTTTGATTGGTTTGGGTGGTTTGCAGTATGCACCACATGACTCTTATCATGTATCCATCATCTCAGATCTCAGATTCATGAAATTAATCACTTTTTATACCAAAATTAATCCCAAAATCTGTTTTTTATTACCGATCCATTCATCACAATTGAAACCATCACAAATATGAGGGTTTGATCGTGCTCGATCCTTCCCGACAATGTCGAATCGTGACCCTACGGTTGAATAATGAAACACAAAATGAAATTTGGAGATAAAGGAATAAAAGAAATGTTTTATAAATCATTTATAATTTTTCTTGTCTAGTGATCATAAATGGTGATATCCAAGGTGATAAATTAAAGAATTAATAATTAAATCTGTACATAGGCACATGCAAAGTCTTACAATTGGCAGAGATTGAAGAAAGAGGTGATTATTCTGAAACAATTTAATCAAATGAGTTAGAATCAAAAAATGAATTTTTTTACTAGTTTTGTATCATTCATCATCGAATAACACACTCTATAATAAAATTAATAATTCATTTCATTCTCTTCACATCAATCTTCTTGGATCTAGATGTTCATCATCATCTGAATATGATTTTCTTGTGGAAGGAGGAAGAAGATGCTATTGATGATCCTAGAGTTATGAGGATAACCCTAGGAAAATATTCATAAGGATTTATTTAAATGAAAATCCATTTATGTTAGATTAATTAATTAAATCAATTAATTATTCCACTAAATGAACCTCTAATGGCGGTTTTATTCGAAAAACCAGCGCCAACCTATTTTAGGTCACTCGTAGGGTAAAACTGAAATTATGAATCCAAAAATAGTATTAGATTTCAGATTTGAGATTCAATTTAAATGATTTTTTGTGAAAAAATACATTACAAGGGAAAATTTGGAGAGTAAACAGCCGGTTTGGAGAAAATTCAAGCCAAAATAGCCCTAAAACCCTATTAAGGGTCTGCTTCATAAAGCCTGACCTACTCATGAAGCTCACAGATATCCTGATCATAAATTTTCTTCATGACTACATAGATCATTGATAGTGTCCTATATGATTCTAACACTGCTTTTCGACCATGTGGAGGTTTGATAGTGTGCTCTGTGAGTCTGATAAAGCTATGCCTGTTCGCAAAGCCCACATATTACTTTGAGAACCTCTTTTTAACTTAATGATTCCCATTTCCTATAAATACCCACTTCATTCTAATCTTTAGAGGATGGTTATCCTGATATTTCAGCTTTTTAGTTCATCTTAATTCACAAAACACCCAAGCGTTGTGTATCTAACCAAAATGGTTCATCCAAGGTACTTGGGCTTTGTTAAAAACCCTTTATTGCATTCTTGAAAGACATCACCTATGATGGGGATTCCTTTTTTGAAAGAATATTCCCTTTATGAAGGAATAATTCATTACAAGGTACCTGAGAATTCACAAAGCATTAAGCCTTCATGAAGCACACCTTTCCTAAGTCAGGACTTCATCTTGAGGAAGGGTCACCTTGTTTTGTGAAGTATACTTATTTACAAATCCCCTGACCATAATGAAGCAACTAAGATTTGAGAAGCACCTCTCTTCAAGTTCCTAGGATACATGAAGCCCCTCTACTATGCCTCTCTATGACACCTCTCTTCTACTGACACCTATTCATGAAGTCCGAGTTCCCAGATCCCCCACACCAATCTAGGATCAGTTGAGTTTCACTTAATGTCCTTATGTGACCTATGAAACCTATGCCAGTGTCCCATCCCACTTCAAGTGCGACAGAAGACACCAACTTACCTTTATCTTCTCAGTATAGGTACACTAATGCCTGTTGCTTCACAAAATATGCACGATAACGTGGACCTCATGACTGAACACTTCTCCACTCCATTGAAGCCTGATATTTATGAAGCCATGTCCCTCCCAAAGGTGTATGTTAAATGGATATGAAATACCAGGGGGTAAGGAGTGAGTCCTCCACATCCATGCTACATGACGTAAAACTACTTAGCACAAACATTCTCATAATATAACGTAAAACTATAGTCTTACATCAGGACATGAACTCTAGATGATACATGTATGGCTATAAGAGAATGAGATCCTCTCCACATGGAATGAGATCCTCCTCAAGCAGCTTCCATGTTCAAGTGACACACCATCTCTCGTTGGCACATCTTTTACAATACAAGCATTAAGCCCACTGGTTCCTCTTATTTCTCACACCAATGATGACATATGTGGGATTAGAAGTTATAAATGACTATGAAATTCATCCTACAATTCCATGGTAATCATCATGAGTGTAATCCCCAATAACAATACACATTCTTTATGGGTTTCTCCAATGCGTAAGCCCCAACCACATGTTCCACTTTAATGGGCCTCCTCCTCAAGTACAAGTCCCAACCATACCGAACTACCTAAGATTTTATTCCCAACTAACTGAGATATGTAAGAATCCTACCTAAGGTCCTAACCCAACATCCACATCCATCCGGGTCTCCCTCGTGTAACATCCCCTATACGATCATTCCACTCACCTAGGAGACCACATCTACTCCAGTCCCATCAAGCATCTAAATGAATAATCCCCACACTATCCAACCAAGATAAATCCTCTTTTAAAGGGTATCTTACATGAATAATCCCTAAAACATCCCTCACTGTTTCTCCTTTCATGAAACAAGTATCCTTACCACATGATGTTAACATTCATGGACCAATCCTGTCACATGACCTTAAAATAGGACACTAAACTGAAGGACCCCGGGACACCCTGAGAGGGGAGGGGTGAATTAGGGTGACCACTTTTTCTTTTAATGTGTTGGATCTTGTTCCCACGTTGGTAGGAACTTGTTGAACCTGTATGATGATTATGATCAAAATGAAAACATTCACATGCACAGAGAAGACACATCCATTTTTACTTGGTTCACCACTAAGGGCTACGTCCAAGGAGCATACGCCGATAGGTTGCCGGTCGTACCTAAATCCACTATGCTTCACTAGCTGCAGATACAAAAGTTCGGGTACAGACACTCTGTCCCAGGCTCACTGCCTTTACAATAGTTCAGGGATAGCTCACTGCGTCCCTCGGGTCACTCCCGTTGACTCCCCCTGGCTCACTGCCGTTGGTGAAGTCCCACTCAGTTTATAGACGTGAAGGTCTCTTCTTCATTTGCATAAGAGTGCATCCTTTGTTGTATATAGATGCTCTATTGAAGTCCGATTCTCACCAGAAGAATATCACTTTTCCCCGAATGAACCGAGTAGTCTCTCGGCTTTCGTGCAGCTCCAAACACGCCGGTGGACTTCAGCAAAACCAGGCGCGCTTCTCCAAGACAGTCGCGCAAGTCCCACTACGGCGCGCAAGTCCACACTGGCACGCAAGTGTCATCAACACAGTTTCGCGACTCTTCCTTCCCCAACTACAAACTTGCGCGGTCCACTTCCTTTCTCTTCCAAACCACCTTGGGCGCACAGCCAAACACCGGCGCGCAAGCTCTACTTGCGCGACAAAACAACCACCTGCGCGACTCAACCACCTGCGCGACGAGAGCTCGAACAATCTCTCGGCCTTGAACTTCGTTGAAAATGAGGATGGGTGGTCCAGTATTTATAGGCAAACTAGACCCCCTGCGCGGCAGCGCGCAAGTCCTCGACGGCGCGCAAGTCTTGTCTTCAATAAACTCTGTCGCGCAACTCACTTGCGCGACCCAACCAACACTTGCGCGACCTTCTTGCCTTAGCCAAATTTTGATGTTCTGATCCTCAAAATCATATGGTGTGCAAGTCTTTCATCCTCCAAGAGCACGGCGCGCAAGTAACTTTGCTAAAAACACTTTACTTTATTGGCCGATTTTTAGGCCCAAAAATTTGGAAAACACTGGGAAACAACGCCACCTTCACTACTGTTTCCTGCTTGAACGGTATGATCACTTTGTTGGTACACACCCTGAACTTCCACTGAGGATTGACAACAAACACAAACCATACACCAAATCATGCTTTGAAGAACCTGGTTCCAACAATCTCCCCCTTTGGGTTTGTTGGCAATCAGAATAAATTCAATAGATCTCCAACCATGAGAAAATCCAAAACGCAAGAATCAACTCAGCCAACACTCTAAGTCTATGTGAGAAATGCTCGGTGTAGAAAACAAGAGAGAAAGATTGAATTGGGTCTTAGTGTTTTGAAATTCTCCATGACGCCCGATGTTATACTTATTAAACTTCTCATCACAATCTTACACTTCTCATCACAGAAGAATTTCTTGCCTTGAATTTATGCCTTTCTCCCCCATTGACAATAAAACCAAAGACCGAAAAGTTTGTTCAACGTTCAGCTCAATCCATACTCCCCCTGGATAGTATCTCCCCCATAAACCTGCATCACAGCCATAAGCAGATAAAAACAGTTAAAACAAACGGGGAGAGGGGACTTCCGGTGCCTCCTTATGCAGTAGGAGGTGGTCGAACACCGAGGTTCAACTGATGCTTCTCGAACACAGCCGCGGACAATGGCTTGGTTAGGATATCAACCACTTGCTCATTAGTTCCAACATAAACAATGTGGGTTTTGATCCCTATCTTCCAAGTAGGGTATATAAGATGATTCTTTGAGGTTCAATCCCATCCAATTGTAAACCTTGGAGCTCCATCCTAGGGAATTACCCTCATGGTGTAATATCTTCTCTTTATGGGACAAATCTCCTAGATCCTCCTCTATTGAGCATCCTAATACATCCACCTTCATTATGTGACATATTCCCATTATGGGATACATCTCACATATCCACCTCTATGGGTGTTATGATCCATCTATAGGTAAGCCATTCAGGTGTTACCTCATAGGGAAACACCTCCGTTATTCGCCTCCATGGGGAATCTTGATCACTCAACTCTATATCCACATGATTCTAAACTCATTACCTAGATTCATAAAAACTAATTCATCCTAAACATGGGATGACTAAGGTGAAAGCCTTGGATGATATGTGCCTTTGGTGTTAGATACCTCATGATGGACATGAGATGCCTTGGATTATGTTCCTGAGATGACTCTATGATATTCCCTCTTATAAGGAAGAAAACAAGTGACCAATGTTCCTAGCTTCGAGATATGCTAGCATTACCCAACATGAATACTCTCCTTAATGAAGGTTACTTTCCTGTCAAGACAAGTTGGAATGTTCATATAGAAGTAGCATAATTACCCAACATACACAAAGATATGTCATTGGTAATGAGTTCCACAAACATGAATTTACTCTATGAGGGAGACCCAAACTAGGAAATGAGTCCCAAAGAGGAATACATGGAAGGAGGAACCAACATCCCATCATCCTATTTCAATCAAGGAGAAGAAATCATTATTTGAAGTGATGAAAGTCGACTGCCTTTGGAAAGTGGAAATCTGGGTGAGTAATTGTGATGCTGGATCTCATTAAAAATGGAAGGCGACACGTCTTGATGTAAATGTTAGAAATAGAAATGGTGAACCTGGCGTGAAACTATTCTCTTCAACATGGGGTCTTATAGAATTCAAGACATCAGCAGATTAACATGTCACCATATATAGTCATGTAGCACCAAGATCCATAAGAAAACAGTGGTCCTGACATAGAACTCACCAGAAATTGGGGTAGTTAAATGTTGGGTATTTATATCCATGACATTACTGGTGTGGATCTCTCTCTCCACCCATGGAAGATTACACAAAAATAGGGAATTGGGAATTAATTTACTTGTATCCATATTGATAGTTGAGTCTTATTGCTTTGCAGGACCCAAGCTTTAGGAAACCAACCACCCAACACCCATAGATGTAGGGAAGGAGAAATGTTACTTCAAAGACACCACCTAACACCACCTTCCCCACAACTACCATTGTGAAATAAAATACTGGGCACCCATTCAACATATAAACCTATAAAATCATCTAGAAGTGGGTGATGGATACCCTCTTATGCTAGTATGACCAGGACGGGGTCATTATTAAGAGGTACATGGCCCGCCAGGATCTGGATGCTTCATCTTATCACTAAAACTGCCACCCCCAAGGGCCATGCAACCACTGCTTCCACCTCCAACAACAAATCACTTTGGAAGCCTCTCCTCAGGGTTATCCTATAAATCACTCCCCTACACCGAGGAGGTGGGGGTTTCCTGAGTCACTATGACTATGAATATTATTTGGATCCCACAAAGAAGGTCTCCCACCAGGCCCCGTCAATGCAAAAACAACCAACCCTTCAGGAGGAAGAACAGGTGGACTATAAACCTTCTCCATTTCCCCCAATCCCGAACACTCAACCCCAATGCCAAGCACAAGATCAAGAGAATTACCATTAAGGGGAATTACATTCTACCACTATAGTGTCCCTTCCACCACTGATGAATTTCACAAGATCCTTGCAACTGATGAGAAGTGATCCATCTTTACCTGATTGGGATCAAGACCCCAAATGCCTTGCTGGTAGGATGAGTTAACTATGTCAATTGTTGGAACCACAAGTAACCATTATGGGCCAACTCGCAATGATGATTTTTAGTTTATAGGCCCCCCCTATACCATCAGAAACCTTAGAGGAGGTCTTACCTGCTCCCATAACTAGCGAAAAGGTCCTCCTCAAGCCATTCCTAGTTCAAGAAGATTCCCTCCCTACTTCAATAGTCAGTATAGAGTTCCTCCCTATGACATTACCTGTAGTCAACATAGAGGACCTCCCCATCTCATAAAACACCATTGAAAATGTCCTCGTCATGTCATTATCATCTCAAGAAGAGTTCCTCCCCACTCCATCATCAATCAAATCAGAGGTCCTCACCGCTTCATCAACAATAAATTTGTAGGTCCTCCCTATGCGATCATCATCAGCCAGCGTGAAGGTCCACCTCATTCCACAGCCAACTAGAGTGGTGGTCCTACCACTCCTTCACCGATGGTATTCCCCATGTTTATACCAACTAGAGTAGAGGTCCTCCCCATGCTTTCAGCCACCAGTATAGAGGTCCTTCTAATTTCCATTTCGATCAACGCAAAGGGTCTAATCGCACTTTAGCCTACCAGTATATAGGTTATTTCCATTCTAGTGCTACCAGTAAACATGGAAGTCCTATAAATGTCCTCACAGACCAAAGAATATGTCCTACCTACTTCATCAACATCCAAGGTGGTGGTCCTCCCCACTTCTACAACATTTAAGGTGGCGGTCCTCCCTTCTCTAGCAACAACCAATATAGAGGCCCTCCCCACATACCAAATAATGAAATTGGAGGTCCTACCCATGATATAATCCACCAACATGAAGGTTATCCTCATTCCAATGAACATCATTTCCCAGAAGAACCTTCCTTGGGTAGAAGGAAAAACCAATGTTGGTGAAGAAAAAATTCTGGGAAGCGCCAAATCATTGTCAATCATGTTCGCTTCTCATATTCCAAAGAAGAATGAAACTCTATGATAGAACCTTAACCACATTCATTAGTAGTATATTATAGGGAATGATTATGTTAGGTGATGTTCATAATCATATAAGGTGATATTCACATAATTCCCAAATCCATTCGCAATTACATGCAGGTGAAGTAAGATTTTTCTCCCTTCTAAGGGCTCACAATGCAACAATCTTTATCATATCCAATTTCCCTATCAACCTCTACTCAAGATCATGAAGATATATTCTATAATGGGATAGAGGAATAGTATCCTATTGTGTCTCCAATAATAACTGATTCCCTCACTCATGAGGTAGTGGTGAGAACCCAGTCCTATAGGAATGCGATGATACAACTGACAACACCCTCAAAAGATGACCCAATGTGCAACGAACTGTCGACTCCTGAAGTGACTCCAATAATGGATAGCCAACTTCCATACTAATCCACATCAGTTCCAACACCAATATATCATCATGCACCGATCAAAGATTGGGACAACCACAATCAGGGTCCCAATTCTGAATAAGAAATCATGTGGGATACTCTGGGTATTAATTAGTTTTCAGTGATATTCTGGCTGAATGAAACTATAAAATTATACATCTCAGAGTCCCTCACTAAGGACCATGTTGTGTGCCTCTTCCAGAATATTTATATGATGTATTTCACCTCTTTTACCATCAATTGGTCTACCCAAAAATCCATGAGCACTTTGATGACATTGATTAACAATTCTGAATGATTGAGTTTGTAGCAATCCCAGTAGATCAGAACCCTGTGTCACTCAGCTACCACTAGAATCTCCAATAGAGATGTGAAAATAGATTCACCATGCTCCATAGAATCATGGAAGAGGCATCTATACAAATGCATATTAGGGGTTGGATATAGTACGCTGCTCTATATTTAATCCCTAGCCTACGATATCCAAAACTACCAATTGATATTGATTATTTTCATCTGGGTATAATTACATTTAATATGGTTATCCCTAATATTTTTAAGTACGGGGGTACTGATGCACAATTCTATAGATACATTCCACCCCATGGGGTAGAAAAATATCAAACAAACTCTCATAAAGGTGTTCACACTCTCCTACAAGGGCATACACCCGGCCTCAGAGATCCCTCTACATCATTTTCCACCAGTCAGAATGCCAATAAGGGAAAGGGACATATAAAAACCTTAGATCTGTTTGATGTTGTGGAAAAGATAGAGGCTGATATTGAAATCATTTCATTACTTTAGTAGGTTGCTGATAAGAATAAGATCATTGATGAGATCCTTGCTGAGTTGATCACGAATTAGGGTTCCACTCAACAAGATCTTATTACTTCTCCATTGAGGTAGAAGTGGAATACAAAAGTACTCCTTGATTAGTTTCTCTCAATTGAATCTAGAAATACAACACATCTTGGTAGAGAAGAGTCCAAAGTTCATGGAAATTGAACATGATATGGGTCACTAAATCTCCCCAAGCAGCATGGTAAGCTTCCATGGGACCTAGATCGTGTCGCTCCTCGAGCTGCTAAGCCTACATACCGAGTCGATGAGCCCATCAATGCATTTGTTTTTAGGGATCATCACCATGATAGAAACCCCCTCCAAGATGATTCAATAACTACTATCACCACTATACTTGAAGCCCTATATATGCAAATGGTGGATATCCCACCTAATGTAAAGCCATATTTTCTATGATTGGATGACATGTGAACACCCCAAGATTTTTAAAACTCATGATTTTCCCCTTTCAATGGGGTGGGTGACCTACTGAAGCATTTTTCCCACTTCATCTCGAGGTGAAGGACCATATTGGGAACCCCAGAGTAGTAGGAGGCCTACAAGCTCTGATGTTTCATATAGATTTTGGAAGAACCCAAATTCATTTGGTACAACCAGTTTCTCATTGGCTTAATCATTGGTTGGGAAGACCTTCACTAGAAGTTTCTCTACCATTTCTACTCCACCACGCATAAGATAAGAAATACTGACCTCTTTAATTGACAGAAAATTCTTGATGAGCGCATCTCAGAATTCTTCACTTGGTGGAAGGGCCTCACATATTCACATGATACACCACTGACTCAAGAGAAGCTATTGACAATGTGCATGGGGACCATCAAGACTAAGCTGGTCCCTACCCTCATAACTCAAAACATCCTATGTGGATTCCAATATTTATTTGAAAATGCTCAGTGATTAAAATAAGCCTTATAGAAAGATAAGAAGGCATGACTATAACCTCTTCTGTCTCCTATAAGAAGATATGATAGGGTGGACATTGTCTCCACAGTACACAAAGAGGCCCCAGAGCTGCTAGAGTTGTTGCCCCCTTCTCTAGTAGAGCCTCACCGAGTGCAAAAACCTCATAAATATCAGACTCACCCATTGTAGAATTAGAAGGTACTACATCACTTAGTACTAAAACTTGGATGATAAAATGTGGCTCTAATTCCTAATTTGTTCTAAACTCATAGATTTCACTTCTTGGATAGGATAAAACATAAATATTACATTAATGATTCTCATATTCCTAGTTATTTCTATAGTTTCATGGAAGAGGGGATTCTAAAGCTACCAGAGTGAAAGAGGCCGCATGAATCCAAGAATACTAATCACCATGACCATTTACCTTATCACAGGATCCTTGGACATACAATTAAACAATGTTATGAGTTAAAGTACTAGTTTTGAGACCAATTTAATAATATATTGGTCAAGTTGGGAAATGTCATGACATTGGTGGAACAAATCTTTACCAGAACTTACAGTGATAATGAATGTGAATGGAAATAGGTTTCCAACCATGAGAATCATATGTATAATGACTAGTTGGTTCACATAACAGTCGCTTGCACCCATGGAATCATCCATGCCAGTTTAGGACAGCTGAAAACTCCTGAAGTTGGTGCGCCATCTCTGGTTGATTCTTCTACATCTATATCACAGCCCACCAGATATTAGAAGAGTCAGATCCGACAATTAAGGGGAAAGAAAAGTCTCCCCTAGGTCTTAATACATCTCGTACTATTGGTGACATCATGTCTCTAGAGTTGGGGATCTCCACTAGGGTCTTTGCAGCATTGGAAGTTTCCTATGATGATGATCGAGAGTATGACTCTGTGAACACCCATGAGTTGGTATATCCCTAGGTTGTCACTGATGATGAGGAGTATCAGGATAGTTCCACGAGTGCCTTTGGTCGATATCTTCTAAGTGGATGTTAGGGGAATAAAAATCACCAGTATTATCATGCCAGTACTTCAATCCAAGTCGTGCATGATACTAAAACTAGATGACATGTTTTTCATAGAGCTTAGTAGGCATTGTTCTCCCTGTCTGCTCCTTCAATTATACCTCCATAGCTGATAATGATAATTATCTAGGAAGAGCAACCACATACTCATCATGGTCGATCATGTCCAACTAAATCTAGACCTCAGTAGGTTGATAGTCAGCTAGTAGTGGTTCTGGGTGAGGTATCCAATGCAAAAGAAGGCATTTCTAGCACCATCCAGAATCTAGTGGTTCATATAGCTATTTCCATCATGAATTAATCCAAATATAATCCCCTTGTTGTCATAACCATGTGTTTGGCACTAAAGTATGATGTGATGAAGCACCTCACCAACATAACTATAAATATCTTGATCCTCAAGGCTATCAGCATGTCATAAGAAATGTATAAGGCCCCTACATAATCCTTAAAAAGGCCCCTCCAATTTGAAATAGAGGTAGAAAACATAGATAACTTCTATAGTAAGGAGGTTGATGAAGCATAATTCCAAAACTTCATCTTATTCTTTAGAGAAGATGAGGGATCCCTCATGAAGGGGCACATTCACTCACTGAAAATCACCGACCAGTTAAACGGAATGGAAATCTATCACCTTCTAGTAAACAATGGTTTAGGGATCAATATCATCCTGACCTAAACACTTCAAAATTTGGGATTCATGGAAAGAGATTTGAGACTATATGACCCTGATATTAAAGGTTATGATAGGACAAGACATAAACCATGTGGTAGAATATGGTTGAAGACCCAATTCAGAGGCTTGGAAGAAAGCACTATGTTCATGATTTTTTCATAGGATACTACTTAAAACATGTTGATGGGTAGGACCTAGATCCATCTTCATGAAGAAGTCCCCTCCTCGCATCACCAATGTCTCAAGTACTCCCTCAATGGTCGAGTAGGCATCCTTTAGGGTGATTCATCCCCATTAGACTCTTATGGAGCCCATTATATGGATTTAAACTATTATAAGATAACGTATAAGTAGGTACATACTGATGAGGTTGATCAGAACATTATTCCATCCTACCCATGTATAGACTAGGATGATGCTTTTTCCCCCCGATTCACCGGTTGATGGATATGATGCCAAACTTGATAATTTTTTTTTGTCATTTTCAAAAGGAAAGGATATCGTGTCCCTAGGTACAAGGAACTTCAAAAGACTACCTCATACTCATATAGAGTATAGGCTCGGGTGGTACCAGACCCCTACTTTTATGAAGTACTGAGATGTTTTCCCCATGACTACCATTGTTCATAACAATCACCTATTTCTTTGAGCCGAATTGAATCAATAGAAACTGACCAACCACTATTTCATGGATATAAATCCTGGAACCCATAGCCCAAGGGATGTTGAGATTGGTTCAACAACCTCTATCTCCATAGTTTCAGTAGAGAAGGTGTCCTCTAATGGGGATTTCACATCCACCCAAGCGATCACCAAAGTTCCCCTAGAATCAGTAGGTTTGGAAGAACCGTCTCCTACCATTGATTCTCCCGCTCTAGATGATGAAGATGATTTAGAAGATGCTCCTACCACATTTTAAGAGGGTGTCTCCACCACTGTCGATGAACTGTTCAGGTGAACCTTGGCACCAAGGCATATCCAAGGCTAATGCTGATCAATGGATCCATGCTTATAGAGGAACATCAACAGTATGTTGATTTCCTTAAGAAACACCATGATGTGTTTTATTATATTTATGATGAGATTCCATGTAACACCCCAAGATTTTTTGGAAATATATTTTTTCTAATTAATTTAATCTTTTTTGATATTTTTAATTTCATACAATACTGAATATAGATTTTTTTATATGAAAAACACTTTGTTTCTCTTGTGTTATACACAACACTAAGATAAGCTTGCACTACATAAAATACTGGATTATCTTATAGTATAAGAGACACTATTCTTGGATAGTGTTACACACAATGTCACATTCATTAAATTGCTAATGTTACATGCAAGAATGAGTTTTATAGAACAATAATATATTATTAAATTATTATTATTCAATGTATAGTAAGATATAACCTAGTTGTTAAATTAAAAGTTATGAATATTAATAACTAACTTATAAAAATATAAAGTTTATAATATAAATTCATTAGTTAACAATTAATTAGAAATGAAAATATATACCAATTGATTATAAAGAAAATAGTTTTATTTTTATGCTTCTAAAGTCGTTGTGTGTTAATAAATTAAATTAATTAAAATTAGTGAATGATATTAATGACATATATATGTTATATATTAAATAAAATATTTTTTATATTCATCCAATAGATTTTATAGGCATAAGATAAGGTCCAGCCGAATCTTATGCATAAAAACATATATTTTTCAAAAGGATAATTTTATTGCCTTTTAATAGAGAACCCATTTTAAACCCAATTTTTAATGATTTTATATATTATATTTGAAAAAAATATTATTTTAATGTTGGATATGAAAAGTTACTCTGGATGATATTTTGGTATTTTTTTGATAAGATTTATGTTTTGACGAATAGTAAAAAAAATTACTAAATATTTAATTGAAAACAACTTTTTATATAAATATATTATAGTGTTAAATTATATTTTTGATTTGTTTTAAAGTAAAATTATATTGTTTTTATCATATAATATAATTTAGTTAATTAGGATCAATTTTATGATGAATTTAGATATAAAAATGTGTTAATCTTTTGTATGTTTTGACTTTAATAACTCATTTTCTCACCCCATCAACAGGATTAATTTTAAATTAACTACAAAAAATTATGTGTTTTGAATTTAAAAAAATGTATTTCATATTTGTAATAATAGGGTCCAAATTATTTAGTTGTTTTTTGGGCATTATGAATAGTAAGTTTAGTAATTTTTTATTAACATGGTAAAAGGTTAATCAGGTAATTAAGGATAAAAAAAATATACTAAATAATAGAAAATTACCCAAAACCTGTCCTAATTTCATTGGATGAGTGATTTAATACCAAAAGAATGCTTGGGATGAAATTATAATCTATTTATTCAATTTGGATGATAATAAGATTTTTATTATATTTTATTTGAAGAAAAGTTAAATATTTTATACTCATATTTTGAATAACTATATCATTTTTAATATAGGGTTATATAGAACATATATTCGACTATAAATAATAATTTAAAAGATAAAATATGTTTCTATATCATGGTAATTTTTTTTAATTTCTAGAAAATAAATAAATACCTTAAAGGCTTCTACAATGATGATGCATTAATTGTCTAATTAATTAAAATACCAAATAAATAATATTCAAAATATTAAAATAAATATAATTTTATATAATTAATGTCATAAACGAATTTTATAGATTAATTAGACATGTTAGGGATGATTTAATATAGTTTTTTCAAAGATATCATGTTGTTATTCTATTTTTAAAATGTCAAATAATGAATAGTGTCAAAATTGACATTAATGAAATTTTATTATAGTAATATTTTATTAAATTATTTAAAAATCCTAAAAATATTAATTAAAGGCAAGGGGATTATATAAGATCTAAAATGTCTTAAATTGACCATTTATGGTCGAATTGAAACTTTTAATGTAAAAATTACATTCTCTTAAAATTTAAAACTTTTTTAGCATAGTTAAAATTAAAGCAGGTTAACTAAGGGTTAATAAAAAAGATTATGATTAAAATTACATCAAAACCTATGTAATATTTATTTTTTATTGAGATTAAAAAATTATATCATATTATCTTATAATAAATGTAATTTTGGAGGTATTTTTATTGATATTTATTTTATTACAAATTAATCTTGTGATAAATTTGAAAGTTCCCCTCATCTTAATTATACATCGGAACCCCCTCCCTAACTTATTTACAAACAACTGAGCCTTATAGCTAGAAAAAACCCAGAAAAATTCCCTTAAAAATTTCCATATACACATTCTAGATATTTTTTTCTTCCCAAAGGACCAACTCTAGAGTCCTTTATAGGAGATATAAAGGACCCATTCCAAAGTAGAGGTAATCGCTCTAACCGATCATTCTATTTTTTCCACTCTTCTATAACTTATCGAAATATATAATATATATAATAAATTAATAAATTCATCATACAGAATATTATTAAATTTTATCATGATTATTAACACATCATTATACATCCCATTTCCCATCAGAAAGAAAATTAATGTATCACTTGTGCATACGTACGACTTACTGTCTCCACTTAGCGATACAATTCATTTTCAATCACCATATTTTATGAGTGAGAATTATGATGGGTTTAATATTTATATATGATATTTATGGTAAAATTATACTTCTGGAATGATAATATCATGTCTATATTTTTACCATCAAATATGTTTGGAAAATGATAACGTCGCTCATGCGTATGTATGGATTATCATCTCCACAATACGATATGATTCGTTATTCACCTATAATTCAAATTTAAGGTAATAAGAATAACTTTTATGAATATATATGTTATATATGACATAAAAATTATTCTATAATAATAATATATCATATAATTTCATTTCTTTTAACTTGAAAAGAAAATGAAAATAACATTCATGTGTACGTACAACCTACCTTTTCTATGAACAGTTTATTTTATTTTCTATCTACAACTATTATACATCACCAAGAATAAATATATAATGAATATTTATATTCTATTTATATCATGATTATTATTCTGCATATGATGAAATCATGATCTATATAAGAGGACTAAGGATAACAAGTCAAAACATGAATGAAAAAACAAAGTGGTTATTACTAGAGACATAACATTATTATTGAATTGTTAATAATAAATTAATAAAAAGTATTAGGTAAATAATATATGGTATTAAATATATGAATATGGTTATGTGGTAGATTAATAATAAACTTATATTTATTATACAGAAGGTTTTAATTTTTGTGAATGAAATCAAAACTTAAGGTAAGGGAATTTCCATCTCACTTTTATTTCCTTAAGATACATTCCATATTCACCATTGTCTTATTTTTTGTGGTGTATATACTGAAATATGAAATTTTATATCATTAATTTACTTTATTTAATGATATTAAAGACTTAAATTTATTTTATTATTTCATGGGGTTTATAATTCTAAAGTCACTCTAGTAGTAAGATATTTTTGTCTCACTTTTATTTCTGTGAGACACATGCCTTATAGACTACTCTTTTCTTTTTTGTGGTATATATAATATACATTAATGTATTTTATGAGACTTATTATGAAAATTTATGTGTATTTACATATCCCTTTTATGATATATTTTTCATGAGGTTTATGATATAAAATTTACCAAACATGTACTAGAATTTTGTCTTAATTTTCCTTTCATTAAGACACATGTTGTGTTATTCACCTATATTCATTTACAAGGTATATATACTTCCCTTTGATATTATTTATTATGAATATTCTTCTTTTCATGATATTATAAGTTTCATTCAATATTATTCTCTCTTCATTTGGAAATTTGTGTTCCTTTAAAATAATGTTTTCTAAAATTGTTTTAAAAGTTTTTTAAGTAATATTTTTGGGATTTTCATGGGAAAATGATTTCAAAGATGTTTAAAATGGTTTTTAAAGATTAATCATAATTTTTAAATGTTATTTTAAATAAAAAGTGGGTGATAAATGTTTTATTATATAATAATCATCTTTAAAATCATAAAGGATATTTTCCTCAAGAATTATTTTCAAGTGATCTCTCAAAATTAGTTTCTATCTAACATAACATTATTTGATGTTACTTATGTTTTATCGGGCATATGATTCAATGTTAATATTCTTATTCATTATTAAAAGGGTATAATTTTATGATGGAATGATATTTATGAAACCCATTTCTTTTACATGGGTTATGTTATGATTGAATGATGTTTATGTAACCCATTTCATTCCATGGGTTATGATATGATGAATGCTTTATGGTCTTGGGGCACACATATGTATGATTTAATTATGAGATTGTTGGGACCTATATCTTTTTACAATGAATTGGGTAACAATAAATGTTTTATGAGCTCAAAGAGTACACATGAGGGAATCCCAAGCCTAAAACAAGACGGTAGACGAGAGGGAATCCCAATCCCAAAACAAGAGAGTACACTGGTGGTTATGAATAATATCAACTAGCTTATAAAAATATAATTTTTATAATATGAATTCCTTGGTTACTAATTAATTAGAAATGAAAATATATACCAATTGACAATAAAAGAAATAGTTTTATTTTTTATGCTTCCAATTTCATTTTATCTTAATAACTTAATTAATTTGAATTAGTGAATGATATTAATGAAATATATATATTTTTTATATTAAATAAATTTTTTTTTATATTCATACAATATATTTTATAGGTATAAAATAATATATAACCCAATATTATGCATAAAAACCTATATTTTTCAAAAAGGTAATTTTATCTCCTTTTAACGTTAAAACCATTTTAAATCCATTTTTTGAAGTTTTTACATATTATATTTCATAAAATAAACTTCTTTTCTAATATTGGGATATAAAAAGTTACTTTAGATGAAATTTTGGTATTTTTTAGATATGTTTCATGTTTTAATGAATAGTAAAAAATACTGAATTTTTCATTAAAAAAATATTTTTTCATATAAATATATTGTAGTGTTAAATTATATTTTTATTAGTTTTAAATTATAATTAGATTATTATTTTATTAGGTAATATAATGTAGTTCCTTGGCATCAATTTTATATTAAATTTATATACAAAACTTTTCAATATTTGGCATGTTTAACATTAATAACCCGTTTTCCCACCACATTAACAAGATTAATTTTAAATTAATTACTAAAAATTTTGTGTTTTGAATTTTAAAAAATGGATTTGATATTTAGAATCATAGGGTTAAAATTATGTAAATATGTTTCTTTTATTTTTGCGCATTATGAATATTAACTTTAGTAATTTTTTATTAACATGGTAAAAGGTAAATTAAGTTATTAAGAGTAAAAAATAATATTATAAATAATAGAAAATTACCCTAACACTTGTCTTAATTTCATTTTATTAGTGGGTTTCAACCAAAATAATCATTGGAATGAAATTATAACCTTATTAATCCACTTGGATGAGTGTAAGACAATTATTATATTTTTTTTAAAGAAAAGTTAAAGATGTTCCCATGGGGTGTTTGCCGAGTGGTGCCTGCTGGTTGTACCCCTTGCTCTCCATGGTAACTAGTCTAGTCTAAAGTCCCACTAGACTCAAACACTATGCATATTATGTACAGGGTGATTTAAAGCCATTTTATTAGCTAGGGAACGTACGACGCACTCTAGGCCTGGAAAGGCCCCCTAGTGGGAGGGGAGTGTTACCCTTACACACATTTTAAATCCCCATGGGAACAACCTAGTGGTTTTAAAATGTGGTTTCCTTTTAAGATTTATTAGTTTCGAGCCTCCCCATGCACAAATAGCTAGGGTTTTTCATTTGTTTCCACTCCCCTGACTGATATAAAAGTTAACGATGGCATACTCATATTTTCAATAACTATATCATTCTTAATATATAATTATACATAAGATAAATTAGATGAAAAATAGTTATTTTAAATATAAGTTTTTTTCTTTATTATTGTAATTTATTTTTAATTTTTAGAAAATTAATAAATATATTAAAATCTTCTACAATGATGATTCAATAATTTTTTAACAAATTGAAATACCTAATAAATGATATTAAAAATATTAAAATTAATATAATTTGACAAAATTAATATCATCCATGAATTTTATGGATGGATTTTACATGTTAGGGATGAGTTAATATTGTGGGTTTGAAGATATAATGTTGTTATAATATTTTTAAAAAGGAAAATATTGAATAGTGTCAAAATTGACACTAATGATATTATATGAATGATATGTTTTATTAAATTATTCAAAAAACATAAAAATATTAAATATGGACAAGGGGAAGATATATGGTAAACAATTATCATAAATTGACCATTTATAGTCCAATTTAAGCTTTATATGTTAAAATTACATTCTCTTAACATTTAAAACATTGTAAGCATAGCTAAAATTAAATGAGTTTAACTAAGGGTTAATAAAAAGATAAGTTTAAAATTACATCAAAACCTATATAAAATTTATAGTTTAATGATATTAAAACCTTATATAATCTTATATTTGAATAAATGGAATTTTTTAGTTATTTTTATTGATAATTATTTTATTATAGATTAATATTTTGACAATGTTTGAAAGTTCCCCTCACCAAATTATTAAAGGGAACCTCATATATCAATTATTCACAATACATTGAGACTTATACCTCAACAAAAACCTTCACATTTTCATTCCAAAATTCCTAGCCACATTCTAGAGGTTCTGTTCTTCCCAAATAACAAACTCTAGAGTTTTTTAGAGGAGATCTAATGGAGCCATTTTGAAGAAGAGGTAATCACTCTAACCAATCATTCTCTTTTTCTACTCTTCTATACCAGAAAAATATATATGATATATATCATAAAATAATAAATTTATCACAATAAATATTATAAAATGTTATTATGATTATGAACACATGATTATAAATCCCCTTTCCCATAAACAAATAAAGTATCCCTCGTCCGTATGTATGGCTTACCGTATCCACATAGCGATACAATTTATTTTCCATAACCATATTTTATTAGTGAGAATTATGTCGGGTTTAATATTTATATATGATAATTGTGATATACTTATACTTATGGAATTATGATATCATTTCTACCTTTTTACCATCTAATATTTTGGAAAAATGATAACGTCGCTTGTGCGTAGGTATGGATTACCATATCCACGATGTGATACGATTAGTTATTCACCTATATTTCATATGAATGTAAATAAGGATGAATTTTATGAATATATATGTTATATATGGCATAAAAATTTTTATATAATAATAATAATATATCATATATTTTCCTTTCTTTTAACTCGACAAGAAACTGAAAATAGCGTTCATTCATATGTATGACCTACCATCTTCATGAATGGTGTATTTTATTTTCTATTTCCAACTATTATTAATCACCAATAATAAAAATATAATGAATATTTATTTTCTATTTATATAATTATTATTTTTATAGAGATGATTAAATCATGATCTATCTAATAGGACCAAGGATAACAAGTCAAAATATGAATGAAAAAAGTGGTTATTACCCGAGACATAACATTAACATGGAATTATTAATAAGCGAGTAATATAAAGTCATAAGTAAATAATATATGGTATTAAATACATGAATATGGTTTTTTGGTTGATTTATAATAATATTATATATATTATATAGGTGGTTTAACGTGTATGAAGGAGATCAAGATTTAATATAAATGAATTTCCATCACACTTTTATTTCTGTGAGATACACGCCATATTGGCCACTAGATTCTTTTGTGTGGTGTATATAATGAAATATGAAAATTTATATCATTAATTTATATTATTTAATGATATTAAAAACTTTAATTTATGTTATTATTTCATGGGGTTCATAATTCTAATGTTACTCAAGTTGTAATGGATTTTTGCCTCACTTTTATTTATGTGGGACACATGCCTTATACACTAATAATTTATTTATTCTGATATATATATATTATTAATGAATGTATTTTATGAGACTTATTATGAAAATTTATGGTATTTATATATCCATTTTATGATCTATTTTTCATGGGGTTTTCGTTTTAAAAGTTACAAACTGGTAAGGGAATTTTGTCTCAATTTTCCTTCTTTGAGATACATATTATTTTATGCACATATATATTCATTTAAAAGGTTTATATACATCCATTTGACACAATTTATCTTGAATATACTTCTTTTCATGATATTATAAGTTTTGTGTAATCCTATTCTCTCTTCAGCCAAAAATTTGTGTACCTTCAAAATAATGTTTTCTAAAAGTATTTTAAGTGTTTTAAATAATATTTTAAATATTTTAAAGGGAAAAATATTTAAAATATGTTTAAAATGGTTTTCAAATATTATTTATAAACTTTCAAGGTTATTTTCTATAAAAATGGTTTTCTCAATGTTTTATGATTTAAAAAGAATATTTCAAAGAAGAAAAGATATTTTCCTTAAGAATTGTTTTCAAGTGATTTCTCAAAATTAGTTTCCATATAAGATAACATTATTTGATGTTACTTAAGTTTTATTTGGGATATGATTTAATGTTAAAATTATTATTATTTCTAGTAATTGTTTATGTTTATGATGGAATGATATTTATAAAATCCTTTTTTTTCTATGGGTTATGTTTTGATTGAATGATTTTTGTGAAACCCATTTAATTCCATAGGTTCTGGTATGATGAATTATTTATGTTCTTGTGACACACATATGTTGGATTTCAATATGAGATGGGTGGGATGTATTTTTCGCTCAGATTAATTAGGTAATGATAAATGTTTTGTGAGATAAAAGGGTTCACAGGAGGGCATCCCTAGCCCAAAACCAGAGGGTACACAAGAGGGCATCCCAAGACCAAAATAAGAGGGTACATGGGTTGGAATCCCAATCCTAATGTAGGTACATGGGTGGTTATACCAAGACTAACATGTTATGAAGGTCTTGAAAGGAAGCCTTGACATATGGTTTTTATATGTTTATTTATATTCCAAAATTATATTTCATAATCCTATGTTATTATTTCATGGATTATGTTATTTATTTATTTATGATTCATGTCTTATGAACATACAATGTTTATTCCATGACTCATGATATTTGATATGAAGGGTATGGAATTCAAATTTTATGATCATGTTTTCATACCCCTATATTCTTTTTATGATTATATATCTTTCTTTTTTACACTTAATGAGTATTTGAGATCACTATTTTCTTCTGTTTACTTTCCCCAGGTTATAAGGAAAGGTTTTAAGTAGGATTACTAAAGGGAATGATCTTTGTGGGAAACATTGAAGATCTTCCACCAGAATAGATATTTGTGTTCCAAGTTTCTAAATACACTAAACTAATATGGTATTTTGGAATGTGTTTGCATAATGTATGAAATATTCTAAAAAAATGATGTAAAGTCATTATAAGTTAATACTAGGTTGTTATATTCCTAAAATAGACCCAATGGTCACCTTCCACCATATTGGTCTCCAGATGATTCATCTTGGGTTCAAGCGGTCTCCCAATAAAATGAACCCTTATCATGGTGTCACAGTTAAGGACAAAGTTGATAAGAATATCAAAGAAAACTTCATTAAGGATGTTTAGTACCCTAAGTGGATAGCCAACATCATCCCTTTTCGAAATAATAATGGGAATATCAGAGTCTATATCAACTTCTAAAGCCTCAACTACCATTTTATGAAGGATTATGTTCCACTTATAGTGATAGAACTGTTGATCAATTCCACCATTACGTCCCAAGATCTCTCCTTCATGGATGAATACCTATGATATAATCAGATCTATATGGAACATGAATATGAGGAGTCTACCACCTTCATACCACTATAAGGGAACATATGTTATCATGTAATGACTTTTAGTCTTACGAATATAGGATCCACTTAATAGTGATCCATGCACTATATCATCAAAACCATATATGTAAAGATAGTGTAATGATACGTGGATGACTTGGTGTCCAAATAACACTAGTGTTAGGAATATATCAGAGACCTTGAGATAGTATTTGACATCCTCCACTCCCAGCATATGAAGATGAACCCCTTGAGGTGTAAATTTGAGGTTAACTATGGAAAGTATCTTAGGATTATTGTTAGAAATAGTAGCATCAAGATCAACCTAGAGAAGATCAAGGCCATCAGCCAGATTCCCCCTCCGAGAAACCTACGGGAGTTCTGAGGCTTTCATGGCCACATAGCCTACACATTCCGATTCATCATGAATTTTCCTGGAAAGTGTAATTCATTTTCTAGGATAATTAAGAAAGGTACCATTTACCAGTTATAAGGCCCAGACCTTAAACCTTACTTAATATTGAATTAAATGAATAATTCACATTGAGGATCTTTTCAGGTTTATAGTTTTAGAGAATTAGGACATAACTATTACATCTCAAATGTTTACATAGTAGAAAATTTTACTAAGTTTGCATAAAATAAAAACTCTTAAAAAGAAACATGTCCAGTTCCATGTTTTAGGTTGCATGACTTTCCCTTGATCCCATTCCTGACCCTAGTCCACATTAAGTCCTGTGAAAAACATTACAAAAACTTGGGATGAGCATAAAAAGCTCAGTAAGGGATTCACAAAGAATGAAAACTGTTAGTTTTTTTCAAAACAACAAGTAAACCATGTATACTTTATCAAAGTAATACTTTTCACCTTTTCAAAGTAGTAAAAAATCTTCGCTGAATAAAAGTTCATTACTTACCCTTCTGTAACCAAAGGATTACCATAAAACCCATATAAAGATCACATAATATATAAAGGTAACTTGGGACATAAACATACTTAAGTGGAAGAACCATAAGGTCGACTTCCACACATATCACTTAATGGAATAGCCATTCGGCCAACTTCCATACATACTTAATGAAATAGCCATACGGATGACTTCCATAACCAATGCATTGGAGGTTATAACGTAACCACCCATCCTAGAATTCACGGCACCACCCGTCATATGGTTTATCACGTAACCACCTGTAAAATGTCCAAGTACCATTATAAAATTAGAACACATAAAACCAGCATAAAGGAATGATAACATTTCCACATTTCAATCACAACATATCATTTGAATAAATTGCCATAATAGAATCCTTTGTCAAAACCATTTTCAATACCAAAATACAAAAAAAGTATATGGTATTTATTTTATTTTAAAAAAACATTACGGCTTGTTGAGGAAGCCAAAGACCAAATAATACTCGCGGTGGTGGAGAAGTCATTGTCGCCACATACGTACGAAAAAAACATTCCCTTTTGTAGTTTAGTAAAACTATTCGTATAAAAAGATTCCTTTTGAATAAACGTAAAATTCAAAGGGGTTTATACACCGTATTAAAGAAAGTCGTTTATAAAACAAAAATGTGCCTCAATGAAAGGAGATTGAGACGAAGTCCCTTACAAAGACGGTATCCTTGGTTTAAGGATAAATCAATTACATAATTATGTGTGACAAACAAATACACCCAATATAAGTGGATATTAAGTGTAAAACAATCAGAGGTTATTCAAACATATTCATAGAATGATATATTCAAGGAGTACAAGATTATCCCAAAGAATCAAATTTGGGTTAAGAAGTTCCCTTGCAAAACATTGACGGCCTAACGGCGTCATTACAAAATTCAGAAAATGAGTTGATGAGAGATAAAAAGGGGTATCTCATCACTTGGACAAAAAATTTAAATCAATAAGGATATAGAAGAAGATATCCCAACATAATATTATGTGAATTAAAATACATAACAAAAGAAGTCTTTTACAAAAAGAGGAGTGTGAAAGGTTCCCTTACCGACATGGGTATCTTCCGAGACATGAACCCCATGAAAGAAGGACAATAAAAAATTGATGTAAATACTCATAAATGAAAGTATATTACACAATGAGTAAAATAATGGGTAGTACATACACCACTCAAAGGAAATTGTGGCAAATGTAGCATAAATCTCACGGGAATAAAAGTGAGATGAAAAATCCCTTACGAAAACTGGGCAGCCTAACGATGCCACATAAAACTTACAAAAATGGATTGATGAGATCAAATAGGGTCTCTAATCATATTAACATAAAGTTTACAGAAAGAGTAATATAAAAGATCATCCCCCAGCATAACAAAGAGAAGCTTAAAAGAAGTGACATAAAGTAGAGTACTTTAAAAGAAAGTGAGGGGTTTGATTTCTTACAAAAATTCGACAGCCTAACGGCGCCACTCAAAACTTCCAAAATGGATTGATGAGATAGAATAGGGTCTCTCATCATATGAACATAAAAATTACAGTAAGACTAATATAAAATAACATCCCAATAACAAGAATGATGAGCTTTAGAAGGAATGACATAAAAGAGTGTACTTAAAAAGAAAGAGAGGAGTAAGATCCCTTACCTCGGGTCCGACTGGACTCGATCGTTCTTTAATCTCCTGAATAATAAACTTGAGTTAATTTATAATTCCTTAAGAAACTTTTTCAAGTTCATTATTCCTTTTATATCACTTATTACCATGTCATAGACATTATGTAATCATTTAAGTGAATAATGTTTATTTTGTCGATACTTGGTTCTTAAGTCGAAAGTGGACTTCTTACAATTACATGTTGTTCGTGTGGTCAAAGGTTCATTATATCCAGAATTGTATTCATCATGTATATATCATATATATCATATATATCCAGTATATTCATGCATTTATAATATTACATAACATTTAGAGTTAATAAATGGAATGCACCGTTCATGGAGACAGTAAGCCGTACGTACGCATGAACGCTACTTCCATTTCTATTTCATATTTAATGGAATTAAAACATAATGACACATAATAGTATTTTAATTCAAATGACTATTTATAGTTAAAAATATGACTTGTATAACCCCATGTAAAAATTGTTTTAGTAAAACATCTCATGTTTGTGTCATTTTTACATTAACATTAAATAAAAAGTTATTTATGTCATTTTCCAACCAAAGTGGCTCCATGGGGTCCCCAAGTTTACCCATGGATTTTCTTGGTCTCCCATGACACATCCAATGAGGGTTGGACATGTTTCTAGGTCATTTAATTTTATTAAAACATTATTCGTACCTTAAACTACACTAATTACCTCTAATCGCGATTAAAAACTTAATAAGTTACTATTCACCAAAAAATTATTTTAATTCCATTGAACCACATTTTACTTCTTAATGAAAACCATGTATGTCGGATTTTTGAAATTCAAAACACAAAGGTGGAAAAATTTCATTTAAACGGAAAATTAGTTTTTATAAGTACCACTTAGTGGTTTTACTATTCATCAAAAATTGAAGTTTTTCAGAAAATTACCAAAAATTCACCCTAAGTTATATTTGATATTCCTAATTCAAAAATGATGTCTATTTTAAAAAATTAAAAAAATATAAGTTTCATTAATTAATTTAATAATTAATTCCCACTGTCAAAACAAATAGCGTTTTTTTATGAAACAAAATGTATCAAAAGATTGACACTAGTTTAAGTCCGATTTCAAAGTGAAATTAATTCCATTGACCACTATTGGATTAAATGGTAAAAATATATTCTAATTTAACTTTAAAACCAATTCAAAAGATAATCTAATCATATAAATAAATTAGATTAAAAAGAGGTTCTGAATTAAAATACAACATTTTTCACTATTCATTAAAAATTGAACTTTTTCGGAAAAATACAAAAAATTTGCACAAAGTAAATTTTGATGTCCCGATTCTAAAGAAGAATTTTATTTTTTCATATATAACACATAAAATTCTCAAAAAGTGGATTTAATAGAGGTTCTCCATCAAAAGGCGGTTAATCGACCTTTTAAAGAATATTAGAATGTTTACGCTTAAAATTGGATTCATTCGCATTTTTAATCCTCTAACATTTATTATAAAAAGTAAAAATATTTGAAAAACATATATAATATTTTGGTAGTTAGTTCTGTTCATTCCCGCCATTACAACGACTAGGCATTAACTACCATTAAAAATAATATTATTTTATTATTAGAGTGCAATGTAAGATTCCCAAGAAACTCGTTGTTGCGTATTGGGTACGCCATCGATCATAGCATCCACTTTAAAGTAATATTAATATTTGATTCAAAAATATGGATAAATATAAAGATGTCATATTCTTTATTTACCTGGGGTGTTACACCAGTGGTATTAATAGTACCAAAATTACTTCAAGGAAATCAAGAAATATCTGTAATAGCCTCTAGTTTTGATGCTGCCCATCTCTATGAATAATCTAGTTGTCTACACTACCACATTGGATTGATATATCATCACCCTTATCACTCAGATGAAAAATAAATCGAGGTAGAAAATTTTATACTATCTTAGTCACATGCACCTTGACATAGAGACTGAATACTCTCCTATCAAGAAGTGATGCTTCGTGCTAGTTTTCAAAGTGCAAAAGCTGCTATATTATCTATAGTACCAAAAGATACATATGGTGTCCTGTATAGACCCTATAAATTATATCCTGAATATCCAAATGTTGACAGGATTTTTAGCATTCTAGGTAGTTATCCTTAAGTAGTTTGAAATCAGGTTTGTTCTATAGAAAGCTGTGAAGGGTCAAGTGTTGACAGATTTTTTGGATTCCCATCTGGCCCCTGAACAGTTTCCTCTAGACATTGAATTCCCAAAAAAGGATATCCTTTCATTGGACCAGACTATGCTGTGCTGGAGGATTAATTTCAATGGTGATTTCCAAAGAAAAATTGGTAGATGGATCAATGATCTAGAGCTCAACAAAGTGGGCATGGGGATCGTCTTCATCATGCTGGCACATGTTGTTCTACCATACACATTCTTTATATCAAAGGGCTACACTAACAATGAGGTAGAGTATTAGGATCTCATTATTGGTCTTAATATGGCCCTAGAGATTGATGTACCACACTTTCACGTGAAGGGAGACTTTGATTTAGTCATCAAGAAGATCAATGGTGACTACACCATCAAAAATCCACAACTCATTTACCTACAGGAACACACTCACCAGTTGATGACCTACTTCTAATCTTAAACAGAGGTGAATTATGTTCCAAAATCTCGATCCCATTCCTTAGATAGTCTAGCCTCTTATTTTATATATCCTAACCAGGATGATCTGTTTATTTATATAGTGAATTAGAGATTCATTACTCCTATCATTATAGAGGATGAAGACAACTATTAGGTAAACCAGGTGACCAAAAGTAGTTCCACAACAAGAACTCCAAATTCCCCAGTAGTGGATGAAACCTATGATTAAAAAAACACTTTAATTGAGTATATAGAACATTGTATCCTCCTAATAGATAGATCTTAATGTGAAAGAATCTTTCGACGAGTAGTGTAGTTCACACTCCAATGAAGGCCTAACCTTGACCAGAATATCTTCAAACATGGATTTGACGGAATTCTACTCCACTACATCCAAGTAGATGATATTCCTCTGTTTATTCATGAAGTTCACATCAGGTCTTGTGGTTCTCATTATGAAAGATTGAAT
The DNA here is from genome assembly GCA_963277665.1 of Viscum album. NCBI lineage: Eukaryota > Viridiplantae > Streptophyta > Magnoliopsida > Santalales > Viscaceae > Viscum > Viscum album. The sequence goes on from OY728135.1 coordinate 1,184,396,963, forward strand.
CTCTCCCACTACATTCAGAGGTTAGGATACTTCTAGCCCACTATGGTCCATGACTACACCATGTTCTCCAAGAGGTGTCACATATGCTAGATCCATGCCATGTTTTTTCATTAGCCGCTGATGCCCCTTCATACCACTAAGTATTATAATACCTTTTCAATATGGTGGTTCGATGTTATGGGACCCTACACGCCAGTAAAAACTCACCAGTGTAGGTTCATTCTGACCATGAAAAAATTATTTTCTTAGTGGGAAGAAGTGATCCTCTTAAGGAATTAAAGGACCAATTAGTGGTTGAATTCATGAGATCCAATATCATCCATCAATTTGTAATCCCTCATGCCATTATCATAGAAAAAAAACCAACTTACATGTTGCTGAGTTGAAGAAGTTGTACAAAAAGTATAGTATCTGGTTGAACAATAATTCCCACTATCATGTGTCAAAAAATAGATAGATTTAGGTATTCAACCAAACCCTCTCTAAATTGTTTCATAAAATGGTGGTCCCTAACAATATTATTTGGATGAACAAGCTCTCAAATGCTCTTTAGTCCTACCGAATTATGCCTCAAAATTCCAGACATGTGACTCTATATTGCTTGGTGTATGTAACAGAGGCAATCCTTCCCATTGAGATTCAGTTTTCATCACTCGGAATGACTATTTATGATCAACAACGTCCATAAAAAATGACAGAAGTCCATCTAAATGAGATGGAATCCCTAAATTATAATAGGCTTTAGGCCTTGCATAATCTAGAGATGCACTAGAAAAAAATTTCTAGAGAATTAAATAAGAAGGATTTCCTTCGCTCCTTCATCCTGGGTGACACCATACTAGCCATAAGAACACCAATGATACCTTGAAAAAAGACTCCAAAGTTGGATTCCAATTGGGAAGGACCTTATATCATTCATAAGGTCTATTCCAATGGTGCATACTCTTTGATCACTATGGATGGACATCACAATACTCCGCCAACGAATGATAAGTTCCTCAATAATTACTTCACATAATAAATTATCATCCCATGAACACAATGATAAACTTGGCACATGGTCTAATATTTAAGACCTTAAAATGATATACATCCTATGGTCTGAGATATATGATATTAAATAAAAGTTCAAGTATAGGAATAATGACTTTAAACTATGTGAAAGTCATCCTTGAGAGTGTGTTGTGTGTCTTGGTCCTCCTTGGTCCTCGTTCAAATTTGTTTATTTCTTTCATGCCATGCATGACCCATTCAGAGAATGTTTCACCCAACATCCTAGTGGCATGACATTAAACTGCGTAACAACCACTCATCTTAGATAAACAAATTTAAACTGCATATATTTATTGGTAATCTATGATTTAACTTAAAAGAAACATATCGAAGTCCTAGTTGCATGATGTTAAACTTCATAACAACCAACATCCAAGTTTCATGACATTAAACTACATAGAAATTATCATCCTAAATGCATGATTAGAAAATGAACAACACCATAATGTTCTCACATGAGAGGAAAATTCCCTTGGAATAAGTCATCTACCATGATGTACTTAATATTTATGTATGGATTGATTCATTTTGACATGGGATACGCAGTGATGCCTAGATTTTACATCATGGTCCAACCACCCCAAAAGTAAAAAAAACCCTCTCTATGTACGAGTTAGACCTACGTAGGGAGACCTCTATCAATAAATATGTATGGTTTGATTCCTTCCCTTGCAGGATATGTAGTGAAGCACATAATTCTCATATCCAAGCCCCAATACAATTTGAAAACTACCATACTCCATCAATCCCCATTTATGGAATGCTGGGAATACTTGTTCTTCATTCAGATTGGGTATTTATTTTATCCATTCCATATAAGTTCACATATGTCCAATCTAATTCCAAGAATCATGACTTGAAATGGTATGAAATCCTCCTCGGGAATGAGTATGTGGTATGTTGGACTTTTGTTCCTCATTAATGTTATATTGTCTATACAACCACATTACACATATTCATTTTGAAGTGATCACCCCATGATCTAAACTCTATAACCTTAAACTGAGTATTGATGGATCCATCAACATGACCTTAAATTGTTTACACCACATCCAAGCATCAAAACTTCAAATTTTATTCATGAATATCTCCAGGAATGTGTCATGTGGTGTGGGACTCCTTGGTCCTCATTTATGTCGAGTTACTCCTTCCATTCCCCACATGTAACTTTTGGTTTAGCTTCTCCCTTAACTATAGGAGTTAACATCCTCAACATATGAAACTAAACCACAATCCCACCCTGAACTGGTTCAGGATACCTCACAATAATCATGGGATGCATCAGTTCCCTAATTAGAGAGGACTACCCCCATAGGTTTTGGTCTCTTACCACATTGTGTCTCCAGAACTATGTGATGCTTGATTCGCTTCTTTATGGGATACATAGTAATACCCAAACATTTTTTCCTAAAGACCAACCACAAAATCATCAACTTTATCCCTCTAGGACTCATTTTTTTTCCATAGATTATGAACTTAAAATGTATGAAGTCTATTTCATGGTTTATATGTGGTATTATAGACTTTTTAGTTCCATTTGGATCGGGTTATGACTATCCCATTCCACAAAAATTCCATGGAAATTGACATTTCTCAGTCCATACGTCACGAATTTAAACTGATCACCTCTATATTCTAGACTATATGAATTTAAACTATGAGAAATCAGAATCAGCATTGTTTTACATGGTGTAGAGCCTCATTAGACCATTCACGTTGGGGGTTAAATCTTGCACCACATGAACATCCTTGAATGCCCATTATTTCTATGGTCCTAACTCCATGACCTTAAATTGAGATCCTATTTTCCATTTATTATGGATCAAAAGTGTATAAACATCCTCTCTAGAATTTGTAGTGTAGTGTTGGGCCTCTTTGGTTCCCATTCACATCTTGTTTTTTATTCTACCATAGGAATCCCTCTATCTTGGACCAAGATTCAAGACATTAAACTAACAACCATCATGTTTTCCTAACTCCACATCCTTAAACTGGGATCCCAAGTCCAAAAATCATGAAATTAAACTCCGTGTAGGCCTTCTTGGGAAAGTGAGGTGTGGCATTAAACCTCCTTATCCTCTGTTCACATTGGGTTTGCTACTCCACTGTGTCACCTTACCTATTTCAAGAATCCCCTCCTCCATGGTCCAAACACTACATTTTTAAACTAAGAGCCTATGGTTTAGGAAAAATGACCTTAAAATATTTTCATTAGGTCTAAGAATTATGATGTTAAAATATTTTCACCCATATAGTCTGAGTTGTATGACTTTAAAATAAAAATCCTAACATACTCAACACATGATGTTAAACTTCAATACTACCCTACATAAAACCGAAATGCCTCATATTATGATTATGGAATGATTAACAAATGTTACCTCATTCTCCAAACATGGTATGACTCACTATAACCATGAGATTCTCCAATTCCCTTGTTAGAGAGGTTCACCACTACAAGTGTTCTTATCTTCCCACACCATGTTATTGAAGTATGTGTGTATTGATTCCCATCCTTATAGGATATGTAACAATTCCCAAGAATTTTATCTTCGGGCCCAGCTGTAAGTCCATCATTTATTTGGCCAATTATCCCCAATTACGGTCTAGATGTTATGAACATAAACAATATAAATTTCTTATTAAGGTGTGTGTGTGGAGTTCGAGCCTCGTTGGTCCTCATTCACGTCATGTTTCAACTCTTTCATTCTGCATATTCCCTTGGAATGAACATACATGATAGTCCAAATGAAATGACTTCAAACTATCCTCCATGGACTGGACTCTAAGACCGTAAAACTAATACCCATGGTCCAGACAATATAACCTTAAACTATTTGAAAAAATTCATGTTTGAGTCACAATTTCTGATATACCCCATTCCACACATCATTTTTATCTCAGTTTGGATTTCCATCACCCATAAAATCTTGAAGGACCCCCAAACGGTTATGGTATCATGTAATTTTGGCTCACCTACCATCCTAGACCAATGTAATAATGTATACCTAGTATCTAATGAAAGATACTTCGTTTGGAAAATTGTCAACAATCAATATGTTATTTTCTTACCTCATTCCTAACTGGTGTGGTTGAGATTACCATGTTTCAAATATAGTTAATAGTCGATCCCTACCCACTAGTCACCTCTGATCCATATCTCAAAAGTCTCAGCATACCCCATTTCAACTTCATTATATCATATTGGAATTCTAATACTCTTGGTGTCACCCCTAATTCATGCTTCCACATGTCAGAAAAAACCCATTATCATTCCTAGTTTCTCATACAGAGAATCACTCACATGAGTTTAGGATATTTGGAAGGGTGTGTACCGATGATAGATAGCTGCATAAAGGGGCACTATGGTCCAAAATCCATGAGCATAAATTGGGGGATAAAGTCTAAGAATCATGAATTTAAACTGTATGTGGGTTTCCTTCTTAGGGATATATTGTGTAGATTTTGGGTCTCCTTCTCCCTGATTCACATCAGGTTTTCCACTCTATCACACTGTACATTCTTATTTGGGATATCAAACCCATTGTCTGAGCTCTAAGAAAATAAAATAGATGTCTATATCCAAGTATTACAACTTTAAACAACATAAAAATTCTCCTTGGAATGTGTGGTGTGGTGGTGGGACCCTTGGTCCTCATTCATGTTGGGTTTTTCAACCTATCGCACTACACATATCCATTTGGGGAATCCTATGGTCTAATATCTATGATCCTGAACTAAGAAGAATAGTATATGAAACATGAATTTAAAATATTTTTCTTATTCTAAGCCATATGACCTTAAACTGTGATCAATATCCCAGTCACATGACATTAAACTATGATACGTGTCCTGATCACATCCTGTTAAATTGTACCATGTGTCATCCTCATTGTATTATACAAAACTACAAGGCATCATATTTCCTCACCTAATAGTCCCTACCCTCTATTTATGGTTATCTACCACTTCACTCACATTTCTATTCATCGCTCAACATTTGAGATGACAATCCCCTGGAATATAGATTTGATCTTTTTTTCAGAAAAATACGCCTACACCAATGCGCTCTGAACCATGATGGAACATTTATAAGAGTGTTGGTATCAATTTGAACATTCCATCACCCCATTTCCACACTTCACTTTCTGGTTATTTGGATCCTCATCCCCTTTCACATTTTAAGGGCCCCCCTAACGGCTGGGTCTCATGAAATTTTGGATCACCTACCATCCTTCTCCAATAACCTGAAAAACATTGGATGAAATTCCAATACATATTATTTATCTTGAATATGGTCAATGGTTGAACCTCGTTTTTAGCCTCATTCCAGGATAAATATATGGATATGGTGTTTCCAACATGGTCAAATGTTATCCTATATCTCCATGTCACTCCCCTTGTGTTTCATATTTTTGGAATTGTGATTTACACTTCCCAATCCCCTTTATTCAGGTCAAATTCAAAGTCCCTAGAATTATCCCATTCATGCACTAACACACATTTTAATAGAAAGTTGGATATTCTAAGATCCTCATTATCCATCCACAACATTTCTCACCAAGGGTGTTTAGTTATTGTCCAAAAATCTCAAATGTAGATAAATAACATGACCATCCCTTGTTTCTCAAACTTGACATGAGAAAAATGAGCTGAGGGATTGGTTTTTAGTTGAATAAGAAATATGATCAAAGTGAGACAATAAAGCATGAAAATAAGTTTTATAATAAAAATATCACAATACATTTTCAAAGGGTCATACACACATAAGAGCATATCCCTTAACAAAATGTTCCTCTATGTATCTGCCTCAGTGATTGTGTGGTAAAGCTTGGCCAACTTCTATTGAGTGATCTCAAAAGGATGATACTTCACTATCAGGTATTAATTATCCTCATCATATTTAGAGAGAACATCATAGACCATGATCTTCAACTAGTCCTTCTCTGCTTGAAACTCATCCTCTGCCATCTTAATCTCACCTTTCTTATCGTCAAACAATGACAATTGAACCCTCAGACTACTAGTGGTCTCATATTGGGTAGCAACGGCCATCACTATCTCTTTTTCCATCCCATACAAGAATTATATCTCTTCTTAAGTATTTTTATGTTCCTCAAAGCCATCAACCTTATGTTTTCTCCAGGATAAGTCAATCTTATACCCTTCCACACATGCCTGCTCGATGAGGAAGTCCCAGTATAGTGCATGAAAAGGGATGGAATCCATCCCACCAATCCCTATATTGACCATAAAATGGTGGAGATATCTGAAACATTGTGGCAATTCAACTATCTTGATGCGAGTGATGAAATTACACACATTCCTCTATTCCATGACAGGGAAGGCCTGGTTATCCTCCACAACATATGGGCTAGAATCCTAAAAATATTTAGGTGGCATTGGCTCATGATGAGGAAATATCACCAATATTTTTTTGAATGGGTGCTCTATCTATATATCTTCAAGCATGAGCGGTTGTATGACCATCCTAGGGAATAATTCTTCATTATTCCCTCCACCTATGATAGAATATTCTACTACACCTTGAGGCATCAAAGAGGTGGACACCACCATCCCCTCTCCCTTACTTTCTCTAGATAGTATCATGATCTCAACTCTGTACCCTTTAGTCACCACTGGTGGAAATTCCAAGTTAGAAACACCCAATGTGGCCTCCCCAATCTCTTCATCTGTTGACATCATCACCACTTCCCCTATCACAGTTTTAGAATCGGTAGCCATTTTTAGTAATTCCACCACCACGTGCTCCACCACCATGGATCTTTAGGCCAACCCAGTTGTGGGGCCTATCTTAACCCCTTCCACAACAACTTATAATCCATTTTCTACTTTTGGTAGAACCCCTTTTCTTTTCTTAGCCACCACGTCCTCTCCTACTAGTCTTGTTGTAGGACTTTCCTTGATTCCATATACTAAGGGCATGGTATCAGTGGTTTCCACTGGAGTTTCTTCTATGATTAGCTTGGCATTCGCAGCCTCCCTGAAAATCTCTATCGAGAGGGTAACCTCCACCATAATCTCCTTAGTCTTTATGGATTATTCCTCAATGGTAGGGGGAAATGGTTGATTTATCTTATCCACAATGTCAGGGAGGATCATCACACATTCCCCTTTATGGTTTGAGGTTCCCTCACCTTTGGATTGAGGTCTGTCATGAACTTCCCATTATTTAGTGCTTACAGATTCTTGCTTAAGTAAAGAAAGGGTCAAGAAATGAGCTTGACGATTGAGTGGAATTATAAAGCATGAAAGGATTAGTGATTTTACCTAGTTGGAGATATAATTCCCATATCCTTATAGAATATTATAGGAATCACTCCCTTAGGAGTCTTCTAATCCATCACCTTTAGCTGCACCGGTAGCCGCATGGCTTGCAAGGTCATCCAGAGTGGAGTAAAATCCCAATAGCTTCCACACCCTCAGTTAGGGATGCATTTTACCTCTAAAGTAGACTACATCTTCCAGCTCCACCATGCACTACATCACTTTGGTGTAAGGATTGTTAAAATAATCCTTTTTATGGCCCATCCCAGAGAGTAATATCCCATTGGTAATGAGATACTTCCACACCCCATGAGGGGTGGTGATCTACTTATGTATTACTCATGCCTCCTAGGCATTATGATACATGGTGTCAATCGGAAAATTCAGGTGACTTAATTGTTTCCCTATCCATTTGTATGTGTACCTTCAATATCACTCCAGAAGATCATCCTTATTACAATGACCACTTTCCCAGGATCTGTTGGCTCAGTTCTATTTATTACCCCATATCTCCTACTTATTTGTGACCATGAAATGCTGGACCCACTATTGTTATCCTACCCACTGGGCCAGTTTCACCACCATGACTATATCTATCCACTATTAAGCCTCACCCCATAGTGGAGGGGACACCCCTTCAATAACTCATATGGACTTCTACCTCAACATAACACCATAGAGGCATTTTCCTACCTTTAGGAATAGTTAAGAGTAAGCTCATATACAACAGTGGGTAGAAGAAAATCATTCCACATCCTTCCATATTCATGCATGAGTATGATCCAAAGCTTCCTCATCATCAAAGGATAGAACTAATGATGCAACTCTGAGTATACCTTCGAATTCAACCTCTATAGGAACTTTAATTTCCTTGTGAATCAGTGTGTATTATATAGATCACAAACCATCTCATAGTCGAATCTTACTTCCAATATACCAACTCAAAAGGTGAATAGGTACAATCTATATTCCTTGGTCACAACATCATCATTAGTCACAACCCCCATTGGAAGGGATAAAAAGTGAAAGATAACATTCTCCACCAACCTGACCTTGTTTAGCAATTCTACCAGATGAAAATTGAATGGGTAACATCCTGTGATGTTTAAAATCTCCAACCAGACGTTCTTCATGGGAGGGAAAATGGGATTTGGGTACTCATACCCCCATGTGTGTGGTCACTAATCTATATAGAAAATTTAAATTCCTACACACACGTAGTATCATATTCCCTTCACTGTTGTGTCGAAGTACTTTGTATAACTTTTCCAACACTAGAATTACAAGGTTTACATGCTTCCATGTCATCAACATCACTTTCATTATGAAGGAACCTAGACACACCCCCATGTGGGTATCCCTCACTGGGAGCATCCAACCACATATGAGTGCTGTGATGAATCCCTTCAGTTTGACTATGGGATGAGTCTTAATATTGATAATGCAACCCCACATCTTTCACTGGCTCGCTTCCAGAATCTTCCAATAGGATCCCTATTTTCCCCACTAGTATCCCTAGGTGCATGTTAATGGCCTCATAAAAATCTTCATTTATGGATCCTCCATCTCTACAGACCTCTTACTAGTTCATTCAAGAAGTATCTAAACTATTTCATGAAGGGGAAATCCCTCATCCCCAACTTCTCTTTACCATTTACCTACACTAGATCCAACAACACCTACTCCAGAGACAAAAACTGCACTTGGTATTCCCATACATTCTGCACAGGGGAAAATAAATTATACATCAACCATATAATTGGAACATTATAGATTTGGTGAAGGTCCTGGAGGATTATTATGACCTCCTCGTGATGTATATGGAAAGTGTTAGTCCCTGACGACCATCTGCTCAGTAACTTTGGCATGATCTCCTATGGCTGGTAAACATTGAACTGTAAATCCCATACCACTTCTTAATTTCCTGCCCAAATTATATTTTCTTAAAATCCTCATAATGAAATTAATTCCTAGTAAGTATAGTCCCATTCATCTATAAAGTTTCCACCCTCATGGAGATCCCATCTATCATTCCATGCCTTATATAAATACCCCAATTCTTCCTAGAGAAGCATCTGATACTTCGGTGGGGGTTCCTCATTCTTCAACTTCTCCGGGTAAATTTTTTTATATGGTTTTAATGAACTTACACTATTATGGGAACATAATCCTTCTAAATGTGGCATTAAGCAACCTTTTCTTCTGGCATTATCCCACTCTTCTCCTAGACATGTTGGCTAGCTCATCCCTATTCACCTCCGTAATGAATATTTAATCTCCAAATATGAATCCATGTAGTAGTATCCTCTTACACAAAGTATATTCCCTTTAATCCTCTGAAAATATTCCACGAAATGATTCATGGTATGAAGAACATCAAATTAACTCCCCATTCATTATGTTTTCTACTATCTCCACCCTCTGAGCATAATCCACATTGATTTCCTGAGAAAATATCTAAACAAACATTGGATATTAGAGTTAGGAACTTTAAGAGTTTGTTTTGTGGAGGTAATTTATTAAGACTATTCACAGAGTTGGTTCATGGAGATCTGGGTCATAGTGGTCTCTTCGCAATCATACGGTTCATAGTGTTTGATTCGCTAAAGTAGCATTCTCAAAGTAGAGGTACAGGTCCAGTTCTCTAAGGAAGAGTTCATGGAGCATGTTCATTGAGATTGTTAACTTCATGAAAAGTGAGAACCAATTATTTTCTTCACAAATATTCATGTGCTTTTAAGCCCCCCATCACACAATTTATTGGCATACATAGGCCCAATCTTCATGATGGCCTTTGTTCCTATTATGATAGTGAACCAGAATCACACAAGAGCATCATGAATGGTCTTCAAAAAAGGGATCATATTGTAAATTTCATAGATTATACCATATAATCTGACCTTACTTTTCCAATCAAATCCCATTTTGAGGAGGGGGGGGGGTAAATTCTTGGGAAGTAAAATACATTCCACGAGAAAAGTTAATGAAGAAGTATCCAAATTGAATCAAACACAAGCCTAAATGGCCTCAAAACATCTTAAGAGACTTCATCATGAAGCCTAACCTACTTGTGAAACTTGTAGAGCCTTTGTCTATGAAGCCCCTTTATGATCCCATGAGAATTAATAGTATCCTCCATAAGTCTGACACTGCTTCATGACTGCACAAATGTTTGATAGTGTGCTTCGTGAGTCTGAAAAAGCTTCGCGCATTCTCAAAGCCCACATTTTCCTTCACAAACCAATTCTAAGTTTCACAAACCCTATTTACTAAAAATACCCACCTCATTCAAACCTCTAGAGGATTATTATCCAAACCTTTCATCTTTTGAGTTTCTCCTAATTTGAAAAGCACCCAAGCATTGTGAATTTGACCAAAATGGATCATTCATGGTAAATGGGCTTCATGAAAACTAGTTTCATGCATTATTAATAGAATACACCTACAGTGGGGATTCCTTTTGCGAATTCCTATTTATTTCTCAAAGGAATAAATCCTTATGAGGAATGGGAGGATTATTGAATAATTAATCCTTCACGAAGCACTCCTTTATTAAGCTAAGACATCATCCTGAGGCAGGGTCACCCTATTTCATGAATATTACTCCTTTAAAAATCCCCTGACCTCCATGAATCACTTGATCTTCATGAAGAACCTATCTATGAGGCCCTATGATTCTTCAATCCCCTATATTGGGACTCTTCATTCATCACCCCTTCTACCAAAACCTCTTCACAAAGGTTAAGTTCCCAGATCTCCCATACCAACCCAAGATTCGTCCAGTTGTTCTTCAAATCTTTATGTGGCCTATGCTATCTATAAATATGGACCACCCCATTTCAAGTGTGGCCTAAGACACACACTTTCCCTTTTCTTCTCAGCATAGGTACACCAACAAATGTTTCTTTTTCATCATAGGCATGCTATTGTAGACCTCTTGATTGACCACTCCTCGAAACCGTTGAAACCTAGAATTTCCAAAGCCATGTCCCCCCCATAGGATCATGTGTGATGTTTATGTATGATGAAGGGGTAAAGAGAGATTCCTCTACACCCATGAAATATGAGGTAACATTTCCAATCACAAACGTCCTCAACACATGATGTGAAAATATATTATTACCCCATTAAATGTACACGAGATGCTCCTATGTAAGATTATGACACTCAGTTGGGAAACCAAATCTCTTCTAGGACCATAGAGAAGATCAATGAATAATCCCCACACTATAAAACCACGAGTAATCCTCTTATGAAGGGAGGATTACATGAATTATCCCCAAACCATCCCTCACCTACGCTCCTTTAATAGAGTGATCATAATTACCACATGATGTTAAACTGCACAAACCAGTCATGACACATGAACAAAAACTATAGAATCAAAATACATGGGTTTTGATCCCTGTCCTCCAATCAAGGTATGTAGGGTGCCTCTTCAAGGTTCAATCCCAACCAATGGTAAACCCAAGTGTTCTCTCCTAGGGACTTACACTCACAGTGTGGAATCTTCCCTTTATAGGACACACCTCCTAGATCGACCTCCATAGAGCGTCTTGATCCATTTTCCATCATTTTGTGACATATTCCTTTTATGAGATATATCTCCTATATCCACCTCCAAAAATGTTCTATTCCATCCTTTGCTAAACCTTTCAGGTATTCCCTCATAGGGACACACCACCTCGATCTGCCTCCATGGGGAGACATGATCACTGAACTTCATCTTCACAAGAAATTAAACTTATGAACTAGATCCATAATATCTACCTCATGCTAAAAAAGAGATGATTAAGGTGAGATCCTTGGAAGATATGTGACCTCAGTGTTAGACACCTTGTCATTGAAATTGGATGCCTTGGGCTCTCTTCCTGAGATGCCTCCATGAGTTTCCCTCTTATGAGGAAGAATAAAATTGACCAATGTTCTTCTCATGTTTCCATTCCAGCAATTCCCAACATGATTAATCTTGTGAACGAAAGTTTCTTCCATGTCAAGATTAGTTGGAATGTACAGACAGAAGCAGCTTAATTAACCTACATCCACAAAGAGATGACATCGGGAATAAGTTCCATGAACATGACTTGAATCTATGAGGGAGACACAAAATAGGAAATGATTTCCAAGGAGGAATCTATAGAATTTGGAATGAATAACCCATCATCCTATTTCAATCAAGGAGTACACATCATCATTCAAAGCGATGAAAGGTTCCTATCTATAGGTAGCATGAATGTGGGTTAGCCATTACGATGCCAAAGCACATCAAACATGAGAGGAAGCGTACCCCAAATAAAGTATCAAAATTTATTTATCTTATTTTATTTAAGAATTTTTGCACACATGATATAAAATATATTTATTATTTTTATAAAATAAATTATTAGCACACTAGGGCTCGGAATCACATGTCGTCTCAGCGCCTTCCTTTGAAAAAATAGAAATATTTTAAAGTATTATAAGGTAAAACATAGTCTCTATGCTTATATAATGGTATATTATTGATCATTTGATGTTACATGTTCTTATATAATTATTTATGGTCAAATCATACTATTCCATGTTATTTTAAATTGTATATTTCAAAAATGATCTTGTTTTCTCATTATGTTATTCTCTAACCCATTACCACTCATTTATTTATTTTTTACATTAATGATAATTTAATATCACTTCATTTTATTCTTCAATTTCCCCATGAAATTATATATAGGATAATATATATAAGGGATAATTATGTATGGATGTTGGTAGAGATGTTGAATAAATTATGTGAAATGGGATTTTGAATTAGGTTCTCTTCAAATGTACTAAACCTTTGGGATTTACGATTGTGTGATTATTTTGATATGTAATTTATTAATAAAATAAATATATATAATATTGTCTTAAGTTAACAACTTTTTATCAGAACAAGTAATTATTTTACATGTTTTTAACATTGGACCTAGGATGGTGGGATTAATATTTATGATGGATACATGTTTAAAAGAATTTATATGGATATGAATATACCTTATCTTTTAAAACACCGGGGAATGACTTTTTTTTGAAAAATAGAGAGTTCAAATGTTCAACCAGTGGAAGATATATAGAAAATACTAGAATTGGGGGTCGATTGGTATATATATTTATCGGATACAATTTTGGAGGATTCACTTCTAGTTAAAGAAGAGTCATATGTATAATTACAGAGGTCAACCAAAGATAGAAGGATGGTACATAAGTATATTTATTAAATGAATATATTACATTTATTGGATATAGAAAAACAATATAGTTTATAAGTGTCCAAACTCACTGATTTTGGTAAGTTCTTATTTTCTATGTAGGTTGATTTGGATTCAAATCAAGATAAAAACACATGGGAGCTACAAGAAATACCAACTAGAATGAGTAATATTTCAAATAAGTGTATTTATGGTTATAATAATAATAATTTAATAGAATAAGAATGTATAAATCCAATATAGTGGGGGAGAGGTTTTCTATAGAATGAAGGGATCAATTTATATGAAATATTTTCATCGATAGATAAATATATTATCATTTTAACTATACTGATATTAGTTTCTTTTAGAGACTCACATGAAGAAAAAATTGATGTGAATATTTCTTTTCTACATGGGGATTTTGGTGAAGATATTTATATGAAGAAACCTAATTATTTTATGAATAATCAGAATCATGGAATATTATGAAAACGTATGAGGAATTGTTAGAATTTGAAACATGTGCCAAGGAAATATAGAAAATGGATAATTTATTAATGGAAGAAAAGTATTTTTAGTAGAGTAACACAATCCATTTTTGTTACCGGATGGAGTATAGTAATGGAGACTTCATCAATATACTGTAGTACATAGATGATATATTACTTGTGGGATTTATAATTCAATGTATTCTAGATATTAAGAAAGATTTATATAGAATGTTTTAAATAGTAGAGATTAGTGATGAAAAAAAGATCTTAGGCATGAATATTGAGTGAGATAGAAAGATAAGTAGTTTGGTTCTATCATAAGGCTATATCATGGATTTTTTGAATTTTTTTCCATGGTCAGATGTATGTTACTCCTAAATATTATTTCTAGTTAATGTAAACTTCTAAATGAACATGATACATAGTTTGATCAAAAGAGAAATCATAGAGAGAGAGTACCATATGGATCCATAGTATGATATATTATGTATTCTATGATCTTCACTCAGTCAAACGTCGTTCATTAAGTAGGCTTTTTCATCTAGTAAAAGGTGAATCTGGGAAAAATAATTTAGAATACCTAAAATAGATAATTATATTTCTAAAAGTATTGGAATATAGTACTATTTTATTTGGAGAGAATGATCCTCTCTAGGGGTATGTGAATATGGATATTGGTAGTGACTTAGAAATAAGGAAGAGTATAACAAAATAGGTTTTGACATTCAATATAACCGTGATCAATTAGATTACAAGGTTTTAATTAGTGATTTCACTCTCTATAATATAAGTAGATAATGTGGAATAAATTAAATAAAGTAGGGAAATTGTTTTATTATTGAATATTATTGAGGATATTGGATTAATCTCAGAATTTGGACTACATTACTATAACAATCCATGTACAGTCCTCTTGGATAAAATTATGGCCTTCCATATGAAGAAGAAATACATTGATATAAATAAAAAATTTACCTAAATGATGATGTATGAAGGAGGGATGGATTGAAAGATATTTATGGAAGAAAAAAATCATATCATCATGTTCACTAGAAGATTACTCTAGGAGAGTATGAGGCTGCATTGAGTCTCAGTTAAACATGGTGAATGGAATTAGAAATAGAAGAATTGAAAACATTGAAAGATGAAGGATTTCATTTTTCAATGTGTTGGAGGATGTTGTGGGAATCATAGAAGTAGTATCCTATCAGATATTTTTGATATTTTTTAATCCTTTTTAAATAATAGATTTATATAAATGAAACTAGTAACTCTAGATGGATCATTAGTCTTGTGAAGGAATTGAAAACATGTTTTACAGTAGTTGGTAGTGATTTAGTTTGAATATATAATCTTATGATGGATATTATTTATTGGTGTTAAATAAACATATAATGATTTTTAGTTCACTAGAATTTGATATGGGATGAAGACATGTTAGAATAAGGAATATATGTTTGTTTATTGAATCATTTATATAATGTTTTATAGAAAATTATGAGGCAAAGGTTCATTTTTCATTTACTATATTTTGAAAATAATATGAGGGAATGCTACAAGATATTGGTGGTTTCTATTTAAATAAATATGCATCTGTGAAAGTCAGAGATCAATATAACTTTTGATTGGATTATACCTCCAATATATTGTGGGTGGGACAACATTATTAGGTGTCATGTGATTATTGGGTTTATTTATCTATGTGGTTCTAAGTCATAATTATTTTAAACATCATGATGTTTTGATTAAACGATTCATTTCAATGATTATCTTGTTGATTTAGGATAAAAGTCCAATCCCAATGAAACTCTCTTGTAAGTTTACAAGATTTAATTATTTATTTTACATTGAATTTATATTTGATTTTTGAGTGAGTATGAAACTATATGATGATATTAGTGTAGTGAATTGTGTTAGAAGATTCTTCTAAGTGTAGGACCCCGTGACATCCTAGAGGGGAGAGGTGAATTAGGGTGTCAACTTTTTCTTTTATACTGATGGATCTTGTTCCCACGTTGGTAGGAACTAGTTTAACCTGTATGATAGATATGAGAAGCAATCAAACATTCACATACAGAGAGAAAACATAACATTTTTTAATTGGTTCACCACTAAGGTCTACATCCAAGCAGCATACGCTGACAGGTTTTTGGTCATACCAAATTCCACTATTCTTCACTAGTTGTGGATTACAAAGGTTTGGGAACAGTCACTCTATCCCAGGCTCACTACCTTTACAACTGTTCAGGGATATCCCATTGCATCTGTAACACCTGAGATTTTTATGAGAAATATTTTTTTATCATAAAAGGAATCATTCACTACACACAAAACTAGATTGGATTTCTTTACACGCAATCATGACCTTTCTCGATAGCTTGCATTGTACGCAATACTGAGTTTCACTAAACAACGATATGCTATTAAAATATTATTAAAACTAGCCGTTATGAATAGTAGTACCCACTTTTTGAAATTTTATAAATTTTATCTTTCAAAATGGATTTAATTTTTGGATTCGTAATATCAAAATTATCCTTGGGTGAATTTTTGGTATTTTTATGAAAACATTCAATTTTTGATGAATAGTGAAAACACTCGGTTACTATTTAAAAACCGACTTTTTTATTTAAATAATTATTTATTTTATTTAAATTTATTTTAGGTAAAAATTAATATATAATACCTATATAAGTTCAAAGTAATTCATTGGAGTCATTTTATAATAAATTTAGATATATAAAAATTTTATTGAACTTTTCACCGTCTTTTACCCACCTCCTAAGAGAGTTTGAAAATTTACATAAAACATAATTTTACCACTTCTGTGAGTGGAGTTTCAAAAATCTGAGAGACAAGGTTAACATAAAGGAGTAAAATGTGGTTCAATAAGATAAAAATAATTTTTGGTGAATAGTAACTTTTTACTTTTATTTACCACGGTTAATTGTAAATAGGGCAATTAAGGGTAAAAATGGTATTTTTATTACCCTAACACATGTCATAATTCTATTGGATAAGTTTAATTCGACCAAAAAAAACCTTAGGAATAAAATATGACCATGTCGGTCCACTTGTATTAGATTAGGATATTTATTATTATTTTATTTAAAGAATAGTTAAAATAGCTAAAATCAAACTTTAATAACTAAAACATTTTTAATATAAATTTATACATAATATAAATTCAACTATAAATATTAATTGGAAAGCTAAAAATATTTCCTACATAATGGTATTTTATTTATAATTTTTAGACTTTAAATAATTTAATTTATTTATGACACAATGATGATGTAGTAATTACCTTTTTAGTCAAATATTAACATAATTGATATTATAAATACCCAAATAAATTTAATTTGAGACTTTTTATAAATTAAACTAATTTTATAGGTTAATATGACATATTAGTATTGATGTAATCAACTTTTTTTGAACTAATCATGTTGTTATGATTTTTAAAAAAAATCAATTACCAAATAGTGTGAAAAGTGACAAAAAAATAGTTTTTAAAACAAATATTATATTATTAATTGTTATTTTATTCCTAAAAATCTATGGTTCGGCCAAATGACTTAGATAAGGTTAAATATATAAATAAAGAACCACTTGGGGTTTGTTTGGCTTGTTATATTAAGTTTATTAACAATATATTGTAATAAAACAAGAAGGCACGGTAAAAGTTAAATTATTTAACTTAGAGTTAAATCTAAATGATAAGGTTAAAATAGTAACCTAAACTTTCCTAAAATATATTTTTTGAGAGTATTTTGACCCATACCCACCTTATCTTCAAAATAAATCAGTTTTTAGCTATTAAATACCGAATATGACTTTATTATAAAATAATATTTTATGTTTTTCCTAAAGTGCCCCTCTCCTCCCTTATAAAAGGGAACCTCCTCCCTCTCCTCCTCACACCACTTTGAGCCTTCAAGCTCGGCCAAACCCTTCCAATTTACCTTATCAACATCCCTAGAAACATCATAGTGGTCCTGGTCTTCTTCAAAGACCATCTTTAGTGCCCTAAGAGGAGGTTAAGAAGAGGCGCCTCAAAGAAGAGGTAATGTCCGTTACCGATTCTTTCAACTTTATTTCTTCTTCTACTTCTTCTTATTTAGTTGTTTCATTATGAAGTAATAAAATAAGTATCACTAAAATACTGATATGTCATTATAAATATTAAAAAACCCTATTTCACCTTCTATCCATCCTACGGAAAATGAAATCACCGCGCGTACGTACGCACGGAATACCATCTCCATGCCATGCTGTAATCTGTTTTCCACCACCACCTTACTTGGATGGGTATAATGGTGTAAAGAATAACTATATATGATTATTTTAATGTGATATTTATTCTGAAATAGTTTACATATAGTTCAATACAATTCTACGATCATGGGAACAATATCCTTGCTCGTGCGTACGTACGGCCTACCGTCTCCACGATGTAATGCGACTCGTTCTACACGATCTTCAATGCATAATGATTATATAAATGAATTGAATTAATAAATATTATATATATAACACTAATAAAATTCTTGAAATGAGGTATCTATAACATAAAAATAGTAATAATAATTTATTCGACAAAACACGCATAAGAATAAAAAGCAATAAACACCCGAATAACAAGTAGCAATGAAATATTACTAATACAAAGCTAAGAATATGACCATATATGATATCATAACAATGATTAAGATTTTGGAATAAGTCAATAACATTATTTAAATCATTATATAGGAGGTTCGGACTTGTACGAAGCAAATCAGACCTAAGGTAAGGGAAAATCTCGTAATCCCATTTTTATCCGAGATTGTTTATACTTTAGAATTTACTAGGGAATATTATTCATCCAAATCCATATTTCCTCAATATGTAATATTATTTATAAACTCCAATAATTTTTTAAATCCAATTTTACCCATTGGTATGTTTTTAGTAAAAGATATGAAAGGAATCTTTTGTCGTTTTTAGTACGAGGTACTTTTTTGACTTTTCCAGTCAAAGTACAAGAAGAATGTTTTTCTTTAAATTATACGACATGAATGGATTTTTAGAACACTATTTCCATGAAGCCTCCTTTACAAGTTTTCAAGGTTATTTTTAATTAACTTCTTTTAGTTTAAAATTGTATGACATGTTAAGAAAGAAGAACATTTTTTGAAGTAGAAATGATATTTTCCTCAAGAATGAAGTTCAAGTGTTTTATCAAAATTATTTTACATCTAAGATAATATAGGGTTATGTTTCTATACCTATTTTTAAATTGATTTGATTATGTTATGATGTAATTATTTTTATGATGTCCTTTTATCTTACATGGATTATGTTATCTTGGAATGAAGTTTAAGAATCCAATTTTTACTACATGGGTTATGCTATGATTTATGATTTTGCAGCACACATAAGAATGGTTTCATTATGAGATGGGTGGGACCCATATCTCCCTCTAATGCATTGGGTAAAGATTTATATCTCATAAGATAGAAATGGCTGGAATGGCAGGTTAATCCGGTTCAGTGATACAGGACTGAAACGAGGAGTGAAATCAGTTCAGAAATGGACTTTGTCCACTATGATAGTCTTGGAAATGAGTCTTGACTACTAAGAAATTATTCTCTATGATTATGTGTGTATTCCACAAAGTTTCATGTTATGATTATTGGGATTACATTTCACTGCTATTATTTATCCCATGTTATGAAAATATGATCTCTTTTGCAGGTTAAGATTTCCAAAATGTTATGTTCTTATGAATAAGATGTGATTGATATCTCTTTTGTTTACCCTTAATGAGCATTTGAGCTCACCCTTTTGTATGTTTTATTTTACCCAGGTCAAGAATAAGGGTATTAAGTAGGATATTCCAAAAAGGGATTCTTGATATGATGATATAAATTGGAGACAATATAGATGATTTATGAAATAGTTTTTTATGTTTCCCAGTTTCTAAAGACACTATACCTATACGGTCCTATTATGGTTTTGTTATATGTTGTAATAAGTATGCTTCAATTATGAAGTAATAATAATGTATGTAAATTATGGGTCGTTATAGTTGGTATCAGGGGAAAGGTATAGTCAACCTTTTGAAACTAGGATGTGAAAGCCTTAGTAAGAACCCTAAGGATATGTCTAAGCATAGGACAAAATCTTAGTGGTCTAGAAATGGCCACGAACAATCTATGATAAGACCTAAAGTGTGAAATTTTATTACTGATTATGTTGTTTTCCTATTATAATTAGTGTGGCTCACACTATTCTTCTTGGTTTTAGTCAATGGTAGGAACCCGAAGGAACCGTGTTAATGGAGAATGCGATGGGAAATGCAATGATTGTCCCCCTGAGCAACAAAAAGTTATGGGAGATGGAATGAAAAATCTTGTAGCCATGCTCACACAACTTTCTCAAGATATGAATCATGTAGGACTTCCAAACAAGCAAAGGAAGGAGCAACATTCTGTTGAATCCTTCATGAGGCAACGTCCACCTTCATTCAGTGGGTCTACTGATCCATTAGTGGTTGAACAATGGATCAGTACCACTGAAAATATATTTTCAGTTCTTCAATGTTATGATCATGATAAAGTCATCTTAGCAGTATATCGTTTGGAAGGTGAAGCTGATAAATGATGGAATCTTATCAATAATACGAGGCCAAGAGATGAAATAGACTCCATGAAATGGGACATGTTCATGAACTTATTTTTCAATAAGTACTTCCCTCTTATTCTTTGAACCAATATGGAGAAGTAGTTTCTTGAACTGAAGCAAAAGGATGATGAATCTGTTGGAACTTACAAAGAAAATTTTACAAGACTTGCAAGGTACACTTTTGGGATTATTATCCAACCTGAGAGTAAGATCGATCGATTCTTTAGTGGCTTAAAACCAAGCCTTCGAAGGGAGTTATCCATAAGGGACATCAATAGCTATGAGGAAATCGTTCGATGTGCTCTCAAGGTTGAGATGGTGATTGGAGTAACCCATCAGTCATATGCATTTGATAAGAAGAGGAAAATGGAATTCCAAGGGAAATCTAAAGAGCACACTAAAAAGAAGATTAGTTTTCCATTATACTCAAAGTGTGGAAAGAAACATGGAGGGAGTTATCTTAAAGGGACAAGTGAATGTTTCAAATGTTGAAAGGAAGGTCATCGGGCATTTGAATGCCGGAATGATGGGAAGAAGATGTCTATTGATGCGAACAAAGAAAAGGCTACACATAGTGCACCTCCTACACTTCAATTTTACAAGTGAAAGGAAATGAAGAATTATGCCAATCGATGCCCTAATCCAAGGATTTTTGATGATGATCGACGTTAACAAACTCTTAAGGAAAAATACAAAGGAAAGTCAATGCAATTTCTATCAGCGATGTGGAGTACGATAATGATGTGGTGAAAGGTAAAATTACCATCCACTATAAAGTATCAAGTGTTTTATTTGATTCTGGATCAACCCACTCTTTTATTTCTGAAGAATTTTCGAAGTGTATCGCCACACTACCTCAACAATTCGATGTTGAGTTACCTGTGACAACTGCTAATGGCACAACAGTCGCATCAAAAGTTTACAATTCTTCTCCGATTGAAGTTTGTGGGAAAGTGCTTCCTGCAAATCTTGTGATCCTTCCTATAATGGAATTTGATGTGATTCTTGGAATGGATTAGCTTTCTTTATATGGAGCTCATATCAATTTCCAAAGAAGGGAAATCACATTTAATATTCCAGATCAATCTACTATCATCTATCGATGCAAGGATGAATATAACCTTATGGTGGAAATTTCATCCATCTTATGGGTCTTGATTCCACTAAATGAAGGTTATTTATCTCAAATGGTTAGAGAGAAACTCACGATTAAGAATATTCCCATTGTACGGGAGTTTGATGATGTCTTTCTGGAGGAATTTCCAGGTCTTCCACCAAATTGTGAAGCTGAGTTTTCAATAGAACTCATACTGGGTGCTATGCCTATTTCAAAGACAACTTATAAAATGACCCCAATTGAGTTGCAGGAATTGAAGAAGAAACTCCAACATAATATTGATAAGGTATTCATACGCCCTAGTGCATCACCTTGGGGAGCACCTGTTATGTTTGTTAAGAAGAAAGATAGATCAATGAGACTCTGTATTGATTATCAAGTACTTAACAGGATCACTATCCAGAAAAAATATCCTCTCCCACACATTGATGACTTATTTGACCAAATATGCAGAGCTCAATACTTTCCCAAGATTTATCTTCGTTCAGGGTATCATCAATTAAGGGTCAAAAAAGAGGATATACCAAAGACGGCTTTCCATACAAGGTATGGACACTATGAATTTATAGTGATTCCATTTGGTCTTACTAATGCTCCTTCTATCTTCATGGATCTAATTAATAGAGTCTTTAGAGAGTATCTTTATCAGTTTGTGGAAGTCTTTATAGATGATATTCTTGTCTATTCAAAGAGAAATGAAGAACATGAAGATCACTTAAGAATTGTATTGAATACCCTGATAAAGTAAAATATTTATTCCAAATTTACCATGTGTGAATTTTGGCTTAAAAAAGTTTCATTTTTGGGTCATATAATCTCAAAAGAGGGGATATTTGTGGATCCATCAAAAACAGAGGTTATTGAAAGATGGTCGAGACCAACAGCAGTAACTGAGATCCAATGTTTTCTTGGTTTGGATGGATATTATCAACAATTTTTGAAAGATTTTTCACGATTATTTAATCCAATCACCAGGTTGACTCAAAAAGGAGTTAAGTTCATTTGGTCGGTGGAGTGTGAAGAGAATTTCAAGGATTTAAAAAGAAGGTTATCCAGTGCACCTGTGCTCACACTGCCTTGTAGTAAAGAATGGTTTGTGATCTATAGTGATGCATCCAAGAAGGGATTGGGGTGTGTTCTCATGCAAAACAATATGGAGATAACTTATTCCTCACGAAAGTTGAAAATCGATGAATAAAATTACCCAACTCATGATTTGGAGTTAGCTGCGGTAATCTTTGCATTAAAAATATGGAGGAAGTATCTTTATAGTGAAATGTGTGATATTTATACTGATCATAAAATTTTAAAGTATATTTTCACAGAAAAGGAGCTGAATATGCACCAATGAAGATGGTTGGAGCTGATTAAGGATTATGACTGCTGAATTCATTATCACCCTTGGAAAGAAAACAAGGTGGCAGATCCATTAAGTCGACAAGACCATGCTAGCTTATCCATGATGAGGATCACAAAAGATCCAATATTTATGGATTTACAAAGGATGGATATTGGAGTTATAATGGAAGGGAAAAAATCTTATCTTTCTCAAATGAATGTTCAAACATCTATACATGTGAAGATTAAAGAGGCACAAAAAGAAGATGTAGAGTTTCAAAAGAAGGTGAGAAATGTTCCTGAATTCAACCTTGATTGTGATGGGATAATAAGGTTCAGGAATCAGGTTTGTGTTCCTCCCATCCCAAAATTAAAGAAGGAGCCGCTGGATGAGGTTCATAGTTCTTCATTCTCTATTAATCCTGGAAGCAAGAATATGTATAGGGACCTGAAAGAGTACTTTTGGTGGGATGGCATGAAAAGAGATGTTGTTGAATATGTCTCTTGATGCTTGGTTTGTCAGCAAGTTAAAGCTGAGAGACAGAAGTCTAAGGGCATGTTACAACCATTACCCATACCCAAATAGAAATGGGAAAACATCACTATGGACTTTGTCACCGGACTTCCTAAAACATCCAAAGGCAATAGTGATATCTGGGTCATAGTTGATCATATTACAAAGTCGGCACACTTAATTTCTATTATAGATGATTTATCTCTTGATCAGATTTCTAGGATATATGTGAAGGAAGTGGTAAGATTGCATGGAGCACCACTTTCCATTATATCTGATCAAGATCCGAGGATTACCTCAATGTTTTGGCGAAGTCTTCAGCATACTCTGGATACAGAGTTGAGTTTCTACACTGCTTATAATCCTCAGACAGATGGTCAGTATGAGAGGACAATTCAAACTATAGAAGATATGTTAAGAGCTTGCTCTATGGATTTTAAAGGTGGTTGGGATCAACACCTACCATTGGTTGAATTTTCATATAATAATAGCTTTCACTCCAGTATTTAGATGGCTCCTTATGAAGCTCTCTATGGAAAGAAATGCCGAACTCCAACTTGTTGGGATGAAGTTGGGGAAATAAAGCTATTAGGACCCGATCTTGTTGATGAGATGGAAAAAAGGTCCGATCTATACAACAACACATAAGAGAAGCTCAAAGTCGACAAAAAAGTTATGCCGATAACTGAAGAAAAGACCTAGAGTTTGAAGTTGGTGATAAAGTGTTCTTACGAATATCTCCTTGGAAGAGAGTAATGAGATTTGGAAAGAAGGGAAAGCTAAGCCCTAGGTATAACGGTCCTTTTGAAATACTGGATCATGTTGGGAAGGTAGCTTACTGATTGGCGCTCCCACCGAATCTATCTCAAGTTCATGATGTTTTCCATGTGTCTCTCCTGAGAAAGTACATACCCGATCCTTCACATGTACTCATCTTAGAGGTTGTACCACTGGAGTGGGATCTTTCTTATGAAGAACAACCGATAGAGATTCTAGATCATAGAGAAAAAATCCTATGGAACAAGACCACTCGCTTGGTGAAAGTTTTATGGAGGAACCACCAATTAGAAGAAGCTACATGGGAGCTTGAGGATATGATGAGGGAGAGGTATCCTCATCTGTTTGTTACAAAGTGACAAATTTCGAGGGAAAAATTCATTTTAAGGGGGGTAAAATGTAACACCTGAGATTTTTATGAGAAAAATTTTGTTATCATAAAAGTAATCTTTCACTACACACAACACTAGCTTGGCTTTCTTTACATGAAATCATGACCTTCCTTGATAGCTTGCGTTGTACGCAATACCGAGTTTCACTAAACAACAATATGCTATTTAAATATTATTAAAACTAGCAGTTATGAATAGTAACACCCACTTTTTGAAATTTTATAAATTTTATCTTTCAAAATGGATTTCATTTTTGGATTCGGAAGATCGAAATTAGCCTAGGGTGAAGTTTTGGTATTTTTCTGAAAACATTCAATTTTTTATTAATATTAAAAACCCTCAGTTACTATTTAAAAACCGACATTTTATTTAAATAATTATTTATTTTATTTAAATTTATTTTAGGTCAAAATTTATACATAATACCTATATAATTTCAAAGTAATTCATTGGAGTCATTTTATAATAATTTTAGATATATAAAAATGTTATTGAACTTTTCACCGTCTTTTACCCACCTCCTAGGAGAGTTTGAAAATTTAAATAAAACATAATTTTACCGCTTTTGTGAGTGGAATTTCAAAAAACCGAGAGACACGGTTAACATAAAATTGTAAAATGTGGTTCAATAAGATAAAAATAATTTTTGGTGAATAGTAACTTTTTACTTTTATTTACCACGTTTAAAAGTAAATAGGGTAATTAAGGGTAAAAATGGTATTATTATTACCCTAACACATGTCATAATTCTATTGGATAACTTTAATTAGACCAAAAATAACATTAGGAATAAAATATGACCATTTAGGTCCACTTGGATTAGATTAGGACATTTATTATTATTTTATTTAAAGAATAGTTAAAATAGTTAAAATCAATGTTTAATAACTAAAACATTTTTAATATAGGGTTATACATAAGATAAATTCGAATATAAATATTCATTATAAATATAAAAACATTTCCTACATAATGGTATTTTATTTATAATTTTTTAGACTTTAAATAATTTAATTTATTTATGACACAATGATGATGTAGTAATTACCTTATTAAAGAAATATTAACATAATTGATATTATAAATACCCAAATAAATGTAATTTAAGACTTTTTATGAATTACACTAATTTTATAGGTTAATATGAAATATTATTATTGATTTAATTAACTTTTTTCGAACTAATCATGGTGTTATGATTTTTTCAAAAATCAATTACCAAATAGTGTCAAAATTGACATAAAATAGTTTTTAAAACAAATATTATATTATTAATTGTTATTTTATTCCTAAAAATCTAAGGTTAGGAAAAATGACTTATATAAGGTTATATATATTAATAATGAACCACTTGGGGTTCTTTTGTCTTGTTATAGTAGGTTTATTAACCATATAGTGTAAGCAAATAAGAAGACACGGTAAAAGTTAAATTATTTAACTTAGAGTTAAATCTAAATGATAAGGTTAAAATAGTAACCAAAACTTGTCTAAAATATATATTGGCTGAGATTATTTTGACCCCTCCCCACCTTAGCTTCGAAATAAATCAGTTTGGATTTTTTAAAAACCGAATATGACTTTATTATAAAATAATATTTTAAGTTTTTCTTAAAGTGCCCCTCTCCTCCCTTTTAAAAGGGCACCTCCTCCCTCTCCTCCTCACACCACTTTGAGCCTTCAAGCTCAAACAACACCTTCCAATTTCCCTTCTAAACTTCCCTATAAACATCCTAGAGATCCTGGTCTTCTTTAAAGCCCATCTTTAGTGCCCTAAGAGGAGGTTAAGAATAGGCCCTTCAAAGAAGAGGTAATGCCCGTTATAGATTCTTTCAACTTTATTTCATCTTATACATTTTTTCTTCAGTTGTTTCATTATGAAGCCATAAAATCAGTATCACTCATATACTGATATGTTATTATAAATATTAAACAACCCTATTTCACCTTATATCCATCCTACAGAAAATGAAATCACCACGCGTGCGTATGTACGGAATACCGTCTCCACGCCGTGGTGTAATTTGTTTTCCACCACCACCTTACTTGGATGGGTATAATGGTGTTAAGAATAACTATATATGCTTATTGTAAAGTGATGTTGATTCTGAAATAGTATACATACACTTCAATAAAATTCTACGATCATGGGAACGATATCATCGCTCGTGCGTACGTACGACCTACCGTCTCCACGATGTGATGCGACTCGTTCTATATGATCTTCAATGAATAATGATAACATAAATGAATTGAATGAATAAATATGATATATATAACACTAATACCATTATGTAAATGTGTTATCTATAACCTAAAAATAAGAATAATAATTTATTAGACAAAACACGCATAAGAACAAAAAGCAATAAACACCTGAATAACAAGTATCAATGAAATATTACTAATACGAAGCAAAGAATATGACCATATATGATACCATAACAAGGATTTCGATTATGGAATAAGTCAATAACATTATTTAAATCATTATACAGGAGGTTTGGACACGTACGAAGAAAATCAGACCTAAGATAAGGGAAAATCTCACAATTTCATTTTTATCTGAGACTGTTTATACTTTAGAATTTGCTGGGGAATATTATCCATCTACATCCATGTTTCCTCAATATGTAATATTATTTATATCCTCATAGAATTTTTTAAATCCAATTTTACCCAGTGGTATGATTTTAGTAAAAGATATGAAAGGACTCTTTTTTCGTTTTTAGTACGAGGTACTTTTTTGACTTTTCCGGGAAAAGTACGAGAAGAATGTTTTTCTTTAACTTATAAGGCATGAATGAATTTTTAGAAAATTATATCCATGAAGCCTACTTTACATGTTTTCAAATTTATTTTTAATTAACCTCTTTTAGTTAAAATTGTATGACATGTTAAGAAATGAAAAACATTTTTTAAAGTAGAAAGGATATTTTCCACAAGAATGAAGTTCAAGTGTTTTATCAAAATTATTTTCCATCTATGATAATATAGGGTTCTGTTTATATCCCTATTTTTACATTGATTTGATTATGTTATTATGGAATTATTTTTATGATGTCCTTTTATCTTACATGGATTATGTTATGATGGCATGAAGTTTAAGAAGCCCATTTTTACTACATGGGTTATGCTATGATTTATGATTTTGTGGCACACATAAGAATGGTTTCATTATGAGATGTGTGGGAATTATATATCCCTCAAATTCATTGGGTAAAGATTTATATCTCATTAGATAGACATGGCTTGAATGGCAGGTTAATCCGGTTTAGTGATACAGGACTGAAACGAGCAGTGAACTCGAGTCAGAAATGGACTTTGTCCGCTAAGATAGTCTTGGAAATGAGTCTTGGCTGCTAAAAAATTATTCTCTATGATTATGTGTGTATGCCACAAAGTTTTATGTTATGATTATTGGGATTACATTTCACTAATACGATTTATCCCATGTTATGAAATTATGATCTCTTTTGCAGGTTAAGATTTCCAAAATGTTATGTTCTTATGAATATGATGTGATTGATATCTCTTTTGTTTACCCTTAGTGAACATTTGAGCTCACCATTTGGTATGTTTTATTTTCCCCAGGTCATGAATATTGGTATTAAGTAGGATATGCCAAAAAGGGATTCTAGATATGATGAAATAAATGGGAGACAATGTAGATGCTTTATGAACCAGTTGTTTATGTTTCCCAGTTTCTAAAGACACTATACCGATACGGTCCTATTGTGGTTTTGTTATATGTTGTAATAAGTATGCTTCAATTATGAAGTAATAAAAATGTATGTAAAGTATGGGTCGTTATCGCATCCCTCGGGTCACTCCCGTTGACTCCCCCTGGCTCACTGCCTTTTGGTGAATTCCCAATCAATTTATAGACGAGAAGGTATCTTCAATATATTCATATTGAAGTCTTTGCCTCTTCTTAGAAAGAGACTTTGCTTACATCAAAGTCTAGAAATGATGCACTTGTACGCACTAAACCACTGAACCGGATAACCAGAATGTGTAAACAAGTTTCACTGACAATTTCACGCAACACCAACCCTTTGCGCGCAAGACCTTAATATTGCGCGCAATATTTACTTTTTGCATGGAAAATTATTTTGTGCAACAACACCCTTTTCATGAAAACTAATTTTTGACTAGCTGCCTCAATTTTTATGTGCAACTCTGCCTTCTTTGCATAACCCAAATTTTTTTACGCAACTCAGTTTTTTCCCACAAACCGGAATATTTCGTGCAGCGTGGAATTTTTCATGCACCACATAATTTTTCACGCAAGCCCCTTTACGCGAACCTTTTATGTGCATCAAAACTTGGATTTTCTCTATTTCTTCAACCGTATGGAATGAGGGGGGTCACCTCTTATTTATAGGTGTCTCAGACCCCCACATGCAAAACCCCCTGTGGCACGAAAAACCTCTCATTTTCCGCGTAATATTTCGCACAGGTACCTTTTTTCACGCACATCTCCAGATTTTTCGCGCAGCCCTTGCCTTTTCCATTTTTTGATGTTATGATTCCGAAACACTATTTTCACAAAAAACCTCGATCCACTATTTCATGCACCATGCTGTTTTTTTGTGCCCAAATCAAATATTTCACGCACATCTCTCTTTTTTCCCACACCACTTCCTCTTTGCGCGTACCTCCTTTTACCAACAATCCATGTCTTAAGTTTCCAATTTTGAGGGCCAAAAATTTGGAAAACACTGGGAAATGTCACCAACATCAATACTGTTGTCTTCTTGAACTGTATGATCACTTTACAGGCACACATTCTGAACTTTTACTGAGGATTGAAAACAATCACAAACCATACTCCAATTCATGCATAGAATAACCATGGTTCCCATACTAAGTTGTATTACAATGATCTTAAAATGATTTATTCAATATAAATCTTCTAAAAAAGTGATTCTGGTGAAATTCATTCCAATTTTTAATGTTTGGGGTGTGATTCTCTACACAAAACACCACGAATTTCATAGATAACCTATGAATAACTATCACTAAATCTAAAAAAGACACCATGAAAAAAAATCCACAAATCATAAATAATGAAGAAACATGATCATGTTCACTATAATATATTCTCATAGTTATGACATGCTATAACTATTAATAAAAAAACTGCACTGTAAAGTGACCAATGATTCTATATTAGTATAATGTATATAGTAATATACATGGAGGATTTCACGAGTCTAGGTTAGATGGTGATAAAACCCATTAATTTTTATGTATAATTTAATGAAAATTTTGGCATTAAATTAATTTTTAATGGATTTTTATATACATGTTTGGAAGAGGTCGAGACTCAATGGTAATTCAGAGATGCATAACGAGGTGCTCCCGTTGAAACATTCACTAGGAAGGCACCACGTACCCAATAAAAAATAATGAGGTGCTAGGTGACATATCTAGGGTCCTATAACCACTGGATCCCCAACAAAAAACCAATTAGGGTGTGTTGGTTGGTTAATAGAGCACAACATAACCAATAAAGTTATATTAGTTACCCAATAGTCTACATTGGTGTATTCTTTGAAGGGATGTTTTGATATTTTCCCCTAATTTTTCAACTACCTATCCCCCTCCACTAACCCCATCCATCACCAAAACACCATTCATAGTCCCTAATTGGATTTCAATGATACTCCAAGAATCATTTCATGAAAAATCAAAGTTTCCTCAGAAATGCTTAACCACTACTACCCCTCTCTGACAAGTAAAAAAACACATTTTCATATTTTTTTTGTTTTAATGATGGATTTTATCTAAGGTAAATGTAACTAACATTGTTATAATTATTTTTAATATTATTTTTATAAAATAATATAAAATTTATTATTTTCATGAATTTCATCATCAATCATTCAAATAACCAATGTATAAAATGAAAAAATACAGCTTTTTCCATCATTTATTTTGATAGCCAAAGACGAAATACATTTATATCATCAGTTATAAGAACAAAAGATGTTATATTTTTCTTTTCATTTTTGTTATCAAATTTAACAACACAAAATGTTTCAGATATTTTATATTAATATTTGAATGTATAATAATAACATGGAAGAATAGAATAGGTAGATAAACTACAAAATTATAGAATCTAAATTCTAACAATAATAGTAAACTTAAAGCATTGAACAATTTTTCATTCTTATCAAGATTTACTTAGAATAAATATATTTTAGTTGATATTCCTTTTCATTTGGGGTAAGAACTCATGTGGTTTCCAAAATTGGGGTTAGAAAAGTATTTTAATGTTTATTGAAAAATTTTAGGCTGGACCTTTATATTACAAAATTGATCAGAATAATCCTTATTCATTATAAAAAAAATCATCAAAATCATTATTGATGATGAAAAAAATAATAAATAAAATAAATTTTTGGGAAATAATGACAAATAACATGTAGAAATCATCAAATAAAGAAGTTATGGGACAATGATGTTGACATAAGGGGAGTGGAATAGAAATGTAGAATGGAGAGATCAAAAAGTTATATATTAAATGAAATTTTTTTCATGTGGAATAGTAAAAATTATATAGTAATTTAAAAACTAAAATCATTCTATAAAATACATATGGATTTGTTTCAAAACTAAAAATAATAATTTTTCACATGATACATTTATAAGAAATAATGTAAAATCATTTGTACATAATGTAATTTTTTTAATTCTTTTGTTTCTATGGATTTCAATATCAGATATTGAAATTATTAATGTCAAAAATAATCAATGAATGGGTTTATAAAATCTATTATTTTTATAACTGTTTTTAAATCCCCCAAGGTTAAGGGTTTTTTACATCAGTTATATTAAAACTGATGAAAAAAATAATAAGGTGAATTGATTGGACATTGTTTATTAGAAATAATGATGTTAAAACCCTTTTCATTGGGGTTATTATTTTTTATAGATATAAATAACATAAAAACTCTTTGATTATGGGTTTTTATGTTGGTTATTTTAATAATGGATGTCAAAACATTTTTAATGTGAGTTATTTGATAACTGATGTGAAATATATTTTTTCTAAATGTGATTTATGATAAGAGTTATCTATTAATTCTTAGTCCATATAAAATCCCATATTTAGGGTGTTTTTTAGGATATTTACTTGTGGATAGTTATGCTCTAATTAGGAGATCATACATGGAAAGTTGGATAATATTAGATTGAATTTGGATGTTTTCCCATGCTGCATAATTTATAAGGGATTTTATGGTATGTTCATCATGTGGGTGCATGTGTATGCATGTATTTCTTCTTCCTATGTTATTAAAGTAGTTTGTGAGACAACATAAACAAATAATACATACATATTACATCATTATATATGATTATCTATTAAAAATTATATTACATCTCACCCCAAACCCCATAGGGTTATTAACATTTTATATTAACTTAAAAAATTTCTTATTTTAGAACAAAATATACATTTCATATACAGTTTAATTATACCTAACATAGAATTATACATATCATATGTTATATTCTTCTAAATTACCTTCTGAATAGATATATTTGAAAAGGGTGAGCTCAGATAGTCTGTATGGGGAAAATATAAGAGATATCATTCAAATTAAAAATGTGCATTATAATGAAGATTATGAAAGAGTAATCATAACATATAAATTTTGTAATGAGAACAAAATCATAAAATCATTCCCAATTATGTATGAACCCTAAACCATATTATGATTTATTAAAAAAATCTATGTTAGATAACTTGAATGTGTCAATAAATAAAAATATTTCAAATTAATATAAGCATGAAATCATATCGTAGGTCAAGGCTCACTGTAAAGGCCATCATTATATTGTGGATAAACATGTAATCTAAAAAAATTTACTAATATAAACTTTCATGTCCTATAAAAAATATCTTATGATATATAAACCAATTCAATGGGTGACTATAAAATTTTGATCCAACCTATCATGTAATGCTAAACCATATATACTTGGATAAAATGATCATGGAAACATTTAAAAATCCATTAGAACATATTTAACCAATGAGAATGAAATTTGTTTCATAATAATATTCAATATTCAATTAAAAATATCTAGATATAGAAAGTGGATAATTCTATTAATACATTTCCAAGTTAATAATAAGAAAT
The DNA here is from genome assembly GCA_963277665.1 of Viscum album. Taxonomy (NCBI): domain Eukaryota; kingdom Viridiplantae; phylum Streptophyta; class Magnoliopsida; order Santalales; family Viscaceae; genus Viscum; species Viscum album. Next base: position 1,184,429,970 of record OY728135.1, read on the forward strand.
AGAAAAGGTTATTGACATAGATAAGAAACACTTTATAATAATTATAGATAATTAATCAAAAATAAGATTAAATTTTCTTTATATTTTAATGAATTTTAAAAATATATAATTTATAAATATATATTTTGAAAAATAATAATAAATTAATTAAAAATTAATCTGATTAATTACGAATACCTAAAAAGGATTATTTTTCATAAACTAGTCTGGTATAGCCATAAATGTTTTCCCTTAGCAAGCTCGTAAGATTTCATGAATCATGTTCCAGATCACCTTGGAATGAGAACTTGTTTTGTGGAAGAAAAAAACATCATTGATAATTATTTCCCTCAATAAAGAAATAATAATGAGGGACTTCTACCAAAAAGTCTGTAATGACAAAATAATAAGTTTAATAACCATGTACATATGAAATATGTATAAAATGTAATAAGAAATGAATAACAATGAATAAAATAAATGAATACTTCTCATGTTCAAAATGAAAACTAATATACATATCAAAAAATATCAACATTAGTAAAACTAATCATTAATAAAAATCCTATAAATATATCTTGAACAAAAAAATGTATACATTTCATAATACATCAGTAGAACTAAATACCCAATGTAAAACATGACCATAGTTCCCCATCTCCACATGTTAAGAAATTTTAAACTTTTCTTTCCTCCATTACTACACCAAAACTGTAATCCAAGAACATCTGCTTCATCTATGTAGAACCCATACTACACATTTAATATGGAAGGAATGAGAAAATAACTACCAGTAGGTATCCATCTCACACCACATGAAAACCATATAAATAAAAATCCATTTCATTCTTGCTTAAAATACAATAATAAATGTATGATTTTTACTTTTATTAAAAACTATCGACATGATATCATCACTTGAATCAATTTTATTCAAGACATGGGAGTTACACTTTTCAAATAAAAATAGTCCTTTTCATTCATAATGAAAATGAAGGAATTTTGAAAACTTACCATTAATGTACCTATGTGAGTGAAAAAAGTATAATATCCAATTACATTGTAACTTATTTTATTTAAAATAAAAATGTTTGAGATATGCGTTAATCTTTTCTAAAAAAGATACTATAATGGTAATAAATATTGATCATAACAAAAATATTAATAATTATAAAGGATTAATGTAAAATATTCATAAATTAACTATAATAAAAATTTAATAATCATAGTCATCATAATATAATCTAGTACCAATAGTCATGGGAACATCAAGGAGATCTAGATATAATGTGGGAAATAACAACAAACAAATCCATCCAATCAGTTCCTGATGCAATTCAATCACCCTAACAGTAATATTTAACCCTCCAAGCCAAATCAATGGGTAAATATTTGAAGTAGTAAAATATTGTATCTTAGGTGCACTAAACACAATATTATTGTAAACTATTGAAACATATGAACTCATATATCCCACCTAGGTATAATTAGATCCCCATAATATATAAAATAAAGTTATGAAATTCAATTTAACACATAACAATGTGTACTAAATAAGAAAAATTAACAAAACCATATAATAATATTAAAAAAATAAACCCATTTTTTAAAGAATAAAATATAATTAAAATATAGAAATCATGTCCCCCAACCTTAAAAATTCCATCACATTATGTTTTTCAGAACAAAATGACACGCACACATATGGTTATATTTAAATAAATAAAACCTGTTTAAAATTTTCCAACTGTTCCTTTGAAACATATTTTATAAAATAAATCTCTAAAATTTTATTTTGAAAATAAAATCACTTGAATATGAACTTGTAACATTAATAGTAAAATAATCATAAAATTTATAGTTTTTGATGAACCAATCATGCCCTTTGTTTGAAATTAATCTTTAAAATAGTGGAAACATTCTATAGAATCCTTTGAGAATTAAATAACCCATTTATTAATGAAATCACTTTTTGAAGAGCATCTTAGGGGTTTACAATTGTAGTATATATTCAAAGTTTATTTGAATATAGGTTATGATAATTTTTTTAGGAACCCAACTATCAAAAGAATGGACTATTAGATAAAATATATGAAAATTTAAAACAGTTCAAAGCATGAATTCAAATAATAATGAAAGTCAATGTACATAAATTTAATTTTTTATACGTGGTGCGACCTACCTTGATCCATCACAACCACTAATCATGGTACTAAATCACTAAAAAAAGGTAAGACAAACCCATACAAGACCATAATGATCCTTAAAACAAGGAAAATATATTGTTAAATTTGATAAAACAAAAACCATTATCCAATAAAATTTTAAGGTATGAAAAAATGTGAAAATGGAGATGAAGAATAAGAATATATGAATTTAAACCACATTTCTCTAATGAATTTCCATCAAACATGAATAAATCCCAATATAAAACCCAAGAGCAATGGGAAATTGATATTTAGAAGTTATTGGTGCGTGAGATTATAAATTAATGAAATAGATTGGTCCCAAAGGATTATACATGTGATAAGTAAAAGAATAAAACAAAAAAAAATTAATGATCTTGATATTCTATATGGTTTGGCCATACATTTTACCCTACCGTGCAATAGAACATGAGAAACCATTTATACACCACACAGTTTCGTCACATGGTTTATCAAACCATTCACTGGTCATGTGTAATAGTACATAACACAATGGTTATCTATATGGTATAGATTCATGGTTTGATAAATTGTGCATAAATTGTGTGATTTACTCTAAAAATATTTGCAGGCATTGAATGGTTGGGCTGCATGATTTATAGTAATAGTTTAATATAAATAGCTATACCATATCCCTTAAATTTTAAAAAAACATATAAAGAACCATGAGGTAAACATAAAAAATAAAAAATGGATAAAATATTATGGAATATTAGTTAGGGACGTGACATGATTTTCAAGGTAAACATAATGGAGGAAATATAAAAATTTAAACCCAAAGGAGGAAAAATAAAAAATTTCTTTATTATATTTGTGAGAAAGTAATTGTAAATTGAAATTGTCCTTAAGAATTTATTTATTTATTTAGAATTATTTTTATTAAACAATATAAAGAATATGGAAATGGTGGAGATTGATTACAAACAAAAAGGAAAAGATAAGGCTTTTTTTCTCAAATGTAATTTTATATTAATCATGGATCAATGAGTAGAGAAATGGTGAAAATACATGTAAAAAATAAAAATTGGATATTAAAATAAATGATCATTTTGAGAGAAATTATATAAAAAATCCCATATTAAAATTTAACCATAGATTATATATTCCTATGTGTGACTGGAAGAGAATCTCATACTTTTACTCCAAAAATACATGGAAATGATCTTTCCTCTTTTATAATGAACATTGAAAAATTAATAATTTATTCTGGAACCTTATTTTTATTTAATAAGTATTATAATTAAAATTTATACTCATTTTTTACATATAAAAAAGTTAGTTTTAATTTATTTTCATCATCATATGTTATTAGGTTTAAGTATAAAATGTTTATTTTTTTATTCCATTTTTATCATCTTTATAAGTTATTATGTTAAACATTTATACTTTAGTAAAAGAAATGGAATCATGTACTGACTTTCATTTTTCTTTAATTTGTTTTTAGAAATTATTTGGGAAAATTTTGAGATCGGGCACTGAGACGACGTGCGATTCTGAGCCCCGGTGTGTTCGGAATAAATATTTGAATAAAGTTCATTTTTTAATTAAAAGAACTTAGGAGATGAACTTTAAACTTTAATATCATTCAAAAGGATGACCAAATCATAAATCCAAGGGCACTGTTGCGTTTAAAACAACAAATTTACCTTAGTTGGGTCCTACCATCAACTGGCACAGGTTGAGGTTGAAAGTTGTAATTTGGACCTAAACATCATTAAAATATTTAACAAAAAATAATTTTAATTGACACAACATAGGATTTCTCTTATTTTAATTTTTTTAGAATTCTAGGTTTATTACCATGACTTTCTAAATACTCTTAGGCAAGAAGAAAGCATCACCTTTGAAGAACGCCAATGGATTGGCCGATCAAGATCGGGACATAGATTGTAAGAGCGGTTGATCGACGATCGAACCAAATACTGGTAGGGAATTTGGGTGCTTTTTTCCTTTACCTGTTCTTGATTCTCACGAAGAACGTGGACCAATCAACTAACATATTGGCCGACAGATTGGTCATTGTTTTGGGATGAGTTTTATTATTGCATGGTTTAAGGGAGAATGACCTGAGAATTGATGTTGGATTAGAATTTCCATTATAATGGCAATGAACCTCAATAAACATGAACATTGATTGAGGTCCCTTCTTATTTATTGATTAATTATTTCCTCCCTCTATTATTCATTCATTATTTTCATTCATCATTTGGCCTGTGACTTGACACGTTCATGATCGATCGATCATTGCACACCCTATTCATGGTGCAACAATCTGATATTTCAGATCTGAGATGGACACAATATGACAGAGGTGAGATGATGATGGTGATAGAAAGATCAATGTAGAATGGGAGATACCATAACTCGAACATTTTCTGGTGGAATGGGTTGCAAAGTGGATTCGATCCCATGATGATGATGAACACAACCCAAGGATTCTAGAAAATCTTTTGGATCAGAAAATGGAGCACCAGAGAAGAACTAGTGGCCCATTGCGACAGCAACAACAGATGCATCTATGTGACTGCTCGTGTGGAGGAAGGTCACGAATTCATGCCATATGGGGGAGGGGGAGATGGACTAACAGTTCAAGATGTGGGTGTGCGGATTGGAGGTCAGTCGACCCGGCCGTGTGACATGGAGCAGACGTGGCGCTTTCCACATTTGGGACAGATGAAATGGCCCACGTCTGAGCAGGCCAGGCCCAGTAGGTCAGGTCAGCCCTATGGGTCAAGTCAGACATATAGAACTGGGTTGGATCCTGTTCGGGTCAGTGGACCCCGATCCGAGTTGGGTCGGGTCAGTCCGAACCCGGGCCTAACCATCCCCTTTTCTCTAAAATGCCCATAACATTCAATTAGAGCATCCATTTGATGAGATGTTTGTGGTGTTGAGATCCTTGCGACACGATGGTCCTTTTTATAAACTCCAAGTTGGTTTTTTTTGAAATTTTATAGATGTCCTAATGTTTTGATTATTAGGTCCTCCCAATACCAGCACACTTGAGTGGAAATTAGCATGTTTCATAAAGATAGGACTCCCCACATTGTGAGTGTATATTCATTTACTTTGGGTAGATTCCTCTAGGGGTGTTACTCCCCTTAAAGACTAGGCCACATGTTCTTGGAAATTTTCGTGAAGGAAGAGTAGGTACTCCCCTATAGGACTAGGGAGCGAGTCCTCTATTTGTGGACTCGGTACTCCCCTATAGGACTAGGGTGTGGGTCCTCCATAACTAACATACATAGAGTTATTACTCCTCTATCAAGTAGTGTTAGGGTCCTCTATTATAGGAGTCTGTGCTCCCATATTTTTCTAGGGAATAGGTCTCCTGCACATGAACTGACAGGGTCGGTACGACCCTATCATACCAGGGCACGGGTCCTCTAGTCACTGAGTAGTACTCCCCTACCGGGTAGGGTGAGGGTACTCAACTTACGAAGTCATATTCCCCTATGGTATTAGGGTGTGGGTCCTTCATGAGTCGTACTCCCATGTGGGATTAGGGTGTGATTACTTTCTTACAGAGTTTCACTCCCCCATCCCGAGCAGTGGCGAGGAGCGGGTCCTCCATTGGAGTTGGAGATCCCTTGGCTGTCGGACACATTTATGAGGAGCGATCCCATCCAATTGTTTTAAATAATAACTATATAGAAGATATTTATCCCTCAATGAACTGAGGTGTGGTTCAATCCTTATAGGTGTTAAAGAGGATTGATGTGATGGTTAGGAATAGAGATCCCTAATCATTATTCAGTGGTGAGGGTGGGCCTCTCCACTTGGGTTTCCTTAGTCTTTCATTGGGTGCAATAGAGTGATGAGTAAACCTATGGCACTAAGCACTAGATATAAACATAGTAGTATGTTCCTGATGGAGTGTAGATCTCGGACGGGTGCCATCTAGGATGGATAAGCTTGTGGAGTGTGCTCTCCTATTTTTATGTGTTACCTTTCAAGCCTACGATGAGAACCCTATTGGAGGCTATGAGGTTGGAACCTTATGATTGTTAATTTCTGAGAAGAGTATATCTAGATGTCCTTGGTATATGTATGGGAATATACATGTGTAGAGAAGACTGTACCTTGTGTATTTTTATTTGTGGGTTTTAGGGTGTCTTTATGAGTATTGTTTTCCTCACCCCAACATGGGATTTTCCCGCACATGTCACGTCTTGTGCAGTTGATTGACAGTTTGGTGGAGACCTAGGTTGAGGAGGACCAAGACCAGGATAAGAAGATTCCTTGTGAGATCAGATGAGCCAAAGTGTTTCCAGTATCTTCCTACAGCAGCTTCAGTACTTGTGTTTATAGGAAATACTTTGTAGTTTTCATTATTTTAATGGGATTGTATTTTGTCCCGGTTGTACCATACTACATTACATTATATTGTACTCTATTTTTGGGTTTTAGTGGTGTGAATGTATTTTATTTACTTAGTGTTTTCTCTCTCTATCCACTGTGTCTTGGAGTTGGGTACGTGTGTATAGGTTCTTATGCAAATACCTCCCATTTGTTGGATATGCCTACTCAGTGCTAGTCGCCAACCACTAGCATATCAGAGGTAGGATTGGGGTAGTTATGGAATAGGACCCGAGGGACGGGTCTTGACAAAGTGGTATCTAAGGTGGTTCAGTTCCGCATTGGGACTAGGATTTTGTGAACTTGGTTTGGGCTGCATAGAGGCAGTGTTAAGATGTTTTACGTTCGGTTTTTATGCTAGAGGTTATAGTTTTGGTGTGGAGGCCGACATATCCATTCACTGGGACTCTGATAACCTGATTTTCAACTCATTACATAAGGATACATATTATTGATAAATAAATGGTACATGCATCATATAGGAATAGTTTTTGTTTTACATTGCTTCATGATTCAACTCTCCAGATATACTCTATTAACTATGGTTCATCTTGATCCACTTAAGAATGCCTTTACTTTTACACTGAGATAAGATTCTATAGCATGATCATGATGATGGTCCATGCTATGAGGAGGCTTCAGTGTAGGGTTCTAGTTTTGAGGCATTACCTTTAGGCGGTTTGCTGGTGGTACCACTACCCATAGAGCAACATGTTTTACCGGTAGTTCCAGATATGGATGAGCGTAGGTTGAGTGTCCTATATGAGTTCCAAAGGTAGAAAACTTTGAGATAATGGGGTGATGCAGATCCCTAGGCAGCAGATGATTAGATCATTGTGGTCACTCAAGTTTTCCATTTAGTAAGGACACCTCTCGATCAAATTGTGGTCCCAATCGCAAGCCTTATTCAGTGCTCAGTAGGATGATGGTGGAGTTTACTGACCCAGAAATATGATAAAGAAACACTCACTTAGGAGGAGTTCGAATGACTCTTTATTGAAGAGTTTTACCTAGCCAAACTGAGGTCAGTACATATCTAGGAGATTCTGTAGCTTTGAAAAGGAAACATGACAATGGTAGAGTTTTCAGCAAGGTTCACCAACTAGTCATGGTACTCCCTGGCCATGGTGTGAGAACAGTTGTTCAGATCTCGGACCTTCGATGAAGGATTAAGTCAAGAGATTAGGGAATCATTAATTCCTCTAAGTATTCCAACCTACGATGGAGTGCTAGATTGGGCCCTGGTGGTTTAGAGTTTCATGGATGAAGAGTAGATGGATGTGACCTACAATAGAGGTCCCGAGAGAGAGGCATATGTAGAAGCAAGAAGATGAAAGGTAAAATGATCGTGGCTTAGGAGGAATACCCATGCCCAAACATAGATACATAGGTTTTTGGCACAGGTGTAGTGTTGGGGATCAGATCAGCCACATGAGAGGTGGTGTTATGCTTCCTAGGGCTGGGGGCATCTCACTAGAGATTGTCTGACCAACCATGACACTGATAGAGAGTTAGCTGATGAGCCGCCTTGGTAGTGAAAAATCTTGGAGTAAGGAGTTCCACAAGATGGAGGGTGAGGTAGAGGAGTTGGAAGAGAAGAATGAGGTTGTTGGTACTAGGCTCTGGGAGCTGAAGGACATGGGTGAGGACAGTTACATGCAGTCATGGATTATGATCCAGAGACCCCATGATATTTCCGAGGTAAGACTTGTTTATTTTCCTTTTTATTTCCATATTAATGGACACCAGTGCTAGTATTTATCATTTTTTTGGGAGTTTTGTTTAAGACTTAGAGGTTCTAGTCAAACTATGGACTTGACCCTCAAGCTTAGAGACTCCTATTGGAGAAGGATTGATAATCACACACTAGTACTAATAGTGTGACCCGACTCTTGGAGGCGAGAGTTACAATTGTGATCTCTTGGTCATAGAATTTAGTCCTTACAACGTCATCCTTAGTATGGGATACTACCGTTCATCCCCATATTGACCGTTTTTAGCGAAGCATGAAATGTGTTCATGATGATGAAGCATGGTTTCTTTTATGGAGAAAGGGAAACCATGGAATCACATAGTGGACCCTCGCAAAGGGAATAATGATAAGGGGGACTATGAAACCCAATATTGAGGTATAGTGGGATAATCCCTTGGTATTACATATTCTGGGTGAGGTTTCACGATGAAGAATCAAAGAATATACTATCCTTTCCATTGGAGTTTTTCCGCTCAAGTTCTTTTTCTTGGGATCATTTCTATGGTGGCAGAGATAGACCCCATGATGTTTCCGTAGTATGGAATGGTTTCTTACTATCTATACTTAGCTGGGATTCCACTAGTGGGTGCAACATTGTTTCTATTTTAAGAAATTGTGTGGAAGCTGGAGGTTGTATACAGAGGGCTTTGTAAGACCCAACATTCACTCTTTGAGCATGCCAGTTTTATTTGTAAATACCCCTGCGCATTTAGCGTCAACCTAGAATGCATAACTCTTAGGGATGATATTGTATAGTTCATCCAAGGGTGGATTTGAAATATGGAGTTATATCAGTATCTACTCAAGTTAGCATGGAGGTGTGCTACTAGACCCCATGATAGCAGGTGGACTATGGTGGTTGGTGCTTTCAAACTTGTCTCAACTAAAGATATTTTTTCTATTGTTGCACAGTGTTGGCCTAGCTGAAGCTAGACATGAGAGTGGTTGATCCAAGTGGTTCATTCGAGTTCATTATTTTAAGTAGCATAGGGACCGTTGATGAGATTTTTGGCTTGGGTGCCCAGTAGGGAGCTCATTTTTTCTCCCTTGAGTGTAGGATTTTCCATTTTGAGGATGAAAATCCCTAAGATGGGGAGAATGTAATGACCCATATTTTTCCTAAATTTATTTTTAGAAATTATTTAGAAAAATTATGAGACTGGGCACTAAGATGGTGTGCGATACTGAGGCCTGATGTTTCTAGAATAAATCTTTGAATAATGTTTGGTTTTTAATTAAAGGCGACCAGACAGTGAACTTTAAACTTTAATGTCTTTCAACTGGATTCCAAAATTAGAAATATGAGGGTAACATTGCATTCAGAAAAACATTACCTTAGGTGGGTCCTAACCTCAACCGGCATGGGTCGAGGGTGAATGTTAGAATTTGGATGTAAACATCATTAAAATCCTTAATTAAAAATATTCTTAATCGAAAAAACATCATATTTCTTTTATTTAACCTTTGATAGAATTCTAGGGTTATTTGCAGAACCCTGGAAATCCTCTGAGGTAAGAAGAAGGAGTCACCTCTGACAAACACTAATGGATTGGCGAATCAAGGTCGACAATTGGATCGGAAGAGCAGTGGATCGATGATCGAACCAAATCTATGTAGGGTGTTTGTGTTTTGTTTTCCTTTCCCTATTCTTGAATCTCATTATGAATGCAGACTAATCAGATAATAGTTTGGCCTACATATTGGTTGTTATTGTGGGATTAATTTTAATATTGAGGGGTTTATGGGATAATGACCTTATAATTTTTGTTGCATTGTAATTACCATTCTAACATCAATGAACCTTGATCAAGACGTACATAAATCTAGGTCCATTACTATTTTTATTCATGATTTTCTCCCTCTATTTTTTGTTCTTCACATGCATTCTTAATTTGGATGATGAATCGAAAAGTTCACGATTTATCAATAATTGTGTAGCCAACTCTTGGCGCAATGATTTGATATTGCAGATCCGATATGGACATGGGACGACAGAGGTGCGACGACGATGATGATGGACAGATCGAAGCATCATGGGAGATTCCATTTCTAAAACATTTTCTAGAGGAATGGGTTAAAACAAGGATTAGAGCCCTTAGTGATGAAGAACACGACCCGAGGATTCTGGAACATCTTCTGGATCAGAAAATAGAGCACCGGTGGCCTGTAGAAGGGGCGACTAGTGTGCCACGGTAGCAGAAGTAGTCGTGTCTATGCTGCAGAACATGGGGAAGAAGTCTGTAGCTTCATGCCACAATGGGGGGGGAGATGGAACCATGAATCAAGCTGAGGACATGTGGATCAGTGGACGGCTGAGCAGGCCACATGACTCGGTGCGGATGTGACACTTTCCACGTCCAGGGCGGACGAATCGGCCCACGCCCGAGCATGTCGGGCTAGAGCTGGTGGGCTTAGCCAACAGTGGGCCTGGCCCAACCGAGGTGGGCTAGACCTAGAGGGTCAGGTTGACCCAGTGGGTAAGGTCGAACCCATCGAACCGAGTCCGATCTGGGTTGGGTCGGTCTGACCGAGTCAGATCGGACCTGGACCCAACCATCCCCCTTTTCACTAAAATGACCATAACTTTCAAACGAAGCATCTGTTTGATGAGACTTCCATAGCGTTGGGACCTCTATGATGATATAGTCCTTTTGGGATACTACAAGTGAATTTTTTTTGTGGAATTTGATAGACAAACTAATGGTTTGAGGAGTAGGTCCTCCTGGTACTAGCACGTTTGAGCAGAAAGCAGCATGTTTAATAAAGATAGGACTCCCCACGTTGTGGGAGTGGGTTTGTTTCCTTTGGGTATCTTTCTATGGGGGTATTACCCACTGAAGGACTAGGGAGAAGGTTCCCAGTGATGTTCTTGACGGAAGAGTAGCTACTCCCATATGGGACCTAGGAGTGGGTCCTCTATCCATGGAGTCCGTAATCCCCTACAGGACTAGGGTGTGGGTCCTCCATATCTAACATACATAGAGTCGGTACTCCCCTCACAAGTAGGGTGTAGGTCCTCTAATATAGAATTCATTAGTCCCATATTGTTCTAGGGTGAGATTCCCCCACACAAGAACTGACAGAGTCAGTACCCCCCTGTTGTACCAGGGAGCAGGTCCTCTAATCACTGAGTAGTACTCCCCTACTGGGTTGGGTGTGGGTCCTCAACTTATGAAGTCATACTCCCCTATAGGATAAGGTTAAAAGTACTTCATGATTCATAATCTCCTGTGGAATTAGGGTGTGGGTCCTCACTTACAGAGTTTCCCTCCCCTATCCTGAGCAGTGGTGAGGAGCTGGTCCTCTATTGGATTTGGAGCTGCCTCGACTGTCAGACATAGTTGTGAGGAGCAAGGCCATACACTTGATGTAAACGATACCTAGATAAGAGTGAGTTATCCCTCGAAAGACTAAGTTTTGGGTCACTACTTATAGGTTTGAGAGAGGATTGAAGAGATAGTTAGGTGCAAGTCTCCCTCATCTTTGTACAATGGTGAGAGAAGGCCTCTCCACTTGGGTTTCCTTAGTCCTGCATTAGGGGCAAGACATTGATGGTTGAACCTCTAGTGTTGAGCATTGTAGATGGACATAGTAGGATGTTCCTGATGGAGTGTACCACTTTGATGGTTTCCATCTAGGATGGATGAGCTTGCGGAATGTGCTCTCTTAGTTTTATGTGTTACCTTTTGAGCCTATGATAAGAATCCTATTATTAGATATGAGGTTGGAACCTTATAATTCTTAGTGTCTGAGAAGAGTATATGTTGATGTTCATGGTATATGTATGGTAATATACTTGTGTATAGTTGATTGTATTATGTTTATTTTTCCTTGTGGTTTTCACGGTGTCCTATTGAGTATTGTTTTACTCACCCCTTCATGGGTTTTGTCGCACATGTTGTGTCTTGTGCAATTAACTTGCGCTTTGGTGGAGTCATAGGTAGAGTATGACTAAGACCAGACAATACCTTGTGAGATCAGATAAGCCAAAGTGCTTTTGGCCGCTTCCTACAACAGCTTTAGTACCCGTGTTTACAGGTTAGACTTTGCAGTTGTCTTTCATTTAATGGGGTTGTATTCTAGACCGGTTGTACTTTATTGATTTACTTTCTATCATACTCTATTGTTGGGTTGTAGTGGTATGCATTTATTTTCTTTACTTAGTTTTTTCTATCACCCGCCACTATGGCTTGGAGTTGGGTGCGTGTGTACATTTTCTTAGGCAAATGACTCCCATTTGTGGGATATACTTACTCGGCACAAGTCGTCAGCCCCTGGCCTATCGAAGGTGGGCTTGGGGTAGTTACAGAATGGGCCCTGGGGGATGGGTCCTGAAAAATCATAATATTATATTTATTTTTAAATTTTAGTTTTTATTTTATAGAATAATTTGGTAAGTTTCATGATAATATAATCTACAATGTGTATGTTTTTGGGAAAACATACCAATAACCATTAGTTAATTTATAATGATCATTCACTTTTATGACAATCATACAGAAACCTAATTTAAATATAAATTACCATTTAAATTCATATATTACATATAAAAATTTATTAATACTCATCTAGAATGAATATTATTATTTATATACAACAACATTGAGGTAGGTGGTCTAATCGACCTAAATTAGCATATGTCATACTAATGAATTGAGTAAAAAAATAGAGTTATATAATAATATTATCCTTTTTAATGATGAATAATGATATAAAGAGTAAATATTTTTTTTCGTGAATATTTTATAGTAATAAATTTAATTAAAATGATATTGATAGTGGTAAAAAAGAAAAAAAATACTGTGATATAATCACTCATTCTCATAATAGATTCCTTCATAATATTAGAATTTTTCCTCCATTTCAGGACATGAAGTTAACCAAACTGTGACATAGATATTGTGGTTGATAATGGGGATGCTATTAAATATTACTCTGATGTAGATACATAGTTTGGGGTGTGTAGGAAAGGGGTTGATTTATAGATAATTTTAAGTGAAAACTTTCAATTTCTCATTCTTTAATGGTTAAAAAAGATAATTTTTAACTAAAATATGATTCATAAGTAAAAAAAACCATGTAATATTGATATTAAATCCATTTTCAACAATTATTTTTTAATTTTTTATACTTTATATAGAATTTTAACCAAGTACTATATGTTACCATTTTTTAGTTTGCAGTCTTCATTCAATATTCACCCCGGTAACTTATTTTGTTAAAAAAATTAAATTAACTATTTTTATTAATTTATTTGAATATATTCCATAAATTAAATCCATTATATAAAATTCAATTTCAAAATATTTTACATTTAACTTCATAATAAAAATATATAATGATTTGGAAAAACTATTATTCATGAAAAACTGTTTCTAATATAATGAATGATTATATAATAACTTATTGTCATTACATAATTAAATAATAGATATTAAATATTTTCAATAATTGTATTATATAAGAATTATAATATATTATATACTTTTTCAAAATTATTATATTTTAATTATAAGCATTTTAATTTACTCATTGGTAATATGCATTGCCAATAATATTATATATCTAAATGGTCATATAACATTCATATATCCCATTTTCACTTTGAAATATAAAATTACATAATTATATAAAATTCATTCATCCAACTATTTTATTTCATTCTAAAATTTTCTATCATATTTCTTTGAATTATCCTTCTTTCTATAGATATGATTAATTTTATGACCATATAGAAAAACCATGAGTACAAAAATTTGAATTTTACAGACATTATATTTACTTTTGGTTTAATCCCCATTGTAATTTTATTAATTATGTTTCATGTTACATGTTTGTTAGATATTAATATTTATTATGTATTTTAATATTAGTTTACAATAAAATAATGTTTTATTAAATTTTTTTTCTATTTCACATAAAATGGATTCAAAATATAGTTAATGAAAAAAAACTGTTGTGTTACATTCTACCACTTAAAAAAAATTTACCACTAAAATTTTGTTATAACAATGTGAATATAGGATGGTAAATTAACCTTATTACATCTTTATATAGTAATATTTCATTCTAAAACTTATTCTTTCTCCATTGAAATTTATTCAACTGATTTATCATGTTTCATAGTAAATTATCATTATAATTATGATATTTTACAGTTATCATACATAAGAGATACCATATTTTATGTTTAAAGACATTGAGTTATGTTCATGAGATAGATTAGGTATAAAATACTTAGAACAATATTGAAAACATCACACACTTCAATGGTGGGAGTTCTAGGTTGTAAGAAAATTTTCCCACATAATCAAGGATACCACCAAAAACAATGTATCTAGGTTACCACATTTCATGTATAGGTATCATCAAAATCATCCATGTTGATATTTAAGGGGTCACTTTCTCAAAAAAATTATCCTCTATGTATAATCAATGATTATCAATATAACTATTATATCAACTTTTCATTTATCTAATAAAAACTTAAAATATTTAAATATCATTTTTTATCTCATGATAATGTCCTCGACCCAATAGCATCAACTCATTGACTTCAACCTATCATGATAAATTTTGACATATCTTCCCAAATACATCCTCATATATTTTAATTTTAATTCTTGACTAGAAACTATTATAGTATGAAAACTGTATCAATTCTAGATTTTGAACCCACACTCCAATTATAACTATTGATAATGATCTCAACATATCTTCGAATGATTGAATTGTTCTTTAAAATTAACCATCATTTTGAGGATAAAATGTTATTTTAAATCTCATATTGTTATACTATTATTGTTGAAGACTCATGTAGAACAATAATGTGAATCTCAAATGTTTATCAGATAAAATATAAAGTAGTACTCTATGAATACTGAACAATTCCTTTATGTATAACATTAAACTTTAATTGAGTGGTAAATACTCCCAAATAACAATGATGTTTGTCTACATCATAATTCGATCAACCAAAATTTAAATGGAATTATATAGTTTAGAGGTATTCATAGGTTTTATGATGAAATACATGGTGATTTATACCATTTTTATATGAGTATGGATAATTTTTGTATCATCCCCTTAGACATTATATGTTTAGCCTTAATTTACTAACAAACCAAGAAAAAAAATTTGTACTCCATAATCTCTCTCTTAATTAAGTACAACAAAATTACTCTATGAGATATCTATATATCTTTTTTCATCTAGGATGAATAGAGAATTGTGATCTATGTGTATCATACATAATATCCCTTTTTAGTTATGGTATATATGGGGAACATTATTTTTTCATAAATTTTATAATTACTTCATTGTTAATGTTGAACTGAGAAATATTTCTCAGCTTTATCTATAGAATAAAATCACACCTATACGCTTCCTTGATCATCATATAGATTGGTTTTTTCAGTTATTATTTTCAAAATGTATGAATTCACCCCCCACTTATGATTTATATGTCCATAATTTCTAAATACAATATGATTTGATCTCTTTCATTAATAATAATTGAGAATTTTGTGCAATCCATTCTATATAGATAATCATCCACAATGTTTCCCTTCTAAGGGAAGTATTATATTGATAAATCTTAATCTTTAATAAACTCTACCCATCTTCTAATATTGATGATGAGATTATTTTTTTACAAATATATACATTATTATATTATGGTATGTATATAGGATACACTTATCACTATAGGGATATATCCTCTAAATCATTAATACAATAATTATTTCTGATCGCTCCAAATTAGGCATTGGTTAATTTTTCTCAAGTATCAGTAATTGATGTGAGACATAAGATACCACCTTGTAATTTTTCTTAAGTTAATTATCTAAACCCTCTCTACTATAAAGAATTATAGGAACTTATATAATTACTAACCGTCAATTAAGATCATTGATGTTGCCTCAATAATTGTCTATCTAGAGTTAGGTGAATCCTTTCCATGATAATCAGGTTAGTGGATTTGATAGTCATAATAAATATTTCATAAAAAATTCATATTATATATATTGTAAAAAAATATGGATCATTGTTATAGTATTTTTATAGACCAATATTCAATAACCTCTATCATAGAATGACATATAGATATAGCCTCTCTCATGAATATATTTCCCTAAAAAGATACTTTTTTATCCAAAATACAAACTTGATAATTTTTTCGTATAATTTGTCATTTATTGAGACCATATGAAAACACCTAATATGGTTTTCAGGATCTTAATTTCTCTTGTAATATATAAGAATATCATCAATATTGAAAAAATTAATTTTTGGAGAATAATCATTAAGTATTTATTTATTAGATCTTTTGTGATTTTAGGGGATTTTTTTAGTCCATGTGACATTTAAATGGATTTATAAGCCCCCTATATTATATAAAAGAATATAATAGTTATATATTGCCTTTTAAACCTTAATTGATGATATAAATATTGATTTCTCACCTTATATGATTATTGATCCTCTAATTTTGATCAAACAAGATACAAATACTCTGTTGATGAATCTTGTTCTTGATCATGATCATGTGATTCTCAAAAAAATAATTAAAGAGATACAATGATACATTATTAATCTTCAAAGAGTATTGATATAGCTCACAGTGATGTAATGTTTTATATAAAACGCTTGTCCAGATACCTATATAGTTGCTTCACCAATTCCTCCCATTAAATTGGGGCCATTCTGTATGGAATCTTCAATATATGCATAACACCAGGTAAAATAATTATTAAAAAACTAAACCATATGTTCTATTATTGGAATTAAATACTATATGAGAAATAAATCAATATTATTTTATATAATTAGTATTTAATTAATATTGAGGTTCCCTAAAACCATTTGACCTAAATAACCCTTATATTTGTTTTATTAAGTCTAATATAAGATAACTAGTTTACATAAAGATTTCATCATAATTCTTGAATTCATAGGTGATAATCATATTATTTGAGAGATTAAATGTGATTACACTATAATAAATCATTAAATGGGATCTATACGTAGAGATTCAATCCAAGATTAATAAGAAATAAAATTACACCATGGGAATATTTACTAAATTTTTAAGAAGTGACTTTTTACCAACCACAATTAAGGAAGAGTTGTAGAAATGAGATCCAATAAGTGCACCACTTTGTGTTTTCACTAATTATGAAATAACTAATAATTTTTTGGTTAATTAATTCCATTAAAATAATGAAATTATATAATATATTTCATAGAACCTAAATTATATAAGATATTTGTATTTCATTCTTGGATGATAAGTTTATCTTGTCAACAACAAGATTTGATAGGATATGGAGATAAATAGTGGTTGTTACTAAGAAAATTTTATTGAGTATAAGAGGAAGTTTATAGATATTTGATCGTAATAGAGATGAATTATAAATTAACTGTGTTGATATGTTTCTTGATGTTTCTTTTTGTGTTAACAAATAAATCATGTTAAGAAAAAATTGTTACATAGTTTTTCATTTGTGGTGATGTTTTTTAAAGACATTATAGATATTAAAAGAATATAAAAGGAGTTATAATTTTATGGAGTGGTGTTTGAAACCATTTTAAGGTTATGTGAAATCACTATATTATGGTTATATAGAAAACGAGTGTGGTGGTGGTCTAGAAAGTTGAAATTCCTTGGATGACCAAGAAAAATGTAGTTTGGTTAGCTATAGTCTATGGAAGAAGACCTAAATACATCATAGTGTAGCAAATCAAATTATATATTTAGTAAATGGGGAGAAAATTATTGATATGGGGATTTCAAAAGATATTTAAGTTAAAGAATCCCCCTATATGAAAGAATGAGACTCGTACATGCTGTAGTTGAAGCATTGGTGTGTATTTTAGAGTGGATTGTGAGTGATTAATTTGATAAAAGAGAATGAAATTGTGGATATAATATACCAACCCATGATAAACATGAACTGATTGATCAATCCCAAAAAGAGATTCCCTAAATGATGTTCCCATTTTCTTTGTGATGGAAACTAGATCTTAGGCATCAAAGATACTCCTTGGGAACAATGTCACATGATAATCCAACCAATGGGTCTTAACTAAATACATAGAATGATGTCTATATATATTGGTCAGTCAAGAACTAGAATATATGTATAATAATAAAAATTAGAATACAATTTACTAACAATAATTTAATAATAAACAAACGTAACCAAACATGTCAATATCAATAATAAATACACAATATATAACTAATAATCCAAAAATGAAATGGGAAGGGATATGAAGACGAATATGAAATACAATATTAGTATAAATATTCTATAAATTATAAAAATAAATAAATTAAAGACACTTCAAACCATATTCATGTTTCATAATGGATCACCCTATTAAATCATCTCCTCCAACCAAGAGATAGTTATCAGGATCATACAATACCTCCAAGAGGTAACTTTACCAAACCTATATATATATATATATAATGTTTACATGAATCTATGAGGTGTATTTAGGGTGTGACCATAAAAAACCAAGTAGGGTCACATAATGAGGTTCATGAGTATCCTTTATTAGAAAAATCCAAACAAGATAGATTTGGAGTAAATATACAAACACAATCCTTTAATATATGTTTCTAAAAAAGAAGTTTAATGTTCTAATTATTATTATAATGTATTTCAGGTAAGTAAAATCTGCAAAATAAAAAAATCTAAATGAGGTGACATCAAATACACCATAAGTTCACTATGAGAAAAATATCTCTTAATATTTTCACATTATCCATAAAACATAATCTATAAAATTCCAATTAATAGGATCTGGATCATATGTAATAATATTATTTCACTATATAGGGTGATATAGTCGACTAGTGGAAAACATTTTCTATTAAATGCATGTCATAGGGTCCCTACCAAAGCATATGGGGTCTAGTTTGACATTTAACCAACTCAAACAACCTTTTCTAAGGTATCAACCCCAAATAGTGTATAGAAATATATTACATCGATATAAAAATTAACTAGAATAAATATTTGTCACCCATGAAATAATTAAAGCAAAAAAAATTAATATCATAACTTAATCATTAGAAAAATATTGCAACCTGTACCATTAGATAATTACTATACATAAATACCAAAGATAATTTTTTTTGGTTCAACCAGAAAAAGGAAGGGCATGAATCCACCAAACATAGTTAGATGAAAACACTAGTGTATAGGGAGAATATACTATATCTAAGAATGAGGAATCTATAGAATGAAAGAAAAACTCCAAACATCAAAACCCAGAGTCATTATAAATTTCCATTAAAACCCATATCACATTATTTCCACAAGGGAAGAAGAAAAATAAGAAAATAATAATAATATAACTATGAATGATGGAATTAATAACTTACTTAGGGTTTATCCTAAGAAACACAGTGAGATAGAAAAATATAATTGATCCATGATTGGAGTATGGGTAGTTCATTTCATAGAAAGATATTAATTCATAATTCTAATGATCTTGGAATGATACACATCTTTTCAAACCATGTTTCAACACTATAGACCACATTTTACACCTTAGTGGATGTTGAGCGATTTAGATGACATAGTAAGAACTAACCCTAAAAAAACCATGAACCTTATGCATTAAATTTCTTGTATTTACAAGGTTTAGGTCACATTGTAATCACTGACCATGTGGAAACCATTTCTACCAAAATATTTTAAATTTTAGGATAAAAAAACCAAAAAATGAAATATTTATGGAAATAAATATTGAATATTTATTGTACCAAAAAATGATATCATGGGTGTGATAATATTCTTCAATTTATCACTTCTATCCCCCAAATTTAACCCAAATATTAGTCCAATGAAGACAAGGTCACTACTCCATCATGAATGATTATCACTCCCATGCCTCATTATGTTTGGACCCATGTATTGATAAGACATGGATCAATTGTTACACTTTCTATAAAGAATCCTAGAATGGGATTCAAAAATTTGGATCAGTTTATTTATAACTGAGAAATCAATATCTAATTCTAAATATTTCATTTTTGAATACCTAAAAAGAATTTGGTTGATATTTATTCTATGGAGTGATAAGGAAAACAATGAATTGTCAATAAAGGAGTAATGTTTATTCGATAAGAATCCTTTCCAATTTGTTCAGATATCTTAAAAGACCATGCATATTTTGGGAAAACCTGCCTCTAATTCCCTAACTATATATGAACTAATTAGTGCGATACTTTCATAAACAATTGGTTAGTAACCAATAATTCCATTTGATGATGCTTATGATCGAAATAAAATTTATTATGGATTTTGGATGTTTCCATAAATTATGAAATCATCTTGATCTTCTGCACATCTCATGGAGAAGGATCAACCCAACATGAGATGTTTCACCAACCACATCCCAATCCAATGCGCAGTAGCATGAATAATGATACAAAGTCTCAAATGGATCCAACCAAATTAAATACACATAACTATATTTATATGAAATTTCAAACTATCATAAGTAGCCATCCTCTGATCTGATAAATTCTAAAATTCTGTCTCGAATATTTTTTTTCAAAATATGAATTCTCACTATGTTTACCCATATGATTGGGTATTGTAAGTTATTCTCAACATTACCTGGGATCAAATCCCCTCTTGGAGGCCCTTATAGAATCATGAAATATATTGGGTGTCCTAGTTAGAAATAATGTATGAATGAGGAGTATTAAATCTACCAATATTGTGCAAAAATATGAATCTAGGATCCTCTACTATCGTACTATAATTATTTAGAATATAAAGAGATGATTTTTTAGTTGAAAAATAACAACCTAGACTAAATTAATCTATCAATAGGTATATATAATCCCAAAATGAAATTCAATTATATCTCATCCAATTTCCAAATAGTTATTGGAAAGGGATAGAGTAATAAAAAAGGCCTTTAATTTTTATATTTAACCAAAAGAAATGTGTATCATAAATTTCCAATATCATAATATATTTGTTCATATTATAACAAACCAACCCTTGAGATCGATGATAGTCCTCCATACCAACTTCCTCTATGACGAGGGAATCACATACTAGTTTTTAAAGAAATGAATGAATTTTGGGGAATGTGACCACTCAAAGGTTGTTCCCTAACCATATATAGTTCATTAATTACAATATAAAGATACATATTTTGGATATAGATGATTATACTATTCAAGGTCATATGCGTATATACTCACATTAGTAAGGAATATACCTATAATACTCAGATGTTTTTATGAAATATTTTCTTTAAATAATTTTTTATTCTTCAGTTGCTTTCTTTGAATGAAATCATGAGTTTAAATGAACCAAAATATGCCCTGATTATAAAATTATCATTATATCCAAGATGTTAGGTTAACATGAATAATTATAACTTATGAAAATGCATTGTGAATTCATTAGCTATCAATTATTTATGAAAAATAATAAATCAATTAGATATTTTTATTTTTTGAGTAAATTACTTTTTGTAATGAAATTAATGAGATATATATGTGTTATATACTTAATATAGTATTTTTTATATTCATCCAATGGATATTTTAGTCAAAGGGTATGATAAAACCCTATTTTATGTATAAAAACCTATTTTTTAAAAGGTAAATTTTACATCTTTGAATGGAGAACCCATTTTAAATTAAGATTTCAACACATTAATAATTTTTATATAATAAAAAAAACATGTTATTTTGATGCGATATTTAAAAATTAACTTTGGATGAATTTCTGATATTTTTCCTATAACTTTCATATTTTGATGAATAGTAAACATTTGCTAAATTTTAACCGAAAATAACTTTTTTCATTGAAATAAGTTATATAGTTAAAATATATTATTGATTGGTTTAAAAGTATAAATATAAAATATTTTTACCATTTAATATAATTTAGTTTATTGGAATTGATTTTACATTAAATTTAGATGTAAACTCATTTTAATCTTTAACAATATTTTAACTTTTAAAACTTGTTTTATCATTTCAACGACGAGATTAATTTTAAATTAATTACCACAAATTCCATGTTTCGAATTTTTAAAAATGGATTCCATATTTAAAATCATCAGGTTCAAATTATGTAAATAGATTTATTTTATTTTTGGTCAATATGAATAGTAACTTCTGTAAATTCTATTGACACGGTAAAAGGGTAAATTGAGTAATTAAGGGTAAAAAAAATATTATAAAATTACCACAACAATTTTATTATATAATTTAATGATTATAACTTTAACTAAAATATAATTGGGTTTAAATGGTATCCATTTGTACCCACTTGGCTAAGATAAGGACATTTAATTTATTTTACTTAAAAAAAAGTGAAATATATCTCACTCAAGCTTTAATAATTAAATTATTTTTAATATAAGGTTATACTGAAGATAAATTTGATTATAAAACTCATTTGAAAGTTAATTTTTTTTATTTATCAAGAAAATTTATTTTTAATTTCTATGAAATAAATAATAACCTTAAAGACTTATACTTGGATGGTGAGAAAATTAATTAATGAATGAGAAATCAATAAAATAATTTTTATTAAAATATAAATAACCATAAAAAAGCCCAAACACTTGACCAAAACATATTGGTAGAGTATATATCAACCATAAGCATCCAAGGGTCGACTTATTGACCATTTGGAGGCTTATAGAAGAGATTATGACACTCATATTATTTTATTTAAAGTGAAGATAATTTTGTCACATTCATTTTTTAGAAGAGTACAAAATTTTTAATTTTGGGTTTTATCAAAATATAAATTTGAGTAAAAGTATTATTATGAAATATAATATATTTGTCTTCATAATATTTATTTATTTTTATTTTTATTCAGTAAATAATTATATTAAATAAATACACAAAATTGAAGTAGTAATTATTTTATTAATGAAGAGATCAAATAAGTGTTATTAAAAATATTTTAATAAATATAATTTGGGATAATTGTTATTTAAAATAAATTTTAAATATTACCTTGAAAACATAGGTATATAATAAAATATTTGGATCTAGGTTCAATTCTTATTTTTTTATTTTAAAAAATCCATGAAATAAATAGTTTCAAAATTGACACTATTGATATTTTGTCAAAATAAGGTTTTCATAAATTATTTAAAAATCATAAATCATTTTTAATGATATAGAATAATTATTATATGGTATAAAATGTTATAAATTATTAATTTATTTTCTAATTGACTTCTAATAATTAAATATTTCACAGTTTTAATATTGAAATATTTGTTACCCTAGTTAAAAATTAAATAGAATAACTAAGTGTTAATTAAAATTATAATGCTAAAATTGACATAAAAACTTGTCTAAAATTTATTGGTTGATGATATTAAAACACTATATCATTTTAGATTTTAAATTGGGACATTTTTTATGTTTTTAAGTGGGTTTTTATTTTATTATAAATTAATATTTTTGAGGTTTCTAAAAGTGCCCCTTGCCTCAATTATAAAAGGGCACTTCCTCCCTCAACTATTCACTTAATTTTTAGCATTCAAGATCATTAGGAATCCGAAAATTTCCCTTATCAAATTCCCTATAAACACTATAGAGGTCCTTTTCTTCTTCAAAGAACAAATCTTGTGCTCTAAAATGATATTTAGAGGAGGCATGTCAAAGAAGAGGTATTATCATTTACAGATTATTTCAATCTTATTTCTTCTTGTACTTCAACCTAATGAGTTGTTTCATTATAAAGTAATAAAAAATAGTAATTATATAATGATATGTTATTATTATTTTGAAATAACCACAGTACACCTTCTACCCATCATATGAAAAATGAAATCACCATGCGTGCGTACGTATGGTTTACTGTCTCCACGCCGATGTGTAGTCTGTTTTCACCACCACATTACATAAATGGGTATAATGATGGAATTAATATATATATATATATATGATTAATATAAAATTATATTTTTTATGATATACTACAAACTATCCAATTTCATACCATTGAACAATTATGGGAACGATATCATCGCTCGTGCATACGTACGACTTACGGTCTTCACGGTGCGATGTGATTCGTTCTAACTAATCTTCATTAAAACATGATTATATAAATTAATTGAATTAATTTAATGAATAAATATGATATCTATTATACAAAAACCACTATTTAAATGATATAACTTTAACCTATAAATAAGAATAACAAGTTATCCGAAAAAATATTAATAATTCCATAAAGCAATTAATACCCGAATAACGAGTAATAATGAAATGTTACAAACAAAGGGATGAAAATTTGATCATCAATGTTATCATATAAATTATTATGATTCTAGAATAAATTATTAATATTAATTAAACCATTATACAAGAGATTTAGATACATACAAATCATATCAGACCTATGGTAAGGGATTTCTTTGAAAATATCTTTTTATCCGGGAATGTTTATTCGTAAGTATTTACTGAGGTATATTTATCATCCACAAACTTATTTCCTAAATATGAATTTAAAAATATTATTTATATCCTTCTATAATTTTTTAAATTCAATTTTACCCATGGGTGGATTTTTACTAAATGGTATGAATTGAATTTTTGTCGTTTCGGTACGAGGTACTTTTGGAATTTTCCAAAAAAAGTACGAGAAAAATTTTTTTTAACTTTTAAAACATGAAAAGATTTTTATGATTTCATAATTCCTTATTTTCTTGAATATTTACCTAAAATATTAAATGTTTATTTTCAAATAAAATAATTTCTTCTAAAATTTTGTGGTATTTTGAGGAAGGAAAAAGTTTTTGATGAAGAAAGAACATTTTTCTCAAGAATTATTTTGAAGTGTTATCTAAAAATAATTTTACATATAAGATGAAACTCTTTTAATAGGGTTATATTTCCAACTCTGCTATTACTTTGATTTTATTATGTTAATTATGTAATTTAATTTAGGAAACCAATTTGTTTTATATTAATTATGATGGAATGTTGTTTAAGAAACCCATTTTATTTCAGGGGTTATGATATGGGGAATGTTTTTATGCTTTTGTGGAACACATAAGAATGGTTTCCTTATGAGATGAGTGGGACCTATATCTCCCTCTAATTCATTGGGTAAAAAGTTTTATCTCATGATATAGACATAACTAGAATTTAAAGTAAATCTGGTTTAATAATACATGGATGGAATGAGGTGTGAAATCAGTTTAGTAAAGGAATTTTTCTACTATTATGGTCTTGGAAATGATACTTGACTAATATGTAATGTTTTCTTCTATGTTTATGTGTGTATTCCACGAAATTTCATTTCTTATTTTATGAATATTGGGATTAAATTTCACTTTTAGTATTTATCCTATGACATGATATTATGATATTTTATATGCAGGATAATATTTTCAAATGTTATGTTCTTATGGTTATGATATGATTGATATTTACCTTTTTTACCCTTAAATAGAATTTCATCTCACCCTTTTATATGTTTATTTTACCCTGGTCATGAAGAAGGGTATTAAGTAAGATATGTACAAAATGCTTCTAGTTATGATGAAATAAGTGGGAGAAAATGTATATGTTTTATGAACCAGTTGTTTATGTTTCTTAGTTTCAAAATAACTAAACCTATACGATCCTGGAAGGGGTTTTTATGTTATTTAATATATATTTCTCAATATTGAAGTAAAATATATATGTAAATTATGGTCCATTATAATACCAACCATCCATTAAATTACATTAGGGGATCTTTGAAAAAATTCTAACGTCTTTTCATTCCTCAATGGATACCTTCAAATCATGGGATGAAAATTTATTATTAAGAGCGTTAGTGATAATTCTTAACATACATGGCGTATAAGTGAGATAGAAATAAAATTTATGGAGAAATTCCACCCATCCCCACTACTAAAGGTTTCAATCCACCTATGAGAAAATATATCTTGGAATTTTTTAATTTCTGGATATGGAGAACTTATCATAAAATATGAAATGTTACCAACACTTGAGAACATACATAACAATCATCAACTATAATTCAGGGGTGAAATAATTTTCTTCATGTGTTTAGAATTTCTTTAAGCTATAATACACCACATAGTCTCCCTAAATGATTAAAAAATTGAATCATATACCTAATGAAATAGAAGAGGCTATATAACATTATCTAACCTCTATTAAGATCATAATAGTGACTGATATCAGTGGTAGTTTCCCCTATTCCATGGATTCATGACATTCTTAACTCCATACGAACATCAATCCTTTATGAGTTACTATTATCAATGGATATGAAGGTTTAGAAAAATTCTTGATGAATCACTGATTGTAGACAAATAATACCAAGATGAATTGTATATCAAATATATTATTTTCCTCCTCCCAATTAATAATTACATCTACCTTCTCAAGATTGAGCAATATTCCCTCTTTAGAATCCACATTCCAAAAAATCATAAATTCCAAAATCCTGAAGTTATATTTAGATTTTTTTTCAAAAATTAAGTGATCCCAATGAATTCTCAATGAAATTATCAAATGATTCACACACTCATCCTCTCACTTAGACATGAACAAAATATCAACAACAATCATAATGAAAAAATTCATGTTCCAGTGGAATATTTGGTTCATCAAAGACCTAAAAACTATAATATCATTAGCAAAGTAAAAAAGGAATTACAATATTATCATAATAGCCCTATATTATTTATGAAATAGTCTTTAAAATATTTTACTCTCTCATTTGGATATGTCGATAACCCGATCGGTGGTCAATTTTTTAGAACCATCCCACTTATTTTAGCTAAACAAATAGATCATCGATGTAGGGAAATTGATATTTATTCATGACAGTTACTTGGTTAATATTAATATAATAAACATATAGATCAAAATTTATATTCTCCTTTTTTGAAAATAGCACTGGGGTAGAAGATGGAGAGTCACGAGCATAAAAAACCGAATGGTCCCCAAGTCCTCTAAATAAATATACCATTATGAAAATTTAGTTGGTAGTGTCAAATACAAAGGTATGGACATAGTTTGTATCCTAAGAATCAGACCATTAGAGCACTATACCTCTCACTAAATTGATAAACCTAAAAAAATAATCTTGTTACACATTAGAAAAATCCATAAATACTTATGGTAACTCCCATATAAAACTCCATTCATCTACCTCAAGCATGATCATTAGTTCTAGAAATATAATCTTACATAATTCAGGAAGAGGTGGCCCTAATCATTACACTATGGGTCACATTATCCTTGAAATAGTTTAACACAACCATTTTGGGTTGTAAAATTAAAACCTTAATGAAAAAAATCAATATGATCTTTGAAATAATCTATCGATTCTATCCATAAGATTATGTTAAATAGCTATATATTAAGGATAGTAAAATCCCAAGATAACTCTAATTAAAATATAAAGATGATACAAGAGGGACATTGAAGACTACACCACTCCTTCATTCTATGAGGTGTTGATATCTTTATAATGAAAGGATTGAGGTTTGAGGGATGACTAATTAAATACACAATATAGGTAGATATAAATGAGTGAGAAGAATCAATATCCAATAATGTAAGATCTATTGTTGATTCAATAATAATTATACATCAATATATCATTTATGATGTCTCGGATTATATAGGATATAGATCAATAACATGAAAATACCTACCTTTTGTACGAGTCTGAGGCCTACCAAAAGAGTGAGGACGAATTTCTAAATAAATCATCCCAGATGATGAACCACTTCTTCTTTCACACTCATAAGTATAGTTATATGTTTCTTTCAATTCATTAGACATTAATTGTGATACCATAGGGTATGAAGAACCAATCCAATCCCCCTTTAAGGGATTTATTCTAAAATCCCACTTTAGGTGTGAAAAATTATCATAAGCACGGAAAATTTTAAGAGCTTATAGATATTATAGATTTTCAGGACCAAATTTTCCATAATGGTGTAAAATAGACACCCTAATTATAATAGTGTAAAATGAGTTTAGTTATGTGAAAGGATTTAAGCCACAACCACTACAAATTCATTATTAATTTCTATTTCTATTTAATTATGAAAAACCACATAAGATGATTATCAGAATGTTTGAATTTTAACTCATCACATACATTCCACGTTGTCTAATTTCCCAGATTTCTTTTGGATCCACAACTTCCACATAAGTTTTATTCATTTTTATGAAGACTTGAGTTTATACGTCCTGTTGGAGACCCATTTAAAATCAAAGATACATTAATCCATAAATACATAACATCATTTTATTAAAATGGATAAGAACTAAAAACCAATTATTAAACTCAGGGATGGCCTAGTAACCCTTCTGAAAAGTCAAAATATCTAGGCATTTATCCATTATAATTATGTCCATGTAAAACTATCGAGTGAAGAGAAATTTTAAATCATTAACTTCATTATTCTCATATAGTTTATCATAGGACAATGATAACTATAACATTTGGTTGAAATCCTCAAGCATTATAGTAGATAATTTTTCATTATCAACCCTCCAGGAGTCTCATGGAATGGTATGATTTTCTCTATATTATCTAGAAATTCTTCCCCTTCAAGAGGAGAATTTCATGTTTGAATATTATTGTCTTATAGTGACGAATCTCCCAAGATCGGTCCATATCCTAATAGATACATATCCCCAATTCCTAAGGTAGAGTAGGACTTGTTCCCATTTCTTACTCTATAGATAATATTGTTATTACTACCACCTCAATAAGACTTTCATAAAGAAGAGGATTTTCTCATTGAAAATTTTCTACTACTCCAAACAGAGGATTCACTAGGGATTTTGAGGGGGCCTGGTACTACAAAAAATTAAATAAGAAGAATAAAAATTATTAATTCAGGAAAAAAATTTAATTAAATCACATATATACATAAAACCATTTCAACAATCATAAGGAATCATTTAATGAAGAAAAAATTTACAAGAAAAAAAAATATTCTAAGAATATTTTTCCCATATGGTTTATCAAACCCTATGCCAATTATGATGTTCACACTAGAACATATCTATTTTTATCACATGGTTTGGACACATTATTTTTATTATTTGTTCAGTAACCTTGAACCCATGCAAATACCTCTGACTTTATATTTTTTTGTCATTAAACAACTCTAAATAAAAAAACAAATCAAAATAAATTCAAAATTCTTATTTCCTAAACTTCCATGGTGAGATAAGGTTTTTTATATTTGTTACCCTATAAAAAATAAATAATAAACTACCAATAATGTCATGTAAGTCTAATATCTAGTCTAAAAATAATTACCATATAGTATAAATCAAAAACTGGTCATTGACTCCATTTTATTACAAACCAAACAGGGGTACATTTTCATTGGTTCTCAAAACAGAACATGATAAGTCCCAATAGTAATGCCTCATCCACATTGGATGGAAACTATATCCTAGAAATTAAGAATACTTCATGTTAATGGTTTAACTCATTAATCCAATGATCTTTTCATAATCAAGAACCTGACATGACCTCACCAAACACGGCTATGCCATGCACCCTAATATATGGATAACAATATATA
This sequence comes from Viscum album, assembly GCA_963277665.1. Classification (NCBI taxonomy): domain Eukaryota; kingdom Viridiplantae; phylum Streptophyta; class Magnoliopsida; order Santalales; family Viscaceae; genus Viscum; species Viscum album. The sequence continues at coordinate 1,184,459,874 of OY728135.1, forward strand.
TATCTAAATCTTACAAAAGATCATAAATTTAAAAATAGATAAACATAACTAAATATGAAAATATGAAACTAAAATAAATACATTACATCTAATAATAAAAAAATGGTATGGGATGGGAGGCTAAATAGAGGATATATTTAATGACCTGAATTTTAACAAAGGTACGGATCATTGGTTTTTAGGTTTAAATTCTTTTTTCTAATTTGAAAAACGTTCAATACAATCTAATTATGGTTACATGAGAGTCTAGGACTTGTTTGGGCTTAGAGGTTTAATAATTTGACAAACATAATGGGCCACACGGTTAGCGCATGATTAGTTCTCATAGTAATACATAACCATGCAAGGAACTCAGTAGGAAGCAGGGGGCCACACAGTTTGTTTGTAACAATGTGAGCTGAGGCACAGACCTATGAGTAATTTAAGAGGTGGTTGATATTGTATATTAACATTTCTTGTAAATGGTTAGATAGATGGTGAGCCTAGATTTTGTGGGGTCCCTCCTTAGATAGTGTAGGAAGCACAATTTGCACTGGGTTTTGACAATTGTGTGGAAAACCGTGTGACCCCATTTTTTGGGTGAATTTATCTTTTTTTCATTGAAATGTTATAAAACATAAAACCTATATCCTCCTTCTCATTTAAAACATGAAAAACATCTCCCCTCTCCCATGATATCTCCATCTTCGTCACCTAGATATCTTGGTTACAACTTTATCCCAACTCCGAATCGAACGCTGTCAGTTATATTGGATATGAATCAGTAAGATCTAAAATTCTATTAATTCCATTAATAATTTAACTTTTTTATCTATTAAACTATTTTGGTCTGATCTCTTTAACCCTATTTTGTGTGTGTTGGTCTAATTATTTGATTACATTAGTTCTATATAAAATATAATGTCGATATTGGAGGATGGTTCATCTACAACCCTAATGTAGGTGGTATAGTTATTTCGCCTAAAATTCATGATGTTTTCATAGCTTTATCATTGTGTAGCACTCTGACCATTTCCCCTCATTTCCCTTAAATGTGTGCTTCGTTCAAAAATAAATTCATGCATTTAGTAATACTCTCTTGGACCCTTTATAGGTGATTAGAGGATACCGACCTCTTGATTTCCACCCCTTTGAGTCTACTAAATAAATTTACCTCTATTATATAACTGTTTAATGGACTATTTTTTTAAGTGTTTGGATTGATTATGGAATTGAAATTACTTGACTTGATAAATTAAATGGCTTAATTATATTGAAAGGAAACGAGTGGAAAGGTCGAGCCGCAAGATTGATAAATATGAATATGAATTATATAAATTTTGTACATTTGGATATTCCTTCTATGATGTTATAAATACATTAGAGTTGATCCATTAAGTTAATTATTATTATTATGTTTATTCTATTGATATTTTCTACTAAATGATGGATACGAGTCCTATTGTCCATAACATTTTACACTCCCTTACATCAGGTGGTAAGGATGAAATCTCTCACCGTTATAATTTTATTTGGGTGATGGTAATGACGTTCCACATTCCACTATATCAGGTGCTAGGAATGAAGACTCACCGAACCATCTTGAGTCATGGGAAAGATTTATCATATTCATAATGAGATTACAGACTCTTACCCTTTCTTGAACCTATAGCCTCATTAGGCCAGTTATGGATGCTTGAGTTATTTCCCAGGTCAAACAAGCACCTAGTATCTATGTATATGCCCACTTATATCATCACTTACATATTGAATTTACCTATATACAATATATAAAAAAATATATAAATATATATATATGATTTCAATAGATATGGTTACTTATCAGACTCTTCTACTAGCATATGCTGAAGCAGGTAGAGCTAACCCGGTTCCCTTTAGAAACCTAAACCAACTTGTATTTAATATTCAACATTGTTGTTATTCATTATACCTGCAAACTTCTATGATATTTATAGTAGATAGATTACTTCTAAGTATCATTGGTGGTAGCATAATGACTTTATCTCACACCCTACTTGAGATTCCATTGGTACCCAAGTATAATTCTTATCTGAAGGAAAGGATAAGGTAAAGTGGCCTTCTATATATTCTTGATTCATTTACTTATAACTTAGAGCATTGGAGTTGGGGACTGAGAGTAAGCTCATAATACTAGTGGATCATTCCTTTTCCCATTTTGTATTTTTATATAAAATATTGTATATGAATGTATCATGTATCCCATGTTTTCCTTTTTTCATGTTAGCATTCCATAACATCATAATGTATATGACTTAGCCTATGGGATTTTTGTATTTATTATAGTTTCTTGGTTGTTTATTCATCCACTGCTTATTTATTATATTTGATTCTATTGTATAATATATTATATCATGCTTCCTCTATTTTCTACTTATTTATCTTATCCACTATGACACTTTGATATAGGGGTATAGTCTTTCCATTCTACTACCTTAGATCCTTGCAGCTAGTTTGAAACCTCTATCATATAGAGATTCATGTTTGAGGCAATGTGATCGACCAACTCGAGGAACCAGTTACGTGGATCCCAAGTCAGGAAACTACACAGTGGTATCATAAATTCCTTATAATTTTGTCTTACTGTTTGGGTATTAGAAATGAGATGAGGAGGTATGGAATTTGGTAATGAGAATATTCCTAGGTATAGCTAACCCATGTATAGGGGAAACCCAAATTCCATGAGATGGGTTATTGGGGTTCTATTTTTTTACTATTACAGTTGATATGATTTCACCGTTGGGGGACACACATGATTTGTTATATTATTAGGTTTGATTCTATTGATACAAATTTTTTCCTTTTCTTGGTATGGTAAGGAGGTAACATATCATGTATAACACCCCAGTATTTCATAGTACGTTGTCTCTTTAATGTAATTCAGTAGCTTGCAATACATGCAACAACGAGTTCAAGCTCATCATGACCTATTAAACTAGACATTTAAAAAGAGGTTACAAATAGTATTAACCACATTTTGAATTTTATATATATTCTATATATTTTAAACATTCATATTTTGTGTTTCTTAGACATAATATATGGAAAAATTCATATTTTAAGATAAAAGATGTGTGTTTCAAAAAAATGCAATTTTTCCGCCTTTTAAAGGAGAACCCTTTTTAAATCCATTATTTGACACTTTTATATATTAAATTTGACAAAATAAAATAATACTTTAGAAACAGGACATAAAAATTTAGTTTGGTGAAATTTTTGGTACTTTTCTGATAACTTTCTTATTTTGATGAATAATAAAAAATACTAAATTTTAATTAAGAACAACTCTTTTAATTGAAATAGTTCATAGTGATAAATTATAAATTTGAGTGGTTTTAATGTATCATTAGATTATTTTTTATAATTTAATATATGTTAGGTCATTTTAAGTAATTTTACATTTAATTTGGACATAAACACATATAAATCTTTAAATATTTTTTACTTCTAAAAATGTTGCCTTCTGGTTTTGACAACGGAAATTAATTTTAGATTAATTAATGAAACTTATATGTTTATAATTTTGTAAAATAGAAATAATTTTTGATTAAAAAATATTAAAATTATCATTGGATTAATTTTAGGTATTTTTTTGAAAACTTTCAATTTTTGATGAATAGTGAAAAACAATGCCTTATTGTTTAAAACCTACTTTTTATTTAAATAATTATTTATTTTATTTAAATTTATTTTAGGTTAAAATAGATAAATAATACATATATATGTTCAATGTAATTCTTTGATGTCATTTTATAATGAGATTAGATATATAAGATTTTATTTAACTTTTTACGGTCTTTTACCCACCTTCTAGACACATTTGCAAATTTACATAAAACATAAATTTTCCACTTATATGAATTGAATATAAAAAATCCATGAGACACAGTTGACATCAGTAAGTAAAATGTGGTTTAATATGATGGAAATAATTTTTCGTGAATAGTAACTTTTGAATTTTATTTTCCATAATTAAAAGTAAATTGGGTAATTAATGCTAAAAATGATATTATAATTACCCTTACGGATGTCCTAATTCTATTGTATAAGTTTATTTCGACCAAAATCAATTATATTGATAAAATATGATCATTTTTGAACCACTTGGATTAGATTAGGGCATTTATTATTATTTTATTTAAAGAAGAGGTAAAAGTGTTAAATTCAAATTTTAATAACTATTTTTTTTTAATATAGGGTTATAAATAAGATAATTTAAACAATAAATATTCTTTAGAAAGATAAAAATATTTCATATAGCATGGTTTTTAATTTATAATTTTTATAAATTATATAATTAAATTTATTTATGCCACAATATTGATGCAGTAATTACCTTATTAATGAAAGACTAAAATAATTGATGTTATAAATATTTAAATAAATATAAATTGAGACTTTTGATGAATTACATGAATTTTTTAGATTAATATGATTTGTTAGGATTGATTAAATGAATTTTTTGAAGTAATCATGCTGTTATGACTTTAAAAAAAAACCAAATACTAAATAGTGTCAAAATTGATATAAATGATGTTTTAAGACAAATATTATATTATTAAATGATATAATATTCCTAAAAATATAAGTCTCTACCAAAGGAATTATATAATGATAGGTATATAATTAATGAACCACTTTAGGTTTGATTGACATTTTATAGTAAGTTTATTAACCATATAATATAAAAATACAAGAAGACATGGTAAATGTTAAACTATTTAACTAAGAGTTAAATCTAAAAGGTAAAGTTAATATGGTTACCTAAACTTGTCTAAAACCTATTGTTTGAATTTATTTCAACCCAACCCCACCTTAGCATCGATATAAATCCATTTTGAGCCATTAGAAGGTAAGTGTTAATTTTACAACGTCTCTATTATTCGAGGTTGTTTATATGTGAGTATCTTCGGGGACCTCTCTATCACCCACATTCGTGTTTCTTAAAATTGTATTTTAAAAAATTTCTACTATTTTCTATACTATGGGTTAAATTAATTTATACCCTTTTTTTTGACTTTTTATAAAATGGTTTTAATGGAATATTTTCTTCGCTTTCCAAATAAGGTAATTTATGATCTTTTAGACAAATTAAGGTAAGTATGTTTTTAACTTATATGGAGGGTGTGACTATTTTCTGCCATTATTACACCTTCAAAGCTTCCCTTACAAGCTTATTAGAATATTTTAAGAATAAATGTTTTCATTTATAATTATGTGACTTTTTAATGATTTAAAAATAGAAATAGATGTTTCTCTCAAATAGTTTTGATTTCATCTATGTCAACATCCTTTGATGGATTTTACACTTGTTTGAAGTTGATTTATTACCATACAATCCCTATTTAATTGATGGTTTTTGGATATGTTTGACTGTGGGTGAGTTATTTTTATACCATTCATGGTTTATAGTTAAAGTATTTAAATTTCGTATGCTTGTTCTAATATTAATGTTTATGTTATGTTTCAACCTTTTAATATGAGGAATGCATTGGACTTAGTATGTGACGGGTGGAGCCTTATATAGCTCCTCGAGGAATCAGTAGGTCGCATAAGACAATATAATGTCTTGGCATAAGGCCTCGAAAAAATCTTTATTTTTAGTCTTGTCATGAAGCCTTGACTATGTGGTTATGATGTCCGACATTATGCATTCCATCATTATGAAATTTTCTGTTGATATTACATGTGATTATTTGACTAGTAGAATATCAATGTGAATAATTAAATGGAACTATTTGATTTATCTTTTCCATATTATGATGAAGTTTATGTTTAAAATACTTTTGTTTTAGTCTTATATATTTCCTTTAATTTTTATACTTACTTATGATAGTTTCCACTATAGTTTTATCCTTACTAATCATTTAAGATCTCCACTTTATTAAGTTTTATTTTTCCCAGGATGCGAAGTAGTGTGTTATGATTGATATGCATGGTTAAGCTAGGGAAATAATTAATTTCTCTAAGGATTATTTATCTTGTGTTTTATTTATAAAAATTTTAATGTAACATTAATATATGTAATCTATTTTCCAAGACTACTAAACTGATCGGTCATTCAGGACTTTATTCCTTATAATCATGCCAATTTATTTAAATAATGCACCAACTTTGGGTAACTGGGGTTGGGGCATTAGAGTTGGTATCATAGGAAGTTTTGAAACAACATTGGAAATAGATTTTAATAAACTCTGATTTTGAAACATTACACTAAGATCGACTTTGAGGATTAGTATAGATGAAATTCCTATAATTTTGGTAATGTAGATATTTTGTGAATTTTCTAAGAAATACATCCCTATCTGGATACGAGCAAGTAGAGGAAACTCAGGAACAAATGTACCTAGTAGTGAAAATTACGAAAAGGAGTTTTGGGCATGATTTGGGGTATCTTGGTACACAAAAACGGGCCTTTCTGCACTCTTGGTTACGACAATCTAGAGGGATATGCTTAGGTTAATTCACATTTTCCTTTACAAACCATTAAGAAGGATTTATGAGTAAATACCTCCTCAAAGAAAATATTTTTTTTATGATTATGGATTATATGAATAAATAGTTCTATTTATGTTAGGTATTTTACAAGTTTTAAATTATGAATAGTGATTTATAAACTAACCCAGTGTATGCCATTGTTTAGAAATGGTACCCAGTAGAAGGAATGAAAACTCTAGAAATACACATGATCCAAAGAGTAAAAAGGATGATATTTTTCATGGTCTTAAGACAACATTTAGAATGTAAATAGTCTCCCACATATTCTCACCATATGGATAAATAGTATCATTTGTTAATAAGATAATTAAAGAATTATTTGAGTCCTATGGCTTTGAAGGGAAGCCAGAGAAGAAAATAATGGTAGAGAGAAAGATGGATAAATGGAAGAAGGGAAAGAAGGATTTTCCCATATGTGATAACTGTGGAAAGAACCACCTTGGTAAATTCATGAAGGTAATGAGAGTTTGTTATAAGTGTGAAGAAAAAGGACACCAATTACGTGATTAAAAGGGTAAGAAAATGGATTCAAATGTACAATGATTCATCTGCAAGGAATTGTGACACTACACGAATCAGTGCCCCAATCATCAGAGTATACTTCACATGATGCTGTTGGATAATAATCAAGAAATGATACTACCGTAGAAGAAGAGGAAGGACTATTGTTCTTATGTCGATATTAAAGAATTATGTAATTTGATTATTTTATCAACGATGTATTGGTTATAAGAATTATGGAGTATATAAAGGATTGAACTGCAGTACAATTTCATTAAGGATTTGCGATTGTGAAGTACCAAGAAAAGTGACTCAATAACAGGTTAATATTTTTGGAAAATACATGGATGAAGGAAAGATAAACTTTAATATAGTCCTTATACTGAGGTATTGATTTTACAATAAGATATGATTGATTTGGATAAATTATATTGGATATTATTGACTACCTTAGGACTAATTAATTGTTTGTTTATTCCATCATTGTTAGAGATTAAAACATTTTTGGATTTGAGGAGTATATATAGTATTCTAAGTTTTACAAAAGAAATAAGGAAGTATATGCCCATTCAAATATGGTTTTCTAGTAATTCATTTTATTAACACATTTTAAGAGAATACATGATAAAGGTATTCACATGTATATTATGTGATCTTCCTTAAAAATTTTGGAATGTGAGTTTGGACAGAAGTATTGTAGATAAGTTTAATTGTTGGACTGAATTAAGTTTGAAATTGGATACAATTTTTATGGTTAAATAATTTCTTAATATTATTTTTGGATTGTTATAAAATGGACAACCTAGAGGTTGGGTGACAACCCATCGCATCTAGAAAGGCTGTGAGACTTGAACCTGCAACCAAAGAGCGACAAGGGTGTATCCCCTACCACTAGCCTACGTGACATCTTGGCTTTTATGAGGTAGTTTTTTTAAAAAAATGGTATTAATTATTTTTTTTGAAACCATATACGTTTAGGTTTAATAGAATATTTTTTAATTCTATTATCTTTTAGAGAGAAAGACAAATTTATGGTTGAAATTAGATAATGGATGGAAATATACTTGTCAAGTATTAATTTTTTTCTTATTCTATGAAGTAATTAATTAATAAAAATTAGGGAAATGATATCAAAACCAAAAATGTGTTATCCTAATACCCTATGTTTTGTTAAAACGATGATAATTTTATGACTTTGAGGCCGTCAATTTTTTATTTATTGTTCCCTTGTTTCAAATTGATGACCTCAATCACTCTAAATAAATATTTATGTTTTACCTCCAATTATGTGTCTATAATTTCCACCAATGTTCTCATATTCTAAACCCTAATTTGGTGGTGATATTTTCATTTCCCTTTCTCTCTTATTACAACTAAATATTGGTAACCCTATTTCCGATGTGGGTTATTCACAAAGGTCTTTTCTATTTTCAACCTTTTATTTTCAAAGAACAATTTAAAATTGATAGGACACAATTTGTTGAAGGAGGATAGAATGTAACACCCTAGGATTTCATAGTATGTTATATCTTTAATGTAATTCAATAGCTTGCGCAACACACAACAGTGAGTTCAAGCACATCACAACCAATCAGACTAGCCATTCAAAAAATGTAATGAATAGTATTTACAAAATTTTGAATTTTATATATATCCTATATAATTTTATCATTCATATTTTTCATTTCTTAGACATAATATATAAACAAATTCAATTTTTTCATATAAAAGAGGTGTCTTTCAAAAAAAATCAATTTTACCGCCTTTTAATGGAGAAGCATTTTTAAATCCAATATTTGATGCTTTTATATATTCAACTTGAAAAAACTAAAATTCTTCTTTAGAAATGAGCCATAAAAATTTAGTTTTGTTAAATTTTTGTTACTTTTATGAAAACATTCATATTTTGATGAATAGTAAAAAATACTAAATTGCAATTAAATTTTTTTTTAATTGAATATTTTTTAGTGTTAAATTATAAATTTGAGTTGTTTTAATGTATCATTAGATTATGTTTTTGTTATTTAATATAATACATATCATTTGAATTAATTTTACATTTATTTTGGATATAAGTACATATCAATCTTTTGATAGTTTTTACTTCTCAAAAACCCACTTCTAGTTTTGAAAACAGAAATTAATTTTAGATTAATTAATGAGACTTATATTTTTTTAATTTGGTAAAATAGATATCATTTTTGAATTTAGAATATCAAAATTATCTTAGGGTTATTTTTTTGTATTTTTCTGAAAACTTTAAAATTTTGATGAATAGTGAAAAAATGCGTTATTGTTTAAAACCTACTTTTTATTTAAATAATTATTAATTTCATTTAAATTTATTTTAGGTAAAAATAGATACATAATAACTATATAAGTTTAATGTAATTCATTGAATTCATTTTATAATAATATTAGATATATAAAATTTTATTGAACCTTTTACCGTATTTTACCCACCTTCAAGGCACATTTGCAAATTCGCATACAACATAATTTTACTACTTCAATGAATTGAATTTAAAAAATTCTAAAGACACAGTTGATTTCAATAAGTAAAATTAGGTTAAATAGGATGAAAATAATTTTTGATGAATTGTAACTTTTGAATTTTATTTACCACGGTTAAAAGTAAATAGGGTAATTAAAGGTAAAAATGATATTATAATTACCCTAACACATGTCATAATTCTATTGGATAATTTTATTTCAACCAAAATCATCCTTATGAATAAAATATGATCATTTTTCATCCACTTGGAGAATATTAGGTCATTTATTATTATTTTATTTAAAGAAGAGATAAAATTGTTAAATTCAAAATTTAATAAGTAAAAAATTTTCAATATAGGGTTATATATAAGATAATTTCGACTATAAATATTCATTATAAATATAAACAGATTTCCTACATGATTGTATTTTATTTATAATTTTTAGATATTAAATAATTAAATTTATTTATGACACAATGATGATGCCGTAATTACCTTATTAAATAAATACTAAAATAATTAATGTTATAAATATTAAAATAATTGTAAATTTATACTTTTGATGAATTACACGAATTTTATAGATTAATATGAAATGTTAGGGTGGATTAAATGAATTGTTTTTGATGTAATCATACTATTATAACTTTCACAAAAACCAAATACTAAATAGTGTCAAAATTGACATAAATGAGTTTTTAAATATTTTTATATTATGAAATGATATAACATTACTAAAAATATATGGTTCATCCAAAGGACTTATATAATTATATATATACTATTAATTACCACTTTAGATTCTATTGGAATTTTATAGTATGTTTATTAACCATATAATATAAAAATAGAAGGAGACATTGTAAATGTTAAACTATTTAACTAAGAGTTAAATCTAAAAGATATAGTAACCTAAACTTATCTAAAACATATTGGTTGAGAGTATTTCGTCCCAAAACCACCTTAGCCTCAAAATAAATCTATTTAGAGCCATTAGAAATAGAAAATTATTTTATAATAAAATAATATTTCAGGCTTTTCCTAAAGTGACCCTCACCCCTCTTGTAAAAGGGTACACCCCCTTATCTCAAAATGACACTCCCAATCCATTTGGCTCAGCTAAAACCTGATCAAATATCACACCAAAAACCCTCAATTAGATATAGATTCCTTACTTTGATAAAAAATCCAACCTAATGAGCCCTTTTGATCAACTCAAAAGGAAACACCCGAAGAAGAGGTAATAATTTCACCACCTCTTTCAACGTTCTTTTCTTCTTCCAATTCCTATTTCATTATTGTTTCCATAACAAAATAATAAATCCAGTACCTTATACATACTGTGATGTTATTATAAATATGATACAACCACATTCATTATTATATCCATCATATAAATGACAAAGTCATCATACGTGCGTACGTACGACTTACCGTCTCCACGTCGTGGTGAAGTTTGTTATTCAACACTCCATTATTTGGATGGGTATAATAATGAGTATAATTGATGTAAAAAATAAATATAACATGTTATTGATTCTGTATATATTATATAACATCCAATTACATACGATTTCACTATCAATAGAATGATATTGTCAATCGCGCGTATGTATGGATTACCATCTCCACGAACGCGATGAGATTTATTCCCCATCGTATTCAGTCAAGAATAATTTTTATTTTATGATTAAAAATAATATTCAAGAACTTAATAACATTATGTATATGAATCTAATACACCCTATCAATAATAAACTTCACTTATGTAACGAAACATATAAAAGAAAAGGAATCGGTTAACACCCGAAACAATGATACTACTGAAATATTGTTAATAAAGAAATATTAGAAGATCATATATGATATCATATTTATGTATGTGGTTCCAGTATAATTTAATAACAATGATTTAACTATTATACAATGGGTTAACGTACCCTTGATCAAGGAAAAGTATAAGGTAAGGGTTAATTTGACAATCTCTTTATTATCTGAGGTTGTTTATACATGAGTATCTAGTGGGACCTATTTATCATCCACATTCGTGTTTCTTAAAAATGAATTTCAAAACATTTTTATTATTTACTAGACTATGGGTTAAAGTCATTTATAACCTTGTTTTAATTTTTATAATTTTTTTAAAAGGAATCTTTTCATCACTTTCCAAATAAGGTACTTCATGACCATTTCGACAAATTAAGGTAAGAATATTTTTTTAACTTATACGGCTGGTGTGACTATTTTCCACAATTATAACACCTTCAAAGCTTCCCTTACAATATTATAAAATTATTTTCAAAAGAAATGTTTTCTTTTTTAATTACATGACTTTTAAATTATTTCAAAATAGAAGGAGATATTTCTCTCAAATAGTTTTGATTTTATCTATGTCAACATCCTTTGATGGATTTTACACTTATTTGAAGTTGATTTATTATGATAAAATATTCTATATTGTATTGAAGGTATTGTGATATGTTTGACCATGGATGTGTTATTTTCATAACATTCATGGGTTATGGTTAAGGTATTAACATTTTGTATGCTATTTTTAATACGAATGTTTATGTTATGTTCCAACAATTTCATATGAGGAATCCATTGGGCATAATAACTGACAGGTGGAGCCCATTATAGCTCTTAGATGCATCAGTTGGTCTCATGAGACAAACTAGTGTTTTGGCATAAGGTCTTGATAAAATCTTTATTTTTATTCTTGGCATGAGGCCTTGGCTTTGTGGTTATGTTGTCTGGATTATGCATTCCATCATTATAGAATTAGCTATTGGTATTTCATGTGGTTATTAGACTAGTAGAATATCCATGTGAATAATTAAATGGAATTATTTGATTTATCTTTTCCATATTATGCAGAAGTTTAAGTTTAAAAGTCTTTTGTTTTAGTCTGATACATTGACTTAAATTTTTATGCTTATTAATGGTAGTTTCCCATATATTGTTATCCTTACTGTGTATTTGAGCTCATCCCTTTCTTATTTTTTATTTTTCCCAGGATGCGAAGAAGTGTGTTATGATTGATATGCAGGGTTAATCTAGAGAAATAACGGCATTATCAAAGGATTATTTATGTTGTGTTTTATTTTAAAAATTGTAATGTAACGTTCATATATGTAATCTATTTTCCAAGTCTGCAAAACTGATCGGTCCTTTAGGACTTTATTCCTTGTAATCATGACAATATATTAGAATAATGCACATGCTCTGGGTAACTGGGGTTAGGGCGCTACATCATGCATCATTATAGGCACTTTAGGATTAATATTCCATACATTTTTTCATGCCATGTCTACTTTTTTCATGCATTTTTCTATGTAATATAGTTAGTGCCTGTATTATAATATATTGAAATGTTCTCACATTTCTTGCAGGGAAAATATCATAGGATTAATTAAATTGTCTATATCAATATAAACTATTTTCATATATAGATCGGTGATGACACATTTATTATCCAATTATACCATGTTTTAGGTTCTGGACCTACTGGTTATGGACCATGATATATTTATATATATTACAAGAGACTACAAACTCAGAGGAAATTAAATCTTTAAAAGGGAAATGGTTACTGATAAATGGGATTCAAATTGAAAAATAAAGTGTGTTTTCCTCTTTACATTTCAATTGGAACTCCATATACCAGAACCCCTACAATTTAATATGAGACCTAGACCGAAACTCATACTTGGTAGTGGTTAGTTGGGAGTCTCTTATATTCTTATAGCATTTCATGTCCTTTCCTGCTCACATAGACCTAAATTTTGGAGCAGCTAGAGAGGTGTGATCTTTTCTATACGAAGGTTGTGTACCTATATTGTTATCTGTCTTCGACATTTTCCACATGTTAAATTCTATTATGAGGTGTGTTTCTAGAATTTTAGAATCATTCCACCTTGAAAACCTTGAGTTATACACCAGGAAGGTGTTGACACCCACACACTTGATGTGGTAGGCTCTGAGCCATAAGTGATACATCCTATAGTTCCACCTATGTATCCAAATGATATTCATGATATGGACACCGTTTCATAATTTTGAGAAGGTTTTTTTCCATATAATGCATTTTATACAAGGTGTTTCTCGACCTGTCCAAATTATAAAAGAGTTAACATAGAAGTTTTAGTAGTAGAATTCTCAAACATTTTTGGAGGATAGTGGACCACATGATGTTGAGTCATGGATCAAGGTTGTGATTTCTATTTTAGTGCATCTGAATACTCATCCAGAGAGGATGGTCAATATTTCTTCCTATATTCTATAGGTTTCTTCCAAGAGATGGTGGGATTTTATACCCATTCATATTAACATCAAGATATGATCTGGTAAGAATTAAATATGATCTTCTATGATGAATTCTTTCTGTAGATATTGAGGGATGACTAGGATAGAGAGTTTATCAAACTAAACCAGGAAGACATATCTATGAGGAAAGATTTTTCTCATTTTCCAGAGTTGCAACAATTCAATCTTACTTTATCTAGTGACGGGCTCATGACTGCATGTCGATTCGAGGATGGGTCGGTGTATTCCATATGATTACATGTCAATATCTTCTGGTTGACAATTATTTCTCAAATAGTCAAACATGATACCATTACTGAGCATAATTTCAGGGATGTTGATGGTGGGAATTAAGGAAGTTCATCACCTAGATCTATCTGTGTTTCTTCTAGAAGACAAAGGAATCACTTCGAGGTTTATCATGGGGATAGCAGCATTCAGACCTATCGTACTATTAGTTTCCTCATATATCACCAGTGCGGGAAATCATGACACCCGAAACATCACTATTTATGAGATATAATAGAATGAAGATGTTTCGAAACATGGGGAATATCCATAACTTATGAAAAACTTTTCCACTAGTTCCATGGGAGTGGGGATCTACACCTAACCCAAATTTCAAATTAATACTAGTAGTATCTCTATGGGAAGGTAGCTAGAATACCATTGGCCAGTTAGGCCGAAGTGGTGATCGAGGTAGAGAAAATTAGACTTTTTAAATCTCAATTCTAGAAGATAATTCCTACTTTGGGAAGTAAGGTTGTGACTTGAGGCCACATTATGGGCCAATTAAATGTAGTTTAGCCTATTCTAGGGGACTAAAGCACTGAATGTTCTGCTTTTCTAAGTACTATTATAGTAACTTCTACTTTAGTGAAATATTTATTCGACACATGTGCATCTCACCCTTTTATATCTGAGACAACTATGGAGAGTTTAGGCCACGACATAGAACAATTCAGTGGTGTGATGACACTTGATACCCCTTTGGGTATCCAATTAGAGGGTTTTCTTCATTGTAAGGATTTTTCGTTTGAGATAGGTGGATATATCTTTGTATGGAATCTTTTCATTATAGACATGAAAAGGTTCTATGTAATTGCCAGGATGGGCTAGTTAGTTTCCTATCAATACCATATTGACTATAGTCATTTGAGGTTAATGTTTACACCACTAGAGGGTCATAGAAATATCCACAAGGGAGAATGGGAGGTTCATGCATCTTGATCAAGTCCAGAGCATTAGAGGATGGGCAGATTGAAAACCCATATTTCTTGTATCTTTTTAGATGACCAGGGGTTATGACCCACTATTTTCCATCATGTAGTTAATCATTTTAGGAACATTTTTATTAATGAATTTTCTAGGAAACCTTTAGTGAGATAGTTAGAATTCACTATTGAGTTATTTCTAGGAGCCGAACTAGTGTCTATTCCTCCGTTCAGTATGTACCCTATAGAGCTTCTAGAGAACAAGAAATTGTTGGAAGATCTAGAGTCTAAAGGCATTATACACCCCAACAGTTCTCCATGGGGTTCACCGATCCTTTTTTCCAAGAAGGAAGATGGAACCTGAAGCCTCTTTATAGATTACCAATGGTTAAAAAATATTACTATAAAGAACATATATCAAATACCTAAAATAGAAAAACTATTCAACTAATTTTGAGGAGAGGGGGTGTTCTCAAATATTTATTTGAGGTTGAAATATCATCAAGTTCATGTCTGGTCCTCAAAAATACCTCATAAAAATTTATAGAGTAGGTAAGTTCTTTACAAGTATAGATTAATGTCATTTGATATCATGATCACACTTATGGTTTTAAGGGATATGATGAATTTTATTTTCCACCCATATTTGGATTATTTCATATTAGTGTTTTTGTAATAAATTCTAGTGTATTATCATTCCTGATATGACCATTATCAACATATTTAGATCATGATGAATACACTAAGGGAGAACTAGAATTATGATAATATCAACTAATTCTAATTATAGATCAATAATGTCCACTTCCTGGATCACATTATCTTGGTGTTAGGAGTGTTAGTGGACCCAAAGAAGGTGAGAGGTTTAGTTTATTAGGATCGACCAAATAATTTCTATGATGTAAAAAGTTTCATAGGGATAGCCAAATATTACAGACCCTTAATCCAAGATTTATTATACCCAGGAGCATCACTTATGGGATTGACTAAGAAGGGTGTGATATTTTTTTTGGTTAGAATCTTGTGAAATAGCCTTTCAGGAGTTGAAAAGAGGGCTGAATATAGATCCAATCTCGAATCTACTAGATCAAGGTAGAATCTATTATATTTATTATGATTCTTTGGGTATCAGTATAGGTGCAGTTCTTATATAGGATGAGCAGGTTGTTGCATACTATTCTCATTATTTGAGGCCTTGTGAGCAGAAATACATGATGCATAACCTCAAGATAACACTACTATAATATGAAATATTTACAACATGGATTTTTTGATGGGTAAAACCTCTTTAAAAAATAGTAATCATATATGAAATATCTACGGTGGATGCGTTATTCCATTATAAATAATAATTATTTATGATGGAATATTTCATCCATCACAAATATTTTTTATGGGACTTCCCTCCACTAAGCGTGAAACATATTAATGATAAGAATTTTTGAAGGGATTCTAATTCCTTACCAAATTCCAAAAAACATGGGAGTATTTATGATAGGCACTAATTTCTATTAAAAATACTTTTGATGAAACAAATATTTTCCATTACATTAATTCCATACCAAATATACTATTGCAATAAATCTATCGATTTTACAACAATATGCCCTCTGTATTCTTCCTCTCCTCTCCTTATCCCTCTCCTGAACCACCATGATGTGCAGAACTTGACGACCCCACTTCATGCCTCTCTAACTCACTTTGTTGTAAGATATTTTTTTTACATATATGAATTCGATTCACCTTGGTATAGATTTCTCTTGTCTTTATTTTCATTAATTTGGGGTTTTATTCATTCTATTATGTGATTTATTTTTAGTGTCATGCCTCTCTAACACACTTCATTATAAGCTATTTTTTATAGATCCAAATTTGATTCTATTTGGTAAGAACTCATTTTTTCCATGTTTTCATTATTTTTTTTGTTTTATTCAAATTGTTACCAGATTTATCTTTGTAAAACCCTAGGTTGAGCATTTTATCTAATTTTCCTACTTTATTTAGTTTTTAGGATTACTGCAAATTTAGTATTCCCTATTTTATATTTTTATTTGTGTGTATATATATAAATTAATATATTATCTATTTGATATATGTATGTGTGTGCAAACCCTAAGTTTATCAATTTATCTGATTATGGATTCGATTCCCCTTGTTTGTTATTCCCTATTTCATTTTGATATTTTTATGTGTGTGTGTATATATAAATTATTATAAATTACTAGAAAAGTTAAAATAAAATAGGCCATCAATTTTTAAGTCATGAGAAATAACAAATTTGATTATTATTTGGACATTGTTGATACAAATTCATTATTTCTTTTGAGATGAAAATTAGAAATTCAATAATTTACACCATCATAGTGATATATATTATTTCTATTACTTTATATGAAATTATACTGATTTTGATTAATTTATAAAAAAATGTTAATTTAAATTAATTAATTTTGAATATAAACTAATTTATACTATATTTTTAAAAACTTTATAATGTAATAAAAAATTACATTAATATGCTCAAATCTAAAATATTTGTATTTTGTATTTTTTTTATATTTTTTTTAATTTTTTTTAAATTTTTCAATATTTGTAATGATTTGTAATTTTTATAATTATATTAAATATTTTTAATATTTATAAAGATATATAATTTTATTTAAATTTTTTTGTTATTTTTAAATTTTGTAAATATTTTTTATTTTATAGTATTTTTATTTATTTTAATTTTATTAAATGTGTTTACTTTTTATAATATTTTCATATATATATAAATATATTAAATTGTATATAATTTTTTTATTTTTTTGTATTTTTTTAAATATAAATATTTACGATAGATGAACTATCTTTCACAAATACTATTAATTGTGATGGTCTGTCATATTTGTCATTTTATAGAAAAATTAAAATAATTTGTGACATATGCTTTACCCATCACAATTATTTTTTATTTGTGAATGTGTATAAAAAATACCTTCATTTGTGATTCTATTTTTTGCAATGGATCATTTGCGACTGACTCTAATCGTAAATGACCTTTTGTGATGGATTTTCCTGAGAAATGTGCAATCGAAAATGGACAAAATATCCAGTAGTGTAGCAACAATTTTATATGATCTATGCTATTGGATACATTATTTCCATGGAGGGTATTTTCTAGTATTCACAGACAAAAAATCCTTGAGTATATCTTTAAACAATGTGATATAAATCTCAGGAAGTGAAGATTGGTTGAGTACCCAAAATACTTTGATTTAGAACTTACCTATAGACCTAGAAAAGGAAATGATGTAGCCAATGCTCTTATCCAGAATACTTAGACATAGACAGTTCATGAGTCTAGTGGTGAGTGGAATCCCAAATCCCTATTTTTAGAGATGCAAATTGGGGTTCGGGAGGTTCATGGGTAAACTATCCTCTCATCTTTAGCAGTGACATATACACATTTTTATTAGGTGAAAATTGAGTGACTCTCATATCCTAAGGGATTAGTCTTAGGGGGATGTATCTCAGATGAAGATTCATCTTCTCATTAAAATGTGGATAAAGATCATACCTTACACTTTCATGGTTGTGTTTGGGTCCCAATAGAAATCATAGAGGAACTGATGCATGAATTTATTGCCTTAGTTTGTGTGGTACCTCCGGATGTCACAAAGATGTAGAAAGACTTACATTTCCAATATTGGTGGCCTAGTATGACAAGGGATATAACTGGTTTTATCACTCAATGTTCCACCTTTTAGTAAGTGAAGGCAGAACATCAACAACCAATATGACTTTTACAGGAGTTTTTCATTCCTGAGTTGAAATGGGATGATGTATCATTGAATTTGGTGAATGGTTTTACTAGATCACCATGAGGAAATGATATAGTTTTGGTAGTCATTGATCATTTGATGAATGTCTCACATTTCATATCTGTACAAGAGACCTTTTTGGAAAATAGGCTAGGGAAGCTATATGTCTGGGAGGTTATACATATTTATGGAGATACTCATTATATTTTTTGTGATAGGGATGCTCAATTTACATCTTATTTCTAGAAGGATTTGCAGAAGTACTTGGGTGAACAAGTGTCTTTGAGCATTTCCTATCGACCTTATACATAATAAAAGATAGATCATACAATTCAGGTGCTAGAGGATATAATCTGTTCATGTTTAATTGACCTTGGGGCTTATTGGGAGAAACACATACCCCTTTTTGAGTTCGCTTATAATAATATCTCTCAGGATCCCCTTTATATGGATCCATATGAAGCCTTATATGGTAGTCTATTCTGATCACCTCTGTGCTGGCTAGAGGTAGAGGACAGAGTTTTTCTTGGACCACGTCTCATCTAAGAGACTACAGAGTAGATTGAGATGATAAAGAAGAACACATTGATAGATCAACCTAGAAAATAGTCATATTCCCATAAATTCTAGAGATATATTTATTTTGAGGTTAGGAACTGTGTTTTATTGTTAGTTTCTCATAGGCCGAGACATCAAAAAATTTGGAGGCATGGTAATATTCCTTCTCAATTCATTGGACCCTTTGAGGTTTTAAAACAAATCAGACCAATAGATTACCAGATAACTCTTCCACATAGATACTAGTTTATGAATGATTTCATCCATGTATCTCATCTCCACTAGTATTATCCAGATCTATCATGAATTCTACAACATAATGAGGTTGAGATAAATGTGTATTATTCCTTTGAGGAGTACCCAGGGCGTATTTTGGATTAGAGCATGAAGATACTCTGGGGAAGGTCAGTCCCTTTCTTATGGTTTCTATGGTAGCACAACTAATTATGGAATGAGACCTAGCTTTGGGAGGCTGATATACTAGCCTAGTGACCAGATAGTTTCTTAGATGACCCCTTTTTACCCTCAAAAGAGCAACTTGGGAATGAGTTTCTTTAAGGGGGAGGTTGTAACAATCCAACTTCTCTCAATGGTACGACTCATTTTTTTTATATTTAAATTATTTTTTCTACCTTGTTAAATGTTACCTATGTCATAATGAAGGTTCTAGGAGAATACATTCTTTGTTCAGAGCCTAAGTCTCTAAGAATTTGACAAACTGAGTGGGTTGTAATGTTAGCACACAGTTAGAACTAACCATGAAGCTTAACCATGTGAGGCACTCAATGGGAATCAGGAGGCCACATAGTTTTTCTCTAACTTTGTGATCCTAGGGACATTCTATGGTAGAATTTTATAGGTGGGTGATAGTTTATTTTCACACATCTTACACACTATTTTCCAAACCGTGCTCCTAGCCTATGAGGGGTCCATCCTTAGACAGTAGAGGTAGCAGATTTTACATACAATTTTCTAAGTATCCATCCAAACTGTGAGATCCCTTTTTTTTGGGTGAATTTACCTTTTTTTCCATCAATTTTGGTAAACTTAAAAATGATATCATCATTATCATTTCTAATATGAAACACTTATCCTCTATATCATAAACCCCCCTTCTTACTTACCTAGGGATCTTGGTTTAACTTTAAACTAGGCATTGAATCGAACTATGTCCGTAATGTTCAACACACATTTGTAATATATCTAATCCTATTGATTCCTTTTATCATTTATATTTCCATATCTTATTCAATTTTGGTGTGAGATCATTCACTCTATTTTTGGGGGTTGGTACCTTTATCTAATTTCTTTTAGTCTACTTCAAATATGATTCCTATATTGGATGATGAGTCATTGCTATCCCTAAGGTTGGTGGTTTTGTATTTCTCCACAACATTCATTATGTTTTCATAGCTTTTGAATTTTTCTGCACATTGGGAATATCTACATGTATCTGTTAAATATGTTATCCCCTCTTAAATAAATTAAAGCGCGTTTCTATACACCTATGGACCATTGCTAAGTTATTATAGGATTACAACCACTTGATTTCCACCACTTTGGTTTTTATAAATAAATTTTCCTCTATTATATAATTGTTTAGAGGACCCAAAACATTGTAAGTGTTTGGGTTGACCATGGAATTAAATTACCTTGCATTGATAAATTAAACGTATTGTCTAAATTTAAAGAAAATGGGCGGAAAGGGCACACCACCTGATTAAAAAATATGAATATGATTTATATAAATTTTGAACCATTGGATATTTGTGGTATGAGTTTATAAATGAATTAGAGGTGATCTCTCATGACTGCTATTCTTATTATTTTTATTCCATTGTTATCATCTGGTGAATGATGGATAAGGGACTTGTTAATAAATACGTTTCACACTCCCTTACATCTGGTGTTGAGAATGACATCTCTCACCATTATAATTTTGTTTGGGTTATGGGAATGACATTCCATGTTCCTATGTATTGGATTTTAGGCATGATGTCTAACCCACCATCTCATGTAATGGGAACGTTTTCTCACATTCATCATGAAAATTCAAGTCTTGTACCCTTTATTGAACTTATAGTCTCATTAGACCAGTTATCGAAGCCTGAGTTACACCTTAGGTCCATATATCACTAGTATCCCTATATATTCTAACTTATGTCACCATATACATAGTTTATATATGATTTTATAGTATAAAACTATATATGAATATTTTATATATGGTTATTGATCAAAATCTTCCACCGGCCTATGATGAAGCAGGTAGAGCTAGCCAGGTGTCGTGTAGGAACCTGAGCCAGCTGATATCTATTATTCAACATTGTTATTATTCATCATACCAACACATTGTTGTGCTATGTACACTGGATAGATTATTTCTAGACACCATTGGTAACAACCTACTGAGTTTATCTCCCACCTTAATCAAGACTCCATTATTACCTGAGTAGACTTCATGTATTTAGGTATTGATAAGGGTAAGCGCCATGCTATAGATGTTTGATTAATTTTACTTACATCTTTGAGCATGAGAGAATATGACTGAATGTATTCTCATGATGCTAGTAGTGTAGTATTTTAAACTTTTGTATGTTTGTATAACATATTATATATGAAAGTCCCATATATTACTTATTTCTATTTTTTTAAATCATCATTCCAGGACATCACCAAGTATATGAATTAGCCTATGTTATTTTTTTATTATAGTTTCTTGTTTATTTATTCTTCCACTGCTTATTTATTATATTTTTTTCTTTTGTTCAATATGTTATATCATGATTTTCATATTGTCTATTTATTTATTTTATCCATTGTACAACTCTGATATGAGGGTATAGTCTCCCCACTTTACCACCTTAGACCCTCACTGCTATTTAGTATCCTCTGGCATATTAAGAGTCACTCTTAAGGCCATGTGACCCACCAGATTGGGGCACCAGTAAAGTGGATCAAAAGTTGGTACATTATAATACAACATTTTAATAGTCATGTTAAAATCATTGACAAATAAAAAATACCATGAAACCCATCTTTTTGTGACATAATAGCTCACCCTACCATGTCACCTCTGTATCACCACGAGATTTTATGATAAATATTCTTTTTAATTTATTTAATATCTTGTTTTTTATGATACACCAAGATTATATTGTGCAATACGCAACACCTTATTAGCTTGCAGTATACACAACACAATTCTTGGATCGTGTTACACACAATTTCAAGTTCATTTGATAGAAGTTATTCTACGCAACATTGAGTGTATATATATATATATATTCAATGTATAATTGAAATATGGTTGGATTTTGTTATATGAAACAACAAAGGAGTCTTGCACTACACGTAACCCTGACTTGGATTTCATTACACGCAATCACGACCTTCCTCGATAGCGTGTGTTGTACGCAATACCGAGTTTCACTAAACAATGATATATGGTTATAATATTATCACTAAATAGCTGTTATGAATATAATTAACCACATTTTGAATTTTATAACATTATTATTCATCTTATAAATTTTCTAAAACATTTTATGTGAGCAAAATAAATTTTTTGGGTAAAATAAGTATTTTAAAAAAAATGCAGTTTTGCCGCCTTTTGATGGAGCACCCACTTTAAATCTAGTTTTTGACATGTTTATAAGTTCAATTTTACAAAATATAATTATTCTTTGGAATAAGGATATAAAATTTTACCTTGGATAATATTTTCATGTTATTCTGATAACTTTCATATTTTAATGAATAGTAAGAACACGCTATATTTTAATTAAAAACAACTTTTTTCATCGTAATAATTTATGTGGTTAAATTATAATATTAAATGGTCTTAAATAATAAATAGAATATATTTTTACCATTTAATATAATGTATGTAATTATCATTGATTTTACCTTGAATTCGTAGGTTAAATCAATTCAATCTTTTGTAATGTTTCAAAAAAAACCCATTTTCTTTCGACAACGGGATTAATTTTAATTTAATTTATGAAACTTCTGTGTATTGAATTTGGAAAAATGTATTCCATATTTCGAATCAGTGGGTCCAAATTATATTAATAGACTACTTTTTATTTTTGGGCATTATGAATAGTTACTACGGTAAATTTTATTTACCATAGTTAAAGGTAAATCGGGTAATTAAGGGTAAATATAAGATTATAAAATTACCCTAAAGCCTACCAAAATCCTACTGGATGACTAAAAGTCGACCCATATCACCTAAGGGTCGGATTAGAATCATTTAATGGACTTTTGTCTATGAAAATAACTTAAATATTATTAAAACCAAAGAAAGTGACAACATGTCACTCTCTTAAAGCTTATAAGTATATTAATTTTAATTTAGTGATAAACTTCATGAAAGTTTGAACATGAATAGTCTCCAGAAATCTAATG
Source organism: Viscum album (assembly GCA_963277665.1). Classification (NCBI taxonomy): domain Eukaryota; kingdom Viridiplantae; phylum Streptophyta; class Magnoliopsida; order Santalales; family Viscaceae; genus Viscum; species Viscum album. Next base: position 1,184,483,682 of record OY728135.1, read on the forward strand.
AAATCATCTACATCATATGAATTTATTTATAATTTTTAGGGATTAAATAATTATCATTAATTTTGACACAATAGTGATGCATAAATTGTTTATCTAGTGAAAAATCAAGAATGTAGTTTTTATTAAACTAATGGTGACCATAAAAGGCACAAATCCCTGACCAAAACTTATTTTTCATGTAACGTTAAACCATAATCATCTAATGGTAGAATATTTGACCATTTGGTGCCTTATAAAAGCGATTATGAAACTTATATTATATTATTTTAAATGATGCCAAAGTTGTCACCTTCATAATTTAATAAATATAACAATTTAAATATTGTGATTTTAAGATGATAAATTCAAGTATGAGTATTATTTTGAATAGTAATGGATTTATATTCATCATAGGATTTCATTTTTAATTTTTATGCAACAAATAAGTATATTAAATAATTATACAAAAATGATGTTGTAATTATTTTATTAAGAGATAAACTAAATAAATGGTTTTAAAAATAATAAAATAAATATTATATGAACTATTTAATGTGATCCACTAATTTTATAGATACATATGACATTTTATGAATCTATTAAAGCTTTTATTTAGAACTTATCTTCTATATATATTTTATTTAAATTCAAAAGAAGGAATAGTTTCAAAATTGACACTATTGTCATTTTATAAAAATAACAAATTATAAAATTGTTTAAAAATCTCAAAAATAATTAAAAATTATAAATTTAAATTTATATGGTATAAAATGTTATAAAGTATCCAATTATGGAAAATTAACAACAAATAAGTAATTCTTTGTTATAATTTTAAATTTAGAATGTTATTACCACAAATAAAATTAAATTGATTAAGTAAGGATAAATCAAGTTGATAATGTTTAGAATAATTTCCTAACATGTTTACATTTTATTGGTTGATGATATTACAACCCTATCGCATCTAATATTCTAATATGAGTCATTTTTGGAGGTTTTTAAGTGGGGATAGATTTATTATAAATTAATATTTTTAAGATTTTTAAAGGTGCCCCTCTCCTCACTTATAAAAAGGGCACCTCCTCCCTCTCATCTTTACACAACTTTGACCCTTCAAGATCGGCCAAACCCTGCCAAATTCTTTTCTACACTTCCCTAGAAACATCCTAGAGGTCCTTTTCTTCTTCAAAGACCAATTTTAGTGCCCTAAGAGAACGTTTATGGGAGGCACTTCGAGAAAGAGGTAATACCTTCTACTGTTTTCTTCAAGTTCCATTCTTCTTATACTCCATATTCTTTAGTTTTTTTCATTATTAAGTAATATCATAAGTATCCCTAATATATTGATATGTTATTATAAATATGAAACAACTCTATTTCACCTTCTATCCATCCTATGGAAAACAAAATCACTGCGCGTGCGTACGTACAAAATACCGTCTCCACACCGTGGTGTAATAAGTTTTTCCACCAACACCTTACATGGATGGGTATAATGGTGAAAAAAATAACTATATATGGTTATTATAACATCATAATGATTCTGATATATTATACCATCCACTCCAATTCTATAATTATGGGAACGATATCATCGCTCGTGCGTACGTACGGACTACCGTCTCCACGACGCGATGAGATTCATTCTCCATGATTAACCATACATGAATGATCATAAAGTTTATATAATGAATAATAATGAAATATATGAAATAATAATTCTACTGTATTTATGTATATATATATATTTATGTCATCCATTTAGTTTCATTCAATTCAATAAGGAAATGAAAACATCGTTCATGCGTACGTACGACCTACCGTCTCCATGAACGGTGTACTTCATTCCTTTTATCGATCTATAATATATATGTATATGATGAATATATATTATATATAAATCATGTTTTGCATTATGTAATTATTTAAATCAGGATATAAGTAATAATATCAAGAAACGACAAGTCGAAACACATACGATAAATGAAATGATTTTACCCAAAACGCTACTTTAACATGGAATTTACAAAAGAAAGGGTAATATAAAGTCATAAGTGAAACATATATGATATCATAACAATGAATATGATTATTTAATAAGTCAATGACATTATTTAAATCATTATACAGGAGGTTCAGATCCATACGAAGCATATCAGACCTAAGGTAAGGGATAATTTTTCAAATCTCATTTTTATCTGAGATTGCTTATTCGTAAGTATTTACTGGGGTTATTTCTATCATTCATGTTCATGTTTTATAAAATTGTTTTCATGTATGTTGAAATTCATTTTTACCAATTTTTAACTTTTACTACATGGTATGTAAGGAATCATTCTTTTGCTTACGTCATGAGGTATTTTTTTATTTTTCTGGAAAAAGTATGAGAAGAATGTTTTTTTACTTATACAGCACAAACGGATTTTTACGGTTTTATAAAGCCTTATTTTCATGAAAATTCCTCCAAAATATTTCATGACTATTTTCAACAAAATCATTTTCTTTTAAAATTAAATGTCATTTTGTGAAAAGAAAATGATTTTCAAGATGAAAGGATATTTTCCTCAAGAATTCATTTCAAGTGCTTTATCAAAACCATTTTCCATCTAAGATGACATTATTTCATATGTGTATGTTTCAAGTATCATGTCTCTATGATTTACATGGTTTCACTTTTCTTATTATGAAATGATATCCATTTCTTTTATATGGATTATGTGATGATGGGATGATGTTTATGAAACCCAATTTATTTATTGGGTTATTATGAATGATGTATGTTTATTTTATGGCACAAGTAAGAATGATTTCATTATAAGATGGGTGGGACCTATATCTCCCTCCAATGCATTGGGTAAAGATTTATATCTCATGAGATAGACATGGCTGGAATGGTAAGTTAATCCGGTTCAGTGTTAGAGGACTAAAACGAGGAGTGAACTCGATTCAGAAAGGGAATTTGTCCAGTAAGATGGTCTTGGCGGCAATGCCTTGGCTACTATGGAAATCATAACCTGTACTGAATGGTTGCCAGAATTACATGTTTTATTACCATTATGTTTTATCATGGTTGATGTTCCATTATGATATATGCCTTACGTACTTCCACGATTTATGTCTTTGCTCAATATTTTGATGTTTAAATTTCATGTTCAAGTTTTTGCTTTCAAATGTTTATGGATTGTTTTATGTTATCTATGTTTGCCCTTACTGAGCATTTGAGCTCACCCTTTTTGTGTTTTATTTTCCCCAAGAAAAAAAGAATGGGTTCAGTTAAGAAAACAAAAAGGGGAAGATCGTTATGGGAGATGTTGAAGATCTTTCAACACGATTATAAGATTTTATTCCAAGTTTCCAAAGACACTAAACTATTACGGTCCTTGTGTGTCTGTTTTTGTTATATATTAAGTCTTCCGTAAAAGTAATGTAATGTACATGTATATAAAGCTTCGGGTCTCTACAGTTGGTATTAGAGGAAAAGGAGGTAGGAATGTATTCGATCCTTGGGAACTCTCACATGTGAGCGTTGGACGAAGCATGGATCTCCGTCCAAGGGCTTCATGAGGAAATGGCTGCCACTGCGGATGGTGGTGTGTCACGCCCAGGGGGTGTAGCCGACCATGGAGTGCCCTGATAGGTATCAACTATAGTTCCCTGGAAGTAATTCCAGACTATTACAGTTGGTATCAGAGGAAAGGTTTAGTCAACCTTTGGAAACTAGGATGCGAAAACGTTAGTGAGATCCCTAGAGATATTTATAAGGTATGTATAGGGATGTCCCTAAGGATAAGTATACGTATAGGTTATAGTCCTAGAACTACGGTAACAATCTTAGAATTTAACCTATGATGTTAGATATTAAGGGTACTCCCCCTTTACTATGTTGTTTTCTCTACCATGATTTTTTCCTATCACAAAATTCTTTTTGTGTTTTAGTCAATGGAGGGAACCAGAAGGAATTCGGTTAACATTGAATCCAATGGAAAAATTGGTGACTATGAGAAACAAAATTGTGTAATGCCTATAGAGAAAGATATTTTGATTATTCCAAATTATTCATTGTGATATATGTTTAACAAGGTGAAATTTAGTGGTATGCCTAATTCATCAAATAAGAGGAACATAGACTTTTATGCATGTTCGCATGTTGAGGAGCTTAAAGAAAGGAAGATTGAGATTTATATAGAAGGGAAGAAGAACCTTGAAGAATACCCTAAATGGAGGGACATATGTTATCTGTGTGGAGAAAAGGGTCATAGAGTGACAGACTATTATGGAGTTCAATGTCTTATTTGTGGAGAACATGGGCATTACCCAACTCAATGCCCTTACATAAAAAGTTACTTCTAAATCAAGGAAGTAATTATTCCTGGACAATCATTGAAGAGTATGGATTGAAGTGTTTATGTATTGGTATTCAAGAATAATGTTGTTGAGGTACTTTTATGGTTTATTAGAATATTTTTGTATTATTCTATTGTGGTTTTCAATAATTTTATGGTACCGGTAACCATGAAAAGTGATTCAAATATTTTGTAAAGCAGATGATATGCTTATAATGAAGGGATAAGAAGATAATGAGATGTTTCATTGTATTCATGAGCTCATGATTGATATAAGGACTAAGTGATATCATGGTTTGAGTATATAGAATTTTGAGGATTTTAGTATGTATACAGTGTTAACTTTTAACTACATTCATGTTTTCACTAAGGTTCAATGGGTATTCATTCTTCCAGAGAATACATGATTAAGGTATTAACATGTTTGTAATTTGACCAACAAAATATATCTTATGATATATGGGGGATAAATGATGGAATTCACGTGATTGTAATGTGAAGTTTCAAGTAATCCTTTTATTTATACTATGAGCTTGGACCGATGTATTTTAGATAAGCCTAAAGATTGGAATGGATTATGTTGGGCATAAGTTAGTATTGTTTAAGGATAGAACTTTTTTCGATATTATTGATGGGATGTTACAGTAATGTAGTTTTAGAAAAAGGACAACAAGCAGGACGGGCGACAGCCCATCACGTTGGACAAGGCAGTGGGAATCGAACCCACAACTGAAGTGCGACTGGCCTTTATCGCATACCAATGGCCTACAGGAAGTCCCTGGAAAGTAGAAACTAGTTTTATTTTATTAAGTGGTATGATAAATATATTATAAGTCCATTTTTAGAACCATATACGATTAATCTCACCATAAGATGGACTTATAACTTTTCCTAACCTTTTGTATGAAACAGATGGAATGACCCATCATTCTATCACATGATCTGCTATCACTTCACGAATAACAAATTCAACTTCATTTCTTTAAGAGATGAAGTGGAAATTGTTCAATTCACAAACAACAGTGAGATTGTACCAAAACAAAGTAAGTATTTATTCTAATAAAAAATTTTCAACTTTAGGGAAATGGTATTGAAAACCAAAAATGTTTTCCTAGTTCTCTTATATCCGATGAATCAGATGGTACCTTATATCATCACAAATCTATGGCTTTGTGATTGTTGGATTTTTCATAGACATGTTCTCTACCACTCTCCATCAGAACTTGATGGTTAGATTTCTCCTCCATATCCATATTTTCACCTATGATATCCTATGTGGAAAACTAGTGATGAGTTAATTTGGGTAACCATTATGCTTCATACTTCACTTTTTAAAATTAAGTTTTATCATTCCTTTTTTTATGATGTGGGTTTCTATGAAAAAAATTCTCAAGTAACAAACCATTTATAACCCCGACGAATTTCGAGGGTGAAATTCATTTTAAGGGGGGTAGAATGTAACACCCCGAGATTTTATGATAAGTACTCTTTTTTATTTATTTAATGTCAGGTGTTTTATGCTACACCAAGTTTATCTTGTTCTATACGCAACACCGTATTAGTTTGCAGTATACGCAACACAATTCTTGGATCGTGTTACACACAATTTCAAGTTCATTTGATAGAAGTTATTCTACGCAACATTGAGTGTATATATATATATTCAATGTATAATTGAAATATGGTTGTATTTTGTTACACTCAACAACAAAGGAGTCTTTCACTACATGCAAACCTGAGTTGGCTTTCATTACACACAATCGCGACCTTCCTCGATAAAGTGTGTTGTACGCAATACCGGGTTTCACTAAAGAACGATATATGGTTATAATATTATCAAGAAATATCCGTTATGAATATAATTAACCACATTTTTAATTTTATGACATTATTATTCATCTTATAAATTTTCTAAAACATTTAATGCGAGAAAAATAAATTTTTTCGGTTAAAATAAGTATTTTTCAAAAAATGCAGTTTTGCCACCTTTTGATGGTGCACCCACTTTTAATCTAGTTTTTGAAATGTTTATAAGTTCAATTTTAAAAAATATAATTATTATTTGGAATAAGGATATAAAATTTTACCTTGGAGAAAATTTTCATGTTATTCTGATAACTTTCATATTTTAATGAATTGTAAAAACATGCTATATTTTAATTAAATACAAATTTTTTCATCGTAATAATTTATATGGTTAAATTATAATATTAAATGGTCTTAATGTATAAATAGAATATATTTTTACCATTTAATATAATGTATGTCATTAGAATTGATTTTACCTTGAATTCGTAGGTTAAATCAATTCAATCTTTTGTAATGTTTTAAACAAAAACTCGTTTTCTTTCGACAACAAGATTAATTTTAATTTAATTTATGCAACTTATGTGTATTGAATTTGGAAAAATTCATTCCATATTTGGAATCAGTGGGTCCAAATTATATTAATATACTACTTTTTATTTTTGGGCATTATGAATAGTAACTACGGTAAATTTTATTTACCATAGTTAAAGGTAAATCGGGTAATTAAGGGTAAATATAATTTTATAAAATTACCCTAACACCTGCCAAAATCCTATTGAATGACTAAAAGTCGACCCATATCACCTAAGGGTCGGATTAGAATCATTTAATGGACTTTTGTCCATGAAAATAACTTAATTATTTTTAAAACCAAAGAAAGTGACAACATGTAACTCTCTTAAATCTTATAAGTATATTAATTTTAATTTAGTGGTAAACTTCATGAAACTTAAATAATGAATAGTCTACAGAAAGATAATGAAATTATCTACATCATATGAATTTATTTATAATTTTTAGGGATTAAATAATTATCATTAATGTTGACACAATAGTGATACAGAAATTATTTTTCTAGTGAAAAATCAAGAATATAGTTTGTATTCAACTAATAGTGACCATAAAAGGCACAAAAACCTGACAAAACTTATTTCTCATGTAAAGTTAAACCATAATCATCCAATTGTCGAATAGTTGACCATTTGGAGCCTTATAAAAGTGATTATGACACTTATATTATTTTATTTTAAATGATTCCAAAGTTGTCCCCTTCATAATTTAATAAATATAAAAATTTAAATATTGTGATTTTAAGATGATAAATTCGAGTAAAAGTATTATTGTAAAATTTAATAGATTTATATTCATCATAGGATTTTATTTTTAATTTTTATGAAACAAATAAGTATATTAAAAAATTATACAAAAATGATGTAGTAATTATTTTATTAAGAGATAAACTAAATAAATGGTTTTAAAAATAATAAAATAAATATTATATAAACTATTTAATGTGATACACTAATTTTATAGACACATATGACCTTTTATTAATCTATTAAAGCTTTTATTTAGAACATATATTCTGTATATAGTTTATTTAAATTCAAATGAATGAATAGTGTCAAAATTGACACTATTGTTATTTTATAAAAATAACATATTATAAAATAGTTTAAAAATTACAAAAATATTTTAAAATTATAAATTTAAATTTATATGTTAGAAAAGGTTTTCAAGTATCCAATTATGGACAATTAACAACAAATAAGTAATTATTTGTTATAATTTAAAATTTAGAATTTTATTACCACAAATAAAATTAAATTGATTAAGTAAGGATAAATCAAGTTGATAATGTTTAAAATAATTTCCTAACATGTCTAAATTTTATTGGTTGATGATATTACAAGTCTATATCATATAATCTCCGAATATGAGTCATTTTTGGAGGTTTTTAAGTCGGGTTAGATTTATTGTAATTTAATATTTTTTAGATTTCCAAAGGTGCCCCTCTCCTCCCTTATAAAAAGGGCACCTCCTCCCTCTCATCTTTACACAACTTTGAGCCTTAAAGCTCGGAAAAAACCCTGAAAAATTATCTTCTACACTTCCCTAGAAAAATCCTAGAGGTCCTGGTCTTCTTCAAAGACCAATTTTAGTGCCCTAAGAGAATGTTTAAGGGAGGCACTTCGAGAATGAGGTAATACCTTCTACCATTTTCTTCAAGTTCCATTCTTCTTATACTCCATCTTCTTTAGTTGTTTCATTATGAAGTAATAACATAAGTATCCCTAATATACAGATATGTTATTATAAATATGAAACAACCCTATTTCACCTTCTATCCATCGTACGGAAAAGAAAATCACCGCGCGTGCGTACGTATGGAATACCGTTTTCACACCGTGGTGTAATAAGTTTTTCCACCAACACCATACATGGATGGGTATAATGGTGAACAAAATTACTATATATGGTTATTATAACATCATAATTATTCTGATATATTATACCATCCACTCCAATTCTATAATTATGGGAAATATCTCATCGCTCGTGCGTACGTACGGACTACCATCTCCAAGACGCGATGAGATTCATTCTCCATGATTAACCATACATGAATGATCATAAAGTTTATATAATGAATAAAAATGAAATATATTAAATAATAATTCTACTAGATTTATGTATATATATATGTATGTCTTCAATTTAGTTTCATTCAATTCAATAAGGAAACGAAAACATCGTTCATGCGTACGTACGACCTACCATCTCCATGAACGGTGTACTTCATTACTTTTATTGATCTATAATATATATGTATATGATGAATATATATTATATATAAATCATGTTTTTCATTATGGAATTATATAAATCAGGATATATGTAATAATATCAAGAAATGATAAGTCAAAACACGTACGATAAATGAAATGTTTTTACCCAAAACGCTACTTTAACATGGAATTTACAAAAGAAAGGGTAATATAAAGTCATAAGTGAAACATATATGATATAATAACAATGAATATGATTATTTAATAATTCAATGACATTATTTAAATAATTATAAATGTGGTTCGGATCCATACGAAGCATATCGGACCTAAGGTAAGGGATAATTTTGTAAATCTCATTTTTATCCGAGATTGCTTATTCGTAAGTATTTACTGTGGTCATTTCTATCATCCATGTCCATGTTTTATAAAAGTTTTTTAATGTATGTTTAAATTACTTTTACCCATTTTTTACTTTTACTACATGTTATGTAAGGAATCTTTCTTTTGTTTAGGTCATGAGGTATTTTTTTGATTTTTCTGGCAAAAGTACGAGAAGAATGTTTTTTTACTTATACGGCACGAACGGATTTTTACAGTTTTATAAAGCCTTATTTTCATGAAGCTTCCTTCAAAATATTTCATGAATATTTTCAAAAAAATCCGTTTCTTTTAAAATTAAATGGAATTTTGTGAAAAGAAAGTGATTTTCAAGATGAAAGGATATTTTCCTCAAAAATTCATTTCAAGTGCTTTATCAAAACCATTTTATATCTAAGATGACCTTATTTCATATGTGTATGTTTCAAGTATCATGTCTCTATGATTTACATGGTTTCAATTTTCTTTTTATGAAATGACATCCATTTCTTTTATATGGATTATGTGATGATGGGATGATGTTTATGAAAACCATTTTATTTATTGGGTTATTATGAATGATGTATGTTTATTTTGTGGCACAAGTAGGAATGATTTCATTATGAGATGGGTGGGACCTATATCTCCCTCCAATGCATTGGGTAAAGATTTATATCTCATGATATAGACATGTCTGGAACGGTAAGTTAATCCAGTTTAGTGTTACAGGACTGAAACGAGGAGTGAACTCGATTCAGAAATGGACTTTGTCCACTAAGATGGTCTTGGCAGAAATGCCTTGGCTACTATGGAAATCATAACCTGTGCTGAATGGTTGCCACAATTACATGTTTTATTCCCATTATATTTTATCATGGTTGATGTTTCATTATGATATATGCCTTATGTACTTCCACGATTTATGTCTTTGCTCAAGATTTTGATGTTTAAATTTCATGTTCAATTTTTTGTTTTCAAATGTTTATGGATTGTTTTATGTTATCTATGTTTGACCTTACTGAGAATTTGAGCTCACCCTTTTTATGTTTTATTTTCCCCAGGAAATAAAGAAAGGATTTAGGTAAGGAAACAAAAAGGGGAAGATCTTTATGGGAGTTGTTGAAGATCTTTCACCAGGATTAGAAGATTTTATTCCGAGTTTCCAAAGACACTAAACTATTATGGTCCTTGTGTGTCTGTTTTTGTTATGTATTAAGTATTCGAAAAAAGTAATGTAATGTCCATGTATGTCAATCTTCAGGTCTCTACAGTTGGTATCAGAGGCAATGGAGGTAGGAGTGTATCCGATCATTGGGAACTCTCACATGTGAGCGTTGGACGAAGCATGGCTCTCCGCCCAAGGGCTTCATGAGGAAATGGCTGCCACTGGGGATGGTGGTGTGTCCCGCCCAGGGGGTGTAGCCGCCCATGGAGTGCCCTGATAAGTATCAACTATAGTCCACTGTAATTAATTCTAGACCGTTATAACCTCCACTAACCATGTAATAGGAATCCCTAAAATCTATCTCCATCAAGCGATGCCTTTTGTTTACCTAAATCAATTTAAACAAGGTATACAATCTTTATAAGGTTGTATATTAGGTATGATCATAACTGAACTAATAGGATCCCAACACATGTTCCATGAACATCTTTTCCTATAAACAGTAATTCATGCTAGCTTTATATTAAATATATAATGATAATAAAATGACAATTTTTAAAAGAAATCATGAATCGTATTATAATTATTTTCATTGTAACATCCTAGGTAATAATAGAATAAGAATTTTTAACATTTATTAATATTAATAAGATATTAATTTTATGTTTAAAGGTTTTCTATGTCTAATTTCATACTCGATACAAAATAATGAGTTTCTCTGAAATCATACATTGCACACAAGACTGAGTAATACTGAAAGAAAATATCTTTTTAATATTATAATTTTAAGATGTAGTTATCGCATAGACATTAGAATGGGGGAAATTCATGATATTAACTAAATTATGAAAATAGGGTTCGTACATTTTTATATAATGACTCATTATAATGAAAATTAATTAAAAATGTAAATAAAAACCAATTGAATATAAAGGATGTGTTTTTATGAAAAAATATTCAAGAACAAATAATTATGTTTATAAAATAATAAAATCATTATTTTTGGATTATATTAATGAAATATTAATGAAATATACAATTTAAAATTCATTTCATGTGTTTTATATACATCATATATGAACAAATAGAATTTTACAGATAAAATGAGTTTGTTTTTCTAAAAATACAGTTTTACCGCCTTTTGATGGCGAATCCATTTTAAATTTGGGTTTTGAAAATTTTATAGGTTATATTTGACAAAATAAAATTTTAATCTAGAATTGATACATAAAAATTTACTTTGGATTATTTTTTGGTATTTTTCGGATAAAATTCATTTTTTGGTGAATACTGAAAAATACTGCATTTCAATTCAAAATAACATTTTCGTCTAATTTAATTGTATTGTTATATTATTCCATTACATGGTTAAAGTTATAATTATTCCAAATTTTTTATCATTTAATCGAATTTTGGAAATTGGAATTAATTTTACATTGAAATTAGATATAAACACATTTTAATATTTTGAGGGTTTTTACTTTTTAAAAACCTGTTTTATTGTTTTGAAAATAGAGATTAATTTTAAATTAATTGCTTCAAATTATTTGTTTTTAATTTGGAAAATTGTATTCTATATTTGGAATCAAAATTCCAAATTATATACATAGATCCTTTTTAGTTTTTGGATATTAGGAATAGAAACTTTAGTAATTATTTTAATTACCACAATTAAGGGAAAATCAGGTAATTAATGGTAAAAATATTTTTATAATAATATAAAACTACCCTAAAACTTTTCATAATTTAATTTATGAGTGTATCCAAACCATGAGCATCCTTGGGTCTATTTTAGGACCACTTGAAGCCACTTGGATGACTTTAATGAATTTATAATATTATATTCAATGAATATTCATTTTTGTTACTCTTTTGTTTTTAAAAAGTAAAGTATTTTAATATTATGTTATACTCAGGATATCTTTGAATATTAATATTATTTATAAGTATATTAATATTACATACATCATAGTTTTTGGTGGATATGGAAACTCAATAGGGGTGAATAGAGTTCCTACTTAAAATTTCTATTAAAAACATTTTGATAAAATCCCCTAATTTGAAACAACCCAGTTAATTAAGGATATAGAGACATAAATATTCAATTGCTCAACAATTCTATTAGAGATTTATTATTCCTTATTTTAATTAGTGTAAAAACCCATCCAACTTTTGAAACAAGTTTACTAAATTAAACACATATACACACCAACCAAAAGTAACTATCAAAGTTAATGTAATGCAATTTTCTATCTTTGAAATTATAAGCAGTGAAAAATAGAAAAACTGAGTAATACAAAATAAAGTACACAATAGGATTAAACAAGATGATTATTCTCAATCTGAGACTTAATTATCTCTACTTGGTGATCACCTACCACCAAGCAGTTTATATTAACAATAAACTTGATACATAGCCTCTAATAGGCTTTATAATAGTTTTCAAAAACTGTCCAGGTCTCACAACCTCTACCACAGTTCTTCATGAAAAGAAACAAAAATACCACAAACTACCTATTGCACAGTTATATGTGGAAAATATGTAAGGAAAATTTGGTGTGAGGATTTTTAGTATCCTCTAGTTTAAGCACAAGAGATAGTGTGTGTGTAACAGACAAACACACACTACTCAAAAATGTAAGATAAAGAACACAATAGAGTTAATTTTACGCGGATTAAGTTTACAAGGTTCTATGTTCTTACAGTTCATCTCTAGACTCCTTGATGCGACGAAATTGTAGTTTGAGTCCTCTGGAAGTTGTCTCCAAAATAGGCTGTCACAACTTTAGGTTCTGGCTTCTAGGTACTGAGGTGTTAAACTAATTGTTTTGAAAGTTATTCGATGAAGCAAAATAAGGCATACATGAATTTAATCTCCCAAATGATCTTTATGAATCTATTTAGTTCACAATTTAAGTGCTAGAATGTTCTCCTTGTTCTTCAGGTTTGTTGTGTAATATATCTCTAACTCCGCATTGTCTTCTCTAGCTCGATATTTTAATTTATTCTTGAGGTCTTACAGTAGTAATGATCAAACCATGTGTGGGATTCCTTATAAATGTTCTTTAGATATTTCTACAACTAATTTTAGAAGCATTAAAATTTCCAAATATGACGGTTAAAATAATCTCAAGAAAATTGAAAAATTAGAGTAGAATGGTATAGGTATCTGTAGACAGGTAACAATAGACTTCTCAATTGTAGCTTCTCAACGGAAAACATGTGAATTCCAAAGGTTATTCTAGAAGTAACCTTTCATTAGTAGCCTTCTAGAGGTAACATCATAGCAGCAACCTAGTATTAATAAGCCTAAAATGGTAACTTTCTAACAGTAACCTTAGCAGTGACTTTAGTAAGATTCCAGCAGTAAGTTTCCTCAGTGACCTCATACCAGTAACCTCTAGCAGTAGCTCTATAATAGTATCCCTTGATCAGTAGCCTCATAATAGTGAAATTTCATGGGTAAATCAATGATAAGGTTACTCAGTGGTAACATTCTCACGGTAACCTTCTAGAGGTAACCTTCTAGTAGTAACCTTGTAGAATTAACCTCTCCAACAATAGCCTCAATCGGTGACTTAAACAGAAGGATCTTAATAGAGACCTTTATATCGATGACCTTTCACTTAAAAAATTTTATACTGTAAACATAATGAAGAAAGCATTGAGATTAAAAATACATAATTGTTACAATATAAAAACTATAAGAACTAATGAAACATGATTATTATATAAATTAAATATGATTTGGGATTATCAAAACAGGCGAGTCGAACAATCTTCCCCTTTTTGATAATCACAAATTATGGCTGTGAAATTTAGAATAAGTATTATTGTATCATATTTATTTACAATTTCTAATATCTTTAGTTGTATCAAAATCCAAATTAAAACATATTGAATCATAGTTTTAATAACTGTGTATTAGAGAAATGAGTAAAATAATTACAATGAAGCAGAGATATAAAATTAGTTCAATTTTATCATGGAAAATATATTAGAGCATAAATTTATAGTAGTATCATATATGCAAAGGATCCAATTATAAATTTTCTCCCATTTATGATTATTAGAAAAAAAGGAGAGAAAATGAGATCTTTATATTAATGAAACAAGATTATATTATACAAAAAAGATTAAAATGATCCCTATAAAACAAGACAGCTGATATTCAATCCACTTCAGATATGTCCAAGTGAGATTTTTCCTTGGGAGGTGAGGAGGTAGGTTCATTAGATAGAGGGGCATGCCTAGGTATAATAGTAAGCATGGTAGGAAGAGCTACCATAGAAGCACCAGTAGACCAATAATGAGTAGATCGCTAAGGAATCATAGGAGTCAAGCTTTTAATAGCTTGTGTAGGTGTCAAAAAAGGGCCAGTATTGGTAGATCCTGATGCAGCTGAGGAAGCAGGAAAGGATGGAGGGACAATAATAGGAGTCCAATCCATATGAAGAAATGGAAGAAGGAGGTTTATGAAATATATAATAATACTACCTCCTATTTCCCTAGTTGAGATGAAATCATCCATATTCTCCATGAACTTTTCCAAAGTATGAGTCAACTCTCTAAGCCTGCTAACTTGATTCTTAAAGGCTTCAGTGACAGGAGATAATCTCAAGTTCTCCAATAAAAAATTGAAATGATTATCCATATGATGCTTAGTATAAATCCTTTTGTAATAGTAGTCAATCTGCACTTTTATTTCCTTATGATCTTGGGTAGACTCTCTCATGTAATCACCTAAAAGATTATGAATTTCTCTGGTAGTGGAAATTACCTATGTCAAATACTAAGTATTTGAGATACTTTCACTAGAGAGCTTCTCCATTTCTTCTCTAACAACTAATCTGAAGGTTGTTAGATCAACAGGAGGAGAGGCAGATGAGGAAGAATATTCACACAGAGGTGCCATGGTAAAATCCACTATCTCCTTAAAAGACTTTTTCAATCCACTGATTAACCTATTCACGTCACCGTCCTAACCATTCACATGTGCTTCTATAGACTTATTAAATTACTCAAACATAGTTACCATATGTTGGAAAACTCTCTAGACATACCGAATGTCTTTTTCCACTTGAGTTCGTGAATCCATATATGAGTCTAAACTCACAACTGACTATTTCAAAGTCCCCCTAGATTCTACAAAGGAGTTTACCTAATTATGGAATTCCTTCACATCATGTAGAATATTTTATTGAATGATAGTCATTATTCATTCCAAAACAGATGCTACAATCTCTTGATTTAGAGCCACTATTCTCTTTATCCCAATGGATCTTTCATCAAAGCATCTCTGCAAATCTAATTTCAATGACTCAAGGTCATCCTTCTTTATATAATCTTGATGTAAAAGAACCCTAGATGCCCTATAGTGGTCTCTAAAAGAGAATGAACAAGAGTTATTCGGTTAGGCTTGTCATCTTGAGATTATTTATAGTCTAAACCCAAAACCATGAATCCAGTTTCCTCTGACCAATCTTATATTTCAGGAATAAAAGAAATTGAACTTGTGGCAACAGGTTCCTCCCCCTCACATGGATATTTATCCTAGACAAATGTATTCTCCTTTGACATTATTTAATGATTAATTGAATCATCAGTAGAGTAGAAAAATACTCCTTCTATAGAATCTTTAACCACTTCCATATCAATTCCAACCGATTCAACTTCCTCTTCCTTTTCATTCTCTTATATTTCAGTACATCCTATCAAAGAACTAAGACTTAGGAATTCTTCTTAACATTCATCATCATAAGTTGTTTTAGACTCATTGTGATCAGATTCAACTTCATCCTCCTCCTCTGAGGTCTCTCCCATAGTAATGTCTCTTAAGACATTCTCCTCCCATTCTTCATCATGGGTTTCCTCATCATCAATGTCCCTTAGGACATTCTCTCTCCTGGGAAAATTATTTTGTGGACTAGGAACACCAAATGATATAACACCAACATGGAGGCTTGATGGAAGGTTAGGATCACTCCTATCATCTACAAGAGAATCCTCTCTTTCTTTAACAACATCATCCTCCTCTTCTTCATCTAAAAACACTAGTAACACTTCCTCAGGTTTTAAACTTTCATCTATTTTGTCCTTTGGACTAGTGGGATAGAAAATATGGTTGAAGTATTCATTTATCTTAGCCTCATCAATCACCCATTCCCTTTTCCAAGGGTTAGGGTTTATCTTCATACACTTTAAATATATTTTGTAATATAGAACTTTTCCTTTAAAACAATGATTTATTCCTTATTTCCAACAAAAACTTTTACTTTCAACATCAAATATATCAACTTAGAATGAAACAAAGAATTTAACTTGGATGCAGGCCTAGTCATTTACTCTAACTGAACCATAAAAAATCTGCAATGGTTTATCCTTTTTCCATGCTTCAACAAATATAGAAAAAATATGTCTTGATATTTAAAACTAGAAAAGTACCCTCTCCTAGGACTCAAGACTTTTTGGATAAACATAAATAGTAATCTGTTTCCCCATCCATATCAGCAGCAATTATCTTTCTAGTAATTCCATTCCCTGTCAGTTCATCCAGAGCCGCTGCATAAAAGAAAAGATCACTAGTAGGAGGTACCACTCAATAATAATAGTCAAATATGCCTTCATGTGGGACTCTTAAACATTTTTCCCATTCAATAGAAGAGAAGCTCACACTAACTCCATTTACCTTGGAAATAATTTGGTTATCATCCATAGATTTTTTGAACTTTAAAAACTCATAAAACTCCTTTATTAGCTTTGTGTAATATGGTCCATTATTTTTTGTGAATCATTCTAGACAGTCTTGAGTTTCTAGTGCCTTCAACACTAGATACTTTCTCAAAAACATCAATTATGATCTTAAATATTTATCAACCATGATTTATCTCTTTAAAAAATGTGGATTTATCGACTTTTTTATTACTATTATTCCACCACTAGACTCATATCGATGTCTATTAGGGTTCAATGGATCCCCTTCACCACCAACCATCGGTCTCTTTACTCTTTCCATTGTGATTTGATGTGGTTTGAGGGTTTTAGCAGTAGGTTTGGTTCAAGGATTTGGGGGAAAAATTTTTGGGAGAGGATTGAAGTGGATCACAAAGTGAATTCACACTTTGTTTTTTTATCATTTAGGGATCAAAAAAAAAATCAATTAAATGAAATAAATAAAATTAAAACATTTCAGATTTTGGTAGAAAACAATAAGTCCACGACCTATTAGTAAGGTTGACTAGTGGTAAGGTTCCATCTGTAAGGTCTATTGGTGAGGTCCAATGGTAAGGTGTCCTAAGGGTGAGGTACCATTAACTAAAATTAATCACACCTAACTCATGTTTGATGTATTTTAACCTCTCATAATTAAAAGTATTTGTGAATATATTAGTCAATTTATGTTCAGTTCCAATGAATTCAAGTGTGATACCACCTCTCTGATAAGGAACTCTCAAAAAGTGATGTCTCACATCAATGTGCTTTGTCATAGCATGAGATACTAGATTTTTAGAGATGTTAATAGAACTTATATTATCACAATTTATAAAGAAATGTTTGAATTGATATACATGGAGTAGTAAAGTGTGTTTCATCCACATAATTTGAGCATAACAACTACCAGTAGATATATATTCATCTTCAACAGTTGATAATGCAACAGAATTATGTTTCTTACTAAACTATGATACTAGTGACTTGCCCAAAATGTGACATGTTCTAGAGGTGCTCTTTCTATCTAACTTGCAACCACCAAAGTCAGCATCTGAAGAGCTTATCAAATCAAATGATTGTCCTCTTGGATAAAATATTCCTAAGTTAGTAGTATACTTGAGATATTTAAAAATACTTTGAACATCAGTTAAATGAGATTATTTGGGATTTACTTAAAAATGAGTACACATAGACACACTAAACATTATATCAGGTCGGAAAGTAGTAAGGTAGAGAAGACTCCCAATCATACCTCTGTAATTGGTTTGATCCACTAGTTTACCAGTTTCATCAGCATCCAACTTACATGTGGTACTCATAGGTGTATCACTACATTTATTACTATCCAAATAAAAATGTTTCAAAGGAACCTTAGTATATTTACAATGATTAAAAAAATACCATTTTTATTTTGAAATATATGAAATGTAAGGAAAAATTTAAGTTACCCCATTAGACTCATTTCAAATTCATTTTTCATCAACTTTGAAAAATCCGTACATAAATAATTTTTAGAGGATCCAAAAATAATGTCATCTATATAAATTAGTATTATTAAAAAAACTTTGTAAATCCTTTTAATATAAATAATAGGATCATGTATCCCTTTATTATAACCTTTTGAAATAATAAATGAACTGAGTCTATCATACAGAGCTCTAGAAGCTTTTTTTAGACCATATAAATATTTAAAAAGTTTAAAAACATGATTTAAAAAATGGGGATTTGTAAAGCCAGGGGGTTTTTCAACAAACACATCCTCAACTATATACCCATTTTGAAATGCACTTTTAATATCCATTTGATAATGTTTAAATTTCAAATGATCTTCATAATAAATTAGTATCCTAATGGATTATATTCTAGCTACTGGTGAAAAGGTTTCCTTATAGTCTATTCCTTCTTCTTGACTATATCCACGTGCAACTAATCTACCCTTGTTTCTAACTATATTTTCAGGCTCATCAACTTTGTTTCTAAACACCCATTTAGTTCCTATGGTCAATATGTGCTTAGGTCTTCCTATTAATTCCCAAAATTTGTTTCTTTCAAACTAATTTAATTATTCTTTCATATATATCACCCAAAATTCATCATTGATAGCATCATTAATATTTTTGGGTTCAAACTGTGAATAAAAATCTTGATGTTCAACATGGTTTCTCAGATAAGCTCTAGTATCGGTTCCTATATTTAGATATGCTACTATAGAATATAAAGTATGATTCTTGAGAGTTATAATACCTCTAGAAAGAGTTGTAATAGACTTCTCATGGTTTTCTATAGGTTCAAATTCAACATGCTCAGATTCTGAAAAATATCCTAAAGTAGTTGTTTTCACTAGGGGTTCACGGTTTTATCATTAAGGTCTAGAATTGACATATCTTCCTCAAGATATTCAAGAGAGATTTTAGGTTCATGTGGACTAGTCTCATCAAATTGTTCATTAACTAATTCTTCCACACATTTGGCTCTCTTATTGAATACTCTATAGGTGTTACTAGAGATTGAGTAACCTTGGAAAATTCCTTCATCACTTTTGGAAACAAATGTGTTGAGATTATCCCTAATGTTAAGGATAAAGAATTTTCAACCAAAAAAACTAAATTAATTAACCTTAGGCTTACTATTATTCCATATCTCATAATAAGTCTTTTTATGAACATATCCAATTAACAATCTATTGATGATGTAACACGTTTTATTAACAGCTTCAGCCCAAAAATAGACAGACATGTTATACTCATTAAGAATAGTCTAGGAGATCTCTTGAAGTGTCCTATTTCTTCATTCTATAACTATATTTTGTTAAGGTGTTATAGGAGAATAGAAATTTTGATTATATCCATTATGTGAGAAAAATATTCAAACTCCTTATTTTCAAACTCACGAGAATGATCACTTCTCAAGTTATTAATTTTATGTCCAATATGATTTTCCATAGACATGAAATATTTAATGAATTAATAACATGCTTCACTTTTCTGATCTATAAAGTATACCCAAGTGTATCTATAATAATCATCTACAAGAACATATACATAGTGATTCCCATTTAAAATTGAAACTCTAGATGGTCCAAACAAATCCATGAAAACCACCTCAAGCGGTTGAGAAGTTGAAACTTATTTCTTTGGTTTGAAATAAACTTTTTGTTGTTTTTCCTTTTTACAAGGATTACAAACTTTTTTAAGTGGGAATTCCAATTTAGGTAAGTCTCTAACTAAACATTTCCTAGTAAGTTTCCTAAGTGAGTGCAGATTGAAGTGTCCTAATCTTCTATTCCATAACCAAGATTCCTTATGATAAATATTTAAACAAGAAACATTTTGCTTAGATAAAAATTTTAAATCAATAATATATACATTTTAGTTTATATGAGAAGGGAATATTAAATCATTTTTAGAATTAAAAAAATTGCATGCATCACTTTCAAACATAATATAAAATCCATAATCACAAAACTGAGAGATACTAAGTATATTGTACTTTAACCCATCCACAAAAATTACTTTTGAAATTAATATAGTATTAGGGTTACCAATTTGGCCTAAGTTGACTATCTTTCCCTTATCAATATCACCAAATGTAACATTCACACTATTAACATTGATTAATCTCCTAAAGAATGAAGTCTGCTATCATTTGTCTTAAAAAACAACTATCCATGTACCGTAGGGTTTTACATGACATCTTTAGACAATTTTCCTAAAAAACAGATTAAGAATAGGGTAACTTTGGTAACCATATTTTGTTGGGTTCAGAGAGGTTAACAAGAAAAGCTTTGTGAACCTATATTTTTCTTATAGGTTTCTTATAATCAACAGATATATTTTGAGACATGAACACTTTGTTATGTCATTTAGAAATTTTTTTCTCATGAGACGATGCATAACTTGAACTAGCAGTGAACTATCTAGATTTTGGAATAAATTTGTTTTTAATAATCCATTTCTATTCTAGTTGATATCCTAGACCCGTTGTGTATTTTGGAGCAATTTATTTCCCTAAAAATTGATCTAAGGTATCCCTACCGGCAGTAAAACTCTCAATATATTGTTTTAATCGCTCATTTGATAATTTATGTTCAGTATTTTCTTTTAACATCTAAGAAATTTTTTCCTTCTCAATATCCAAATTAGGCTTATAATAGAAATTTAAAGCATGTTTTATTTTCAATGATTTATATTTATCCTTGATATCATTAAAGGTATCCTCAAGCATTCCAGAGTATTAATACTATTCATACTTAGTCATATTTTCACCATTATTTGATTCACTTTCATTCCCCAAATAGTAATCATTATGTATACGAGAATTAAGTGTTACCTCAGATGTTTATGTCATGAAAAACATGTTTTCATGATTGTTCTATTCATGATCAGAAGTGTCAGATCCACTGGATCTGTCTTCCGAAGAAGTCCAATTATCTTTCATAGCCTTTTTATATCCGTTTACCTTGTATTCATATTTATTCTTAAATTTTAGATTAGGGAAATCATCCTTCACATGACCTTTTTGATTACACTCATAGAAGAATATATCATTTGTGTGTTCATTACATTTTCTGTCCTTTTTCCAATGTCCTTTACTATTATACCTTCCTCTATAGTTTGAATTTCTAAAGAACCTCTTCTTTCAATAGAACTTTTTGAATCTTCTAGAAAGATGAGGAATTTCCTCATCTCTGTCAGAATCTAAATCTTTACTAGTGGAATTGTCTATTGGAACTTGAACCTTTTTGCTGTCTTTTCTCTTTGAGGTACCAGTCTTGGATGCTACAAATTTCATTCTTGGTTCTTCATCTCCTTCTTGATTCACCTTAAGATCTTATTTGTAAATCACGAGTTTTCCAATTTTTCCTTCACTAGTAGCTTTCTTATGTCACATGATTCTTTAATAGAAATAGAATTTCCTCTCCATATTTCAGGTAGGCATAGAATTAATCTCATAATCTGATCCTTGTTCTCCACTAGTTTCCCAAACAGACTCATGGTATTTACTGTTTCGTTGAACCTAAGATAAATTTTAGAGATAGGTTCATCAAGATTCATTTTAAAATTATCATATTTAAAAATATAAGTATTTAATATCGTTTCTTTAACATTGGTTGTTCCCTTATTGGAAACAACCAAAGTATCCCAATTTTCATATGTAGTTTTATAGAAAGATATTCTATTGAATTATTCATCACCTAAAGCACAATACATGCATTCATTGCTTTATAGTTATTATTATACATAGCTTTAGTTAACTGAGACCATATGTCCCTAGTAGTAGCAGGTAATGCATGTTGTTCTTCAACTATATCCTAGATTTACAGATCCATTCTCTATAGATACATTTTAATTTTAAATTTACACTAGTTATAGTTATTACCATTAAATAAAGGTGGCATGTTATTATCCTCACCCTCAACTTAGTAATCCATAGCTGACTATAATTTACAGAACTGAAAATTTAGATATGATATAAATTTTATGATCTTTATGATACAAATAAAATCATAGTTGAAAATAATTTGAAAAGCTTGAAAAACAATTCTGATGGTATCAATAAACACTCCTCCAATAACAAATATTGGTGGAGGTGGATACTGAAGAGGGGATGAATTGAGTTCCTACTTAAAATTTATATTAAAATATTTATGATAAAATCCCCCAATTTGAAACAGCCCAATTAATTAAAGCATTAGAGATATAAGTGTTCAATTTCTCAACAAGTCTCTCAATGGTTGAATAGTCCACAGTTGAATCAGTGTAAAAATTTATCAATATTTTGAAATAGGTTTACTAAATTAAACACATATACACACCAACAAAAACTAACTATCAGAGTTAATGTAAAATAGTTTTTTGTATTTGAAATTATGAGAAGTGGAAAATAAAAAAATAGAGTGTTAAAAAATAAGTACACACCATTATTAAACAAGAGGTTCAATCTAAAGCCAAGACTTAATCCTATCCACTTGGGGATCACCTGCCACCAAGAAGTTTATATTAATAATAATCTTGATACACAACTTGTATCGGTATTTATAATAGTTTTTACAAATTGTCTAGATCTCACAACCTCTACCACAGTTCATTATGGGAAGAAAAAACAACAAGGACACACACAACCTCTTTTAGAGTTATATGTGGGAAATAAAAATTCAAGGAATGTTTTGTGTGCAGATTTTTAGTACCCTCCAGTTTAAGCCCAGGAGACAATGTGTGTGTAATAGATAGACACACACTACTCAGAAATGTAATATAAGAACACAATAGAGCTAATGTTATGAGAATTTTGTTTAGAAGGATCTATGAGTTTTCAGTTCAGCTCTGGACTCCTTGGTGTGAAGAAATTGTAGTTTGTGTCCTTCTCTAGAAGTTGTCCCAAAACAGAGTGTCGCAACTTCAGGTTATGGCTTCTAGGTATTGAGGTGTTTAGATTCTTGGTTTGAAAGAGATTTGATGAAGCATAGAAAGGCAACCTATAATTTTTTCTCAAAAATGATCTTCATGAAGCTCTTGGGTTCACAAAGTATATGTTGGTATGTTATCCTTGTTCTCCAGGTCTGTCATGTAATATCCCTCTCACTTTGCATTGTCTTATTTAGCATGATATTTTATTTTATTCTTGAGGTCTGAAATTAGGAATGATCAAACCACATGCATCCTTCCTTGTACCTCATACGATCTTCATATATATATACAACCAACATTAAGTAATGTCATAAGCATTAAATTTACCAAATATGACTGTTAGAATAATCTTAAATAAATTGAAAAAGTAGAGTTGAAGAGTATAGGTATCGATAGACTGGTAGCAGTAGCCTTATCAATGGTAGCTTCTAAACAGTAGCTTCTCAAAGATAAACATGTGAATTTCAAAGTTTCTTCCAGCAACAACCTTTCATCAGTAGAAATCTCACGGTAACTTCATAGAAGCAACCTTGTAGGAGTAAGCTTAAAATGGTAACAATCTAACAGTAACCCTTAACGGTAAATTTAGTAAGATTCCAGTGGTATGATTCCCATTAGTGACCTTGTACCAGTAACCTCTAGAGGTATCTCTACAATATTTGCCTTTGAGCGGCAGCCTCATAGTGGTGAACTTCTATTGGTAACTCAATGGTAAGTTTCCTCAGTGGTAACCTTCTTGTGGTAACCTTCATTGGTAAACTTCTAGCGGTAACCTTCTAGAGGTATCCTTCTAGTAGAATCCACATAGTGGTATCCTCTCCAACAGTAGCCTCAACCGTTGAATTAAATAGAAGTCTCTTAATAGAGACCTTCATACTGGTGACCTTTTACTTCGAAAATTTGACACTGTAAACTTAATCAAGAAATCATTGAGATTAAAAATACATAATTGTTACATGATAAAAACTATAAAAACTAATGAAACATGATTATCACATAAATGAAACATAATTTGAGATTATCATAATAGGTGAGTCCAACTATAGTTATTTATTCATAATTTTTAGTAATTAAATAATTAAATTTATGTAAGACATAATAAGGATTCAATAATAGATTTATTAAAGGAAGAATCAAATAAATGATATTAATAATATTAAAATAAATATAATTTAAAATATTTTAATCCATCCAAAACATCTTATAGAATACTTCGACATGTTATAATTTATTAAATTTATTTTTTATAAGTAATAATGTTTTTAGGAATTTTTAAAAAAATTCAAGTTATAATAGTGTCAAAGTTGACATAATTAATAACTTAAAATATAAAATAGTTTATTAAATATTAAAAAAATTCAAAAAATATAAGATTCAACCAAATGGTTAGGATAGGTCCTAATATATCATAAATGACACATTTTTTGGACGTTTGACCTGTTATGGTAATTACATTAACACAAATGTAAAAAAACATTATATCATAGTAAGATTAAAAAGTGTAAAATAATGGTTAAACAAAAAATATAAGGATTAAAAAATATCCAAAATTTTTCTAATTTAAATTATATTATTTTTATTATACCCTAAATCAAAATATATTTTAAATAAATTATTTTGGGACCATTTGGAACCAAAATTGAATTTATATTAATTTAATATTTTAAGAGTTTCCAAGGGTTCCCCACACCTCTCATATTAATTGTCACCCACTATTTTCTAATAATCACACTTCATAACCATTTGGTTTGGAAATTATCTACCCCAAACCCTTCTTATAATCACTCCCAACTTTCTTGAAGCATTATCTGTAACAGCCCGAGATTTTATGAAAAATATTCTTTTTAATTTTATTAATGCCTTGTGTTGTACGCTACACCAAAAGGAGCTTGCACAACACACATCCTTGACTTTCCTTGGACGCAATCACGACCTTCCTCGATAGCGTGTGTAGTACGCAATACTGAGTTTCACTAAACAACGATATGCTATTAAAATATTATTATAACTAGCCGTTATGAATAGTAATAACCACGTTTTAAAATTTTAGAAATTTTAGCTCTCAAAATGGACTTCATTTTTGGATTCATAGTATCGAATTTAGCCTAAGGTGAAATTTTGGTACTTTTCGGATAAATTTCATATTCTGATGAATAGTGAAAATTACTAAATTTTAATTAAAAACAATTTTTTTAATCGAAATAATATATAGTGATAAATTATTAATTTGAGTGGTTTTAAAGTATATTTAGAATGTATTTTTACAATTCAATACAATGTTGGTCATTGGATGTAATTTCACATTTACACCAGACATAAACAAGTGTTAATATTTTGATAGTTATTATCTCTTAAAAACATGCTATTTGTTATGACAGCAGAAATTAATTATAAAATTAATTAATGCAACTTATATGTTTGGAATTTTGTAAAATAGAAATCATTTTTGAATTCGGAATATCAATTATAGCTTAGGGTGAAATTTTGGCATTTTTCTGAAAAACTTCAATTTTTTATGAATAGTGAAACTACTAAGTGGAAGTTAAAAAAATTATTTTTTTTCATAAATCTTATTTTTACCACTTCTGTGAATGGAATTTCAAAAATCCGAGAGCGACGGTTGATGTCAGTAAGTAAAATGTGGTTCAATGAGATGAAAATAATTTTTGGTGAATAGTAACTTTTTACTTTTTTTTACCACGGTTAAAAGTAAATAGGGTAATTAAGGGTAAAAATGATATTAATATTACCCTAACACATGTCCTAATCCTATTGGAAAAGTGTATCTCGACCAAAAACAACCTTAAGTGTAAAATATTATCATTTAGGCCCACTTGGATTAGATTAGGACATTTATTATTATTTAATTCAAAGAAGAGTTAAAAGAGTTATAATCAAAGTTTATTTACTAAAACTTTTTTAATATAGGGTTATACATAAGATAAATTCGATTATAAATATTCATTATAAATCTAAAAATATTTCCTACATAATGGTATTTTATTTATAATTTTTAGACATTAAATAATTTAATTTATTTATGACACAATGATGATGTAGTAATTATCTTATTAATGAAATATTGACATAATTGATGTTATAAATACCAAAATAAATGTAATTTGAGACTTTTTATGAATCCCACTAATTTTCTAGGTTACTATGATATATTAGTGTTGATTTAATCAACTTGGTTCGAACATATAATTCAGTTATGACTTTTACAAAAATCATATATCAAATAGTGTCAAAATTGACACAAAATAGTTTTTAAATCAAATATTATATTATTAATTGTTATTTTATTCCTAAAAATCTAAGGTTAGGCCAAATGACTTAGATAAGGATATATATATTAATAATAAACAATTTGGGGTTCGTTTGGAATGTTATGGTAAGTGTATTAACCATATAGTGTAAGAAAACAAAAAGACACGGTAAAAGTTAAATTATTTAACTTAGAGTTAAATCTCATTGATAAGGTTAGAATAATAACCTAAACTTGTCTAAATCATATTGTATGATAGGATTTCGACCCATCCCAACTTTATCTTAGAAATAAGACCCTTTGGAACCATTATAAACCGATTTTGACTTTAATATAAAATAATATTTTGAGATATTCCTAAGGTGACCCTCTCCTCCCTTATAAAAGGGAACCTCCTCCCCCTCCTCCTCACACCAATTTGAGAACTCAAGCTCGGCCAACCCCTGGAAAAATATCTTCTCCACTTCCCTAGAATAATCCTAGAGGTCCTGGTCTTCTTCAAAGACCAATATTAGTTTCCTAAGTGGAGGATTCAAAGAGGTGTTTCAAAGAAGAGGTAATATCCATTACCGATCTTTTCAATTTCTTTCTTCTTAAACTTCTTCTTCTTTAGTTGTTTCATGATAAAGTAATAGAATCAATATTAATTAAATACTGATATGTTATTATAAATATGAAACAACTCTAATTAACCTTCTATCCATCCTACGGAAAATGAAATCATCGCGCATGCGTACGTACAGAATACCGTCTCCACGCCGTGGTGTAATCTATTTTCCGCCACCACCTTAATTGGAGGGGTATAATGGTGTAATGAGTAACTATATATGATTATTATAAAGTTATATTGATACTTAAATAGTATACATACACTTAAACACAATTCCACGACCATGGGAACGATATCATCGCTCGTGCGTACGTACGGACTACCGTCTCCACGACGCGATGAGATTCATTCTCAATGATTAACCATTCATGAATGATTATAAAGTATATATAATAAGTACTAATGAAATATATGACATAATAATGATACTGGATTTATGTATATTTATATGTATGTCATCTACTTAATTCCATTCAATTCAATAAGGAAACGGAAACAACGTTCATGCGTACGTACGGACTACCGTCTCCATGAACGGTGTATTTCATTCCATTTATCAATATATTATATATATGTATATTCTGAATATATATATTATATATAAATCATGTTTTACATTCTGGATATAATTAATCATGATCCAAGTTATCATATTAATAATTACAAGTTAAAAACACGAACGACAAATGAGACGATTTTACCCAAAACGCTACTTTAACATGAATTTACAAAAGAACGGGTAATATAAAGTCATAAGTGGCCCATATATGATATAATAACAATGAATATGATTATTGAATAAGTCAATAACATGATTTAAATCATTATACAGGAGTTTCAGACACGTACAAATCAAGTCGGACCTAAGGTAAGGAAAATATCACAATCTCATTTTTATCTGAGATTGTTTTTACTTTGGCATTTACTAGGGTGTATTTTATCATCCACATACATGTTCCCTCAATATGTAATATTGTTTCCATCCACTTACAATAGTTTAAATCCAATTTTACCCTTCGGTGAGTTTTTCATAAAGAATATGAAATGAATCTTTTGTCATTTTTCATACGAGGTACTTTTTGACTTTTCCGACAAAAGTACGAAGAATGTTTTTTTGACTTATACGGCATGAATGAACTTTTAAAACATTATTTCCAAGAAGCTTCCTTTACAAGTTTTCAAGTTTACTTTTAATCAACTTATTTTATTTTAAAGTCGTATGACATGTTATGAAAGGAAATTTTTTTTTGAAAAAGAAAGGATATTTTCCTCAAGAATGGAGTTCAAGTGTTTTATCAAAATTATTTTCCATATAAGATAATAAAGGGTTCTGTTTTTATCCCTATTATTACATTGATTTGATTATGTTGTGACAGAATTATTTTTATGAATTCCTTTATCATATATGAATTGTTTTATGATGTCATGATGTTTAAGATTCCCATTTTTATTACATGGGTTATGCAATGATGTATGGTTTATGATTTTGTGGAACACATAAGAATGGTATCATTATGAGATGGGTGGGACCTATATCTCCCTCCAATGCATTGGGTAAAGATTTTATATCTCATGAGATAGACATGGCTGGAACGGTAGGTTATACCGGTTCAGTGAAACAGGACTGGAACGAGGGTGACTCTATTCAGAAAGGGACTTTGTCCACTAAGATAGTCTTGGAAATGAGTCTTGACTAACAAGAAATGATTCTCTATGATTATGTGTGTATGCCACAAAGTTTCATGTTTTATGTTATGATTATTGGGATTACATTTCACTTCTATGATTTATCCCATGTTATGATATTATGAGCTCTTTTGCAGGTTAAGATTTCCAAAAGCTATGTTCTTATGTATATGATGTGATTGATATTTCTTTTGTTTACCCTTACTGAGCATTTGAGCTCACCCTTTTATGTTTTCTTTTCCCCAGGATATAAAGAAAGGTTTTAGGTACAAAAAAAAGGAAGATATTTATGGGAGATGTTGATGATCTTTCACCACGATTAGAAGATTATATTCCGAGTTTCCAAAGACACTAAAATATTATGGTCCTTGTGTGTGTGTTTTTGTTACGTACTAAGTATTCCGCAAAAGTAATGTAAATTCCATGTAAGTCAAGCTTCGGGTCTCTACAGTTGGTATCAGAGGAAAGGTTTAGTCAACCTTTGGAAACTAGGATGCGAAAACGTTAGTGAGATCCCTTGAGACATTTCTAAGGTATGTCTAGGGATGTCCCTAAGGTTAAGTATACGTATAGGTTATAGTACTAGAATTATGCTAACGATCATAGAATTAAACCTAAGATGTTAGATATTGAAGGTACTCCCCCTTTATTATGTTGTTTTCCCTAGCATGATTTTTGCCTCTCACACTATTCTTTTTGGGTTTTAGACGATGGCTGGAACCCGAAGGAACCGTGTTGATCAATGCAATGGAAAATGAAATGATTTTCCTCCTGAATAAACAAATGTTATGGGAGATGGAGTGCAAAATCTTATTTCTATACTTACACAAGCTATGAATCATTCTGGACTTCCAAATGAGCAGAGAAGGGAACAATATTCTATTGAGTCCTTCATGAGGCAACATCCACCTTCTTTCAGTGGGTCTTCTGATCCACTTGTTGCTGAACAATGGATCAGTACTACTGAAAAGATATTTTCAGTTCTTCAATGTTCTGAACATGATAAAGTCATCTTAGAAGTATATCGTTTGGATGGTGAAGCTGATCAATGGTGGAATCTTATCAAGAATACGTGGCCAAGAGATGAAATTGAGTCCATGGAATGGTACGAGTTCAAGAACTTGTTTTTCAGTAAGTAATTACCTCGTATTCTTCAAACAAAGATGGAGGAAGAGTTTCTTGAACTGAAACAAAGGGATGATGAATCTGTTGGTACCTATGAAGAAAATTTTACAAGACTTGCAAGGTACGCTTCTGGTATTATCATCCAACGTAAAAGTAAAGTTGATCGATTTTTCAGTGGCTTAAAACCAAGTCTTCGAAGGGAATTAGCTATAAGAGACTTCAGTAGCTATGAAGAAATTGTGCATTGTGCTATCAAGGTAGAAATGGAAGTTGGTGTTACATATCCATCTCATGGTTTTGACAAGAAACGAAAGATGGAGTTCAAGGAGAAATCTCAGAATAATGGTGAAAAGAAGATGAATGTTTCCTTATGCACAAAGTGTGGAAAGAAGCATGGTGGAGATTGTCTTAAAGGGACAAGAAAATGTTTTAAGTGTGGAAAAGAAGGTCATCGAGCAGCTGAGTGTTGAAGTAATGGTAAAAGGGTTTCTAATGATGTGAATAAAGCAAACACTGCAGAGATCGCACAACCAACACTTCAATGCTTCAAGTGCAAGGAAATGGGGCATTATGCTAATAAATGCCCTAATACAAGGGTTAGTGATGATCAACATGTGGAACCACTGAAGGAAAAGGACAAAGGGAAGTCACATGCGATCACTATTGGCGATTTTGAATATGACAACGATGTGGTGGAATGATTAAGTGTTTATGTAATGGGATTCCAAAATAATATTGTATCATGGAGTATTGGAATATTTATGTATTGGTCTAATGTGGTATTCAAAGGGATTGAGATATTTTTGGAAATAAGATGATATGCTCATAATGAAGTGAAAATGAGAAAATGAAATGTTTAACAGTATTCATGAGCTCATTATTGATATAAGGACTAAGTGATATCATGGTTTGAGTATATAGAATTTTGAGGATTTTGGTATGTGGAAAGTGTTAAATTTTAACTACATTCATGTTTTCACTAAGGTATTCAAGAGAATACATGATTAAGGACTTTGAATGTTTGGAATGTGACCAACAAAACATATCTTAAGATATATGGGGATCGACGATGGTGTTAAATCTGTGGTAATCATTTTCACTATGTTATGAGAGTGGACTGCAGTATTATGGATAAGCCTAAAGATTGGAATGGATTATGTTGGACATAAGTTAGTATTGTTTAAGGATAGAAGTTTTTTCGATATTATTGATGGTATGTTATAGTAATATAGTTTTAGAAAAAGGACAACCTGCAGGACGGGCGATAGCCCATCGCGTCGGACAAGGCTGTGGAAATCGAACCCACAACCGAAGTGCGACTGGCCTTTATTTCCTACCACTGGCCTACAGGAAGTCCCTGTTTGGTAGAAACTAGTTTTATTATATTAAGCTGTATGATATATGATGTATAAGTCCATTTTAGGAACCATATATGATTAATCTCACTATAGATCGACTTATGTATATAATTTTTGCTAACCTTTTGTTTGAGACAGATGGAATGACCCATCATTCTATCACATGATCTGCTAACACTTCACAAATAACAAATTCAACTTCATTTATTTAAGAGATGAAGTTGAAATTGTTCAAGGCACAAACAACAGTGAGATTGTACCAAAATAAAGTAAGTATTTATTCTAATTCAAATTTTCAACTTTAGGGAAATGATCTTGAAAACCAAAAATGTTGTCCTAGTGATCTTATACCTGATGAATCAGATGGTACCTTAGATCATCACAAATTTATGGATTTGTGATTACTGGATTTTCCATAGCCATGTTCTCTACCACTCTCCATCAGAACATGATGGTTAGATTTCTCTTCCATATCCATATTTTCACCTATGTGGAAACCTAGTGATTAGTTTATTTGGGTAATCGTTAAATTTCATACTTTAGTTTTTAAAGCCAAGTTTTGGTATTCCTTTTTACGATGTGGATTTCTATTAAAGAAACTTTCGAATAGTAAACCATTTATAACCCCGACGAATTTCGAGGGCGAAATTCATTTTAAGGGGGGTAGAATGTAACAGCCCAAGATTTTATGAAAAATATTCCTTTTAATTTTATTAATGCCTTGTGTTGTACGCTACACCAAAAGGATCTTGCACAACACACATCCTTGACTTTCCTTGCACTCAATCGCGACCTTCCTCGATAGCGTGTGTAGTACGCAATACCGAGTTTCACTAAACAACGATATGCTATTAAAATATTATTATAACTAGCCGTTATGAATAGTAATAACCACGTTTTAAAATTTTAGAAATTTTAGCTCTCAAAATGGACTTCATTTTTGGATTCGTAGTATCGAATTTAGCATAAGGTGAAATTTTGGTACTTTTCGGATAACTTTCATATTCTGATGAATAGTGAAAATTACTAAATTTTAATTAAAAACAACTTTTTTAATCGAAATAATTAATAGTGATAAATTATTAATTTGAGTGGTTTTAAAGTATATTTAGAATATATTTTTACAATTCAATACAATGTTGGTCATTAGATGTAATTTCACATTTACACCAGACATAAACAAGTGTTAATATTTTGATAGTTATTATCTCTTAAAAACACGATATTTGTTGTGACAGTGGAAATAAACTATAAAATTAATTAATGAAACTTATATGTTGGGAATTTTGTAAAATAGAAATCATTTTTGAATTCAGAATATCAATTATAGCTTAGGGTGAAATTTTGGCATTTTTCTGAAAAACTTCAATTTTTGATGAATAGTGAAACTACTAAGTGGAAGTTAAAAAAATTATTTTTTTCATAAATCATAATTTTACCACTTCTGTGAATGGAATTTCAAAAATCTGAGAGACACGGTTGATGTCAGTAAGTAAAATGTGGTTCAATGAGATGAAAATAATTTTTGGTGAATAGTAACGTTTTACTTTTTTTACCACGGTTAAAAGTAAATAGGGTAATTAAGGGTAAAAATGATATTAATATTACCCTAAAACATGTCCTAATCCTATTGGACAAGTGTATCTAGACCAAAAACAACCTTAAGTGTAAAATATTATCATTTAGGCCCACTTGGATTAGATTAGGACATTTATTATTATTTAATTCAAAGAAGAGTTAAAAGAGTTAAAATCAATGTTTATTTACTAAAACATTTTTAATATAGGGTTATACATAAGATAAATTCGATTATAAAAATTAATTAGAAATTTAAAAAGATTTCCTACATAATGGTATTTTATTTATAATTTTTAGACATTAAATAATTTAATTTATTTATGACACAATGATGATACAGTAATTATCTTATTAATGAAATATTGACATAATTGATGTTATAAACAACAAAATAAATGTAATTTGAGACTTTTTATGAATCCCACTAATTTTATAGGTTACTATGATATATTAGTGTTGATTTAATCAACTTGGTTCGAACATATAATTCTTTTACGACTTTCACAAATATCATATATCAAATAGTGTCAAAATTGACACAAAATAGTTTTTAAATGAAATATTATATTATTAATTGTTATTTTATTCCTAAAAGTCTATGTTTCGGCCAAATGACTTAGATAAGGATATATATTTTAATAATAAATAATTTGGGATTCGTTTGGTATGTTATAGTAAGTGTATTAACCATATAGTGTAAGAAAACAAAAAGACACGGTAAAAGTTAAATTATTTAACTTAGAGTTAAATCTAATTGATAAGGTTAAAATAATAACCTAAACTTGTCTAAATACTATTGTTTGATAGGATTTAGACCCATCCCCACTTTAGCTTCGAAATAAGACCCTTTGGAACCATTATAAACCGATTTTGACTTTAATATAAAATAATATTTTGAGATATTCCTAAGGTGCCCCTCTCCTCCCTTATAAAAGGGCACCTCCTCCCCCTCCTCCTCACACCAATTTGAGAACTCATGCTAGGCCAACCCCTGCAAAAATCCCTTCTCCACTTCCCTAGAATAATCCTAGAGGTCCTGGTATTATTCAAAGACCAATCTTAGTTCCCTAAGTGGAGGATTCAAAGAGGCGTTTCAAAGAAGAGGTAATATCCATTACTGATCTTTTCAATTTCTTTCTTCTTAAACTTCTTCTTCTTTAGTTGTTTCATGATAAAGTAATAACATCAGTATTAATTACATACTGATATGTTATTATAAATATGAAACAACTCTAATTAACCTTCTATCCATCCTACAGAAAATGAAATCACCGCACGTGCATACGTACGGAATACCGTCTCCACACCGTGGTGTAATCTATTTTCCACCACCACCTTAATTGGATGGGTATAATGGTGTAATGAGTAACTATATATTATTATTATAAAGTGATATTGATACTGAAATAGTATACATACACTTCAACACAATTCCACGACCATGGGAACGATATCATCGCTCGTGCGTACGTACGGACTACCATCTCCACAACGCGATGAGATTCATTCTCAATGAATAACCATTCATGAATGATTAAAAAGTATATATAATAAGTACTAATGAAATATATGACATAATAATGATACTGGACTTATGTATATTTATATGTATGTCATCTACTTAATTCCATTCAATTCAATAAGGAAACGAAAATAGCGTTCATACGTATGTACGGACTACCGTCTCCATGAACGGTGTATTTCATTCCATTTATCAATATATTATATATATGTATATTCTGAATATATATATTATATATAAATCATGTTTTACATTCTGGATATAAGTAATCATGATCCATGTAATCATATTAATAATTACATGTTAAAAACACGAACGACAAATGAGACGATTTTACCCAAAACGCTACTTTAACATGAATTTACAAAAGAATGGGTAATATAAAGTCATAAGTGGACCATATATGATATAATAACAATGAATATGATTCTTTAATAAGTCAATAACATGATTTAAATCATTATACAGGAGTTTTGGACATGTACAAAGCAAGTCAGACCTAAGGTAAGGAAAATATCACAATCTCATTTTTATCCGAGATTGTTTTTACTTTGGCATTTACTGGGGTGTATTTTATCATCCACATCCATGTTCCCTCAATATGTAATGTTGTTTCCATCCACTTAAAATAGTTTAAATCCAATTTTACCCTTCGGTGAGTTTTTAGTAAAGAATATGAAAGGAATCTCTTGTCGTTTTTCGTACGAGGTACTTTTTGACTTTTCTGACAAAAGTACGAAGAATGTTTTTTTAACTTATACGGCATGAATGGATTTTTAAAACATTATTTACAAGAAGCTTCCTTTACAAGTTTTCAAGTTTACTTTAAATCAACTTCTTTTATTTTAAAGTCATATGACATGTTATGAAAGGAAAAATGTTTTTGAAAAAGAAAGGATATTTTCCTCAAGAATGGAGTTCAAGTGTTTTATCAAAATTATTTTCCATCAAAGATAATAAAGGGTTCTTTTTTTATCCCTATTATTACATTGATTTGATTATGTTGTGATGGAATTATTTTTATGAATTCCTTTATCATATATGAGTTGTTTTATGATGTCATGATGTTTAAGATTACCATTTTTATTACATGGGTTATGCAATGATGTATGGTTTATGATTTTGTGGCACACATAAGAATGGTATCATTATGAGATGGGTGGGACCTATATCTCCCTCCAATGAATTGGGTAAAGATTTTATATCTCATGAGATAGACATGGCTGGAACGGTAGGTTATACCGGTTCAGTGAAATAGGACTGGAACAAGGGTGACTCGATTCAGAAAGGGACTTTTTCCACTAAGATAGTCTTGGCAATGAGTCTTGAATAACAGGAAATGATTCTCTATGATTACGTGTGTATGCCACAAAGTTTCATGTTTTAAGTTATGATTATTGGGATTACATTTCATTTCTATGATTTATCCCATGTTATGATATTTTGAGCACTTTTGCAGGTTAAGATTTCCAAAAGAAATGTTCTTATGTATATGATGTGATTGATATTTCTTTTGTTTACCCTTACTGAGCATTTGAGCTCAACATTTTATGTTTTCTTTTCCCCAGGATATAAAGAAAGGTTTTAGGTATAAAAAAAGGAAGATATTTATGGGAGATGTTGAAGATCTTTCACCACGATTAGAAGATTATATTCCGAGTTTCCAAAGACACTAAACTATTACGGTCCTTGTGTGTGTGTTTTTGTTATGTAATAAGTATTCCAGAAAAGTAACGTAAAGTCCATGTAAGTAAAGCTTCGGGTCTCTACATTATCTTAGGCATAACACCCTTATTAGAGGTGTTAAGGTGTTATTCAAAAGAGATCAACCAAATAGGAGGTATTGTTTTTTAAGTGTTTCTATTTTATTTATTGTTCCAATTACTTTAAATATTATTATTCAAAGATGAAATAATAAATCCATTATCCTAAATATACTAATATTTTATTATTTTATTATCATCACCTAAATCAGTCTTTAATTTTATCAAATGAGAAATGAACATTTTTTTCGGGTGTACGGCGAACTACCGCCTTGAGAACTGATATAGTTTGTTTTTCATTTACATCTATCAAGACTGGTTATAAGGATGGAATAAATGACTATATATGATATTAATTACATATTTATCATCATAAAATAATAGTATTTCAATAATTTTCTTACCCTCCATGGGCATAAAATTGATAGCGTCGTTCGTGCGTATGTGTGAACTATGACCTTCGCGAATCGATACGAATAATTTTTATTCACCACCTTACTTGTATGATATGTATAAGTATATTTAAATTTTTATTATAATGTTAATAATATTATGATAATTCTGTAATTATAAAATAATTATTACCTTATTTTCATAATGATCAATGATAAATGGAAAACGTTACTCATGCATGCGCACAACTTACCGTTTCCATGATTATGACATTGTTAATTATTCATACCATAAATGAATGGTTTGATTAAAAAAGTTTAATTTATGTATAAAAGTAATTAGTATTTAATGAATTTTACACTAGAGATAATGGACTTATGACCACATGAACTATTGACATCAAGCCATGTTCATTTTCGACTCAAGTACCAAATTCGACTGAACATCTGATATGAAATTAAATAATTATGTAATATTTATAACATGGGAATAAGTGATATAAAAGGAATAATAAAATTTACAAAAATTATAAATAAATTATAAATTAACCTATGTTTATTATTCAGAAATATAAAGATTGTACGTGATGAGTCAGACTCACGGTAATGGATTTCGTCTCAATATTTTTTCATTGAGGCATATCTTGTAGTTATGTACCTTTATTATCCAATAAGATGTATATACAACCCTTTGGACAATTTATATAATGAATTATTATACTATAATGATATTTAATTATTTTTTATATTTTTATTCCTTAATAGTTTTTATTCAAATGTTTCTCAAATTGTAAGGGAATCTTTAACTAAAACATCATTTAAAATGTTTTAAAGATTTTTTATTATAAATATTTCTTATTTATGTACATGTTTTCAAAATGTTTTCAAAGGATTTATTTATATGGACCTGAATATTTTATTGTTCTCATTTTTTTAAATGTTTCAAAGTGGTTTGGGACAAATTGATTCAAAAATATTTTAATTGTGTTATAAAAATAGATTGATTATTTAAAAAACTTGGAATATTTTTTATCATATAAATCATGGACCAAATTTTTTCAATTTTATGTATCTTTTATGTTTTGATGCTCTATTTAAAATTTTACACTTTTCTTTTAATTTAAGTGTTTTCATTTATGAGTGCACAAATTTGTAAAAAAATGAAATGCGATTTCAATTTGGAAATGTGATTTTTTTCTCTTATTATTTTTTTATGTGTTAGGATTATGTTATGGTTCTTGGGAATTGTTTATGTATACAAGTGGTTCCATGATAAACCTAGGGAATGTGATCCCATGATATTTCTCCAATTCATTGGATAATGAGATGGAGTTAACCAGTTGGGTTTATCTTAAGAATGTAAGGGAATATACTGTGATGGGTATTCCAAACATAACCATGAAGGTTACTACCTATATAGTTGTGAAATATACAATGTAAGTATGATATGGATTCCACAAGTTACCATTTGTGATTTATTATTTTTAGGATTGTTTTCATGAATCTTATGACTTTAAGAGGTATGTTAAAGAGCTTATGTTTTATCGGTGAAAAGTATGATTTAATGGGCTTATATGTATTAATGGACTAAAATTATATTTTCTTATTTTATTTCCATTACTGATATTTTTTCTGATCATCTCACGTTTTTAAAATGTATTTATAAGGTATAAGGATGGGTAAGATAAAGTTGGATGTTAAGATGAATGATAAGAATATTTTTATCAAATGAAAAAATAAATCATGGTTTACTTTAAAGAGTTTCATTTTGTGAAAAAATGGATAGTGAGTAGAAGTGTCTACTTTTTAATATTTGAGTTGTTATGTAATAGTTATGGTATAATTCTCTAACACTATAGACCTCAAAATATCCTCAAATAAGAATTATTGATTTAAATAAATATTAAGTAATTTTTAAGGATCAGGCCTTATATTTATAGATTGGTGTAGGTAAATGATAGAATAATATAAAACATTTAAATTAGAAAACATGGGATTCAACCAAAGGTAATTAGGGAAAAATGGGATCCTATTATGAAACCCTATGATTTAAGAATATATTTCTCATTAATAAATTTGAAGTGTTTGATCTCTTGTATTTTATAAAAGTCTGACCAAAAAAGAACACTGTAATAAATTATTAAAATATAAGGTAAAAATTAATAAATTATAAAAAGGTATAGTGAAACATCATTAAGAACATTACAAATAGGAATATACACCCGAAGAAAATAAAATTATATTAAAATGATTTATTATAAAAATAATTTTTAAAATTGTACACATATTATTTTTATAAAATCAATATAATATAATGATCAATTTCATGGGATGGTATATTAATAACATCAAAGAAATAATTATTTAATTATAAATATTAATAATTTAATGATTCATGACCTAAATGAAAATTTTCTCTTTAGAAATAGTATATTTATTTTATAATATATATGTTTTATTTAAAAGATAAATTTATAAATTATAGATTTTTAGTTACATAATATGAACATCATTTTTTCATATATCATATCAAAATTAGTATAGATTGAAAATTTTGGATTTTTTGAAAAAGTATTATTTTTTGGTGAATAATAAAAAATATTTTTTTATAAATATCATGGATTTTATGAAATCATTCAGATATAATCATGACTGAAAAATTTATGAAATATTTTTCCAATGAAAATATATGTTTAATATGTATAATTACAAATTTATGATATTAGAGTGAATTTGGATACACATGTGTGACTTTTTGAAACCTATGATATATTTTATTATGAATAAAATATTATTTAAACTGCATACAATTAAGTTTTCACAATGATCCATTTGGTTTAAAATTTATTTTAAAGTGGGAAAATCCTTTTTTAATAATTAAATTTTAAATTTATTTGGGTTTAATACAACACATGGCTCTGTGGTAAATTCATTTTTATTCCCAAATGATCATTTTTATAAAAAATATGTATGTGGAATTATACATACTTTTATAAAAATTAATTTTCAAAACCTGTAGAAAATACGTTAATCATAATAAAATTATATAATAAAGGAATTTTTATTTTAGTGATAAAAATATGTCACCAGGGTAGAAACATATGTTACCAAAAAAAAGATTATTTTAAAAAATTCAAACGATAAAAGCATAAAATACCTCAAACCATATCACTTATTTTACCAGATGAGAAGTGAATTTGACTATAAACCACTTTGGTCCATTATTGAGCACATTTTGAACCACATTACTTTAAATAAAAAATGTATTTTAAATAAAGATACGAAGATTCACAAACAAAATGTGTCACCCATATCACTTATAAAATGATATATCTACCACTCCACTTAACCTCACATATAATTTCATTTGTATCAACCAAACTCTAACAAAATCACACCTCAACCCTCCTTAACATGTCACATTGTTTTGGGTCTCACTAAAAGACCGTTATTAAGAGGTTAAAGGAGTTGAACAAAGGGCTAAGGAAAAAACTCTTAATAAATCCATTTTAATTTAATTTACTTTATTTTTTTTATAACTTATCCAAATCCCTTATACCGAATAAAAAATAATTAAATTAGAAACATAATCATATTGAAATGTTATTATATTTATGGAATAATAAATAAATACACAATTTCAATTTAATGTAAAATTAAAAATCCGATAATGTATACATGCATAATACCTTCATTTCTCACCACTACATCTCATAAATAGTTATATAGATGGTTTTAAAGAACATATATGATAAAAATTTAATTATAATAACTTTGGAATGTTAAATTATTATTTTACATCTTTTATTTCCATCCATTAGAGGCATAGATGATCACTTGTGTGTACATACAATTAATCATCTCCAAGAAGTGATGTATTGCATTTTTCAGCACTTCCTTACTTCCATATTTATTAACGGGTATAAAATAAATAAATATTATATTTGTGAAATAGTTATGATTTTGGTAACCTGATTGAGGTTGAAGGACCAGAACCATTGAACTAAAACATATATTGAAAATAGAATAGTTAAGAATCAGATATTAATGTTAATGATTATTTGATAATAAATGAGAAATTAAAAATTATAAGGGAATTCTATATAGTAAAATAATAATGAATATTTTTATATTATAGATATATAATTGATCTATATTTATTATTCATGAGTCGAAGAGTGAATATGAATGAAGTCGAGACTTGTGATAATTTTTTATGTTAGAATCACACTTTTTATTTGGATTTTTTATATTTAAATATTATCTAGGGAATTATTGACTATTTATCCCATAAATACTATTTAATTTTTCTATTATAGTTATAATTATTGTATATATTTTTACTTATAATTTCCTCCTACTTGGATTTAATAATCCAGATAAAATAAATATTATAAAAAAATATGATCTTTTTACTCTTCTTACGGTCGATAATATTTTTCATTAATATCCATGTCCATAAAATTGTTTTATATAATTTTATATATATATATATATATATATATATGAATTTTTTATAATGATATTTTCTACTACCTTTAAATTTAATTACAAATAAATAAAAACATTCTTTCTGAATTGTTTCCTTTATGAATCATTTTTGGATTTTGTTAAAATATATAGAAAATAATGTTTTCTTTAATGTATAGAACATTATAATTTTTTCACTCCATCACAATTTAAATTACTTATCACAATTTAATGTAAATTCAAAGAAAAAAATATTTCCACATTCCTTTTAATTTTATTTTTTAATAGAAAAAAAATATTGATATTTATTATTTTTGTTAAATATATATTTACTAATGATTTTATAAAAGTATTCATCATATATGTCAACATAATTTAAGTATTGATATGATTTAATGAGTATTTTATATTAAGAAAGCGTCCAATTTAATTTTTTGGATGGTTTGTGATGGTGATTTTTAAGGATATTTTCTTGAAACCAGTTTATTAACCATGGGTTAATTAATCTATGTTGAAATGATAAATGTTTTTTTGATCTTGTGGCACACATACGTATGATTTTAATTTTATGATTGGAGGGACTAAGATTACATAGCCATATGATGAATTAAGGTAAATATTCATATCTCATGAGATTATATAAATGGGAATAAGAAGTTAACCCAGTTCACAAATGGAATTGTTTCAAAATTTTAATTGGAATGGGGTGTGAACCAAATATACTAAGGGATGCTATTCACTCTTTTTATGGGAATATTGAGTGGAAAAAATCCACCATGGTATTATTCCCACTATGTTATATTAGAATTAAAAGTTAAAGATGACTAAAAAATTATTTATATGCATATGTTTATTCAAAAAATCATAGTCTTATACTTATGATATGATCTCATGGATCGTGGTTGATTATTTATGATTTCACACACTTATGAATCTTGAATTGTTTTTATGAGACTCATTATTTTTGGTCTGTGACATATTAGGTATTTTTATCCAATAATTATCATGCTCTAAAGCCCTTATTCATATATTATGCTCACTAAT
The DNA here is from genome assembly GCA_963277665.1 of Viscum album. Classification (NCBI taxonomy): domain Eukaryota; kingdom Viridiplantae; phylum Streptophyta; class Magnoliopsida; order Santalales; family Viscaceae; genus Viscum; species Viscum album. The sequence goes on from OY728135.1 coordinate 1,184,526,061, forward strand.
GATCATTGATTTATATCTCTTATGTTTACACTTACTAAGTATCTGGGCCTTTCTAGTCTTATGTTTAAATTACCTCATGTTATGATTATTTGTATTAAGTAGGATATTTATAAGAATATTTCTTTGTGAGATGAAAATTTGAGATATTGTGAATATTATTCAAATATATTTTGATTATGTATATATTCTATAATAACCTAGATTTATTAAATGATATTTGATTCCAGGATAAATGTTTGTTATGTTATATATTATTATACATATAAAGCACATAAAGAGCCCAAATACACATTATTTAATTAAATAAATTCAATACATTAGTCAATGAATAAACCAATTAAAAATTTCAAATATTACAAGGGGATAAAAAAAGAAAAAAATCCAAAAAATGGAAACTTTTTTTTCACTTGGATAATCTAGAATCATCTCTCCCCCGAATAACAGTATGTAAATGAAACAACATATTTGAAAACACATACAAATTATAAAAAATGGAAATGTATAAATTTAGAGTAATTTATGTGAATAATGAATTACATAATGAATACATATTTATAGGATGTAATATGATTTTTGGAATAGTAACTTTTCTATTGGAAATAGTAACTTGGCCATTGAGAATAGTAACATTACCGTTGGAATATAAATTTAACCTCAAAGTAAAAAATATGGATGAAAATAATATTTATCATGATTGATTTATGTATTTATAAATATGATATTTAAAAAAAATTAAATTTCATTTTTAAAAATCTCAAAGAAAATATAAGCATATTTTTAATAAACATTATTTTAAATTATTTTGTAAAAATTAAAAATTTTATATTAAAAATAAAAATTACCAATAATATATTATTATTTTGATAAAATTAATATCAATTTTGAAATCATGACATCAAAATTTTCTAATGGTAATTTTTTGGTAATTTTCCGAAATACTTCAATTTTTAGGTGAATACTAAAAATACAGTTTTTCCATAACTGGTGTATCTTAAATTACATAATTATTAATTTAATAATTAACTAATAATTTATATAACCTGATTATCTACAAAAACATATTTAATTTCATAAATTATTTACTAAAGTAAAATAAAATTACTTTCCAAACCTAGGAAACATTTTCCAAAGCCTGAAGTATGGATTAATACCTAAAAATATCAAATTTTATTTTTTCCACTTTCCTATTTAATAAACTAAGTGAATTATAATTATTATGTGGTTTAAATTAATAAATAAAATATATTATATTGAAATATGTTTTAAATTTTAATAAATTAACTATTACATGTTTTACCTTTGATATATTATTTTATTTAATATTTTATTCAAAAATACCCCTCTAATCAAGTATAAATAATCCACTCACTCTTCTTGGAAAAATTCTCCTCCCCCACTTTAAAAAGCCCAAAATCTTACCAAATCCAATATCGTAATCCAATTATCATACCTACAGATGTTATGTACCCATGAAATCCCAAACATCAATGGAATATAGAGTCGCAGAGAAGAAGAAACATTGAGAAGAGGGTAAGATATCACCAATTCTTCCTTTCATTCTTATCCCATCATTCCATTTATCTACACCCATTTAAAACCATATAAGGATAATTATGAAGTATGTTAACATTATAATAACTATTTTAATCTAATTTAGGTATTATATTTATCACATATTAAATTTTCATATTTCCCATTCCCTCTCTTTTGATAATGTCTCGTTAATAGTCGGTTAACCGCCAACGTCAGCGTGACCAATTATTTTGTCATCAAAAACCCTATGGCTGGTTATAATAAATTATTTATGATATATTAATTTATAAATATATGAATTTTAAGCTTAGAAAATTAATTATACTTATGTAAAAATGATAATAAATAAAATAAGAAAATCAAAGAAAAATGGGAAATTGTTTAGGAAAGCGTAATATCAAAATGCTTCAACATCAATAATGGAAATTAAAAAATATTATCCAATTTTTATAATTCATAAATAATAACATAAATTAACAAAACTTACTTCATTTTTAATTTTTTTTAATAAACCAATTTTTATTATTTTGGAGGCATAAAAGTGACTTAATAAAACAGGATCTAAGGACAGGGAATTCTGGAACCCATTTATTTTTTTTGGGTTATCCCATTTTTAGGAAATCATCTTTCTGGATATTCCTATATTATTCTTTAAAATTTGTTTCAATATTCTTTCATTCTCATTTTAGGTATATTCATGTTTACATCATCATTTTTAAGTAAAATAAAAATATTTTTAAAAATTTCATTTGTTTCAAAAACAATATTTAACTTATTTTGATTTGTTTCTTCTTCACTTAGGAAAGAATCTGTTTATAACAAATATGTTTTCGAATATTCATTTTTAAACACTAAAATTAATTGAGGAATATATCATTTATGAAATCCTTATGAAACCCTTCTTTTTTTTATGGTTTGTTTCATGAATATGAGTGTTATACGTTCTATGTGGCACACATTACTATGTAAATATTAGGATGTGATGGCTGCACACATAATTATATATCCCACCAATGAATTGGGTAATGTGATTTATCACAAAATATTATGTGTATTACATGTAAACATGATTCCATATCTTTTCCTAATGAAAATGTTACGATTTATTCACACATACAATATGTGAACATCATGTTTGATTTGTTCACAATTATGTGTGTTATTTGACCACTATGTCATGATGTTTCATTTTTTAATCAAAACCTTACATTCCATTTTATAGTGTCTTTCTTATTTTTATTATGATAATCCCATGCTTATGCATATTCTCCTTTTATTACTTGTAATAAGAATAATGTGAGAGATTTCAAGTTTATAAAGATTTTTTTAATAATGTTTATGTTTTATTATGTAAAAGTGATGTATGATCCATGTTTTCATATGATACTAAACCATTCGATAATTTAATTTAAAAATACTATGTTGTTTATCTTTAAAATTATGTAATAGTCATATAAGAAAAATTAGGGTCACTATTACTAGTATAAGATTTTTGGTTTGGTTAATTTGAGAGTTAGTATTATAGAACGTTCATGAAGACCCTTTGGATATGTCTAAGTATAGGTAAACATCATTGACTCTTTTTTTTAGAATAAGTATCAACAAAGGCATCCCATGAGATATGATTTTAAACTTGATTTTTACATAGAAATAAATAATTTATTCATGTTTGTTGACTTATGTTTTATTCAAATATTTTATATTTTAGAAATTGGTGTGAACCAATAGAAACTAGGATAAAAACTCATGTTAGGGAATATGCAATGAATGCACGAACAATGTCACAAATTCCATGGGAGGTGAAGTATAAAAAAATTATGGATATTCTTACCCAGTTTTATGTGGTTATGAAAAATAATCCAAACCACGTGGAATGTTTTCCTTCACCCAATAAGGAGAATATATCAATTAACTCCTTTATTCAATAAAAACCATTGATGTTTAGTGGATCTTATAATCCAACTTTCATGGAATAGTGGGTTAACTCAATAGAGAATAAATATTATGTTACCTACTATTATGATAAAGAGAAGGTGACTCTAGTTGTGTATCAGTTAAATGGGGAACACATTAAGTTTTGGGTGTTAATAATGAACACAAAGCAAAAGGATTAAATAGAAGTGATGTAGTGGTAATAATTTAATAAAATATTTACTGACAAGTTTTCCCATCAAAATATTGGAATAAATATGGAGAGATAATTACAAGAGATGAAGTAAAAGGAAGTTTATTGTTTTATGAAATAATAAGAAATCATCAAAAGGATTAAAAGATACACCATGATATTTATTATCAACAATGACAGAAAAATATATTGATTCCTTAGTGGATTAATACAACACAATTTAAAGGATATAGCTATTAAATACATTAGGAGTTATAAATAATCTGATTGATGTGATCTCAAAGTAGATATGGAGTTTAGATATTGGTCCTTTGGACATGGGGGTAAGAATATAAGATTGGAGATTTATGTTGGTGGGTCAAATAAAAATGTATGAATGTTTATTGAACCACCCACATGTCAAAATTTTAAGAAGAATAATCATGAGAATTGTCTCCAAAGGATTGTTAAATTATTTAAGTATGGGAGATAAAGAAACCATGCCTGTGAATTTTGAAGGAACATGAAGAAGATGGTCAAAATAGTGGTGTAAAAGAAATAACCTACTAATACACCACTCATGGTTCAATGCTTTAACTATAGGGATCAATGGAACTATAAAATATAATAAACTAAATTATGGGTCCTTGAGGTTAATTAGAATCAGAAACAACCAAATCCAAAGGATAAGGGGAAATATTATTCCATCACTACTTTTGAAGTGGAGTGTGAAAATTAAGTTCTGCAAGGTATATTTCATATTCACTCTAGATTGATATTTTTTTCATTTTATTATAGTTTTAATTCATATATGGAAATTTTTATAGAACTATTGATTTAATGCCCTAAAACCTTGAAGTAGAGTTTTTTTTAAAAACACCATGTGGTGAAATCATTGCAACAAAAGTGTTAAACTATTCTCATATCAGTTTATGTAGTAAAATTATTCCAATTAATCTCATAATACATCCACATTTGAATTTAAATCTATACTATACTTGTATTATCTCTCATTTTATAGATCATACACCAAAAAAAGTCTATATGAAGGGAGGATGATACAATTTACTAACAATAAAGGAAGTAACATTGTCTCTCATCTTATGTTTGATGATTATGTTATTATTTTTACCAATGGAAGGCATAAATCCATTATCAATTTCACTGGAATCAAGTCAACCTATGGAAAATAAAGTGGAGAAAACATAAATATATGGAAGATAAATGTTTTAATATCCAAAAAATGATCTAGATGTCATAACGGTGCTATTCAGGAGTTGTTGGGGATTCAAAGGATGCACCTTCAAATGAAATATCTCAAAGCCCCTATTTATAATGGATGGATTAAAAAGTCCCTCTTTGATGATATTATTAATAAGATCATAGGAAGAATCTATAGTTGGAAAAACAAATTTTTATCTTTCAGAGGAAGGGTTACTCTAATTAACAGTGTTCTAACTTCGATTTCTATGCATGTACTCTCTATTATCAATTCGCCAAAGGGAACTATGAAAAATATGGAAAATATCATGGAACCCTTTATTTGGGATGCCAACCAAGTGAGTAGATTCCATTGGGCCTCATGGAAATTCATGTCTAGGTCTATTGAGGATGGTGGCATTGACATTAATAATATTAACTTGACTATGCATTCAATGGAAGCTCACCTCTCCTGGGAAATTATGGAGGGAAATTCACAATGGGAAAGATTCATGCGGGACAAGAATGGTGATATAGGAGAGGCTTGGACAAGTATAATCATGTAAATATCCAATGCTTCCATGTGTATGATGTACCAAATGGAAGACTTTTAGGATCACTAATGCTGGCTAGTTGGAAGAGGGGACATCAATCCATGGATAAAAAATTGGGCTAAAAAAGACACTACTTTATAGGATACCCTGCTCCATATATCTCCCTTATAGAGGAGAGAATACATCCTCCCTTGATGAAGTCTATTATTAGTGAGGCGTAAAGGGTGATATTTTATTGTATTTTTGTGGTTAATAAACCTAATAAATTATTCTTTGTAGGGTCATATTTAAGGAATTTCAACAACATTGATTACAAATATACTATTCATGGTCTAGGTGTGTTGGATAAGTGGGCTTTTTAAGCTATGGTGTAAACAGTTACCCCTAAGATGAATTTTCAAGTATGGGACATTAGAAAACAAGTCATCCTGATAGATTAAAATGTTCAATGGAAAGGGGTTCACTTGGAATCGCGGTGCTTCTGCTGTAACAACCCACATCATGAATTAACAGTGCATCATTTCATACACATTGAATGAGTAAGCATATTATGGGCTTTATTGGGTCTTAATTTGGACATCAACATAGTGGGTTATTTTCATCAATTTATAACTAATTGGTTTCTGGGCACGACGATGCAAAATTCCATTGAGAAGTCCCGTAGCCTAATTTTTGCATCTATATATTGGAAGATATGGTAGGCTTGTAACATTGTAAGAGAAGGGTAAAGATGACCAGATGCTAACATTCATCTATGGATGAGGGAGTTGGTTGCAGATCTAGGTTCGACTCTCATAGGTGGGTGGAATTCACCCACACTATGCAAGTTTTTTTCTAGACCGAAGATGAGTGAAGAACCATGTAATAGTGGTCTTGGTTGATGGTTCAGTTAGACTCGACCAAGTAGATGAATAAAACTAATTATTGATGGTTCTTATATTAATAGAGATATGAGGGGATGTGGTCTTGGTAGAGATAGTAGGGGCATAATTATTCTTGTTTTTAGTGAATTCTATGGGTCTGGTAGTTCTATTTGTCCTAAAAGCAGATCTCTTTATTCTGGCATTGCCCTATGTGAGAGTTTTGATCTCTTAGTGGGCAAAATGGAGTTTGATTGAGAAAATTTGGTCTATATAATTCAATGGAAGGATGACCATCCTTGGGAGTTTGTCTACTATGTTAGATTATGTAGGCTGAGAATAAACTAGAGTTGTGCTATTGGCTATGTTTGGAGAGAATGAAATTTCTTGTTTGACTGGTTAGCTTGTGAAGGGAGGATGATTAAAACATTATTGTTTATAGTATAGTGAGATCTTTACGCATTGCTTGTAAACACATTATCCTTGGAGATTCTCTTAGTCTCCAGTATTTTAGACCTCCCTAAGTTATTTTTTCCTCTGTTTTGATTAAATGTATTCCTCATTTCTTATTTTAATAAAATTAATTAATTTTCAGTCAGTTATATACCTGGAGCCACTCTAGTCTACAAATTCCCTAATAGGATATCCTATATCAAACTAGAGGAGTTAAAAAATTCCAGCAATATCATTTGTACGATGGGTCCATACACCCTAGTCCATCACCATGGGTTGTTCTAGTTCTATTTGTAAGGAAAAATGATAGATCAATGTAGTTGTGTATAAATTACTTAGATCTCAACAAGATCACCATAAAAAACAAGTATCCCCTTCCTAGGATTGATCATTTTTTTGATCAACTATGTGGAGGTTAATACTTCTCAAAGGTAGTTTTTTGTTCTTGATATCATCAAATAATGGTGAATATGGAAGATATTTAGAATTAAAACATCTATACAAGGTATAGACACTATAAGATCATAGTGATTCACTTTGTACAAACTAATTCCCCACTAATATTTATTGAGTTAATGAATAGAGACTTACAACAACAAAAATACTTTGATTAGAAGGGGTTAAAACCCCCTCTAAAAACATTATCATTAGTTACCCATAATCTTCACTAATGTTCCCTCCACATTTTGTTTGTGGTGGTTCTCAGTAAGAATAGGTAATCTAGTTTGAAATTAGTGGAGGCTAGATTAGAGGGGGTTTTAACCCGTATTATTTTACCAAAAAATAACAGAGTAGAGGGGGTTTTAACCCCCTGTTATCTAAACTTCATTTTAGAGGTGGTTGTAAACCGCCTCTAATAGAGTTGTATGCTTCATATTATGGGAAGTTTTTTAAACCGCTTATAATGGAGACTATTATTATAGTGGGTTTTAAACCCCTCTAATTGAGAATGGTATTATAGGTGTTTCAAAAAACTTCCTCTAATAAGTTTTTTATTTTTTTGGTTTTTATTAATTCCCCATGGACTCCCTCTAATCCCCCTCCAATTTCACCTTTGCACGCACCTCCTTCCAGTTCCCTCTAATCCCCCTCCACTTCCTACATTGCACCTTAGTTGAGTTTACCCCCTCCCCCACAGTCTAGCTCGTGTGTGCAGTTCCTTCTACAATCTCTAATCTTGTGTGATTCCAACTTGTGTTACCTCTACAATCTCGCTTGTTTGTGAGTCCAACTCACATGTCCAGTTCCCTCTATAATCCCGATCACATGTGTCCAGCTCCCCATATAGTCAATGCTTGCTTCCGGCTCATTACACCAATTTCGTAAAATGTCGACCTCATGGGATTCAATCTTGGTACCCATCAAATAACCACACAACACCTAAACCACTTAGAAAATTTGGTTTGGTTTACTAAAGTTAAGTTTATTTTATTTATATATATGTTGAAGCTTATTTAAGTAAAAAATATTTGAAAAAATACTTAAATCCATATAAATATATAACATATATATATTTATATGAAAAAATATATACATTTTTTATATTATGTTTTTATATATTTATATTAAAATACATTTATATCATATTCAATGTATACATTTATATAAAATATATATTTTATATGCATATTTAAATACATTTAAGTAAATATATTTTATAATACTATTTATGTTATGTAGACACACACACACACACAGATATATATATATATATATTTAATTATGTACATTATTTATCTATTTAAATACATATTAATATATTTTATACATGGTTATTTACATAATATATATATATAACAATGTATTTAATATATTTATATAATGTATTTAAAAATTTATTTCTATCATGTATTTCAATACATATATTTATTATAATGCACATTGATATATATATTTTTTATAAATTTTATAATATTTTATATAATTAATATTATATGAAATACATATATATATAATACAATTTATATAATGTTGTATATATAATTAATATTTATATTATATATAATTAATATTATATGAAATACAATTTATACAAATATTCAAATAATGAATTTCAATACATATATTTGTTATTATGCATATTAATATATGTGTATTTTAGTAAATATAATTGTATAATATTGTGAACATTAATATATATTTATTTGTATAAATTGTATATCATATAATATTACATATATATAATATAAAAAATAAGCATATTATTTAAAAATATATTTATTATTATTATATTAGGAATTATAAAAACTACAAGCATGAGTTTTTATATGATATTTTTTTAAATAATTTATATTTATATAAAATGGTTATGATTTTATATTATATATAATTAAGATTATATGAAATACAATTTATAAAAATAAAAATATATTAATGTAAATAATATTATAAAATTATATTTAAGTATACATATAAATAAAATTAAATAAAATCAAATAAATATTTTATATAATATTTTCATATAATGAATTTAAACACATATATATGTCGTTTTTTTAATTATATATATATATATATATATATATATATTATGGATTTTTTTCTTTTAGATATTGGAGGTTTACAACCCCCTCTAATTTATACACATTAGAAGGGGGTTTGAACCCCCTCTAATTTAATACATTAGAGGGGTTTTTGAACCCCCTCTAATTTAATACATTAGAGGGGGTCGTGAACTGCAAATAATCTCATTGATTAGTAGTGGTTATTAACCCCATCCATTTATTTGAAATTAGAGTGGGTTCAAAACCCCCTCCAAAATCCAACCGGATAATAAAAAATGATTTTGAAAAATTCAGAGGGGCTTCACAGCCCCCTTTAAATTCAATGATTGGAAAGAGTCACACAAAACCCTATATAATTTATATAGAAAATGAACATAGATGTGGTTCATAACCCCCTCTAAATTAGATGATTAAAGGGGGTTGTGCATAATCCCCTCTAATTGTACATAAAATGAATTTAAAGGGGGTTGTGCATAAACCCTCTAAAAAATTACCTATAATCTACTATTTTGTTGTAGTGTCTTTAGATACTACCTGAAAATTTTTATTATTATTTATAAATGATATTATCATTAACTCCATGAGAAATTATTAACATGGAGAGTGTCTAAGGAATGTGCTGGAAACATTAAGGTAGAATAAGATTTATGGTAAGTTCAGCCAGTGTAACTACAACATGTCACATTGTTTGGGAATGTGATCACATACGATGGAATTTCTATGGACCCTTCATGGAAATAGGAAATTAGCAAATAAACCCACTAATGTCACTGAAGTTTATAATTTTCTTGTATTAGTCTAATTTTGTTTTGTGATAAATTTATCATGAATATATAGAATAATAACTTTGTTAACAAAGAGAGGGGTAATTTATTTATATATATAAGAATGTGAGGAAAAATTTAAGGATCTCAAGACAAGTCTAATCACTTTGAATATACTCACACTGCCAATAAGTGGAGAATGTTTTTTGACATTCAATGACTCTTAGAAGAAATTACTGGGTTGTGTACTAATGAATAATAAAAATGTGATATAATAATCCTCACAATAGTTGAATATCCAAGAGAAAAACTACCTGATGAATGATCTGGATTCAGTAGGTGAGATCTTTACCTTGAAGATTTAGTGAAACAAACTATATAGAGAGAAGTGTGAAATATATACAGATCAAAGTAGTATAAAATATATATTCACATAGAAGGATATCAACATACATAAAATAAAATGGTTAGATCTAATAAAGGACTACAATTTCACTATTCACTACCATATGAGAAAGGAAAACAAGGTAGTTGATTCTATTAGTATAAAAGAACATGCCATTATATCTACGATTAAAATTGAGAAAGGACCTATCTTCATGGATAAGAAAATTTTAGATATAGAAATCATAATGGCATAGAATACATCCTAACTAAACCAAATGATTTACAAACCATATTTCTATGAGAATATCATAGAGGCACAATGGGATGATATGAAGATTCAAGAGAAGGTGAAAGAAGTAAAGGGAAGATTCATGAGTTCCAAATCTGTGAGGATGGTATCATTTGATTTGGAACTAGACTGTTTTTCCTACATCACCTAAGATAAATAAATAAATATTGGATATAGCTCATAGTTCTTATTTCTATATGTATCTTGGACTTACCAATATATACCATGATCATTGATAATACTTATCATGGTAAAACATGAAGAAGTAGATTATTGAGTATATGTCAAAATTATTTGTATATTAGTAAGAAAAATCATAGTAACGTAAGTCCAAGTGGATAATGAAACCATTTATTATAAAAACATGGAACTGATAAAACATCACCATGTTATTTTTCATTGGTCTCCTGAATAAATCAAATGTAAACAATGAGATATGGGTTATAGTGGATAGAATCATGAAGAAATACCACTTCATATCTATTTGAGATGATTTATCACTTGAGAAAATAAAAAAATATGCATGTAAAAGATGTTTTGAGCCTACATAGGGTATCAATTTTGATCATCTCTCATTGTGATCCATGGTTAAATTCTAAATTATAGAGAAGTAATCAACATGCCTTGAGTATGGAATTTATATTTCATAAGGCCTATCATCCCCAAACATAAGACTAATCTATATAGAATATTCAAACTCTCTAGGAAATACTGAGAAACTAGTTAATGGAATTTAAAGGAGGATGTGATTAACATCTCCCATTAGTTTAGTTCTCATACATAAACACCTCAAACTCAATTGTTCAAATGGATCTATATAAATATATACATGCAAGTGATGAAGAACTCTTACTTGTTGGAATGATGTTAGATAATAGAAGCTACTTGAATCCAATAATTTGTAAGAGATTACATAGAAGGATTAGGCCATACCACGAAATATAAAATATACTCAAATTCAAAAAAAAATATCTAGGATAAATACTATCAAAATATTTTTTGAGTTTGATGTTGTGGATATTTTTTTAAATATCACTATAGAAGTGAGTTATGCAATTTGGAAAGAAATAGAAGCTAATATTTAGAAAAATTAGACCCTTTGAAATCCCTGATCACATAGTTGTAGTGGTATGTCATCTTGGAATTCCATCCAACATGGAAAAAGTTCAGGATTCATTCCATGTATCACTCTTGGATAAGTACATACTCTACCCCTCAAATATACTAAATCTGGTAGTGGTATACCTAGATAATGACCTCTCTTATGAGGAACAGCCATTAAAAATGTTAGACCATAGATATAAAGTTCTACACGACAAGACAACTCACCTTGTCAAACTACTATAGTAAAAACATAAATATAAAGAGTTAATGTGGAAACAAGGGGAAATAATGAAACAAATGTACTATCATATATTTACAATTGATAATATGACTGAAAATTTTAGGGATGAAATTTCTAAAGGGGTGAATATTGTGACAAACCATACTTTTTAAATGATAATTGGTTCATAAATAAATAATTTTCATTTTATATAGTATTGTACACATAGAGCGCTTAGATAAACCAATAAGAATTTAATTCATTAATGAAAATCCTTACATTATTCAAATAATAAACTCATTAAAATTCCAAATATTACATGGGTAAAATATAAAATATAAATTCTATAAAGGTAAAATTTGGATCACCCCGATTAGCTAGAATCATCCCTGCCACAAACAACACCATAGAAAAGGAACAAAATATTAGTAAAACAATTGAAATTATAGAAAAAGGAAATGTAGAACCTTTATGAATTGAGTTAAATATTTAATGATGGAATTAATAGGTATTTATAGGAGGCAATATGACCGTTAGAATAGTGACGTGGATGTTTTGAAGATTAACATGACTGTTGGGAACAACAATCTACCCATTAGAATAGTAATCTACATCAAAATAATAAATTGGTATATAAATAATATTTATCATGATTAATTTAATTAAATATAAATATTATAATTCCAATAAATAAATATCACAACTAGAAAACCAAATAAAAATATAAGCACTCTTTTAAGAAATTGTCTTTTAAAGTATTTAATAAAAATCATATTTTTTATTTTCAAAAATAAAATTAAAAATTTTCAATAATTATTTTGAGAAAATTAATATTTTTTTTCAAATTAAAATATCTAAATTTTCTTAGGGTTATTTTTTTGGTAATTTAATGAAATGTTTCAATTTTTCGGTGAATAGTAAAAATATATTTTTTCTATAAGAGGTGTATCTTGAATTACATAATTCATGATGTAATTATGACCTAAGAATTTCAAGAACATGATAATATACCAAAACATATTTAATTTCAAAAATTATTCACTAAAATAAAAATAACATAATTTTGAAACTTAAAAATAATTTTCCTTTTTCTAAAGTCAAAAAAATCCATTATAATAACATTTTTTCTTTTTTTCTTTGACCCATTTAAATAAAATAATTTAATTATAATTATAAAGGGTTTTATAGTCCTTAAACCAATATATTACATTTTTATATAATTTATATTAAAAATAATTCACTATTACAGGTTTTACGTTTGATATAGTATTTTATTTAATATCTTATTCTATAAATACCCATCTCCTCATGTGGAAATAACCCCTCTCCCCCATGGAAATCCACTTCCACATTAATTTAAAAAGAGAAATATCTACCCAAATCTTATATTTTAATCCTATAAGTATACTTAGGAATGTTTTAGATCCATCTAACTCCTTGAATAAAAGGAGTATATAGTAGTAGATAAGAAGAAACATCAAGAAGAAGATGAGATCTCACCAATTCTTCATATCATTATATTCTCATCTTTCCATTTTTGACCACCCCTTTCAAACCCAAATATTATAAGGATGATTAATTATTAATTTCATATTATATTAAATATGTTAACCTAATGTATGTATTATATTTATGAATTATTATATTTTTATACTTCTCATTACCTCTAATAATATCCCATAAATGGTTAGGTAACCACCAACGAGGACATTTACAATTCTTTTATTACCAAAAAACCTATGGATGGTTATAATAATTTATTTATGATATATAAATTTATAAATATATGTAATTTAATCTTCTTGAATTAATTTTAGTTTTGTATAAATAAACTTTAATAAAACCGTGATATCGTTGAAAATTGAAAATTTTTTAAGGAAAAAACCATATAAAAACGATTCAACATCAAAAAAAGAAACTAAAAAATATAATATAGTTGTTACAATTAATAAATATTAAAAATACTAAAAATAATTTATTTTTGTTTCAATGTTATAATGAAACTATGTTTGTTATTCCTGATGTGAAAATGCGATGTAATAAAGAAGGATTTAAGGTTAGGGGATTCTCAAACCAAACTCCTTATTTATTGGGTTATCCATTATTCATGAAATCATCAAAATGTATTTTCCTAAAATGTTCTATAATTATAATTTCAATGTTATTCCCATTTCATTTTGGGATATATATTTTTCAACATTGATTTTAATCCAAATACAAATACTTTCCAAAAAAACCTTGCATTCAAAAACACATCCTTAACTCACTTTGATTTGTTTGTTCTTTGATAAAAAATGATGATGTTTACATAAAATATTCTTAGCTTATTCATTTGGGAACCCCAAGGATTATTCATTAAATTATTATTTATCAAATTATTATTAAACCCATTCCATTCCATGTGTTATTTCATGAAAACAATAATTTTATATTTTTTGTGGAAAATATGATTTTGTGAATATTATAATGTGTTGGGTGGGATAGGAATTATATATCCCTCCAATTCATTAGGTAATACAATTAATCTCATGTGATTATGTGTATAATGCATTAAAATAATTATAGACTTCTTCACAATGATGATTTTATGATTTATGCACATATGTTATATGTCTGAAAAGGATTTTACATTTATTCACAAAAATGTATGGTATTTTGCCACTATGACATGATGTTTTGATTTTTATGCATCTTTATATTCTATTAATTTCTCAAATTTATTACTCATTATTATGATGATAATCACATTCTAAGGAAATTATTATGACAATTATTTTAACCCATCTAATATTGATTCATATCCTTTATTATTTATGTGTTATCGTTCCCCTTACTAGGATTTTAGCTCACCCTTTTCTTTAATGTATATCCTGGATTGGTCACATTTACTAAGTAGTAATTGAAATATTTTTAGTTGTTTATGAAGAGGTATTTTAATAATGTTTATATTTTATTATGTATATTCAATTTATGATCCTAAATTTACCAAGACACTAAACCTTTCTCTCCTTGAATGTATAAAAATTATGCTGTTTATATTTAAAATGATGTAATAGTCATGAAAAAATACAGGGTATTTATATAAACTCTTAAGAAAATAAACTTTTTCTATTTATGGTTTTATATTATTCGTATATTTAATGAATAATAATAAAAAATGATAGAATATTCATGTACTATATGATTTGGGCGCAAGATTTGGTATCATATAAATGTATAGTTATTTTTGGTGATTATTTTATTTTATTCTTGGAAGAGAAAACCATAGTGAAAAACTTATGGATATGTTTAAATATACGATATTTCCAATTTTTTTCATTTATAGAATATGTGGTTTCATTAAAATGAAATACCAATTTGGATAAAAAGATATTGTTTTAGGCTATGAAATAGAAGCATCTAGGGGTAATAACCTTGATTTTTTTGGATTTTTATTTACTCATTATTCACTTATTTTACAAAAAAAGGAAAAAATCCACACATGATTTGAAACTCCCTAGAGATATATTGTGTTAAATTTACAATATCCTTATAAATTAGAGATAGGGATTTGAAAATATTTTATTTATAATTACTAACAGAAAATGGAAATAATATACATAGATTGAAACCTAAAACTTCATAAGTAGTGGCATCCCATAACCTCCTCAGTGATTT
Organism: Viscum album; assembly: GCA_963277665.1. Lineage (NCBI taxonomy): Eukaryota > Viridiplantae > Streptophyta > Magnoliopsida > Santalales > Viscaceae > Viscum > Viscum album. Next base: position 1,184,541,690 of record OY728135.1, read on the forward strand.
AATATTAAACAATTTGTGATAACATAGTGTTGTATGGTTAATACATCCCAAGATTATCATTCCTATACAGTTCAATTTACTCAGAATGTGTTTCTTATAAATCTAATTATTCTCTATATAGAAATATTTTGAGTGATTTTTGGAACATATAGTCTCATTTGACACATATCCCATAATAATTTCAAAAGAAGATAAAACACATTGGATATCCAGAATCAACCTATAATCATCTATCACTCTGAGGATGAATATGGTCCTCAAGTAGAAATTAAAACCATTATATATGTCATAATATCTATTCTAAAGGGTTATATAGAAAAATTGGTTAGAGTGAAACTAAAATCCAAATAAACACCTATTTTTTTGGGAATATGTCAATGCATTTCCTAATGGTATTACAAGTCATCCTATGAATCAAAAAGGTAAGTATTCAGTAGAACTCATAAATAGTCATATACTTATTTCAAAGTATAATTATATAATAAATCTAATTTAGTTATAATAATTGAATAAGAAACACCCAAAGAATCAATAAATGGTATTTATATGCCATTTTGGGTCACCAAGGGGTTCACATGATGTTTTTATCAACAAAATAGATAGTAAAATTCAATAATCCTCCCATATAAATTATTTTCCACTTACAGATAAAATTTCCATTGAATTTATTATTCCTTTTGTATAATTATTTCAAAATCTTTAGAAGTACGAACCCTATGAATTATAAAACTAGTCTTTCACCATCCAACTTATCCTCAAATATATTTCATTTTTTCTTATAAAAAACTACCCAAGTCACTCCCCATACCTCCTTCCCATGTCCATGAGTTTTATTTCTCACCAAAAGATCATTCTAATAAGGATAAAGGAGTTATCATAATGAGTAAGGTAAAACACTTAGTCCATCCATTTTCAATTATTTTCCTTTTAATATTCTTATCAATCCTTCAAATATATTATACCCATAATAACATAATTAATTTTATGTCTTAATTATATTGAAATTTTACTTTATTGGTGGGAAAATTCCTAACTTACATCTTTCCATCTAATAGAAAGAGAAAAAATAACACATGCATTTATTTGGACTATGACCTCCATAAAGAAATGTATTTTATATTTCATCATCACTGTAACATCCCGTGTTTTGAATCAAATAAAAAATTTCAAGGGAATTTGAATGTTTAGCATTTACTGGATGTGTTGTTTTTAAAACTGGGTTTTAGAATGAAATTATAAGAGTGGGGACTCTGTGATGTGTTTCCTTAAAGAATTCAAATTAATTCAATTAAAATTAAAAATAGAAATTAATTAAATAAGAATAAATGGAAAATAATAACAATGAAATATTTTAATCATAAAAATAAAAATAAAAATAAAAATAATATTGTTATCATTATTATAATTATCATTATCTTGGTTTTTTTGAAATTACCTAAGGTGTCTCCCTTACGTGGACACGCAAGCCCCTCCCTCTCTTACAATGAATAATGGGCCCCATCCCCTTACTCTCATACAGAGCACAACACCCCACCTCTGCCGACCCTTTCTCTTGACTTCTTGAGTGTTTAGTGGTCATCTCGTCATGGTAATCATTCCTCCTTTCTCTTATTCTATTTTTTTGACAATTTTTATCTTCCCCTGTCACCCTACATGATTTAGAAAATCCTTAGGTAAATGATTAATCAATTTTGGTTGCTTCTTCTGAAGTTAGGGTATGCAACGATATCCTTAGGTTGTGTTCGTGCATATTCCAACATCCACCACTAAAGTAATTGTGGATCAGTTCATTGAGGCTCACAATCATCACTTATAGGTATGGTTTTATTCTACTGAGTTGTTTCAAACCTCTTTTATTAGGGTCTTTAAGTGTTTTTAGTACCTAATAATTTATCAGTAGTGCATTAAGATATATCACGTCATTTAGGGGTTCTGAATCAATTAAAAATGGGATTTTATTATGGATTCTTGGTTTCTCTCAGTTAATTTAGGTCCTTTAGTGTGTTTTTTTCCCTATATTTTTATCTTGGTGTGTTGGTCCTTGATGCAGTTTTTTGAGTTCTTAATAATTTTTTTTGTAGAGAATTTGGCTATATCTGAAGGATTGTGCACATATACATACATACATACATACATATATATATATATCCCTTATACATATTACCTCATGGATAGGGGAATATGTACTTTTTATTAAATGATGTATATATTTATATGAATGTATGTGCAGGCAAGTGTGGGGAAATTTCGAGTTGTTGTGGATAACATTGTTAAGTTCTGAGTGTTTGGATTAGACTACTCTTTGAGGTAGGGTCCCATTCCTTTGCCCTTTAATTTTATTAATTTATTAATTAATTACTTACTATAAAAATATTAGTTTTTAATTAATGAAGTATTGTTTTTAGATTAAATGATTCCTTTGATAAACTTAATGAAATGATTAAATGTGATAAATGATTTTTTAGATAACAAAGTCATGTTTTTGTAATAAAACCCCTCAAACAATGGAGCACTTACTTCAAGCTAAAAAGTAGAGAGTATACTTTTAATCTTTCCTGACTACTTTTCTTGGTTGTTATTTTATGTCATGACGTTATGTTAGGTATATGGAATGTGAGACCGAGCCTTCATTGAAGTTATAAAATAACCATCCCATTGTTATTTATAGATGTTTATGTAACCGATTCACCTTATAAGGGTATATCTTGTCTTGTATTATAAATGAAGTGTCCCCTACCTCATCTGTGTTTCAACAAACCCAAGACACACCATGGTTGTTTCGTCCCCTTATACTTAGAATTACCCAAGTGGGTAATTAAGTTGTTTTTAAGAACCTTTCCTTGAACATGATCCTTGGGAATTTTTATGTGGTGTTGCCACATCATAGTGAGATAATGTTTTTGTTAATGGAATTGTAATGTTTATAATGTATTATACATGATGGTTTCATCCTTTAAGTGTAATGAACATGATCTTATCCTTTGACACTTGTACCTCAAAAATAAATTTTCCAGGTTTATGAAAAATTAGTGAGATGACTCTGAGTAGGATGGCACACACTAAATGGAATACTTTGAATAAATGGTTTAGTCATACCATATAGCTTGCCTTGTATTAAATGGTTTAAATGGAATTGAACATGACTATTAAAATTCATAAGAGGTATTTATTTATGAATTATATTATAAATGTAATGTAATGGATTGAATTTAATTCCATGCTTGAACAAGCTTGTTAGATTGATTTATTTAAATGTCACTAAATGACATGAATCTAGGGGGAATTTCGATGCCAGATGCCCTTCGATTGTATCCCATTTATTATTCAAGTGTTTAATGATTATGACCACATTTAATGGTTTCAATTATATAATTTCATTGTGATACTGATTTGATGAGTTTACTTTACTTTTATGCTAAATTCTTTATGCCATATTGACGGATTAAAGTATATTATTTTGATCTCTTGAATAGCTCATGGATTTATGATGCTTATTTTATGACATGAATTTTTTTAAGTCTTATTACCCATAGCTTATGCCTCATACCATGCTTTCTCTTATTATTTTTTATTATTTCATTTCTATATGAAATGTGATTTTTTTGGTCTTGGATTTATTAGATTGGTTAATATAAATATTGATGTATTGAGATGAAAATTATTGAAATGTAGTTATGTATTTACATTTCCTTAAAATATACTTGATGTTTTCCTTGCAATGTGCCTTGGAGACTTGGTTCACTTGATGTGGGCCAGGTGAGAACATGGGTTTTGTGTTAAGGACTCATGGATGGACTCCTATGCTCGGATGGTTATACCATGACATTTTGGGGGCGATGATTTATCTAGACAAGTGAGGGCTTCTTGGGAAGTTACTTATATGCCCAAGTGATACCAGTTCCCTAGGGGATCAACCATGGACGAACCCACTGGTAAGATGGAAACACCATGATTTAGGTGATACTCGGTCCTCTAGTGAGATACCTGGGGCACACCCATATTTAACATTCCTCATGGGATACACGGGACTCTATATGGATCAACTTGGATAAACTCAGTGTCATTGGATTATGAGATGTTCCTGTTGTGATACTTGGATTATTTTTAGATTTCCTTGGACAGGAATGAAACTCCACACCTATATTTAAGGAATTGTTTGTATTTCTTTCCAATTTGATTATTTAATCATATTAGATGAACCCTTTATAATTACTATTTATTGTTATTTTACTTGATATTTTTCTCTTACTTTAGTAGCAAACTTATTTGATGACATGAGATTTAGACCCGAAGATAAAGCACAACCTTGGGAAATGATTTCCTTGGTTTTCCATGTTACAAATCGACCTTGTATATATATATATATTATTCTTTTCACAAGTATAATTTTAAGACATCTTTATTAGGATGAAGTAGGTGATAAGGGGAAGATGTCCATTCAGAAACCCATACCAAGTTGTTATTATTTAATTTGTCTACTACTATGCATTGATACATATTGACACACTTTTTATTTGTTTATTTCAATTTATGGATTAGGCTAGACACTAGTGGTTCTAACCTAATGAGATTTATGCCTCATGCCCTATTTGATATTCCATTTCACTAGGGTACCAGAGTAAGCTTTCTCATACGTAGGGTTATGGAAGTTGCTTTTTGCTAGATTCTTGTACCTGAGAGTTGGGAGCAAAGGACTGAGCTAGATCTTAGGATGCTTGTGGAGAACTCCTTTGGGATTTTTAGTTATTATCATTACTTGATTCATGTTTTGCTCTAAATTATAAAGAATAATGTATGTATACTGTATTCAGTAATGTGTCATAAACTTTATATGCTTAATTTATATAAATTGGCATTTGACATTGTTATTATATTCTTATTACTTGTCTTCTGCTGCTGTATTTCATTTATTTACTACTTCTACTATTTCTTACTATATTTATTATGTTATACCATTGTGATACATTTATTATAATGTGGTAGCCTCCCCACTATCACCTATTAGACCATTTCTTATAGTCTGTAGCCTTTGGCATACATGGAGATTCTCTTATGGCCATGTGACCCACCACTATGGCTACCAATTTAGTGGTCATCTAGGAAGAGGAGTTAAAATGTGGTATTAGAGACATTTTTTCCTTTTTATTACTAATTTGGGTTAGTATAAATGATAATAGATTTGTGTCGGTGCTTGGTTAATAGCCGAGATTGGTACCGATCACCCCACATATGGGAAATGACCGAGTGATATAGGATGAGATTTCTGTTCAATCTATTTACTATTATAGTTGATATGATTTCACCTTGAGAGATAGGATTATTTTCCACAATTTAATGATTTGTAAAATTAATGGTAATTTTACACTCTCTTAGATATGTAATGGAAGTTAAATTACATGCATTATACTAGGAACATAGAAATTCACATACTATTCATAGTTCCATTCCATGTAGGTGAATTTTAGTTTGACTTTTGATTAGAATAGATTGACTTGAATGTATTACATGACTTTCATTTACTAGAATTAATATTTAGATATAATGTTTCAGTGATATATTTATCATGTTATCCGATTTTCATGCTGCGTGTTTACTAGAACCTTTTCCTTATATCATGCTTCTATGCTTATTGGCATGATTGTATAATTAAAATTACAAGCTTCTGTGATTACAAAATGTTCCTATCTATTAGCTTTATTTAGTGACATTATAGTTATGTTTTAATTTGTAAATGGTTGCATGGCAAAGAAATATATTGTTTGTGAATAAACAAGCACCCATTTTCGATTGTAAGGTGTATGGGAACCTTATTACCAGGAAAGGGTAAATCGTTGATTCAAACCATCTTGAGTATAATATAAATACATTTTTAGGGTTACTGTTAAAGTTAAAAGGGTTCTGAAATTTAGATGCTAAGGTAAATTCGTTAGTAAATGGTAGAAAAAGGACAAACTATATAGTGTATGAGCGCATTATAGGTTGGTAGATGGCCACCTATATGACGGGACCATTGTATATGATAATGTTAAATTCAAAAATGAGTTTGGTTTCAATTAATGGGAGACAATTTTCAATCCATGAAGTTTAAATGAACTTCATAAATTGGGAAATAGTAGCCTAGATTAAATGTAATGGCATGATGATTTTGGACTTGCCTATTTTCCCCATGGGGAATTAGCTAAATCAAGTATCTTGAGTTTTTTTAAATGGTACTTGATGTTTTGAATTAAATCTTCTAGAGTTTTAAAGATTAAATTTTAATAAATGCAAAGGGCTTGGAAATGGAACCTGTAGTAGCTTAAACTATTTAAAACCCTCGTGTAAGGGTAGTTTTAGAAGATTATCTGGATTTCCTTAGAACGGAAGGGAGAGAGCTTACTATTTGGATTATTTTATTTAGTAATGTCTTGGATGAATGAATATTGAGACTAGAGAATTTCTCAGGAATGAATTTAGTAGGGGTCCACACTTTTTTCTCTTGTAAGGTGTTGGATCATGGTAGGTATCACCCTTGGTGTTTAAATTCCTTGTTAAATCTAGTGAGTTTTCTGATGTTTGGTTCCATTCCAGTGTTGTTGTCCCTAGTAGGACTTTAACTTCTCAATGATACCCTTGTTCAGATTGGTGATCATGGTATATTTGAACCTTGTTATGGGCATGATCATTTATTAATGCTTGTTTTCAAATGGTTGGACATTCCTCAGGGCATGGTTGTAGGCTTCGTAGGTCACTTGACCATGTTCTTCCACATAGTAATAGATGAATTAGTACGCAATCATCCAGGTTAATGGTTATATTTGGCAATATGACTTGGGGTTAAATCACTTGGATGGACCATATGATAGTTGAATTCATGGGGCATACAACCCATTGTTAGTATTAAAAATGTTTCTTTTTGCTCGTATAACCTTGAGGCAGTATACATTCAGGGACATAGTACGCGTTGAGTATTTAATGATGAAACAAACCAGTGGAGTTTGGTGAAATTATTTATCCTTAAGCCATTCTGTGAATTCTTGGATCATCTATATGGTAGAGTGACCCATGTTTTTAATGAAATCATGTATATCCCATGAACAGGATGAATTTCTTATGACATGGTTGTTTTGACAGGCTAGTCCTTTTTGTTGTTAGATTTACTTCGAATTAATTTAATGTATGGGAGTGTAACTCGAAAGAGCATCACATGTTCATTTAAGATGAATTTGATATAGAGCACTTATGAGAGGCTAGTTTAATTCTATTCTTTCAGTGGATAGTGTAACAACCTGAACCCAAATAGCCACCCAAACAGTGCTAAACAGGTCGGGTGTTACTACCTTAGGTGCTCCTCCACGAATGCCAAAGGCTGCTGACTAGCAGCGAGGGTCATATAGGTATAGAGGGGAGGCTATAACCTCTCGGAGGATAATAATGGTACTAGTCCAAGTATAACAATAAAATTAAAGAAGAATAAACAACTTAGCAGACTCGAACCAGACCTGCGGAGAAGAATCACTTTCGATATCGAAAAACAACAGAAGCAATAGATATAAACAACAACAACAACAGAAAGTAAACACGACAACATACTGATCACTTATAAATACTGCTGAACAAAACACATCCATCCAAAGAAGGTCATACATATCCATATGTAAAAGGGATCCAATGGCTAACCAACTCTAGCTACAAAACAACTAAGCATGCTGATACAGGATAGAAAGAAAAACAAAGTAAACTCCAGCTAGGCAAGGCCTTAAGGTCCCTACCATCCCCATGTGATAACTAATAAATTCCATCTCCAAAAGCTGATCTCCTTCCGAAACATAAATCCATAAAGTCTGCACACGTACCGATGGACCCGTGAAGGGTGTGAGATGAATCTTAGTAGGATACCACCCAACGATGCGTAACTAATATAAGTGTTTAAACATGCTTGCAGTTATATGGAAAATAGTAAATAGTACGATGCACAAATGAACAAAAACTCCACTGGTACTCAGTATCCACCATGGAGTGTCACCTACTTCAGCCAACGCCAAGATCTCTGTCATGTAACCCGACACCATGTTCCCCCTGACACTGCGTGTCTCAAGTACCGACATCCCGAAGGCACACCCATTGAATAGTAACCCGAAGGAACAATAATAACTATCCTCAAATAAGTAACCAGAGGGACAACGTCGTCCTCCCTCAAATAAAGTAACTAGAGGGAAAACAATTTCAGCCCTCAAAATAAAGTAACCGGAGGGACAATGATGTCTACCCTCAAAATAGCCTCAACGCTATCTCCCAAAGGCTCCTCACCTCCCATGTGGAATCCTACGGTAAGTACCGTCAAACCAATCGTACCTAAACTGCATCTAATGGGGGCCTCTACCCACATGAGTTGTCAAAACCACCCCATCACAAAGTATCTCTGTGTGCACACTACACATAGTTCCGGGTGAGCGGTAATCACCAAAATAGTATCCAATCCACAACACCTATGAAACCTTTTATCCCTACGACCATGCCACTCGTGTCTGATGGCCTTGTCATCCCAGTAACCCGAGCAATGCCCAACCTGATAGTCATCTTGCCTCAAACTGACACCCATGATGCCCAATCCTGTGGTCAAAACCACCCAATGTAACCTAGCCAAGCCCAACCTAGGATGAGCATCACTCTAGAATATTCGGGTCATTCCCAACACAACCCAATGTTTTCAGCATATGTAATTGAACAATTACATATATAAAAAATTTAAAAAAAACACATAAATAGGAAAAGAAATATAAATAGTGGTATGTGCTAACCAAGTGTTATCCCATAGCAGCATTGGGGTCCTTATGGACTCCAAAAATTCATATCAAGGTTCAATAATCTAAACTCAATAGTTTGAAACACTAAAAAATAATTATAACCATTTTCACATCCCTCTGCCAAAATGCCCTGATGAGCAACGACCCCTCACCAAACCACTCTCAAGAAAAATGATAAAAGGGAATACCCAAGGGTATATCATAGGTGAAATAAACAATTAAATATGCAATAGAAGGTAAATTAGGGTCTTTTTCAAAATACCCAAAAAACGCGTCATGGGACATGCAAACCAAAAGTCTCGGAAAACACAAAAGAGGTATGCACCACCTGCCTGAGACTCGTGCGATGATACTCCTTCAAGAAAAGCATCCAATTAGGTATAAAACATAGTAGATCTATAAAGTTATCAAACCCTCTCAAACCCCTATAACAAGCTCTAGAATAGAAATCATGAAAAAAATTCAAGAAGAATCAAGGCCTTACTGAGGGAGTTCCAATGCATCCGAAGACGATCAAATTAGAGTTTAGTTGGACGATCTGGAGAAAAAACAAGCACCAACCAGCTCTACCCACTCAAACCCATCGAAAGGGCCGAGTTTCTACCTCGAAATGAGGCTACTTTCCATTTTAGAGAAAAAAAGAAAGTACACGGTGTGTACTTATAACTACACGCCATGTATCATTTTACTATTCACATTATGGCTGATATTTCACCGTAGACATGCTGAGTGACTACAAGGTGTGTACCTAGGGGTACACAGCATGTACTTCTCTACCCAACCAACATCCCCAACATGCCATGTATATCTCGATACACGACCCCTCTATATGGCGTGTACAAATAATGCCCGACGTGTACTTGCTAAAAACATTCTACCCAACCAACAGGCCTACATGCAATGTACGGACTCCACACGGTCAAGGGTGCATGGAATGTCTATAACTACACGTCGTGTAGTAAGAAATTCCTACACGTTCATCCCATGACATGTACTCAGCGAGCACACGACCGGTAATCACCCAAAACATACACGGCGTGTACTTTAGAGTACATTGCGTGTAGTTTGGAAATTTATAGAACTTCCCAGATTTTCCCAATTCTCTCAGGAACAAGTCAAAAATTCCAATAGGGTCAGGATTTTGACCTGTTCAAAAAACCGAGGTTCTTACAATCTCCCCACCTTAACATAGCTTGTCCCAGATCTATCAAACAAACCCTGGAGATGACACCAAGTATACCACCCCGATCAGGTAACCCAAACTACCTCAGTCTCAAAGGTTCTGGAAAAATTCCTCAAGGGGCTCCCGACCTTAGGAATTACCCACCTCAGTCTCCACCAAACAAAACTCAAAAGAAGAAAAGGCTCACTAACCTATTTTCCAGACGCATGGTCCTCTTGTGATTCATCATCACCCTTGTGCCTCATTAGTGCTCCTGTGTCATTCCTGACACCCAACGTATCCTGCATCGCATCAGTGTCTGCCTCCACGAGGTCCTGCATCCCATGGAGGCTTAAAATAAAACTAGATGCCATGCACCTCAAGTAACTTGCATCCTCGATGCCTCGATGCCCAAACCACATCATGTAACCCACATCCTAGACGCCCCTAATTCTACACATCTCATCAATATATATAAATATATCACACACCCGATATAGCGCCAATCTCACTGACCAACATCTAGTTAGTCCACGTAGATCATGTTCATTATGTGCACTCAAAACAGACATGCCTCTACAGGTCATGCCAAAATGAAAACATGGAAATCACAACCACACCCGTGGTGCACCTCTAATTGTCATCGACTCACCACCATTCTCAACCTCTTGTAACTCCATGGTGTGCACCTGGCCTAAAGTACGTTTTCCTAATGCCTGACCTCCCTACGGTGCTGCTCCAGCCACCAGCCACTGACCCCTCAGCTAGATCCCGCTTTCTCTATCATGTCCTTCATGTGTAGCTGACCCTCGGGTACCATCTCCTAGTACTGATCCTAAACCAACTCTAGATGCCACCATCTATTCTGATCGCTGCCTGCCGTCTTTTTGAAAAGGCTGCCTGCAGAACCTCTCTAGATGACCAACTTGTCCACATGACTGACACTCCTTTAGAGGCCTATCGTACGGAGTCTGAACATGTCCTTGTTGTCCGCACTGAAATAAAACCACTGAAGAACTGCTACAATGTGGTCTAGCTGAGTCCTTATCTTGACTGCCCTGATGGAACTCATCCCGTCCTTGCTTCCTGCTACCTGAACCATCACCTAAAACTATTCCCCAACCAACCTAGGTCTTATCCCTCTGGTTGCCCTCAAATTTGAGCACCTGATTCACTGCCTTTGAGAATGAACTCAACCTAAAGATATTCACCTGGATACGAATGGTGTGTCATAAGCCATCCCCAAAGCACCTCACCCTTTCTGCATCATCCCTTACCATTCCAGGTGCAAAGTGCGACAACTCAGTGAAAGTAGCTGCATAGGTTTTGAAAGACATGTATCCCTACTCAAGACTCAATAACTCCCGAGCTCTCTAGACCCTCATTGTCTCTGGGTAAAAGTTCTTAAAGAACCTATCCTCAAAGTCCTTATATGCTAGTCCCTCACGCCTGCGAGCCTGGACCATTACATCCCACCAACACTTTGTCAATCCTCAATATGTACGTCTCGTGCTTGACCCTCAACCCTAGAGGTGTCTAAAGCTGCTTGAAGATCATCTGAATGCTCTCTATCTAGTTCTCAGCTGCTTTCCGACCACCCTCACCCTAAAAAAGTGGCGGGTGTTGTGACTTGAACTCCCGTGTTAGATATGCCATAGATGGATCTATAACCTATGCCCCTCTGTAGATCCCCTACAAGAAACGTACCAGGATAGCTCGGAGTTTCTCATCAAGTCATGGTCCAAACACTGCTAAACTCGGCTATTGTCCTACCTGCACTAGATACTGAACCTGATCCTATCCCTGAGCATATACCTGCTACTCATGCTCTGCCTGCACTGATCCTGAACTCGATCTTTCTCCTATGGAATAATACCATCTCCCCCCAGACGCTCCATAGAGACATATAAAAGTAACCCTCTGAATACCATAAATGGTCATACAACCCACATACATAACAATACATACATATATAACACAGATAAGGAAAGAAGTAAAAGGTAGAACACAAATACCACCCTTACTCTCCCCCACCGCAATCATGGCCCATGGCATCCTGGCCCAGTGGCCTCCTTACCTGCCCCAATAGAGCCAAGTATCAAAAGTACCTTGGGCCATGCCCGTCCTGACAAGAAACGTTGCCTCAAAATGATGACCTAGTCACCCAATCCTAGTGATCAAAAACACCTCAACCATTGTACATGCCTACTCTCATAAGAGCCAGACCCAAATACCCTGCAATTATACAAGTATACAAATCATGGCATAACATATTGCAATAATCATGAAATCATTATTAGGAATTTCACATATTCACATTTCAAGAGAACACAAAGCATAGAAATTGACATTTTTTTCACATGGTATTATCACATCATAAATCATATGTGCAGTTATGAAAATGAAATACCCCAAAATGGGCCTATCAAAAGCCACGAAAACAAGAATTGACATACCTTTCCAAGCTCCAATTCTCCCTTACCGTACTGGGTCAATGGTTACACATCAAAATTAATAACATCACACAACAAGTGAGCCACCAAGGTGGAAATCATATAAACTATAATCTGAGTGAAAGAAAACAGTAATTCCCACCCATGGAAACATGGTTCATCCCTTATACTTGGGGCTGCAGGCACCCAAGCACAAGCTAGAAACCTAGTTTCCTGTAACAACCTATCCTCAGTCTACCATATCCCAAATAGTATAATCAATATAAATAAAAAGATAATTCTCAACCTCATTAGTAGCTAGTGGAACACTATTTCTAAATCCTTGTCAAGAACTCCTCTGACACCACTTTGTAACGACCCAAACCCAAACAGCCACCCGAACAGTGCTAAATGGGTTAGGTGTTACTTCCTTTGGTGCACCTCCTCGAATGATAAAGGTTGTTGACTAGTAGCGAGGGACTTATAGGTTTAGTGGGGAGGAGATACCCTCTCGGAGGATAATAATGGTACCGGTCTGAGTATAGTAATAAAAATTCAGTGAATAAACAACTCAGCAGACTCGAAGCAGACACGCAGAGTAGATGCACATTCAATATTGATAAATAGTGGATGCATTAGATATAAACAAAAAAAGTGGAAAGTAAACACAATAGCATGATGATCACTTATAAATACTAATGAATAAAAAACATGCATCCAAAGCAGGTCATACATATCCATATGTAAAAGGGTGCCAATGGATAACCAACTGTAGCAACAAAACAAGTAAGCTTGCTAATACAGGAAATAATGAAAAACAAAGAAAAATCTAGCTAGGAAAGACCTCAATGTACCTACCATCCCCATGCGACAGTGAATACAATCTATCTCCTAAATCTGATCACATTCCTGCACATAAATCCCCAAAGTCTGCAAGCATCCCGAAGGGCCTGTGCAGGGTGTGAGACAAATCTCAGCAGGATACCACCCAACAGTGTGTACCTAATATAAGTGTTTAATCAGGCATGAAGTTATAAGTGAAAAACTAAACAATAAGATTCACAAATGAACACAAAATCCACTGGTGCACAACAGCCTCCATGGAGTGTCACCTACTTTGGACAATGTCGAAATCTCTATCAAGTAACCCAGCACCATGTGCCCCTTGACACCATGTGTCTCATGTACCGACATCTCGAAGGCACACCCAAGAAATAGTAACTCGAAGGAACAATGATACCGGTCCTCAAATAAGTAACAGGAGGGACATAGATATCTACCCTCAAATAAATTAACTAAAGGGACAACGATGTCTGCCCTCAAAATAAAGTAACCAGAGGGACAACGATTTCTGCCCTCACAATAAAGTCACTGGGGGGACAACAATGTTTTCCCACAAAATAAAGTAAATGGATGGATAGTGATGTCTACCCTCAAAATAATGTAACTAGAGGGGAAGTGATGTATGCCCTCAAAATAATAGCGAGCCTCTACCCCAACCCGATAGCCTCAACCCTATCCCTTGAAGGTTCCTCACCTCCCACGTGGCCTCCTATGAAAAGCCCCCCCAAACCAATAGTACCTAACTGCAACTAACAGGGGACTCTACCTACATGAGTGATCAAAACCACCTCATCACGGAGTCTCTCTATGTGCATAGTAATCATAGTTCCGGGTGAGTAGTAATGACCAAAATACTACCCAAGACACAACACCTATGACACCTCATGTACCTAGAACCATGATGCTCAAGTCTGATGGCCTTTCCATCCCAGTAACCCGGGTCATGCCTAACCTGACAGTCATCCTGCCTCAAGCCGATGCCCATGAAGCCGAATCCTGTGGTCAAAACCACCCTAAGTAACCCTTCCAATCCCAAACTATAATCAACATCACTCAATAATATCTGGGCGATGCCCAACACAACCCAAAAGTTCCAACATAAGAAATTCCATAATTACATATATAAAACATTTAAACAAAACACATAAATACGAAAAACAATCTAAACAGTCGTATGTGCTATCCAAGTGTTGTCCCATTCCAGCACTGAGGTATTTAAGGTCTCCAAAAATTCATATCAAGGTTCAATACACTAAAATCAATAGTTTAAAACAATACAAAACAATTATAACCTTTTTAGCATCCCTCGACCAAAATGCCCCAATGAAAAACGACCCCTTGCCTAGCCTTTCTCAAGAAAAAAGGAAAAAGGGCATACCCAAGGGCATCCCATAGGTCAGATAAACAATTAAACAGGTAATAGTAAGTAAATTAAGATCTTTCTCAAAATACCCGAAAATGTGCCATAGGCCACGCCAGCCAAAAGTCTGCAAAAACATGAAATGAGGTATGCACCACCCACCAGAGACTCGTACGATGATACTCCTCTGATAATAGACTCCAATTAGGTCTAAAATGCGGTATATCTACAAAATAATCAAATCCCCTCAAACCCCTATAACTCGCTATGGAATAGAAATCCAGAAAAACGTCACAAGAAAAATCAAGGCCTTACCAGCGGGGTTCCAACACATCCGAAAATGATCAAAACAGAGTTCAAATAGATGACCTGAAACAAAAACAAGATCTAACCGGCTCTCCACACTCAAACCCATTGAAGGGTTTAGTTTCTACCTCAAAACAAGGCTACTCCCCATTTTAGCCAAAAAAGAAGTACATGGTGTGTACTTATAACCACACACTGCTTATCATTTTATTGTTCACATAATGAATAATATTTCATCATAGACTTGGTGACTGACAACATGGAATGTACCTAGGGGTACACAGCATGTACTTCTCTACCCAGCCAATATCCCCAACACTCCATGTATATCCCGATACACGACCCCTCTACATGGTGTGTACAAATATTAAACAACATGTACTTGCTAAAAACATTAAACCAAGCCAAAATGCATACACGCTATGTATGACCTCTACATGGTCAAGGGTACACAGCGTGTCTATAACTACACACCATATAGTAAAAAATTCTTAGATGGTCATCACATGACATGTACTCGACGAACACAAAACCGATACTCACCCAACCCACACATGGAATGAGCTTTAGAGTACACAGCGTGTAGTCTGTAAATTTCTATAACTTCCTATATTTTCTTAGTTCTCTCAGGAACAAGTCAAAAATTCAAACAGGGTCACTATTTTTACCCATTCTAAAAACCCAGGTTCTTATATCTAAGACACTTCTAAGGTGGTGAATGTCCTGATAGTTCTAGTAAATACATTCCCTTCTAATTAAAAGGAAAAAAATATAAGATGTTCATTCCACTTTTTATTAAAAGACCTCAGGGATGTTAAGGTTTGTGAATATCATTGATTTCTAGGTATAATAGAGTTGATAAAATTGGTTGTGAATGAAACATTTGAAGACACCTTTGGTCTTGGTAGATTTTGGTGGTTAATCTTGAATGATTGAAAAATGCCTTGTGGGATGAAGTCTTATGGTTTGATTAATGTTGGGGCATCAATAGGTGATGCTGAGCTTATTTCAAAGGAACTCGACAATTAGGGGTTTGAAATATCTTCTTGTAATACATGTTATCCTCTTAGTGTATTTTTATAAGTGAAGAGCATGTTTCCTATCTTGGCATCATCCTTGACATGATAACGGAGAATTGGTCTAATTATATGATAAATATTTAAAATAATTTGATCTTATTGGGTGGTTCTATTTTGGGTTTTCACACAAGATGTATGGTTTCCTTCAGGTTTTGGTCTGAAACATCACCAAAAGTTGGGTATTTACTTCGGTGGATGTGTTCATTGTGAATACGAGATCCCTTGATAAGAGGCATCACAATTATGCTTGTAAAAAGCCGACCATCTAAGTTGGGAGTTTGGTGAATGGTATGTCGGTATGAGTTCATACACATATTACCTATTTACAATGTGCAGAGTCGATGAAGGATAGGCAATAACATGCTGTCAGGTGGAGACGAGTGTAGTTTTTTTCATCCAAGGCTTCTCATGAAAAGCAAGTTCAATTTTGAATTTGAAGTTTTTGGGGAATCAACCATTTTATCATTTCAAAATCATGCCAGGAGAATCAGAAAAACACTCAATGATGTGCTTTGAAATTCAAATTCCATTAGTGGGGACGTTGTGACATAGAATTGGCCTTTTTAAATGTGAAATATTAAGGTGGAAAGTTCCATTTTCCTAGTGCTTAATGATATGATGATTTGATCATGTCTCTAGTTTAATGGGACCGGGTAAGTGTTGTCTTTGTTTTTTGTTTTGAAATTGAGAGGTGGCTCAAATC
The DNA here is from genome assembly GCA_963277665.1 of Viscum album. NCBI lineage: Eukaryota > Viridiplantae > Streptophyta > Magnoliopsida > Santalales > Viscaceae > Viscum > Viscum album. The sequence continues at coordinate 1,184,558,361 of OY728135.1, forward strand.
ATAATGGATTAAGTGCCACTTGATTAAGTAATGATTGTATGTGTGTTGGGGGTTTGAAAATGAAATGTTACCGTTTAATGAAAATTCATGACCCATGTAGGTTGTGTGATGTATATTTTGTTTTTGAAGGCTTCTATAGGATGCGAAGTTCTAAGATGGGATGGTTATAAGTCCCATATTTGTAATTGGAAGAAAAATTCCAAGGGAATTTGAAAATATAGCATTTATTGGATGATAGATTTTTAAAATTGGGATTCAATATGTAATTATGAGAGTGGGGACTCTGTGAGGTGTTTTATTAAATAATTTAAATTAATTAAATTACAAATAGATATATAAATTAATTAAATAAGAGTTAATGAAAAATAATATTAACGAAATGTTTTAATAATAATAAAAAAAATAAAAATATTATTATTGTTGTTATTAATATTATTATTATCTAGTTTTTTTTGAATGCCCCTAAGGGGTATCCCTTACCTATACACGTGATCCCCTCCCTCTTCTGCGGTGTACGACAATACCCCTCTCCCTTCCTCTCCTACAACGCATGACACCCCACCTCCATAGTTCCTTCATCTAGAATTTTTGAGGGTTTGGTAGTTGACTCTTTGTGGTAAGACTTCCTCCTCTATATTATTCTTTTTAGTTGTTTCCTCTTCCCCCATCACCCTGAATTATTTGAACAAAACTCTAGGTAAAGGGTTAATCGATTTTTGTTCCTTATTTCACTGTTAGGGTATGTAATGGGCTCCTTGGGTCGTGTTAGGGTATATTCCAAAATTCTCTACCAAAGGCAAAGGGGATCAGTTCATTTCATTTCTATATTGTCACTCCAAGATGATGTTTTCTTCCCCTGTGTTGTTTCACACCTCTTTTATTAGGGTCTTTATGTGTTTTGACTCCTTAATAATTTATTGGCAATGCATTGGGATGTATCGTGTTGTTTTGGGTTTCCGAAACAATACGAGGTGAGGTTTTCTTCCCACTTCTTGGTTTTGATTAGTTAATTTAGGGTCTTTAATGTGTTTTTGAATCCCTAGAATTTTATCTAGGTGTGTTTCTTCTTGCTATAGTTTTTTTGAGTCCTTAATAATTTTTATAGTGTTTGACTATTCGTGAAGGATTGCACTCATATACATAGGTAAGTGTGTGTATATATATATATATTCATTGTATATATTACCACATGGAGAGGGGAATTTTGACTTTTTATTAAAGGATATATATATATATATATATTCATATGAATGTATGCGCATGAAAGTGTAGGGAATTTTCGAGTTATCACTAATAATTTTGACAAGTGCTAAGTGTTTTTTTTGGTCTACTCTTTAAGGAAGGATCCCATTACTTTTCCCTTTAATTTTATTAATGAATTAATTAATTAATTATCTCACCAATTTTCGTATTTAGTTAATGTAATATGGTTTTTAGATTTAGTTTTTTTCCTTTGATAAAGTTAAAGAAATACTTAAATGTAATAAAAGATTTTTTTGATAACAAAGTCATGTTTTGGTAATAAACCCCTTACAATGGAGGTGTGATTCCTTCAAGATAAAAAGTATTGAGTAGAATTTTCAGCTTTACTACCTTGTTTCTTTGGTTTTTCTTTTATTCCTTGATGTTATATTTAGTATATGTCATGTGATACATGGCCTTCATTGAAGTTATAAAATAAGTTTTTCTTTTTTCTTTATAGATGTTAATGTAATAGATGCACCTTATAAGGGCATATATTATCTTGTATTTTAAATGAAGTGTCCCTTCTCTCATGGGTGTTTCAATGAAACAAAGAAACCCTGTGGGTGTTTTCTCCACTTATACATAAATTTACCCATGTGGGTAACTGAGTTGCTGTTAAGAACCTTTCCTTGAACTTGACCCTTGGTATTTTTATACGGTGTTTCCACCTCATTAGTGAGATAATGTTTTGGTTAAGGGATTTATAATAGTTATAATGGCTTATGCAAGATGGTATAATTCGTTAAGGATATTGAACATGATATATTCCATTGACACTTGTACCATAAATCAATTTTCTATGTTTAGGAAGAATGAGTGAGATGACCTTGAGTAGGATGAATCAGACAAAATGGCGTAACGTGAATAAATGATTTAGTCATAGTGAATTGATTTCATTGTATTAAATGGTTTAAATGGAGTTGAACATGAATATTGGAAATAATTAGAGGTATTGATTTATTCATTATATTATAAATTTAATGTGGTATCTTGAATTGAATTCCATGCTTGAACGAGATTGTTATGTTTTTTTATTTAAATTTTATTAAATAACATCAATTTAGGGGGGTATGTTGATTCCATTCACACTTTCATTGTATCCAATTTCTTATTCAAGTGCTTAATGCTTATTCCCATGTTTAGTGGTTTCAATTATAAAACTTCCTAGTGATCCTACTTTGGATCTTTGAGTGTACTTTTGTGCTAAATGCCTTATGCCTTATTGATGGCTTAAGGTATGTTGTTTGGATATCTTGAAAAGCCCATGGATTTTATATTATTATTTTATGACATGAAATTGTTTATGGAATACACCCCATAGCCTTTGCCTCATACCATGCTTGATCACATTTGTTTCTTATTTCCTTGCTATATGAGATGTGCCTTTTTTATTGGGTTTGAATTGCTTAGCTTGGTTAATGGAAAGAATGTAGTATTGAGATGAAAATAGTTGGAATATAGTTATGTATTTACAATTCCTTTAAATATACTTGATGTTTCCCTTGAAATGTGTCTTGGTGACTTGGTTCACTTGACATGGACAGAGTGAGAACATGGGTCTAGTATTAAGGAATCATGGATGGAATCCAGTGCTTGGGTGGTTATACTATGACACGCTTGGGGTAATGATTTGGATTTACAAGTGAGGGCTTCCTAAGTGGTTATTTATACTCTTTATTGATACTAGTTCCCTAGGGGAGAAACAATGGATGGGCCCATTGGTAAGATGGCTACGCCATGCCATAGGTGATACTCAATCCTCTAGTGAGATACATGGGATAAAACTAGAGGTACCTTGCCTTGTATTGATACAAGGGACTCTATATAGATCACCTTGGATGAAATTTATGGTATTGGATTATTGGATGTACTTGTTGTGATACTTGGGATTCTATTAGATTATCTTGGATGGGAAAAAGAATCCACACCTAGATTTGATGAATTATTATAACTCTTTGACTGTTTGATTGTTGAATCATATGAGATGCATCATTAATTCATAATATGTATTGTTTTTGTACATGAAATGTTTCCTTACTTTATTAGAACTCTTATGTGATGAAATAGTATTTAGGCCCGAAGAAAAAGCACAACCTTTGTGTACACCTTCCTTGGTTTTCCATTTTACAAATGTCCCTTGTGTGTGTGTGTATATATATATTCTTCTTTTCAAAAGTATAATTTTTAGACATCAGGATCAAGAAAAAGTAGGTGATAAGAAATATATGTCCATTTGGGATCCTAGAACAAGTTTTTAGTATTTAAATCATTTATTTCCCTACATTGATACATATTGGCACCCTATTTATTTGTTTATTACACTGTCTGGATTGGGCTAGACACTCATGGTGCTAGAATACCATGATTTATATCTCACACCCCACTTGGGCCACCATTTCACTTAGTTACCCAAGTAAACTTTCTTGTTCAAATGTCTATGAGCCTTTCTTGTTGTTGTGTGCTTATACTTGGGAGTTAGGAGAAAAGGAATGAGTTGGAGCTTAGGATGCTCATAGAGATTGCCATTGGGATTTTTAATGCTTTTCATTACTTGTTTCATGTTTTTTTATGAATTGAAAATAATGTTGTATGTTTACTATATTAAGTTATGTGTTATTAACTCTATATTCATACTTTTTATAAAATGGTTTTGGTAACTTTTATTAAATTTTTATTACTTTTATTTCGCTATTTCCTTTCATTTATTTACTACTCTTGATGTTTCCTACTATTTGGATTTTTGTATACTATTGTGCTACATTGATTATGAGGGTATATTCTCCTAGCTATAACATCTTAGATCCTCACTTATTTTCAACAACTGTTGGTATATAGGGAGACACACTTAAGGCCATGTGACCCACCAGTCAGACTACCTATTTAGTGGTCTGCTAGGTTAGGATGTTACAATCACCTCTCATGAATGATTATATAGATGGATGTAAGGAATATATTTTATATTTTTAAAATAATTATGACTCTAAAATTAAAAATTATTACTTACCATATGTTCTTTACAATCATTGAAAAATAGAAACATCACTCATATGTAATAGCAGGCTACCTTTAATAAGAAGCATTTCATTCCATTTTCATTACTATGTTATATTTAATTTTATAAAAACACATATGATAAGTAAATTTTATATTAATTTCATGATTATGATTCTAGAACCATGAAAAACGTTAAAAGAATGGAAGAGTCGAATCGAAACATGCATAGAAAAGGTAAAATTTAACAGAAAAATATTTATTTTAATGAATAGTTGAAAATTATATTGTAATCATACATAGTAAAATATTTTTTCTAAAAGTTTTGAAATAGATTTATAATGAATATAAATTTATTATCCTTGAGGATAAAGACACTATGAATCATTTAGGGACTTGTGGTAAGATTTAAAGTTAAAATATCCATTTTTATAGGATTTATTATGTTTAAATTTAAATTGGTGGAATTGTATTATCATTATCCCATAAAATCCAAATATTTTATTTAAATAATTTTTTTGGGTTTTACCTGATGTCTATTAATTTCTTCCCACTTAAATTTGAAAACAAATTAAAATAACTTTTTATAAAAAAATAGTCTTTATTTCATTTATTTTGGTTGGGTTTCTTTATACTCTATATTGATGTTCTTAAAATTGTTTTATAGAAGTTTTAACCTATAAATTAATTTTTTATAATGTTATTTTATTCAACCATTTAATTTAAATTTGAATAATTATTAGGAATGTTCTTAATTTTTTTTTGTATCACTCGCTTTTTAATTACTTTGAAATATTGTGAAAAGAAAATATTTTTATTATATATGTCTTGAAGGGATTTTTCCACCAACATAATTTAAAATCTATACCATATATACATGGTATTTCAAAGATAAAAATATTCCCAATGTTTTGATAATATTTGTTTTTAAATATTACCAAAATAAAAGGTTCTTTATTATTGACTTTTTAGATAGTTTTTAATGATTTTATAAATCTATTATAAATCTATATTGAAATCATTTAATTAATGAAATTATTTATTAGAGATATGATCTTATTATTCAATCCAATTTATTTATGTTTATGGATTAATATGATGACATTTTATAGATGTTTTCATGAAAACCATGTCAATACCATGAGATAATTCATCTATGATTAAATGATTAATGTTTTATGATATTATTCCACACATATGTATTGTTTTCATTATGTTATAGGTGTACACAAAATTATATAGTCTTCCACTGAAATGGTTAATGATTGGTATCTCATAATATACTTTGATATTTATTGTTGAGTGAACTAGGCCCCCTATGAGACTCCATCCACTATGTTTACGGGAATGGGGAATAAATTGAATCCACTATAAGAATCTATCCACTATTTTTATAGGATTTCAGAGTTTACCAAAATCCACTATTAGATTATTCCCACTATATAACTATGGTATTGGAAGTTGGACTTGATTATTGTAATTATTTTCTCTAATTAGTTTGTTTCCAAAAAAATATAACTTATTCTTATGATATTCTCTCATGGAATGTGGTTGAATAATTACAATTTATTACTCTTAGAACTTAGGTATTTTGTTTGGAAATATCATTCTTCCATAAATCATGATTTATGGTCTAAGAAATATTAAGTATGTTTTTGTATGTTATGATCAGTTTTCCATACACTTAGGCTTACTATATTCTCATTTATGTTCAAAAATGGTTATCTCTATTATTTTCCCTTAACAGTAATATGTTCTCTGACTTAATTGTGTTTTCATTCCACCAGGTGATAAAGGAAGTTATAAGTAAGATATGTCAAAGAAGGTTACTATATGAGAAGATCTTATGGGATATTTTATAGTTTGTTTTTAAATAAGGTCATTATGTAATTAGTCTCCAAATACACCCATCCATTATTATTATTATATAGTGTATATAATGATATATTTATTGAATAATATTCTAAAATGATGGTACATGAATATATGGTATACTTGGGTTTCCACACCAATGATCCTAAATGTATCTATAAAAAACTCACTAAATAATGTATGTATTCTAGAGTGTGATCATATAAAATATTATTAATTTACTAGTCATGGAGACACACTAAAATAGTGTGAATGAACCAATATAGAAGGACTTTCATAGGTTCAATAACCAACTACCCCAAGTCTGACATGAATATTAAAGAATTGAAAAACCATTTTCATTGGAAAATGAATCAAAATTTAATAAAAATATTTTTTATTACAATGAATAGGTTTTGGAAACCATATTTATAACACAAGTAACAAGAAAAATAAAAAATAGTCAATATCATATATATATATATATATATTCCAAAAAATCAATAATTTTATTACATTAATATAATATGAAACAAAATATTCATAGACCAAGCACAAGATGTTGAACTAGTAACAGAAGGTAATAGAACCACCAACATTAATTCAATGATAAAAACTATTATATATGGTAAACACACATGACATAATGAAGATGTATCACTAAAAGGTAATAAGAAACCTAAAACATCAATACACCATGCATTAAAATCCTCTAGGGAAAACCCTAGCCTACTATGTATATAGTAGTGGAATAAAAATTTGGAATTAATGATAAAAAAATGTAGGATGATGGATTAAATCACATTCCAAGTGTTTTTGTTTGTGAAACATGGTAAAATATTTTGAAAATATGAATGAATAAGGGAGGGAGAGGGTAAATTTCTCAAGAGAGTCTTGGTACAAAATGGTGAAAGGTTGAGTATTATCAGGTTTATATTGAGTATAGGAAATATGGGAATCTCATATTGTAATAGAAATATTAATGCCATGTGTTTTGGTTAAAATATTTTTAAAACAATTAACAAACCATGTATATGAAACTGAACCTATATAGAAGCTTCATGGAATGATTCACATTATTCAACTAACTATTAACCCTCTTCAATAAATTATAGGCTATCATATGGTCTGGGTCACACATATAACCTTAACCATGTAGTAACCATTAGAAACAAAATTCCTTGATTTTTTTTCAAATTTCAAGGGTAAAAAAATGATAAATTAATGAAAAGTATAAAATTCAAAAAATAATGAAACCAAAATAAAAATTTCACAATATGTGTGAATGTTTCTCACGTATGGTGGATCATGTAATATTATAATGCAAGTTATTATTCCATTGGAATACCAAAGTGACATGGATGGTGAAATTATTGGTGGAAATTAATAGTACTTATTTAGGGATCAAAATGGAGTATTCCACACTTTTGTATACCTTTGGTGGATATTTTTGATATTTCCTTAATATGTATCAGAGGCCTGAACCTATAAATGTGGAATGAATTGATTTGTCTCTAAGGTTCAAAATGCGGATTTATATTTCTTAGAATATGTTGTGGTCTGAGAATATGATTTCTATATTAAATGATTACTAGGGAACAGACCATGGAATAATGTGTTTCCAACATGGATTCAATTCAGTTTAGTGTTATTAAATTGAAATGGAATACAATATTCTATAGTGATAGTAAACTGTATTTTCTAAGTGAAGAGTTCTATATTTTGAGTGTATTTGATGATTTGGATCATTATATTAATATCTAGATAATCATACTTGATGTAATTATCCTCTAAATACTTAAATGGTAACTATTATGTCTTAAATGATTTAAATTATAAAAATAAATATGGAGTAGTTAATAGTTAAGAAGGAATATTTGAGTTTTAAAATGAATTTGAAATTCATATTTGAACTTGAATAAGATTTATTGGTAGTGTAGGACTATATGATTATGGGAAAACCATTAAAAGAGAATAGAATTAGAAGAATAAGAATAAAAATAATAGTGAAAAATATTAGTGAGAGGAATATTTATAAAAAGAGTACATACATGGTTTTTTATATAATCATAAATGTATTGTGTGTTGATATAGAAGGATGTTCATAAATTTTCTAAAATGTGATAATGCATAAGATCAGTAAAAATTATTGAGACATAATAATTTAGTGGAAAATAATAATCTATACCTCTATAATGACTAGAAAATATTATGAATAAGTGTTATCATGGAATAATTCTTTCATATTTCATCAATATAATGTTAAATTGTATTCATGTATTCTTAATACAAGAAAAAAGAGTTTTTGTTGTGTCCTAAATAATAAACCATTGGAATAAATGGTTTTGGTTTTTCTTGGGATCAAGATAAGGTTGGATATACTCATTTGGAATGTTAAACCATATAATATAAATCTTGAAGGACTTACATTATTATTATTATTGGATATTATCATTTTTAAATGGGTTGATGGGGAAGCTTAAATGAATCTTAGGCGCAGAGGCACAACACCTAGAACATGACTCAATGGCCCACATACCAAACACACAAAACAACCCCCCTCCATAGTTACTACTTTCTAAATGATTATATAATGATTTCAACCCATAAGGTTGATCAGTATGAATTTCCCCATGTAAAACTGCATGGTTCATGGTATCGATGTTTAAATCCAAAATCTCTCATCCTTCTAATCTGATTAGTTTTTATAGTGGATTCTTCCCACTCTAATCTCCTTTTGAGGTCCTCCACCTGGTATTTAACCTCCATTTCTTTTTTTTCTTCATATATTAAATAATAGAGGCTGATTTAATAAGAATCATTTAAATGAAAAACTAAATTTTGATAAAAAAATATATCCCCCTTTAAGTAAACTATACTCATGCCATGGAATACTAAAAAATTTTATATAATAAATCTATGTTTTATTTTAAGATTGAGGTATTTTATGTTTTATAATATATGGGTTATTGAACATAGTTTTTCTTAAGTTATTACATGTCTTCAAGAATAAATAAATGTGTTACATTCATTATTAAATGTGTTTATTGAAATTTTTGTAGGGATATGAAATTTAAATTGAATGGAAATGAAGTTACCGTATTCAATGGGAAAAATTGTAACAATCAAATTGAAAATATGATACCCTTCATACTTTCATTGGGTATGAATGTTGTAGATATTGTGACTAATGGGTTTTCCCTAATTTTGTAGGTCAAATTAAATATTTCATACCAAAAAACCACTTTTAGTCATTTAGTAGGAATCCTCACCCAAAGAACTACACTTGAAATCTTCATTAAATGAAGAAAACATCCCAAATAAAATGTGAATAAGAAACCATTAACTATTTATACCAACAATAACTATAAAAAAATTCTATCTACATGAATCCCGCATACCTTAATGCATCGAAAATATAAAGATGAAAACTACACAAGATATATGAAACTATTTCAGGTGTAATGTAACCCCAACCACCAACCAAACTTATTTAAAATCACAAATGAATAAACAGTAAAAATTAATAAAACTTGAAAATAAAATATTTCTTGATTACTGTTCCCCATCCTAGCTCATCCGCTCAATAGAAGAGAGTTTTTTTGAGGTAAATTATAGAATTTAATGTTACTCAATCGATAATTCTGTAAAATATTCCTTAAAATACACTACCTGATCAAGATGATATTTTACCTTATTCCATCCCAAAAAATAATAGACTTAGAACATTTCCCCCCTCATGGAATAAAAAATTAGTTTATTTATAATTTTACATTTCTAGATAGTGAATTTTTCTTCATCTATAATTATTTTCTCAGATTTATTAATCTCAGTATCACTACCAATTAAAACATATGATCCTGATGGACTATATTTTTCGTGGTATAAACACCAACATATGACATTACCTGAAACATTAATAAGTTTTTCTCAATTTTAAATAATACCTATAAAAGCCTAATTCATATTATAAGGAAGTTATATAATCCCCTTTATATGTGATACCAAAATTATAAACTCAATGGACCTAGAAGTCCAATGTGCCACAAAGTCAATATCATCAAATTTTTATGCAGCTGAATAACATGCCTCAAATAGTTTCTAAAAACTAGTAGAATTGATTACTGTGTAAGGGGACGAACAATAATTCCATTCAAAAATAATTTATTCAAAGGGTTACGATAATTATAAAAAATAACACTTTATATTGATAAATAATATTCACCAAAAGATCCAAATTGACTTGGAGTTGTAGAATGAATTTTGAGGTTGATGGGAGTATAAGAAATATCAAAATATACTCACATTCAAAAAAAAAATTTAAATTTTTATAGGGATCAAGACTGTGATTTTTTTTGAAATATATGTAATATATATGAAAGAAAATTTCCATGTAAAAATTGATAATTAATACATTTGGAAATTTAAGTATGAATATATGTGTATACATGAAGTGTAATCAATTGATTAATTTTTATAGGGGTTAATGATTCCGTGATAACATTTGTAGGATTTAGTGAGACTCTTAAATATTCATGGTGGTGAAATAGATACATCATATATCACATTATAGATTTGATACCAATGTTTTGGATCTAGACTATCTTGATATTCACACATATCCTTTGGGTGAATTATCTGTTATATTTATTGAATAGGGGATGAATAACTAATTCACTCTGTATGAGATTTTAACTTAGGTGAAAGGCTTGAGCAAATCAATTAAGAGTGAAGGAACTCAATGTTTGTTGAAGAATGATATTTTGATATTTTCATAAATTCATGTTTGAATAAAGTTGAGTATGTGAAGTTCTAAAAAAACATTTATTTCATTCCTAAATGTGTCTAAAGAGTGAAAGGAAAAATTTGTGGAAGGGTACCTTTAATGTGATGTATTTTTAAAGAAATTTGAAAATTTTATACAAATTTGTAAATATTGGATGAAGATGAAACAAAAAAAAAGTGTGATATACACTTGATGTTTCATGGAATAATTCTAGAAGTTTCAAAAGTATAATATTTTCATGATAGAGATAAATAAATAATTCCTATTCTATAAAATAAAGAGTTATATATCTTATAAATATTAAACATAAATTGATTAAAGTGAGGGTTTTTCTTATTCAATTGATATATGTGATATTAAATTCATTATAATAATAGATACTAAGGATTTATTTGAGAAGTTGTACAAAAGAAAAATACGAGGCACAACCAAGTAGTGATGAAGAGTTACATGAATCTAAAATAGAGTCAATATTGAACTGTGAATTTAATAATATCATCACCATGGTTTTTTGAAGTCGATGAAAGAAATATAATAATGAATAAATAATAAAATATGGTTGAATTGAATATGGATGAAGTGAGATATAAGTAAGAAAGGTATCACCTAATTGTGGAGGAAGGAAGTGACATATGGATTTGGGATAAGTGGAAATTTGAATTATTGACTGTGAATAGGAAAAAATAGAAAAAATAACTCTAATATCTAAAATTATACTTTATGGATAAAAAATAAAAAATAAATTTATTATTTAATTTTTTTCATTTCTAAGATTTTAATGATATATTTATTGAATAATGTTATTTTATTTGAGGATGAAGTTTAACATGAATATTTTTATGGTAAAAAGGTTTTCCAACTAGTGATTCATAAATAACATGTAACACATCGTTACTCTTTTCACGTACTCCCTTTTAATGATTTTTTTATCATCCTTGTATGGGTGTGTTTGTGGGGTTCTTGAGGATAGGATCTCTTTCTGAGGAAAATGTCACAAAGTTCATGGATTTATTTTTTATTTAAATTAATGAAGTCAGAGAATAAATGTGTTAATGGATTTGAGGGGTTATCCCTATATTCATTGAATGTATTGGTTTCTTTGTTGTTTTTCTGTAGAAATTAGGCTTTTTGCTGCCTACTTGGCTTTTACACAATGTGTAATCAAATTACATGATATATAATGGTCACTAGGTATATGATATGAAATAGGACCAGGGAATGAATGGATTTTACATATTGTATTTGTTTTACATCATGTAATGAAAAAAAATCATGTTTTTATAAAAAGATGATGTGATTTTCAATGATTTCGGCCTTTGTGGAATAAAAAATGTGTAATAGTATTACACGACATGTAAGTATTGAGAAGTATAGGTATTAGGTTATATTAATATGATTTATTTTTAATTAAACCATATAACCTCTTTATCTCAACCTAGAGCTCACCCTAGTAGATTTTGGAGATCTATACTCCTTCTGGATCAATCGTTCGGTGATCGATCATCAGGTTTTTTGTGGTGCACCACTATGAGAAAGAGTTCCTTTAGATTCTTCATTCCTTTAGTCATGAAAACTATATTGGATATGTTTTTTGTTCGTATTCATTACCATATAGTGTTTTCTATCGATCATTTTTTGTTTCATGTTGTTCCTTATCCTTCAATGTTTGATCACGTGGTTTCTAATCACCATTTTTGATGGGGCCAAGGTTTATACCATTTTTTGCTAGGTGTTTCTATAAAATGGATTATTCTAATATATTAAATATCATTATTGATAAATTACTTTGGTTTTCTCATTTAATTTAAGTGATATGTGGTTTTAAATGATTTTATAGAAATATAAATGTTTTTAATGAATATTTATTTAAAAATAGATTTGTTCTAATTTGGAAATGGGATTTTCAAAAACCGAAGCAGACTAGCATGGATTTTGAAAATGTTTTATAAATTTTACCAAGTTTTTGAAATGTATTTAAAAAACATGGAACTTTGGGAACCATGGATGAATCGGGAAATAAACATAGGAAACCTTAGTGTGTGTGAACCTACTATTGGTTGTTTGGATGACATCAAGATTGTTGAAAGATTTGATATTGCTTGGATCCAACATTTTTCCAATTTTAGCCTCTTTTATGTCTAGTATGTATTTTTACCATAGGCCATATCCCAAATTATAGTGTTCTTGGTCATTTACATATTTTTATATCATTATTGTTTTTATCATTGTTTATTGCTCACAAGTTTTTATAAGTGGTTTTAATAAATGACATCAGATGATGGTATTTCATGGATATGTATTTAATTTCTTACCGTATAATGAATAAAAATTCATACCCGATATTTCACTTAAAATTTTCATATTTATGGGTTGAGAATATGAAAGGATACCATGAATAATTAATGGGAAAATGAATTATAAATGGATTTTTAATTAGTGAAAATTCTTTGTAAAACTATATTTATTGTAATTGTTTGAAATGTTTCATTTTAGATATTAATCCTTTTATAGACTCTATGGTGGTATCCAACAATGATTTTTGGTCAAACACTACATTTTCCTTTCTATTCTTGTAGATTTTGTGTTGTAGGATTTTGGTAAAGGAACGAGAATCTTATAGCCTACCAGTTACTCTTGTTATTTCTTCCATCAGTTATAGTTGGTTTGGAGGTAACTATTTGTCACATGGAGACTTTTTGGTCATGATTCTTTCATACTTTCTAGTTTACCCAATTTGTCTTGTATTGCATGGATCTGGTTTTACACTTTTCCTTTTCATGATAATATGGTTATATGTCATGTTATATTATATTCAATACTTATTCTATTTTCTTGATTCAAATCACCATGTGAAGGCCGGCTTGGGTGTATGGTTTGGTGGACCTAGGTCGGACAATTAAAAAATAGTATCAGAAGGATGGATCATCCTAAAGTGTGTTAGTACAACCTATGCTTATTTCAATTTCTTAGTGAAAAAAGATTAATGATAGTCAAAATTCATATAGTGTGTCTTGAAAAGGGGTATGACCATCTAACTTTCTAGATTGAACCTAAGTTAACATGGGTAGTTAGTAACTTTTACAAGGTATGAGACTTGGGGTTTGAGGTCACTTGAATGAACTATATGGAAATTTTATTTAAATTCACCTATTCATTTTTTAAGTAATATTTTTTATAAGAATTAATAATTTCCTTACATTTTTGTTGTTTTAAAGAATTGGTTTGGATTATGGAAGTGGTACATGGATTTTGTATGTGTGCATGACCGAATTGATTATTGTCTTTTACTTAATATAAAATACCTCCTAGAAGAGATCTTCCAAATTCTAAAGGGGATGTTGTGAGACATGATCTACATGATAATTCTATGGTGAACCCATCTTTTGTAGAAATAGTAATAAACACTATTTAGTCTCTGGGTTAAGCAGGAGTTAGTAACCCCATACATGTGGTTTATTATAGCCATGGGGTCACTATTCAACGTCCACCCATCGATCAAGGTAATAAAGAAAAACATGAATATGGGGAGTGTCTTGATAATATTGAGATGATAATTAAATTCTTAAATACTCCGGATGACTCTAAGGTTGGTTTTTCTGTGTACATGCTCAAGCAACTAATAAGGAGATAGGGGAATTATTCTGTGCATGTTAGGTTGAATGAAGTCCTTTCCTAGGATTCTTTCATGAAAATATTTAAACCATAGTTTTACCCAGATATGTTACATGTGGAAATGATCCTGGAGTTCCTGACCATAGAAAAGGGAGAGCATACCATTTTGGAATATTCTGCCCATTTTTCTAATTTTGTGCATATAGAACCATTTATTGTCACTAATGAGTACCTAAAGGCCTAAAGATTTTAATTAGGACTGAGGCTTTATATTAGTTTTATGTTGATTCACATGTTTCTTTTGACCTTTGTGAAGGTAGTTAAAAATGAATCTTTGGATAAGGCATACATTTCTGTGAAGAGAGGATTGGGTGGAGCTTCAATTGGTTTAGTTATTATCTAGGGCGTATCTTATATATAGATAAGGAAGGAAAAAAGGTGTCTAGTTTTCTTCATGACCAATTATGGGGGCCTCATTACGATAATAAAATATTTTTTATACCATTTTGGTGACCTAGTCATACCATGAAAATATTGTGGATGTACCCAAGGATTGTCATCTTTATGGAATCTATTAGAATCTAAAACGTTTTTTCTGATAGGATATCATAGATAAGTAAAGAATTATCATCCTTCACAAAGGGTTTTAGGTTCATGAATATGTTTCCCATGGTGATGGATCCAATACTTAGAATAATGGGTATGAGTATGTGGCTATGAAACCTCATAGAGGATCTTGGACTAGACATAGTTTTGTAATGTAGTATGTGCAAGAGGAATATAATGTAGGGATAATTGCTGTTAGAGGTACATTGTAAATCTCATCATCTTATGGTTCTATATTTTTTTTCATAATGCTATTATTCATTATTTTATATCATAAAAATAGTTTGACATGTTTTTATTTAATTAAAAACATATGCTATATTTGTTTTATCTTTCCATGCCTTTTGGAAAGTTGTATAAATTCGGTTCTATGTGACCCACATGTCGGGTGGTGATAGCCAACTTTGAGTTGGTATGGGAATTTTTATTTCTTGATATACACATATTTTACTTGATAATGAGAATGGACAGGATGTTCATTGTTAAGGACGAAATATAGTATTATCACCAATGGGTATAGTTCTTATCTTATGATGTGATCACTCATGTTTTCCATGGTGAGAGGGGATATAGATTGTTAAGGGAAGGGATTATTGTTCCCTATATTGTGGTAATCTTGTAAAAGTTGTTAAAGATGTTTGTTGATGTTGTTGACCCTTTTGTGTGTGTTTTTCTTCTTGCAGTGGTGTGTGTGTACCCTTAAGTATTTATGGAATTTTTTTTTCTTTACCAGCATAGGGATAAGCCATTTTTACTATTGACATACATCCTGATATGGTGCCCATTTCTATACCATCTTATCAAATGGTTACTTCTGAGTTGGTGGAACTTATGGTCCAACTTGACGACCTTGAGGCTAATGGATCTATTAATCCTAGAATTTCACCATGGGGTTCACCAGTCCTTTTTAATAAAAAGGCATACTAGATCCTCAGACATTGTATTGATTATCAGAAGCTGAATTGGGAAACCATTAAGAACAAATATCATTTTCCTAGGACTGATGACATTTTTTACTTTCTTTTAGGGGCATGTTTGGTTTCAAATATTCAATTTTGTTTAGGGTACCACTAGTTGAGGGTGGAAGATGAGTAAATAACTACAATATAATTTAGAATATAGTATGGTCATTTTGAGTTTTTAATTATTCCATTTGGCCTAACAAACTTTTATACAGTGTATCTGAATTTTTATAAATGGACAAAAGGACTTCTTTTTATTGATTTTTAATAATCCCCCTTTAAATTGATTATGGGGAACCTTTACATGGCCCATAGGCTTAGATATTAAATGACTCATATATCTTAGAGGAAATAAACACACTATAACCACTTGAAACCACTCCTCCCCAGCTTCTATATGGTGACGCCAGGTCTCTAGCTTTGCATGGATATTCAGCTAGGCTTACTATGAATGAACAAGTTGGTCCCAATGGAAATGTCATACCATCTCTTTCTTACAAATCCGTTAGCTTCTTCCCTGGTGAATGTGCCTCCTCTAAATCATCCTTTAGAGTTTTCTTCTTATAGAGTATTCCTAGTACATTAAGCATGATTTCAGGTGTCCCAAAATCCTTGAGATGTCCTAAAGGCCTTTAGGTGGCCCTAAAGTCTTACTGGACCAAAATACTTAGGATTCTTGAAGTCCTTTAAGGACACAAGGACCAAACTGGAGGCCCAAAGCCCAAACATATGAATAGTTCCTAGCAACTATAGAACCAAACAGTACCTGCTACATCACCTTCTACATTTTCTTTTACAGTTCCTACTAGAGTACTACTATATTAACCTATAAATTATATATGTACACATGGATTTTAAGTCATATATCTTAGATGAAATTGTCAAGTCCTCCCCAACCAGAATGAGGCAATTGTGCTATATGAATTTGATAAAACAATATTTCATCAGTTGTTGTAATATTTTGTTATTGTGTCCAGGGATGATATTTTGGTATACTCTAGGTCATACGAGGATAACATAGACACTTTTCATATCATTCATTGAAACATGAAAGAATATCATCTATATGGTAAGTTTTACTGATGTGTTTTTTGGATCTGGGAATTGAAATTCATGTGTCATGTGATATCTGAGAGGGTATTATCAATGGTTCATAAAAAAAATATATTTTTATGTCTTAGAATTAGCCTATAAATGTATTTGATATATGAATCTTCTTGTGTTTGATTGGTTACTATAGGAATTTTGTTTAGGATTTCTCTAAGATCACATCTTTTATGACTCTATTAACCTAGAAGGGTGTAGATATTGAATGTAGAGAAAATTTTCAGAGGTCTATTGAGGATCTCAAGGAGAGGATGACTATAACTCCCATTTTGATTATTCTAGAACTAGGATCGAGTTATGATATTTTCTATGATTATTATGGTATGGGTTTGGGATGTGTATTAATTTAGGGGAAATGAGTTATGGAATATGGCTCACACCAGTCACGCACTCATGGTAAGAACTACCCTAACCACAATATTGAGTTTTCAGTGGTTATTCATGCACTCAAAATGTTGTATCACTATATCTTTGGGTAACAATTTACTATGTATTCTAATCATAAGACCATAACATATTTTTTTACTTATAGGGATCAGAACTTGTGAAAAAAGATGTTTGGTGGAGTACCTAAACACTTTTAATTTTGATATTTCATACACCCCATGGAAGGAAAATGAGTTTTCTGATGAATTCAGAAGAAAATTACCAACACAGCCCATGATGGAATCAATTGAGGAGTGCTCTTTGATAAGTTTTTTTGATGGGATGATATTGGAAGTAAAAGTGTTTAGTGGATAGGTGTTAGTATCATCAATGAAATATGACTCATATTTTGACAAGTGAGTTCAGATCAAGTAGGTAAAAGACACCAATTTTTAATGCATGGCTAATATACTTTATGGTGGGGAGACCTCGGGTGATTGTTATTAGTCTACCCATGGTGCGTTGTGCTTCTGTGGTAGGTTGTTTGTATCATTTTCCATGAGGTAAGAGTTAATGGATTGTCTAAACCTCTATTATTAGTCTATAAAACCCAAGGAATACCAATATTTATCATGATTTGATATATCAATATTGGTT
Organism: Viscum album; assembly: GCA_963277665.1. Classification (NCBI taxonomy): domain Eukaryota; kingdom Viridiplantae; phylum Streptophyta; class Magnoliopsida; order Santalales; family Viscaceae; genus Viscum; species Viscum album. The sequence goes on from OY728135.1 coordinate 1,184,576,544, forward strand.
AATGGGGATGAGGCATTTGATTAAGGATTCTGTATCATAGTGTGTTACTTTTCAGAGATTCAATTCAATCACCTAAGACCTAATGGTTTATTACATCTCTTACCCATTCTAGTATGCAAGTGGGATGATATTTCAATTGATTTTGAAATTTTTTTCCATATAATCCTAGTGGGAAGGATACTATATTGGGTGCTTATTTACTGAATGGAAAAATCAATGTATTTCTACCCAATCCTTGAAATGTTGATAGTGCAACTGATTGAGGACTTATATGTCTGAGGGATTTTGATACATCATGGGGTTCTATATACAATTTTTTTAGATAGGATCTCAAGGCTCATATCTAGGTTTTGGAATGGTTTATAGGAGGATATTGGTTTCTTGATTATATTGATGATGGATTATCATCTATAGATAGATGGACAGATAGAGAGAACCATCCATTTTTTTAGGGATATGCACTTGGGTTGTGCAGTTTGTTTTTATTGATATCAGAAAGTTTTTCCTGTGGTCATGTTTTCCCATTAAAATATTTATCAGGACTTGATTAAAATAGAAACCTTTAATAATTTTTATTGGATTCCATGTAGATATCCATTACGCTCGGCAATGTTAGGAGAGTGTTCCCTAGTTGGGACGAGTCTTTTTGAGGAGATGAAAAAGATGGTGTAGTTGACCTGGAGGAAATTGATCACAACACATAATAGTCCAACATCATATGTGGACCATCTTCAACATCCACTAGAGTTCAAAGTTGGTGATCAAGGTTTTTTAGATTTTAACCTCACTTGGGGTCATTTTCAGTTGAGTAAGATGGGTATGTTGGCATAGTGGTTTTTGGTTCCCTTTTAGATCCTGGGACCTCTAGGAATAGTGGCCTATCAGTTGAACATTCCATCTCATTTGAATTATATCAAAAACATGTTTCATGATTCCTAGTTGATGAGGTATATACGAGATCCTTACCATGTGATTTGATGGAATGATATTGATCTTGAGATGAAAACCACTTTAATTGAGAATCCATTTTATATTATGGATCACTGAGAGGAGGTTCTTTTTGGTAAAATTATTACCTGGTTCTGAGTTCAAAGGAAGTGCAGATGAGATATCTTGAAGACGTGGTATGGGGAATTGTTAATGAGGTAGCAATGGAATTTACTTTTTTCAAGTCCATGAATCTAATTAATTTCTGGGGGATGAAATAATTTATGGTGGGGAGATTGTAACACCTTATTACTCTTTTGAAGTACTCCCATGTTTATTCTTTATTTTTCATCCTTGTTTGGGTGAATTTTCAAGATTTTAATAGATACGGTTCATTTTCTAGGGAAAACGAAGAAAAATATTACGGATGTAGGATTATTTAAATGAATGATGATAGGGTATAAATATTTTAATGGATTTGAGGGGTTATCCCTATGTTCAGAGAATGTATCAAGATATTTGGAATTTTTAGGTAGAAGCAGGTATTTTTACTTCCAAAAGAGAATTTACACATTCTATAATGGGATTGAACACTATGTAATGGTATATGGGAAGATTTTATGAAACACATTTTGGGTGTGAAAGGGATTTATGCAAGGTATTTGGTTTACATCATGTAATAAGAAAGGTTAGGTTTTTATAAAATGCGACTTGTTTTTTTTGAGATTTTAGTCATCATGGAATTTAAAATATGAAATTTGTTGAGAAAGTGTTGTTTTCAACAATACTTTATTATTATTAATAGGGATAAATTGTTGAAACAATACTCTATCTCTTAATGATAATTTTTAAGTACAAAAATACCCTTAATTGTTATTTTAATGATTTTACTTTTAGTATATTTCAAGAAATTAATATTCTTTAAATTCATATTTTTGGAGTACTATTAATGCATTTGATCAGCGTGAATTATTTGATAAAGTATTTGAAAATAACTTGATCATATTCTAGAAACACTATTCATACCCTACAGTGAGGAGTATAGCATAAGGATGGAATCCGTCATTTACTTTTCAGGATATCAGAAAATTATGGAAGAAGAACCCTACATTTGGAAGGAACCTTACATTTTGGATATCAGAAAATTAGTGAAGAAGAAACCTACATTGGTATAGAACGTTATGTTCGTTTCTCAAAAGTATGGTTCATAAACATTACTTTGGTAAACAACCTTATGTTTTATAAAAAAGTATGGATCATATAACATACATTTAGAAGCTAATAAAAGTATGAATTATATACCATATGTTTGAGAGTTCAAGAGAAAAGTATGGATGATGAACCTTACATTTGAAGAATGGATGATCAACCTTATGTTGTGAACCTCACGTTCAGAGAATGCATGCTATGAAATTTATCCCTACGTTTGGAATCAAAATTTTAAAATATGAATTTATCAAGAAATAGGCTTTATACAGATTATTAGGTTGTTCTCAAGCCAAATTAAATGACCAATTTTAAAAGAAGTATTGGATTGATTCGATGACGTTTATTTGTGATTCCAAGGATCGATTTAAGAGGAGATTTTCTTGACGAATATTCAGGGGAGTTATGACTGCTCTAATATTCAAACATTTTAATATCGTGATTCTAAAGGCGACATTTGTGGATCTAAATTTGAGAAGAAAACATTTTTTTTATTATTCTATATATCTAGGATATTTTTTTATTACATTGATAGAGGTGATTCATCCAAAAGAAGATCAGAATAACAAGATCTTGATTTTTTCACTGCTATAGTTTATAGAGACATTCGAGTCACATAGATCTACTACATCCATGATCTATTAAAATATATTTTTTCTAAATAAGAGGAAAAGTGTTAAAGATTATTATTCTACATTGATGATCTACCGTGAATCAATTGTTTTTGGAGTTTTTGAATTTTTTATATATCTATTTAAACTGGTTTGACTTATAATTGTCCATACCTAAAGAACATATTTTCTAAAAGGGATAATCCATCTAATGTCAGTTGCATGCTGCTGCAACTATGAAGAAAAACTTGAAAGTAATTTCAGGAAAATACTCTGTTTATTTTGAGTAATCAGCTTCTTGTACTAATATGTGAATTCAGTTTTGTGTATGAACCAGAAGGCTCTGTTTCAGACATAACTTGTAAAGGTGTCAACTGCCTGCACTCAGTTGTGGACAGTCTGTTGATAAGAGGACTAGATAGTGAAAATCACTATGTTTGTGGAGTATAGAGTTAGTGGAGTAGACTGGGGCCTTCTATTCCCCAAACCACTATACATCCTTGCATCCTTAAACTATTTATATTCCGCTACATAAACAACCTAATAATGATAAAAGGGCATAATCGACCATCATCATGATTCCTATTTTTTTTTAAAAGACACAATTTACCCCCTCTTATGCTTATTTGGTATAACATATTCAAACAATTGGTATAAAACAGGGGATCTTTTGTCAGAGAAATAACAAGATGAAAGTTTTAAAGAGTTATTCTAAAATCATAATGGATGATACATGAGAGGGTATGTCAATTATTCAAGCTCCCAACCTCAACAGTGAAAATTATTGATGCTGGAAATCAAGGATGATCATTTTCTTATAGAACCTTGGATACAGAGTCAACTCCAAAATTCATACCCCCTATGTGATTCCACTGAAACCTAAAACATGGAATGATGATATAGAAGAAGAGTTAGCCATAACCTTGAAAGATATAAATGTTATCATCTGTGGTCTTGGACCAGATGGATTCAATAGAGTATCTCAGTGCCCAACTACTTATGAAATGTGGCAGACAATTGCAGTTGTTTATGAAGGAACTAACAATGTCAGACAACTGAGGTATGCCATAACTAAATTCAAATTCAACACATTCATAATGTTTGAAGGGGAAATAATCACCTATATGAATGGAAGAACTATAGAAATTGCTAACAATATATCTGCCTTGGGAAATCCTATCAAACAAGTAGATCTAGCCCTGAAAGTACAGAGAGTGCTACCACCTAGATGGAATGGAATTTCAGAAGCTATTATGAAATCATCACTAGTCAAAGATCTTACTATGAGTGAATTAATCATAACCTTGATTATGTATGAAGTTGAGATGAAAGATTAAACAAATGAGCATAAAGTCTTGATCAAGAGAGAAAATACTACTTTGAAAGTAACATCCCAAAAAAAGAGCATAAAGATGAAGAATGAAATAAAAGTGAAATCATAGAGTTCTAATTTGTCTAATTCAGATGTGGAACTGGCCAAGCTAGGTAGAAAGTAAAGTAAATGATATAAAAAGAATAAGGAATTCTGAAAATCCTTCAGAAAGGATGGAAATGAACCAAATAAAGTCAGATGCTATGAATATAAAAATATGGGTTACATAAGACCTAACTGTCCTCAATTAAAAGGAGAAAAGAAAACGAAATTTATTCAAAAACAATGATTATGAGTATAAAGAAAAATGAGAAATGAAAGATACTTGGAGTGTTCCAGAAGACTCCAATAGCTCATTAAAGTCTAACTCAGGAAAGGAAAAATTGAATATAAAAGAAAATATGTTCTTTATGGAAGAAGTTGATGAGGTACAATTGTATTACTCATCTGATTCTGATTCTAGTTCTAGTTGTTCAAATAATAAACAGGTAGCCAATTTCAATATACTTGAAGAGAAACGTGATTCATTATTTAAGAAACATAAATCACTGAAAAATATTCACACTACTGTATTAGGAGAAAGAGACACTCTGATAAAACAACATTAAGAGTTAATTAAAAAATAAAACTCATCAAACAAAAACTGTACAAATAATGAAACTAAAATAAAAACACAGCAAACAGAAGTAGAAACCTACAAAATTTCAGCTCTTATTTTTTAAAAATTTAGAAAATACCCTAAATGAAATTTTTGGAAAGAATGTGATTAAAAAGGTAAGATATGGAATATGTAATAATGGTGAGAAAAACAAACGGTATAAGAACTATTTTGTTTCAAGTAGAAAATGTAAGCTTTGAAACTACTGTGGAATAAAATGTCACATATCTAAAAACTGTTATTTAAGGAAACCAAAAATAAGTGGGATTAATAAATCCTTTGTTGCAAGTAGTATATATGATTCTATTGATTATAGAAAAACAAATAAAGTCTAGATTCCCAGGTCTTTCCTGGCTAACACTGCTAGACCTAATAGAATATGGGTACCAAAGCAATCCTTTTTTAAATGATTTTTTAGGAAGCATGTCATAGAAAAAGAAAATCTATATGGTATATGGAGAGTGGATGCTCCAGGAGTATGAGTGGAAACTCATCAAACTTTAGAACACTAATGCAAAAGGCTGGTGGATCAGTCACATTCGGTGATAATGCCAAAGGTAAAATTATTGGCATTGGAACTATTGTAGATCAATAAGCTATATCAATCAATAAAGTACTCTATATACAAGAATTGAAACACAACCTAATAAGTATCTCTCAACTTTGTGATGTTGGTTATTGTGTTTATTTCACTAACAACTATTATTCTATTTTTAAAGATAAATTGTTAAAATTTTGAGCACCCAGAACTGATAATGTTCATACCATGGACTAAAATTCCTTGTGTAAACAAAAAGTAAACTGCTTAACTGCTAAGATAAATGAATGTTGGATCTGGCATAAAAGACCTAGACATTGAATTATATATTCTTTACATAAGTTATATAAGAAACAATTAGTTTCTGATTTACCTAGTCTCAAATTTGAAAGTGATAGATTTTGTGATGCATGCCAACCTGGAAAGCAGAAAAAGTCATCCTTCAAATATGTTAATGAAATTTCTAAATCTAAACCTCTAGAACTTATCCATATGGATATTTTTGGACCTTCAATATTAGCACGTTTTGATAGTAAATTATATATATATTTATTAGTTGATGATTATTTTTGATTTACTTGGATTTTCTTTCTAAAATATAAAAATGAATCTTTTAATATATTTTAATGTTTTTTCAAAGATATTAAAAATGAAAAAGGTTTTAAATTTTTTTCATTAAGAAGAGATCATGGTGGAAAATTTGAAAATATGGAATTCAATTCCTTTTTCTCAAAAATGGGTATTAAGTACACCTTCTCTACACCAAGAACACCTCAACAAAATGGAATTGTTGAAAGAATAAATAAAACTATTTAGGAAATGGGTAGGACTATGATGAATCAATAGAGTCTTAATACCTATTTCTAGGAAGAAGCTATAAGTACAACCTACTATATAATGAATAGAGTTTTAATTAGACCATTTTTCAAGAATACACCTTATGAAATTTGGAATAATAGAAAACCTAAATTAAACTAATTTAAAGTTGTTGGATCCAAGGTTTACACCTTAAAAATCAAAAACAATCTTGGTAAATTCAATCCAAAATATGATGAAGGAATTTTCATAGAATATTATGCAACTTCCAAAGCTTATAGAATTTTTAACAAAAAGTCAAGGATTGTTGAAGAATCAGTTCATGTGAAACTTGATGAATCTTATCCCTTTAAGAAAGGGAACGACCAAATTGATGAATCTGAATTTAATGTTTACATGATACATGATAAATTAGAATATGAATTTGAAAAAGATATAAATGAAATTAAGTCCAGTTCAGAAGAACATGACATTAAAGAACCTAGCAGTGTACTACCTAGACAGTCTAGAACCCTAATGAATCACCCCTTATAAACTGTTATAGGAGACCTAGACACTGGAATAAAAACTAGAATAAATGTATGAAATCATGTTTAATTATCTCCCTTTATATCCCAATTAAAACCTAAGAAATTAGAATAATCCTTAGTTGATGAAGGTTGGATAATAACCATGCAAGAAGAACTAAACCAGTTCAAAAGAAATAAAGTTTGGAAATTAGTTTAAAGTCCACAGAACTATCCTGTTATAGGAACTAAATGGGTTTTTATAAATAAATAAGATGTTGAAGTAATAATAACTAAAAATAAAGCAATACTGGTAGCTAAATGATATAATTAGGAATGAGGTATAGATTATGATGAGACTTTTCACCTGTTGCTAAATTAGAGGCCATTAGAGTTATTTTAGCCTATTCATCTTATATTAATATTAAATTATTTCAAATGGATGTTAAGTCTGCCTTTTTAAATGGTTATTTATTGGAGGAAGTTTATGTTGAGAAACCTCCTAGGTTTGAAAGTTCATAGAAAACCAGATTCTATTTTTAATCTTACTAAAGATCTTTATTGCCTTAAACATGAACCTAGAGATTGGTATAAAAGATTAAGTTCTTTTATTTTAAAAAATGATTTTACTATTGGGATTGTAGATCCAACATTGTTTAATAAAAATATTTACTCTAATATTATATTGGTTCAAATTTATGTTGATGATGTAATTTTTTGTTCAATAAACAAAAGAAATTTGTCATGAGTTTTCAAATTTAATGCAAAAATAATTTCAAATAAGTATAATGGGGGAATTGAATTTATTTTTAGGACATAAAATTTAACAAAAAGATTTCATAAATTTTTTAAATCAAAGAAAATAAATTACTTATTTACTAAGGAAAGTTAGACTTTAAAACAGCAATACATATACAAATCCTATGTGTACTAATATAAAAATATATTTAGATGAAAATGGAAAATCTGTGGACAACAAGTTATATAGAGGTATGATTAGAATTTTATTATATCTTAATACTAGCAGGCCATATATAATGGACTTATTATGTCTTTGTTCAAGATTTCAATCTAATCCTAAATAATCACACTAAAGTGCTATTATAATAATTTTTGGATATTTAAAAGGAAATGTTTTCAATCTATTATCTATCCAATAACTTCTGATTTTTATTTAATTTCATATTCAAATGCTGTCTTTGGAAGCTGTAGATTAGATAGAAAAATCACATCAGGTAATTTTCACTTTTTATGAAAATATTTAATGTCATGGTCTAGTAAGAAACAAAACTCAGTTGCCCTGTTAACAGCTGAGGCAGAATATTTATCATGCAGGCAGTTTCTATGCACAAGTTTTGTGAAAAAAAAACTCTTACAGACTTTGGACTAAATTTTAATAACACACATATTTTATGTGATAATACAAGTGGTATAAATATATCAAAAAACCCTATTAATCATTTTAGAACTAAGCATATTGATATCAGACATCATTTTCTATGAGACCATGTTCATAAAAAGGATATATTTTTAGAATTTGTAAGTACTGAAATCAAAATTAGCTGATAATTTTTTGAAACCACTTCCCACTACAAGGCTTGATTTTATTAGGGAGGATATAGGTTTATTTATTTTTAAATGAAATTTTAATTTTAATTTTTCTTAATTAATTATTTTAATTTTAATTTTAATCAATTTTTTAATAAATTTAATTAATTGTTTTCATAATAATTTAAAATTTTGTCTGTGCTGCTTTAAATTTTTATTGCGTACGTTTTTACTTTTAAATAATGTAATAATAACAATGTACGTAATGACATGGGAATCAAGGATGTCAGAAACAGTTTCAAATTCTAAACCCATTCATTTATTTTCAAACCTTTCGAAATCGAATAACCATACCAAAATTTTCTACCAAAATCTGAACCTTCAAAACCCCATCTCTTCGAACCATCAGAAATCTATGACAAAAATGGGTAAGATAGATAGAATCGAGGAAGGAGAATCAAGAAATTCCAAGAATCAATGCACTATTGGAAGAAAGATTCTATTGGGAAAAGTAATCGACTTGGAATGGCTGTATCAAACATATCAGGTGCTGAGACAAGCCCTCACATCTCAGAATATCGAGCAAACTTTTAGTCAAGAAAATACAGAATTTCTATATGAGGTAGATCTTGGTCATTTTTAAAAACTCTTCGATTTATTCTAGGAGAAGAAGAAGATACAATAATTACACAAATCGAAGAACAAATTTTTTGCTATCTCTACTGTGGAAATCGCTAAGATATGAAACTTCCCTCATGAGGGAGTTTATCATTTTGACTTAAAGAATATTGGTAATAATGTACAAAAGTATGAGGAAATTATGTCATTTCTTTTTGGTTCTATGAATATAAGAAAACTTTTAGTGAAGTATCTGGAACCTGATCAGAAGATTCTTGTTATGTTTGTGAAAACAGGGATTTCACCTAGGATGTCAGAGATGTAGAAGATTTTTTTTACTGACTTATACATAATTTTTTTTCTTATTAGTGAAATCAAGTTAAATTCTCTGAGATATATGGTAAGATATCTCAAATATTGCTTTCAACCATAAGAACAGATAAACTTCTATCCCTTTGAAAGATTCATTTCAAAACTACTATTCATGAAGGATATGATCAGAATTGTGGATGCCAGAGTAAGATGCCATCACAACAATGTTTTCAATTCTAGAACTCTAAGGAAGATTGGATTATTATGGTGTATTATAAAAGGAATGCTTATGCCAGTTAGAGATCAGGAAGACCAGGAATCAAATCAGGGGGAGAAACCTACTAAATATAAGTAAGGCGTGAAAGAATCTAGAGTAAGTGGAACTTTAGGAAGATTATGATTTGATGTTTTTGATGCACCTACAGATAAAAGAGGAAATTAAATTGCAAATAAGAGAGAGATTCTAGCTGGTGGGAAATCTTCTCCCAGTATAGCTCTTACAACTAGATATCTACTAAGTTACAGATTTATTATAAAATCTACAGTACAAGAAATTTAATAACTAATCATTTCTCAGACTGAGGTGACTCCTCAAGTGGAAAAAGAAATTGCGCCTCAATATGTTGAAAATTTTGGAGTAGTTGAAGTCTCTAGACCTGAATCTATTCAAACAGTATAGCCTACTGAGATGGTTCAAGTGAAATTAGCTCAAGAAAAACCTGTACTAGAGGATACAGACTTAGAGGAAATCAATGAAGAATATGATCGGGAGGGGAAAGAACATGTTAATATGAATCAAGCAGAGATCCTTTCTAAAATTCACACTAAAATAATTAATGAGGATTTTCCTGTGGGTGAGTCAGGGAAGGAATCAAAGGAAAAATCAGTATATAAGCCAATACAGAGAGGGGAATCAGAGAAATCAGATGCTGAATCCCCACCTTTAGTTCTGTTAAATCTAGTGGAAGTTGAGACTGAGAATCAAGGACTTGGTGCCTCTGATTCTATGAATGTAGAAGTTGAGGAGCTCAATAGAAATTTAACCAGAGGTGAATGAGAAAATGCTTCCTTGAGAAGAGCATTAGAAAAGGAAAATAAGAGATTTCAGAAATTGAAATCTAATTCTATTTCAAAATAAGAAGATGATGTTTTTAAGAAGAATATGTTGGCTAAAGATGAAAATTTGAAATCTGAGATGGTAATGAATTCATATTTGACAGACTTTAAGATTATCATAGAGAAAAAATTTGCAACTATCAGGAATATTCATGCCGGTACCTCAAGTACTTCACCTGATATGATAAAGAGATTTCATGCCATGATAATAGTAATGAGCAATATCAGAGATTTTATAAATCGAAAGACAGTTCTATTTCAATACAAGAAGATGATATATTTAAGATGAATATGTTGGCTAAAGATGAAAATTTGAAATCTGAGATGGTAATGAAGTCATATTTGACATATTTTAAGATTATCATGAAGAAAAAATTCTCAACTATCAGGAATATCCAAGTTGGAACCTCAAGAACTTCACCTGATATGATAAGGATATTTCATTCCATTACAATAGTAATGAGAAATATGAATGATAGATTTTAGGACCTTCAGTGCAATAATTCTCCAATGCGTGTCTTCTTTGACAACCAAAAGCATCTTGTTGCGTAGTTAACTTCAGATGAACCTGGAATAAGTACTTTTTTTAATAAGTTCATAGATAAGTTAACTCTTTTTATTGGAAAGGAAGAAAGGATGCATGAGTTCTTTAGAGTCAATTTGATTGAGGATATTCATTGGATCAAAAGAGAAGATATCTCATTATTCAATTGTGATATGGATTAATGAAGAGGCCGTAGAATCAGTTAGCAGAAATCCAGAAAGTAATCTAGAGAAGATGAGACCCGTTTTAAAATTTTGTTGAGCCAAACCTTGATTCCCATTTTCATTACTTTACATGTACTTATATTTTCAATAAAATATATTTTCATCCCATGTTTATGTGTTATTAATTTGTTTTACTGTAATTTCTATGTTATAATGCCAGTAATCCAGCTTCAAATATTGATAAATACTTTATTATATCATTTACATAAGTTCAATTCTACATTAAAAAGTGTTATATTCCTTATTCTATCATTCTTTTTTATATCAAAAAAAGGGAGAGAAATTTCAACATTTTTTTAAGTCTTTAAAATTTTATTTTAAGATTTTGAATATTTTACTCAGGGGGTGAAAAGACATTTTACTTATCTTTATTTATTTAAAGGGGACAAATAAATATAAACATGCAATGATATATGGGGAGAAATTTTAAAAATTTAATGTTTATTTTTATATATAAAAATTTATTATTGAAATAATTTTTTTAAATTAAATATTATTTTTATCCTTACTAAATTCTAAATTATATGCAATTAATCTGGTAGCTTAATTTCATGGGTTTTGTGGTCATCAAAAAGGGGATATTTTTGGGAAAGTGTTGTTTTCAAAAATAATTTATTATTATTAGGGGGAGATTGTTGTGAACAATACTCTCTCCCTTTATGATAACTTTGATGTTCACAAATACCCTTATTTTTTATTCTAATGATTTTACTTTGACTATATTTCAAGAAATTAACATTCTTTATATTTTTAATTTTTGAGTAATATTAATGCATTTGATCGACATGAATTATTTGATAAAGTATTAAAAAATCACTTGAGCGTGTTCTTGAAACAATGTTCATACCCTACGTTGAGGAGCATAGTATAAGGATGGAATCTGTCTTTTACTTTACAAGATATTAGAAAAGTATGGAAGAAGAACCCTACATTTGGAAGTAACCTTATGTTTGAGATATCAGAAAAGTAAGGAAGAAGAACCCTATATTGGTATGGAACGTTATGTTTTTTTATCATAAGTATGGTTTATTAACCTTATTTTTGTAAACAACCTTATATTTTATCAAAAAAGTATAGATTATATACCTTACAGTCAGAGGATGCTAAAATTATGAATTATATACCATACGATTGAGAGTTGAAGAGAAAAGTATTGATGATAAACCATACATTTTAAGAATGGATGGTCGACCATATGTTGTGAAGCTTACTTCTAGATAATGTATTCTATGTAGTTCAACCCTACATTTGGTGTCAGAAATTTAAAATACAACTTTATTGGGAAACGATCATTATAAAAATTATTCGGCTGCTTTCTAGCCAAATTAAAATCTCAATTTTAATGCATGCATTTGACTGATTCAAAGTTGTTTATTTGTGATTCCAAGGATCTCTTTAAGAGGAGGTTTTCATGGAGAATATTTAGAGGAGTTACGATTGCTATGTTATTCAAACATTTGAATATCGTGATTCTCAAGGCGGCATTTGTGGATCTAAATTTTAAATGAAAAGGTTTTTTTATTATTCTATATATCTATGATATTGTTTTCATAGATAGAGGCGAATCATCAAAATGAAGATCAGAATAACATGCTCTTGAGTTTTCCACTGCAATAGTTTATAGAGACCTTTGAGTAAAACAGATCTCCTACTTCTAATATCTATTAGAATCTGTTTTTCTGAAGAAGAGGAAAAGAATTAAATATTCTTATTCTACATTGAAGATCTATCGTGAATCCATTTTTTTTTTATTTTCTAAATTTATTTCTATACATACTGAAATTGGATTGACTCAAAACTATGCTTACCTGAAGAACATATTTTCTGAATGAGATGATCCATATATGGTCAGTTGCATGCTTCTGCAACTATGAAGAGAAACGTGAATGTATCTTCAGACAAATACTCTATTTATGTTGAGTAATTGGCTTCTCGTACTAAGCTGTGTATTCAATTCTATGTATAAAATAGAAGGCTCTATTTTATCTCTAACTTTTAAAGGTGTCAACTTTCTGTACTCAATTGTGGATGGTCTATAGATAAGGGGACCAGATAATGAAAATCACTAAGCTCATGGATTAGAGTGTTGGTGGAGTGGACTAGGGGCCTTCTGTTCCGTGAACCACTATACATCCTTCCATCCTTTAACAATTTATTTTCCTCTACAGAAACAACATGATAAATATAAAAGGATAGACTCATCCATAATCACAATTCCTGATGAATTTTTAAAATACACAATTCAGCCCCCTCCTGTGCGTATTTGGTATAACCTGGTCCAACAATATTGATTTACACATTATGTACGTATGACAACCGTTCTCATTATTACACACTTAAACAAGATTTATTACATAAAAATCACTTGATACAATATATATGATTGATAGGTATAGTGTCTTTGGGGATTAGGATCATTACATAAGAAATTAAAAAATGAAATACAAAATTTTTATTGAAAGCTTCCTTTACATTACCCCTACATTCCCTCATACTTAGCATTGCGTGGGATAACCTGGGGACATGCATAAGAAAAGGGTGAGATATAAATCCCAGTAAGAAAATAAACATGGAATAAAATGAGGAATACAGTACATGTTAGACAATAGGCATATACATGGAGCACATGACAAAAATTAACATAAATTCATGATAAAGCATGATAATCATAACTTGGAAATGTGGCAACAACATTTAACATGATTTAAGCATGATCCAAGGCTCATTGCACATGCAGCATGAGTAAAACCTCATTGAACATAAAGAACGAGTAAAACATTTTTGAAATTGAATTAGCATGAGTCAACACCCATTGCACATGATGTATCATGATACTATACTTTACCCAATGCATTGGAGGGCTATCAGGGCACAACCTTCTTAAACTTTTCATTTCATGCGTAATTGTTCCACATAGATCATGGAATCAATAAAATTCATAAGTAATTCCAAGATTAATTAATGTGGAATAAATAAATTAAAGTACCATTCAATATGTATATGTGTATAAAGGTGAATACCCTTGGTAGAGACATGGTTATGGTATTCACTATACAATGATCTTGGCTTGGAAAAACGTGGTGCAATTTTTGAAGTATAACAGCGTGACATAAGGATTAATGAAAATGGTTGATGAGATAGAAAATAGTGTATCATCATATTTACATGAAATTTATAGTAAGGGGGTCATATAGATACATGTCCCAACAAACGTAGTGGAATTTAGATGCATAATACAAAAGAATTACTTAGATGTAAAAGAGGAGAGAAATATCCCTCAAGGAATTTTAGCCTGGTAACGGGTGTACATGGAAGGAATTAATGATAGAGAAAGGGGTCTACCATTATCCAAATATAAATAGAATAGTATAGGGGAGGTTTGAAATCATACACCAACATTTTTAATTGAAAAAAAGGGCATATCAACTTAATGAAAATTTGAGAAAAATGAGAAAAGAAGAAATCCCTTACTTGGAAGTGTGATCCCAAATGCTTGGGAGAGGCTTGAGAGAGGATTCTAGGGAGCTTAAAGAACCTTGGGAGGATTATAGAGTGAGTAGGGAAGAGGTTGGATGAACTCCAAAGTCTTTTAATGAAGAGGAAGTGGGAGTTTGGGTGGGTTTATATAAGAAAGGAGAGGGAATTCTTTATTATATAGGTTTGGGACACCTCACATTAAACTAATCAAAACCAGAAACAAGCCCATGGTTTTGGCCCATAGTTTTTTCCAAAGGGAAGTGGAAAAAATATTTTATAAATTCAATGTCTGAACTTCTGAAAATATTGAGGGTGCTTATGTGGAGGTGAGTCACACTTTCAAGGAAATTCATGTAACGAGTGAAAATGTTTTATAACTCTTGGAGGGTCCACTAATGTTTTGTAAGATAAATAAAACAATCATAAAATCAAATTATATTAATGGTAAATCATATATTTTCCTAACATATCATTTATAGTATTTTGTTACATCACTGTTGGGTCATTATTATGTCATAAAACACATTATATATTTAAACTGTTTTTAATTTTTACCCAAAAATTCAACTATCTTAGAAAATTATAAAAAATTCACCGTTGGATAATTTTGATGTCCTGATTCAAAAAATAATATTCATTTTATATAAATTATTTTCTAAATATGTGAATTTTTAATTTTAAAATAAATACTGACATTTATAAAAAAATCATGTGTTTTGACAAAAACAACTTTCAAACCTTAATAAAAATTACAATTGCATTCATAAAATTACATGATCATTAATATTTAATAAAATTTAATTTAATTATAATAATATTTTATTAGAATTTTATTTAATTCAAAAATCCATTAATTCGTCAAAATAGATTTCTTAGTTGAATATTAACTAAAAATACTATTTGTGCTTTGACAACTATTTACAATGTAACAATAATAAAATAAATGCACATTATTTATACAAAAATAATGTATATAGTCATAATGCTAGTGTCTTGTTACATAACCCTTTATAAAACTTGAATAAGAATGAAGGGTAAGGTGTGTGATGGTGAAAAACTCTTGGGGTGGCTTAGATAACATCACTCGGGTGGTAATCTCCATTAACTTCCACTTCTCCCATAGTTAGTTCCACTCAAGCATAATGTGTTCACGATCTACTTGGGCTTGGTCAAGAGTGAAGCCCAATAATGCCACATCCTTTACGAGCATTTGCAAATGGGCTTCACATAGGGCTGGTCTATTGGATGAGGCCATCGCTTCCTTTGTCTAAGTAAATTGGATTTGTTAAAGCCCTATATTTATACTAATCACATGATCACTGTTGAATGACTATATTAGCAAAGGTCACAATTCATAACTATATTTTAAAATCCCGAAACATAAAACTAATGAAGATCAAATTTTATATAACCATAATAAGACATTTAATTAGATCGAGATGGATTTCCATTAATGAAAGTTTGGGTCATTATAATCTTCACCCCTTAAGAAATTTTGCCCTCAAAATTTTGTTTTACCACACTAAAAAAGATGTGGGTAACTTTGCTTCATCATTTACTCCAATTAACACATCGCTTCTTCAAATTTGTGATTTCTCCATAACACCTTGACAAGGGCCATTGTATTATTTTGAAAAAAAATTTCTCTACAATCTAAGATCTTCACTGGTTGCCCCTCATAAGAAAAATCATCCCCTAAGTTGTACTACCTATGAAGAGAGTACATGTGAACGGTCAGGTATGTACTTCCTAAAGAGGGATACATGAAAGAAATCATGTACTTTGGCCATGGTATGTGGAAGTTCTAGTCGATAGGCCACAACCTCGACACGATCAAGAATCTCAAAGGGGCCGATGTACCTAGGACTTAACTTCCCTTTCTTTCCAAACCTCAAAACCTTCATCCATGGAGATATGCATAGAAAGACCATGTCTCCAATGTTAAACTCAAGGTCTCATCAATGGTTATTTGCATAACTCTTCTGTTGACTCTGGGCTGCCATGATATGCTGCTGAATGGTTTTTACCCTCTCCATGATTTTTTTGACCATTTCTAGTCCTAACATCTTATGCTCATAGACTTCATCCCAAAACACCATTGTTCCACACCTTTTCCCATAAAGGTATTCATATTCTTCCATTCAGATGTTTGAGTGGAAATAATTATTGGAGTAGAATTCAACCAATTGAAGATGTTGGACCCATCCTCTTCTGATGTCTATAGAACATGATCATAGCATATCTTCTAGTGTGTAAATAGTTCGCTCTGATTGGCCATTAGTTTGAGGATAATAGGCCGTAATGAAGTTATGCTTAGTTCTTAGAGCATCTTGGAGACTTTTACAAAACATTGAGATGAATCTCAGATCATGATCAGATACAATATATAGTGGTACTCCATACAGCCTTACCACTTCTTTGATGTAAATCTGTGCAAGTTGATCCAACAAGAAGTCCTCTCGAATCACTATAAAGTGAGATGTCTTCGTAAGACTATCCACAATGGACCATATAATATTGATTTCTATAGATTTCCTTGGAAGTCTAGTGATAAAGTCCATGGTAATGTTGTCCCACTTCCATGTTGGTATGGGTAGTGGTTTCATCATCCCCTTATACTTTTGCATCTCAGCCTTCACTTACTGACATACCAGGCACTTTGATGTATATTATAGAATATCCCTTTTCATATTGTCCTACCAAAGGTTTTCTCAGAGATCTCGATACATCTTTGTGCTCCCTCGTTTAGTAGAGAAGGTTGAGCTATGCGAGTCATCCAGAAGATCCTTCTTTATCTATGGATTGGATGGTACCCATAATTGTGACCCAAATCTCTAGATTCCATCCTTGTCAACCATGAACTATAAGGACTTCCCATTTCTGATAGCTTCCACCATTTTAAGAATTTCCACATCCTTTATTTTAGCATCCTTTAACCTTTCCAAAAGAGATAGTTGAGAAATAATTTGTGAAAGGATTGATGATGTTCCCTTCTCTATGATTTTCCTATCCATCTTTATCAAATATAAGAATATTGGATCCTTCTCAATTAGCATCAATGATAGAATCACTAGATCCTTTAAACATAGAGAATCTGCCACCTTATTCTCTTTCCCAGGGTGGTAATGGATTGAGTAGTCATAGTCTTTGATCATCTCTAACCATCTTTGTTGGTTCATGTTCAACTCCTTCTGTGTGAATATATACTTGAGGCTTTTGTGGTATGTATACATTTCATACTTCTCTCCAAAGAGATAATGCCACCATATTTTTAAATCAAAGATCACCACAAGTAACTCCAGATCATGTGTGGGATAATTCTTCTCATGAACTTTTAATTACTTTAAAGCATAGGCAAGGACTTTGTCATTTTGCATCAACACACATCCTAGGCCCTTCTTCTAAGCATCAATGAATACCAAAAAAGGTTCTCCACTTGTGGGTAAAGTGAACATGAGTATAGTGATAAGCCTCCTTTTGAACTCCTTGAAGCTTTATTCGCATTCATGCCTCCAAGTACTCTTTACTCCCTTTCGAGTTAGCTTGGTAAAAGGGTTGGAAAATCATGAGAAATTTTTCACAAATCGTTGATAATATCCTGATATCCTCTAAAAGCTACATATATCTATTAACGATGTTGCCCTCGACCCTCCCTTTATTGCATCTATCATGGAGGGATCCATAGATTTCCCATTACTTGTGATGATATGACCCAAGAATGATACCTCCTTCAACTAGAACTCATACTTCTGTACTTTGTAAAGAGATTCTCCTTCCTCAAGGTCTCTAGTACAGTTCTTAGACGTTCCTTGTTATCCTCCTTGGTTTTGGAGTATATTAGAATATCATCTATAAATACTACCACATATCTGTCGAGGCAATCTTTAAATACTCTATTCATCAAGTCCATGAGTATTTTTGGAGCATTAGTGAGTCTGAAAGGCAATACTATGAATTCATAGTGCCCATATCTTGTATGAAAAGCTATCTTGGGGATATCTTCCTTCTTCCCCCTTAGTTGATAATCTCCCGACCTCAAATCCACCATGGAGAAGTATTATTCTCCGCACAATTGATCTAACAAGTCATCAATTCGTGGGAGAGGATACTTGTTCTTTATCATGATTTTGTTAAGCTCATGATAATCGATGCAAAGGCGCATTGATCCATCATTATTCTTGATGAAGAGGACTGGTGCACCCCATGGTGAAGCACTTGGGCATATAAACTCTTTATCCAGATTCTCCTTTAGTTGTTTCTTCAACTCCTTATTCTCCACAACAACCATTATATATAGAGTATTGGATATTGGAAACTCCCCAAGTATAAGATCAATTGATAATTCATCATCTCTTCTAGGAGGAAGACCAGATAATTCCTCGGGAAACACATTGGTGAATTCCCTGACAATAGGCATGTCTTAAAGGATGGTTTCTTCCTTGGTCTGAATAATTTGAGCTAGATGCACATGCTCATAGGGCAGTAATATCTATGCTTGAGAGGATGGAGCTAAAGAAGATTCATCCTCCTCCTTGCACTTGTACAAAATCAGAGGTCAAATATCCATATGGAGAGTGATTTCCCTCTCATGGTAATTTATGTTGGATCTATATAATGAATGCCAATCCAAGCCATGAATTGAATCAAATTCCACTATAGAGAGTATGATGATGTTTTCTTGGAAGTTCAATCTAAAAATTATGACAGGAGGGGATTTCTATTCCTGGGATGCAATGATTTCCCCATTTTCCATACTCACCGATATCTTTACTTCCATGATTTGTGGGGGTGTTGGGATTGTTCTACTAAACATTCAGGATATAAAAGAATGTGAAGAACCATAATCGAATAGTACGTTCACAATTATTGAATGAATAACTAGAGTACATGTCACTAATTCATTTTTGGGGTACACTTCGGTGGTAGTGATGGAAAATGCTCACCCTTGCTTCCTTGGAGGCTGTGGGTTGCCTCCAAAAACCCTTATTTTAGGGAACTAATTTGCAAAGTGACCCAGTTATTTTATGTTGAGGCAATGAACAATGCATTGAGGGTTGAGCGGAACATTCCTATCCTCTGTCACACCCATGGTTTTTTCTTGTTGACAGTTAATAGCTAGGTCCCTTCTCATCTACACCTAAAGCATTTCCTCGTCCCCTTCAAGAAATTTCCAAGGTGCTTCTTTCCGCACCTTTGGTAAGTGGGGTGTTGAATCATCCTAGCACCATTGGATTTATCCATAGGACCACCAGCATTGAATTCCACCTTACACTTCTTATCCCCTTGATACCCCTGAGATTATTTGATATCAATTTTGACCTTAATGGCACATCATACAATTTCCTAATAGCTGTCGAAGTCACAGCTCACTAGTACTTTCCATAGGCTAGGTTTCAGCGCACAATATAAGTGGTCAACCTTGAATTCGGGGGTAATGACAAAGTCGGATGCATATCGTGAAAACCTTGTGAAGTTCTCCTCATGCACTTTGATGGATTCGTCGTCTTGCTTCTTGAGGGAATGGAAGTACCTTTCCATCTTAAGTCGGAGGGTGAGAAAAAAATATTTATCAAAAAACATCTTCCAGAAATCCTTCCATTCCAACTCCTTGATCTCCTCCTTAGGTTTTGTATTTTTGATTAATTTACACCATTGATTAGCTTCACCCTCCATATGATAATCATCCATGAGATCATTCTCTTGTTCGAAATATTGAACGATGGAGAATATCTTTTCAATGGAGTTGATCCATTGTTCAACGATTGACAGATCAGATGATCTATTAAAAGTCGGAGGCCTTTGTCTCATGAAGCTCTAGATAGCGGCTTGTTCTTTCTTGGGGGGGGGGGGGTTGAATGTTCCTCTTAACCCACATTTCTATTCAAATATTGAGTTAACTAATAGAGAAGCATGACAATGTTCACGATCCCCAATCCCATCGAATTGGGCATCTCATTAGTACATTCATCACATTGATCTTCAAAGTGGTTGTTAGCCCATGTCCTTCTATTAACGGATATTGGATGGAATAAAAGGAATGTTAGGGGTAACACATAAAGGGAAATCTATGGACACAAACAGATGACTTATAAATTACTTCTATTCCTTAACTTATGAATCTATAGGATTCAATCTATGCTATTTATGATATATTTTCTAACATATATTCTTAGGGGAATTTTTTAATTCCCTTAATAGGGATTCATAAAAAGCTTGTGAATTTAATAAAGCATATCCCCCAGGAGTGTCATAACCAAGAGTGAAGCAAGTCCCATTTTCATGCACCCGTTCCCATTCGAGTCTAGCTCAAAGCAGTGTTTTCAGGTTTTACCCCTACGATACGTCTGTGCCAGAGCCGCCTCTACCTGATCGTATCCAGAAAATGATGTATTTTCTTGATAAACCACTTAATAAATACTCACAAATAATTCGGGATGTTTTTATTATACTTATTCTGGTCTCTATGTCTTCACTAGGGTTTTCTAATCATAATCCCAAAAATAACTAAACTTATCCTCTGATACCAACTATGACAACCCTGTTCTTTATTACACTCTTAAACATGATTTATTACATAAAATTCACTTGATGAGACATAAAATATTGAGATTTATAGTGTCTTTGGGGCTTAGGATCATTACATAACAACCTAAAACATGAAATACAACATCATTATTGAAAACATCCTTTACATTACCACAACATTCTACTGTACTTAGAATTGCATGGGATAACCGGAGGACATGCATAAGAAAAGGGTGAGATATAAAGCCTAGTAAGGGAATAAAAATGGAATAACATGAGGAATGTAGTACATGTTAGAAAACAGGAATATCAATGTATCACAAGAGAAAAAATAACATAAATTCATGATAAAGCATGATAATCATAACATAGAAATGTGGCAACACCATTTAACATGATTTAAGACTAATCCAAGGCTCATTACACATGAAGTAGGAGTAAAACCTCATTTTGCATGAAGCACAAGTAAAACCTCATTTAAATTTAATTATCATGAGTAAAAACCCATTTCACAAGATGTATCATGATACTATATTTTACCCAAGGTTTTGGAGTGCTATCAGGGCACACCCTTATTAAACATTTCATTTCATGCATAAGTGTACCACATGGATCATGGAATCAATCAGCATCATAAGTTATTCAATGATTAAGTAATGTGGAATAAATATATTAAAGTACCATTCAATATGTATATGTGTATTAAGGTGAATACCCTTGATAGAGACATGGGTATGGTATTCACTACACAATGATCTTGGCTTGGAAAAACACGGTGTAATTTCAGCTTCATAACGATGTGACATAAGGATTCATTAAAATGGTTGATGAGATAGAAAAGGTTGTATCATCATATTTACATGAAATTGACATTAAAGGGATCATATTGATACATTTCCCAACAAACATAATGGAATTTATATTCATAAATCAAAATAACTACTTGGATGTAAAAGAGGAGAGAGAAATCTCTCAAGGAAGTTTTTCATGGTAACAGGTGTAAATCAGAGGCATTAACGAGAGATAAAGGGGTATAACATCATCCAAAAATAAAGAGGAAAGTATGGGTGAGGTGAAAAATAATACCCCATCATTTTTAATTGAAAACAAAAGGGCATAACAACTTAAAGAAAATTAGACAACAATGAGAAAGGAAGAAATCACTTACTTGGAAGTGTGGTCCCAAAGGCTTGGGAGAGGCTTAAGAGAGGACTATTGGGAGATTAGAGAACCTTGGGAGAATTATATAGATAGTATATAGGAGTTTTGAATAACTAAAAAGGATTTTAGTGTAGAGGAAGAGGGATCTTGGGCAGGTTTATATAGGAAAGGAGAGGTAATTCTTTATTATTTAGGTTTCGGATACCTCACATTAAACTAATCAAAATCAGAAAGCATCCCATGGTTTTTGCCCATGATTTTTTTCCAAAGGGGAGTGGAAAACAATATTTGGTAAGGCCAATGGACTATGTTCTCAAAATATTGATGGTGCTTATGTGGAGGTGAGTCACACTCTCAAGGAAATTCATTTAAAAAGTGAAAGTGTTTTATAACTCTTGGAGGGTCCACTAAAGTTTTGTAAAATAAATCAAACAAACCTAAAATCACATTATTTTAATTATAAAACATATATTGGCCGAAAATATGATTTATAATATTTTATTACATCACTATTGGGTCATTATGATGTCATAAAACCCATTATATATTTAAACTATATTTAATTTTTACCCAAAAATTCAACTATCTCAGAAAATTATGAAAAATTCACCATTGGAAAATATTGACATACTAATTCCAAAAATATTAATAATTTTATATAAATAATTTTTTAAAAATGTTAATTTTTACTTTTAAAATAAAAACCAATATTTATCGAAAATTCATGATGTTTGACAAAAACGGCTTTCTAACCTTAATAAAAATTATAATTGCATTCATAAAATTATATCATCATTTTTATTTAATAAAAAATAATTCAATTATTATAATATTTTATTAAAATATTATTTAATCAAAAAATCCATTAATTCCCCAAAATATATTTCTTAGTGCAATATTAACTAAAAATACTATTTGTGCTATAGAACTATTTAAAAAGTGAAAATAATAAAATGAATGCACATTATTTATACAAAAACAATGTACATAGTAATAGTGATAGGGTATCGTTACATAACCCCTTATAACACCCTCATATGACTGAAGGGTTAGGTGTGTGATGGTGACAGACTCTTGAGGTGGCTCAGATAACATCGCTCGGGTGGTAATATCTATTAACTTCCACTTCTCTCTTAGTCGGTTCCACTCAAGCTTAACGTGTTCAAGCTGAGCTTGGGCTTGGACAAGAGTGAAGACCAATGATTTAAACACCTTTCCGAGCTCCGAAAAATGGTCTTTGTACTGGGCAAGACTACTAGATGATGCCATCACTTCTTTTTTCTGAGCAAATTGGATTTGTTAATGCCCTATATTTATACTAATCATATGATCACTATTAAATGACTATATTAGCAACAATAATAATTCATAAATGTATTTTAAAATCTAGAAATATAAAACCAATGATGTTAACATTTCATATAATCATAATAAGACATTTAATTAGATCAAGAGGGATTTCCATTAATGAAAGTTTGGGTCATTATAGTAAGTATCATGACCAAAAGGTTTTCACCACTATTTTGATGATTTATTATTAATTTAATCATGAATCCTACCTATCTCAATCTAAAACTCACCCTAGGTGATTTTATAGGTCTATTCTCATTTTGGATCATCCGTTCAGTGATTGATCATTAGAGTTGTTGCGGTACACCCCTCTAGTTAAGTGTTCCTTCAATTTCATCATTCTGTTGGTCATGACCACTATGTTGGATGTATTTTTTGTTTTTATTCACAATCAGAACATATTTTCTACAAATAATTTGTATTTTCAAATCCACATTATCGAAGGTAGCAATATTTATACTATTTTTATGTAAGTGTTTCTATAAAATTGGTTAGTTTTTTTAATTTCTTAACTTTCATGATAAATCTATTTAGTCTATTCATTTAATTGATATAAATTTGTTATTTTAAAGGATTTCATAGAAATATAATGTTTTTTAAAGAGAATTATTTTAAAAATATATTTGTTTTGACTGTGAAATTTGTATTTTAAATATAAAAGTAGATTGGATTGGATTTGAGAAATGATTTATAAATTTTGAGAAAGGTTTTGATTTTTTTTATAATCTTAGAACATCGGGTAACTTGGGTGCATTGGGAAGTGGGCATAAGAAACTTTAGTGTGTGTGGAACCACTAGTGGATATTTTGTTGATATCAATATAATGTGGGAGGAATCGATATCAGTTGGATCCAGTGTTTTTCCTACTTTATAATATTTCATGTTTAGTACGTATTTATCCCATACGTTAGATCCCAAATGATATTGGGGCTGGTCAATTATTTTTCATTATCACAAGATTGTTTTTATCATGGACTATTAATCATAGGTTTGTATATGTGGTTTTATCACATGAAATCTCATAATGGAATTTCATGGACATTTTTTTACTTTATTAACTTATAATGCACACATTTCTGGAACTGATTTATCAGCTCAAATTGTCATATTTCTGGTTTGAGAATATAAAAGTATTTTTTTAAAAACCAAATAGAAAATGGTTTACTAATGGATTTTGGATTTATGGAAATTATTTATAATTTTTTTAATTTAAATGTTCAAACTCTTTTATTTTTGATATTATACCCTCTATAGTTTATATGGTGGTATCCTACTAGGATTTTTGCTGACACCCTAATTTTTCCATTGGGTGGTTGTAGATATTATATTGTAGGATTTAGGAAAAGGAAAGAGAAACATGTATGATGATGGATTATCTAATTTTTTTCCTTCTGTTTAGGTTTTTTGGAGGTTACTATTGGTCACATGGATACTTATTGGTATTTATTTATTAATACATTCTTTTTTACCAGATTTGGTATAGATTGTATAGATCCAGTTGTATATTTTTCTCCAATATAGTACTCCAGTTGTATGTCTTCTTTTGTTATACTCATGGCTAGTGATTTTTTTCATACTACACTATACCATGTGTTTGATGACTTGAGTGTATAGTATGGATGAACTTGGTAGGTCTGTTATATAACATAGAGTCAGATGAGAAATTTTTTATGGAAAATTGAAGGTCAGATAAGTGATGAGAAATAAAAAAATAGACTATAATTAAAAATCTATTTTATTCTATAAATATTGTATTTGAATGAATATTTTATATTTTGTGTGAATATAAGAAGTTGGTAAGAAATTTAAAATGTAGACAAAATTTTTTAATGTATTATATATTATTTTCATCAAAAAGTGGTTAATAAGGCCTATAATATTTAGAATTTTATAAAATTACTACTTCTGAACATATTGGTAGTACGAGAAGAATAATAGAATTTTATATTAACTATTTTTTTGGAGGCTACATGAATATTATGTGATGTTTCTAGTTTAAATGAAAAAAATTTAAGCATATTAAGTGATATTTGAGTTCTACATAGTAGAGGATCCATTCCTTTGAAATAAATAATTTCATGTAAAATGAACTTTAATAATAAAGTGTCTTTAAATTACTATTTTGTAAGGTTGAATGATGTGCATGGGAGTTATGATCAATTGGATCCTATTAATAAAAATTATCTCATAATTCTATTATCTCAACATATCCAATAACTTAATTGAATAAGATTTTAGTAATGTAAAAATAGAATGAAATCTGTAGTGAAGAGGATGATTCAATGGATGAACAAAGATGATTTTGATGATCTATTAGATATTATTGAGTTAAAAAGGGTGGGACACAACAAATTACTCAACAATAATAATGAATTATTAATCTCATGAATAATATATCAGAGAAAGAGAGAATAATAAATTTCCATAACATTGAGAAAATAATATCAATATTATGAAAATTGGGTTCAAGGTAAGAGAAACATTAAGTAAGATTCATCTATGTATCATATATCCAACATGAAGTATAAGATGGGTTCTTCCAATATATAATGGGATTTTAAAAAGTTTATGTGTTATCAATGTTTTCATTAGTAAAATTTGGAGTTGAATTCTAATACATGAAGGTTGTAGAAGAATTATCATCCATCACTCATTAACAAAAATGGTATGGTGTATTTTTACACTATCATCTTGTATTTAATTTTTTTAAAAGGGTATAATAAAGAAATTAATTTAAATAATATAACATTTATAAAGAGTGTGTTCATATTAAGTTGGATTTTGAAAACAAATATAGTGTGAAGTTATCCTTTGTATGTGTGAATTGTGATCCACTCTAACATGTTTATTGAAAATGCATGAAGATTCATTTTATACAATGGTTCAAATATTTTTGTGTGTGAATATAATGAAGCTAGTAATTTTTAGAAGTGAATGAAGTTTTGAAAAACATTATGTAAGTAAATCTAATTGTAAACATGAAATTATTATTTTATGTTATTTTTTTCCAACATCATGTTTTCTCTAGTAAAAAATGGGTTATTGAAAACAATTTCATTTCTATATGTGATATGTATTAAAAGTTATTTAATTTCAATGTTTTCTAAAAAAATATAATTTGTGAGATTATTGGGAGAAATAATGATGTCGATCATGAGATCAGGTGTAGTTGTATCCTATGAAATTCTTTTGAGACCCAGGGATATTTTTCCAGTTTTTAAATCCAAAGATGTTGAATTATGTAAGAAATGATGATGTTTTTTTCATAGGTTTTATTTTTTTATGAACACAATTATTATGTTCGAACTAAAATATTATATTTGGTCTATTTTATTTGATTTTTTAATGTTTTTTATGATTTAAAGTAAATCATAATTCTTATAATTCTTAAGATTTATGTTTGATTTTGTTTGAACTTCATGTAAAATCACCAAAACAGGGTCATTCAAAAAGAAATGGTGATACATTTGTTTCAAAATTTGAAGCATCATGGATGATCACAAAATAGGAAAATTAGTTAGCCCTCATATATGAATGAAAACTAACTACATCATGGTTTAGTGAATTGCATTATAAAACAAATAAGAAGATAATCCTTGTGTTGTGAATTTAAGATGGTATTGTAGTTGATGAATTTATAATTGAGAAATAATGGGACTCAAACACCTAATTGTCTAATACATGTTGACTCATAAATTATACTCACATATGATTAATGAAATGGAAAATCTAAATGATATAGTTATTATATGGTGGATCAATTAATATTAAAATTTATTTTATTAATCTATAGGATGAAAAAAATGTTATTAATGGTGATATTATTAGTGAAAATGGATATTTTCTTATGGATCAAGATGGAATCTACCATGCCATGATAAAATTTTTGTCATAGTTATTCATAATTCCATGAAATTTCGAGGGGGGTTATACCCTAGGAAGTGAAAAAAATTGTATATAGTTTAAAACATAAGATATGTTTCATATTTTTTACCACATTATATGGTATGAGAGGAGGGTCACTATTTGAAATAGGGAGGGGAGAGTATTTTTTAGTTTAAGTAATTTTGAAAATGAATTATATTAAGGTTAGAGTAGTTGAACTCAATTGACATAAAAAATGTTGTGTTGAAGATTAATAGGTATTATTCAATTTATATTTCGATATTTTGAAGTGATTATATGATTTTTCTCATTTTATGAATCATGGTAAACTCATACACATTCTCTATAGTCTCTAAATTCATCAATTGGGGTAATAAGGTTTTAATTGATCCAATGTATCAAAAGGAAGAAAGATAAATTTATGAGTTAATGAAGGTAGTTTCAAGAATTAGTTTTAATTTGAAGATGCGTATCTAGTTATTTAATACGAGGGGATCATTGACCTAAAAATATAGGTGTATGTATCAGTAAGATGGAGAAGATGATAACAGAAGAATAGAGGAAAGAAGGAGAATAATAAGGGTACACATATGGTGTCAGTGATCATACAATTTTTGTTATGTTTTGATGAAAAAAGGGTTACACATTCACTATTATTAGAAATGTATGGGTTTACTATACATATTTAGAGACAATCATTTAGATGAAAAATATAATCCCTACCTTTGGGATAAAATAAAACATCATCAACAAGTTTGATTAAGGAAGAATCCATCATCCTTATATTGAGAGACTTTTGTATTGTATTCATATAAAACAAGTACAAGGATAAATCGTACTCATTGTATACAATGTGTTGACTATAGTGGATTGTGTTGTATAATGTTTTTCTATATCATTCCAAATATATACCTACTAATTTTGAGAAGTGAAACTTATATATAATTATTTTATTATTTGTTTTCATTCATTGGACTATGTTATATGAATAACAGTGATATTTTTTCCTATAATAATTTATATAAGATCATTTCACAAGTAATTGTAAAAGATAATATAAATTAGTATTCACTAATCTACCCAAATATCTCTGTAAAATGACAGTGTATTGGGGAACATAACATAACTTCTTCCACATATTTTTCAGAATCCAGTTTTGTGGAAGATATTAGATTATAATTCCATTTATACCTTTTATATTGAGTTATATGTTTTTAATTTTTTCATTATCCCTTTGGTTTAGTCTAGTGAAAAAATGGATGAGTTTTGTTAGTGGTCCATAATGTTGTGAAAGAATGATTTTATAGAATTAGTGTGTTTCTCTGTAAAGATATTGGGTCGATTGCATACTTTTTATAACCCCATTAAATGTGATTAATGTCGTGTTTTTCTCCAAGATGGAGATAAGAGATTATTTCTGAGTATGCTATCAAAAAAATTAAATTAAGGGAGAGATAAAATTCCAATTTTAGAGATTAAAATTGTTTTAATTAAATAATAAGCTATATTGAAGTTGGAGGAACCATCCATGGATCCTTGAATACTCAATCTAGTATGATAGGTAAAAATGACTCATTGAATTATTTTTTGAGTTTATTTGATGTTGATGAGAAGGCCACTAGATGAATTTAAATGGTTTTAGTCTTTTTGAGTGAGATATGCAACTATAGTAATGAATTTATAAGATATATAATTATAGGGTATTTTTTTAGGTATGAAACAATATCCTTGTATGATACGTAATGTCATATAACTATAGGTCCTAGAATAAATTTTATCATAAGATAGAAAACATATGCTAATTTTCTCATATATAATGAGAGTCTCATAAAAAATTCCAATTTTTAAGAAATACCAAGTCTACAAGAAATGATGATATATAATGACATATGATGCATTATATGATATAAATATCTATGAAAATATGAATATATTATTTGAAACTATTCACATATGATATGAAGATCTTTTAAGATAAGTTTTTATATGATATCTGGATCTTGTTTGAAAGTCCTGCAAGCAAGACATGTGAAAAACATATGGTATCCATCAATGAAGAACACTACATAAAATATATTATACATTATATGATAGGAAATTTAATTTGATATAGTATTAGGTGAAAACAATGTTAATTTGAATAAAAAACTCATTATAATGGAATTTAAATTTAGAAGATAAGTGAACAATCTTATGGAAATGTTATCACAAAATATATTTTTGATTAGAACATAAAATTTATAGAGACATACCAGAGGTAGAATCTTGTGCTGAGATGAGTTCCACTCCACAATACAATAATGAAACATCATAATAATGTGTTTATAAAAACATTTATGGAGAGATATGAATATTTAAATAAATATATTTTGTTTAATTAAAATTTATCTTAAAATTCACATGATAAAGAAATCATAGGAGTTTAAGGTGATTAAAAAGAGAGTCAATTTTTTGGGATTTGAGGAAGATTTAAATGAAAATTAGAAAAATAATAAATACATTATTTTTTTAGAAGTAATATATTTTTCTATTAATATATTAGTTATTTTAAATAAAATACTGATATGAAATATTCCGAATGCAGTGAATATAAAAAGTGATGAGTAGGAGAATCTGAGCGTGTTCCCTCAGAATTATTACGCTTAGAAATACTAACTATCACATAAAAATAAAATTGAGATCAAGATACCTATTTTTTAATCGGAAAATCATATATCTATCGAGGTAAGAGGATCCCAATGATATCAAATAACATTCTATATATTGAGGATAAAAATAATTAATCCTAAGATAAACTTGTATTTTGTAAGGAAATCATTGAGAATAAGGAAAAATAAAAACATGCATGCAGATAATTAGATCATATTATTGGTTGTTAAAGAAATGTTCATGAGGACTTCTTAGGTAGAACTAGGATAAGATGAAGGATAACCCAAAACCATATCAAAATATAGATGGAGTTTATTTTCCAATTAAAAGATCATAAAGGGATTCAATCACAAACTATGTGAGGCAATCATTCTAGTCATGATGATAAAGCTATGTGACATAATAATAAGGGTAATCAGAAGATTTTAATTTTTTTCAATGGTATATTAAGGATATCCAATTAGATATGAAAGACTATGATTTTATTTCATAGAATCATAGTAGGAGGCTATATTGTTGTAACAACTTGGATTAGTACTGCCAAAATTTATGATTGTTGGGTCTATCCAAACAAAACTGGGAGGCATATTCCATTGAAGAACCTTAAAAATTCTTGTGTTCTTGAGTAATTATTTACTACATTATCTTGGTATAAAAATAAAAAAATAAGTTTATTATTTATATATTAACTCGTCTAAGAGTTTTAATTACAAGGAATAATTATAAAATCAAATGTGTTATTGTAATAAAAAGTCCCAGGTTAGCCTATCTGGTTACCCAAACAACATAATCATAGGGTCTAATTCATATAAATGATCATTACAGGATGGTGATAAGAAATGAGGGTTTCAAATTTAACCATTCATGAATGGTTACACCCTTTAAATTAGGTAAAACACACCATGGATTCTTCCTAGAATCCAAAAAATAAGAATCTCTAACTTTGAAATTCCCACACATAAATAAGTATTTAATTTAAATAGATTACAACCAAAAAATGTACAACATAACATAAATTTTTACATGCCAATCATGAAAATACATTACTAAAAAATCTAAAATGAATTATATAAGTTGTAAATATATATTTTCAAACTAAAAAGAAGAATAAACCTTGAATATTACAATACAAAAAATGTCCTAAACTGATCCATATATCTAATTAAACCAAACTATCTACTACAATATGAATCAAGTCTTCCTACATGAATAAGCATAGAATGGAATCCTATGGATTAATAGAATAAACTCATCCCAAAATCCAAAAAAATCACATAAATAAAACATGAAGGCTACATATG
The DNA here is from genome assembly GCA_963277665.1 of Viscum album. Classification (NCBI taxonomy): domain Eukaryota; kingdom Viridiplantae; phylum Streptophyta; class Magnoliopsida; order Santalales; family Viscaceae; genus Viscum; species Viscum album. Next base: position 1,184,607,888 of record OY728135.1, read on the forward strand.
AACCATAGTGAGTATGTAATTTGTAAGACAACACCCAATAAGTTACCAACGAGAATCCATGGTATTTATTTTATTAGAGAAAACAAAATTAATAGATTGAAAATAAAGAGTATCAAATTATTTTCATTTACATCATCAAAAGTTCATTTCTCAAATAATTTTCCTATTATAAAACCAAAACATTGTCCTTATTTTATATTTAAAAATCCCTTTTTAAAATAAAATACTCAAAAGAGGGTAAATAATGTGTTTCAAAGATATTTAATCAAAAAATAATATTTTAAAAAATATAAAACCATTTTTTAGTTGTGAAAACCTATAAATAATTTTTAAAACATTACTGAGAAGTAAAGAAACACCATAAAAGAATAATTATTATCAAATAATAATAAGTTATAGTAAATAAATAAAATAATAATAATTTTACATCATGATATTCCATAAATTTATCATCACATTAATAGTATATACATATTGTGAAAATAATTATCCCACATTCTAGAAAATATATTACAAAAATGAAAAACATCATACTCATTTTAGGGAATCATAGTTAGACTAATAATACAATACTATACAATCTATGTGGAACCATATTCATGTAGGTCTTATAGTATGACACTTACCACTTGAGTCACTTCAAACAAGCCTCATTAGGGGAATATCCCGTTTTATAGGAAAAACATAAATTATGTTCCACTAGTGAGTGCATATTAAAAAATTTCACTACACCTATCCTTTTATTTATGTTTATTTAAGAAGAAATATAATTAAGATGGTACACATTTTCCGTATAAAAATCAATAAACTATAATGAAACATAAGGCAATGTAGAAAAAACATAATTTTCCATCCAACCTCCAAAATTTTTTATGAGTTTACATTCCAATTAGACTACAATCAAGCCATAATCCATCAATATCACAAAAAACATGGTGAATGGAAAAATATAATTAAATATATCATTAAGTGTGTCTCCATAATAGTTGAAAACATTTGACATTATGTTCTATATAGGGAATTCGTTTTTAGATAGTAAATATACTCATTAAATTACTTTTTGAAAAAATTTGTGAAAAAAGGTGAACTATATGAATAACTAAATAACAAAAAATAATATAAAAATTTAAATATAAAATATCTTGAATGAGTCCATTAACCAATCCCATTCCTTAACATAATGAAATATTTTTTAAACTCTAATGTATAAAATATTTTAAACATATTTGTTTCAAAAAATCACGAGTAGGTAGTTTTGATAAATAAAACCCTAATTGTTTTTTTCAAAAATGTATAACATATAAAATTTTATTTTTATTGAATAATTCATTTGGGTATTGAATTCCACTCATTTATCCAAGTGATAACCACTGAATATTAGGAAAATATTTTTTGGAAAGAATAGTTAGTTATAAAATTCAACATATATCTAATATCAATTGAAATTTTAAATCCAAATCATCCATGGTTAAAAAAATATGAAAGGTAGTGAAATATAAACACATACCAAAATCAATAAAATCATTTCACATTTGATTATTACCCCAGGATTAGGTCACATATAAAATCTTACTATACCATGAAACTAAAAGCCCCCATTATAGAGAACTATAAATATGATAATATTCCATCATTTTCTAAATAGATAAGGAAGCGTAGATAAAAAATAAATAAATAAGGAGAATAAGGATAAGGAGAAAGTTAACTTAACCTTTATATTTTCTGAATAAAACACCATGAAATCATCATGTTAGATCCATGAGAAGAGAGGAGGTGATTAGAGTCACCTAAAAGAGAGCTCGCTAATTTATAGTTCTAAGTGGGGGGAAGATGGAAAAATAAAAACCTTTAAAAAATTTACTTAAATGGAAAAATAATATATTTGAGTATTTTTTTTCTTTACCCACACAATTAAAAAATCCATATGAAAACTATGTGAATCACCAATGTAATAAACTATTGTAGGCTACACACCTTGCCTCTACGACATATAAAACTATATGGAAATCATACTATTTGGAAATATTTCTAAAGTATGACATATTTTTCTTAAAATAATTAAAATTAAGCTTTCTATTATATATAATAAATATATCGACATAAATGTATCATTTGGGGTGTGATAAATCTTACACAAATTTCACTTTTAACCTTTATGAATTCCTCGATAGTTTGAAAAGGAGGATGAAAAAGACAACCTAATCTAAAATAAGTATACAGTTACCTCACTTCACATTATCCTATAAAACCTAATATGAACATCTTATATCTTAAGGGAAATATCTAATTCAGATTGTAGTATAATTGGTGAACAATATAAACATAATTATCTACCAAATATACAGAGAAGTGATTTGCATTGAAACTATTTAGGAATGAGAAACAAGGGATGTTTTATCTCTCTAGTCCACCTCAAATTTGAAAATAATAGTATATCAAAACTCATATTTCATTCCAAATATTTAAAAGTAATAATTAAAATAAACACAACTGGCACCTTAAGATGACATGGGGTTACAAATATTGTATATCAAAATCATGTTCCAACTAAAACACATCTAGATAAAAAAAATCCTAGAATACATATTTCACCTAAATACCAACTATAATTCTCCCCAAAATTTGTTAACATTATAATAATAGATATATTTAATAGAAAAATCCTTCTTCAATTACAAATAATTCTAACCCAATTAGTAAACTGAATAAAAATATAAGATGAATGATTAGTCCCCTAAAATAAATCCATTTAAAAATTACATAAATGAATTACTTTATTCCAAAAAATATTAAATACTTAAAAAAATCCAAAGATAAATATTATAGGATGAAAACCATCATACCCATTAATTTTTTTTATAAATAATGCATAAGGAATAATCTAAATAAGGACATAAAATAATCTATGACGACACTGTGGTTCATTCTCTAATTACAAAAATAGGAAAAACAATACAAACAAATGACTGGATTTATGATGGATCTGAGGCTTCCTATTGAAATGACCATTTAGATTAAAAACCTTATGAAGGTTATTGGGATGACTACATTGATTAAAATTACTTAGAGATTTCAAACAATATGGCTTAGTTATGTTCCATACTAAAATTATACCATGAGTATTCACTTTTCTAGAGCGATGATAGTGGGTTAAGAAGGTAATTCCACATCTCCCCTACCTCCCTATTTGGGGTCATATATATTCTATTTCATATTTATCATATCACCCTCATTTATTCTAGGCTTAATCCAAACATATCTTATACTATGAATAAATATAAAAATCTTCTCAATAGTGATAACCTTATTTAACACTTATATATATATATATATTCAGGCCATAAAAAATCATATATGGACTATGATTCTAATGAATTACTCTTACAATGAACCGAACCGCCCATGAATAATCCATGACATGATTAGGATATAAAGGAACTAATACCAAAAAAACTTTAGTATAATCTCCCACTAACTAATAAAAGTGATGATCACCAAAAAACTCTATAATCTACTCCACTCATTCCACCTTCTTATTATTCCACTAAAATAAGACTTTTTTGAAGTATCCCCAATATATTTTCTCCCATGTTTGGGCATAGTCAATGTGTTTCCCCCAGTCTAAAATCAATCTATCAAATAACAGAATGATTCACATTATTATAGAGGTTTATAATGCCTATAAAAAATCATAAACTTATATTTCCTAAAAGAAGAACTCTTTCTCCCCTATAGGTCCTTAATCACAACAAAATATTGGTGGATACTAGTTTAGAAACAATAAATAATGATTCAGAATCCAAAAAAACAAAACCCTTCATCTCTTCCAAGATCCTTGGATATGTTAGATAAAGATATTACCACTTTGGGGTCATCATCAAGATTTTGTTATTTATTACTACTTGAATCATTCTCTCATGGACATTTCGATACAATTTTAGGATCATCTTCTAAAATGTAATAAAATATAAAAATAAATCATTTAATTCCATATCCTTATATAAAAGAAGCTATATCATAAATAAATTATTCTATATCAACTAAACTTTATTTATATCCCATTTCAAGGTTATTTAAAACCACCCCATGGTACATTTTCAAAATAAACATAGAGTAACAAAATTATTTGGAAAACAATTACATGATTAAATAATAATTTTAATCCATAAAACATCTAACATTTTATACATTTAATTTCAAAACAACTTCAAGAATAAAAAAAATCTTTTTTTGGAATACCATTATTAAAAAAGTCCCTTATAAATTAAAAATACATTATCATTATTAAGAAAAAATAAAATTAATTATTTTAAATATGACTTATTTTGAAATTAAAAATTCCAAAGTTATTACTTTTTATCAATGTTTTATTCAAAATTATGTTAAATACCAAATAATAAATCATCACATTCAAATTTGAAAAAACAAAATCCAAAACACATAAATATCATTATTTTTATTATAAAAAATGAACAACAACTAGAATAAAATTTTAAAACATTACAATGATAAAAAAAGGTTTCCAATGTTTTATTATATTGCACGAATTGGTCATACAATTTTTCACACCATGTTACAACTGTGTGTGTTTGTGGTGTGCCATATGAAGTCCCCAAAAACATATTTGTATGGTTTGTGAATGTTTTGACAAACAAAGCACCTTAATTGTGTTTATATAGATTTAATTCAATTCCCATCTCGAGAAAACAAGGTATATCCAAAAAAATAATTAGGGATCTCCTTGAAACTTACATGAAGATATAAAAAACAAAAAATTGAAATCAAAAATCAAAAAGGAAGCTCATTACAATACAAAAATCTTAACCAACCATGGTAAATCATGGTGTAATATAAATAAGTTTTGGTTGGACACTCCCACATAACAACCTCTAAATATTTCTGTGTCTTATCTCTAGTCTACCATCAAATTTTTAACTAACTTGGGTGAAATGATTCTATTTTTTAATAAACCAACTTATTAAAACCTAAAATTTGGTTCGACTTGTATCATTGTAGGTCATAAAATCAAGTTCTTTAATGTCATAGGTTAAAGGCAATAAACCATCAATGGTATTAATTTTAATCATTTTGGAATGGTTTCAACAATGAAAACACATAAAACACACCCTAGATTCTACCTAGAAATATGATATGAAATATCCATAACATGGACATAAAAAAATTTGGAAGAAATAATAAATAGATTTTATCCAATCAGTTTATGAAATAATGTAACTATTATTATGTCACAAAAAAGGACATTACTTAAAAATGTAAAATCAATTATACATGTTTTAAATTTAAATTTCAAGACTAAAATGAGAATTAATGGCCATAGTTCCCAATGAAAAATAAAACATGAACTAATCCAAATATCTCATATAATCGACCAAGTCACCACCACGTGAGTCAATGTCACCAACCTAAAATCAATATCTATCATATTCCAGAGGAAGTGTAGAATAAATCCTTCCTAGAAGTTATAACCTTCCTCACCTATATATATCATGAAGAAAACATACTCAGTAATGAGAGTATATTGTGTGTGTTTAAATTCCTACTTAGGTAACACCAAGAATCCATTCCTTTCCTTTTATAGGGAACACAAAAATTTCTAGTTTCAAAATAAATAATATCATTTAATTTTTATCAACATTTACTAGATGAGAAAAGAATAAAACAACTACATTTATTTCCCAAATACATTTCAATTTATAAAAAAAACATGATCTAATTTTATATTCATGAATATTTTCTAAAACCAAAGCAACAAAATAGGTTTAAATATGAGTTTCAGTGATATTAGAAAAAAATATAGATTTTAAATAGCAAGCCATAACTTTCTAGTGTTGAATCCCGTTTAATCATTCTCAAAATATGACCATGAATATAATAATATCTATAAAAAATATCAATAAAATCAAGAATGAGTGAAAAAAATAAATTCATAACTATTTAAAATAACAGTTCACCAAAATTACCCACAACATCAGTAGAATACATATGTCGAGAAATTTTTTTTTATATATAAATAACTAATAACTCAATCAAAATAAATATTACTCATCATATGGAATCACTGTAGGACTAATGAGACCATAATAGACATGAGTTGGTGGAAACAACTACTTTTAATTTATATGATCTAAAATTCACCACCCATATATCTCCCAACAAGCCTCTTTAGTAAAACATCCCAGTAGATAGAATAAAGAAAAACTTATGTACACTAGAAAAGGTATAACATAAAATAAAATAGATTAAATACTATTATTTACCACATATATATCTGAGTTTTCCCTAGGAAACATGAAAGTGGTGGTGGGGTATGTTTATCATCCAATAATAACTAAATAATAATTAAATAAAAGGAAATGCACCATAAAAAATCCATCCCACCTCCACCACCAATTAACATTGAGTCTCTTTTATATACCCAAGTATAAATACATAATATAAAAATCTAAATATACACATGATTACAAACAATAGATAAATATCGGGATTAATATATGTGTATCAAAATGATATGAAGTAATTTTATATATATCGATGAGTTGGAATTTGTTTGTTATCAACTAAATATAAAAATTAAATTTTTTATTGGAAAACATTTCTAAAATAAATATAAACACTATTAATAATTATATAACATCCAAAAAAATAAGAAGTAAGTAATTAAATCTCTTAAGAATTTCCCTAAACCAATCCCAACCCTTTCTAATATGGTACGTTCAATAAAATACAAATACCCCTTGTTATAAATATAAATTTTTTAAAACCTGATTAGTAAGTTCTATAATTTAATTAAACCCCTAAATGGAATTTTTTAAAACATTTAGATGTGTAAAATTATATTTTTATTAAAAAATACCTTTGGATGTCATGTAATACCCATTATATCAAGTGTAATCAAATGAATATTGTTGGAATTTATTTGTAAATATTAAGTAGTTAGTATATTAAAAATCATTCTAAGTTATACTCTAATTATAAATTACATGAATCTAAGGATCACTAAGAACATGGAATTAAATTTAAACACCATACCAAACTAATTAAATCATGTCACCATTAATGTAAAAAAATTTATTAGTTTTTAATAGAATGATCTCAAAAACTAGAGTCCAAAAAAACCCAATTATAAAAAACACTAGACATGATACTTGAGAGACATGGCTACTATAGATAGGTACATGAGAAGAACCAAGAATAAATATGTAAAATCAGGAATAATAATGATAATGATACCCTAATATTATGATTTAGATAAATAACCACCAATAAATAACCATGGAAAGAGATAAGGTGTTGATAGTCTCATGATAGAGTTACCCCAGACAACCAGTTTGATATGAGGGGAAAAGAAATCACAATTTAAAGGATACAAAGTCAGAAAAATACCATACCTTAAATAAGTTTTATATTTCACCAGAATAGTTTACCAAACCATAGGGATATTGTGAAAACTATTATTATTTTAAATTAATGCAGGATTCACACATTCCATTCATAATTTTCAAAAGTATTTTGATATAATAAATCCTATAAAGTTCTTATTATTTTTATAATTTTAATCTAAAATATTTCTAAATGAATGAAATAATAATTTTAATAATTATATATCCATAAAAGTGATATTAGAGTGTCATAGTACCTCCAATTTAGCCTACTTGGTGATACTTAATCATACATGGGTAGTGAAAGTTATATTAGATCTAATTAGGAGTCTTTATGTTTGATCGAATGTAAATGTTATTTAAAAATTTCTATATAAGGTGTATATTTTAGAAAAATATTGAGCTATCATAAATGGATATCTTAATATCTATCTTTATTGAACAAGATATATAATTATCAGCTCCAATATAAATGATCATGAATAAAATAAAAGTAAATAAATTAAGGAAAATATCAATTTATGAAAAGGATATAAAACTAGTTAATATTCATCAATGTGATAACTATATACCTACTAAATTTGATGATAATGTTCATTTTGATGAAAAAAATCTAAGCCTTAAAGTGAAAGGGGAAAAGTATTCCAACAATATAATTAAAGGCATCAAAATTGATATCAATTATAATTTTAAGAAACTTCCTAAAGAAGTTGTCACATGTTTATTAAATTTTATCAAGAGACATTATGATGACAGAAATATCTTAAAAAATAAAAAGATGAAATAATAATTGTATATTATATGATGTGTAAATGTTAATTTTTCTCATAAACCTTTTGGAACTAATAGACTATGTGATATAAAGTTATAATATAATACTTTCCCAAGATGAATATGAACTTAAAAGTTATGTTTTTGAGTGTGTGGTATCTTAAATTTTATTCTTTTAGTTATAAATGCATTTAGAAAACTATACAAAACCATTATCAATGGAAAGGATTCTTAGATGGTGTTAAATTAAAAAAATAATAACCTTGATCCTTAAAAAATTACAATAATTCAGAATAAGGGTATGAAAATATTATTAGAATATTATCACTCTAAAAATATTGCATATTAGTGTGTGTATGAAATCTTGTTCCCTAAAGGGTGCATAAATAGTTGGTAAAAATTTCCAAAATTAGTATCGTATCAAATTGGGAAGGGTATCATTTATAAGAAAATTAAGGATACTTATTTCTTATTTTTGGGGTTTTTGGATGTTTAAGAATAGAGATATATAAGGCATGGACTATTTTTTTATTACTTGAGAAAATAAATGGCCTAGTTTGACGTGTATAAAAGTTGAATAATAGAGAAACTATTGAATAAAATAATATTTATAGGAAAATTCATTATCACTCAACTATGAACATATATAATTACTTGAGATAATCCAATAATTATGAATATGAGATTATTCATGGTGAATAGGTCTTATTTTATAAACAAAAAAAACACAGCTCAGGTACAATGTTTTTTTTGAATATTACAATAGAAGAAAAACTAGAGATAAATTTTTTTAAAACAACCATGAGGAGTTAAAAGAAATAGAAAAGAAATCCAAAAACTCCAAAAACATTGATGAATAATGATTAATATGGTGTCATCAACCTTGAGGGTAAATAGAAAAATATTATATTCATTGGAAACTTGATTATGGTCAATGACTATTAAAAGTTTTGAAAAATATCATAATATTCGACAAAATGGAATGTGAATACTTCATGGATAAAAGGAGTTACCTAAAAAGGAAATAATAATAATACTTTACTTCACTAATGGATAAAGTGGAAAAATGTAGTTTCAAAAAAATTATAACATAAGGATGGAAATAAGTCTATGTTGTGATTATGGTATCATATTATCCTCTATTACTATAGATTAATGAAACCCCTCTTTATTCCCATATTTTTTATTAACACTAACATACATGGAATTAAAGGAAAATATTGGTTGTTGAATAAAATATATATAAAAGAAGGTTTCCTTCATGTAATATTATAACTTTTATGATTTAGAGAAAGTGAATGCATTCATTGAGGGGTAGAAGAAAATAGATGTAGTTGTCACATTAATAATATGTAGTCAATTCATAATTTTTGTAAAACTTTAGAAAATAATAGAACAATGTATAAAAATAACTCTTATACACCTTATTATTTTATAATATTAATAATTTATTATTATAGTTTACTGTTTGATGATGAAATAGTTGGGAGAATAGAAATTTCTTAACTTTAACATGTGATCTTTGGATGTGTTTAAAAATATATATTAATTATTAAATATCTTTTGACAAATATTTCAAAAATATTCAAAAAAATTTGATAACTATATTTTTTATCACACATATTAATGTTTATGGAAATCATTGATCACATTTTTTAAAACACAATTTTATTATATACTATGATTTCGTATATTGACCTAGATTTTACTAAATATTGTTTCATGATAATGAAAATCATGTGGTTCTATCATGTTCAATAACATTGATCAACTTTTATCCTCAATTAAAATGGGGGAGGGTGATGTTTTTTTAATCAAGTAAAATCAGAAATGTAAAAATGATAAGTCTCTAATATTTAATGTAATTTTATTTTTAAATGGGGTGTAGGACCCCGAGACACCCTAAGAGGGGATGGGTGAATCAGGGTGTCAACTTTTTCTTTTAAACTGGAAGATATTTTTCCCACATTGGTAGAAACTGTTTTAACCTGTATGATGGAAATGAGAACAAATAAAAAATTCACATGAAAAGAGATGACACAACACTTTTTACTTGGTTCACCACTAAGGGCTACGTCTAAGGAGCATACTACGACAGGTTTTTGGTTGTACCAAATTGCACTAAACTTCACTAGATGTGGATTACAAAGGTTTGGGCATAGTAGCTCTGTCCCATGCTCACTACCTTTACAAAAGTTCAGGGATAGCTCACTGTGTCCCTCGGGTCAATCCTGTTGTCTCCCCTCAGCTCACTGCCTTTATTGAAGTCCCATTCAATTTATAGATGTGATGGTCTCTTCATCATCACTAATGAATGCATCCCCTATTGTATGTAGATTCTCTGTTGAAGTTAAACTTCCACCCGAAGACAAATTTCACTTTGCACCAACGGTATCGGGAAAAATTTCAGCTTTCGCGTAGCCCCAAAAAGACTAGCATACTTCAACAACACATGGTGTTCTTCTCCAAGCTAGCACACAAGTTTCAAAGCCAGAACGCAAGTTTCAAGAGGGCGCACAAGTCCAGCTCTCCCACTTGCGCGACACTCACTTCATCAACTAAAAATTTGCGCGACTTACTTCCTTTTATGCCCAAACCAATTTTGGCGTGCAAATATGAACTATCATGCTTCTTAAAATTCTGGCGCACAAGTGTCACCACACCACCTATGCGACACCTTCTTCACCACCTCCAAACATGGGTGACTCAACCCCTTTCTCTACCAAAACACCTTGGACGTGCATCAAACAACTGTCGCACAACTTCAACTTGCGCGAATCACCACCACTTGCCCGACCACTACACCTGCGCGATGGGAGCTCTGATTTTCTCTAAGTCTGAACTTCATACAAAATGAGGAGGCGTGGACCTCTATTTATAGGCATTTTGATACCCTTCACGACGGTGCATAAGTCTTCCCTCTACGCTCATGTCACATGCATGACCAAACATGAAACTTGGGAACCCTTCTTCCTTTGCCATATTTTCATGTCCTGATCTTGAAAAACAAAAGGCATGAAAGTATCCTCTTCTTTATGTCAATGGCACACAAGTCTCTTTTCCAAAAACCACATTTCATCATTTATCGATTTTCAGGCCCAAAAAATTGAAAAACACTGGAAAACAGTGCCACCTTCAATACTGTTATCTGCTTGTTATGTATGATCAATTTGCTGGCCCACATTCAGAACTTCCACTGAGGATTGACAGCAAACACAAACCATACTCCAATTCATGCATAGAGCGACCATGGTTCAAACATGGGGGAGACTAATTTCTTTGACTTTGGTGATGATGAAAGGGTTATTGAAAAAATACAAAGTGGGAGATTAATGTTCCCAAATTAATGAGTTGGATTAATTTTCAATTAGGTTGTTAAATTATGCTTCTAAGAATGAGTTTTCTTCTACATGAAGAACATGATTGGACATCAACAATATAAAAACCCATTTCAAGGTTATTATTGATGTATTATTCTTCATGTTCAATAAATTTGATATTTTTTGAGATTATAATCCACAACTATTTTTATTATGATTGAGAAGACATGTCCGTTAGGGGACTGAAGGTATAATTAATGAAATAAAGAACATAAAGATGAAGAAACTCTATCTGGAGCACTGAATATGCACAATATTTTTTCAGGGGAAGAATATTCATTAAATAATGTTTTTTAGTTTAGTTGAATATGGTTAAAATGCCTCAAAATAAATTAAAAAGTATTTTTATAATTTGAGTAAATTATAAAAAAGGAATAACTATTTCTAAATTTATGTCATTATAGGATAGGTTGTTTTCATATGATTTGGTATCCTTGTAAGATAGGTAATTTTTTATTATAAATCCCCTAGGAAGAAATATCATCATATGATATAGTTTGCTAATGGATTTCTCATATGGTATAAGAGTCTTGTAAAAAGGCCATTTTGTATGATATCTTAAGGATTAATCAAGGGATCACCTAATATGACATTGGTTTCTTCCTATGATAGAAAAATATCATATTATATGAATCGCACTTACTAAAGTATTCCCGTATGATATAATTATAAAAAAATATGAATTTTAATATAATATAAGTATCTCACATGATACAACATTTCACAATATTTGTGAACTAAATATAATATCCATGGATAAATTACAAATAATATGATATTAATTATATTGCATGTCAGGTTATTCTGAATACTATATTAATAATTAATAAACTAATAATTTAAAACAAATAAATTATGGATAATGAGAATTCAAATAAAAAAGTATAAGACTAGTCCTCATGGAAATAATATCTTCAAATACATTTTTGATTTTGTTTCAGATTGAAGGAGACCTAGCCAAGGAAGGATCCAGTATTGAGATGAGTTCCAGAATGCATGCCAGTACTTCCATGTCATATGAATGAGTTTTTGCACAAATGGATTGAGATTTTATAACAGATAAATATTTTTTTTGAAAATTTATACATTTGATAAATATATCTTGGGAAATGAAACACTTTATTCTTAAGGGAATTCAAAAGATAAACCAGGACTATGATTTGAAGAATGTATTAAATAAGAATTAACAACTGGTAAATATTTTTTTACGAAATAAAGATTCCTTCGCCTAAGATATGATGATTTTTCAAAATATAGAAATAATATATTCATGATTATTTTATCATAACCAATGGAACATGAGAATAAGTTGACCATGCTTCGACACTACTATTAAATGGATTAATAATAACAGTCTATGAAGAATATAGAGATCGTGATACCTATTATATTATCCGAATAACAGTTATAAAAGTGTTCAAAACATAAAATATTCCAAAAAATATCTTATATGTTTAGGAGAAGATTAATGAATAATTTTATTCACATTCATTATATAATGAGGTCACTGAGAGGAAGGAACAAGGTCAATATGTATATAAATCAAGAGATCATATTCTTTTAATTTAAGGATCTATTTTTAGATCCACCAATATATATTGATTATATGACAATGGAAAAACCTCACCACTCTACAATATATATGAAGTCAACAACCTATATGATTTTTCCGGAAAGGATCCATTAACCAGCTTTGTGATACAGTTAATTTGACTACGAGGGCCAAGCTATGTGAGATAGTAAGAATGATAGTGGGAAACCATTAACACTATTCAATGCAATATAAAGACTCTCAATTGATATGATGGATACCATAGTGGGATTTTTGGATGAATATTAGGAAACCATGCAATTTTAATAGCTTACATGAATTATGGAAGAATACATGTTTGGGAGGAATACCCAATCACAACAAGATGTAAGATTTCAAGGATGGACCTTGAAAATCATTATGTTCTTATACCATTACTTACTTCACAATCTGAGTGAGGATAAGAGACATAATAAGGATACAACTAATACTTTAGCCTATATAATTGATTGAATTAAAAGCAGAATTTATGAAATGAAATTTTTTTAAAAAAAGAACCATCATGAGTTAATCTAACAAAACACCTAACTCAACTCATTAAAAGTAATAAAACATATTAAAAATAACTACATGATATTAAAAAGAACTATGTGTATCAAATTTAACCATTTTAGAATGGTTAAACACCTGAAAGAAAGTAAAAAACACCACATATTCCAAATGGAATGTCAAAATTATGTATCCATAACATAAACATCAATGCACATAAATTTTCTAATAGTGTAATTAAAAATAAAAAAAGTGTAACACAACCTAAATAATATAATATCACATATTCAATGTCCATCTAAAAATATATATTAAAATTTCATTATACATGTTTTAAATATAATGGATAAAAATAAAATGAGGAATGGACATCGAAAAGGCTAATACAGAACGTGAACCAAACTAATCCAATGATCCCATGGACCTGAATAGGCTTCCACCTCATGACTCAAAGTCAAGAACTATGGATGAACATATATAGGATTCCTAAGGAAGCATGGAATAAACCCATATTATAAGACAAATCCTCACTCACCTATAAGTCACATTAAGGAAGCATACCCACCAGTGCGAGTGTGTAGAGTGTGATCTAATTATCAATATGATAACCTCAAGAATCAATATAATTCATTTTATAACATAAAAAATATCACCCATTATAAAATAAAGAGTTTTAAATAATTTATTATTCTTTTAAATAATCATAATATCGTGACGCATAAAAATTTCTATTCAAAAGTACATCATTCTTAAGAAAATATAAACCTTTTTCCCATTTTACATTTAAAAATCCAACATTTAAATAAATTCTTTTATGATGGTCAAATATGATTTTGATGTATATTTAATAAAAAGTAAAGAATTTAGAAAATGAAAAACCACATTTTAGTTTCGAAATGAATTATATAATTATGTATAAAAATAATAATGTTATGAAGAAATATATTGAATAAAACAAGAAGAATAATAAATAATAAGTTATAGTAAATATTTAATAATAAAACCTTCTAAGATCCAGATAAATCACAAATTACTCAACACCTTATTGTAGAGATAATCTTAGAAAATAAGTAACCCGCTTTTCACATAATACGTAACTCAAATGAAATAGATAATACTCATCATGATTCATCACTGTGGGATTAATCATACAACATTAAATATGACTTGGTAGAAGAAATATCCATAAAGTATTAAAGTCCTAAAAATACTAGATGAATTGTTCATAATTATCCTTATATAGGGATTATCCAAATAATTAGGGAAAATGTAAACTAAATCCCACTAGTCAGTGAATTACCTCATCTAACATAATAGTCATCCCATTATATTCCCCTTACTTACCCTAAGTTCCCCAATGAATAAAGATAATGACGGTGGGCCACATTGTTTATCTAAAAATCCATAAAAATAGAGAATTACCCAGAAATATACCAAAAAAATAACTATTAATCTCACCTCAACACCCATTAATGATGATAACATTTCAAGTACAAAAGAATCAATACATAATATATCCATATCATAATACAATAGATGAAAAATAAATAATAATGGGGACTAATAATATTGTAGCTATAACCATTGAATACATTTTACTGAAACTGCTAAATGCGACTTTAGTTATAATATAGTTAATATAAAATTAAAATTCAGTTTTGGTATTCATTTTCAAATTAATTTAAACATAATAAAACGTAAATAGCATCAAACAAAATCATTAATATGTAATGAAATATATTAAGATTTTTGAAAAACCATGAAAAACCCCTTACCATTATTGAAAAATGATTAAACTAAGAAATACCCAGTGTTTTAAACATATTTGGTTAAAATAATAATGAGTAAATTTTCTATTTTATTAAAAATAATTGTCATTTTGAAAAATAAATATCTCAAAAAATTCATTTTTTAATGAAAAATTCATTAGAGTATTAAATTCCACCTTTTATTCTAAGGGAAATCAAATGAAAATTATAGATTTATTTTTGAAAATATTACATGGTTAGTATATTAATCATTTATCAATTTTGGAATCATCCTTTAAATCCTAAGAATCTAATTTTATCTAAAATAAATCGATGGAAATGGAAACACCTAGCTCAATCGATGAAAACTTGTCAACTTCAAATAACACAACAATATTAGGTCGCATGAGAAAGAACATAGTCCCTAGAAACCAAAACCCCCCATTATAAAAAACCCAATATATCTCACTCATCCACGATGGCCATTAGATTTAAGAAATAAAAGATATCTGAAGAGGAAATAAAGAGAAAATGAATTAGAAGGGAATAAACACAAACCCTTTGTTTTGGAAAATAAATCACACTTAAATTTCCATTTGAAAATAAGGGATGACTAAGAGAGGATTCTTGAATATCTAGATAAAAGTGTAGATGTATGGGAAAGAAAATTCAATAGAAATTGATCTTAAATGAAAAAAATACACTCCCTGAAGTAGTTTTCATGGTTTCCTTATGTGGTTTACCAAACCATGTGGAAACCATACAAATAAAATACAATAGGTTTCCCACCATTCCTTAAATATTGCTAAACTATAAAGAAACCTTGTTTCCTTAAAAAATATTAACATTATTATATTATTTATCATAAAATCATTAAATATAAAGGGGATATAAAATTTAGTAATTATATAAAAACATAAAGGTGAAATTTTGGTGTCACAATTATCCCCATCATTCAACTTTTTACACAATGAAATTCACTGAATGTTAAAAAAATGAGGAATAAAAATAAAAACTTGATTGAAATAATGATCAAGTTTCATCATAACCAAAAATCCCATAAACAAAAATTCTACCATTATAAATCCCAATTTAAATATACCATTTAGATTCAAACTCACAAATAAAAAATAAACATTTCATCACAAAATATATAGATAAATAATATGATATGAAGTCATTTACAAATGAGAAACTAGAGAAGTATCATCCCTCAAACCAATATAAAATTATAAAATACCAATACATAATAACACACTTGTTATTTCAAATAATTAAGAAGGACCAAATATCAGAAACATAACTAGTTCATCCTCATTATCACTAGAGCTTACAAATTCTAGAGCACAAATCCAAGTCCTGACTAGAATACGTCTAGATAAACAATATTAATACAATAAATATTTCACCTGGATACCAAGTTTAGTATCATAATCATTTGAAAATCTCATAATAATATAAAAATTTATATTAATAATCTCACATGAAATTCATAAACTTATATACAAATTGATATGCACCATAAATATTCAAGATAAATCAAGTGTCCCATCAAAACCTATATCAGCCTAAATTCCCAAAAAAGAGTCAATTCCTACAAAAAAAAATCAAAACATAATAAATATCAAAATATATATATACCGGTATGAAAAAAATGATACCCATTAATAAAATATTTGGGTACATAAAACATATAAGAAAAAACATAATAATAATACCCAATAAGGTACAAAAAATATATGGTTTAACCCCAAATTCAAGAAAAACATAAAAAATACTATAATTAACTGCCTAGATTTCCGTTAGGTACAATTATTACTATTTTAACAACCATTTATCCTATAAAATCTCAATAGTTTACTATGTCAACCACACTATTCATAGGTCCTTAGAGATTTTGGACAAGAGGGATTACAACCCTAATATATTCCTCACTAGAAGAATAAAAAGAGATTTTTCTTCATTGGAGGAGTTATAAATAGTTGAGATAGAAATTCAACATTTCTATCACCTCACTTATTAGATTAATTTTACATCTTTTACTTTCTAGTCCAGTCTCCATAAATTATGCAAGGTGTAATTTCAATATCAATTTAACTAGTTATGATTTAAAACTCATCTCAATGATAGTAAAATTAATAACCACTCCCATATATATAGGAAATAAAAACTAAAACACTATGAAGCAATGATTTTGAAAAAACCATATTTAATGTAGCTAACCATCAATGAATTTTAAGCATCCAACAAAGTTGAGGAAAGAAACAATCTATTAAATCATTCATTATAATCTCTAACTGGCTAATGACATCGATGGACATCCAAAAACTGTAATTCCCTCTTCATTCTTAGCTCCTAAAGATAATACAAATATATTAAATAGGGTTTGACGTATCCCCAAGAAATATTCTTTAGTGTAAATACATTATCAATAAATTCCCACCACTTTATAAGTGATTATTAGAGAAATGGTATAATGCACTTTACTCTAGAGTTTTCTAGAGTCCCTAGAGAATCATAGACATATTCATCAATATACATCCACAGATTCCCTAATTTGGGCCATTGATCATCAAAAAGGACTAATTGATTCTAGTTTTAGAATATATCAAACATGAATAAAAATCTAAGATAATGAAGAATATTACACTCTATCAAGAATCTATGAAGAGTTAGAGATATATAACCACTTTCAGGTCATCAGAATGGAAAACCTATAAGATACTATCGAAATCACTCGCTCCGTGCGTTATTAACAATGTTCAAGGATTATATTCTAAAATATCACAAATATTGAAAATTAATCAATAAATTCCAAATAATTATATAAATTAATCAAATCCTAAAACAATAATTTAAAAAAAATTACTTTATTATGAATAGAAAAATCATTTAAAATGACCTTATGGAGCTTATCCAAAATAAACCATAAGGTACCAAATTAACGATTACAATGTACATGTTTAAATCATATTTTTATTCAAAAAATAATTTAACATGACATTATTTTATTTTTATAACACCATAAGGAATCATGAAAATAATATTTGTGTATCCCGATATTAATTTTTTTTATTATACATTACATTCACCCTATATTTCTATTGAATAAATTATAATTCTTTTAAATCCAATATTATTTTTAATCCCTAAACATAAATTATTATTTTCAAACATAGATTTTTATTTTAAAAAAATAAATTCATCTATAATATCATGAATCATTACATTCAAATATAAACCAATAAAATTTTAATATATTAACTCATACAATAAATTATATACAAATTAAAATTATTATAAAATAATTTTGAAACATTAAAGGGGTGAAAAAAGTTTTGTAATGTTTTATCACTAAGCATGGTTTATTATCATAGTTGATAAATGTGGAAACCATAAAATTTGCACTAAAATTTTCCCTAAATAGATTCATATGGTTTAATAGTCTACACACTCTAACCACATGCCTCTTAATATCCCACCACTTACTAAATGAAATAAGTAATCCCGTGAAGTAACTATATGGTTCTCTTAGAAACTTATAAAAAATTAAAGCACACAAATTATCATCAAAATAATTGTAAATTTCCAATTGAGGAAAAATTCCTTACAACCCATGGTATCTAGAGCCTAATTTTGAAGAAAAATTATCAATAAACTCACCCGAACCAACCTATTGAAATAAAAAATCCTATCTTTAGTATATATTTACTTTCCAAAAAAATAGATGGTTCTTTGATAGAATTTTGTGACAAAACATTCATGGTCAAAATAGAAAATCACATGACATATATTTTTATAGGTCCCAACAAATTTTCTCAATATTCACTAGATGTAAACATGTTCCAAGGGTACGAAATTTAACTATTTGGGAATTATTTCACCCTTTAAGGCACATAAACCACACCCAATATTTCACCCAAAAATATTTCCTTATGTATCAACAAGAAATACATATTTACATAAAATTATGTAAATAAAAATAAACAAAATATGACCAGACATGGTAAAATAAAACATAAAAAAATATTTTCACTCATAAAAAATAATTAGTATCAAAATATAAAATGTGTTATATAAGTTATAAATCTATAAAGTGGAACTAGAATGAATAATTATGGAAATAATGTTAATATACAATATCCATATACAACTTAATAGAAAATCCTATGATTTATACATATATATGGACGTATCTTATTGATAACTTATTTTGGTGACCCAGTTTTTAGGCTATAAAGAATCAATAAACCATAAATTCTGGTTGGATACTAATACCAGAAGAATAACATGTATGTAATGTAATATTTTCCTCAAATGTACTAATGGATTCATCATAATTTTGTATCAAATAAAGGAATTCCTTCTCTTTTTTTGTATAAATAATATGTGTAATGTATATTTTGAAAAAATAATCTTTTAAACTCATCACACCCTATTGAGTCAATTTTTTCTTATTCCCTATATTCATGATATGAGTCCACAATTAATCTTATTATCCTTCAAAATTATAAATATACAATATAATTTTTTTTTCTTTTGTTAAACACTATATAACATAAAATATTCTTTCAGGTGTACTCATCCATTACTCAATCAATAGTTGATTATAAGACATATTAAAAAAGGTGGATGCTTCCTCATAATGGTCATAACTAAATGTTAATTCATTATTTATTCATTGGGAAGCTCAAAACTAATTAATATATTGTGAATGTAGAAAAACCATAGTAATATTATGTTTTATTATATCTCCCAGAACATTTGGTAACTCAAGAGGACAATAATTTCATTATACATTTCATTATGTATTAACTCAATTTTATTAGGTTCCATCTATTTACTAAACCAGAATGCATAGTGTGTGAAACAATAATCATAGTGGGAAGTTACAAAATATTTAAAAATAATAAATATGATTTTGAAATCAATACACTATTACATTCTATTAAACCATAGGTTTATCATAGTTCATCTATGATTGATACAAAATCATTATGATTATATCCTATACTTAAATTAATCCCCAGGTTCCACAATAAACTTATATCATCCTCTTCTTTAAAGGTAACTAAACCATAATCAGAAACCAACTACAGATATCAATACTTCACACGCATATATATATTATATATTATTAAATGAATATATAATAAATAAAATAACAATCCCTTCAATAATAATATAGGTATAGTATATTTTTAAAATATAGATACATAAAAATATGGTTTATAAGTGAACGAATTAATATCCAAATATTTTTTTTTCATAATTATATCCCTCCTTAGACAAATAAAAATTAATACCATTATTCATATATTGTGTAATGGAATCCTAAAAAAGGATTATCTAGAATTATTAGTAAGGGAAAAAAGGAAGATATCAACATAACAAGTGCATAAGGGTATGAGAACATGAGAAAAAAATTTAAAAAAACTATTACTTGTATATCATATATCATAATCTTGTGTCATAGAATAATTATTGGTAGTTCATAATACATAAACCATAAATGAATAAAATAGAATGATCCATGAGAGAATAAAATTGTCATAATACATAAATTTTCAATATATACATAATCATAGAATATCTTTTCTTTAGTAGTTAATGATCACATCCCAGACTATCATAGTGTATTGGGCTCACTCCAAAAACTATCATAGTAATCAATGTTCACTCCCAAGTCTGTCATAATGGAAAAAATCCCTTTCTGATCTGGGTTTACTCCCTATTACAGTACTGTTTATCTCAAGAGATATCCATCATTTCCCAATTCATTTGAGGGAAATATAAATCTATTACCGCACATAAAATACAGAAAACCATACATATATATTCTACAAGATCATAAAAAAACATCATATCATTACCCATGATATCAAAATGGGCTTTATAAAACTATTAGCATAACATAACAAATGTATAAGAAAGGATTTTAATAAATATTTAATCATTTAATCATATAATAGCAAACATAAATGGTTTTCATTTCTACAAAATATTTTTAAAAATATCAAAAAAATATTGAGAAAAAATATGGATGATATAATTGACTCATAACCCTATTAATGATTAGAAAAAATCAAATAATTTCATATTAGATGGAAAATGATTCTAAAAGATCACATTTAAAATATATCGAAGAAAATATACATTTCACATTGATATCACTTACTAAAAATATAAATATTTCCAAACTATTAAAAAAAAAATTTCTATGAAATAATCCTTAGAAATATGAAAAGAAATCCACAATGCATTGAGAGGTCAGGATGGGAGAAGTTTTTCTTTTACATTTTTGGTAAAAAAAAAGAAACTCGTTGAGAAAACACCAATAAAATTTTATTTAAATAATTTTGAAAAAATTAAGACATTTGTAAAAATTAAATTAAAAAATAATTGGATAATTTTAAAATCAGTTTCCAAAACATTTTTTTAAAAAATCAACACTATAGAGAATTGATTTTAAAATGAAGAGGCAAATAAATTTCATTAGACTTAAAAACATTCATTTAGAATATTTGGATCAAAATGAATATAAGATGAGAAGAAAACATATAACATCTAACAATAAATAATAGATAAAAAAATTAATGATTTTCTTGAGCGGTATTCTATATTATTTTATCATCAGACCTTAATCATAAATAATCCCAATAAAAATGATATTTTAACATAAAACTCTTACCTTAGGCCTCACATTCATCATATATGTTAGAACCACATGTATAATAAATATATATTTATTATAAATCTATTCCAAAACCATGGTCATATAAATCATACCATATATGATTTACTTATATACTTTTATCCCTAGTTTATTAAGAATTTTTTGTTAAAATCATTGTTCTGGATGAAACTTTCTTTGCTTTTCATGTGTGCTTTGGTTTGGTAGTTTTGATCCTTTTACAATGATCATGGTTCAATAATATTAAAAATTATATATATGATAATAATTTCATATATATATATATATATATATATATTTATCAATAAAAATCAATAATGTAAAATGGATTACACCATCTATGGAGATTGTATGTCGTACATACACAAGAACGTTATTTAAACTTATTGATATATGAAATTAAATAATGGTAAATAATAATTCAATATTATAGAATAATTATTATATCATATAAATTTAGTCCATCCTTATTTCCATCTATAAAAATTGTAAATGAATAAGAAATCATATCACTTCATGGAGGTGGTAGTCCACATGTACAGATGAGTGGGAATTTCATTTTCTAATAGATTGGTAGGTACAATGGTAAATATGATATTGTAATTACATAGGAATAACTATGTCATAAATATTATATATAATTATTATACCCATCATAATACCCATCTATAAATTATAGTGACGAAAAATTAAGTTTTTTGTTATGTGGATATGGTGAGTTTTATGTACACATGAACGATACTATGACATCCCATTTTATAGGAATGATGTTGGATAATAGTGGTTTCATAATCATTATAATATTTTACCATATTTTTTATACTGAATTTATTATTTTATGATAAATACCATATATTTATATGTTTTAAATGATGAAGTAAACAATTTCTAAATATGTTTGGATGATTACTTATTCTTTGAACAAAATCCTTTATATCTAATCTTAAGAATCCCAGAGTTTTCTTTTAGGGATACCAACACATATTTAATTTTACTATGGATGTTGATAAGGGATTTTAGTAGTGATTATTTGATTGATAATTATTAATGAAGTTTAATGAAAATAATTGGGGGCTTTCCTTTTATATGGGAGGTTGTGGACACACTTGTAAAATCTAAAATGATAAAAATATAATAAAGTAATTCTTAACAAAAATTATTCAAAATTTAAAACAATTCAATAAAAAATATTAATGGGTCCATGTAACTTTAAATAATGAAATTTATACTAGTTTTGGTGTCTTTTGAAACCTTATATGTTTATCAACACCTTCCAAAAACATTATTGATATAAACCACAGTAACAACAATTTCAATCATATGGGGTTAATAATGTTTCCATTAATGAAAAATTTACCCATAAATTGAAAATAGTTGATATTTTAAACCATATTTCATTCCCATGGTTCAATATATGATTTTTATAAATTTAATTTTTTTTAATAATATAATATTTATTATATAATTTCCTTAACTTCAATTTTGGAACTATTAAATTAAATTCACATTAATGACACTAAAACAAATATGGAATCAAAATATAATCATTTCAAGAATACCAAAAATGTCATATATATATTTTAAATTCATGTAACCCAACAATAAAATTAAATTTTATTAATTTTAATATTTTTTAAAATCGTTTATTTTTTATATTAATTTAAAAAATAATGTGCTACTGTTCTATAAGAAGTTATGTTAAATATCCAAATAAAACAATCTTGAAATAAATTAATATGATAATATAAATTAATTATCTTTAAAATAAATATATAGAAATGAAAATATACTATTTTTATGACTATGAAAAAATTAGAGATATTAAAGTCAAGTGAATTACATTTTGAATTTATTATCTTACTAAATTAATATAAACGTCACAATCAATGAATTATAACACAAAGTTACCATAAATTTAATAATTCAATAGAAATGGGTGAGATACACTAATCTAACTGAATAATGGTATGTGTTAGAGAAATTTTAAATACTTATATTACCTATACTGGGGTGACAAAAATTTACTAACATTATAATTGATTTTTACAAAAAATTAAGGGTTAATATTTAACAAATTATAATATCTGGATTCTAAATATGGAATTAAATTTTCATGATTCAATATCATTAATTGATAGAATTTATTTTAAAAACACTAAATGAAACTATACTATTTTTAGAGAAATTCCTTTTAAAGTAAAAAAATAATAATTTTATAACAAATTCAACAATGAAATTGATTTCAATAAATATCATGGTATTATTAAAAATAACAGAGAAATTATTTTGATATGAAACTAAATTAGAATAAAATGTAAATTTTTACATGCTTGAATGAAAAATAAATCTTTGAATATAAATCAATATTTTTCACTATTCATTGAAAACTAATATTTTTAGAAAATCCCACATTTTCAACCTAAACTAATTTTTATATAATGATTTCGAAAATGAAGTTTATTTTATTAATTAAATTTTATAAAAATATAAATAATTTGATATATTATTTTATAAAAATAATAAATAAAGAAATTTTTTAAAGGAAATGTATTTTGTTTAAGCATAATAAAATATTATTAAAAATTAAATTCATATCACCCAAGAATTAATGAATTAATTTCTATCTAGTAATACCAATATATATATATATATATTATAATGTTTTTATTCATATTCATAATTGAAAAACTGGTATCTTGGTAAAAACTACGACATTAAATAAAAATATTTAAATATTATATCATGGTTTATTTAAACTCAATGTTTAATGTAACACAAGATATCAAATAAAATATATAGAAAACTATATAATAATATTTCAGGGTTTCACAAAATGATCACAATTTGAATTTTAATATTCAATGAATTACATAAGAAATATTATCAAATAATTTCAAGGGATTTAAATGAACATGGTGTTATATAAAATTAAAAGATATTTATATAATATAAAATGTATCCAAGAGTCATAATTAAGACAAAAACCCCTATCATTCTTTTATGTTTTTTTGGACGTGCCCTGACATCATGTATAATAAAAAAACTATATAAATCACATATTTCATAAACATTTTCATATATATATATATATTACCATTTATAACCTTCATTTATTATCATTTTTGAGATGTATATTGGTATGTTATTATTTAATTTCACCTCGTGTGTTAGTAAATTTGATCATTTGTTTGTATATTTCTAGTGATATTTTCATCCAACATTCTTTTCATAATGTTCATCATTCCCATATAATTATTATTACTAGAATATATGTTCAATTATTATATATAAATAACCAATTTTAATTATATATAATCTTAGTTATGATTCATGAATAATAAATCAGTGATGATTCCATTTTGATGGTTTTCATCAAATGAACTATGATATATTAATTATTGAGTTAAATGTTAATATTATTTATATAGAAAAAATAAATTATTTTATACATACAAATATATAATATTATCTGTAATTATGTTTCCATATCCATACATTGTATAAATGTATAACATTATTCATGTAGGCTGACAAACTCTCCCAAACAGTAACAAGTTAAAATATATGTGTCAGTATAACTATAAAATATACTATTTTGTTATGATATCATCATAAAAAAATGACCTTAAACATATGTTATTAAGGTGATGAATTATTATAGGGAAGTGTGAGATAAATAATTTAAATTAAAAATAAGTTGTTACATATATAAAATAAACCATGTTTCCTCTTGATAGGTTTATTTTATAATATTTATTTTAAAATGATCTATTATTACTAATGTTATTTATCGAATGAAAAAATTATGTTGGAAATTTATATATCAATCAATAAATAAAATATTAATTTCTATGAACTATCCATGATACCCTAGTACCCTGACACCCAAAATGACATTGACATAACCCAATGTCAGTTCCTGATCCCCACAGGGTGATGACTATCACCTGACATCATTCCAAATAAAAGTGGGAACAAAATTTCTATATAAAGATCCTAAGAAACAGATACATATCATTATGCTCAAAAAATTCAAAGGGATATAGTACTAAAAACAAAACATGTATGTTAGAACCCAAAAAATACACCATCAAAGTATCATAATCAGAAAAGATCAATATCAAACATCCTGAATATATCACCATTCCAATCGTAAAGGGTCAAGAACATACGCCACATCGAAGATGCCTTTTACCTATTCTCAAACCTAAAAGAATAAAATGTATAGACACCGGATGAAAAAGTTAGGGTGTGAGATAAAAAAACACTAAGGTGTCACCTAGTGTTTCATAATAAGATTCCATAGTAGTAAACCAAAATCATGCTTTCAATTTTAGTAAAAATGGCAACAAAAGTACATTTTCATATTTAAAACAAAATATTCTTCATTTTAATTTTTTTTGGAAAAAATTTCAAACATAGATTAAATAAAAAATTTATATAAAATAGTTTATATAATTACTAAGATTGAGTAAATCAGTTTCACAATCAATGGCATTTATTATCAAAGGTGTCACAATAAGAAACATGGTCATCTTCCCTATGATAAAATAGTTTCTACTTATAGAATCCACACACATCTCATATCAGTGATCATGGATAAAATGTATACACATGTCCCTCATGATCACACTTACTATCACTCATCAAAATCCCATTGAGGATTAGATCTGCCGAACTCTGTATTTCTTAGAGTTTTCATTAGAAATTTGTTTCCAGGGAATTACCATACTATCATGCTTATTTTAAATTACTCATTAACTACCCGTTATCTAATTTAATCAATAAATAAATCAATCAATAAAGTTAAAATCATTTAAAATCAGTTTGAAATGAAATATCCCCACTCTTAGTTTCAATATGAAAATTTCATTACAAAACCCAATCATTAGTTTTTCATCATCTTAGTCATTTTCAAGACAAAACTAATTGTATATTTTTATCAATTAAATGTAATATATTTTTCTCAAAATAAGTTCCCAAATAAATTCACAATTTCAATTCACACTACAAAATCCCATTATATTAGAATTTGGGGTTTTCTAAAACTCCGTACCATATAAATTTCAATTCCAATTTTCATCAAATTGGGTTTTCACAAATATGTTGAAATAAATTTAAATCAAAAATAAAATTTAAGGTTTAATCAATTTTTTAATATTTAGAAAATCACATACCTTTAATAATCGAATGAAACACCCATAACGAGACTTTACAATAATTAATGAAGGTAAATATGATCTAGGAACTCAACTTATAATCAAGATTCAAAAAATAAAGATCAAATCCCTAAATTCCAAAATTATATATCAAATTACATGTGGAAAAGATAGAGTGATAGAAGTGACATGGAGACCATTAACCCAGAGAGATGCACCACAACCAACATGATGTTCAATATCTATATGAATGATCATGAATGATTAGAGACAACAAAAATTTTCTAGGGATGTATATTTTTTGGGAGGGATGAGATGGAAATTAGATAGGATGTATAATCATATGGGCCACAAAATTAAAACCACATTCCCTTATAATTACATAGCATGTAACCCTATTACAAATCATGTAATTTCTGATTCCCACATATGTCATAGAACCCATCACCTTTTATTAAAAATCTAATTTTAGTATATGCATGGTGTGTAAGCTGTGCATAGTGGGTAAAATTTCACACTATGTTCCCATTTATTGACATCTTCTAGGTGATGATTACATGTTATGTAACCCCATTACATGGTGTGTAAATCCCCAATAGATAGAAAAGATATAGGTTTTATGATTAAAATTCCAAAAAATAACTGAATTCACCATTATAATTATCTTACAAATTCATTCATGGTATTATCCATCCAATTAAAAGTAAAAAAACAAAACAAATGTTAAATCATGAACTAATTGAAATTTAAGCTATACCAACAGACCTATAATAATGATTTTAACAAAACAATGGGTATACATGGCTTAATAAAACCCTATACCCATAGTTTTTATAAAACTATGGGTATAATAACCTTGTTCAAACTCTATTCCCATAGTTTTAGAAAAACTATGAGGATAGGTTCCTCACACAAACCCCTTACCCATAGTTTTGAAAAAACCATGGGAATAGGTTCCACATGCAAAACTTAACCCACAATTTTGGAAAACCATAGGCAGAAATTATTTTTAAAAACCTTATAACCAAGATGTTTTCAAAACCATGGGTATAGGTTTCCTCTATAGCAAACTTTATGCAAGAAGTAGTGATATAGGTTTCTTATACAAAACCTATACCAAGTATTTTAGAAAAAAAAATTTATAGGTCAAACAAATATTGGGAAGTATACCAACGGTTCTGAAAACCATTTTTATAGGTCTATACCAATAGTTTTGAGAACCATTGGTATAGTTCACCAGAATTTATTTGAGTTATTTTCTAAAATACCATTAAATACATCAAAATATAAATTATTTATATATATAATATATATCTGGTTATATTCAAAAAGATAATTATATATTACTGGTGAGGACATTTATATATAAGTGAGTGGTTCTAAGTTCAAACCTCGACTTTCTCTTTATTTTTACATTAACTATAACAATAATTTTAAAAACCTTTGGTATACATCGATACCAAGAGTTCCAAAACCATTGGTATATACATATACCAATAGTATATTATCCTAAAACCCTCCAAACCATTGGTATGATATATTCCAATGATTTTACGGCAAATACCAATGGTTCCGAACTATTGGTATAAGCAGTTTTAAGTAGTGATACTTGATATAAAGTTTACCAGGCATTAAAACATCTACGCTATAAAAATGTTTATCCCCAAAAAGACTATTAAGATGCATTATATTAAAAAGGCTAGGCCATTAATCCTTATTATTGTTTAATACTATCACATCTCATGTGAATAAAAAATGTGCTTCCATAAGACATGAACAAAAGGTATCCTCCTCCCAAAAAGTACCCATTTTATCAAAATCAATAATCCTTATTGGATTCTCACTCATGAATAAATCAGGCTCAACATTAAGACCACTCCAACTCAAAACATGATATGTATCAGAAGGTTACTTTTATATCTATGATACATGGAAGACCTTAGGTATCGACTTCAACTATAGAGGAAGATCTAAACAGTAATCCAGATTCCCACTTCTCAGTAACTCTAAAAGGTCCCATGAAAATATAAGTAATATCCCCTTTCCACCCAATCTATTGATGACCTAATATAGGTGAAACTTTCATGAAAACCTAGTTACCAACTAAGAACTCTAATAGTCTATGCTGATGATCAACATAATACATATATTGACTTTTTGATATCAAATTATTTGATGAATCAATAGAATATATTCTTTCATCTCCTGAACTAAGCTTGGTCCAACCAAGGAACATTCACCAATCTCTGGCCATCACAATAGAGATTTATATGGATGACTATTAAAGGCCTCAAAAGGATCCATCCTAATCCGTAGCTAGTAATTTTTTTATAAGAAAACTCAATGAGTTTTAAATAGTCATCCAATGATCCTAAAACATAGAGGATATGGGCACAAATATTATCCTCCAGAATATTTATAACCATTTCTATCAGGACATCCATTTATGGATGAAATTCCATATTAAAAAAACTGGGCATACAAATTCCTCTAGAAGGACTCTCCAAAATCAAGAAGTAAAATGAGTATCTCTATTAGATACTATATTAGATGAAAATCCATGAAATAAAAAAATATCTCTCTCATAGAGATTCCCTATCACCTCAACATTGGTTATATCATGAATGGGTATAATGTGAGTCGATTTGGTCAACTAATCAATCAATACCCATATCACAAATTTTTTTGGGTACATGCTAACCCAATGACAAAGTTAATCGAAATATAATCCCACTTCCATGTTGACATTAAAAGTTTCCATAGGAAACACAAAGGTCTATGGTTCTTGGACTTGACATGTTGGATATATATTAATGAGAGAAAAAACAAAGAATTCCCTATGTCATGCATGGAATCCAAAAATAATTTCACATATCATAGAATATCTTTGTAATTACTTCATTAATATCCCTCTTAATATTATGGGGACATCCCATAAAAAAGTTTCTTATAGATAACAAAACAAAAAAAAATGATTCTGAAAACATAGAGCACCCTCCATAGAGAACGACCATTATGCAATAGTCACCCCAACATAAATAAAGTCTCTAATTCCATTGAACTCATCATCAATTTTTTGTTCCTAAATAATACGTTTGAGAAGAGTTGAGGTCAACTATGCACTAGATAGGAAAACCTCATCCCATATTTCCTAAACTCTTATATGAAACAATTAAAAAATATTTATCAAGCTCCACTCTTATAATGATTATTTCATGGTATGGGTCAAAATATTCATACTCAAATAATCAGAAATTATATTCCCATTCCATAGGGTATAGGAAATTTTAATGTAAAAAGACTTCAAGTACTCCATCGAAAACCTATGATGGAGATTCAAATAATTTTGAGAGAAGATATAAATCAAGCTCTTATGGTCAAAATACATGGAAAAACATTCTCTATAAAGTTAATTGTAGAAAATTTTAAGAACATGAATCATAGATATGAGTTCAAGATAATTGGTCAGATAATTATTATCATATGGAATAAGATTTCATGATCCGTAGGCAATAAATTGACCCTGCATAAGAACAAAGACCAAATTCAAACAAGATGTGTCACAAAAGACCATATAACCCTTCCAATATTTTGGAAGAGTCAAAACCGACACATGTTTCAAAGAATGTTTTAGCTTAATAAAATTACTCTAAAATTTATCATCCCAAACAATCACCACACCCTTCTGAGTGAGGGTGGTCATCCAAAATGCCGACTTTGAGAAATCCTTTAACAATTGATTATAATAATCTACTAATCCAAATAAACTCTAAATCTAGAAAACAATATGTGGTTCCTCCCATGTCATAACATCTTTCATCTTCTTTGGATCAAATAAGAAACCATTTTATGAACCCAAATGTCCCAATAAATTCACCACCCAAATCATGAATTAAACTTTTAGAAGATTGTAAAAAAGTATGCGATTTCTCAATAATTCCAAAACTTATATCAGATGACCCACATGATCCTCATCAAAATTAAATTAAAAAGGATTTAATCTAAAAATAATACCATAAAATTATTAATATACTCATGGATGATCATGTTTATAAAATCCATAATGGCTTCAGGATCATTGGTTAGACCAAATTGTATGAAAAGATACTCATAATGGCCATACTGGCTACAGAAGGTGGTTTTATAAATTCCATATTATTTTTATTCTCAACTAGTGATAACTAAATTGAAGATCAATATTTCAAAACCAGCTTTATTTTTTCAATTGTTCAAACATATCATCAATCCATGGAAATAGATACCTATTCTTTACTGTATCTCAGTTGAGTTTCCAGTATACAACACATATGCGATGAGAGCAATCAAAATTCTTATAAAATAGAACAGGATCCAACCAAGGTGACACACGCATGTCAATAAATAATTTCTATAAATTATCATCAAACTAATTCTTTAAATCATTCATTTCAGATGGGTCCATATGGTAATGATGTATATACACTAGTTAAGTACGAGGCACTATATCATGAAAACTCTATCTCTTTTATTGGTAGAAATCTAAATAAATCATAAGAGAAAATTTAAGGAAACTTGACGATAACTTGATTGATATCATCAATAAAATAATATATATCTATATCTAAAAAAAATACAAATATCAAATTCTCCATCTCTAGATAAGAAGGTATGAATCTACTCGACCTCAGGTCCCATTTTCCCTGAAAGTTACAACACACACCATTGAGAGTAGTAAAACATATCCATAGAAGATAGAAATTAATTAGGTATTTGTTATAAATGAGACAATCCATCCAGAAAATGAAATCCGGATCATTAATATTGAGAACCACAAAATCCAACATATGATTAATCTTTGAGAAATAGATGAAACAACTAGGACAATAAATATACTTCCCTCTCTTCATTCTAAGGGGTGTAGTAATATCTATCACATGAGATAAAATCTCTCTAGGCATATTTATCCGATTCAAAACCCGAGTTAAAATGAATGAATGATATGCACATATATCCAATGAATCAGTCATTAAATTTGAATCCATTATTATGGAACCTATCATAGTTGTTGGACCTATATCTACTTCCTCTGTAGACCCTTCCACTCCAAGAATAATCTTTATTCCAGATACTTGTGGAAGGAACCCCTTACACCATAAAGCATTTAATTTCATTGAATTAATTTTTTTGTTTATTATCCCACACTACTATTTAGAGTAGAATAGATATGATAAAACATATACATGTGAACTAACAGTTTATAAGAACAACATATCCTGGTCTCCTCAATGAAAACTTGTTTCAAGTTACTAGGATTTCCTCACTTAAAGCAAGTGAAAGGTCCTCTACCAGGTACTACCATAGGTCAATAAGAACTCTACTATCAGGGAACCTCTAGGAGACTCATCATGTTTTCTATCACCTTTAATATAACTCATAGAACTTCCACTAAGAGAAAAAGGATCTCTTATCAAACATGATTTACCAGCCATGCCTAGCTCAACCATCAATTCTCTATCTAACACATCAATGTAATAATAAATACTCAACAGGAAAACCTGATAATGAATATAGGATCGATGTACCATATAAAATTTTCAATTCCTCACATTCACATTCAATACAGTATCAGATGAAAACTGAACATTCTTGGTGAATATATTCATATATCCTATCATGGTCCTGTCATCCTGCTCGACTTTGAAAAAATTCATATCTTTAGATAGTAATATGGAATCCATATATAACTATTCTATGAAAATAACATTAAATTCCTTCCACTATAATCCCTCATCTTTATTTTCCATCACCATCATGTCCCACCATCTCCTGTTAGGTCTTTCCAGCTTGGAAGTGGCACATTTCACCTTAGTCACACCATGAGTCTCCAAGAACACAAAAAATGCTCAATATTTATCCAAAAATCCTCAGAATAATTAGGATTATTAGATCCTTGGAATTCTTCTAGATTCTAGTGAATGAAATCCTAATAACAACTCTATAATTCATCCCTCTAAATTTATGTAGTAGTTTTAAGAATGAAAATTGATTTAGGTGCCTGTCCTGAGGCTTGGACTACATTCACATCCACCTCAACCAAATTCTAGTTAACTGGAGGATTATCTCACTATGGTTCATCATAATCTTCTAATTTGATCTATTTCACACATCTTCTCAGAGTCATGATGTTATAAATCATTATTAAAAAACATTAAATACATTATATGATTACTTTTATCAACAAATCAACAAGAGAAACCAAGAAATTAATCCCACCAAATAAGAAAATATGATTTGTATTTCTACCAATCCAAAACTAAATTTGGGGAAAGACTAAAAATAATACTCAAGACTAATTTACCAAACTACCAATGGTGTCTTAAGTTTCATTACAATGATTTATGACCAATCAATCACTCGCAACATCCTCATATGTACTGAAAATATCTATTTACTTCATACTAACATAAACAGAATATGTACATCCTCCACCTTGGATACCATTTTATCACAAACCATCCTAGATACCCTAGTACCTTAATATATGATCTCTAGAAAACATAGACCAAAGGGAATTCCCAATCCCTAAGGGTTGGTTACTAGAACCATACATAATATATAATAAATGTTGGAATGAATTTTACACATAAAAAATGGAAGAAACAAATAAGTATCAATATGACCAAGAAATACAAAGGGTGATAGTACCAGAAACATAATAGGTATATCAAAACCCAAATAGTGCATCATCAAAGTACTAGAAATAGAAATTATAAAACTCATCACCCCTAAGGTATTAGAAATATAATCCCAAAGGGTTAAGAATATCCACCCGCTCCAAGAGGAGCTTCCCCTTTACTCAAACCTAGAGGAAGAAAAACTTCAAACACTTGAAGGAAAAAGTATACCATGAGCTAAAAATTCTAGTAGGGTCTCTCCAAGTGTTACATAATAGGATTCCATAATAAATAAAAAAATCATGATTTCAATTTTTGCTAAAATTGGAAAGTAAATACATTTTTATATTTAAAATGACACATGCTTCATTTGAATTTGATGAAAAAATAATTTAAACATTGATTAAATAAACACTTTATATAAAATTGTTTATATAATTTCTAGAAATGAGTGAATAAATTTCAAAATCAATTGAATTTATAATAAAATAGTCACAATAATAATCATGGTCATCTTACTTATAGAATGATAGATTATAGTAATGTAATACCCATACAAATCATATTAGTGAAAATGGATAATATGTGTACATACATACCTCATGATCACACCGAATAAGAATCATAAAAATACCATTAGGGATAAGATCTGATGAAATAGGTTTTTTATATTAGTTATTATCAATCCGTTGCAAGGGAATTACCATCCTAGCATGCTTTCCCCAAATAACCCACTAACTACCTAGGATCATATGTGATCAATAAGTAAATCAATAATTGGAAAAT
This sequence comes from Viscum album, assembly GCA_963277665.1. Classification (NCBI taxonomy): domain Eukaryota; kingdom Viridiplantae; phylum Streptophyta; class Magnoliopsida; order Santalales; family Viscaceae; genus Viscum; species Viscum album. The sequence continues at coordinate 1,184,642,559 of OY728135.1, forward strand.
AATTTCAAATCTGATTGAAATAAAATTCCTCCATTATCAATATCAATATTCCAACTTCATTTCAAAACCAAATCATAGGTTTTTCATTCATTTATTCCATTTAAAACCAAAATAAAATAATAGGTTTTTCTCAATTCAATTTAATCCAATTTTTTTCAAATCAAATCTCGATTCATTTCATAATTTTTATCAAATTAAATTCTTGAACCAAATTCCAATTCCATTTTAATTGAGGGTTTTTAAAAAATCCATATCATATCAATTTCAATTCCATTAAGTGTAAAATTGGGTATTCAAAAATCAATTGAAATCAATTTTAAACAACAAGTAAATTCAAGGTTTAAGAAATCTCTCAAGCTTAAATAGAATTACCTACCTTTAATCACATAATAAACACCTATAATATGACTATATTGTGAATAAAAATGATGCAAAACATTTAAAAACTCAACCTAGATTCAATATTCGACAACATGATGTCGAGATTCATCAATCCCAAGATGATTTATCGAACATCAAGAGTAAAAGAGACAGATAAGGATGAGACAAGGTGGCCACTTACTTGACGAGATACATGACAACCAATGCGAAGATAAATCACTGAAAATATGATTCATAGGTATTAGAGATAAATAAATTTACTTGGTATGGATCTATATTAATATGGAAGTGATGAAAATTGAATGGAATGAAAAATATTCCTAGCAGCCGAATAAAAATAGCCATCACCAATAATTACATTTCATGTAACCATTTTATACATTATGTAATTTTTGAGTCCCACATTTACCAAAAAACCAGTGGCCTTTTATTAAGAATTTGTTTTTTATATTTTCACAGCATGTATGATGTCAACAACATGTATCCTTTCATACTGTTTACCTATCTCATGGTATCTTCCAGAAAATGATTACACATTTTATAACCCGTTTACACAGAATTTAAATCCTCACAAGCCTGAAAAACTATATCTTTTATGCTGAAAATTCCAACAAATATATGACTTCAACATTTTAGGTATCCTCCAAATTTCTTCTTGTAATTACCCATACAATGAAAAATGAGAACCAAAACAAGGTTAAATCATACTTGATAGAAAGGTAATGGGGCATTACATCTATTTTCTGAATTATTATCTGAAGCTTTCAACAAAATGAAGTGAAAAAAAATTAAAAGTGTTGTTCATGGAGGTGGTATTCCTCAGACAAATATTAACAAATTTTTAATTTTTTTAATTGAATGAAAGTGGAATGGGTAATAGTTAATACATAAATATAATAAACATTCAGTATAATATTAATAATAAATTGATCATATACATACTGTTATAATAGTCTTAGTGGATGTTAAATGAGAATGATAAATAAATGATTTTAATGGGTATGTAATACCCATGATGAGAGCTTAGATATTCTATTAATGTATCCATATGAAATAGTGAAAATAGTTTTCTAAGGGTAAGGTGAGTTTAGTTGTAAAATACGGTCATATGTTTATGTACTATCTTCCAACCAAATAGATGTACTCTAGAATGTCTATGTTTCATATTGATTTAGTAAAATTATATCCATATTTGATTACCCCTTTTAACACATATTAATATTTATTAAAAATGAACTATGTTAATTATCTTATTAATTAAAATATAATATGACCCTTCTTATAAAATTTTGTCATCTTGAATGATACATTCCATAAAATTAACCTTCAGATAAAATTATCAATAATCTTCAATGATTAAAATTATATTTACCCCAACATAATTTTCCCATAACTACATGATCTATATAAATTATTTCATTATATACCATCCAAATAAGATTTAGGACCATATTTTTAAATATTTATGAAAAATTACCACATTAAAAATATCATGCCTTTCTCAAAAAACTAAATTTTTTTCACTAAACTATGAGATACTTAATCATCAAAATGTTTTTACAATGAAAAAAAATTATCCACTCATGATTTTCCTCTAGACATAACATTGAAATAACTTTTCTTTTATAACATAGGATAATTGAAACATAATAATGGGTGAGATCAAATGAATTTAAGGATAATCATAAGAAATAAAAATCAAATATCATAATTGAGAATATTATGAGAATAATGGTATGAGAAAATAATCATCTGTCATGAAAAAATTAAAAATTATTCAAACCTAATGAAAATTTGATTCAAAAACAAAGAATTGTCGAATGAGTATTTTAATAGAATCACATCGATATCCTAGGACCATAGAATCTTAGGTAAAATATGAGAGTTGTAACACCTCAAAAATTCTAATTTATGATTACCATTATATAAGTTAATTTTTTTAAATATTTTATATCAATTCAAAACTAAACATAAATAAAACCATGATATATTTAGATAAAATATAAATATATATTTATAACCATTAAAAAATCAATTTTATTTGTGGGAATGAATATGAGTAATTGATTTATGAATTTTATGCATATAAAAAATAGAGGAAACATTTAGTATGAATAAAATTAAACTAGTTTACATGAACTAACTAATAAGATCAATATTTTTTGAAGAGTTGTTTTAAAAAAATATTCAATCATGTGAAAAATTTCCATTCCTATATAAATAAAATTAATGTTAATTTATGTTTGATATGAGTAATTGGTTAACACCAATTTGAAAGTAAATGATAGGAACTAAGAATTGTAATTGTTAATATTTGAAAATTTAAATTTCCAATTAAAATGGGGTTTAAATTATATTTTATAACATTATTACTAAACTATTTTTTTTAAATTTTCGAAATTTACACGAAAAAAATCAACACTTTTTAATTCCTCATTTATATATTAAATTTTCATGAAATTTAGTTTTTCAAAAAAATATTCTTTGAAGTAAAAAATTATAGTTTTCACCAAAAATGTAACTTGTATGAAGTTAAAGTTATATTAGAATGAATTTGAAATTTATAAAATAGTTTAGGTAATATAATATTATTGAGATACAATATTATTCATTGGAAAAAAATAATTGAACTTAAAAAATCATTATCACCCTTTTTTATAACAAATTAAAATTTTACTTTAATATAAAATCGGTTTTGATATTTTTCCTTACAATCAAGTATTTTCAAGGGAGATTCAGTTTTGGATTTCATTGAAATCCTCATCCTCATTATTTTATTTATAATAAATTAATTTATTTCAATTAAATCATTATTCAATGAAATTTTATTGATTATATAAATTTGATGATTAAAATTTATTTTATCTAAAAAATTATTTTTATGTGATTAAGTGTATTTATTTTAATATTACAATTTCAAATATCTATAAATATTATTTAATAAAAGTATTTTAAAATTTGAGAATATAATTATAAAATTATGTAAAAAGTACAACCTTTATCATTTTCATTAAAATAAATTACTCTTGTAAGAAATTAATTACCAAGTTAAAATAAAATTAGGGTAAAAGATAATAATTTAAAACAAAATAGACCCAAAAAACACAAAGTTATATCAAAAGGACTAACATAGGTTATTTTAGACCAAAAATCATTTTAATCCCCCATTTTTTTCATTTTTTGGCATTTTCAACATTAAGAGTAACAACCCATGATTGAAAATGTTTAGGATGCTCTCAAAACTATATGTAACTTCCCTTATAAAAGGATAAAATTATACCACTTCAAGACTATCCTATCCATATAATTACCCTTTAAAATCTCCAATTTTTTCCCTCTTATAACCCTACCCCATATTCATAATCTTTTTATCACCTTTAGTTAGCATAAGACCTTCATTTCCCAGGAGACTTCCAAGGGAATTCAATTCCCCGGTGTGATTATAGTCAACTAAATAGTTTTTCTTCTCAATTATAATCCTTATAATCTTTCATAGACATGATAATGAAATTATAATAGTATCATTTATATAATTTGTTTTTTAATAAATTAATTAAATTATCATTTTTATTGATATACCCAATTCATTAAGGGAAAAAACTATCATTTGGCTGTTGTGTAGACTACCGCCTCAACAAAAAAACATGTTTTGTTTTCAAAAATTACCATAAAAGGATGGAAATTTGGATAAAATTGAGGGATAAATATGGTTTTCAAGATATAATTTATTTTATTATATGAAAAATTGAAGAAACTATTAATGATATGATCAACAAATAATATTTATTAATTTAACTCGTTGAAATAAGTGCACTTATAGGATAATATATTATTCCAATTGTTTAAATGTGTTAATATAAATTATTTATTTTTATAAAAAATCCAATTAGGAAATATAAAACTAATAAGAACGAATACAAATCATTATTATTCTATTGTGTTGATATCGAAACAAAATAATCTCATATCAATACATTAATTATAGTAGGTTTTTTGGGGGGATTTAACATCTTTTTTGTATAATAATATAAATTTAGGTTTTGGATGGCTATGAGGACATATGTGCCTATGTAATATTATATAAATGAATTTATATTGTTTTTATTTTGGTATTAGATACGTTATATTAATATTTAATTCAATAATTAATAAAATACATATTGATCGTCATGAATCACTAAATAATGCTTGTTATAGAATTCATCATCATGGATAAAGACTAAAACAACCATGAATTGAATCTAAAATATCAAAAATAATCAGAATTAATACATATAATTATGTTTAATGAATTTTTAATTATTCAATTTGAATGAATAATGAACATAAAAACCACTATTACGAAACTAGTACAAACAATCAAAACTACAAACACCCTATATAGAATTTCCGAAGATTTCTTATAGAGAATGAGTAATTATAAATATAATGAATGAAAATGGATAAGATTATTATTCAATAGTAACTAATTAAGATAGTTATGTTTGTGATAAATTATGTAAAAATAATATTAGGGAATTGTGGATAAGTGGTAAGGGTTTTAGTATCAATTTCCTTTCATTAAAACATGTTTTTTATACAACACGTTTGATTTTTTATAGTGTACATATAATACCACTGTAATAAATAAATCATGGATCTATTATATTTCATGATATTAAATTTCTCATTCTGTATTAATTTTTTATCGGAAATATTTTCCAATATTCTGATGGTTGTATGGTTTTTCATCTCAAATTCCTATCTATGGGACATGTTTGGTATTATGCACCTAAATTAATCTTATTTGGTCTATATAATATATAAATGTTAAATAATATGATGAATAATCATTTAATCATGGTATATCAAGTATAATTACAAGTCCTCTAGTTTAAGGTATTTTTATTAATTTGTTATTCAAACAACAAGGATTTTCATGCTCTTAGTTATCATTCATTGAGACATAATAATTTTTCTTCACCATTTGCTATTTGAATGTTGTATTCATTGAACATGAATATATTTTTATCATACTCCTTATATCTCAGGGTATTTTAAAGATAAATATGGTTCAAATATTTTTGAGGAAAATGATTCATTTTTTCTCCAGCAGTTTAATGTTTTTGTAACTCAATTTTTATTCATCAATACTATAACACCCCAGGTAAATAAAGAATATGACGTTTTTATATTTATCCATATTTGTGAATAAAATATTAATATTACTTTAAAGGGGATGCTATGCTCGATGGCATACCCAACATGCAACAACGAGTTTCTTGGGAATCTTACGCTGCACTCTAATAATAAAATAATATTATTTTAAACAGTAGTTAATGCCTAGCCGTTGTAAGGGCGAGAATGAACAGAACTAACTAAAAAATGATTATATATTTTTGTCAAATATTTTTACTCTTTACAATAAATGTTAGAGGATTAAAAATGAGAATGAATCCAATTTTAAGCATAGACATTCTAATATTCTTTAAAAGGTCGATTAACCACCTTTTGAAGGCGAACCTCTTTTAAATCCACTTTTTGAAAATTCTATGTGTTATATTTGACAAAATAAAATTCTTATTTATAATCGGGGCATCCAAATTTACTTTGTGTAAATTTTTGGTATCTTTCCGATAAAGTTCATTTTTTAATGAATAGTGAAAAATGTTGAATTTTAATTCAAAACCTCTATTTAATATAACTTATTTGTATGATTAGATTATCTTTTGAATTATATTTAAGGTGAAATTAGAATATATTTTTACCATTTAATCCAATAGTGGTCTTTGGAATTAATTTCACTTTGAAATCGGACTTAAACTAATGTCAATATTTGCATACATTTTGTTTCATAAAAACACGCTATTTGTTTTGATAGTGGAAATTAATTATTAAATTAATTAATGCAACTTATATGTTTTGAATTTTTTAAAATAGATATAATTTTTTAATTCTGAATATCAAATATATCTTAGGGTGAATTTTTGGTAATTTTCTGAAAAACTTCAATTTTTGATGAATAGTGAAACCACAAAATGGTACTTATAAAAACTGATTTTCCGTTTAAATGAAAATTTTCCATCTTTGTGTTTTGAATTTCAAAAATACAACATACATGGTTGTCATTATGAATTAAAAAGTGGTTCAATGGCATTAAAATAATTTTTTTTGAATAGTAACTTATTATGTTTTTAATCGCGATTAGACGTAATTAGTGTAGTTTAAGGTAAAAATAATGTTTTAATAATATGAGATGAGCTTGAAACATGTCCTACCCTCATTGTATGTGTCATGGACGACCAATAAAATATATGGGTGAACTTGGGGACCCCATGGAGCCACTTTGGTTGGAAAATGACATAAATACCTTTTTATTTAATGTTAAAATTAAAATGACACAAACATGAGTTGTTTTACTAAATTTTTTTACATGGGGTTATTCAAGTAATATTTTTGACTATAAATAGTAATTATAAAGATAAAAATATTTACTACATCATAGTATTTGTTTTATAATTTTTAGACATTAAATAAATTAAATTATTTATGACATCATGATGATGCAGCGATGACCTCATTATTTAACGATTTAAATAAAATGGAATGATAATGTAAACTATATGACCTAAACATGTCCAAAACCTATTGTATGGGTGTATTTAGAACCCTTATCACCTTATCATCTAAAAACATCAATGTGAGACCATTAAAATCCGAAACGCATTCTAAAATAAAGTAGCATTTCTTTACTTTCCAAGAGTGCCCCTCCCCTCCTCTTATAAAAGGCCCCAACCTCTACCTCCTTACCCACACTTCCAAAGCGTTTGTCTCAAACAAAACCTGCCCATTTTACCTATACAAGTCCCTCTCTAACTCCTTGAAGCCTTAATTTGGGTATAAGTCTTCCCAAGGAAGCCTTTGAGCTCAAACCAAAGGGAGTTACCCTATTTTAAGGTAATGTCTTCACTTGAGTCCTTTTGTTTTATTTTTATTCTCCAACCCCTAAAATCTTTTTATTCATTTCTTTTTTAACAACTAAAGTATCGTAAATATACTAGGATGTTGTTATAAGATGGATTTGAGCTACAATTACAGACACCTTCGTCTATTTGTAAAAGAACATACTGTTTCTGTGGTTGGTGATTTTCTGTCTCACGAAATGATGATTATTCAATATTCTTTTAACACCTTTAAGGGTGGCCATTATGATGTCACTGTATTTTATATATGATATATATGGTATTTATGTTTACTATATTCTTCTGTATTTTATATTTAAACCATACCTTTATTCTTTCCATGTTGTGTAAATGCGAATATTTCATATGAGGAAGTGTGGACTACCGCCCCCTCAAGTGATGTGACTCGTACATGCAATACATGGAATGTATAAAGAATGAAATTAATGAACATATGTGCCCTATATAACATATATATTATAATGGAATTATAATATATATATATATTCTATTTTTAATTCCATTAATATGAAAAAGAAAAAATGAAAGTAGCGTTCATGCGTACGTATGACCTACCGTCTCTATGAACTGTGCTTTTTGTTTTTTATCTCCAAATGATATGGAATTGTATAAAATTAATATGTACTGGATATATATGATATTTTAATCATTAATACTATTCTGGAAATTAATTACTTATAACTACATGGGAAATCATTTTTCAAACATGTTCATTTTTGACTCATGTACCAAACATCGACAAAAACATCTGATATAAACTAACATTATTAAACAATTATTATAACATTATAATATGTGATATGAATTGAATAATAATATCTAAATTAGGTCCTTAGGCAATTATAAATTGACCAAAGTTTATTATTCAGGAATATAAATAAACGAACAAGACAAGTCGGACTTGAGGTAAGGGATCCTACTGCTCTCTTTCTTTTTAAGTACACTCTTTTATGTCATTCCTTTTAAAGCTCATATTTCTTATTATTGGGATGTTATATTATATTACTATTACTATAATTTTTATTTTCATATGATGAGAGAACCTATTCTCTCTCATCAATCCATTTTGGATGTTTTAAGTGACGCCGTTAGGCTGCCGAGTTTTCATAAGAGATTTTTCATCTCACTTTTATTCTCGTGAGATTTATGCTACATTTGCCACAATTTCCTTTGAGTGGTGTATGTACTGCCCATTATTTTACTCATTTTGTAATATACTTTCATTTATGAGTATTTACATTAATGTTTTATTGTCCTTCTTTCACGGGGTGTACGTTTCAAAAGATACCCATGTCGATAAGGGAACCTTTCACCCTCCTCTTTTTAAAAGACTTCTTTTGTTATGTCTTTTAATTCACATACTATTATGTTGGGATATGTTCTTCTGTATCTTTATTGATTTAAATTTTATGTCCTTGTGATGAGATACCCTTTTTATCTCTCATCAACCCATTTTCTGAATTTTTTAGTGACGCCGTTAGGCTGCCAAATTTTTGCAAGGGAACTTCTTAACCCAAATTTGATTCTTTGGGATAAACTTATACTCCTTGAATATGTCGTTCTGTGAATATGTGTGAATAACCTCTGATTGTTTTAAACTTAATATCCACTTATATTTGGTGTATTCTTTTGTCACACATAATTATGTAATTGATTTATCCTTAATCCAAGGATATCGTCTTTGTACGGGACTTCGTCTCAATCTCCTTTCATTGAGGCATATTTTGTTTTATACACAACTTTATTTTATATGGTTTATAAACCACTTTGACTTTTATGTTTATTCAAAAGGAATATTTTTTATACGAAGCATTTACTAAATGACAAAAGGGAATGTTTCTGTCATACGTATGTGGCGACAATGACTTCTCCGCTGCCATGACCATTATTTGAGTTTCGACTTCCTCTACAAGCCATACCTTTTTTTAAAAGAAAAATAAATACCATGTTTTACATTTCTTTTATTTTGGTATTGAAAATGGTTTTCATAATGTTTTTATATCAATGTGTTGTATTGATATCTTGTTACTAAAAGGTGGAAATGTTTTTTTTCTTTTATGCATGTTTTATGTGATAAGATTATGTTATGGTTCTTGTGCATTTTTATGAAGACCGGTGGTTCCGTGATAAAATAAGGGCGGGTGAGCCCGATATAGCTCTCCAATGCATTGGGTAATGCGAAGGAGTGAAACGTTAAGGTTTCTTCGAAGAGATTTAGGGAATATACTGTGGTGGGTATTCCAAAGGTAACCAAGAGGGTTACTCCCAACATAAGAATGTTATGAATGCCTCAAGTTACATTTTATGTCTTATGATTTCTATGATTTATTCATGATTTGATGAGGTATGTTAATGTGCTTATGTTTTATGAGTAAAGTATGATTTCATTGATTCTTATGTGTACATGTACTCATGTATCCTTTCCATATATTTTTATATCCCTTACTGATCTTTTTATGCTCATCCCAAGTTTTTGAAATGTTTTTCACAGGTCAAGGGAAAGGTACATGATATGATGATAGTGTCAGGGAAGTGTCAAGAAAGAATCCATGTTTTATTTTAAATATGTTTCCATTGATGGGTAAAAATGAATACAATCTTTTATGTAACTACTTTGTTTAAATGTGGAATGTAATGCAAGTTTTATGATATAATTCTCTAAAACTCTAAACCTGAAAAGTTCCTCAATGGGTAATCTTGTATTAACTTAAGATTAAGTAAGGTTTAAGGCTGGGGCCTTATAGTTGGTATCAGAGGTCGGTTTAGACAACTTTTGGGATTAGGAGTTTTTGTTAGACACATGATTAGTCCCTATATCTATTATTTCAGTTAAATCCTTGTTTTATAACTTTTTTCAGGTCAAGTAAATTCGGTTACGAATGGATGGAGAAGGATCTCAAATGAAATTCCTATCTCTTCCTAATGACATGCTTGCAATAATTATTTCAAAGTCATGTTCGGATGATTGTGAAACTTTTTCTAGCATACTACTCATTTGTAAGCAGTTGTTTGAGATATCACAGACCTCCACTATACCTCGTTATCATCGTGGATCATGGTTTGTTTTTAGACAAATAATATTTTCACAATATTCTCATATTTTCAAGAAAGGTAAATATTATCAAGGTATTTTCAAATATTTTACCTTATCACAAGAATTTGAATCATATTATTATTTTAAAAATGGTGCTGAGGAAGGAGACCCTTCCGCAACCTATTTATATTTTCTTTTAAAATATAGTCTCTCAGAACATACTTATGGTATTTTAAAAGGACCAATAATAGAAAGTTTCAACTCAAATTCTGTCCGACTATTTTATAGAAATCATGGTTTATCAGATGTTTTGGAATTATATGTCATACATGATTATTTTCCAAAACTGTTTTTCTGTGAACACCCATATAACCCATGTTGTACAAGGTGTATTTGGATGGAGGAAGCAAATGATTTTGAAGGATCTCTAAATCATTGTTGTAATGCATGGGATTTCTACTTACGTGAGCAAGATGATGATGAAACTTAGTGGACACCATGATCAAGGTATGCTGTTATTCATTTTGGGAATCGTTTTATTTTATCTTATAGTGGTGAAATAAGACTTCAAGAATTACGATGTTGAGATCGTAACGAATTTGGATGAAAATGAGAGGTATAAGGAAACTATTGAGGTTTAAACATGTTAGGGTTATTTTTTGAGTTTTATAAAAAGGAAAACACGTAGACTGTGTGACAACCTGTCGAATCAGACAAAGCTGCGGGAATCGAACCCACAACCAAAGTGCGACTGATATTTATCGCCTACCACAGGACTATGTGAAGTCCCTAGTTAGTTTGACTGATTCTTTTTAGTTAAATGATTTTAGGAATTAAGATTAAGTTGATTTTGGGTTATCTATGGAAATTTATTAACCTATCATGGAGGATATGTTATTCGTTTAATTACTTTTCAGTACGAGACATTAAGAGCAACTGATGTTGTTTGGAGATAAATGTTACGATTTAACTTGGAAGACTATGTGACTAAATCCTTCATATATTTGGGTTTCAATCATAGTTTGGTTTACTTTGAAGATTTTTATGGACAAATTATTTATCGAATGGTCCTCGTTGAACTTTGGGTTTTGTTGGAAAAATTTTGGAGATTAAGAATAGATTTTTTTATAAAGGGTTATCCTTTTCTGGATTATCTGATCTTGTACTAACCTTTTTGGTTTTGGTTTTGGTTAAAGTCTAAAGACATGGGAAGTATATTGTTCTCTTTTTTGGATTAGGTGATTCTCTAGAAGTTGATTATAGTACTCTTAATGTGAACAAGTCTTCCTAAATACTCCTCTTTTAGAGAAATTATGAGTTTGTGTAAGGAATATAGTAAAATTTGAAATTCAACATGATATGTGATTATGTTTCCTTATGAATAAATTCCTCAATAAAAAGTAACTTAAAACAAAAATGTTGTCTATTAAATTTTCCTACTGGGGAATCGAATACCGTTTAACCCATCACAAGTTTGTGATTTTCTTGTGGTTAACTTTCTCCTAAACATGTTTTCTATCACTCTCCATCAGAACATGACCCTATGTTTTCTCCTCCATGTCTATGTTTTCCTACATGGAATCCTAGTATGGGTTAACTCGGGTGACCTCTGTACTTATCTTTATTTATTTTAAAGTGATTGTTTTACCGACTGTTGTTCCGATGTGGGACTTTCAAGGATGTTTCCAAGCTCTATTTTAGAATTGCGAGGACACAATTCCTAAATGGGGGAAGGATTTAACACCCCAGGTAAATAAAGAATATGACTTTTTTATATTTATCCATATTTGTGAATAAAATATTAATATTACATTAAAGGGGATCCTATGCTCGATGGCGTACCCAACACACAACAACGAGTTTCTTGGGAATCTTACGTTGCACTCTAATAATAAAATAATATTATTTTAAATAGTAGTTAACGCTTAGCCGTTGTAATGGCAGGAATGAATAGAACTAACTACAAAATGATTATATATTTTTGTCAAATATTTTTACTCTTTAAAATAAATGTTAGAGGATTAAAAATGAGAATGAATCCAATTTTAAGCATAGACATTCTAATATTATTTAAAAGGTCGATTAAACGCCTTTTGAAGGAGAACCTCTTTTAAATCCAATTTTTGACAATTCTATGTGTTATATTTGACAAAATAAAATTCTTATTTATAATTGGTACATAAAAATTGACTTTTTGTAAATTTTTGGTATCTTTCTGATAAAGTTCATTTTTTAATGAATTATGAAAAATGATGAATTTTAATTCAAAACCTCTTTTTAATCTAATTTATTTATATGATTATATTATCTTTTTAATTGGTTTTAAAGTGAAATTATAATATATTTTTACCATTTAATCCAATAGTGGTCGTTGGAATTAATTTCACTTTGAAATCGGACTTAAACTAGTGTCAATCTTTTGATTCATTTTGTTTCATAAAAACACGCTATTTGTTTTGACAGTGGGAATTAAGTATTAAATTAATTAATTCAACTTATATGTTTTTAATTTTTTAAAATAAATATCATTTTTGAATTCATAATATCAAATATATATTAGGGTGAATTTTTGGTAATTTTCTGAAAAACTTCAATTTTTGATGAATAGTGAAACCACTAAGTGGTACTTATAAAAACTGATTTTCCATTTAAATGAAATTTTTCCATCTTTGTGTTTTGAATTTCAAAAATACGACATACATGGTTGTCATTAAGAAGTAAAATGTGGTTCAATGGGATTAAAATAATTTTTTGGTGAATAGTTACTTATTATGTTTTTAATCGCAATTAGAGGTAATTAGTGTAGTTTATGGTAAAAATAATGTATTAATAATATGAGATGAGCTTGAAACATGTCCTACCCTCATTGTATGTGTCATGGCCGACCAAGAAAATCCATGGGTCATCTTGGGGACCCCATGAAGCCACTTTGGTTGGAAAATGATATAAATACCCTTTTATTTAATGTTAAAATTAAAATGACACAAACATGGGTTGTTTTACTAAAAAAATTTTTAAATGGGGTTATACAAGTCATATTTTTGACTATAAATAACCATTAGAAAGATAAAAATATTTCCTACATCATAGTAGTTTTTTATAATTTTTATACATTAAATAAATTAAATTATTTATGACATCATGATGATGTAGCGATGACCTCATTATTTAACAATTTAAATAAAATGGAAAGATAATGTAAAATATAAGACCTATACATGTACAAAACCTATTTTATGGGTGGATTTAGAACCCTTATCACCTTATCATCTAAACACATCAATCTGGGACTATTAAAATCTGAAACTCATTCTAAAATAAAGTAACATTTCTTTACATTCCAAGAGTGCCCCTCCTCTCCTCTTATAAAAGGCCCCCACTTCTACCTCCTTACCCAAACTTCCAAAGTCTTTGGCTCGGCCAAAGCCTGGCCATTTTGTCTCTCCATATCCCTTTATAACTCATTGAAGCCTCACTTTGGGAATAAGTCTTCCCATGGAAGCCTTTGAGCTCAAACCAAAGGGAGTTACCCGATTTAAAGGTAATGTCTTCACTTGAGTCCTTTTGTTTTATTTTGCTCCTCCAACCCCCTAAAATCTTTTTATTCATTTCTTTTGTGACAAATGAAGTATCTTAAATATACTAGGATGTTGTTATAATATGTATTCGAGCTAAACTTATACACACCTTCGTCTAATGGTTAATGAACTTACTGTTTCTGTGGTTGGCGATTTTCTGCCTCACAACACGATGATTGTTCAATATACTTTTAACAACTTTAAAGGTGGACATTATGAAGTCACTGTATTATATATATGATATATATGGTATTTATTCTTACTATATTCTTCTGTATTTTATATTTTAAAACACAACTTTATTCTTTTCATGTTGTGTAAATGCGATAATTTCATATGAGGAAGTGTGGACTACCGCCCCCTCAAGTGATGTGACTCGTACATGAAATACATGGAATGTATAAAGAATAAAATTAATGAACATATGTGACCTATATAACCTATATATTATACTGGAATTATAATATATATATATATCATCTATTTTTAATTCCATTAATATGACAAAGAAAAAATGAAAGTAGCGTTCATGCGTACGTACGACCTACCGTCTCCATGAACGGTGCTTTTCATTTTTTATCTTCAAATGACATGGAATATTATAAAATGATTATGTACTGGATATATATGATATTATAATCATTAATACTATTTTGGAAGTTATTTACTTATAACTACATTTGCAATCATTTTTCAAACAAGTTCATTTTTGACTCATGTACCAAACATCGGCAAAAACGTTTGATATAAACTAACATTATTAAATAATTATTATAACATTATAATATGTGATATGAACTTAATAATAATCTCTAAATGAGTTCCTTAGGAAATTATAAATTGACCAAAGTTTATTATTCAGGAATATAAAGAAACGAACAAGACAAGTCGGACTTGAGGTAAGGGATCCTACTCCTCTCTTTCTTTTTAAGTACACTCTTTTATGTCATTCCTTTTAAAGATCATATTTATTGTTATTGGGATGTTATTTTATATTACTATTAATATAATTTTTATGTTCATATGATGAGAGACCCTATTCTCTCTCATCAATCCAGTTAGGAAGTTTTAAGTGGCGTCATTAGGCTGCCGAGTTTTCATAAGGGATTTTTCATCTCACTTTTATTCCCGTCAGATTTATGCTACATTTGCCACAATTTCCTTTTAGTGGTGTATGTACTGCCCATTATTTTACTCATTGTGTAATATAATTTCATTTATGAGTATTTACATCAATGTTTTATTGTCCTTCTTTCACGGGGTGTATGTTTCGAAAGATACCCATGTGGGTAAGGGAACCTTTCACCCTCCCCTTTTTAAAAGACTTCTTTTGTTATGTATTTTAATTCACATAATATTATGTTGGGATATATTTTTCTATATACTTATTGATTTAAATTTTATGTCCTTGTGATGAGATACCCTTTTTATTTCTCATCAACTCATTTTCTGAATTTTGTAGTGACGCCGTTAGGCTGTCAAATTTTTTCAAAGGAACTTCTTAACCCAAATTTGATTCTTTGGGATAAACTTGTACTCCTTGAATATGTCGTTCTGTGGATATGTGTGAATAACCTCTGATTTTTTTACACTTAATATCCACTTATATTTGGTT
Source organism: Viscum album (assembly GCA_963277665.1). Taxonomy (NCBI): domain Eukaryota; kingdom Viridiplantae; phylum Streptophyta; class Magnoliopsida; order Santalales; family Viscaceae; genus Viscum; species Viscum album. The sequence goes on from OY728135.1 coordinate 1,184,658,129, forward strand.
TATTCGTTTGTCACACATAATTATGTAATTGATTTATCCTTAATCCAAGGATACCTCCTTTGTATGAGACTTCATCTCAATCTCCTATCATTGAGGCATACCATGTTTTATACACAACTTTCTTTTATACGGTGTTTAAACCCCTTTTTTATTTTATGTTTATTCAAAAGGAATATTTTTTATACGAATCGTTTACTAAACAACAAAAGGGAATGTTTTTGTCGCACGTATGCGATGACAACGACTTATCTGCCGCTGTGACAATTATTTGAGTTTTGGATTCCTCTACAAGCCATACCTTTTTTTAAAATAAAAATAAATACCATGTTTTACATTTCTTTTATTTTGGTATTGGAAATGGTTTTAATAATGTTTTTATATAATGTGTTGTATTGATATCTTGTTATTGAAATGTGGAAATGTTATGTTTCTTTTATGCATGTTTTATGTGATATGATTATGTTATGGTTCTTGGGAATTGTTATGAAGACGGGTTGTTCCGTGATAAACTAAGGGTGGGTGAGCCCGATATAGCTCTCCAATGCATTGGGTAACGTGAAGGAGTGAAACATTAAGGTTTCCCCGAATATATGTAGGGAATATACTGTAGTGGGTATTCCAAACGTAACCAAGAGGGTTACTCCCTATGTAAGAATGTTATGAATGGCTCAAGTTACCTTTTATATCTTATGATTTCTATGATTTATTCATGATTTGATGAGGTATGTTTATGTGCTTATGTTTTATGAGTAAAGTATGATTTCATTGATTCTTATGTGTACATGTACTCATGTTCCATATATTTTTATATCCCTTACTAAGATTTTTATGCTCATCCCATGTTTTTGAAATGTTTTTCACAGGTCAAGGGAAAGGGATGATATGATGATAGTGTTAAGGAAGTGTCAAGAAAGAATCCCTGTTTTTTTTAAATATTTTTCCGTTGATGGGAAAAAATGAATACTATCTTTTATGTAACCACTTTGTTTAAATGTGGAATGTAATGCATGTTTTATGATCTAATTCTCTAAAAATATAAACCTGAAAAGATCCTTAATGTGTAATCTTGTATTAACTCAAGATTAAGTAAGGTTTAAGGCTGGGGCCTTATAAATACATAATATCTCCATTAAAATCTTTCATATTAAATTTTTATATTAAATAAATTGGTTATATTATGTGGTATTATATCATTATTTTCTATGGATATAAATTCCTATCACGTAAACCCTTTACCAAAAATTTGTCACATCTTGGGATATATTCTGTTGAATTAATCTACTTTGTTTCTGTAGATGGATAATGATCATGTAATTATAGTATTTAAATATTCATAGACATATTTTTCTATATGAATTTAGTGCCACATTTTAAAATACAACACATATTATGATGTTCAACTAGAAATTTTGATATTCAATTAACATGGGGAAAAGTATTGGCATTTTATATATTGTTATTACAATATTTATTATTATTTTTTAATTTGAATTTGTGTTGTTTAACATTCCACATTATTACTTAGGATGGGTAATGATTGGGTAATCATTTTTAATAATATTAAAAAAAATTTATAATTCCTTATGTTTATATTTCATTATTGATGATTAATGGATGTTTTAATATATATTTTTATTTATTTTCTCTTATTTTGAATGTCATGGATGTATAGAAGTGACAATTGGGGAATATCATTATATATCTTCTCAATGCATCAATGGGTGTCATGAGATAAAATGGGCCATGTTTTGGTTTATGAATCCTTCCATAAGAGGACGATGTCCCTATGTAAGTCCTTGATATAAGGATGTCTTGACTATAGTCTAAATGAAATGTGTGTTAGAACAAGGACATGATAGAAGGCTATTATTTATGGAATTATACATTATATAAGAATGAGATTAGTGTAATAAATATTAATATTTTCAATTCCTTTCATGTATATTGCCTTATTTTAGTTTCCTGTTCTTTATTTATTCTTGTAATTTACATTTTCAATCCAGAATTTATATTCCAGGTTTATTCTATTATTTCAATAGTTATATATTTCATTTACTGATCTTTTCAGATCATGCCTTATAAAATTTTTATTTCCTCAATTTAAGAGGTAATTTTTTATAGATGACATGTTTAAAAGGATAAAAATTTAAATAAAATCATGGGATAAGTAAAAGATTCATTATTTATTATTTAGGTTCATATATAATTGTAAAATCATCCATTAGATATACAGAACATGGGATTTATTGTTTTATCATTTTTATTAATTATCTAATTCTTTACACCTGAAATTATCCTTTTGATTTAATGTATATTAGATGCACTTTTTTTGTAGATTATTCAAATGAGCTGTTGATTCCAACACAATGGATAAATTGATGATGCTGACTCATTGGAGACCTTATGATGCTGATCCATCAGATATATATTTGATATAAAAATTGAAGTTGACTAGATAAAGACATGAACAAATAAATATCATAAATGTTGGATTTTTTACTAAATTCATTTTAGGAAACTAAATTCTTTATATTTTTTTAAAATTTATCTAATATTATTATATGTCTTTGTGCATTGGATTATGAAATCTATTTTTATTTGTATTAGTGGGTTATGAAAAACTGAAGTAATATTCAATGTTTTTTAAAGTGAATATCTATTATAAAAATATTTTTAAATAAATCATTTAGAAAAAACTTGGTGCATAACATTAAAATGTTCTAAAGATAAGAATTGTTAAAAATATTAATTTCATAACAAATTCAAGAATATTTGTGAAGACTTCAGATGAGTTGAGAATCTTCTCACTGAGATTCAAATAAGAATAAAATTTTATTATATCAATTTGGAAAATTGAGAAAGCATTTCTGGTTTCCTCCCAATACTATTTCTAGAGAACCTATAAATAGAAGTTAATATTACATTTGAAATTTTGATGAACACTGCTCAATGAGAGGAAAAAATCTGAAGTGCTGAAATTGTTTCCCATAGAAGAGGTTTCTAAACAGATGATTTGGTTGAAAGATAGGTCTATAGATTTTTTTTCTTAACAGCCCAAGAGAATAATACTATGTGTTTGAGAGGAAGTATTGATAATAGTAGTTTTATTAAATAGGTAGATCAGATAGTTTTGAATTGGAATAGATTAAGAAAAGGACCATCAGATAGAGGCTGTCAGAAGGAGGCCATTGGCTACAAGATCCGTAGGTATAGACATTGGAAAGTGTACTTGGACATACTTTTTAAGAGAAAAACATTTCAATGTTATTCATTATTACAATGGATAATATTTTCTATGAATAAATTTTCTATTGAAAATAGTCTTTATAATAATTAATATCAGGAGATATATGATTTATAATATGAGATAGAATTTCTTTTATTAAATTCTTCATAAGAGTGAATTTATATAGACCCATGAGAGTGCCTATGACAAAGATGTTGGTTCTCAAACCAAGGTAGAACCTTGTAAATTTCGTGTCCCTCATTTTATTTCCTAAATTTTCACTCACTTTAATTTAATAAATGTTGAAAAGGAAGAAATTATAAAAGTCTATAGGGGTTAAGTTTTATAAAGTATAAATTTATAAATAAACAATAAATTATCCACCCCCTCTTCTCAGTGATTCAATGATCCCTAGGAACTACAATTGGTAACACAGATAGGTTCCCCTTTTGAATCCTTATTGTGGATAATCTCAATTCTATCAATAGTAGACAAATTACATATTTTGATGGAAAAAATTATCATATATGGAAAAGAAAAATGATTTCTTACCTGATGTCACATGGCCCAGAATTTTTCGATGCTGCTACAATTAGGTTTCAACACATTAAGATTGATGCTCCCCTGAATTTTTCTAACAACCAAAATATTGATGTTATTGTAATGTATAATGAACCCAAATTTTATCAATGGAAATTACATTATTATAATAATGTTATATAGTATATATAACATAAAAATCACATATAGAACACAATACAACCTTTATAAATGAATAATGTATGAAATAAGAGTCTTTTTTGGATATTAAGGAGCCTAAACCTCTGGGAATAGTAACATAGATTTTGGAATAGTAATACCAACTTTATGAATTTTAAAATAACCAGTAGAATAGAAACTTCACCAATGAATTTATAAATAAAATTTCTCAGTCTTATAAATGAAAAAATAATATAATTACATCATAATATAATTAGTTAAATGTTTTAAAAATGATAAATTATGTGTTGGTATTTTTATTAAAAATAATTTTTTTTTCAATTTTATAAGTAATAAAATAATTTAAAAGAAAAATTATTTTATTAAAATTGATCCATAATTTAATACATTGTTTCTTATGATTATATGATTGTTTTATAATACCTTAATTAATTTTTCAAAGTGTCCTAAAATAAAATATAATTTTAAAATCTGTATTTTTTGAATAAATGATTATATTAATTAAATATTAAATATATCATATTTAGAAAATTATTTTCCTAAAATGGAAATCATTTTTTAAATTTACAATTTGAAAAATTGTTAGGGTGAATATTTGGGATGTTTCTAAAATAGTTGAATTTTAGGTGAGCAACGATATTTAGTAATTTTCTGTATTTAACAAATGCATGAGTTATTGAGTCATAGATTATGTATGGCTGATGTATTCCCATAATATCAATGTACATATTATTATTTAATATACTTATTTATAATTTTCAAACTATTAATAATCTTGAGTTAAAATAGTAAACAAATGAATAAAATAATAACAAATCACCCTTCTCCTCCACTATAAATACCAAATCTCACAACCTCTTCTACTCAAACCTAAAACCTTTAAAGATTCTAAAAATTTTATTCAAGAATTTTATCAAGTATCCATCATATATATAGTATCTTTTGTATCAATAAAATAACAAACTCATGTGCCTCAATGAGGTTCTCAAGGAGAAGGATTTCTAGAGGAACATTCCTCTATCATTTTCATTTATTCTATTTTCATTTTATTTTCTATTCCTCTCCTCACCTCCCGTTATCCAAGTGACATGATGAATCCATTACATAATATATACTGGAATTTTATTTTTTAATGGAACAAACAATCATTATTTACTTTCCCCACCCCTTTTTTTCTAAAAAATAGATCATCGTCTGTGATGTGTTGATTTATCGCCTTCAAGGATGACGGGTTTTCAAAATTTTCATTACTGCCTTGAAGACTTGTTATAAAACCATTTTTATGGTTAAAACTAGTTATAATATATATATTATATATTTTTTTAATGTTTTTTAACCAATATATATATAATAATTAATAATAAAAATCTAGTTTTTAATGATAAAAAACACAAACATAATCTCAACGGTCATCACTAACGTGTTATCTAATATATAATCCTTAAATATTGAATAAAATGATATATTAGACCATTTAATATTATTTATGTTCATTAATAACATTTACTTGTAATTATGGATAACTATTCTCCTTTTACATGATATTCCATTCATGTATACAAGTAAACTGTTTATGAAATCTAATGAAATAAATGCTCCCAGAACGATCAAATTGTATCTTATAACTTATGAAAAAGGCCATAACTGAATATAATAAAATTATAATAAATAAATTAAATGTTAAATTGGTCATTAATGGAATTTTTAATGATTTTAATTTCATTATCTAGGATATTATGTAAAAGTGAAGAATACTTTCTTGCATAAGATAAGAGATTCTTGGCAAACCTCCATTTTTCCTCTAGGTTACGGTTTATCTATCTTTACCACAATTTAATTGGTCATTATTTTCTTATAATTACCCTAAGTTATATTCATATGTTATAAAATCATGTATCCATATCATTTCATCTTTCTATAATGGGGAAATACATGTTTTGAAAAGGTTCCCTTCTCAAATCTTCTCAATAACAAAGGATGATTAAAGGGAACTTCCTGATTTCATACCCATTTTCAAGTGCAATACATAATCTATTTTAAGCCACCATTATTTTTATAAAATCACTCATTTTTTTCATGAAAAATTATATTGGTTCATTTATTCTTTTATAAAAATAAACATTCCTTTTTAGCTTTAACTTGTTATTAATATTTTCCCTTAAAGTGAACTAAAGAGGCACATTTATAAAGTTTCATAAACAATATTTTTACATGTTTCCACTTAAATTGGAAAACATTTATGATTATATATGCGTATTTTATATTATTAATGTCCATTTATGATTGAAACCCATTATCTAATGGACATTTTTGACACACCCATTTGTTATACTCCTTGACCTGATTAAGATACCCATTTCATTCCATGGGTAACCCTTATGTTTATTTCATATGATTTACTCTTCATGTAGAACACATATGCCTAAAACATAATTTATGGATGAACCTAGATAGTGATCCATTACATTGGGTAATTTTTAGTCTCATGATATTTCATGTGAAATGGTCTTGGTGGTTAGCCTTGACTCATGCTCCCCTAAGTGAAATGGTCTTGGTTGTTAGCCTTTACTCATGATCCTTCATGTGCATTGGTCTTGGAAGTTTTCTATGAATCATTATTATTTAATTTTTTATGTTTCATATCTATTTATATGATTCCATTATTGATGACCTCATGTTATATATGTTATTATTCCATATGTTTATTCACATTCTATGACTTTTTTATGTCATCATGTCATGCCTTTTAACCCATGTGCCATGATTTAATCATATACTTATTACCTTAATAGGAATTTTAGCCCATCCCCTTTTCCATATATTCCCTAGGTTATCCTATATATATATAACTATTCATTGGATGTTAACTGATAATGATAGATATTAAATAAAATATGTTTTTATTTTTTTCAAGCCCTCTAATTAAGTACCCAATATTGTAAAGACACTAGACATTATGATCCTTAGTTTGTATTTAATGGTTAGTTATGTTTAAAATCATGTAATAATATGTGTAAATGGCTAGGGACATTATTGTTGGTATTAGAGAACTGTCTAGTTATCTTTTGAGATTATGACTAGAGCATTTTATTATGAACCCGAGGGATACTTTTGTAACCATGCATTACCTTGACTAAAGCTACAAGAATCACAAGTCATGATATACTTTTCATTTTCAAGTATAAAATTTTATTTTCAAATTTTATTTGATTTACATGATTATTATTGAATTATTAAATTCCCTATAATCTTAATTTCATTTCATAGTTAATTGATAGAAATATGAGAAATCATTCGAATAATAAATACTACAGGAAATGTGATGATTTTCATAATGTAATTCCCAATATGATGGGAATGAGTGATCAAAACTTCATGAAATTACTTGATAAAATAGTTCATGTTGTCAATAATAACTTGAATAGCATAAAACACTCTCCTCCTAAGAATGATAATGTTTCATTCAAATACTTTTTGCATCAAAGGCCTCATATATTTAGTTTATCTTCTGATCCAATCATCATAGAATAATGGATTAACTATATTGATATGATATTCATTATCCTACATTGATCAAAAGAAGAGAAAGTTGTACTAGAAGTCTATCATTTTTATGGGAAAGATGATCAGTGGTGGGAAAATATCAAGAACATAAAGTCCATGGTAGAAATTGATTCCATGGGAAGGGAATACTTTCAATAAATATTTTCCAATAAATATTTTCCTTGAACTCTTTGTCTTAATATTGATAGAGAGTTAATCAGAAAAATGTATAAGGAAGGTATGTCTATCAGGGAATAAATGAAAAAAACTACAATTCTTTTACAGTATGCCACTGACTTTGTCATTAACATTGAAATTAAGGTGTATTACTTATTTATTGGACTAAATCCACGTATATGAAATGCGTTGGAGATTCTAGAAATTAAAATAGACGAGTAGATTTTCCATTGTGACCCTATATTTTAAAGGGATATTGGAGATTCTTAGTATTCTCATGGTCCTGAAGATAAAAAGTGGAAAATTGAGTTTAATATGGAAGGATCATAAGATAAATCTCATAATTGAATGAAAACCCAACACACCACATGTAAAAATTATGGGAAGAAGAATCTTAGAAACTATATAAAGGGAACAAAGAAATTCATTAAATGTGAAAGAATTTGGGCATCTGGATAATAACTGCTTAAGGGTTAGGAATCTCACTAATGAGGAAGAAGAGAGGAAAGTTCAGATTAACAATCATCTTATAGTGAAAAGTTTTAACTGCATGAAACATAAGAATTATGGGAACCATTTACCTAAGATAAGGGGTTTTGTTGAAAATCATCAGTAACAACCACCAAGGATGAAATGAAGGGAATATGCTATCACTACTCCTGAGGTTGAGCCTAAAAAATGATGTGGTGACAGGTACACTGGTTATTCAATCAATTATAGTGATCCTACAATTTTATTATGGTTCTACACATTCTTTCATATCTTGAATGTTCAGTATAACTATTAAAACATCACCTCAAAATATAGAGGTTGAGTTATATATGAGAATAGATAATGGGTAAATTATTGAATCTAACATATATAACTCCTTCCTGGTTAATTTTTGTGGATATAACCTCCAAAAAATATAGTTTTTCTTCCTTTAGTAGAGTTTGATTCTATATTGTGCATGGATTGGATATCTTTATAAAAATCCAGTATCAACTATTAGGAATGGAAGATCACTCTTCACATCCCAAGGTATTCTCAAATTCTATATAAGTGTAAGGAAATGGATAAATCTCCACCAAAATCATTGGCTTAATTGTGTATATTATTTTCTTATGAGAAATCATATCTAGATAAAATTATTAAGATAAAGTAGAGAATCATGATAGAATATATTCCCATACTGAGGGATTATACTGATGTATTCCCTGAAGAGTTTACTGGTCTTCCTCATAACTAAGAAGTTGAGTTCTCAATTGATCTTATTCCTAGATATCTACCTATATTAAAGACACCTTATAGAATATGAACTTTTCATTTAGAATAACTAAAGGAGATGTTATAGGATAATCTGGAAAAGGGTTTTATAAGCCCGAGTGCTTCACCATGGGGTGCGCTAGTCATCTTAGTCAAAAATATGGTTTAATTAATGAACCTATGCATTGATCATCGTGAGCTCAACAAAATCACGATAAAGAAAAATTATCTCCTTCCACAAATAGATGAATTTTTTGATCAACTATGTGGGTCCAATTATTTCTTTAAGGTGGAACTTCAGTTAGAATCTCACCAATTAAAAGAAAGGAATGAAGATATTCCCAAGACTAGATTTCAAATGAGGTATAGATACATTGAGATCTCAGTTATTCCCTTCAAAATCACTAATTTTACATAAATTTTGATGTATTTAGTGAATAGAATCTTTAGTGATTATCTCAAATAAAATCGGTAGGCTTTATTGATGATATTATGGTATACTCTAAGAGAAATGAGGAACACGAGTAGCATTTGAATAACGTACTAAAGTCATTGTGAATGGAGAAGTTTTCTAAAAGTACAGTTAATATGATTTATTGATGGTGGAATATCATTATTAGGGAATGTTATCACCAAAAAAGTAAAATCTATAGACCCTTCCAAGACAAAGGCAATCAAAGAGTGGCCCAAGACAATATCTATAATAGAGATATGCATTTTCCTTAGTGTAACAGGATATTACCAATAATTTGTGAATAAATTCATCATTATTTTCTTACCCAATAACCAAGAAGAATCAGAAGGGAGTAAATTTTTTCTAAACAAGTAAATGTGAAGATTGTTTCATTGAGTTGAAAAAGAGACTTATCACTACACTAGTTATCATACTACCAACAAGTGGGGAACTCTTTTTAGTGTACAATGATGCTTCAAAGAAAGGATTAGGATTTTTATTGATGAAAAATGATAAATTGATTGCCTATGCCTCCATAATGGTGAAAATTATTGATAAAAACTATCCCACTCATGATCTAGAATTGATAGTTGTGATCTTTATATTGAAAATCTGGTAGAATTATTTCCATGGTAAGGATTGTGAGATATATACTGATTATACGAGCCTCAAATATATATTCACATAAAATGAGATTAATATGTTCCAAAAAATATGGTTAGGTATCATTAAGGATTATGATTGTTCAATCCACTGCCATCTTGTTAATAAAAATAAAGTGGCAGATTCTCTACGTAGAAAGGATCCGACAACATTATCCCTGATGATAATTGAGAAGGATCAAATCTTCTTAGACTTACAAAGCATAAAAATAGTAATTTTAAAGGATGGAATGTCATCAATCATTTCTCAAATTATTTCTTAACCATTCCATATGTGGAAAATAAATGATGATAAAAGAAATGATGTGGAAATTTAGAAAAAGGTGGAAGCTATAAAAAAATGGGAAATCCTCATTGTTGAAAATAGACGAGGAAGGAGTGATGATATTTTGGTCAAGAATTTGTGTACCATCCAATCCAGAGAATAGTAAAGAGATTCTGAATGATTCACATAGATCAACATTCTCTATTCAGCTATGGAGGATAAAGATGTATCCGTATTTTCAAGAGCACTATTGGTGGGACAATATGAATAAAGAGATCACTAAGTATACATCAAAGTGCCTGGTATGTTAGTAGGTGAAGACTAAAAGGAAAAGGTCTAAGGATGTGATGCTACTATTACTTATACCAACATGGAAATAGGAAAACATCACAATGGAATTTTTCACTAAACTTCCAATGATATCTAGAGAAAATAATGTTATATGGGTTGTTGTGGACCATATTACAAAGATATATTACTTTATAAAAATTACATAGGACTTCTCACTCGACCAACTAGAATGGATATAGATCAAATAAGTGGTGAGGGTACATGGAGTACCAGTATTTATTGTATCTGATTGAGATTTGAGATTTACCACAATGTTTTGTAAAAGTCTCAAACATGATCTAAAAACAAAGCTGAAATTTTGAAAGACCTATCAACCTCAAACTAATGGCCAATCTAAGTGGACTATTCAAAAATTGGATGATATTTTGAGGGAATGTTCTATGGAATTAAAGGGAGGATGGGTCCAACATCTACCTCTGTTGGAGTTCTCTTACAACAACAATTTACACTAAAGTATCCAAATGGCTCCGTATAAATCCATTTATGGGAAAATATATAGAAAACTAGCATGCTGGGATGTAGTTGGTGAATGTAAGTTTCTAGGACATGAAATGATCACTGAAATGGTAGACATAGTTAAACCCATTAAGAAGCACATCAAGGCATCCCAATGTCAATAGAATAACTTTGGTTATAATCTTTTCTGAGATCTTTAGTTTAAGGTTGGAGGAATGGTATTCTTACATATATCTCCAAGGAAGAGGGTCTTGAGTTTTGGGAAGAATAGAATGTTGAGTCCTAGGTACAATGACCACTTCGAGATTCTTGATCATGTCGGAGCAGTGGCCTATCAACTAGAACTTCCACCAACTCTGTCTCAAGTGAACTATGTACTAGAAATATCCCTCTTAGAGAAGTACATATCAAATTCCTCACATTTACTGAATTAAAAGGTGGTGCAATTAGAAAAAAGATATATCTTATGAAGAGAATCCTGTGAAGATTTTGGACTATAGAGATAATGTTTTACACAACAAGACTACTCACCTGGTCAAAGTACTATGGTAGAACCATAAGCATAAAAATGAAACATGGGAACCAGAGGAAGAAATGAATGAGAAGTACCATCAAACATTTCCCCATAGTTTGTAAAAAGAAATTTATTTGGAGAAATTTCATAAGGGGGGAAGAATGTAATGACCTGGAATTTTATCAATAAAATTTTACTTATTATAATCAAGTTATATAGTATAAATCACAGAAAAATTATATATATAATATATTAAAAAATTTATAAATTTTTAATTAATTAAATAAGATGTTTTTTTTGATATTAATGAACCTAAACATATAGAATAGTTACATAACATTTGGAGTCGTAATGTGACCCTTATGAATTGTAACTAGACAATAGAATAGTAACCACACCCATTAAAGTATAAATAATATTTATCCATATTATAAATGAAAATAAGAAATAATTATATCACAACGTAATCAAATAAATGTTTTAACAATAATAAATTATGTTTTTCTATTTTTATAAAACAAAAATTTTTATTTACAATTTTATAAGTAATAAAATTATTTGAAAGGCAATTTATTTTTGTAAAATTGATTCACAAATTAACATTTTGTTTTATGTTGATTAAACGATAATTTTATGAGAACTTAAGTAATTTTTCATAGTGTCATAAAATCAGTTATAATTTTAAAATCAGTATTTTTTTGAATTAATGATGATTTTAATTAAAAATTAAATTCCTAATCTTTGGGAAAGTATTTTTATAGAATTGAGTTCATTTTTTATTTATTCACAAAAAAAATTATGAGGTTTAATTTTTGGGATTTTTCTCAAATAGTTGATTTTTCGGTGACTAGTGAAATGTGGTAATTTATGATATTTAACAAATACATGAATTATTGAGCCATGATGTAAAGATGATTTAAGCTGATAATATATATATATCCTTCATTATTTAATATATTCTGTGATAAGGTTCAAAATATTCATTGTCTTAAACTAAAATAATAAACAAGAGAATAAAAAAAAACAAAAAACACTCCTATCCTCCACACTAAATACCACCCATCAACACCTCTTATCCTAACATAAAACCCTTGAATCTTGTACAAATTCAACCCAATTTTATTCCCATGTATATTACCCATGTATTTAAGCCTCATGTATCAATAAAATACCAAACTCAGGTGCTGAAAAGAGGTTCTCTAAGAGAAGAAATTCAAGAACTAAAATCCTATTTCATTTTTATTTATTCCCTTTTCATTTTAATTTATTTTACTCTCCTAACCTCCCATGATCCAAGTGACATAATTAATACATTATATTTTATATACTTAAATTTTGTTGTGTTAATGGAATAACCCATATCCATTTATTTTTCCCTCCCCTTTTGTTCTAAATATGAAAACATATTCTATGATATGTTGATTTATCCCATTGAAGGATGCCGAGTTTCTGAAATTTAAATTACCACTTTCAAGTCTGGTCATTAAACCATTTTTATTGTTAAAAAATATTACAATATATTTATAATGGATTGTTTAATTTTTTGTAACTAGTATATATACATAATATGAATTAATAAAACAGAACTAGTTCTTAATGGTTGGGAAAATGCCAAAATAATATAAATAGTTATCACAAACGTTTCATATAATGAATCATCCTAAAATATGAAAAAAGATATATGAGACCTTTTTATATTATATATTTTCATTAATAAAAAATATTTTAAATTCTGGAAAACTATTATAATTTCAATGAGTAATAGAAAAAGGGACTTTAGAGACCCCTGACACGGGCAACCACCATTGGCGGTAGCGAATGGTAGATTATAGTGACTGGAAAAGGCAATTGCAAGCCTTCAAATAAAAAAACAACCATCCCCCACATCCTTAATGCTATTTTGATCCCAAAAACCAAAACCTTCCACACTGCCACTCGTCCCCTCCCTCGTCGCACCACCACCGTCGCCTGTCCCCTCCCTCGCCGCATTGCCGACGCCACACCACCTCCACTGCACCGCCTCTGTCGCACAGTATATGCCCCCAAATCCCTGCTAATGTTGTCACCATTCCCATCCCTCACCTCACTACCCATCCCCTCCCTCTCTGCACTACCACATGGCCTCAGGCTCCCCGTCACAGTTACACCACCTCTTACCCTAATTTTCCGCACTGCCTCAAGCTTTGATTCCCCTCCGCTGCACCTCCTCTCCCTCGCAGCACGACCTCTGGATCCCCTCCCTTCTTGACTTTTCACACAATCTAGTATCCCCTAATTTTCGTTTTTGGATATTAATTTTGGGTACTTTACAACACAAATTGGCACTCATCCCTGAGACAATGTTTTGCGTGAAACATAATGAATGAAATATGTATGCATGGTGATTATATGAATATTGTGTGTGAATAAAAAGTGGGTAACTAGAAGTTCATATGTATATGGGCTTGTGTGTATTTGAATTATGAAACAATTTGTGTTGATAGTTTGTGAATGAGAATACATCACTCTATCCCAAAGGGAGTGTGAATCCAAGAGGCAGTGAGACATTGTTTGTACAAAGATACAGTTTTTCTGAGTTTGAGAATATTTCACATATTAATGCGTGAAGTATTCACTATTTGACCAATATTACAAAAGGAACATGGTTGGAAAAGGTATCATGCATACTTATTTAGTTTAATAAAGTTGAAATAGGCTACACAGAAATAAATGTAAATGTTTATTGAAATTTTTTAGTATACAATGTGTGAAAAGAAGGTGTGTGTGTGAAGAAATTAGAAAGTGAGAAATGTGTGTGAATAATATATGTGTGAAGAAAATAAGAAGTGACCAGTGTCTTATACACACACCCTGTGAAAATTAATGATTTTAATGTAAATACATAGAATACATATACATGTGAGGACATGCATAATTCAAAATATAATTTCCATTATACCCATATGAATGACATAAAATGAATAAGTATGTAGAAATTTAAAAATGGAAATTTCATCACAAATTGATTTTGGGCACTTTCACCACAAATTATATTTGTTTATTTATTGGTAGGCATTAACTTATTCTCTATGGTTGATAGTTCCAAATTGGTATTTGATGATTTTTTTCATGTACCATATATGTATGTAAGTTATTATGTTTTGTTCAATTTTTTGTGATTTAGAATTAGAATTTCTATAGTTATGGTTTCCTTATATGTTTTGATTAAAATGTATTGAATGTTATGAATTATGATATTAGTAGACAACAAATTCTTTTTTTATACCCAATAAAATATATTTTGTTTCATAACTGATCGACACCCCCCACCAATCTGATCAAATGAGTTAATTAATCTCATTATATATGACCCATGATCTATCCAACTCTATATTATGAATAAAAATATATTTAAGGTAACTAATGATAATGTTTACATAAGTGTGAGTCACTTTATAGAAACACATTTGAGAACAAAACATGAAATTTATAGCTCAATACTGAAAAACTTATTTTGGGTGACCTAATCGGTTAACTTAGGATAAAATCTATCCAATAATTGTGAAAAATTAAAAATTTTTGAATAAAAATTAGTATACTGGATGTTTGAATAATTAAATTCCATAACTATATTATTCCTTTCTAGAAAGTGTTTTCTCAATGGAATTAAAGAACAAATTCATTCTCAATATAGTTATTTATTATACATATTTCCATCTAATATTTCTATAGTTATAAAATATTTCATCTCTATTTTTTTAATATTCCTAAAAAAATAATGATTAGGGACTCTTTAATATAGAATGAAGATTATATTTACCATAAAAAATGGTGGCAATGACATTGACTTTCACTTCCATTCCAATATCTATTCTCCTATTTTTTATTCAGAGATATAAATTTATTATTTTATACATGATCCACATGCAACTGTTTAGTCTTTATTTTAAATATTTTTGAAATGAAAATTGACTTAATATTATGTCTTGTGTAATATTTTTTATATAGTTATTAATATGTATAAGAGTTGGATTGATCATCCAAATTGAATATCTAGAGAATATTTCAAGGGAACTATACAGTTTATTAAGTTCATTGGATGAATTAAAAGTGACTATATTATTTTTACATGTAGAAAATGTGTAAAAATATATACATTAACCTGAGATACTATGAGGGAGAACCTATTCCTGAATGAATTTCTAAAAAATTAGAAGAGTTTGACTCATCATGGGAAAGAATATATTCGTTTTCAAAATACAGAAGTAGGTAATATTTATGTTTATCTAAGAATGAATGATCCAATTCATGAAATGCTTACTAAAATGGTATGTTGGATGGTTCTTGAAGGCATTGACATCATGAATGTTGAGACTAATGAGATAAATCTATCCACTAGTGTAGATAATGATTTGAGGAGGTTTTATGAAGTACATGATGATACAAAAATAGAATTATATCATAGATGTACTTCTTACAACAAATTGTCATTTATAGTGGTGTTGTTCCATTTGAAGACTTTAAATCAGTGGGTAAACACTTCATTCAGCATGCTATTGGTGTTATTGAAAAATTTACTTCCTATCTACGCTAATATACTTGATTTGTATTACCATGCTCGTAAGATGACCGAGAACTTATGTTTTACATATGAGACCACAAATTCATGTGAAAACTAAAGTATGTTGTTTAGAAAGGAAACAATCCATTTGGATGTTATTATGGTCTATGGTGCTTCCCTGTGGGAAGAGAATAGCGGAATTCAGACTCATCAATGTCATAATGAAAAATAGGGAAAACCGATTGCCGTAAAGAAAATGTGTTACTTTACCCTAAAGCCGAGGTTAAAAAGTTTTTTTTTCATCTTAAAATTCTAATTTAATGAGATGGAATGTGGAAAGAAAACAGGAAAGTTATATTCTAACCCACTCGGAAGACTCTCGTTCATGGAAGGATTTAGATTATAGAAACCCATACTTTGATAAAGATGTTTTTAATTTCTAATCGGGGTTAGTTGCTGATGGTTTCAATCCATTCAAGTATATGGTTGGTGCAACTCATAGCACATGGCCTATGGTGTTGGCTTCATATAATCTTCCTCTATGGATTTGTATTAAGCAATAATTTATATTACATTTCACTCATATTAGTGGACCACGAAGTATGCGGGACAATATTGATGATTAAATTCATACATTTATTAATGAGTTGAAGGAATTTTGGGGTGATGGTGTGATGACTTATGACTGTGAGATGAATGAAATGTTCAAACTGCAGATTGCTTTATTGATGAAAATCAATGAATTCCCGACTTACGCAAATTTATTAGGCTAGAGTACGAAAGGGGAATTTTCGTTCCATTATTTCAATAGAATTAAAAATTCTGTATGGCTTAAACATTCAAAAAAATGGGAATTCATGGGTCACTTACATTTTCTCCCACCTCATCTCATGTTCAGAAAGGGAAAAGTGACATTTTATGGTTCTAGAGAGTTCAACCCAACACCAATGATTAGATAGGAGTATAAATCTTATCACAGATTGAGGAAGAAAACAACCTCAAAATATATGAATTTCAAGATTTGGTCGCTCATCCATTACCTTATATTCGTGGTGCGGGTAGACAATGGAGTCAAAATTGGAAGAAGAAAACTATTTTTTCAGTCTACCCTATTGGAAAACTAACATTCTAAGGAATAATTTACATGTCATGTACATTGAAAAAAATATTTGTGATAATATATTGGGGACCATATTAGGTGTTAGTGGAAAATAAAAGGACCATATTGATAGACGTCGTGATTTATAAGAAATGGGTTTAAGGAAATAGTTAGATTTAGTGATAGTTGAGGGAAACATGGAATATATGATTGATTCATAGTATATGATGACTAAAGAGGAGAAAGATACATCTCATTCCATTTTGAATATGCTCAAGGTGCCTAATGGTTACTCTTTTAATATTTCAAAGTGTATGAATCTGACGAGTAGGACATTGCAATGGTTGAAATGTCAAGACAATCATATACTACTTTAGAAGTTGATTCCAATCATAATTTGTGATTTTTTAACCCCCAATTTTGTTCATCCATTGGTAGAGATGATTCATTTTTTAGACAACTTTTTTTAAGAAATCAACGAATGTGTGATTTAATAAGTTTGCATGAATGAATTGTATTTACACTTTGTAACTGTTAGAAACGATTTCCTCCCTCAATTTTCAATGTTATGGTTCAAATTAAAGTGCACCTAACTGATGAAGTAATGGATTCAGGTCCACTAAAATTCAGGTGGATATATCTTATTGAGTGTTATCTGAATACATTGAAAAGATTTCTACACAACAGAGCTCATCTGGAGGCATTAATATCCAATGGTTATTTTATGGATGAGTGTAATAATTTTTGTGAATAATATATTATGGATGTTGAAACAAAATTAGATAATCCCTCTCAGATTCATGATGTACCAGTTGGATAAGGAACCATGTTTGATATGGGCAACATTGAGTGGATACAAGCGCATTGATGTATCTTGTTCAACACTCCATTACTTTCACCATTAATGCAGTAAGTTTCTTATCGCTTTTACTATTTAAATTTTACATGTATTGTTTTCGAAAGTTGATCATTTAAACATCGCATTATCATTTTTAGGAAACAATTTAACAAGCTAATAGAAGAGATTTCCCATTCCATTGAGTATCATATTCAAAAACAACATTATGCAGCATTAAATGATTGGTTCAAGGATTTTGTATGTATAGATTGATTTTCATTATGAGTGAAGTATAATACAAATTTATTTCTTCCGAAATAATTATGGAATTCTTTGAATTATGTAAGTTCATAACCCGAGGGAGTTAGGTGACCCCATGCTAACTGATTAATTTAACCAACTAGCTGAGGGTCCATCTATAATGGCTCATTGTTATAAATCTATAGATGCTAATGGATTTTGATTTCACATTAAAGTTGTTGAAAACAAATGAGAAACACAAAACAGTGACATTAGTTGTTCATTTTTCCATTCTGGTTATTATTATGGTCAATTGACAGAGATCATTGATGTTGTATACGCACACGGGCTGAAATAGATATTGTTAGAGAGTAAGTGGGATGATTTAGTGCGTGGAAGTAAAGTGGATCAATATCAATTTACATTGGTGAATTTTAACTATATGTTATGATGAAATGAATGAGTTAGTAATGAACCTTTCATTTTGACATCACAGGTGGAACAAGTACTTTTCATTACTTTACCTTTGAATCCTAGTTGGAAAGTTGTTGTGAAAATGTCATACTGAGGAGTGTTTTTATTTTAACAAGATGAACCCGAGACTGTTGTCTTTGTTTCCCAAAAAATTGACCAACATACCCTAGTTCAACGCAAAGAATATATTTATTGGGTCAGAGTGTTTTTTGGTAGAGAAATGTTCAATTTGAATGTTTTATGAAAGGCATAATGTTTTCCCGTTTTTTATTTTGAAGACATTTTTTTAAATTGTTTAACCATTTATAAACTATTTAACCATTTCTAATTTTTTAACTAAGATGAATTCAGTCAATATGAAAAAATTAATAAATATAGTTGGATAATTTTCAATAAAACAACCCAACAATAATTTGGTGCATAAGAATTTTTATTTATTATTAGTTAGAATCAACCGAAAACTAATTTGGTACATAAGAATTTTCATTTTTTATGTCAGTGACATCATTACTAGGGTTTTAGGGTTCAGAAAAATTCAAATAACGAACCAAATTCTTGTTTATAGGTTTCAATTGCTCAAACCGAACTTAAGATACTTCTTATATAGCGACCCAGCCTTTTCTTACATTACTATTACATCATTTCAAAGATAAACAACATAATAGTATTACACATGGAGGATCCATAGGTTTAGTGTCTTGGGAAAACTAGGACTACACATAACAAGTACAACATCAAGCATAAAAATTCATTTAATCTCTTCTTCTATAGCTTCTTAGTAGCACTTGTCCTCTCCTTAGTACATGTAGACACCTAAGGATATACATCAAAAGGGGTGAGCTAAAAGACCAGTAAGAGGATAGATAAGAACAATATAGCATGGGGTGAGCATAATCATGACATAGGAAGAAGATCTTGAACATGAGAGGAGCATAAACAATAAACTTGAAATGTGGCAAAGCATAAAAATGAAACATCACGTCTTAGTGGTTAACTACCACACATAATTGTGAACAAAGCTAGCATCATGTTCACGCATAATTTCACATTTACTCATGAGATTCATCACTTTACCCAATGCATTGGAGCGCTATATAATTCCGGGCGCACCCGTCACATTTAAACATTCATATTGCGCTATATAATTCTGGGCGCACCCGTCACATCATAACATTATCATTATCATGCTTGCCACATAGAACACATATCAAACATGTACATAAATAACCCATGGAAAGGAATGGGTTTCATCTCATAATAACACATTCATAAGCTTTGGGTTCCCAAAAGAAAGAGGGAACAACATACTTGATATAAGAACCATCAACCTTGAATGAGAGGCAAAATGTGAGATCTTGAAAGAAGAATTCTTTTGGAAAACGTTTTGATGGACATAAAAACTAGTTACAAACATGTATATCCCAGAAAAGTAAAGGGAATGATGAACAAATGATCTTTTAGGAGTAACCATATCAAAAATGGAGTGAAAGAGGGAGAACCCGAAGGAAGAAAATTGGGTTCGAGATTTCCCCTTACCTTGTACTCGAATGCCTCCTTCTCTTTAATGTCCTGTATAATGACATTATATTCATTAATTAGAAATTCCAGAACCTTTTATACATTAATAGGGTTCATTATGGTTTTATTATTTCATATTATGTTCCTTTGGATGGCTTATAGAGTTTAAAAACATTGATCGAGGATGTTCTTTTTCATGGTTTTCTTGAGCGGTCCACTTGTATTCTTAATTTTATGTTTGGGTAGATCATGGTTAAACATCCAGAACTGATATTACATGTAATTAATGATATTAAAGAATCTTGGATGATTTTAGAATGAGTTATATTAGATCCATGTGGCCGAATTATTAGATAAGAATTAAATGAAGATTATTTGGGCTAATTTGAGCGGTTTTTGGATCACAACCAACTCATTTTAACTTTTCACTTAGTAGTATGGCCATAGGTCATTTCCAGAACTTAAAATAGTACATAATAAATATAAAACATTCTGGTTCAACCATAAAAATGGTTTCATGACCAGATTGAAGGTATAAATGGAAGAAGAGAGCATGTGGTTTTTGAAGGTGATAAATTATCACCACATGAACAACGTTCTCTTTAATAAAATAAAAGGAAGGGGGAAAAGGTGAGGGGTGATATAATATAACATTAGAATCATAATATTAAATTATATATATAATACTGGATTTACATAACAATTTGGATGAAGATAGATAGAGGGAGATCAAGAAAGGAACTTGAACTTGAAAAGAAATTAAAGGAGAAGAGGGAGAGAAATTACCTTTAGAATCCTCCTCTTGAGTTCCTCTTTAAGGAAGCTAGGCATGGTCTTTTGATGAGACCAGATGATTTTGGATGTGGGGGATGAGCTAGGGAAGGTGGTTGGGCAAAATTTAGAGAAGGCTTGGAGCTTGAGAGGTGTGAGGGAAAAGAGGGAGTGAAGGGTGGCTTTTATAGTGGAGGGGAGAGGGGTTTTCTTAATATTAAATTGATTAGTTTATTAATTCCACCAAGGACAAGGAATAGTGAGTCTTGGATGACCAAGAATAGTAAATTTGACTTGTGAATTCGGGATTTGGGTGCTTACATCACTTGTGATGTCAGGAATAGTGGGTTTTAATTAAAATGCATTTATATGATAAATTAATGTATTATACTATTCATCAAAAATTCAAGTATCTCAGAAAAATCCCAAAATTTTACCCCGACCATTTTTCGATGTGTAGAATCCAAAAATGAAGTCCATTTTTCAAAAATAATTTTCTAAATATTATTAATTTAATATTTAATTAAAATTATAATTTACCTTAAAAAACTGTTTTTAAAATTAAAACTGATTTTGCAATTCTTTCAAAAATTACTTAGGGTCTTATAAAATTATCTAAAAACTACTAGACATTGATTCAATAATTTATGAATATATTTCAGGAAAATAAATATTCTTTTAAATTAATTAATTAATTATAATTAATTATTTATGACTTATAAAATACCAAAAACGTTTACTAAGGTCAAATTATCACTTTCTATGATGTCTTAATTTTATTTTATTATTCATAGGTAATGTTACTCTTATTTACTATTCATAAGGGTAGGTTACTATTCATAAGGGTAGGTTACTATTCATAAGGGTAGGTTACTATTCACTAAAAATTATTTTTGTTTCATTAGACTCCAAAAACTATCTTGAACACAACCGTGAATGTTGGATTTTTAAAATTCCAAACATAGGGGTGACAAAATTATGTTTAAAGGTCACTTATCATTTAGTAGTTCATTATTTTGTGTTTTTATGACATAGATATAAGAAGGGAATTTTCCATTGAAAAACTTTGGGTCGTTACATTCTCGCCCCCTTAAGAAATTTCGCCCCCGAAATTTCACTTTACACAAATAGGTGAGGGTACTTCTCCTTCATTGCCTCTTCCGGTTCCCAAGTTGATTCCTCAAACTTTTGGTTCCTCCACAACACTTTGACAAGGCGGGTTGTCTTTTTGCGTAGAACCTTATCACTTCAGTCCAGAATTTTTACCGGCTGCTCCTCATATGAGAGATCATATTCCAACTGTACCACCTCTGAGTTTAGTACATGTGAAGGTTCTGGAATGTACTTCCTCAGTAGTGATACGTGAAACACGTCATGAACTTGAGCCATATTCGGTGGAAGTGCCAGACGATATTCCACGGCTCATATACGATCAAGGATCTCAAAGGGGCCAATGTACCATGGGCTTAGCTTCCCTTTCTTCCAGAATCGCATGACTCTCTTCCATGGAGATATTCGAAGGAAGACTTTATATCCAACGTCAAACTCCAAGTCCCTTCGATGATTGTCAGCATAGCTCTTTTTCCGACTTTGAGCAGCTTTGATATGTTTCTGGATGGCTTGAACCTTCTCTGTCATCTCTTGAACAAGATCGGGACCAAGTAGTTTTCGTTCTCCAACTTCATCCCAACAGGTTGGAGTTCTACATCGCTTCCCATAAAGAGCTTCATACGGAGCCATCTGAATACTCGAGTGGAAGCTATTTTTGAATGAGAACTCAACCAATGGAAGGTGCTGATCCCATCCACCTTTGAATTCAAGAGAGAATGATCTTAGCATATCTTCAAGTGTCTGAATAGTCCTTTCAGACTGGCCATCAGTTTGGGGGTGATAGGTCGTGCTGAAGTTTAATTCAGTACTCAAAGCATGTTGAAGGCTCCTCCAAAATTTAGAAGTGAACCTTGGATCACGGTCAGAGACAATCGAGAGTGGAACACCATGAAACCTCACTACTTCCTTCACATATATCCTTGCAAGTTGTTCAAGTGAGAGGTCTTCCCGAATAGCGATAAAATGGGCAGTCTTGGTGAGTCGGTCAACCACAACCCATATCGCATTATTTCCTCTTGACGTTTTCGGGAGGCCCATGACAAAGTCCATAGTGACATTTTCCCATTTCCACATGGGTATAGGCAATGGCTGCATCATACCTTTGGACTTTTGCCGCTCAGCTTTAACTTGCTGACACACCAAGCACCTTGATATATATTTTGCAATCTCCTTCTTCATGTTATCCCACCAGAAGTGTTCTCGTAGATCACGATACATCTTGGTACTTCCAGGATGAATAGAGAAAGTTGAGCTATGTGCATTATCCAATAGCTCCTTCTTTATTTCGGGTGATGAAGGCACACAAAGCCGCGTTCCAAACCGGATCAAACCATCATCATCGATATGGAACTCTCGCAGCTTCCCTTCCTTTACTGCATTCACCCTCTTTTGTATCTCCACATCATCCCTTTGTGCTTCCTTGATCTTCTGTTGGAAGGATGGTTGGACAATCATTTGGGCAAGGTAGGATGTATCCCCTGCCCTTACGATTCCCAAATCCATCCTTTGCATATCCAAGAAGATAGGGTCTTTCTCAATCCTCAACATGGATAGAGTAGCAGGTTCTTTCCTGCTTAGAGCATCAGCTCCCTTGTTCGCCTTTCCAGGATGATAGTGAATAGAGCAATCGTAATCCTTGATTAGATCTAACCATCTCCTTTGATGCATGTTGAGCTCCTTTTGTGTGAATATATACTTTAGGCTCTTGTGGTCGATGTATATGTCACACTTCTCACCATAAAGGTAGTGTCGCCAGATTTTCAAGGAAAAAATCACGGCTGTCAGCTCTAGATCATGCGTCGGGTAGTTCTGCTCACGGATCTTCAACTATCGTGAGGCGTAGGCTATCACATTATCATTTTGCATGAGTACACAACCCATGCCTTTATTTGAAGCATCACTATATATCACAAAACATTATCCACTTTTCGGTAGTGTGAGTACAGGTGCAGTGATTAGCATTCTCTTTAGCTCTTTGAAGCTTCCCTCACATTCTTCCGTCCAGACATACTTTACCCCTTTCCTTGTTAACTTAGTTAGCGGGCATGACAATCGTGAGAGGTTTCTCACAAAACGTCGATAGTACCCAGCTAATCCAAGAAAACTACGGATTTCTGTGACACTAGAGGGCCTAGGCCATTCCTCAATTGCCTTTGTCTTTGAAGGGTCCACAGAAATTCCCTCACTTGTGATCACATGTCCCAAGAACGTGAATTGATTCATCCAAAAGTCACACTTGCTGAACTTGGCGTACAACTTATCCTTTCTCAATGTCGCCAACACAAGTCTTAGATGTTCTTCATGTTCCTCCTTACTATTGGAGTAAATGAGAATATCATCAATAAACACTACCACAAATTTGTCGAGGTAATGTATAAAGACTCTATTCATAAAATCCATGAATATTGCAGGGGCATTAGTAAGTCCGAAGGGCATCACCAAAAACTCATAGTGCCCATACCTTGTACGGAAGGCAGTCTTCTGAATATCTTCCTTCTTCATCTTTACATGATGATATCCAGAACGAAGATACACCTTTGAGAAGTATTGAGATCCTCTTAACTAATCGAACAAGTCATCAATCCTTGGGAGAGCATACTTGTTCTTTATGGTGATCTTGTTGAGTTCCAAATAATCGATACACAGCCGCATGGTACCATCCTTCTTCTTCACAAAGAGCACTGGTGAACCCCAAGGTGATGCACTAGGGCGTATGAACCCTTTGTCCAGATGCTCTTGCAGCTGCTTCTTTAACTCCTCCAGTTCGATAGGAGCCATCCTATAGGGGCACTTTGAGGTAGGAGTAGCTCCGGGTATGAGTTCAATTGAGAACTCTACCTCACGATCCGGGGGAATTCCGGGTAACTCTTCGGGAAATACATCGCCGTATTCCCTTACGATGGGCATTTCCTCAAGGTTGGAACTTTCCTTTGACTCAATCATTTGGGAGAGGTATGCTTATTCATAGGGAATCATCACCCACACCATTGAAGGATTTCTCAAAGGAGATTCATGATCTTCCTTGCATTTGTAGAGGAGCATGGGATGGTTCGGAATACGAAAATATATTTCCTTTTCCCGACAGTTGATATGTGCTCTATATAGCGAGAGCCAATCCATTCCCATTATAGCGTCGAATTCCACCAAGGGAAGTATTACGAGATTTGCCAGAAGAATCTTCCCACATACGTCAACAGGAGAAGAATCAAACACTTGGGTTGCAATGATTGCACCACTTGGTGTTTTTACAGATATCTCTACTTCAAGGTTTCGGGGCGTCGATTCTATAGTTCTAGCAAACTTGCAAGATATAAAGGAATGCGTAGAACCAGAATCAAATAAGTCTTTTGCCATTCTTGAGTGAATAGGAAGTGTACCTTGTACGACTTCATTATCATGTTCCACCTCTGCAGTAGTTATGGAATAAGCCTTCCCTTGTTCCATTGGCTTTGGTGGTTGTTGGCGCTGATTACCCTCGAAAGCTCGAGGTTTAGTGCACTGGTTTGAATTGTGCCCCAGCTCCTTACAGTTGTAGCATTGAACCACGAGTGGTTCCCTCCTTTCATCGGCTACGTTATCCTTCCTTTTCATGTCTCTTCGACACTCGTGAGCTAGGTGTCCTTCTTTCCCACACTTGAATCATTTCCCCGTCCCTTTGAGGCAGTTCCCATTGTGCAACTTCCCACATTTTTGGCAAGTGGGTCATTGTGTTTTCTTCCCATCTTTATCACTAGGTCCACCAGCTTGAGACTCCATATTTCTTTTCCTATCACCATAGCCATGGGACCAATCTCCAAACTCCATCTCCACTTTGAGAGCACACCGAACAACTTCTTCATAACTCCCAAAGTCTCGAATTGCAAGAGCCTTTCGAAGATGTGGTTTTAATCCACTAAACAATCTATCAATATTTCTATCATTGTTGATAACAAAACCCGAAGCATACCTTGCGAGCCTTGTGAAATTTGCTTCATAGGTTGTGAAAGATTCTCCTTCTTTTTGCTTGAGCTCTATGAATTCTCTCTCCATCTTTGTGTGAAGAGTTCGTGGGAAGTACTTATTAAGAAACATTATCTTAAAGTCTTCCCATTCCATCTCTTCAATTTCTTCCCTTGGATTGGTGTTCTTAATCAAATCCCACCATTGATCAGCTTCTACATCTAGACGATAAACGGATAGAGTCACCTTCTCTTTCTCGAAACAGTGAAGAACAGAAAAGAACTTCTCCATGGAGTTGACCCACTGTTCCACAACTAGTGGATCGGAAGATCCACAAAACGTCAGTGGTCGTTGCCGCATAAAACTTTCGATAGCTAGATGCTCCCTCTTTGGTGAAGGAGGACGTTCCCTATTATTATGGTTATTATTCATAACCCGGGATAATTGGGTAAGCATCGTCATGAAGTTTTGAACTCCACCTCCAAAATCATTGGGGATGTCGTTCGGGAAATCGTTGCATTGGCCTTCGCAAGAGTTGTTGGCCTGATTTCTCCTGGTTCCCACCATTTTCTAAAATGGAAAAAGTTAGAAGAAAACATAAGTAAACAAGTCATGTATAACTTATCCTTTTAAAAAAATTATACCAAAAACATAACATATGGGATCCCTAAGTAAATATCCTTGTGTGCATATTTTTACTTAGTCTCATGCTTGAGGTTTTCTTTAGGGTTCACTAATCCTAATTCCCAAATTAACTAAACCTTTCCTCTGATACCAACTATAGTGACCCAGCCTTTTCTTACATTACTATTACATCATTTAAAAGATAAACAACATAATAGTATTACACATGGAGGATCCAGAGGTTTCGTGTCTTGGGAAAACTAGGACTACACATAACAAGTACAACATCAAGCATAAAAATTCATTTAATCTCTTCTTCTGTAGCTTCTTAGTAGCACTTGTCCTCTCCTTAGTACATGTAGCCACCTGAGGATATACATCAAAAGGGGTGAGCTAAAAGCCCAGTAAGAGGATAGATAAGAACAATATAGCATGGGGTGAGCATAATCATGACATAAGAAGAATATCTTAAACATGAGAGGAGCATAAACAATAAACTTGAAATGTGGAAAAGCATAAAAATGAAACATCATGTCTTAGTGGTTAACTACAACACATAATTGTGAACAAAGCTAGCATCATGTTCACGCATAATTTCACATTTACTCATGAGATTCATCCCTTTACCCAATGCATTGGAGCGCTATATAATTCCGGGCGCACCCGTCACATTTAAACATTCATATTGCGCTATATAATTCCGGGCGCACCCGTCACATCATAACATTATCATTATCATGCTTGCCACATAGAACACATATCAAACATGTACATAAATAACCCATGGAAAGGAATGGGTTTCATCTCATAATAACACATTCATAAGCTTTGGGTTCCCAAAAGAAAGAGGGAACAACATACTTGATATAAGAACCATCAACCTTGAATGAGAGGAAAAATGTGAGAACATGAAAGAAGAGTTCTTTTGGAAAACGTTTTGATGGACATAAAAACCAGTGACAAACATGTATATCCCAGAAAAGTAAAGGGAATGATGAACAAATGATCTTTGAGGAGTAACCATATCAAAAATAGAGTGAAAGAGGGAGAACCTGAAGGAAGAAAATTGGGTTCGAGATTTCCCCTTACCTTGTACTCAAATGCCTCCTTCTCTTTAATGTCCTGTATAATGACATTATATTCATTAATTAGAAATTACAGAACCTTTTATACATTAATAGGGTTCATTCTGGTTTTATTATTTCATATTATGTTCCTTTGGATGGCTTATAGAGTTTGAAAACATTGATCGAGGATGTTCTTTTTCATGGTTTTCTTGAGCGGTCCACTTGTATTCTTAATTTTATGTTTGGGTGGATCATGGTTAAACATCCAGAACTGATATTACATGTAATTAATGATATTACAGAAGCTTTGATGATTTTAGAATGAGTTATATTAGATCCATGTGGCCAAATTATTAGATAAGAATTAAATGAAGATTATTTGGGCTAATTTGAGCGGTTTTTGGATCACAACCAACTCATTTTAACTTTTCACTTAGTATTATGGCCATAGGTTATTTCCAGAACTTAAAATAGAACATAATACATATAAAACATTATGGTTCAACCATAAAAATGGTTTCATGACCAGATTGAAGGTATAAATGGAAGAAGAGAGCATGTTGTTTTTGAAGGTGATAAATTATCACCACATGAACAACGTTCTCTTTAATAAAATAAAAGGAAGGGGGAAAAGGTGAGGGGTGATATAATATAACATTAGAATCATAATATTACATTATATATATAATACTGGATTTACAGAACAATTTGGATGAAGATAGATAGAGGGAGATCAAGAAAGGAACTTGAACTTGAAAGGAAATTAAAGGAGAAGAGGGAGAGAAATTACCTTTAGAATCCTCCTCTTGAGTTCCTCTTTAAGGAAGCTAGGCTTGGTCTTTTGATGATACCAGCAGATTTTCAACGTGGGGGATGAGTTAGGGAAGGTGTTTGGGCAGAATTTAGAGAAGTCTTGGAGCTTGAGAGGTGTGAGGGAAAAGAGGGAGTGAAGGGTGGCTTTTATAGTGGAGGGGAGAGGGGTTTTCTAAATATTAAATTGATTAGTTTATTAATTCCACCAAGGAAAAGGAATAGTGAGTCTTGGATGAACAAGAATAGTAAATTTGGCTTGTGAATTCTGGATTTGGGTGCTTACATCACTTGTGATGTCAGGAATAGTGGCTTTTAATTAAAATGCATTTATATGATAAATTAATGTATTATACTATTCATCAAAAATTCAAGTATCTCAGAAAAATCCCAAAATTTTACCCCAACCATTTTTCGACGTGTAGAATCCAAAAATGAAGTCCATTTTTCAAAAATAATTTTCTAAATATTATTAATTTAATATTTAATTAAAATTATAATTTACTTTAAAAAAACAGTTTTTAAAATTAAAACTGATTTTGCAATTCTTTCAAAAATTACTTAGGGTCTTATAAAATTATCTAAAAACTACTAGACATTGATTCAATAATTTATGAATATATTTCAGGAAAATAATTATTCTTTTAAATTAATTAATTAATTATAATTAATTATTTATGACTTATAAAATACCAAAAACATTTACTAAGGTCAAATTATCACTTTCTATGATGTCTTAATTTTATTTTATTATTCATAGGTAATGTTACTCTTATTTACTATTCATAAGGGTAGGTTACTATTCATAAGGGTAGGTTACTATTCACCAAAAATTATTTTTGTTTCATTAGACTCCAAAAACTATCTTGAACACAACCGTGCATGTTGGATTTTTAAAATTCCAAACATAGGGGTGACAAAATTATGTTTAAAGGTCACTTATCACTTAGTAGTTCATTATTTTGTGTTTTTATGACATAGATATAAGAAGGGAATTTTCCATTGAAAAACTTTGGGTCGTTACATCTTATCATATTGAAATTGGTAAATATAGAACTATCTATTGTATTTGTTCCTAATAATTTCTATACTTAATATTTTTAGCATTATTGAAATATTTCATTTCCAAAATAGACTCCAATTATAATTTTATATGATTAATCAACATTATATCCTTATATATTACTATCATGTCATCAAATTATAATAAATAATTAAGTAAACCATGCTTAAAATATCTAAAGTAAACACATGGATAATATCTACATCAATAAAAACCATTTGATTGATTGAGAAATAAAACTGTTTATACCATTCCCTAGAGGATTGACTAATAATATAAGAATAATTTTGTAAAATGAAGTCTTGTCCATGTTTAATGTCCTTTGAAAATACATTATCCGGTTTCGTGTAAATTGTTTCATCCAACTGCCCATGATAAAAGAATATTTAACTTTTTTCTCTAAAATGAGATTTATATTTATACTGGAAATTCTAAGAAGTATTATATTATATGAATTTTTAATAACTAAGTAAAATAGTCCACTATAGTAAATCACTTTACATTAAAATAACCCTCTAGATACAAGCCTTTTTTGAACAGATTTTTTTTCTGTTTTGTTAACTTTATGATTTTTTAAAATCCATTTATAACTAATTAATCTATACCTTTTTTTTACTAAAAACTCTACATGTTTGATTTTTTTTAAAATAGACCAATTTATCTTTTTGAAAATTTGGATGGTCCCCTTATAAAAGTTTTGTACAGCTGCTGTTATGTCAGAGGAACATGTAGCAGATCCATGTCATCGTGTAGAGCCATCTACGTCTCAGGGATGAGGTATGTTTGAATGTAACTCTGTTTATTTTATTTTTGTAATTTCTAAACACACACAGACAAGCGGGGGATTTAGGTCTGCAGGGGGGAGTGTGGGGGCAGCGGGGGGGGGGGGGGGGTGTTTATGGGGGGTAGTGGGTATTGTCTTTGGGGACTACCCAGGGATGGGGGATGGGGGGTGTTTGGGGGTAGTTTTGGGTGGGGGATTTCTGGGGGGTGTGCAGGTGGGTCTATTCAGCTGTAGAGGGGCTGTGTAGGTGAAAGGGGGTATTCAAATGGAGAGGGGTGGGGGCTATGTCGGTGGGGTGTAGAGGGGGTTGTCAGTGGGGGAGTGGGGGGCTGCAGGGGGGCTACCGGGGGTGGGGGTTCTATCTAAGGGGGGTTGGGAGTTGGGGTTGTCCAGGGTTGGGGGGTTGGGGGGGCTATATGGGGGGAGTTTTGTGTGGGGGCTGTCTAGGGGCTACTATTTTTTATCACCACATGAATTCTACAGAACACTTTTGACTAGGTATATTAGAGTGTGTCCACCTCTATTTTATTGTTGTTTTAATAAAAACCTAACCATTGAGACATGGTATAAGTGTTTCATCATGGTCTTATATTTTTCCAGCTTCAGTATAAATTCAGGGGATTTCCCAAAATCTATTCATTCACCTTTTTCCCTCTACTATTGGTGTGATATTGATCTTGAGATCATATCTTCATTACCTTGTTTTCTTACAACAATTTGGAAGTATTCTATTGAGGTAGGGGATTTGAGAGATATTTTTTCTTTTGTATAAATTTTGAAATTACCATGATTGTGTTCTCATTAGTTGAGGATTGTAGATTTTATATATAAATGTAATGATCATAAAATAATGAGATTTATGGGAATGATGTGTTTCACATGTGTTTACATATTTTCCATGATATTGCTGTAAATTTTATGTTATTTGCTGCCATTTCTGAAAATTATTGTCACCACACTGATTTGTGGAACCGTATTATGATTGATTGATGGAAACACCCTTCAAATATTTTTGACAAATTAAAAATGGTAAGGAACCGAATGTGTGGAATAAATTAATTGATATGATAACCTTTGTTTAAATGGGTAGGTACATGATGGTGAAATTTTTGATGTCTGTTAGGAAAGTTAAATTGTTGCGGCTATGTCTCTGTGATTTTTATGGGGTTGTCATGTGGTAAGGTTGTTGTTGGATGTGGGGATGAATTTTTGATGAGTATTGGTGTTTATTGGGTAGTGGGGCAATGAATGGTTGGAACACTGTGTGATTTATACAGCAAGGATGTAATTGGTTAGTATGGGAAGCAATGTGATATGGTGTTCAGGAAAGTTCAGTGGAGGGAAGTGTTGGGTGGGGGCTTCTAGGGGGAGTTTGGGGTGGGGGCTGTACGAGGGGATTTTTGGGGGGAGTCTTGGGGGTCTATCTGGTGGAGAGTGTGGTGGATGATGGGGGTTTGGAGGGGGGGTTGTCCAAGGAGGAGTGGTTGGGGGGGGGGGCAGTTCAAGGTGGGGTGGTGGATACATAGGGTTGAGAGTGGGGGCTTTCCAGGGGGATAGGGGGATATCCAAGGGGGAGGAGAGGCCATGGGGGCTATAGGGGGTACTGTCCTAGGGGTTGGGGGATTCAGGTTTAGGGGGGGATGTCTAGGGGATTTTGGGTGGGGGTTATTCAGGGTGGAGGTGGGGGCTGTAGGGAGTTGGGAGTCGGGGCTGTCCAGGAGGGAGGGGGTTGGGGGGATTTAGTAGGGGTTGGTGTGAAAATGGATTCTATTTGACATGAATATTCTGGAGGAAATTTCTCAAAGCATTTGTGGTCTATTAAAATCAATCGTTCATCAATTCGATGTAGGGATTGATCGGTACAATGGATTGATCAGTAAAATTAAAAGTTCGTTTTCAGATTTATTATCATTGTTGTAATAATGAGAAAATAATTTGTCTAGGGGTCAAAACCAACCAAATGAGCACCAATTGACATTGAATCTTAGGAAAATGATATTTAAGACATTTATATTAACGCAGGAAGAATCAGTACATGGATCGAATACCTAAATTACTCGGTATGATCAAAAGTGGATTTTTACCCTCAAATTTGGAGTTAACTGGTATATAATGTAAGAGTTGTTAATTTCATCCCAATTTACTTGGGATGCTATAAAATCATGGGAGAACAATCTTTGCAGCATTTTGTATATGATGGAATCAATGTCAAATCAATCAGATGCACGTGGTGCTCGATATGAATAAAAATAATAATTAACATTGCATAGCGTTATTAGAATGATACACCTCCCTTGATAGGGTCAAAATGAGAAAATAACTAATATTTGTCGTGATAAGTTTGGATAATATTTTCCAATGCATTTAGGGTCTATTGAAATCAAATCTACATCAATATGATGTGAGCATTGATCGGTTCAATTAAAAATTCATTTTCAGATTTATTATAATTGTTGTAATAATGATAAAATTATGTGTGTAGAGCTCAAAACCAACAGAACAAGTATCGATTGACAGGAAATTTTGGAAAAAGATATTTAATATATTTATTTTCTATAGGAAGAATTTTTACATGGATCAGATACCTGGATTTCTCGGATTGACTAGTTTACGGTAAATTGATTTACTTTTAAAAGTCATTGTTCAACTATAAGTGATGTACAAAGATATTTGATGTTATCTTTGGACTCATTTTTGTGTGTAATAAATTATAAATTATTTTTATTATTCTATATATATATATTCTAACTGAATAAATATAACCAATGTGTATTTGTTTTTTTAGTAGTTTCTTTTTTATCTTATTGTAGGTTTATCGAAACAGATGATTTGAATGGATTGGAGCTATTTGGATTGCTGGATATGTGAAGAAGTATGTTTTTCATTTATTATTTTTGAGTATGCTGGTGTTTCTAATGGTTGGAATATATTTTTTGTGATGTTTTCTCTGTTTATACTGTTCAGGAAGCAGAATTGTAATTTTTTAAAAACAATTTCTAGGTTAGTAACCACCATTGGGGGTCGCTAATGGGTAGGGATTTTATTACAACATAACAAATTCTAGAGGCAGTCGCTGTAGTTTTTATTTTTTTGTTTTCTATGGAGACCTCTAAAAGTTATTGCAATAGGATGACCCAATAATGGTTGTTATTCGTCCACACAGTAGAGTACATACAGCGACAACCATTAGCCGTCACTAAATCCCATCACCAATGGTCTTACTGTGACCGCCAATGAGAGTCAAGAGGCGGTTTATAAATACCATTAATGAAAAATAATGGCGGTATCTAATTGCCCTATTTTTAGAAGTGAAATGACATTCTATACATGTATACAATTAAATTGATCATGAAAACCAAGAGAACAAACAATCTCAAAATGATGAAATTGAATCTTATAACTTGTAAAAAAGGTATTCAATAAACATAATAAAATTATAATAAATAAAATACAGTTTAAAGTTGACCTAAAGTAAATTATTAATTATTTTAATTTCATTATCTTGTATATTAAGTACATGTGAAAAAATAGTCAAAGATAGGGTAAGGGATTCTTTTCGAGCCTCCATTTTTTTTTTCTTCAGGATACACATTCTCTTTCTTTACCCAATTTATTTTTTATTTATGTGTATATAATTCATATAATTTTTTTTATATGTTCCAAGATTATGTATCTATATTAGTTCATCTTTCTTGGATGTTGAAATACATGTTTTAAAAAACGTTCCCTTATCAAAACTTTTGGATATAAAAGTATGATTAAAAGGAATTTTTTAATTTCTTACCTATTTTCAAGTGCACTCTATAATCTATTATAACGAACTATTATTTTTCTAAAATCAATAATTTTAGCATGAAAAACTACCTTTGATCATTTTTTGTTTTATAAAAACAAATTTTTTTCTCTTTACATTCTATTTAATATTTTCCTTTATATTGCACTAAAGAGGTTCATTTCTAGAGTTTTCTAAACACTATTTTTACAATTTTCAACTTCATTTGGACATAATTTATCATGATCTATGACCATTTTACCTTATTAAGGTGCATTTCTGATTTAAAATCATTCTTTCATAGAATCTTATATGATATTCTCATTTGTTATGCTCCATGACATGTTTATGATACCCATTTATTTTCATGGGTCACCCATATGTTTATTTCTTATTATTTAATTTTCATTTGGAACAAATATTCATGAAAATGTTATGATGCGTACACCCAGATAAAACTCCAATGATCTGGGTAATGTTTAGTCTCATGAGACGTTATATGCCATGGTATTTTTAGTTATACTTGTCTCATGCTCTTCTACAATGGTCTTAGGTGGTTAGCCTTGAGTCAAAATAATTAATGTGAAATGGTATTGGAAATTATCATTGACTAATACTTATGTCATGTGGTATATTGTTTCCACATTTCTATTATTCCAGGATGACATTATCCCATGTTTTGTATGTTATGCTTCCATATGTTTATTCATGTTTCATTCCCTTTTATGCCATCATGTTATTCCTTCTAACCCATGTGCTATGCTTTATTCATATAATTATTCCCTTAATAAGTGTTTTAGATCATCCATTTTTTCATGTATTCCCCAGGTTAACCTATGTAGATTTAATAGATCAATTGATGTTAGGAGCTCATTATTGATATTAAATAAAGGATGTTTTTATTTCGGTTTCATTCTTTTTAATTACGTACCTAATCTTACAAATACACTAGAATTTATGATCCTTCAAATGTAATTAATGGTTAGTTCTTCTTAATATTGTGTCATAATTTGTGGAAAATTATAAAGATATTACATAAGGGATTTAATTAAAATTCATATGTCTCTATCATAAATTCTTTACATGATGGTGATGGGTCTCAAAACAACAATGTTAATGTGGGACAAGATTGAAAGTGTTTTTGAAGTAAATACTAATGTTAAGGAAAAAATAATAAACTAGCTTAGAAATATTAATGATTTAAGAATGAGAGATGAAGAGACTATTGATTAATACATCACTAGATTAAATAATGTTTTTATAAACATAATAGGTTTTTGAGATGTATTTAAGGATTCTACAATCATGAAGAAACCAATTAGAATATTTCCAGACAGGTTTGATTCTAAAATATATACTTTATAAGATAAATAAGATTTATCTCTTGATGAATTTCATAACATTCTTATTGCCTATTAAATAATAAAATATTTAGAATTCATCTAGAGGATAAAAAATGTAATTGATTTTGAAGATATAAGAAAGATAATTATTCAATAATCTAATGATCATGATCTTTTTTATTCTAAAGATAAAGAAGATGATTAGTTGAATGAAAAAATCATGGCTTTAATCTCTAAAAAATTTTGAAGATGAAGAAAAAATTATTAGGGAAATCATCCCTTAATTTTTTTGAGTGTTAATGAATCATGAATTTTACAACGAGTTAGCCCACAATTAATGTTTGGGAATTTGAAGATATTTTTGATGAAAAACCTCAGTGGAAGATGTTAAAAAAAATTAGAAGATGAAAAGTAAATACGCTAATAGAATGACGAAAAAATAGAAAATAGAAAATTATTTTTGAGTTAGAACGCTTCTTAGATGAGATTGAATCATTAGAATATTAATGTTTAAAAAAATCAAGTCATAATTTTTAAATGTTGAGAAAAAAGAAGATGCATCAAAAATTGAAGAGAAAGTCGATGAAGAATCCCAAAGAGAGTATCATCTCATATCCAAATTTGTTTCATGTCCTAAGAAAAATATGAATAGCAAGAAATAAATTAGAATAATGAATAAATATATCAAAAGAGTGATTAAAGGAAGAAAATATGTTTCTAATTGAGAAAAAGAATACATTCAAGAGATCTTAGGGTAAAAACATATAATTAATGAACATGGAAAGATGGTTGAAGGCCTTAATAAGAAGTTGGAAACTAGTAAACATGATGTTAAAAAAACCCATTAAAAATTAATTGGTGTAAAAAGTAACACAAAAATGTTGAGTGAAAACTTTAGAAAAGCTTCAAATGTAATAGCTGAATCATTTAATGCTGTAGAAAAAGGAAATTCCAAGAACCAGAAGTATTTATCATCATCCAAGAATAATGTTTCATATTATTTTTAAAACATTTTAGGTTTTATTGAAAAATTTTGGGAAAACATTGGTTGATTAGGGATGTTAGAATCTTATCACATCCAAAAATGAAGAAAATTTCATTCCAAGGAATGATGGTCCATGCTCAGAGTATGTTAGATTAGAAACAATTTATAAAACTTAATAAAGTAACTATAGAGAAGGATCCTACAACAAAAAAATAAAAATTTAATTTTCTATTAGGATTCTATAGAATATATGAGAATAGAGAAAATAATTGTTGGGAAAACTAGTCACTTCCACCAAGAAGGTATAAAGAGTGGGGAAAAAAAATGGAAGACGAATGAGTAACATTCTTATAAAATAGAAGCTTGTAAAAGTAAAATATCAAGATGTTAGAAAACATCCATCCTAAAAAAATAGAATGTCTAGAATAGGTATAATAAATATATGACCATATTGAATCCCACCAGTAAGACACTTAATTGTCCCTCGAGACAGTGGCCATAATATCTCATGCATGCCTCCCTATATGCCAAAGGATGTCGAATTGCAGTGAGGTCATAGGGTGTTTCTATGGGGAGACTATTCTCTTATAGTTAATTGTGGAGCATGATGGTATATGAGGAATAAGAAACAATAGAAGTAGAAACTATAATTATAGGACTAGTAAACTGCTGTAGAGTAAGAAATAATAAGAAATAGAAAAAAGTGCAATAAATAATGACAAACTATCCTAGAGAAGTAAACAAAAAATAGAAGATAAAAGTTTATATTGAATATTATAATCCTTATTTTATGAAACTATAAAAAATGGGTGTAATGGGTATAGGGTATATATTCATATTACACATGCTATATGAAAATACAAAAAAGACCAAAAAGAATCTACTACTATCATCATGGGTATAGGCTCACTCCCTTATACTACACTCCATCCAAAGAATAATATTAAAAAATCAGAAGCTGGCCGCTTCCCTTTATCAATACATCCTATAATTAAGTCTTCCTAAGTACGAAAGGTAGCCGAATAAAGTTTATGTCCCAATCAGTATGCCGCCACCAATGATGTCTAGATTAATCCTGTTTGGGACATATACAATAAGAAGTGTGCTGATAATTAATAAATACATGACAATACATAAATATGTTATACCAAACAAGGTTCTACATTGGACCCCCTTACAACTATAAATTCTTCAACCAGTGTCATATATCTCGGAATAGAGGTGACATACACTAGTGTGAAAAATGGTAAAATATGTTATAGGTAAAATGGAAAATGATGTACCATCCTTATCCATTTGATAATGGATTTTAGGTGGATCCTAGAAGTTCCAATTCCACATTCATATTATTTAAATTAATTAATTTATTTTAAAATTATTTATAGACACCTTGATCCCATCCAAGGTGTTCCCAATTAAATCTGAAGTACAACCCAAGGGGCTCTGAATATGTTCAATTCCATGTGAGTCCATCGAAGGTGACCCATGAATGTGATCCCAAGTTTCACTAATTGAAATATGTGTAAATAATAAGAATAAACCTTTGAGTCCATACCCGGTAGCTCATGTTGGGGATTTGATTCAATCTCATGGTATGGTACAAAAATCTCATCACCGATCTGATCCACTAGGTCTTCCCTAGGGAACCAATGTCACTCGTCTAGAGTTGAAACTGAAAAATGTACAGTGAGTCCATTCCAGTCTTAGTGGGTAACTTCCCAGTGTGTTTAGAAATTTAATAAAAACTAACTCTATGGCACGATGAGCCCATTCAAGGATTATCTAGTGTCTCACAAAATGTGTTTACAAAATTAATAAAAACTGACTAAAAGGATCTTTGAGCCCATCCAAGGGGTTCTTAAGTTAGAACCCCTTATATCACCCCTAAAAGAAGGTGAGGGTATGATCTGGTTAGCAGAATTACACAATATTTCATACATATAATTAATAAATTTTTATAAAAATAGAGATCTCATTTGGTTCTATACATTAATCATGGCATAAGTTATAATACATAGGGTATGATGTATAGGAATTAAATGCCTAAACACTTGTCCTATTATTTTCATCATGTCAACAACCTTCATAAATGGGATAGGGTATACCTAAAATGTTGTTTAACAACCTAGGAAGAATTGAATCTAGGAAATCAAGGCGAGGTACACACAAAAACAGTGGCATTGGTCAAGGAAATCAACCAAAGGGTTGATTTCCCACTCATTGGGGTCATATCAAACATGGTAAGGCATTCTGTTTAATCTAATTAATGATTTAGAGGTATTTCCGGGAAAGTCTATCATGCAGAACCACGATGCATGATTTACTATGAAATAAAACATGGAGTAAGAAGTTATAATACATACCTTGGGTTCATAACACTTCACTCATCCAACATCAACCTTTGGATTGATCTAGAACCAAAGTTATTGAATGATTCATCAAATTCCCTTAAAATGGGGAAAATGAAGCCATACAAAAAATCAAAACATAGAAGAAGAGAAACATAGAATAGAAGGAATACGATTAAAGATCTTAAATATATCTCCCCAATATTTATGAAGGAAAATGATTTAGAGACTATACAAGTAAGTGACCTTGATCCAATGATTAGTAAGAGGAAGCACCCGTGTGAGAGGGAGATAGCTCACATTCACTGAAACAAAGAGGAGAAGAGGGTTTTGATATTAAAACATTTTAGCGAAAACACTACCAATTACCCTTTAATTACTAAACCACATGGTTTCGAAACAAAATTTTTAAAACCTCATATCAAATATGCATCTAGATCTTCTTAAGGGGGACCCAATAAGGTCTTGGCATATGTTTTATCTTACTATAAGAAATATTAGTAGAATCCACTCTAAAAAATTATAGCACCACCCACATGAATGTATACCTCATTCCACACAATTTCAGATAAATCATACAACTCACTCTATGAAATGGGTGTCACACATGTTTCAGAAGCACAGTTAGAACTATTTATGTGATAACTATGTGATTCTGCATGTCTTCCCATTTTCTATAACATTCGGATTTATACAATGCCTTGACACCCCCGAACTTATACTAACCCATTAGAGCACGTTTCATGCTTAAAACAAGATGTTTGAATAGTAATGAAAGGATAAATAGCTCCATTAAAGGATAGTACATTACAAAATAACCTATTTAAGACAATACATCCCCATGTTTCCCTTCTTAGGGTGGTAGAATGTCTTTTGAGAAGTGCTCTAGCCACTACACATGTACATCAACTTCCTACTCAATCATCTTATCCAATACATGGTCATTCTGCCATCACACCTAGAAAAGTAGAACATACCATCCTCAAATATCCATCATTTTTGATCAATTATACATATCATATGCCCATAAAATAACCCATTCACCTCTAAATTGATATTCGTTTTGTTAAATGAATGTGATGTTTTAACATGATACAAAAAAATATTTGATACATGGAAGACGTTGTTCATGGAATGGTACCACTATTGTAACTGTAACAAATGGGTCATCGGCCTGACTCTATCCACTATATCAAAAGTCCCACTATATAATGTAGGTTTCTTGACCTATATCTTAATTAACATAGGATACAATCGAGAAAAAACACATAGAAATATCCAATGTCCCACCTCCAACTTTAGTGGTCGATGGTGATGATTTGTATAAGAATTCTTCTTTGACTGATCTATATCCGTGTACTTATGAATCATCTGTACTTTCACTAAATTATTTTGAATGATATGAGGACCAAATAGTGCTACCACACCTTCCTATAACCAGGATAATGTTTAATGGCACAAACTACCATAAAAGTGCCTCATAAGGATCCATTTGAATCACTTCATGAAAGATGTTATTATAGGTGAAATCAATGAAAGGTATATTTCTTCGCATGATCATCCTCTTCGAATGATCATAAATCAGATGGTGATAAGAAGTACTCAAGAAAACCTATAAACCCAGTACCTTTTGAAAACCTTTCCAAAATTGTGTTGTAAAATGGGCATCTCGATCTGACATGATAGAATGGGGAACTCCCTAAAGGCACCCAATCTACTATATGTATAGAATACTAAGATAATCAAATGAGATGGTCTCCCATATCATTAGAAAGTGTTTGACCTTGGTCAAACTATATACAATAACCCATACTACACCACTGTCTTGAGGGGATTTTAGTAAGCCTGTCATATATTCAATTGTGAAGTCATTCTCTTTCCACTAAAGAATAGATATAGGCTATAGAATTATATTAGGTTATTAGTGATCAGCCTTCACCAACTGATAGGTGGATATCCAAGCAGTGAATTTAACAATCTGCCTATTCATATCTGGTTACCAGTACTGTTGATGCATGAATTAGTACTTCTTATTATGACCACGTTTAACTATCTAAAATTAGGTATGGGATTCCATCATTAACTATTATTATATATTAATAGAAAACTGACACATTCTATGGTAGAGTAGTGTCTAATTCTCATCAACAACCAAACTAGGATGTGGGTTCTCCCCAGTGACATGCTCCCTCAAGAAAATTACATCAGAATTGAATAGTTATCTCATCCAGACCCACTCCATAAGGTAGGATTTCATCATTAGATCTATTAAAATAAGATTCTCTTGGTGTTCCTGAACCTCCATATTCATTTCACGAAACAAAACCATTAAATTATAGTCACGTCTAGTCTCCAAGATGACCTACATTTGAGTATTCTAGTTTAGAGAATTAGCTATGACATTTCCCATACATGGAGTTTAAAAAATCTTGATTTCAAATTATTTCAGGTATTCCACCCACCCATGCTACCTCATATTAAAGTCTCACTATGAGGAGATGTATTTGAGGATTTTAAGATATTTTTAAAAAAGAAAACTAATCACCCAAAAGAAAAATTATCCTACAAAAAATTACATTAATATTTTCTGCTAGATTGAGGTTGTTCATAGTAGAATTCTTCTCATGAAGTCTTAGATGGATGGATCCATATGCTAAAACATGAATTCTCTACATCAAAACGGTTCCCATATTGATTCCTAAATCATCAAAATAAACAATATAATATCTTTCCATATCAGGAAGAATCAGGATCAAATATGAAGTAATTCTTCCCTTCAACATTGGAAACGTAGTCTCCCAAGCTTTAGACCATATGAATTTCAATCTCTTCTTAGTCAATACCATAATAGGTGCTAAAAAGTTGGATAAATCCTAAATGAGTTTATTTAATAAATTTCCATCCATAAAAAAATATGTATATCAAACACATTCTTGGGATGGTCCTAAGAAACCATGATGTTCACCTTCTTTGGGTTAACAAATACACCTATCCCTAAAATGATATGACTAAATATGTGAACCTCAATTATTTAGATGTGGAATTTACTGAGATTCACATATTTTTGGTTCACTATCAGTGTATTGGTAATTTTTTAATGATGATTATAATGATTGTTTCTTGTGGGGGGATACACTAATATGTTGTTGATTAAGACTAAAAAATGAATTTAGGTGAGGTTGGAAGACCTGATTCATCAAATCTATAAATTATTATGGAACATTAATAAAAAACAACATAACCATGTACTCTTGTAATGTGTATCTGATCTAAAATGTTGTACGTGGTATGTATGATTTTTTCACACACATTTTATGGTAGAATGAGCTGAAATTGATCCTGGAGAAAATAGTTACTCATTGGATCTTGTTAAAGATGCATTCTATACATGGTAGTGGATATTAGTTATTTACTATAAACTTGTTCAATTGATGGTAATCCATGCACAAATAGAGGTACCATTGACCTTCTTGGTGAAAAGGACGGGTGAACCCCATGGTGTTATTCAGATTCAAAGAAAACCTTTTCCCTCTATATCTTTATGCATTATCTTATATTCGTGGAGTTTATACATTCTATCATATAGAGAAGAATGTACACTGGTTCCACCCCTGATACTAGCTCCATGGTGAACTCCACCACTCTTTTAAGAGGTAATCCATAGAAATTGTCAAGTAAGACTTTCCAAAAAAGATCAAGAATAGATGAATTCTACAAGTTCCATTTTCTGGTCACAAATGAAGAGACTAGCCACATGGGTTATTACTCTTCCTAACCTTGTATTGTCCTATTCAGCATGAACCAATTAGATATCTCATTCTCCCTTATGAATATAATTCTGGAAATCAGGTGATGTAAAGGACACCATCCCATCATAGTAATAAACATGTAAATGATATGGAACAAGCCATTCCATACCAAGAATGATGTTGAAGTCGGTCATATCTTGGATGAAGAATTCCCATAAGTAATTATACACAACTATATCAAGTGGTAAATAATTTCAATATTGTGTACCCTCTGATCTTACCCCTAACTGTGCATTGAGAGTCCTCAAACCACTTGAAAAATATATTGATCAGCCAAGACATTCCATAACTCCAGTAGATAAAAATGAGTGGGATTTACCTGTATCAAAAGGGGAGAAACTAAAGTAGAGGATAGTAGAATAATACAACTTATTGTAGAAGGAAAAAGACTCTTCTCCTCAAGTATAGGTTGTAATATATAGATATGATCTAAACCATGGCCCTAAGATGCTTCCTGACTAGCTTGATCAGGTCCACTCTACTATTGCTGAAGCTTTGTGGCTGGACAAGCTTAGCCACAACTGCCCCCATGGCCTGGTCATCCAAAAGAATACTAAATCCCATCCTGATGAGGAGTTTTCATCCTTTCACCTAAAAATACTTTCGGTATAAATCCACTTTCACTAGGATATGGTGTAAAATATTGGAAGAAGTGTTGGATGGTACTGAACCCACATGTACCCTCAAAATGATTCTCCATGACACTGAATAAACCACCACTCTTCCTGTAAGATGATCATATGTGGCTCACATTACCGAAATTCACATATGTTCTACTTGTTAATGAGGTAGTGGTTTACTATCTTAGAAATAATGGTCAACTAGAAAATGTTCACATATGATTAGATGGTGTAGGAAAGACCTTCCTTGACATGTATCAGAGTAGTCAAATCATCAATGGTCAAGGGTAGTGAAAAACACAGTAATTAAGTGAATTGATAAGAGTACTCCATAACCAAAATTTCACCTTACTATAGGTTCATGAACCCCCCGACACAGTTTTCTCACAATTTATAAGGAATGAAGAAGTCAAAAAAGGATGTCTGGATATCCAGCCTAACTAAACCATGATGTTGGGCGACGTAAGTAAGGACATCACAACAATTCATAGTGCCATCACATATCACGTAGGTGGAGATTTTTACACTCCTCTATAGAGGAATATTTATATTTTTGAAAATGGAAAACATGTCTTCTAGCCATAACTCAGTAGCCCGAGGTCCATTCTCCCTCGACATGGTGGGGTGATGCTTCTATTGGAACTCCAGAGTCAATTATGCCCTAGTAGGTCTATGTTGAGGAGAACCTTTTATTAACTACATAAATAAAAATAATCTATCATGGAACTGGTCCTCGACGCCCAGAAGAATATCTATATGTGCTGCCTCATGTGGAACTATAGAAGGAACTATGGGTGGCTTAGGGTCCACCACCATCAAAGTGTATTAATCACTACCCTTCTGGTGTTCAATGTGAGGAAATAACAGTTTTATGTCTCTATAGTTACCAAGAACACATATTAGATAATATTTATAATAGATAGTAAAAATGATAAAGG
Organism: Viscum album; assembly: GCA_963277665.1. Classification (NCBI taxonomy): domain Eukaryota; kingdom Viridiplantae; phylum Streptophyta; class Magnoliopsida; order Santalales; family Viscaceae; genus Viscum; species Viscum album. The sequence goes on from OY728135.1 coordinate 1,184,702,434, forward strand.
AATGAAATGAACATGGCCTTCCTATAAGTGACTCACAACCTCCACCTACTCCTGGAGCCTAATATTGGTAATAAGTAAGAGGAACAAAGGATCATAGGAGACACATCCTACTACCCCCAAATAAGGTCAGTTTAAGGGCAAGGTCTTTTTTAACTTTGTATAAGGTTTTTTATATGGAGTTTAAAATTAAAGGTATAGATAAAAACACCATTCACATTTCTTTTGGAATCATCTTCTGATGATAAAATTTTTAATTTAAAAAATCAATTAATTTAAATTTATTCTTATTGATTTTGTTTTTTAATGTCAGTCCAGTAGTATGTGTCACAGATTTAAAATTTATAAGATCCCATTCTATTTATAAATTTATGTTTTCATGTAAAATAATGGCGACATAACCCTATACATCTGTTAACATGATGTTACATTTCATTTATAGTGACTTTATTAGATAAGATGTTATTTCCAATATATAGAAGTAATCATCTCTAAAATTTCCATTGGAATCCATCAATCCAATCAACTAATGTTTCATAAATATTTTATTATTATTTCCCCAAAAATCTATATGGGAAAATAACTTTTATATCAATGTTGTCACTTTAAATAATCCAATTATGTCATTTATGGAATAATACTAGCACACTCTAATACATAATAGATAAGTAACCACAACATGAATATGTGATACAGGAACTGAGCACAAGCATTTAGGTATAGAATGGAATAATACATGATAACTAATTACAAAGGTTCCTAGTATGAGGAATTAATAGATACACCCTCATATCATCGGTCAATGGTGAAAGGAACCCATGAATATAAATATCAATTACATAAATAACACAAAAAACATCTTCACCCAATAGTGAAATCTATGAATTTGTAACAGCACAAACAATAAAATAATTTACCCATCTAATGTAATTTGGGTTTCCATTGTACATGGATTAGCTACTCCCATGCACAGTCTCATTTCCAAAATCCAATACCCTTTTTTACTATCTAATTTGCAAAATAGTAATACTAAAAGAAAATAGCTCAGATTCAAATTTGTTGCATCCCATCCCATAATCCACTTATTGGTGCCCCAAGATGGTGGCCACAAGACCTAATGCATGCCTCCCAATGCCCCAGAGGGTTCCGACTAGCTGCAAGGGCCTAGATTTTCTCTATAGGGAGACTATGCCATCATAGATCATAGTGAATAAAAATTGTATTTTAGGAATAAAAAATAGAATAATCATACACTAAAATGACCTAAACAGTAACCCACCATCTGAAAAAGTTTTTAGAAACATACAAAAGTGGAATAAATAAAGAAATACCATCCAAGAGAATTAGAAAATAGGTCCAAGCTAAACAATAAATTGATATAGACGATGGTAATAATAAATTCATGTAATTTTAAAAAAATGGGTGTATAGGGTACTTGGGATACCATCATATACTACATACTCTATGAAAAATACAAAAATTCAAAAAATTATCAATTACTTGCATAACGAGCATATTCTCAGTCCCTTACACCACAATCCATTCTAATAATCAGAATAAGACATCTAAAGCTAGCCACATTCTTTTATGAATACCTATAATCAGGAAGTCTAATTGGGTACTAAAGTTATACCAAGAATGGTGTGATATATACTTAGTGGGTCACCACCAATGATGTCATGATTAATCATGTACAAGTGATATTAATTGATAAGTTTGCTGATAACTAATAAATGAAAGAAAAAAATAAATAATTTATACCAAACATGGTGCCAATTTGGAAAACCATCCAAATATACCTTCTTCAACCTAATCTTGATATCTCTGAAGAGAGGTAACCTTCACTAGTGTGAAAAATGGTAATATTTGAAATATATAAAGTGTAAAAGTATGGGATATCACCATGCATTCGATTTTTCTTGGCATACGTATCATAGAGGTTTTAGTTCCATATTACTATTCTTTTTCTTGAATAATTTATTTGTAATTTTTTGAGAGACACAACAATATCATCAATGGTGAACCCACATAAATCTTAAGTATCTCTTTTATTGCTCTAAATATGTACAATTCCATGAGATACCATCCAAGGTGACCCTGGAATGATATCCCAAGTGTAACTCCTAATAATTTGTGTAAAAAAGAAGAACAAACCTTTGAGTCCATACCTGGTCTCAAACATAGGGGTATAAGTCTCTCTTTGGGAAAGCTAAAACTATATCTCCACTAATACCATCCACAAGGTCTACCTTATGGAACTAGTGTCAATCATCTGGAGGTAAAAAAGAAAAATGCATGGTGAGCCCACCCTATGATTAATTAGTGTCACCTCTGCTATGATTACAAATTTACTAACATCTAACCATAACTCCCTATGATCCCATCCAAGGTATAGCTACTGTGGCCCAATAGATTTTTTAAAATTTTTCATAAAACTAACTATAAGGGTTGATGATACCATCCAAGGGGTTCTTAAGTTGAAACCCATTTTATCTCCCTAAACACAAAGTGATGGTTTTATTTGGTTTGAAAAATCATACCATTTATCATACAAAGATTTTATAAAATTTAAAACAAAAATAAAATTCTCATTTGGTTTAATACGTCAATCCTGACATAAGGTGTAATACATTGGTATATATATATAAGGTTTAAATTCTTAAGCACTTAGACTTTCATTTTTAATAGGTTAACAACATTCATCAATGGGCCAAGCCACACCTTAATGGTGGTTTCAAAATCTACGAATATTGAAAACTAGGATATCAAGGTGAAACACAACCAAAAGGGTGGAATTAGTCACTGAGATAAACCAAATGGTTGATTCTAAACTCACAAGGTTCTTATCAATCATGGTTAGGCATTGAATATAATCTAATTAACATGTTATAGGAATCATAAGAAAAGTCTAGCACAGATCACCACAATGTAAGATTTATAATGAAACCAAATAGAGCAAAATATGATATACCATCCACCTTAGGATCACAACACTCCCCGCATCTAGCTTCATCCTCTAGATCGAGATAGAATGAGATTTATTTGTAAGAATCATAAAATTTCCAGAAAATGGGGAAAATGAGGTTGCAACAAAATAGCACAATTGAGGTGAAGGGAAACATAAAATGTAAGGAATGAGATTTAATAGACTACCTATAGCTCTCCAATGCATCTGATGGAGAATTATTTGGAGACCGTATGAGGGAGGTACCTTAATCCCTTGATTAGGAGGAGGAAGCAACCCATGAGAGAGGGAGGTATCACATGTCTTATAGAAAAACGAGGAGGAGAATAGGGGTTGGGTTTTAAAACATTTACTATTCAAAACAATCATTTCCCCTTTAATTATGGGGTTATAAGGTTTGGCTGAATGGTTGGCCTTACCATGCTCAAACTGTGCACCCAGATATTTTTAAGGGGTATCTTCGAAAGGGATATGTCCATAGTTTGGATAATTGTACGTAATCCATGCAGAATCCACTATAGAAAATGATAGCACCACCCGCACATCCGTGCATACCACTCCACATGGTTTCAAACAAACTGTGAAACTCACCTTTTGGATTGGGTATCCCATAGAGTTGAGGTTCATATTTTGATCTAATCATTCAATAACCATGCAACTCATATTGTCTTCCAATTTTCCAGAACAATAGGATCTAAATGAGCCCCATACTCTCCCAAACTAATGCATAACCATTAGAGAACGCATAAAGATTAAAACGAGAGGCTTGAATAATAACCAAAGGATCCATACCTTTCTGAAGGGAAAGAAAATTAAAGAAAAGTTTGGCCATCATCTAAAAGCATTTATGGAAAATCTTATAGGGAAAAGTACTTATTATAGAAAATAAAAATAATCTGGAATAAAGAAAGCCAAAAAATAGATTTTTTTGAGATAGAACTCATGGAATGTAAAAATGAATAAACCATGGATTCTTGATAACAGTTTTCCGTCACACACGATATGATATATGAAAATATGAATAAATATTGAAAATCAAGATATTGGAGACTTTTTCGTCAGGAATGATAGATCCTTACAAAATATAGGAATTTTAATGGATGGGATTGAAGTTAGAAAATTGAAATATTTTAATGTTCTATTTCTCAATGGATTCAAACACAACATAATTAGGGTAAGTTAAATATGTGATGATGGAAAATAGTGATCTTAAGAAAATATTATTGCATAATTAAAATTATGAATGATGGATAATTTTTTAAAGAATGAGAAAGAACCAGTAGAAATATTTTTCAGATAGGATAAAAATGTTACAATTGTTATCTAGGTTCTAGAAGAAAAAATAAGTTTTAGAATTATAGACATTGGCATATTAGTAATAAGATCATGAACAATATTTATAATTTTTATACTATTGTAAATTATCCAACATTTAAAAGAAGAGAATATGACATTTTCATATTGTTTTATAAATGTAATATTACTCATAAAAGTCTAATTAGAGTTGAGATACATTCTACGAGATCACTTGAACTTATTCATTAAGATTGTTGTGTATTGACGAGACATCAATAAAAAAAATTATATTTGTATTTTATCACTTTTATTGATGATTTCCCTTGAATTACCAAAATATTTTTATAAAACATAAGTTAGAGGATGTAGATATGTTGATATTTTGTAGAAAATATGTTGAAAGAGAAATTGGTGTTTATATAAAGAAGTCAATAATAAAAAATAGTAGAGAATTCACATGAAATGGTTTTATATCTTATCTTAAACAACATGGAATTAAACATCTCTGTAGTTATCCTTACACCCCACAACAAAATGATGTATCAAAAAAGAAAAATAGATGTTTGGTGGAAATGGGAAGAAACGTGTTAAGAGAACACAAACATTCAATGTTTTACTAGTGAGAATCTATAAGTACTATTGTACATGAAACAAATAGATATAGATTATGTTTATGATATAATATAACTCCATATTAAATTTGGTATAAAAAAATCATTTAAATACTTCATGGTTTTCGATAGTCCCTGTTTACTAAAATCCAAATTCTAGATCATGGAAAATTTGATGAAAAATTTGAAAAATGAATTCTCATGGGATATTCACCCAACATAAGAAGTTATAAATGTTTAAACTTACATTTAAAATATTTTGTGGATTCTAATGATTTGAAAATGATTGAAAATATAAATCCATTGAAAAATATGTTGAAAATGTTGATGAATAAAAAATAGAAGATTTATAAGGAAAATGAATGTTATTCAAAACAGATTTTTCAAGACTCAGAGGAAATATGAGATGAGGAATTTTATACTACAAGAGAAACATTAAAATTTTGTACCTTACAATAATATGTTCAAACTAAAAATATACATGGAAATTAGAAAGATTTGATTTATACAAAAACAAGTTTATGATTAGAAAATCATACATCACTCATTTCATAGATTAAACCTAAATCAGTTTCAGAAGAAACAAAACAAAAATAAAGGTGATTATAATGAATGTAGATTTGGATCAGATTAGGAAAGACAATATATGGGAACTTGTTCCACATTTAGAAATTAATTTTTTTTGGAATAATGTGGGCGTATAATGACAAACTAAAAGAGGATTGATATGTCTCATGAAACAAATTTTGACTTATTTGTAATGGGTATTCTCATGTGGGACGTGTCGATTTTGAAGAAAACCTTTTCCCCATTGTAGGATAAGAAAATATTATATTGTATTTACTGATGAGTACACCTCAAAATTATAAAGTTTTTCATATGGATGTAATGTCAGATTTAACTCATTGTGATATTGAAGAAGAAGTTTATGTTAAGAAATATTGTGAGTTTCTACTTGATGAATATGGAATAATGGTTTGTAAATTGATGAAATCCTTGGAATAGTTGAACCAATCCCAATGTTCCTAGTATATAAATCATGATGATTTCTGGAAACAATTTCATTTTATAAAAGGTCAGTTCTAAAAAAAACTTATATGTGAAAGAAGTTAGCTCCAATACACTAATTATAATTGTTTATGTGGATTAAATAATTTTTATTCTCAGATAAAGAAAATGTTTATAAAGATTTTTCTGGAGAAATGAATGAAAATTTTCAAATTCCAATGTCTGGTGAATTAAAATTCTTCCATGGTTTACATGTTCAATAAATAAAAAAAATAGATTTCTCTATATTAGGAAAAGTATTCAATGGAATTATTACATAAATTGGGTATAGAAGTATTTAAATGTGTTTATAATCCTATTTCAATTAGGGTGAAGATGAATACTGATAAAGCTAGATATAGTGTGAATCAAAATTAATTTCCAATGATGATAATATGTTTTCTTTATCTAATATCCTCAATACTTGATATACTTTATGTTATGACTATGAGTTCCAAATATCAATGTAATCTAAAATAATCTCAACAGTTAGAAGAAAATATAATTTTGAGATATGTTAATACAAAAAATTCATATGGGATAATATGTAAAAGATTTTGTGATATAAAAAATCATGTTTATACTGATACTGGTTGTTATGGAGATTATAATGATAGAAAATAAAATTTTGGGGGATGTTTTTTCTCAAGAAAATGTTCTGTAAGTTTACCTAGTAATAAATGATGCTTAGTATCATTGAGAACAACCAAATCTGAATATGTTTTAGCTACATAATTTTGTATTCAATTTCTATGGATGAAAGGTTAATTAGATGTTTATAAAGTTGTTGTTTTCAAAATGTTGAAGATACTTTTTAATAATTAAAGTGAAATAGATCTATTTCAAAATCCTTCCCAAAACTAAAACTAAAATCACATTAATATTACATTTCACTTTATAAAAGAAGATATTGTTGGTGGAAATTTTTTATAGGAATATATTTCAATAAAGTATCAAATTACTGGTATTCTTACTAATTAAATTCACAAAGAGATATTTGTGGAATTGAGTGTACAACTTCATGTTCATCATCTACCAAATACTTTGAAAACATCTTATGAAAATTCCTCCTCTGTGATTTGTATTACATTTTAAATGGGGGAGAATAAGTTCAACATTATCCTATATGGTGAGTGAAGTAATTTTATTACTTTGATAAATATGAATATGGGGTTATCATAACATTTGGGAGGGAAAAAGTGTGAGAGTAATTAAAATCAAGGGAATTTTTTTCTTAACATGGTTATATCACCATCAGGGAATGAAATTCCTTTAAAATAATTACATTATCTATTAGTGTGGTGTTAGGATACTCTCTTATGAGAATGTCTATGTGTTGGTAAAAGTCTAAAAAATGATTTTTGAAAAGTCAGAGTGTTAAAAAATGATGAGTTGATTGAATGTTTTTAAAAAATCCATAGGGGCAGGATTGAATTTTCTTCTTGAATTTTTATATAATGTTTATTCTGGACACCTAAATTTTTTCAAAGAATATTTTAGTAAAATAGAGGAATGTTTTAAATGATTTCTATGAGTTGTTGAATAATATAATGTTTTGATGTTTGGAAGTATGAAAAGTTGGGAACTTTGAGAACATTCCAAATGAATTTAGAAAATGATTTTTTGTACATTATAGTTTCTAAAACAACCTAAATAAGTCATTATATAAGATTGAGTTTTAAAATAAAGGAGAAATTTAAATTTCCAGGGTTATCAAAATAATTTTTTTCAAGAAGCAGCTAATTGGATAAAGTAGTTTATAAAAAAATGGGTGTTTGAATTTTTTGATGTTCGGAGAGTAGAAAAATTTATTATTGGATGATCCATAAGATGAACCATCTACCCTATATTATTATTATAGATGGAATTTTTGTAAAATTCATTGGATGAAAAGAAAGATTTTTGTATTGGCCTATCCCCCAGATTATCCATTATCCACTATTTCTTTTAGAAAAATAGAATTATCTAGAGATGAAGAATGTGAGAAATTAAAGATGATGGTTTTCAGTTAGATAAAAAAGGAATTTCATTTAGAGTTCCATTAGATAGAAATGATAAATTGTTTATTTTATAAGAAATTATGGATTTTTGGTTGAAAAGTTTTGAGTTTTTGGGTTGTTGAAAATTTGAATAAAATGTGAAGAGGATGAACATGTTAGATTTGAATATCTGAGAAAATGAAAAGGGTGATATTGTATTTTCTATCATCTAAAATTATGAGGATGTTTGAAGTTTTTGAAAGATATAAATGTTCATGTTTTCTATGGGAAAAAACTGATTGGATATTTAATATCAGTCTATGTTACTATAGAGATCTGATTATATTGGAGGTAGTTGCTATGTTTAGAAAAAGGGATGTTTTGATCAAAGAAAGAAGACACAGATCATCGAGCATATAATTATTCAGAATTATATAAGTGTTTTGGTTGATGAGATTATACAGTTATAACAAATATGAAATTAGTACAGATTATATTAGATTCACTTTTCATCATAATATTCATCTAATGAGTAATTAATGTCAACTCATTAGATGAACTAAATATTTTGATTCATATGATGATCTTATATTCTGATCCATCAGATAGATAATTCTTAATAAAATTAGCATTGTCTAGATATAGACATGAAAAAATAAATATAAATAAAATTGGATTTTATTTTAAATTCATTATTATAAACTGAACTCATTATAATTTTCAACAATTTTTAAAACATTTTAGTAGGATTTTTGTAGTGAATTATGAAATTAACTTATTTTTTTTGTTTCATTGGGGAATGATAAACTAAAAAGTTTTAAATTTTTTATTGAGGTTTCAATCCATCAAAAAAACCAATTTTTTTTGTAAATCCATCAGATAAAAATTCCAAATGTTCTAATGATAATAAATATGGAAAATACTAAATTCATAAAAATTTCCAGAATATTTGAGAAGACTCCATAAAATTTAAGAATAATACCAATGATATTAAAATGTCGGTTAAATTTGTTTATATAAATTTGGATAATTAGGAAATCATTTATAGTTTGTCACATTATCTATTTTAGGTGAACACATAAAAATTAGTACACAATACATTTTTTCTTGTGGAAAATACTATTTTGAGATAGAAAAAAAGATAAAGCAAAAGATAATTTAGGTTATAATATGTTTACAAATAGATTATTCAATTATAATATTGTTTTGTAGATTTTTTATGATACTGATACGAAGGAATCAGGCAGACTGGTTGAGAGGATGTTTTGAGATGATTTTTTTTAAACAGATAGATTAGAAATTTCTCTACAGGTGCATATTTAGATTGGGACATCATACATATCCCATAAAATAAGGGATATTGGATGAATATTATCTAATATAGGATCATTGGATTTAATCATGGGAAAGAGTCTCCAGACTGGCTTTTGTGGAGTAGAATGTTTCAAATTTCATCATTATTTTTATGGTTTAAATTTTATAAAAAACATTTTTAAATTGTGGGAATTTTGTATAATAATTCCAATTTTGGGATAGAAGTTGTCTAATGGTATTTTTACATAAAATATTCATTCACTAATACATAATAGTTAATTTTCATATACCCAAGATGGTGGCTATGGTGAGTATGTAGTTTATAACACTAAGGAAGAACCCTTTAAATCATGTGTTCCTTGTTTACTTTCTAATATTATTGTGCATTTAAATTTATTAAAAATTAATAAGTATAAAAATATAAAATTTTTAGGGGTTATTTTTATCAAAGATAACATTTATGAAAATAAAATCACTAATTCAACCCCTTTCTCATTGATTCAAGGATCCAAATGAACTTCAATTTTGATAAAAAAATTATTTCTCCTAAGACTGAAAACCTTATAAGAAACTAATGGGGGATATTATCTATTCAATAAAATTATATTTCAGAACCAAAATTAATGATTTAATAATTACTCTAACTACATATAATATATATCCTAATAGAAATATGACTATGAATAAAAAAGGATTAAAAAAGGGAGACATTGGTTTATCTAAATGTATGAAATGTAAAAATTAATGGTTTCATAAGGGAAGGAATATTAATATTTATGTTTTCATATTCATATTATTTTTAATATCAAAACCATCTTTGTTTTATAATTTTATTTAAATAAGATCATAAAAATGAAGATGATAAATTCTCACTTTTAAAAACAACAATATCTTATAACTAAATAAAGGAGCATACTTAATTTTTTGATAATATTATTATATTCATTTTATGATATAATATTTGAGTTTACTTATATTAAATAAGTCATTAATATTTATATCTTATAACAAATATTGGTTATTTTCATTATAGAGTGATATTTATCAATAATAATATGGTATATATGATCACACTATGATTCAGTGTTTCATTTTCACACTTTTACCATGAAGTTAAATTGATTTTGTATCATAAATTCAAATTTTAATAAAAAAATTTCACTTAATGTTTGAATAATTCATTTTATTATTATGACTTTTGGAAAGGGTAAATGATAATTATTTAAATAATTATATTTTAGGGGGAGGTGATTTAGAGGGCCCAAGTTGAAGTGGAAGAAAAATGGGCCAAACATTGCATGATTCCAAGAACACTAGTGGACTCAAACACAAAATGATACTAAACCATAAAAAAATTATGCTTATATTATGGGTTTTGTTCCAATATCTTGTGTGATACAACTATTCTTAAGGATCCAAATCCCAATTCGCCCACTAAGATGCTCATCCAAACTGATCATTCCAGGAAATCGAATCTACACAAATTCAAAATTAGTGTTGGGTAATATACTGATATCTCAAGATATATTTTTCCAAAATGTTTCCAAATTTTCTTTTTATATATTCAATATGTGGGGATATAACTTTTAAATTTTATCGAAACTGAGATAAGCCTTTTTGGAGGTCTAAAACCACTGTACAATTGGTTTTTTAAAATTTAGAGGCTCGAAACCACCTTCCAAATTTCATATAAAATGATACTTTTGGAAAACAATATTTAAGTTCGAACCAGGAGAAAATATTTTCTATTTTGGATACCCAAAGGATTCCTCTCCTCATTTAAGAAGTTATGGAGTCTCCTATCCAAATATGGGGATCATGGATGAAGGTAAAGTTCCACCCGATCCTCATTATCCTCTCAATAGTGAGCTAAACAATGGAAAATAATTTCAAGGGATATACACATAATTGGGAGGGGGTTTGGAAACTTGTAATGACAGTAAGTTTATGTAATTTTTGTGTGAAACATTTCATTTACGTTTTATATTAACATTCTTATTCATTGAATTCGTTGTTTTGATTTAAGCAAGTGAACCACTTTTTATCTCAACACTAATTGAGTTGAGATTTCAATAGGGAATCTTGGGTTGCTCTGATTAGGGAACACAAGTATCCTATTTCTCTCAAACATACATAAGATATTTTAATTAATTGGAATACTTCCCTTAATTCTTGAGGTCCAATCCTATATAACACTATTGTTGTGTCGAGGGGTAGTTATTTATGCGTCGTCGTAATTGGAAAGAGGGGAATCGAGATCTTATCAACCCTCAAACAAGAGATTCCATTTAAACATGTGTATTATTTTAGAATGATGAAAAAACAAAGATATATAGTGAATATGAAATGAAATCCTTCTCTCATAATTCTAAAAACACAACCTTCTGTTATCAACTATTAAGCTCCTTAATTAAGTCATTTTATTTCTAAAGTTGTTTTTGAACCCCCCACTCTAGTAGTAATTTTTATTAAAAAAATCAAACTATAAACCACAAAATACCCTTGAGATATTACCTATGGTATACCCAATGATACAAAATAATCATTAAATCCTATTCAATTTGACATGTCATGAAAACATGGTAAAAGTTTGGCACCGCTGCGGGGGAGAGCTATGATTTTTAGTCTGTGTGTTTTTTAAAATTTCTATATTTTGAAAGTATTTGTTTTTTATCTATTTCAAATTTTCATATAAGTGGTGTTATACTTTCTAGGTGTTGTGTATGACACATTCTACACCAATTTAACTAACTCATTTAGAACCCAAACTAGAGAGGATAAAATATCAACAACCCCAAGACACACTAATTGATCCATCGAAGGGGGACACACAACACCTTGAGACTCCTATAGACCCATATTATTATACAACTAAAATTGAAACTAAAATTAAAATGTATAAAATGGCAGAAAACAACTGGACCTTAAAGTGACTATCCACCCTATATGTGGAGTACCAACATGGGTATATCCAATACCCTGAGGAAGCATCCAAATTAGAGTTGAGATCAGGCCTTATCCACCTTCTTCTTAAATTCAATTGCCTTCTTGGTGGGGACCCACACAAGAATATCATAGAATTTCATATAGTGTTCTATACCATAAAAAACCAAAATGTGAATGAGGACCTCATTAATTTTTGGGACTTCCCTTTCTACCTTGATAGTGTAGCTAAAGACTAGATATACTCTCTTTCTACCACAATTGGGGGGATGGAATGACCTTAAATGACTATTTGTAGATATGTTTTCCTACCTTTTGAAATAGAACAAATAGAAAAGAAATATGTGGCTTTATGAAATCATAGGGAGAGACCCTTCATGAATATTGGGAGAGATTCAAAATACATCTCTCACGTTTCTCCCACAAGAAGATTAGTGAAAAAATTTTAATTCAATAATTCTATGAGGGGATTATTCCTATAGATCATGTTATGATAGCTGCCATAGCTAGTGATGCCCTTTCTGATATAACTCCTACCACTGCTCATGACTTCATAGCCAACATGGATCAAAATTCCCATCAATTAGGTACATGAGAAATTTCACCCATTCGAGTAGTTCATGAGGTAAGTCATTCATCCTTAGAATAAAAGGTAGATAATAATCATAATGTGATGCGTACAATTCTATGTAAATTAGTTCACATGTAATTTAATTCCAACCCTCCTCTAATTCTATTTCATTGTCGTATTTTTCTGGTAAAAATCATTTTTATGACCAGTTCCCATAACATCTAGATTCATCTATGTATTATTCAATGGTATTTACTTGGCATCAATTCCAACAAGTACCTCTCCTCATGTAAGAACTATTTAGGCCAAATCCAAACCCTGGGTGGAAAGAGCAACCACAACCAACAAGAAGGAAACCTAAGAAACCTTAAATAGAACTAGTATCAACAAGGCCAAGATATGAAACCTTGTTATCCTTTATATTCTCAAAATAATCCCCCTCCTACAAATTCTGAACCAATCCTTGAGGATATAGTGATGAAAAAGGAAACCCAGATCCTCTAGTTCCAATATACTAGACAATACACTATTCATGACCAACGATCTCTTGTGGGATAATTTGAAAACACCATTTCTGAGGTAAAGATGCACTGTTATGGACCAATAGTATCCAATACTATTTCTAATCCCAGAGAAAAAATCAATGTTGCTAAAATAACACTTCATAGTGGTAAATATGTTTCTTTTTCTATTAATTATACAAAAAAGGTATGTCCCCCAGTTGAAAGCACTCTTTCTCAACACAAAAATGATTTTAATGAAGAAAAACTAATAAAAAATGGTAACCAATTTATTGTTAAGGATTCCCTTGAAAAATCCATTCATCTTACATTCCCCAAAGACTCTTCAAAGATATGATTTTTTTTTAATAATTATATTGATAAATAAATAATGGATATATTTAAAAAGGTCCAAGTGAAGATTCCTTTATTGGATATCATTAAAAAAATACCTCACTATACTAAATTTATTAGGAGCATTGCACCCATAGATGGATACTAAAGAGGAATATGAGTGTAAACCTTAGAAGAAATGTATTATCTTTGATCCATCCATCAATGAAAGCTAAATACAAGGATATATGAACTTTCATGATACCTTGCACCATAGGGGAGACGTTGTTTTCAGATGAAATGATAGACATGGGTGTTTCAATTAATGCAATGACTTACAGAGTGTATAATTATTTTCATGTTGGATAGCTTCAAACGAAGAACATTATCTTGCATCTTTCCAATTGGAGTACAAGAAACCCATCAAGAGTGATCAAGGATGTACTCATTAGAGTGAAAAATCTCATCTTTCCTACAAAAATATACATTCTCGAGATGGATGATACCCAAATCCAAGGACATTCTTATCTCATTCTTGTAAGTCCATTTTTGAAAACAACAAATATGATCATCAATTTCCACAAAGATATGTTTTCTATGGATTTCAGTGGATAAAAGGTTTGTTTTAAATCTTTGATGCTATGAGACACCCCTTTGAGGAGTACTCTACTCTTCTTATATATTTTATGGATGTTATATCTAATGAATCTCACACACACAAAATTCTCTCCTGAACCCATACTGTAATTCAATTTCCTCTTAATCACCCATGGAATATTTGAGTTTTGGTTAATGTCTTAAGTTTTTTTGTGGGTCTAGATAAGTGCATTTTTTTATTGATTATTGTGTCCATTATAAGGTACCCATTATCATCGATGATTATGAAAATCTCATTTTCATTTATTATCACTCATTATATAATTGACATGGGAAGATAGATAGTTTCATCAACCTAACTCCCCCTAAATCCCTTCCCTCAATCCAAAACCCTCCAGTGTTGGAGATAAAACCACTTCCGTATAATTTAAAATATGCAATATTGAGGGTATTGACCAATTTCCCATTACTTTTACCAATAAATTCTCTCTATAATAGGAATACAAAATGGTTGGTCTTTTGAGAGAGTTTAAAAAGGCTATATGATGGACATTGGCTGATATTCCAAGGATTACCCCATCTATTTGTATGAATCATATAATTTTATATGATGAGGCTAATCCTATAAGTAAAGCTCAAAGATTTTTAAATACAACTCTCCTGAATGTTGTAAAATTTGAATTTAGTAATTTACTTTCAACTAGGATCATTTAACCTATATTTGATAATAAATGGGTTAGACTAGAGCAAGCCATGCCTACAAAATTGGAATAACTGTTGTGTCAAATGAATGTAATTAATTGATTCATACATGTGTGCTAAATAGTTGGTGAGTCTGTATTTAAAAATATCAACTGAATCAAGCCATGTGGTTGGACCACTTTCCTTTACCTTTAATTGAAATAATGTTATAATTATTGGCTGGTAAGTCCCATTATTGTTTCCTTGATGGCTATAAGGGTTATTTCCAAATCCATATAGCCTCTATGGACTAATAAAAGACAAAATTTACCTATCCATTTGGCATATTTTCATGCATAAGAATGCCTTTGGATCAATGTAATGCTCATGGTACATTTCTTCAATTCACGTTGAGTATTATTTTTAGTACCATGATAATTGTATGTATGTCTTTAGGGATGATTTCACTATTTTTGGATCTTCCATTGATTAATATTTCGGAACACGTAGGTTTTTTCCTCCACCATTGAATTGAAAAATATCTCATATTAAATTATGAGAAATGACAATTCATGGTTGAGCAGGGGATATTTCTTGGGAATGTTATTCCAAATGAGGGAATTCAAGTGGATAAGTAAAAAAATTAATTTCAACACATTCATATCAAAAATTTGTTCATGATGTGTGTTCTTTTTTGGGTCATGCTAGTTTTTACCACTGATTCATTAAAGACTTTACTAAGATCACACTTCTATTATCTCTATTATTGAAAAATAAATCTGAATTTATTTTTGATAAAAAATTGTGAGGATGATTTTAATTCACTAAAAATGAGTCTCACAAAATCTCCCATAATCCAACCACCAAGGTGATTTATTCACTTTATGAAGAGGTGTGACACCTCTAAATTTATAGTTAGGGAAGTTTTATTACAAATGGGTTAGAAGGATCCCCATTTCATTGTTTATACCTCACATACTCCTTAACCTTCACATGAAAGCTAAAATATCACATGAAAATAACGTTTTTCGTTTGAGTTTTCCATGTAAAAATTATGTTCATATCTTTTTGGGTAAAAATAATTGTTTTTTCTAATTAATAAGTCCTTTGATTTATCTTAAAGATATATAAAGTTAAGCCTCACCTCATTCGTTGGTTGCTCCTCCTTCAATAGTTCGACCTTGTGATTTGGGATAAGTGGGGAGGGGTAAACATTGTATCTGATTATAATAGTAGGATTTATCCACTATTGAACCACTATGATGAATCATCCTTCCCTATTATATAATTCATTCCTCATGATAACCTTTGTGATGTATTCAAACTTAACCCTTGGTATGCAGACATTGTGATTTTTTTGAATCATCTAGGGTGCCCAAAAATTTTATCACTTCACATTACCAAATAATAAATTCTGATTCATGGTGGTACATTTGGGATAATCCATACCTATGGAGAATTTTTAGTGATAAGATTGATCGAAGGTGTGTCCCCGACAATGAGTTTCAATTTTTCATATCTTTTTGCCACACTTTGGCATGTGGGGGGACACTTTGGCTCTCAATGTATAGATCAAAAGATATTTTATACTGGATTTTGTTGACCAAGATTTTTTAAGGATTATCATTGATTTCATAAGTCATACAAAAGAATTTAATTCATAGGGAATATCTCAAATAGGAATGAAGTGCCCCAACAACCCATGATATTTAGTGAGATCTTTGCTGAATGGGGAATTGATTTCCTGGGACCTTTTCCAAATTGATATGGATTTTTGTACATCACATTGGTTGTTGACTATCATTCTAAATATGTTGATGTAAGAGCTATAAGGATAGATGAATCTCAAGTGGTTAATCATTTTGTGAGGTCCTAGATTTTCAGTTGGTTCTGTTTACCTAGATTCATCATTAGTGATCAGGGTTCACATTTCTATAATCACAACATGGAAACATTTCTAAATAAGTATTGGGTTGTTCATAAAGTCTCTACTTCTTATCACCCATAAACTAACAGACCATATGAAATCTAAAATCAGGATGTTATGAAAATACATGAAAAATTTAACCTAATAGGAAAGATTAGATTTTACACATGGATGATTCACTTTGGGAACACCATAAACCTTTTAAAACCCCAATAGAAATGTCACCATATCAATTTTTATTTTGGAAAGGCCTATCACATCATTATGGAGGTAGATCAACATGCATGTTTCACTGCCAAACAATATATCATGAACCACTCATATATAGGAGAGTATAGAAAGTTTCAAATTCAGTATATGGATGAAATTTGTAGATATTATTATGAGAACTCCCAGATCAATATGGCGAAAACCAAGGCTACCCCCAACCATATCATCATTCATCATCCAATCCACATTGGGTAGAAGGTCATCCTTTACAATGAATAGAAAAAGTTGTATCTAGGTAATCTTTGTTCCCACTAGTTCATACAATAAGATGTTAAAAATGTTTATCCATTTGGTGTTGTTCAAGTTCTAAATGACCAAAAAAATAAACCTTCACTGTCAATGGGAATGAGCTGAAGAATATTCATGAATCCATTCTAGAGTCCCCAATAGAAGAAATCCTTGTTAAAGAAGCATCATATGAATGAAACCCAACAGGTTTTCTCGTTACTTCCCACATTTCCATTTATTATAGTGAGTACACAACAAACACTTGGTGTGGGGGGATGGGTATATTCCTGGGTTAGTTAGGAATTTTCCTCATCTTTCTGGTTTTTATCTTTTTGTCTTGATGGATTATATTTTCGCATTCCCCTATTTTCCACATCACATTTGAGTAGGAATATTCATTTTTTATTCCCACCAAATCATTGAATATGATGTCTTCTGAATCATGGAAATTATTGAACATGCGTGATGAACTTATATATTTTATGTTCTTTTAACATTCATAAAAAAATTCATTGATCAAATGTGTATTTTATTATGATTTTAACACTGTGTTGTGACATTCTCTTAAAAATTTGTTGTTTTTAGATGATATAAATGTTTGTATAATTTTGAAACCTTTGAGAATAATTGACCCCTTTTTGTGAGTAGTCTAAAAGATAACTATGGTACTCAATTTATCCAGACATCTTTTCACCCAACCATGACGTGTGAATTGTTATTACCCAATATAAGGTGAATATAAGTTAGGTTAATATTTATCTAATTAGTAAAATGATTTTAAAATACATTCATTCCTTATATAATCTGTTTCATTACTATACCAAATTGACCTATGCCTATGTACCTATTATCTGAATATTTTATTACCAAAAAAACATGAAAACTACAAAAATATAAGTTGTATATTAGGAATGTTAAAAACCACCCTTTCTCAACAATTTATCTTATAATGACTATTATAATTATTGTCATGAGGAGATCAAACAAGGGTTGAGGGAATAGTGTGAGATTATTTCGAAATGAAAATTTTGAAAATATAACAATAATAATAAATTAGGGGAGTGAAAAAATGTACAAAATATGGGTATATCTAGGTTAGGAAATTAAGGTTTGAATTCCATGAATGCTTAAGTGAGTTGGTATAGAAATTTACTGCAATGGATGTTGTGAAAGTCCAGATGATATAATCATTTAAGATTTTTTTTAAAATAACATATATTTACTCGATAAAATGTGGGAAGAATATCATGAAATGGTTTTTACACACACATGTGAAGAATTTTTGACATGGATAAATTCTGAATTACTTTCTCATATTGCTATCACTCATATATTAGATTTTTTTGATACACTTTATGAGATGTATTCTTCCATGATCACTAAGAATAACTCCTTGTTATGTTTTTTCTTTAGTAAAATTTCTATGAGGAAATAAATTTTAAATATTGAATCTTAATGAATTTGGTAATATGTCCATGCATTATTTTTGGAAGTGTGACTTTTCCCTGGAGTGTAAATGTTTAGGTGTGGGGGTGTAACCACACCATGATTCACCTTTTCATTTTCACCCTTTTACCAATGTGTTAAACTGATTTTTTATCATAAAATCCAAATATAATATAATATTTCACTTAATCATTGAATAATTCATTTTTTTGTCACAATTAAAAATGGAAAGGGTACTTGTTAAATAATTACATTGTATGTGGAGATGATTTGGATGGCATAAGATTTAGTGGAGGAAAAATAATCCAAATGATGCATGATTCCAGGAACATTAGTGGACTCAAATAAACACTATTACAAAACTGTGAATACAAATTGTATAAAATTTTATGGGTGGATCCAAACATTTTTGGGATATAAATCTTAAGAAGGAACCCAATCCCCATTCATCCACTACGAGTCCCATCTGAAGGGATATGTCCCGGGAATTGAATCTCCACAAAGTCCAAAGTGGTGATATGTATTTTTTTGATATATCAAGATTTTGTTGGAGATATTAAAGAGATGCGAATATAACTTTGTATTTTCTTCAAAGTAAGATAAGACTGTTTGGAGGTCAAAAAACATGGGCCATGTGGTTTTTCAAAATCTTATTGCACAAAACCACCTTCTGATTTTCCTATAAAATGATACCTTGGGAAACCTATTTGTATGTTCAAACCAAGAATAATGATCTACCATTTTAGAGACACAAATGATACCTATAATCATCTATAAAGTTATGGAGGCCCCTATCCTCATTAGGGGATCAAGGATGAAGGTGAAGTTCCACCCGAGCCTCCACCTCCTCTCAATTGCGAGTTAAATGGTGGATAATAAATTCAAGCGACCTAAAAATACTTAGGAGGGATTTCTGACACAATTTAGGCTATGGATTTTATTTAATTTTTTTTTGAAACATTTAATTTATGTTTTATCCTAAAATTCTTCTTCTTGGATTGCTTTATCATGATTTAGTCAAGTGAAACACATTTTTTCTCAACACTGATTAGGTTGAAATTTCAAGTGGGAATGTTGGGTTTCTCTAAATTTGAAAAACAATCATACTTTGTATACCACACATATATAAAATATCAATAGAATTTTGGAGACTTAACTATATTATTTATTTCCAAACCATGACAAAATGGTTGTTACATCAAGGGGTGGTTCTTAATGAATTGTCCTATATGACAAGAGGGGAATCGAGATCTTGACAACCCTCAACCAAAGGATTACATTAAACCTTATGTATTCTTTTATAATGATGAATAATTCAATACATTTAGTGAAATTGAAATGAAATCATTATCCAATAATTATAAAATCACCAAACTCATATATCAACTTTTAAACTCATTAATTAAGTCATTTTATTTATAAAAATGTTTCTAAAACCACCACTAATTTTAGTAATTTTTGTTAAAAACTAGAACTACAAACCAACCAAACTCATTGAGAGATTAAATAATGTCTACCATATTCTAAAAAATTATTATTAAATCAAATTAAATTTGACATGTCACAAAAAATAAGTTAAAATTATAATTTATATTTAGTATTATGTGAAACGTATATGGGTTTTTTATAAATGTTCTTCTTTAATGGTTTCGAAAAATATATTAAATAAAATCAATGACCATGAATATTTAGTTTATGTCATGGTATTATTTCTTAGGGTAACTATTGAAGAACGCATATCATTGGGTTGGATATCTCTTAGTATTTGTATATTGTCATTATTAAGGAAATAAAGGGGTGAATTATTTTGAGAAAAATGATTTAGATTGTATTGGAATTGATTATTTATTTAATTAAATATTAATCCATGATTTATTTGGTGATGTTTCCCAAATTTTTTAGATTATGATATATAGTGACATATTTTTCACTTTCTGATGTAGTGATTAAGACTATTTTACAGATATAAGTAGAGTTAAATTTTAAAAGAATATATAATCTCATGGTGACTTGATTTATTGGGATTCAAATATGTTTTGGGAAATATATGATATTGATAGTACATAGTCAAGTGAATGATAAGGTTGCTTGATGAAGGATAATTGGAATTATGAGAGAATATATTTCAATTATTATTATGTCTATAGTATTTAAGGAATGTTAATTTTGGAGCCCTATTTTATTAATTAGGTTAATAAGTACAAGATAACCCAAATTAATATAACTTACGTTTAACTTAGGATGATATATGCTAAACATAGAAATAAGTAGTTTAAACATGATTTTGATACATGTTTAGTCGTATGATCAATAGTAAAACATGATATAAATCTTAAGGTTAAATTTTCCTATGTTTTTTATGATAATGAAACTATTATTATCATCAACTATTTTAAGTCATTTTGGTTTTAGAAATGGTTGGAAATAAAAGATACCATGTGTTTGAGGGATAATAATAATATTTCCTTGAGAAACAACTCAGTGTAATAGGTGGTAGTGCAAGAAATATTTTGATAATGAAAAATCCTTTCCCATTAAATATTATTAATAATTTGAATATTTTCAATGTTAAAAACACACTATTGAATGGTAAGTCAGATTTTCACAAAAGAATAGATGATAAAAATGATGAAGGGAAAAAATTAAAATTTCTCTAAATCCAAATTATGCAATGAAATATGGGGTTATTTTCTATAAATAGACGAAAAGAATTTATAAGTGTGGAGTTAATGGTCATCAAAAACACTAGTGTAATGAATAGAAAAAAGATGCAACAAATTTTTACATATATTGCAAGAAAGTAGGTCATTATGTGACTTAATGACCAAATCTAAGTTCTAATATGGGTGATTGTAACCAGTAACAACGTGAATAAGGAAAATCCTATGCAAATAATACTAATGAATCAGATTGTGAGTTCTCAATGAATATTTTCTACAGTAATATTTCATGTATGTTTTCACTCACTATTGCATATTGATTTATAACTAAAAAACCATAGTGATAATATTTTTATATAAATAATTTTCTAAATTTGTTGGAATTTATTCAATAGGGATATATATCTACATCCATTAGTTTTAGTTTATGTGAAATTATGAATGCAATATCTTTGATACAAACGTTCTTATAAATTTTTTTATATAGATAGATCTCATTGCACATCTAAAACCATAATATTCTAGTGGTGTATCATTAATTAGTAATTATACATTGAAATTAATAGAATATTATGATATACATTATGTGGATGAAAACTATTTAATAACATATAATTTAATAACCCTATATTACAATAAATTAATACATATAAATATGTCAATTTTTTTGATATATTGCTCCATAAAAACATGAATGGAACCATGATATATTTAGATAAAATATAAATATTTATGTAAACCATTAATATCCTTTACCTTTCATTAGTGTTAATAAATAGGAGTAATCAAGAAATTAATTATATAGATATGGAAAATAAAATATTCTTTTAATATGAATGAAATTTATTTACATTACCCTAAATTACTAATAAAATAATTTATTGGATAGAAAATTATTTTCATAAAATTTCATTTAATGTGATAGAAATGTGTATTTCAATAAAAATATGATTAATAGTAAATTATGTTTGATATTAATAAATTTTTAATGCCAATATAGTTGGTAAATGATATAAAATAATAATAAAAATGTTAATATTTTAAAATTAAATGTTCTTATTAAAACTTGTTCTCAATTATATTTTTTGATTTAATTAAAATACTAAACATGTTATTTTTTAAATTTGAAGCTAAAGAAAATGAGTTTATTTTTTGAATTCCACATATCAAAATTGAATTAGTATGAATTTATTAATTTTTTATAAAGCATATGTTTTCAGTTAAAAAATATGAGATTCACGAAACATGAAATGTGTACGAATTTACCATAATATATTGATGATAAATAAATTTATAAGACCTTTTATGTAAATTATTTTTAATTTTTTGAATAAATATATTCATTTGAAATTATTTTTTCAACATAGGAAATCTATGAAATCAATTTTATAAATAATTAAAATGTTTTTATAAAATAGAAACTGATTTTGGTATTTTCAATAAAATCAATTACTTTCAAGGGATATTTGGTTTTGGAACCACATGAAAGCATCAAGACATTTATTATTTTTATTATAAATAAAATTATATACGTCAAATTATCATTCAATTAAAAGGTATCTTATTTATAAATACAAAAATAAAAATTTTATTGCACTAATAAATATTTCTTATAGAATTTTGTGAATTTATTTTAAAATTTACTTTTAAAATCCACATAAATTTTATTTAATAAAATTTGTTTAAAAATTGAAATTATAATTGTAAAATTAAATAATATGGTAAATATTAAACCTTTTCATTAATATATTCACTAAATTTAGAAATTATTTATCAAGGTAAGTGAAAATCATGGTAAAAGTTAAAATGCTAAAACTAAAATACCTAAAACACTCATTGTTAAATTAAAAAAAGTATATGAGGATATATTTGAACCATAATAATTTCCTTGTACTTTTAACCCATTTTATGGCCTTTTATTCTTGAAGAGTTTCATCAAATCATTTAAAATGTTAAGGGTTCTCCCAAAACTACATTTCCCTTCACATATAAAAGAGTATCACGCACGACACATCATGACTCGCATATCCTTAATATTTCCCCTTTAAAATATTACATTTTTTTCACCTATAATTATCTCATATATTAAAAATATTCTACACCCCATAATTTATCAAAATTCATTCATTTCAAATTACATTTCGAAGAAAAATTCATGTCCCTGTCGTGAGTATTATCAAATATATTATTTTTAATAAAAATTATCTTCTTGAAAATATATCATTGGAAAAATATTATAATGATATTTGTATAAATTATATACATTTTTAAAATTAAAATAAGGTTATTAAAAATATTTATTAATCTAACAAATCCATTATTGAAAATAAAATCATCATTCATGTGTTGTGGGCACTACCACCTCCACGACACAACATATTGGGTTTTCCATCACCACCTTATATGGATGAATATAAAGATAATATTAAATGATAAATTTGTTATTTATGATATCATAAATGTTCTATTAAGAAAAATATAAGAACCAATTAAATATATTATTAACAAAATATCATCATTTGTTTAAAATTTTAATTTAAGCATACTATGAGGATAATATGTTATTCAAATTGGGTACATGTTTTAATATACATTATATATTTATCTAAATCATTCTAATTGTAATATATCACACTAAAAAAATACTAAAAAATAGTATTGTTATTATTTTATAAGGATATTAAAATTGAACTATCTCATAATAATCCATTAATAATGGTAGGATCATGTTTTCATCAATTTAACATCCTACTTGAACAATACTATACATTTATATCACAAATTACTATGAGAACTTATTTAATGGATTAATATGATACTAATGGGTATATAATAAAATTATTTTTTGAATTTGATATTTTATATCAATATATAATTTATTAATAAAAAAATACACTTTGACATTCATGTATCACTGAAATATGCTAGATATCAATCTCATCTTCTAGAATGAATACTAAAACAACGATGAAAGGAATTTAAAACATAATATGTATTTATAAATGAACACTAAAAGTAATTTTAATGATGTATTAATAATAAAATTTAAAACATTACTGAACATGTACCCTGCTATTATGAAATTAGAACAAATGATCAAAACTATAAACACAAAATGTGGAAAAATCAGAAGAATTAATCTAGAGAATGCAAACCATTATTTTTTTCATTTTCAAAAAATCCTCTTTAAGAAAAGTAGGAAACCATAAAATTCAAACAAAATGCTCATTAAATTCAAATTACAACCGCATTTATAATTATTTACAGTGTAATTACCACACCATTGTAATGTTTATAACATTATTCTCTATTATTTATTGATATTTAATGTCCCATTTCAAAACATTAATGGTATTTTGATTCTAATTTTCTAATGATTTTAATATCTTTCATTTTAAATTCCTCTCTTTGAGACATTTTTTTATTATAATTAAAATTTCATTTATATGGTGTATATAATTAATATTTGAGACATAATTTTATGTGTTATATTTTTATCATGGTATTTGAATTTAAATTTCAATCCATCTACTTTAAGTGGGTTTTATTAATGGGTTACTCAAATCGCAAGTGTTTTTATGGCCTACATTCTGATTCTTTAAGACATAATACATTTTGTGCACCATGTCCAAAATGAATGTTTTATTCATCGACTATGTATATATCTTTATAATACTATATATACTTAATTAAATTTACTAGGTTAATCATGTACCATTATTCATGTGGCTCTCGATTCAATATTTCCCCAGCATTAAGAGTTTTTGCTATATCAATTTTCATTAATTGAGTTTTGATTATTCCCTTAAACTATATCGTATATGTTTGGTACGTTATACCCTTTTATTATATTATGTTTTTTATTATCTAATTTTTTAGGGATATATATTCCCACCATATAAAGCCTATGAAAAATATTTCTCAAATCATGGGATATCTTCTTTTACAAAAATTTACTTTATTTATCTAGATATATTATGATCATGTTATTACAATATTTATATATGTATATATATATTCATTATTCTATACGGTGGTTAAAAAAATATACATAACTCAAATAGGATGATGTTTACCTAGAATGTATGATATTCTATTAAAATTTGCAATTGTATAGGCATTTTTTATAGTTTTATTCCACTATGGATGATTATTGTCAATTTTAATTTATATTTTTCAACTATACATCCCCTTCCTATAGATGTTTTATTATGATTTTTTTACTTTTGTTGACATAGATAAATGTATTTTTATTCCATATATTGTTATGTTAAAATGGATTATCTTTGGAAAAATTGATTATGTATTTTTTATTAATTTTTCCTTAGGATGAATGAATTAGACTTAATCATGTGATGGGTGGTTCCTATATTATACAGACCCTTGATGCGTCAATATTTCTTAGGAGAAAAACACATAGGGTTTTGTTTTATGCCTCTTCCCAAAACAGGGTAATTCCTCAAAACAAGGCTCTAACAGTATAATTCCATGATTATTGTCTCCACGACAAGTAAAGTGTATTGGCCCATGTCATTAACATTAGGTTTTTATACCCTATATTAAGTATTCAATATTTATGAGATCACTATTGTTGATATCTTTATTTCTATTTATTTTCATGGATATAGAAATATTTTAGTTTCAAGTTGATTATGGATTCATGTTTTTATCCTTTTCATTCCATAATGTTTATGTCATGTTTATACCTTGATTAGTTAATTTATATATTTACCTTACTGAGTTTTTGATTACACCCCTTCATTTGTTTCCTTTTACCCAAGTTATAAGAAAGATTATTAAACATGAAATATTTATAAGGATAACATGTGAGAATAAATTTATGGTTGATATTGATGATTCATTATATATTATATAGTCTCATATATAATAGGGAAATTTTCATATTGATAACTATAACATGGGAATTATTAGTTAATCATTTTTCCAAAAAATATAAAGATAAAAAGATGAAATGATCCTTCAGATGAACGATATGGAATAATAATGATGATTTTGTATTTAATATTGGTAATATTAGTACTTTCATATCCAGAACGAGATAGAATGTATTTGTTTATAAGAACTAGACCTGGGATTGAAGGTTTGGGGAATCATATGAGAAGATATATGGCTATTAACATAATAACAAGATGCATAATACGAACATAATATCATGGTTCAAAGAAATAGATTTTTTCTAGAATATAAAAATCATACATTCATAATAATATAACCAAATTTGATCATTAAAATGTCTTAAAATTTTATCCCTAAGATTTTTCACCAAGGTATCACAAAAAATTACATATTCATGCCTTCCATGTATCATAACAATATATTATCTTGTTATTAATTCTATAACTAATTAATTTAGAATATATTAGTTTGAACACTTCGTATTCCTTATACATATATTAATATGGATACCAAATATTATAATTTTTACATCAATTCATCAAATAAAAATAATCCAAAGAAGAAAATGTGTTACATAATAATAAGAACATGATCATAATTAATCCAGAGAGTGATGGTGGATATTACTATTAGATAATATCATAGTAATAAATATAGTGTGTTTACTTATATTGAAAATTTCATTTCAAGATCATGGGGTAAATAACATCAAATAATAATAGGAGACACTACTTTTCATTTTAGAATCACCTCTAATTAGGAATATTTTGAAAACATTAAAAATATGAAAAGGAAAAATCATTTTAACAAAAAAAATTTAATTTCATAGAATGTGTTCACAAATAATGTCCATAAATTATATTTTTTGAGATAATAAAAACATTATCATATAAATATAAAGTTATCTATCGCATTGAAAACTAATTTTCAAAACTGTGAATTGAAAAAATTTAATAAGAATTTTTATTTATAAAAATGAAACCTAAAAATGAATCATTGAAAAATAAATATAAAATATCATATGAAAATTTTGGGTGGGAGAAAAAATATATGGCCATGGAAGGGAAACGATTTTAATATTTTGAAATTTCATTGTTGAAATATTGCATCATTATAATATTTAAAAAAATGATTTTGAAAAGAGGATAAAGGAAATATGAAGTTCAAATGAGAAAATTGATAATTGGATTCTAGAATATTATGGAGATATTTTTTGGTAATTTAAAACATGGATATAGAATAAAATTATATTAATTAGCATGGATGAAAATTATTGTTAACATAGATACATTTTTCTAAAGAAATAAAATAGATAAATAAAGAAGTTATTAATAAAAATGTGATTTACCAAGATGGAAAATATATATTTATATATGTAACAAATAAATATTTTAAATTTATGAAAATTATGAGAATTATGTTTAAGTAGAACAATCATAACTCAACAAATCAAAAATTAACATTATAAAAACCCTTACAGATTGGGTATAATTTCAATAAAAATATGAATAATGAACGGAAAAATAATTATAATTTTATATATTTTGAGTTACATTAAAATAAATTAAATTTTTTTCATGGGATTTTAATAAAAAACATCATATAAAAATGAATAATGGTGATGAAAATATATAATGTCTTTAATGAGTCTGAATTGAGATGAAGAAACCATTATCATTTATTACTGTATTGTCATACATGCCCTTACCACCTCTATAAAAAATAAATAAAATAAATAAAATATTTATGAATCATATTAATACATGTTTTCTTTTATACACATAATTTATTTTAACTATCTAGTTATATATTAGTTAGTTATAATCTATTTTGTCATCAATTGTTCGTAATTTCATAGGTTTTTTATTAGTTTTGTAGTAACAACGCTAGTTACCATTTATGTAACATTGTACATAATTATTTGTATTATTAATTAAAATAGAATAAATGTTTATTTTTTCATAAAAATTATAATTTAACTTCAATACATATTTTGTTATAGTTCCTTAAGAAAAAACTGGCGATAGACATGTTTTCATGATTTTTAACAATAAAATAGTGGTGTGTAATTTAATGATTAAAATGTTTATATTTACATTAAAGAACCAAAACAATTATTTACTTACTAATTTCAAATAACATCAATAATTATTTTTTCATAACTATCCTTGAAATTAATTTTTATCATTGTTCATGTAGGTGATTTAACCGACCAAAACAAGATCCTAAAACAATCTATGAGTGATTAAAACTATAGAAATGGTTATTTTGTTATGATATAATTATAAAAAAGTATAATTAAATTAATTTGATGTTATTAGTCTGACTAATCATAATTGGTATGAGTTATAATAAAATGGTAAATGAAAAAGATGTTATTGATTATAAAAATTTATATCCCTTTCTCTCTTGGTATATTAATTTGATGCTATTAATTTTACGATGATCTACTCATTTTAATGTTATATAGAAAATGACTAATTAATGTTTTCATAATATAAAAAATTAAATAGATAATATATATTTACTAAAAATTATTCAATGAATGTTTATGAGATGTGATGAAAAAATGCATCATTCATGGATTCTTCATTCTACAGACATGCAAGACCAAAGATTTAATTTTTTCAATAGAATATAAGGGGAATAGATAATGGTTATATCATTAATATAATACATTTTAGGTACATTATTAATGTTTATGTCATTATATACATATGATTATATTAGTTTTTGATAAGGATGAATGAGAAAGAAAAATAAATCAAGTCAAATTTTAACGAATTATCACATTGAGGATTTTGAACTTATTTTGATGTATCCTTCTTAAAATGGAGTAATTGTCGAATGTTGTTAATTTTATAGGATATAAAACATGTAATGTGAATCTAGGAGAAGTAAAATGTTTATAATTTTATAGTAGATTCAAAATATTATTGTGTCTTATAATGGGTGGAAGTGAGATCTTTTTATAGGGGAAAAAGTAGGATTATTCATAGGGAAAAACATTTTGGTAAGGGGTATGAATGAACTTTCATTGGGTTATGACTAGTTAGATGGGTAAATGTATTTGATACACGTAGGTATGGATTTTAATCCTAAAAATGGTATTATATATAGTCTTTGTGTCTATCTGATTTAGTAAAAGTTGTGAAACATTAGACATCCCATTTTAAAACATAGTAGTTGTGATTAACAAATTTCCGATGGTAATAATTTTATTACTCAAAACATAATATGAAAATAAAAAAAAATTATATATTTTTTGAACAAAATTTTCACTATATTTAATGTAATTAAATTTATAAATATATATGGTAAAATTATATTTAAAATTATATTTTAAATAATTTCATTATAATCCTTGATTGTTAGTACTATTATTTATCACTAATTACCAATTAAAATACAATATATATATATATATATATAATATTGTAGTATTAATTCGAAATATATTTACTTAATTTATTAATATGCAATATTTAAAGAAGCACAACTACTGGTAAAATGACTATTTTACCATGGTAACTAATATATAACATGGTAACAAATATTTAACTTGATAAAATAATTTGATTCCAAAAATTGAAATTGACAACATTATATATTTGGAAATTAAAATTAAAAAAATTAATAAATTAAATCATTTAATCTAATATAATTTCTAAAACTTTTCGAAATTAATATTAATAAAGATTAGATAATTTTTTTTAAATAATGAATCTTCTAATAAATAAATAAATAAATTACTTCTATATTAAGATTTTTTGTATGGTTGTTAAATATTTTAATGAATATTTATTCAATAAATTTTATTTTCACCATAATATAACAATATACGTAGTGTAAAAAGGTATAATTTAGAAAAATGTAAGATATTATTTTATTATTTATTAGCTAAACTAGTTGGATTTTATTAGTGAATAGCCAATTTTAGTTACTTATAAATCTCACAATATTATAATACCTTTTTATCCCCCTGAATCTATGACTACATTACAATGATTAGATTAAAATTAATAAAATGTTTAGCTGTAATGTTTTGATCGATCTTTCATGAGGAGAAAGTTATCAAACACATTGACAATATTTAAAAGGAATATATATATATATATATATATATATATATTAAAATATATTTATGTTATATTAGGTAGTTTAATGTTCCATCATAGGAACTTATGAAGAGATGTTTCATCAGGCCTAGTGGGCCCCTTTGGATAAGCCATTATTATGTTCAAAGAAGGATTATTAGAGCTCGTGGATTTGTATTGAATATTTATTCTCTAAATTAAATGATGTTAAAAAAATATTAATCTATCTAGGATTAATTGACTCCATTAGAATTTTTATTGATTGAGGTAACTCTTTAATATTGATCATTGTTTCAACTATCAATGGTTTTAGGTTTATGAGTAGGTCATGATGCAAAATAGGGCCGTGACCTACATATTTTGTGGGTATGGGGAAGATGCGGGGCATGGTGGGCCTAAAAGAATTTGATCCTTAAGAGGGAGGGCCTATGCATGTTCATCCCACAAGGGTGCAAACCAATGTGGGTTAATCCTGCATAAGTGCAGGATTACTCAAAGGTTTAACTTAATATATATATATTTTTAAAAATATATTCTTCTTTAATATTTTAGTTTTTTCAACAAAAAAATAATGATTAAACCATGAAATATGATTTATCACTATAATGATCATACCAATTCACCATTCATTCACATTTTAATTTAAAAAAGTTTATATTTATTATTTTAATATAATATTATAAATTTTATTTTTTAATTATTTACCATATCCACATAGTGTATCATCCCAACTCTCAAAAAATGGAACTCATTTCCCATGCACATGGTTTCAATTCATAATGAGTTATTATAAAATTTTTTGGGTGATTTAATTTTATTATTATTTAATTTTATTTTTTATTATGAAAATATGAAAATACCCCATGAAAACCCCAATAGACTCATTTGAAACAGGTTATTGTGCAGAAAGTCATCATTCATTCATACATTTAACCATCCAAATCACCACATGACCAACATCGTCATTCATCTCCCCTAACCGATCAATCTCAAACATTGTATCGTAATAGTTCACTGCCACATTGGGATCACCACATTCCACCATTATCCCATATAATATTGATCTATAAGTTCTCCTAAAACACTATCTATTTTGAATACATACTTCTTCCCACTATTACCATTACCTTCATTAAGAATGAGAAAAAATAAAATATTTTAATGATTGTAAATTATATATATTTTTAAAATATGGGTAACCCATGGGAAACCCACGTGATTATGTAGGGTGGGGAGGGCTTGAATTTTTGTTCTCAATATATGTGGGATATTGTGGAAAAACTCACACGAGCTCCAACCCAGGCTGGCTTGGCCTACCTCACCCCAGCCTATCTATTTTCCATTACTATGTGTAGTATATGTTGAGGATAGTCTTTAAATTATTGTATGGCCATTATAAGTTTATAATGATGACCTTCATTATGATGAATTCCCCAAATGTATTCATGGGACCTGAAATAGGAATTTCAACCTTCTTAGTAAGGTTATTGGATGTCTTCATTGAAAACACCCATATTTATTTAGTATTATAGGATAAGAAAACTCAGTATCAATGTGTTTTCACGGACATCCTTCAGGAACACCTTCTATATAGTATGATCTCAATGTGGTAGTTATTAATTTGGTGTGTCTACTCTTAGTGAATATCCTAAAAATGGAAGAGTAGTAATATACATAATTATTTAAATTAGACAGCCTACTTAATAGATATAATAATGACTGTTTAAGGTGTGCATATTCCTTGAGTTTTCTAGATACTATCAAATGTTTACAGTTGTCTTATCTAATATTGTAAATATATTAACTGTCCTCAACTGAAATGGATTCCAAATTATTTGGAATGAGTGATGGTAGGGTGATTTAAAGGATCTGAATCATATATTGATGGAACCTCCTATTATAAGGTTTCATGAGGTGGTAGTTATGTATTTTGTAATCTATGATGCTTCTAAAGCTGGGATAATCTTTATGATAATGGAGAGGAAAACAATTATTGATTATATGGATTTAAAGTTGAGACATTAAAAGAATATTTATTTAAACTATGATTTATATATATAAGTTTTAGTTTTGTCCATGAATACATGGATACAATATCTTTTCTAAGTAGGTCATACTCTATATGGATCACAAATGTCTCAAACAGATCTTTACCCTGATAAATATCAATATGAGGTAGAGGTGGTTTTGGGAGTTCCTACAATACATTGATTTTAATATTATACATACCCTAGGAATGTTTCATTTAGTGAATGATTTTTTTGTTAATGAAATCCATATTACAATTGATGGAGGAGGTGTCTAAGAAGTTGGCTTTGATATAATTACCCTTAGTTCATGAGGGAGAAGTTCTATATTTTTTATTGATGGTGGTAGACCCTATGATTCATCTATGTGTGTGAGAGGCCCCATTGGGAGAAATCCATTAATTGGTCATTCCCTTCCAAATATCCTCAAATGATGTGCCACATATATTTTCAAAAGGATGTTAGAATGTTACCCTATTTATGGTATGAAAATTAGTTCTAATGACATTGTGTGTGGTATTGAGGAAGGAATTTTTAATTTCCCCTTTTTAGTTAATTCATGAGTGGTAATGATGTTCCAGGAAACCATGCATAAATTTTATTGGAATGGTATGAAAAATATTTTTGTGGGGTTTATCTCACAATGACAAATCTATTTGTAAATAAAGGGAGTGAACTGGGTTTTAGCATTTTTGGCCCAAAACCTTTGGGGTTATAGAGTGGAATAGTGATTTTATAATGATGGAATTCATGCTAAGATTTGTAAAATTATCAAAGGATCCTTAGGAAATTTGGTTGATCATTTACCTATAAACATAGTTAGCCAACATTTTTATTTGGATTACTATTTATTGAAAATCCTGGGACACTATTACATGGATGAGAGAATACTGTGATATGGGGTATCTTTGATAATAATTTCCCATTGTGAATCTTGTTTTAGGCCCACATTATGAAGGCAATTACATGGGGATTTTGAAAAAAAGTCTATTTATTATGACATTACACCCTTGTATGTATGGGTATAGTTATAGAAAATTCAGGTACAAAATGATATGTTGAGGGGTTGTATGCTCAATTTAGGCTAGGATTCAAAGGATCACATACCCTTGGTGGAGTTCATGTTTTACAATATTTGCCACACCATTATCAACATTGAAAAATTTGAGTTATTCTATGAGAGACTCTATTGGTCATTCCATTGTTAAAAAGTGATCATAGAGACATATTTAATTGGACCAAACTTGGTGTGGTTTAATATAGATAAGGTTTATGAAATCCATTAGTAGATAAAAAGTTTATAAATAAATTTGATGTATTAAAATGATTTATTATAAAGGCATTTATATTTTTATAATGTATATCATATGTTGCTAATTTTGACTGCATAATGTTGTTTTCTAGGGATTTATCAAGGGATAACATTATCCCATATAATTATTGATCATTTATATATCATTAAAAGTGTAGTTGAGGTTTTTTATAGTATAGTTGTTACCTTTATATTAGATAAGATTAACAAAGTCTTTCATGTATCATAGATATTGAGTTACATGAATGATCCCTCAAATATCATTAAATGGGATGAGATGGACATCAAGGATGATTTAACATTTCTTTTGTACAAGGTGGTGATTGGGGTCTAGTGGTAGAGATCCCTTTAAGGCTGGGATGTACCAATGTTGATAGTTTTGTAGAAGAATATGAATCTTTAAGAGATATTTTGGGAATTTTGGAGTCATATGTTGGTAAAATACAATAAATATTTTTAGAATGATGTTTTATTACTATAAAAACCCACAAATATGGGGAGTATATATTAACATATAATTTTTAGATTTTGAATTGTTGAATTATTTCAAATACAAAATTTGAGGATCTTTTTATAGACATTTCAATGTTTTTATCATCACAAAGACTCAATAATAATATGTAATAAATGTTAAATTTTTTTAATTCACATGTGCGTATTTATGATATATTTTTTATATCATCAAAATAGATTATCATATATGGATTATGACATCATATTTTATTATAGAATTTTAGGTTCACCCTATGAAGGACGTACTTTGAGTTTTCTTTAACGGACATCGAGACTTCCCCCGTGTAAGGTGTTTTTAATGAAATTGATAAAAACCTAAGGCTGTACCCATTCATAAAACTTTTTTATCTATAATTAAGTATTTTAAATTATCCCTAATTATAGGAGATTGACATTGAGGGAGAATTTGAGGATTTGATTAGCACACCCTTTTAAGAATCACAATTGTTAACCAAATAAAAAAACAATGCCAATGATTGATCTGAATCCATGATTTTTATTCAAATATTTTAATCTTCATTTCAAAAATCCATGGTGAATTAGTTTTTAGAACCTTGTTCTTCAATTATGGATCCCAATGCAATTTAAATGATATGATATAGATTTTATATACATTTTTTCTTGGAATTTTATCAATATTCATGTGGTAGATCAACAAAGAAAGAGGTAGTCCAAACCATATATAAAACCATCCGTATTTGAAACCCTTGAAATAAAAAATATATGAGTGAATAAATTTCTATCAAACATTTCTTTATCTTACACCCTTGATTCTCATTCTCATGTGTATATATAATCTACTTGTTGAGGAATGGTTAGTGCTAGTTGTATGAGATAGTTGTGACTATTGTGGTGGGGGTATTATAGTGATCTGAGTATTTAGATGATGTACATTGAGGATGGAGTTGAAGGCCTGGGGTGGGGAATAAGGATTTTAAACATCATGGAGACTGACTCTGGTGGTGGAAATTGTTCATTGTGAGAACTCACTGCTCGAGGAAAAGGAGGTGGTGGCCATTATGACACCACACTATGTGGAATATTGATGGTCGTAACCCTAGTCCCCCCCAACCATTATGTCCACCCCTGATCAAATGGAACAACACCTAACAGTGGCCTCACCCCAATACCCATAAAATGAGGCCAATCCCTCAAAGTGGTAGTGTGTGCGTCTAACCACACAAGAAATCCCAACATGTAGGGTTAGAAAAATCTACCCAGCAGTTATAATAGAGGGGGAAATTATTATTGTGTTATCGTAGTGTGAGGAGGTTAGTGGGGGAAAAAGTTATCCATGGCTGTTTGATATCCCATCAATTATTATACGATGACCAGAGACTCAAAATGACCTACATAAAAGAATAACCACCCAAGTCGATCAAGCATATGAGGCTTCAATAGGCTAACCACATGGACCTGCTAACATATGTCATACTGCACATTCCTTGGTCCACCATAATTTTCATTAGATAATCCTATAGGTTAGACTGACTGTTGGGTTGAGTAAGGTGTAATTGGGTTGAGTCCTCATTTCACACCCAGTGATACAATGAACACCATAGAATATGAAGGAATCATGTGAAAACATATTTCCAAATATGTGTAGTGTGCCTACATGGATAGAGGCACATTCCACCCCCCAAATGTGTAAAGGCACCACCTCATAGCCCAATCAATTTTATGTATAAGGTTTCCCCAACAATTTTTGTTTTATTATTTCGGTAAATTGATGTAAAATCATGATACTTTTTCAATCTAGATAAAAATAGTTCAATCCATTTGGAGTCTATAAGGAATTAGTGATGATATAAGTTATATTTTTGTTTTATCCCTATTATAAGTATGTTGGGGTTTTGGTGTGGTGCTAATTTTATAAAACAAGGTTTTCAACTCCACTATCAGTTTATTGATAGTAATAATTTTCTTGTGTATAATTTATTTTTATGTTTATAACTCTCCAAATTCATTTTCGAAAGGGTCCCTTACTATTTCATCATGGATTTAATTACTCATTTCACTATATAAGGGTTGGTTTCTCTAAAAGTTAACTAGATTTTTGTACTTCTCTAATCAATGATCCATGAATCATCATGGTGAGGTTCCTCTATTTATGGATTCATGTACCCCTTTATTAGATGACATATTTCAATGATGACCGGATCCTCTATTAGGGTATCTATGCTCCCTCACTAGAACATAAATTGGTGAGTTTTAGTCCCTTATTTTAGCCAATATGATGAAGTAGGTTTGGTTTAATTCTATAAGTAGTATTTTTTATTTCCTATAAAGTATGATTATTTGATGAAAAGGGATATAATGAGTGGTAATTAGTGTCCATGGTTATATAATAGGAAATCATTTATGAGTTTCACATTTTACTATTTTTTCCATTAATTAGTTATCATTGACCATTATGGATTTCAGCTGACTAAGGATGTTAATTATTTTTGTGTGGCTTTCAAGGAATCCTAATAATTAAACATAAGAATAATATTTCTTTGGAATCTGGACTTCATGTATTCTATCTGATCTATAAAAAATACAATAGAGGTGATAATTATGGGAATAGTTTTTTTTTCGAGTAAGAACATAGTATTAGCTAAAATATATAGTAGTGGAATACATTAATTTTTGGATATATTTTGTTTCATGGACCTTCAAACTCTAGTCACTTTAGGCTAGTTTTCCCTTGCGTTTATGAAGAATATTTTTTCTACATACCATTCTGATTATGAACTTTTTTTAATCATTTTTTGACTTAAGAATGATAAATGACGTTTTTATATACTCAAATTGGTTGTTTATCTATTTTTCCTAACTTTTTTTCTTTATTGAGACTAGGAGTTATATGAAGGTAAATTAAGAAATGGTCTCCCATGTTTTATATATGAATACTAATTTCTTATCACTATCCCTATGGTAATAAGAGGTGTAATTAGGGAGAAACACTCTTTTTTTCTCTATTTTAAGTGGGTAATTTATGGGTTGGTTCATGTCAACTATAGCCCCTTAAAACTAACATATTTTAAAGACATGGTTTTAATACACTTGATGAATTATCAATACCACTATTAAGGGGAATGATGAAATTGTTGGCTTCAAACACATGTGTTGTGTAGTTTTATTAATAGGTAAAAATATATTTATCATATTATTTATTTTATCTCAAATAAATATCCACATTTATAAATACTTCAAGGAAAATATTAACTGAATAATATTTCCATAATATCCTCACACTACATGAATCAATTTATAAAATTTTCTTGGTGTTCTTGATTATAGTCAAACAATTATTAGTATAACTATAAAAATGAGGAATATCTAATATAAACATCCTATAATCTGTATAATTAATAATCTAAAATATCATTTTTAGCCACTTCTGAAAAATTAGTGGATCAAAAGACCTAATAAAGGAGGGTGGACAAGGTAATATAAAGAACTCAATAGAAAATTAAAAATTTTTTAATGTGATTTTAAGTACGACATAGTTTATTTATTATTCACACTTTGGATAATACAGTGATAATTGATGATGTGGTTTTCTGTATAGCTCATATAACATTTTGTTTTTCATTAAGAAAAGTATTTCACTTTCCATCATATTTTTTCTTCTTTCAGTTTCTCCTAGATCCTCCCATTTATTAAAAGAAAAAAATCATAGTGTGGGTGTTAAATAATAATATCATTAGTAAATAGTTACATAAAAATTAAAATCAATACAATGATTCGCTAATCTATGAAACATTTATCTCTTATTTTCACAATTTAACCTATATCACTTCTTGTATAATCAAGGTTGATTTATGTTTTATCAAATAATTATAATTAACAAAATCCTAAATATTAATAGAACATATATATGATACAAAATGAAAGAACATAACCATAGTACATAAATATAATATGTCATTATAAATTATTATCTATTAAAACACACAATACATCACTCCCAAAAAACAAAAACACTTTTTATAATTGGATATTCTTTACATAAATGTCTTTTTTTACAATCTTGATTATTTTCTCCCACAATTTCATTATACACAAAATATTCACCGATATATAATATGTAATATTCTTTTTCATTTCCAAAGAATAAAAAACATAAGAAAATAGTGGGCTCATATAATTATAAAGTGTTATAATTTAAGGGATAATAATCAAATCCACATAAGTGATCATAAAGAAGAGCATAAATGATCATTCAAAATTAAAAAAAAAGTATTCAAGAGAAAAAAATCATAAAATCATACTCAAAGGGGAAAACCAATTTATTATAATATGTTTCATATTGTAATTACTAAGAATACCATTGTATTGTATCATGGAATAGAAATGTGGAAAAGGAATCCACATAGAAAAACATAACATTTTTCAAGGGTCATTGTAAAGAACATCATTATATAGTGAAGAAAAAGTCTAGTCACATAATAAATTATTATAACATACCATATCTAATAACATGACAACTCAGTAGATTTATGATTTACCCAATTCATTAGTGGAGTATATAATACGAGACCATCCCATCATACAATGATATATAATAAATAATCTTGAAAATAATATTAAATAAATAATACCATAATTAACCATTGATAATGAATTTTTTTCATAAATATTGGCACAAGAACTAGAAATAAATTATATAAAAATATAATACATTTATTTAAATTAAAACTTACCTAGAATAAAATATAATAAAAAATTATGTGTAAAAATATATATAAAAAACATTATAAAAATATTTAGAAAATATAAATCAATATATATTAAATTCTTATTAAATTTTAAAATAATGAAATTAAATATTCTAGTTTTAAGAAATAATTATAGCTATATAAAAAATTATTTTTTAAATCATAAAATCAAGTATATTATGATTGAAAAATAATATCAAATAAAATAATTTTAGGAAAAAACATATTAGGAAAAATATTAAAGGCAAGAAAAAAAATATTTTTCCACACATTTTTATATAATACATATTTAATAGATAGTAAAATTTATAAATATTTGAAGTAAAAAAATAGAATTTATGAAATAATATAATGCATACAGACATGAAATATAAAGATTCCAAATCAAAAAAAAAATATGTTTTTATTTAAATTCCATTTTGGAATATTTATATGTTATAGAGTATAGAAATATTTAATGTACATGTATACCCCAATAATAAATATAATAGATATAAATCAATGTATATATAATATTAATTTACATAGAAATTACCTAATGGTTACTTATATGTAGACGATAACATTTTTGAAGAGAGTCATAAGAGAAACAATTTTGTGTACTCATGACTTCCATGAATGCACTCCAACCACAAGAATAATTAGTATGGAATTCATAATAATATATTTAACAATGTTACTTATATTAATACCTATTATATTAATAATAATTAGTCATTTATTTCATATATGTTTGTTTTATTTTATTATCTACATCATATATTATTAGTTTTGATTATACGATTCTTATTTTAGAAAAAGGATTCAATCATTATTCTATGATTCTAATATAATCACTCCTATATTACTAAAAAAGTACAATAATAATATTATAATTATTTATAGATTCAGTTACTAATATTTAGAACATACATCCATAGTAAATAATATTAGAACTCCCAAAGTGTATGTTTTATGTAACTTTAATAATAACTACAAGTTAGTTTATAATATCTATTCACTTCATTGTAAATGTTTTAGAAAAATAATTGTAAAAAATCATTTTAATATCATATACAAAAAGTTTTAATTTTTTGATACACGTTCATTGTTACACTGATGAATTTAGTATATCCTCATTTTATGAAGTGGTTGACCCAACACAAATAAGAACATGAAATACCAATGAACCGAGTAATAATACTAAGTTATATTATAGTTATGTCACTTTCATAGATATTTAATGATGTTTATAGAACATTATTGTAGTGTTGAATGATTTTTTAGAGATTATATATGATAATATAATTGAAAACAATAGAGAATAACCAGATACATATATTAATTAAATTGCTCCTCATTGTGGATTTCTTCATAATTAGGGATTTCTGTCACCTTTAAGTGAATAAAAAATAAAAAATAAGGGTTTAGGGAAGGTTATAATGGAATATATTGAAGATGAAATTAATAGACTTAGGTTTTATTGGATGTGTAGAGTAAGTGTACTTTAATTGGTGATTTTGATCAAAATAGTTTCAATTTATCATTCCATGATAATAACAGATGGTCATGATTACATAAAAAATGGACATACAGTTTTAGAAAACATTTTGGATTGATATTACCTCCATTAAAAACATTTATTCTTATTTTCATGTGTTTTATAAATATTTTTGACCATCTTATATCTTTTATATTTTTATTTTTTACCATTATTGTCTTGGTTGACCATGATAAATTATTTTTTAACCAAAAATGAAATTAAACACCTTAAAATTTTACCAGAACATAATTCCAAATATTAACTAAACATTATCAAATTTAATCTCATCATATTTAAAATTTATCTTCAAATAAAATTTATAAAACATTCCTGTAAAATTAATTTTATATGTAATGAATTATTAAATTTTTCTATTTTTATCATGACTTATTTACATAATGGATGTTTAGTATTTATTTAAATATATCATATATTATTTTTAATACACTATTTATTTCAAAAAAGGAAAATATTCTCATTATAATATTTTTATATACACTCATTGGTTATGAAAATTTCTTAGAGTCATATATATTTTAACAATCTAATAATAGTCATATTTTCAATTTTTAGTTTTATATGTAACCTTATATACTTCACTAAAAAAAGCATTTTATGATTTCATTAATTTATAAATTTTTTATCATATTTATTTTATTATTCCTTGATTTTATAAATATAATTGGTTGTGTGGTCTTCATTTAAAAATTTAAGTGTAGACATTTCAATTTTGTAGGAATTTTATTTTATTCTTTTTTTATTACTTGGTTGATTTTCATAATTTTTTTCATATTTATTATGATTCATTAATTTTTATATTATTTTTATATTATTTTACAGTTAAATATTATGTTTCTAATTTTAATTATGGGATTCAAACTACTCATATTATTCAACATAGTCTATGAATAAATATATATTAGGTATTGCAACCTAGTATATTCTAAATAATTGAATATGCCTGGTGGGTAGAATTGGTGGGAATTCTAATTGAGAATCACATAACCATAGTGATTGTAGTGTAATTGTATAGGGATATTTACAACTATTTATTTGAAAAAAACCATGTTACCAAATCGTTATTCTACTATAGAGAGACATATGGATTGATTTTTGGGTATGTGTGGATACCTACTCCAATAAATTAGGTTTTGAGATTTTTAAATGGATATCAGAGGGGGGTTGAGATAGAATTTTGGAGTTTGTATATGATAAGTGAATTCATTGTTCATATATGTTATCTATTTTCAAACTCATAATGAGGGTTGAATTTGAATTAATGGTGTATTCAAATTTAAATAATTAATTATAGATGTGTTCGATGTTGATATTAAAATTATCCATGGAAACTTACATTCAATGGGGTTGTCGGTTAAGATCATGTTGGTGGTGGGATATGTTTTAGACACATCTATTCACATTCTAATTAATTAAACTTATACATAACAATATATCTATTTTGATGGGTTCATATGGATCATGTGGGACATTGGCTACATTAAACCTAGCATCATTTCCCTTCCTATATTTATCAGTGTAATTGATACTTATACATTGTAAATTACCTTATGTGTTAGTATTTTTTCACCACATATGAGAGGTTTGATATTTTATTCCATCCTTTTTTATCTTTTAATGTATAGAGTGATATTTACATTATATGAGATAATATAATTTTTTCATAGTTTATTTAAAGAGGTTTGGTGAGGGTTTGTTATAGCTGGTCAGTTTATAATGACTCGACATGGGGTCATGATTTTTTCTTTTATATTTTATTCTTATATTATCTGAACTCAAATATATTTTCATACTTATGTTATGAAAATTATGTCTATTTCTCGTGGGTTTTTAAATTCATACTTTTGATGTGAACCCAAATGTGTGTGAATAATTTATTATTAGATGCCTTTGTTAAGGGGAGGCCACCTTATCGAGTAGTTGAGAGGGATTAGAAGATTATGTATATAGGATATCCCTAGACATTATAAAGGATAACTATTGGTCCACAACCTCCATTATTATTTCATTCGATCATTTATCATCAGGATTGATCTACTTATTTTCAGTATCATGTAATTATTATTGATATATGATAGACATAGGTATATTATTTATCACATGTGAGGATATATATACTTTTTTACTATAACAATGATTCTATATTGTTTTTATTCATCCAAAATGATTTATATATGTATTACATGAGACACAAGGAATGGTCATCCAAATTTACAGTACTATCCCTTCTTATTAGTTCTTATCCTCTTATCTATGAGGAGGATCACATGTTGCCAAATTCTACTCCAATATAAACATAGTGAACCAAACCTAGATTTTATAAAAGGAATTTGATATATTGTTTCTTGATTTTTTAATTGGTTCA
This sequence comes from Viscum album, assembly GCA_963277665.1. Taxonomy (NCBI): domain Eukaryota; kingdom Viridiplantae; phylum Streptophyta; class Magnoliopsida; order Santalales; family Viscaceae; genus Viscum; species Viscum album. The sequence continues at coordinate 1,184,745,276 of OY728135.1, forward strand.
TGGTGTATTAGATATGGGATTTTTTGGAATATGATTATATATAGCGACCCAAGCCGTTTACAGAAAACATTTCATGATTTTAAGCATAATTAATCATCAGTGTACAAGCCAAGGATCGTTAAGTCTAGTGTCATGGAAGACTAGGTACATACAACATAAAACATGGGAAAAAAACTTCGTTATTTAATCTCCATAAAGAGCTTCTAACTTCCTTTGAGCCCTTATATCTATATAGGGCACCCTGGGGAATACATGAACAGAGGGATGAGCTAAAAAGCCCAGTATGGGAATGAACATGAGGATACATCTCAAGAACATGAGTTAAAAGGCATGGAATAACGATATCTAAATCATGAAACTTACAAAATCATTTAATATAATCATGGGGTCATAAAAACATGGAATCATGTAAATGTGGAAAAATCATAAATAATATCTTTAGTACGGGTTAAGGCTAACCGCCAATCCCTTTTCCCATTTTAGTACGGGTCAAGGCTAACTGACAATCCCGTTTCACATCACATCTCATTAGATTTAACCTTACCCATGGAATTAGAGCGCTATCTGGGCACACCCATCTCAAAATTTTCATGAATATTATTTCCACATAAATATTCTTACCACATATACAATCATACATAATCAACCATACACAAACATAAGGGTACCCATGGAATGAATTGGGTACCACAATCATGATATAAATCATAACCAATGGGTGTATCATGAAAGTGTACATGTGATGAAAGAATTAGAAAATACATGGACGTTAATAGGGTAAAATAGGCATATAACATGGTAAATGGTTTCAAACATAAGTGACAACATATGACAAATGTATTTTAGAAACATTAGCATTAAAACTTTTTTGTGTGGTTTTAAGGAAAATACTATAGACCTTTAAAAATAGTAAAGAAGAAATTATTTTATATAAAAACAGAATTTAACCAAAAAGGTTTTATTAATAAAAATAATGAATTTACAAAGATAATGGTGTCTTAAAATAGAAGATATAGTGCACTTGAAATTGGGTAAAAGTTTGGGAAGTTCCTTTAAAATGAGTGTGCTTATTGGGAAGTATCAAAGAGAGATTCACTTAAAAGCATGTATATCCCCAAAAGATAATGAGAGATGGATCGTGGAACATGATTTTGGAGCATATAAAGAGAATTTTTATGTTCTAAATAAAGGAAAAGAATACAACATTTTGGTAAAAAGAATGATAGAGAAACCCGAAGGAATAATGGAAGTTCGGGTAGAATCCATCATGGTTTATTAGCATTGTATCAGGTGTCACTAGGAGGGATTGATGAGAGAGATAAAGGGTTTATAATCACTTATAAAACATTAGGGTAGTTTGGGGAAGTTTTATAAACATACCCCCTCACTTGGTATTACATAAAAAGGCATAGCATAGAGAACAATCTTGATTAAGAGTAAAAAGGGGAGGATCCCTTACCTTAAATCCGTTGGTGTTCTCCACTTGTAATTAATGACCTGAATAAAAAAATTAGTCTTTTTAATTAATAACTATAGAACCACTTATATATTCAATTTATTTATTATAACCCTATTTATTTCATTCAAATCCTTTTTTATTAGTTACAAGGTTCAATTTAATTGTTCAGACTCACTTGATTACTTGGCTTTAAAAGATCGGTTCACTTATATTCAAGTTTAGATTATATGCAAGATTAAAGTGGTTGTCTAGAATTGAAGTTATATTTATATTTTAATATCTAGGTGGATACATGGTTTTAATTTTAATTAGGTTACTGAGATTTATATCTAATTATTATATATATAACCATATTGATAACCGTTTTTGTTAATCGGTGGATTTTATTACAAAGAATGCGTTTTTCTTTATAACATAATTCAATTTGTACCAAAGGATTAGAGAACCAAAAATAAGATATATAAAATATATAATAATCTGGATCATCCATAACAAAAATGGTTTCATGACCAGAATGAAATATAATAATAGAAATTGATAAATCGTTGTCCTTGAATGTGCTAAATTAGCACATCTAAAACGGTGCTTTCATTTATTTCAAAAAAAAGATGGGGAAAGGAGAGAATATAATGAAATATAACACTACCATGAAGAAATTCCAATACATTTATATTACTGTATTAATCATAGTACTATGGTGACGGTAAGTGAGGAAAGAAATAAAAAATAAAAGAACTTAAAAGGAAAGAAGAAAATGGGAAGAGGAATTTACCTCTTGAGACTTCCTCCATTGAGAACCTCTTAAGGGGAGAGGTTTTGGTATTTTAATGAGTCTGAGAGCTTTTGGACGTGGGGGGGGGGAACCTTGGGGAGATATTTGGGAGGAATAATGGCAAGGAACAAGGCTTGAGTGGAGTGAAGAAAAGGGGGAGTGAAGGGGGTATTTATAGTGGAGGAGAAGAGGGATTTCATGATATTAAAATCCTTAATTTTTTATTTCTTCAAAAGAAAAAGAATAGTAAGTATTCCATGACCAAGAATAGTAAATGGGTCAAGTGATTTCTATCAATGGGTGGTGTCATCAACTAATATGCTAGGAATAGTCTGTTTATCATATAATGTATATATATGGTAAATTACAGTATTTTTCTATTCATCAAAATTTGATGTATTTCAGAAAAATCCCAAAATTTCACCCTGGCCGTTTATCGACATGTAGAATCCAAAAATGAAGTCCATTTTTCAAAAATAATTTTCAAAAAATTATTATTTTAATATTTAATTAAAACCAAAATTTATTATAAAAAACCAGTTTTAAAAGACTCATTAACTCATTCTAAAATATAGGTATATCAAAATTACAACTTGAATATTATTTTTATACTACCATAGTTGAGGTTACTATACATTATGGGTATATCAATTTGCATAAGGGTATGTTACTATTCATAAGAGTAGGTTGCTATTCACCAATTTTATTTGTTTTATTAGACTTCAAAAAACATCTTGAACATAACAGTGTATGTCAGATTTTCATTATTGCAACCATAGAAGTGGAAAAATTATGTTTAAAGGTCACTTATCACTTATTAGTTCATTATGTTGTGTTTTCATGTGATTTTATGACATAATTATAAGAAGGGAATTTCCATTCAAAACATTGGGTCGTTACATTCTTCCCCCCTTAAGAAATTTCGCCCTCAAAATTTCATTTTACATTCTAGGACAAAAACAGATGTGGGTACTTTTCTTTCATTTCATCCACCCATTCGCATGTTTCCCTTTCGTACTTATGGTTTCTCCATAGTACCTTGACCAGATGACTAGTCTTCTAGCGTAGAACTTTTTCTCTATGATCCAAGATCTTTACTGGCTGCTCCTCGTAAGAGAGATCATCCTCCAACTGTACCACCTTTGAAGAGAGTACATGTGAAGGTTATGGTATGTACTTTCTTAAGGGGGATACATGACAGACATCATGTACTTTCAGCATGGTAGGTGGAAGTGCCAGTCGATAGGTGAAAACTTCAAGTCGATCAAGGATCTCGAAGGGGCCGATGTACCTAGGACATAACTTCCCCATCTTCTTGAATCGCTTGACTCTCTTCCGTGGAGATATTCGAAGGAAGAATTTATCTTCAACGTCGAACTCCAAGTCCCTTCGACGGTTGTCAGCATAGCTCTTTTGCCAACATTGAGCAGCTTTGATGTGTTTCTGGATGACTTGAACCTTCTCTGTGATCTCTTGAACAAGATCGGGTCCAAGTAGATTTCTTTCTCCAACGTCGTCCCAACAGGTTGGACTTCTATATCGCTTTCCATACAGACCTTCATTTGGAGGCATAAGAATACTCGAGTGGAAGCTATTGTTGTATGAGAACTCAACCAATGGGAGATGCTGATCCCATCCACCTTTGAATTCTAGAGAGCAGGCTCTAAGCATATCTTCAAGCGTCTGAATAGTTCTTTTAGACTGGCCATCAGTTTGGGGGTGATAGGCTGTGCTAAAATTTAATTCAGCACTCAAAGAATGTTGAACTCTCCTCCAGAATTTAGATGTGAACCTTGGATCATGGTCAAAGACAATTGAGAGTGGAATAATATGCAGTCTCACCACTTCTTTCACATATATCTTTCAAAGTTTATGAAGCAAGAGATCTTCCCGAATACTGATGAAATGGGATGTCTTGGTGAGCCAGTCAACCACAACCCATATCATATTATTTCAATTTGACTTCTTTAGGAGACCTGTGACAAAGTCCATAGTAACATTTTCCAATTTCCACATGGGTATAGGCAATGGCTGCATCAAACCTTTGGACTTTTGTCCCTCAGCTTTAACTTTCTAACATGACAAGCACCTTGATATATATTCTGCAATCTCTTTCTTCATGTTATCACACCAGAAGTGTTCTCAGAGATCAAATTACATTTTGGTACTCCTAGGATAGATAGAGAAGGTTGATCTATGTGCATCATTCAATAGCTCCTTGTTTATCTCTGGTTTAGATGGTACACATAATCATGTCACAAATCTTACAACTCCTTCCTCATAAATTTTGAAATTGAAGGATTTCCAATTTTTAACTGCTTCCACCCTTTTCTGAATTTCCACATCCTTTCCTTGAGACTCCATTATTTTATCCCAAAGGGATGGCTGAGCAATCATTTGAGAAAGGATTGATGATGTTCCTCCCTTAATGATTCCCATGTCCATCCTTTGAAAATCTAAGATGATCAAATCCTTTTCAATTCTCATCATTGATAAAGATGCATGATCCTTTCTACTTAAAGAATCTGCCACCATGTTTGCCTTACTGGGATGGTAGTGGATTGAGTAGTCATAATCCTTGATGAGCTCTATCCATATTTGTTGGGGGAATATTAAGCTCTTTCTGTGTGAATATATATATGAGACTCTTGTGGTCAATATATATCTAACATTTTTTCCCATAGAGATAATACCACAAGATTTTCAGCGAAAAGATCATAGACGCCAACTCCAAATCATGCATGGGATAGTTTTTCTCATGGATTTCCATATGCCTTGAGGCATAGGCTATCACTTTATCAGTTTTCATTAACACATATTTTAAGCCTTTCTTAAAAGAATCACTATACACCACAATGAGTTCTCCACTTGAAGGGAGTGTGAGTACCGACGCAGTGATAAGCCACTTTTCCAACTCCTTGAAACAGTATTCACATTCCTGTGTCCAGATGAACTTTAATCCCTTCCGTGTCATCTTGTACATTGGGTTTGACAATCGTGAAAATTTCTTCACGAATCATCGATAATACCCAGATAGACCTAAAAAGCTGTGGATATCTGTTACAGAATTTGTCCTTGGCTAGTCTTCAATAGCCATCATTGTGGAAGGGTCCAAATATATCCATTTTTTGGTGATGAAATGCCCCATGAATGATACTTCCTCCATCTAGAACTCAAATTTACTGTACTTTTCGTACAACTTATCCCTTGGAAAATTCTTTAACACAGTTTCCAAATGCTTTTCATGTTCCTCATTGCTCTTAGAGTTTCATAATATCATCAATAATGACCACCAAAAATTTTTCAAGGTAATCGCTAAAGAATCTATTAATTAAATCCATAAAAATTGTTGGAGCATTAGTGAGTCTGAGGGGAATCACTATGAAATCATAGTGTCCATACCTCATTCGAAAGGCAGTCTTGGGAATATATTCCTTCCTCACTTTTAGTTGGTGATATCTCGACCGAAGGTCTACCTTAGAGAAATAAATTGCCCCACAAAGCTGATTGGACAAGTCATCTATTCGTGGAAGGGGATACTTGTACTTTATAGTGATTTTATTATGCTCATGATAATCAATTCAGAGGCACATTGATCCATCCTTATTCTTGATGAAGAGGACTAGAGCACCCCTTGGTGAAGCACTCGGGCATATAAAACCCTTCTCCATATTCTCATATAACAGATTCTTCATCTCTTCTAGCTCTACAGTGGCCATTCTTTAAGGTGTCATTGAGATTGGTAGTGATCCAGGGATAAGTTCAATTGAGAACTCAACCTCTCCGTCAGGAGGAAGACCGGACAACTCATCGTGGAATAAATAAGTGTAATCCCTCATGATGGGCATGTCTTCAAGAATGATTCTATCCCTTGTCCCAATAATTTGAGTTGGATATGCTTTCTCACAAGGAAGCAGCATCCAAACTTGAGACAAGGATTCTAAAGGACACTCATCCTCTTCTTACACTTGTAAAGAATCGGTGGATGCTTTGGGATGTGAAAAGTGATCTCCCTTTCTCGGAAGTTGATATTGGCTTTGTATAATGACATCAAATCCATGCCCAAGATAACGTCGAACTCCACTCAGTAAGTATGCCAAGATTTTCTGGGAGGTTTAGTCCATAAACATTAACTAGGGAGAAGTTATAAACCATGGATTCTATAATTTCCCCATTCGCTATTCTGACAGATAACATTTCCTCCAAATTTTGAGGTGGTGTTTGAATAGTTCTACTAAACTAGGATGATATGAAAGAATGCGTTGAACCAGAATCAAATAATACATTCTCTATTCTTGAATGAATAACACGCGTACCTATCCCCACATAATTTTCCGGATCCACCTCTGTATTATTGATAGCATAATCCTTTCCTTGTTTCCTTGGAGGTTGTTACTGATTGCCTCCGACAACCCTCAGCTTTGGGCAATTGTTCGCATAATGCCCAAGCTACTTGTAGTTATGACACTGCACTTCAGGATTAGTGTTGATTTAACCTTACTTTCTTCTTCAACATTAGTGGGATTTTTCAAATCCCTTTGGTAGTTCTTGGCCATATGACCAAACTTTCCGCATTTGAAGTAATTCTGGGTTACCTTGAGGCAGTCACCAAGATGCTTCTTCCCACAAATTTTGCAAAGGAGAAAGTGAGGCTTCTTTCCATCATGGGATTTGTTTGATGAACCACCCATGGTGTTCTACATTTTTTGCTTCTTATCAGTAGGCCCTTGAGACCGTTGAGAGTCTCCAATCTCCATTTCAACCTGGAGGGCACAACAGAAAATCTTCTCATAACTGTCAAAGTCTCAAATCACCATCACTTTTCGTAGACTCGGCTTTAGTCTACTAAAGAAGCGATCCACCTTGGTTTCGGTGTTCATGACAAAGCCAGAGGCATACATTGCAGACTTGTAATGTTTTGTTCATACAACCCAACAAACGTATCTTCTTTCTGCTTGAGTCCAAGGAACTCTATTTCCATCTTGAGATAGAGGGTTTGAGGAAAATATTTGTGGAAAACATCCTCTTGAATTCCTTCCATTCTATAGAATCAATTTCCTCTTGGGAATTTGTATTCATGATCAGTGTCCACCACTGATCAGCTTCCCCATAAAAATGATAGACTGCCAGTACATCTTTGTCATCTTTCTATCACTGGAGGACAGAGAAGATCATTTCAATGGAGTTAATCTATTATTCTGCAATGAGGGGATCAGAAGACCCGCTAAACATGGGAGACCTTTTTCGCATGAAGGATTCGATGACAACTTGATCTTTCCTTGGTGGAGGAGGATTTTCCACCTGATTCAAGTTATTATTCATAACTCGAGCTAGATGAGCAATTACTGCCAAGATGTTTTGAGCACACACTTCTATCACATTAGGCATGTCATTAGGGAAATCATCACATTTCCTATCACATGGGTTTTTAGAACATGTTCTTCTATTTCCCACCATTAAATAATAAAAATAATGTATAATTAGAGGTCTTGAATACTTAGTAATTGAGCATAAAAAAACATTGAACATAAATGTATGAACTTATAAATAAGAAGTATATCCTAACTTGTGATTTCTTAGGTTTATATCTAGGTTATCCTAGATCTATTTCTCAAAATATATTCTTATGGGTTTCTTTTTTGTCCCTTAATAACAGTTTGTTCTAAGACTATGAATCTACAGAAGCATATCCCCTAGGAGTGTCATAACCTAGAGTGTAGAAAGTCCAATTATCATGCACCACTTCCCGTTTGAGTCTAGATCAAAGCGGTGTTTTTGGGTTTTACACATAGATACATCTGCGCCAGAGCCACCTCTACCTGCTCGTATCCAGACATGGATGTATTTTCTTGATAAAACCCTAACTCTATACTAACCAAAATTTTGGACTGCTTTCTTCTACTTAGTCCCATCCTTAAGGTTCTCAGTAAGGTTCTCTATTTTTAATATCCAAAAATAACTAGATTATCCTCTGATACCAACTATAGGGACTTGAGCCTTTTACATAAAACATTTCATGATTTTAAGCGTAATTAATCATTAGAGCTTCTAACTTCTTTTGAGCCCTTACTTCTGCATAGGGTACCCTGGGGAACACATGAAAAAAGGGATGAGCTAAAAATCCCAGTAAGGTAATGAACATAAGGATACATCTGAAGCACATGATTTAGGAGTCATGACATAATGATATACAAAGAAAGAAACTTATAAAATCATTTAATACAAGCATGGGATCATATAAACATGTAATCATATAAATTTGACAGAATCATAAATCATATCTTTAGTACGGGTAAAGGCTAACTGCCAATCCTGTTTCCAATTTTAGTACATGTTAAGGCTAACCGCCAATCACGTTCCACATCGCTTCTTAGGAGACTTAACCTTACGCAATGAATTAGAGTGCTATATGGGCACACCCATCTCAAAATTTTCATGAATATTCTTTACACATAAATATTTTTACCATATATACAATCATACATAATCAACCACACACAAGCATAAGGGTAACCATGGAAAGAATTGGGTACCACAATCATGACATAAATCATAACAAATGGGTGTATCAAGAAAGTGTCCATGTAAGGAATGAATTAGAAAATACATGGACGTTCATAGGGTAAAATAGGCATATAACATGGTAAGTGGTGTCAAACATAAGTTACAACATATGATAAATGTATTTTATAAACATTATCATTAAAACATTTTTGTGCGGTTTTAAGGAAAATACTATAGAGCTTTTAAAATAGGAAAGAAGAAATTATTTTATATAAAAACATAATTGAACCAAAAAGGTTTTGATAATAAAAATAAAATATTTACAAAGCTAATGGTGTCTTAAAACAGATGATAGAGTGCACTTGAAATTGGGTAAATGTTCAGGAAGTTCCTTTAATACGAGTGTACTTATTGGGAAGTATCGAAGAGAGATTCACTTAAAAGCATGGATATCCCAAAAAGATAATGAGAGATGGATCTTGGAACATGAATCTAGAGAATATAAACAAAATTTTTAGGTTATACATAAAAGAAAAGACAACAACATTTTGGTAGAAAGAAAGATAGAGCAACCCGAAGGAATAATAGAAGTTCGGGTAGAATCCATCATGGTTTATTAGAATGGTATAGGGTGTAACTAAGAGGGCTTGAGGAAATATATAAGTGGTTTCTCATCACTTATAGAACATTAGGAAATTATGGAAAAGGTGTATTAACGTACCCCACCACTTGGTAATACACAAAAAGGAATATCATAGAGAATAATCATGATTAAGAGTAAAAAGGGGAGGATCCATTACCTTAAATCTGTTGGTGTTCTCCACTTGTTATTAATGACATGAATAAAAATATTAGTATTATTAATTAATAACTCCATAAAATCTTCTATATTCAATTTATTTATTATAACTCTTTTTATTTCATTCAAATCATTTTTTATTAATTATAAGGTTCAATTTAATTGTTCGGGCACATTTAATTACTTAGCTTTAAAAGATCGGTTCACTTATACTCATGTTGGGATTATATGAAAGTTGAAAGTGGTTGTCCAAAATTGAAGTTATATTCGTTATTTCATATATATGAGATTACATGGTTTTAATTTTAATTATGTTACATAGAATGCAGTCGAATTATTATATATATAACCATAGTGTTAACTGTTTTTGTTAATTAGTGGATTTGATTACAAAGAATGTGTTTTTCCTTATGAATAAATTCCACTTGTACTAAAGGATTAAAGAACCAGAAATAGTATATATTACATATATAATAATCTGGTTCATCCATAACAAAAATTGTTTCATGAAAAAAAATTAAATATAATAATAGAAATTGATAAACTGTTGTCCTTAAATGTGCTAAATTAGCACATCTCAAACGATGCTTTCATTTCTTTCAAATAAAATGGTGGGGAAAAGAGAGAAGATAATGAAATATACCACTAGGATGAAGAAATTCCATTACATTTTGGTTAATGGATTTTTCATACTATTATGCTGATGGGAGGCGAGGAAAGAAATAAAAAAGAAAATAACTTAAAATAAATGATGAAAATGGGAAGTGGAATTTACCTCTTGAGACTTCCTCCTTCATGAACTTCTTAAGGAGAGATGTTTTTTTATTTTGGGGAGGCTGAGAGCTTTTGGACATGGGAGGGAACCTTGGGGAGATATTTGGTTAGAATAATGTCAAGGTAAAAGTCTTGAGTTGAGTGAGGAAAAGGGGGAGTGAAGGGGGGTTTTTATAGTGGAGGAGAGGAGGGATTTCATGATATTATAATCCTTAATTTATTATTTCTTCACAAGACCAAGAATAGTAAGTATTACATGACCAATAATAGTAAATTTATCATTTTAATTCGAACTATGGGTGGTGAAATCATCCATGATGCTAGGAATAGTCTATTTACCTTACAATGTATATATATGGTAAATTACCGTATTTTACCATTAATCAAAATTTCAAGTATTTCAAAAAAATCCCAAAATTTCACCCAGACCATTTTTCAATGTGTAGAATCAAAAAATGAATTCCATTTTTTAAAAATAATTTTCAATCTATGATTATTTTAATATTTAATTAAAATAATAATTTATTATCAAAAACCAGTTTTAAAACACTCATTAACTGATTCGAAAATATTAGTATATCGTACTTCCAACTGGAATATTATTTTTATACTACCATAGGTGAGGTTACTATTCATTAGGGTATATAACTATTCCTAAGGGTATTTTACTATTCATAAGGGAAGGGCACTATTCAGTAAAAATTATTTGTGTTTTATAAGACTCTAAAAAACATTTGGAACACAACTGTGTACGTCAGATTTTAAAAATTGCAAACACAGAAGTGGAAAACATATGTTTAAAGGTCACTTATCACTTATTAGTTCATTATGTTGTGTTTTCATGTGATTTTATGACACAATTATAAGAAGGGAATTTCCATTCAAAACATTGGGTTGTTACATTATATGTTATCCATGTGTCTTCCCAACACCTTATTAGTGGATGTTATAGTTTTTAGGGCCGTGAGATTATGGTTTTCATTATTTTTGATATTGAGTCATATATTTTGATTGAGTGTTATTTTGATATTATCATTGGTGTATTTTATCTATTTTTAGTTTTGAACGTGAGAATTAGTACATGTATCATTTTTTTCATGTCTCCACAATCTATATTCTATTTTTGTGTGACTGTGAAATGTTTTGACAGAATAAAGGGATTTTTGTTAAGTAATATCCAATAATAATTTATCCTATATTTAATAAAATTATTATTATTTTTAAATAATTAATAAATCCTTTAGAGTTTGCATTATTAATGATTTTATATTGTTTTCATTTCAGTACATGTACTAGAGTGGATATTATTTTTGGGATAATCATTGGGTTTTAGTTACCAAGTGTTTATTATAGAGGACCCTAATAATATTATCCATTGGGTGGATTAGTTTTTAGATTTTTTAGGGATAATTTATACATATATCTTATTAAACCTAAATACTTATGTGTTTTTTATTTATAAATTTTATTAACAATTTTTTTAATTTCAAAAATTGAACCTCACCAATATACTATAGATCCACCTAGGTATAGTTTTTCTACTTTAATCAATGACAATTATTATTGTGTACTAACACTGTGTGATCAACAAGGGGGATTTGAAAATGATCATAATGTTGTTCTAGTGGTTTGAGTGACTAATACTCTATAATATGGGATGTTTCACATAGAATTAATTTGAGGTAGAGTACTTTATCAATGTGAATCCATTATGATAAACTATTTCCAAGAATTATATTTGAATAATTCTATAACTATCCAAGGAACATTTTTTATATTGTATTTAAATATTTATGTTTAATGGTAATGTGTATATTTGAGTTTGTTATGATGTTCATCTGTAAGAGGGTGTACTTTTTCAGATTTATAATTCAAATTCCTTCTATGATATGCTAAAGCGTAATGGTGTAGTGATGGATGCATTAATTCTTATTATTTGAGGCCTTCAAGGAACTATTTTTCAATTATTTTTTCACTTACTCACTGAAAATGAATCAATAATATATTTTTATTGGTATCCATCATGGGATGATGTCAGTGAAATATTATGTTACCCAGTTCTTTGAACTATTTCATTTTCCTAATTTATTAGTCTAATGTGATCCCCAAAAGGCCAAGGTGTTTGAGAGTGTCCTTTTACATGATATGAAATATCATGTGGGGATATTCAATCTAAAATTTTATCCGTATGTGGTTCATAATCCTATTGTAGTTGATAAGAACATAATAAAGGGAGGTGTTTCCAAATTAATCACTTTTTATACTGTCCCTTCTAGTGTAGATTTTATTTCCTTTACTAGTTGTTAGAAAATGATATTTAATGTGACACATCATTATAGTGAGAGGAAGTTGTAGTATTGAATTTTTTTAACTCATTAAGTTAGGAATATATTATTTTTTGTGTTATAATTTAATTAAATAATCTCATTTTCATAGTATGTAACCAAAACCACTAAGGTTGTCCCATTATTTAATTGGATGGGATTATAACAACATTTTTGTATGGGAATGACTCAAAAGGGCTCCGACAGAGTATAACAACCTACATTTTTCATACATAAATATTACAACTTTTTATATGAGTACTCAAATAATTTCTTAATTACATGCCTAAGGATCATAATGAATAGTGTATTTGGAGACTAATTCCCTAATCATATTATTTAATTAATTATCTTCAACAACTCCCATAAATGTCATCCCCTATTTTACTAATCTTAATCATGACTTATTTAAATAATTTCTTCGTAACCATGTGAATGTAAATGTAATAAAGGCTGACCTAGATGCCCATAAATGTTAAACATTGTAGGTATCATTCTATGCACATATTTAAACATAAGATAAGAATAAGGGTATTCTATCTTAAACAAAACATAAAAATTTCACACCCAACCTCTTATAGATCATAAACATGATTCACCACATAAATAATTATTAATATACAAGACATGACTCATAATACTATTAAATCATTTAAATTCATTAACAATAAGCTCATGTCATAAAATTTTGGCATCATTAAAGGTATACAAAATATATAATTTTCATGTTTAACTACCAAGACCTATAATCATATTGGATCATGCCTCATCACCTGTTCCCCATTACAGATCAAGTCCATCAGCTGGTTTCCCATTATAGATCAAGCCCATCAAATTGTTTCCCATTGTTATATTAGGATATATAAATCCTTAATAATTAAATTGGAGTGATATATAGGTCCTATAGATCACATAATTAAAATCATGAATATATGTTCCACAATATCATATAACATTCATATTAATAGAAACCATGAAAATATTTGGTCTTTATAAACATTTCATCATATCATAACTAATTTAAAAGAAATGTGTTGTTTAAAAATATTATCATTATATTATAAACCACTTAATAAAGAATAATAATTATATCATTGGTTTATATCCCCATTAATGTGTGACTAACATCAATGTATGAATTCTTGGATGCAGAATAATTATGAATGATCACTTGGAACATTTCATGGGGAAAATATCCTTTACACATTTAAAAATACATTTTGAAACTAATAAATTGCATAAAAATTCAAATAATTTTATTTTAAAATTACATAGGTATCATATAATGGAATATTTAAATCATTTATCATTCACGATGAAAAGAAATCCCTTTCATTCCATACATGTTTAACTACAACGATCCCATTTAAATTTTTGGAAAAAATTCAAGGACACCTCATTTAAGAAAATAAAATAGATTACATTTTATCCATTTACAAAAATTAAAACATGGTTAAAATTTACCATAAAAACACTGTATAATATAAGAAACATTCTTTACACAATTTCTAGAAAATATGTAAATGAAATAAAAAATCCATATTGATCAAAGAGAGAAATAATGATTATTTTTCCTTAATAACATATTTTTATCACTACATTTCATAAAGAGAAGGAAACAAAATAAAAAAATGTATTAAAATAAATAACCACAGGATAAGAAAATTCAAAATTTTCTTAGAAGATATATAATAATATATCATTAATGTAAAGTTATTCATAAAACATCCTAATAAAAAATGATATTGTAACATAAAATAACTTCCATGTTTGTAACATTTGAATCGTAATACCTATGAAGAAACAACATTCAATAACATTATGTATAATTAAAATTAATAAATTCCTTATATAACATGTCATTTTTTTAGTATATATGTCACACCCATATTTTAAATTTCCATGCATTGTTTCAAATCCTTTTTTTGGTTCTTGGTTTCCCTTGGTTCTCAGGTATTTCAGGATTAAATTTGGTTTCTCATGTGTTTTTGATCTATTTCATTACTCTAGGAATTATTTGATGGTGTTTAGAATTTAATTTTTTGTAAAGGAAAGGTATGAGGATGCAGTGTTTTTTAATTGAATTTGTGACACTCCTAGTGGGACCTTTTGTGGGGTATGTTGTTGGGGTTGTTTATACACTTGAGATAGATCAGTCTTGGGGGGGGGGAAGGTGGTATTATTTTGGGTATTCTTTTCCCTATCATTGTATTAACTCTACCCCTTTAACCCCCCTAGACCCACTTAAATTTAGATAAAAATGGAACGTTTTTGGGTGGCTAGAACTGGCGGCATGGTTTGGTTGCCCGGTTTGTTGAACCATGCAGCCAAACAGTGCAACCCTATCCATCTCATTAATTGTTTTATGTAATTTCCATTTACCCTTCCATAATAAAGTCAAATACACCCATATCATCCCCATTTAGAACCAAGAATCCATGGGAGGTATCCAAGCTCCCCAAACCTCACTTGGAACTCTTTTTTTATGGGGATTTTGATGGAGAAAACTCAAGACCTTTAAAGTAAGTGAATTCCTTCTTGGTATCTTCTATCTTCCTTTGGTTTCCTTACCTTTTCTTGAAGTTCCCTTTCTTCCATAATCTAGGGTTAATAACTAGGGTTTTATTTTGTGTTTATTGGTTCAAATATTATGGTTTATGGATTTTTCCATCTCCTTGTGGTCTGTTGGTGGTGCAGTTGAAGTTTTGCACCATGATTTGGGGTTTTGGGTACAATTGGTAGGTGATTCCAAGTGTAAGAATAACTTTTTGAGTGATCATGATATATTTAAATATTTTTCATGTTCAAAATATGTTTTGTGTGGTGTGAAAACTATTTTTTATGGATTTGGTAAAGCATTTAATTTGATAGTTTCATTTTCTACTTCAAATTGGGTGTTTTCCATGTGTAACACTCGTGGTAATATTTGGGTTTATTTTATAATACATTAAAGTGGTTTACTAAATGTTTTTTGGGATTCCAATTCTTCTTTGGTTGGGTCTTGTTGTGCTTTTGGGTTCTAAATAGGGGTTTTAAATGGATTTTAGGTGAAAAACCTTGCCATGCTTCTTGAAAGTGTTCTATGAAAATTCTTAATAGTTTAATGAGTTGCACAAAGTGTGCAAATGATGTTTATGTACTGTTTTGTTGTCTATATGTTCTTAATTTGAGGTTTTTAAAGATAAATTTGTTAATTTCTATTTCAAACATTTTTAGAATGTTTTATAATATTCCAATATTATTTATTAAGTTGTGATGTGGGCGAAAAACATGTTTGTGGGAAGCTTCGTGTGAGTATGATGATATACTGAATTTGAAGGTGAATAGTTTATTATGTGACATGTATGTGTTGGATATTTTGTGTGTGTGTGTGATTTGGAAAATGAATCATCATCTGAAATTTTTATTTTTAAAATATGGAACTTTATTGAGTACAAAAGGGAAACTCAGGTATCTAGGTGGGTGGACCTATACTAGTATGCTAGTGATCCCTTGGGGTTTGGTCCCAATTACACATATCATGTTTGATGATGAAAAAACTAGCTAAACTATAATGATGATTATGTTTTAGGGACACTAGGGTTTGGGTATGATCCCTACCAGTGGCTCGTGTGCACGATAATAGATACTTATATGGTTACTTTCACCGAGAAATGAGGTACCTCGGACCCACAATGAGCTAGTGCATAGGAATATTCTCATGACTAGTGATCATTGACTATATGATGTTCACCATTGAAATAAGGTGTGTTTGGATGAAAAAAATTCAGTATCATTTTGTATTTATTTAAAGGTTTCCTTTCATTAAAATATCCCACCTCAAAATTGTTTAGTTTTAATGTTTCATCTTTTGGAATCTATTACTAGAATTTATTATTTACAAAACAAGAAATTATTTTTTTTCATAAAATGTATATCAAATGGAATAGTTTTGGTGGAATAATATTGGTATTAGGCTCAAACCCTACTTACAACTTTGTGTATAAGTAGACATGGTTATTTTTTCATAGGTTTGGGTAAATCATTTAGTGACGGTGCTTTCGGTTTCTAGCAGTCCTTCTTGGTGTTGTATCATTGAGATGGCTTGATAGTGTTTACCCAATTGACTTGAGGTGGTTATTAGGCTGTCATTGTTTGGATTTCTTTCTTTGATGTTGTTTTTGGGCTCTGTATAAACCCTTTTTTTTTCTCAATTCTGAATTTTATTAAAGGTTTTATGTGTAAATTTTCAAATTCAATTTATTTATTATTTTTCGTTGTCTTGTGTTTATAAATATAGGTAAATCATTCCCAAATATTATTTTCTGATGCCCAGGTACTAATGCAAGCCTAATGGGATCGGGAGTTCCCTTTGGGTTTTTCCATATACTGGGTTGGGTGTCGGTTTTAAGGTAACTAGATCAGGTTCGTGGAAAAAATGGTATCAGAGGAGGTTCACTCTTTTGGATTTGTTCTTTTGGGGAAAGAGTCGAGATATATCGAAGGTGGGATTTTCTGAACATAACATTCCGATTATGAGTAGGGTGCCCACCCATCACTCCTTAATATGGGATTTAAGTTCACATGGGATGTTGGGTTTTATCTGAGTTCATTATTTCTCTTCGTGCATTGATGATTGGGGGAAATGAAAAGAGAGTTGAGTCAATGGTCTCAGTGAGCTCGCAGGGCCTATAAATCCATATGGAGCCATGAATATTTTCCAAAAAAACTCTCCACGATTGTGAAGTGACTCGAATAAGGCCAGTAACCATATGTCAAAGTCACCCATGTACACTAGTTTCCTCTAACATTATATTGTGTATCTATGTTTTGGAATCTTGGAAACATTGTTTTTAAAAGAAAAGATGACATGATTTTAAGAAGTGTGATTTTTTGTGAAATGATTTTCTAGTAATTTTAAAAAGGTTTTATTTATATAATTATATAAATGACATTTATAATTTTTTTGAAATGGTAAATTATGTGTTTACACCTATTTTAAATATATGAATTATGTTAAAGGGGGTTTTGAAAATGTGTTCTCAGTATAATTTTATATACCATTTATAAATGTTTTTAGTTGAATTTATTATTCTATGATTTATGTGTGGGGGTTGAATATGGATTTGGATTTTATAACTATGGATCATTCAAAAGGTTTTATGAAATTTTAGAACCTTATTTTTAAATGAGAAGAGTTGAGTTATTAATTAAAAAGAGATTTATGAAATGGATTTTTTCATGAAATTAGAATTGTTTTGAAATGGGTTGAAATGTTTTGAAATAGTTTTGCAAGGCATGAAATTGATTTTTTATTGAATTGTGGGTGCTTTAAAAAATAGGTTTGTAAGATGAAAATATGGTTTTGATTTTATGATAAACTGATTTGAGAATGGGAAAGTGTGGTTAAAATTTTTTGATTTTCAAAAGAGAAAAGGTTTGGTTTTTGTCTTTTGTGTTGTAACACCCCATGCTTCAACAATTTGCTTCTCTTTCAATAATGAAATAGCTTGGATTGTATGCAAGTTCGAGATTCTAACAAACCGCGACCAATCAAAGTAGCTGTTATGAATAGTAATACCCACCTTTTGAAATTATATAAATTTTATATTTCAAAATGGAATTCATTGTTTGGATTCTTATTAACAAAATTAGCCTATGTTGAATTTTTGGTATTTTTTTGAGAACTTCCAATTTTCGATGAATAGTGAAAAATATGTAAAAACAACTTTTTAAATCAAAATAATTTATTGTGATAAATTATATTATTTAGTGGTTTTAAAGTATAATTATAATATATTTTTACCATTTTATCCAATGGTGGTCATTAGAAATAATTTCACTTTTAAATTGGACATAAACAATTTTCAATCTTTTGATTGATATTCTTTCGTAGAAACACGCTATTTGTTTTGACAATGGGAATTAGTTATAAAATTAATTAATGAAACATATATGTTTTTAATTTGGTAAAAAAGACATCATATTTGAATTTGGAATATCAAATATATGTTAGGGTTAATTTTTTGGTATTTTTTCTGAAAAACTTCAATTTTTGATAAATAGTGAAACCACTAAGAGGTAGTTAAAAAACTGATTTTTCGTTTAAATGAAATTTTACCACTTCTGTGAATTTAATATCACAAAGCTGACAGACATGGTTATAATTATGAGGTAAAATTTGGTTCAATGGGGTGAAAATAATTTAGGGTGAATAGTAACTTTTGAGTTTTATTAACAGCGATTAGAGGTAATTAGAGT
Organism: Viscum album; assembly: GCA_963277665.1. NCBI lineage: Eukaryota > Viridiplantae > Streptophyta > Magnoliopsida > Santalales > Viscaceae > Viscum > Viscum album. Next base: position 1,184,764,148 of record OY728135.1, read on the forward strand.
AATTGAAGGGAAAAATAATGTTATAATAATATGAAATTACCTTGAAACATGTCATACTCTTGTTGGGAGACTCATGGAAGACCAAGACAATCCATGGGTAAATTTTTGGGACCCCATGGAGCCACTTGGGTAAGATAATGACATTAATACCGTTTATTTAAAGTAAAAATAAAAATGTCACAAACATGTATGGTTTTACTAAATCAATTTTTACAAGGGGTTATACAAGTTATCTTTTAGAATATAAATATCTAGTGGAAATAAAAAAATATTTCCTACATCATGGTAATTTTTTTATAATTTTTAGGCATTAAATAAATAAATTTATTTATCACACCATGATGATGCAGCGACTACTTCATTAATGAACGATTTAAATAAAATGAAATGATAATGTAAAATATAAGACATAAACTTGCCTAAATCCTATCGGATTGGTGGATTTCGAACCATTACCACCTTATCCTCTAACTATATCATTGTGGGACCTTTAAAATCCGAAAATCATTTCATAATTATGTAACAGTTCATGACTTTTCAAGAGTGCCCCTCCTCTCCTCTTATAAAAGGCCCCCAACTCTACCACCTTATTCACACCATCAAAGCCATTTGGCTCTGCCAACCTCTGCCCAAATACTCTCTCAACTTCCCTCTATTACTCCTAGAAGCCTCACTTTGGGCATAAGTCTTCCCTAGGAACCCTTTAGCTCAAATAAAAAAGAGTTACCCGATTTTAAGGTAATGTCTTCTCTTATGTTCTTTTGTTTTATTTTTCTTCTCCAACCCCTTAAACTCCTTTTATTACATAATTTTGTAACAACACGATTATCCTAAATATACTTGGATGTTTTTATGAGAATTATTTTATTTACACTTACACACACCTTCGTCTAATGGTTAAAGAACATATTGTTTCTGTGGGTGGAGAATTACTCCCTTACAAAACGATGATTGTTCAATCTTCTTTTAACACCTATCATGGCGGCCATTAAGATGTCACTATATTTATATATGATATATATTATGTTTATGTTTTCCTTATGCTTCTGTATTTTTCATTTAGGGCATAACTTTATGATTTCCATTTTGGGTAAACACGATAATTTCATTTTTTGAAGTGTGGACTACCGCCCCCTCAAAGTGATTTGAATCTTTAATTCAATATGTGGGACATATAAAGGATGGATTAAATGATATTATATATGATATTATACTGGAATTATAATATAACTTTATAGAATTATGATTTAATTCCATTAAATATGAAATATAAATGAAAGTAGCGTTCATGCGTACGTACGACTTACCTTCTCCATGAACGGTGCATTTCATTTCTTACCTCTAAATGTTATGTAATATTATAAATGAATTTATATAATGTATATATATTGTATATATGATATCTAAATTATGAATATAATTCTAGATATAATGGATATTTTACCACATGAACAACTTGTAATTATAAGACGTTTATTTTTGACTCAAGTACCAAAGATCGACAAAACGACCGTTATTAACTTAAATAATAACATAATGTTCATAACATGGTAATAAGTGATATAAAAGGAATAATGAACTTGAAAAGGGTACTTAATCAAGTTGAAATAAACACTAGTTTATCATTCAGGAGATTAAAGAACGATCAAGTCAAGTCGGACATGAGGTAAGGGACTTCATCTCAATCTCCTTTCATTGAGGCATATTTTGTTTAATACGCAACTTTCCTTTATACCGTGTATAAACCCCTTTGACTTTTACTTTTATTCACAAGGAATATTTTTATATGAAGCATTTTACTAAACGATAAAAGGAATTTTTTTGTCTTACGTATGTGGCCACAATGACTTCTCTGCAGCCGTGAACATTATTTGCGTTTCAGCTTCCTCTACAAGACAACTTTTTTTTAAATGAAAAAAAATACAATGTTTTACTTGTTTTTATTAAAAATGGTTTTGATAATGTTTTGATTATATCAATGTGTTTTATTGATATCTTGTGATTGAAATGTGGAAATTTTATGTTTCCCTTATTCATGTTTTATGTGATACGATTATGTTATGATATGTTTAAACATTTTCATATAAGGAATGTATTGGACTTAGTAAGTGACGGGTGGAGCCTGCTACAGCTCCTAGATGCATTGGTAGGTCTCGTGAGACAAACTAGTGTCTTGGAATGAGGCCTTGACAAAACCTTATTAGTATTCTTGGCATGTGGCCTTGGATACGTGGTTATTATAGTCTGGCATTATGCATTCCATCATTATGAATGTGGTTATTGATATTCCATGTGATTATTCGACTAGTAGAATATCCATGTGAATAAGTAAATGGAATTACTTCATTTTATTTTTCCCATATTATGTTGAAGTTCAAGTTTAAAAGGCTTTTGTTTTAGTTATATATTTCCTTAAATGATTATGTTTATTTATGAAAGTTAATGCTATATTGTTATCCTTACTGAGCATTTGAGCTCACCTATTTCTATATTTTATTTTACTAGGATGTGAAGAAATATTTTATGACTAACCTGCAAGGATAGTCTGAAGTGGAAATGAGTATGGTGTATGGAGACTATGTTATTGTGATTTTTCACTTTATGATGTAATGTAACATTTATGAATGTATCTAGTGTTTCTAAGGCTACTAAACTTATCGTTCTTTCGAGACATGATATTTTGTAATCCTGCCAATGTTACATAATAATGCACTGACTCTGGGTAACTAGGTTCATGGCGTTACAGTTGGTATCAGAGGTAGTTTACTACTATCCATGGAAGATAGATTTAGATAAACTCTGATTAGAGAACATTTCCCTAAGATAGACTTTGAGAATTATTATAGAAGAACTTCCTAGAATTTTGGTATTATAGAGATTTTGTGAGTTTTTTGAGCAATACAGCCCTCTCTGGATACGAGTAGGTAGAGGTGGCTCTATTACAGATGTACCTAGGGGTAAAACCTGAAAACACCACTTTGAGCTAGAATTGAATGAGAACTGGTGCATGACAACGGGCCTTGTTGCACTCTTGGTTACGACACTCCCGAGGGATATGCTTAGGATAATTCATATTTTCTTTACAAACCATTATTAAGGGTTTATGAGTATATAATTCATCAAAGAAAAGATTTTTATGATTATGGATTATATCCATAATCTGTTCAATTTATGTTAGGTGTTTTAAAAGTTTTTTATTTTGTATTTCGATTCATAAACTAATCTAGTTTATGCCATTGTTTAGAAATGGCACCTAGTGGAAGGAATGGAAACTGTATCAATTCATTCACTCCATGTAGGGATTTCCCTCCTGCTCAAGATAATTATAATGAAGCTGGTGATACAACTAGTGTTGATCATCTTATCACCATACTGGGACAATTCACTCAGGTTATGAATAATAACCTTACTCGTATGGAGCACCCTGATCTGCAACATGGAGAATCAATGTTAGACCGCTTCATGAGGCAACAACCACCAACATTCAATGGGATTACAAATTCCTTAGTAACTGAGCAATGGATAAATTCCTTAGAGGAAATATTCCATGCCTTGGGTAGTAGTGAAAGGGAAAAGTTTTTCATGGAAGTTTACCACCTCACTAAAGATGCTGATCAATGGTGGTCATTGATTCAAAATAAAAAGGTAGATGAAGAAGTATCAAGTATGGAATAGAGAGAGTTCAAAGAGCTTTTATTAGAAAAATACTTTCCTCGTGACCATCGATCAGATATGGAAAGGCTATTTCTGAGTCTGAGGCAAAAAGAGGATGAGGATGTTGAAAAGTATTAGTCTAACTTTACAAGGTTAGTGAGGCATGCTGCAGATTATATACGTAACCCAAGAAGTATTATTGATCATTTCATTGGTGGGTTAAAACCATTTCTACGTTGAGCTATAGTATCAAAATATTTCTCAACATACGAAGATATAGTCTCGTGTTCTATCAAGACAAAAAAGGAATTCTCTAAATCTTATGACAATAAAGTAAAGCAATAGAAGAAGAGAACGGTGGAACAAGAGATAGATAAAGGGAAAAAGGGAAATAAGGATTTTCCATTAGGTGATAATTGTGGAAAGAATCACCCCAGTACTTGTCTAAAAGTAATGGGAGTTTGTTATAAATGTGGAGAAAAATGTCACTAGGATCATGATTGCAAGGGAAAGAAAGAGGTTGTCAATGTTGAATGCTACAATTGTAGATAAATGGGGCATTATGAAAATGAATTCCCTATGCTCCAAGGAAAGTCACCTCAAAAAAGGCCAATGGAGCAAGGCCAATCTTATGTTGTTACTACATTTGAAGTGGAATAATTATTGTATTTTTGTTTTTGGACTCAAGAACTATATTATGGTTATAAGAATAATGTGAAATATATAAGGATTATACTGCAATACTTTTTGTTTTCATTAAGGTTTTAATATGATTAAGGTAATCATATTTTTAGTATGTGACAATAAGAGAAACTTTACTTTGTTTGGGGAATCTGATGAACTGATTTTGGAATTTAGAGACCTTTTAGAGAAAGTATAGACATAGTTATATTGGATAACTATAAAGGTTGTAATGTATTAAGTTTAACTTCGGATAGTATTGTTTGAGGTTAAAACATTTCTCAAGATTATTTTTGGAATATTATAATACTATAGTGTTAGGAAATGGACAACCTACAGGTCAGGGGATAACCTGTCGCGTCGGACAAAGATGTAGGAATCGAACCCACAACTATAGCGCGAAAGGCCTTTATTACCTACCACTAGCCTATATGAAGTCCCTAGTTTTACAAAATAGTTTTCTTAATCTAAATGGTATGTGTTAATATTTTGAACCTTGTACAATTAGGATAAATATAATATTTTTGAGTTCTATTATCTTTTTGAGTGAAAGATGAGATTGTGGTAGAAATTAGTTGAAGGTTGAAACTCTACTTGTCAAGCATATATATATATATACACCTATCTATTATTCTATGAATAAATTAATTCATAAACTTTACGAAAGGGATATTAAAACAAAAAATGTGTTATACTAATACCTTAAATTTTGTTGGAATGATGATATTTTAAATCAACAAAGATTGAAGGGTTTAAGGAACTCAATTTTACAGTTGTTTGTGATTGATGACCTCAATCAATCTATACAAATATTTACAATTTTCCTCCAATTATATGTCTCTAATTTCCACCAATGTTCTTATAATTTAGATCATAATTTGGTGGTGACTTTTTCATTTCCCTTTCCCTCTTATTAAGGCTAAATTTTATTAACCTTAATTTCGATGTGGGTTTTCCACAAAGGTATTTTCTATTTTCAACCTTTTATTTTCAAAGAACACTTTTAATTTACAAGGAAACAATTTATTGAAGGAGTGGAGAATGTGACACCCTAATATTCCCGGATATGCTTCTCTTTCAATAATGCAATAGCTTGCATTGTACGCAAGTTCGAGAATCTAACACACCGCGACCAATCAAAGTAGCCGTTATGAATAGTAAAAACCACTTTTTGAAATTATATAAATTTTATATTTAAAAATGGACTTCATTTTTGGATTTGGAATATCGAAATTAGCCTATGTTGAATTTTTGGAATTTTTATGAGAATTCCAATTTTCAGTGAATAGTGAAAAATACATAAAAACAACTTTTTTCAATCAAAATAATTTACAGTGATAAATTATATTATTTAGTGGTATTAAAGTATAATTAGAATATATTTTTACCATTTTATCCAAAGGTGGTCATTAGAATTAATTTCAATTTGAAATTGGATATAAACTATTTTCAATCTTTTGATTGATATTCTTTCATAAAAACATGCTATTTGTTTTGACAACAGGAATTAATGATAAAATTAATTAATGAAACTTATATGTTTTGAATTTGGAAAAATAGACATCATTATTGAATTTGTAATATCAAATATATCTTAAGGTGAATTTTTGGTATTTTTCTGAAAAATCTTCATTTTTTGATAAATAGTGAAACCACTAAGTGGTAGATAAAAAACTAATTTTTCGTGTAAATTAAATTTTACCACTTCTATGAATTTAATTTCAAAAATCTTACATACATGGTTGTAATTAGGAATTAAAATTTGGTTCAATGGGATGAAAATAATTTTTGGTGAATAGTAACTTTTCAGTTTTATTAACCACAATTAGAGGTAATTAGCATAATTTATGGTAAAAATAATTTTATAATAATATGAAATTACCTTGACACATGTCCTACTCTTATTGGATGACTCATGGCCGTACAAGACAATCCATGGGTCCATTTGTGGGACCCCATGGAGCCACTTGGGTAAGATAATGACATTAATACCTTTTATTTAAAGTAAAAATAAAAATGTAAAAAACATGTATCGTTTTACTAAATCAATTTATAGAAGGGGTTATGGAAGTTATTTTTTTGAACCTTATCACCTTATACTAGAAATATATCATTGTGGGACCCCATGGAGCCACTTGGGTAAGATAATGACATTAATACCTCATTAATGAACGGTTTAAATAAAATGAAAAGATAATGTAAAATCTAATACATACACTTGTCTAAATCCTATTGGATTGGGGGATTTCTAACCCTTATCACCTTATCCTAGAAATATATCATTGTGGGACCTTTAAAATTAGAAAATCATTTCATAATAATGTAACATTTCATGACTTTCCAAAAGTCCCCTCCTCTCCTCTTATAAAAGGCCCCCACATCTACCACCTTATTCACACCATAAATGCCATTAGACTAGGCCAATATCTTCCCAAATACTCTTCAACATCCCTATCTTACTCCAAGAATCCTCATATTGGGAAGAAGTCTTCCCAAGGAATCCTTTGGCTCAAATCAAAAAGAGTTACCCGATTTTAAGGTAATGTCTTCTCTTTTGTTCTTTTGTTTTATTTTGCTTCTCCAAACCCAAAAACTCTTTTTATTCCTTTATTTTGTAACAACACTAGTATCCTCAATATACTGGGATGTTTTTATGAGAAATATTTTTTTACACTTACACACACCTTCATCTAATGGTTAATGAACATACTGTTTCTATGGCTGGCGAATTACTGCCTCATGAAACGATGATTGTCCAATCTTCTTTTAACACCTCTCATGGTGTCCATTAAGATGTCACTATATTTATATATTATATATATTATTTTTATGTTTTCCTTATGCTTCTTTATTTTTCATTTATTTTATACCTTTATGGTTTCCATTATGGGTAAACGCTATAATTTCATTTTAGGAAGTGAGAACTACCGCCCCCTCAAAGTGATTTGAATCGTTAATGCCATATGTGGGACTCATAAAGGATGGAGTAAATAATATTGTATATGATATTATACTCAAATTATAATATACCTCTATATCATTATGATTTAATTCCATTAAATATGAAATAGAAATGAAAGTAGCATTCTTGCGTACGTACAACTTACCGTCTCCATGAATTGTGCATTTCATTTCTTACCTCTAAATGTTATTTAATATTATAAATGAATTTATATACTAGATATATATGATATATATGATATCTATATCATGAATATAATTCTGGATATAATGGATATTTTACCACATGAACAACTTGTAATTATAAGAAGTTTAATTTTCACTCAATTACCAAAGATCGAAAAAACGACCATTATTAACAAAAATAATTACATAATGATCATAACATTGTAATAAGTGATATAAAAGGAATAATGAACTTGAAAAAGTTTCTTAATCAAGTAGAAATTAACTCTAGATTATCATTCAGGAGATTAAAGAATGATCGAGTCAAGTCGGACACGAGGTAAGGGACCTCGTCTCAATCTCCTTTCAATGAGGCATATTTTGTTTTATACACAAATTTCCTTTATACGGTGTATAAAAAACTTTTAATTTTACTTTTATTCAAAAGGAATATTTTTGTGTGAATCATTTTACTAAATGACAAAAGGAATGTTTGTGTCTTACATATATGGTGACAACGACTTCTCTGCCGCTGTGACCATTATTTGTGTTTCAGCTTCCTCTACAAGCCATAACATTTTTTAAAATGAAAAATAAATACCATGTTTTAATTTTCTTTTATTTAAAATGGTATTGATAATGTTTTTATTATATCAATGTGTTTTATTGATATCTTGTGATTGAAATGTGGAAATTATATGTTTCCCTTATACATTTTTTATGTGATACAATTATGTTATGATATGTTTAAACCTTTTCATATAAAGAATGCATTGAACTTAGTAAGTGATGGGTGGAGCCCGCTATAGCTCCTCGATGCATTGGTAGGTCTCATGAGACAAAATAGTGTCTTGGAATGAGGCCTTGACAAAACCTTATTTGTATTCTTGGAATGAGGCCTTGGATATCTGGTTATGATTGTCTGGCATTATGCATTATATCATTATGAAAGTGGATATTGATATTGCATGTGATTATTAGACTAGTAGAATATCCATGTTAATAAGTAAATTGCATTACTTCATTTTATTTTTTCCATATTATGATGAAGTTCAAGATTAAAAGGCTTTTGTTTTAGTTATGTATTTCCTTAAATGTTTATGTTTATTTATAAAAGTTTTCTCTATATTGTTATCCTTAATGAGCATCTGAGCTCACCCCTTTCTATGTTTTATTTTCCCAAGATGTGAAGAAATATATTATGACTGACCTGCAGGGATAGTCTGAAGGGGATATGAGTGTGGGCTATGGAAACTATGTTATTGTGATTTTTGACTTTATAATGTAATGTAACATTTATGAATGTATCTAGTGTTTCCAAGGCTGCTAAACTAATCAGTATTTTGAGACTTGATCTTTTGTGATCATGCCAATGTTATGTAATAATGCACCGACTCTGGCTAATTGGGGTCGGGGTGTTATAGGTGTTCTCAAGGGTGACCACATTTATGGGTATATATGGGAATATGGATGCTTAATGTCATGACTAGATGAGTGTCAGGATGGATATGAGGTGAGTGCCCAGTGTGGCATGTAAAAATGATTGTGTGAGGCTCATGAGATACCATTGGTAAATGTGAAACCCACCAGTATTGTTTTTTTTGAATGATTTTGATGGAAAGTGTTCTATTTTGATAATGTGTGGTTGGGAGGTTTTTTTTAGATTGTTATTTTGGGATGTTTCATGTTCCAGAACCCTTATTATTTAAACGATGTTTTGGGTTGGTGTTTCTTCGATAAGTTGGAATGAATTGTTGGTTACTGGTTTCTTTTTAGAAAAGGTTTTGGAGTCCAATTTAGTGGATCCCCTCATGTGTTCGGTTCTGGTTTGTGTTATGTTTTGACCAAATGATTAGCTTGGTTGGGTCTTATGGTTTTAATGTTTTATAGGGTATTACCCCATAAAGAGTTAATGCATGAGTGATGTGTGGCCCATGGTGATTCTCCATTAGATGATCCTCCAGTTTATTAACATAAGGACTTTCTTATTGAGCTTTGGATATTGATTTTACCTCACTTCTTTTTCGGCTAGGTGGATCCCCTTGTAGAGGGAGAGTGGTTGTGCGAGGTTGAAATAGACCTTAGTTTCTTAAGTTTCTTAAGTCGTCGAAGGTGAGTTTAGTTCAAGGTTTTCAGTGTAGAATGATTTATTAAATTTCCTTTGGGGAATTCTCCTATCTCATTAGAGAAATAGTTCATATTCATCCACTAGTATGGAAAATTTTTCAATGAGTGGTTGTTATGGCCTCTTGCTGGAACCGTTAGCTTATTTGGGACTAGACATAAGGTCCCTATCCTTGTGTTTCATTTTTATTAGCCACAATGGTCATGTTTGGTGTCATCTTGTGATTTTGTCTTCTTGTTTTACTGTAAGGGTGAAGGTTGTGCAATCTTATGAGAGTCTCTATTTTTTCAGATGCGTGTCTCAGTTAAGGGAATTCCAAAATCCTATGTTCTAGAGGAAGGTGCTTCTATATTTCATTTCATTTTGTTTTTTCCCATCCGAAGAAACAATTTGTGACATGTGTGTATACTATAAGCCCTTGTTTTGGTAAAATGATGGGTTAGGGTTAAGTGAGTTTGAAGTGTGTCATGTATTATTGAGCCCATATGAGATCACAATGTAATTTTTTGTAGCACTGGAATAAGAAGTTTTATTTTGGGGTTTTTAAAGCATGACTGTGAAGCATGAGATACGTCAATAATATGAGCTCTATCCATAGGTCCTGGAGTGAGGCTGGCATATATTTAGGGGAAATCATGAGGTCTTTCAAACCCTTGATCAAAGTCCTTTCCTTATTATAAAATATGGGAATAGTTTAATCCTCTAGTGTCATCGTCTTGTTCGAATTGTTCATGTTCAGTAGTAGAGCTGGGAGGACATCATTTCCATGTTATAATCTGACTTCATGTTATTACCTTAGGTTTCCTTTGATTTTCTAGATAAAAGGACTAAATTTGGGCTAGGAATATTGAAGATAAGTGTTTGAGTATGGTTAGTAGTAACTGTGGACCAACCTAGTAAACCATGCGGTAAGAGATTGTATCTCCCATATGGTCTCCGCACAGCCATGAACCTTAGCCTGTGTAACTGTGTGATGCTTCCCCATTGAACAGAATGCTCCACACAGTTAGTTCATCGTTTCCAAAACTGTGCAGACTAACCATGCTGTTGTGCCAAAACATTAAATTTTGGGGTCTTTTCGTGTTGTCCCATTCTAGTCAGTTAAGATGGTGGGTTCGTATGGTAGGGAGACCCATCATGGGTCTCACGTAATTTCTCTTGGAATAAGTACAATGTCTATTTACCCCTAATTCTAGGGAGACCGTTCTAGCCTCCACCAATTGGTGTCCGGATTCTGTCTCAGAAATTATGCTATTCCATGTGGTGGGATGTCCACTTGGGTCACCCCGTATCAGGGACTCGGTTTTCTCCTTGTCGTTTCCTTACTTGGATTTAGTATTTTTTGATGCTATCTATCCACCAATTTCTTACTTGGGTAAATGTGGGATTGGATCACACCCAATGGTTTTGTTTAAGCAAGGTTGTGGTAGCATTATTCTAGTTTTTTGTTCGTTTTGGGTGGATTACTTGAGCTTCATCATGTAGTGTTTAAGGTGTTTTGTTTTGTGATTTAGTTTGAATATGTTTGATCATTTTAGGTATATGGGGTATGTTATGGTTGGTGAGAGTATTTTTTTACCTTTGATTGATCAACTCGAGGTTTTTTTCATTTTAAAGTCAGGTGAAAACGTGGCAGGGGACTCCTTCTATGTCTATCGTTTGGGATATGTTTTTTTATTTGTTGTTATTGTGTCTTTTCATGGGAAGAAATAATTAGAGTGGGAAGAATTTCCAGACCCATATTTTCAATTTCCATTCATTGTTTCAAAACCACTTTAGATTATTGGTTTTCTCTTGGTTCTCAAGTAGTTTTGGATTTTATTTGGTGTCTCAGGTCTTTTTTGTCTAAGTCATTAGTCTTGGAAGTATTGGATAATATTTGGACATTATTTTTTTAAATGGATGGTATGAGGATGTTGTGTATTGGAGTTAAATTTTTGACACTTCTAGTGGCACTTTTTGTGGGGTATGTTGTTGGGGTGGTCTATACCCTTGAGTTAGATGAATCTTTTTGTGAAAAGGTGGTATTATTTTGGGTATTATTTCCCCTATTATTGTCCTATATCTTCCCCTTGAATCCCCTATATCCCCCCTTGAATTTAAAAAAATGGAATGTTTTAGTGTGTCTAGAACATGCTTTATGGTTTGTTAAACAATGAAACCAAACATTGAAACCTTATCCATTCATTAAAAATATTTTATACTTCCCATTTTTCCCTTCCGGAATAAACCTAAATCCACCCATTTTCCTCATTCTGAACATATCAGAAAATGGAGGGCTCGAATCTCCCCAAATCTTATTTGGAACAAAATTTTGAAGCATTTTCTGGTATAGAAACATCTTGATCTTCCATGTAAGTGAACTTCTTCTTGGTATCTTCCATCTTCCTTTGGTTTTCAATATTTTTTTCAATTTCCCTTTTGTCCTGCAATTAGGTTTCATATCTAGAATTTTATTTATTGTTTTTCGGTTCAAATCTTATGGTTTATGTTTATTTTTCATCCCCATTGTGGTGCATTGATGGTGCAGTTGAAGTTTCACACCAATATTTGGTGTTTTTGGCACAAATTGTAGGTGATTCCATGTGTATGAATTTCTTGATAGTATATTATGATTTAATTACCTATTTTTTATTTTTCTCATATGTTTTATGTGCTGAAAATACTATTTTGGATGGATTTGGTGAAGAGATAAATTTTATAGTTTCATTTTTTTCTTTAAATTGAGCGTTTTACATGTGTAACTCTTGTGGTAATATTTGTGTTTATTTTATAACATATGAAAGTGGTTTATTAACTGTTTTTTTGGCTGCCAATTTCTAGTTGGTAGGGTATTGGTGTTCTTTGGGTTTCAAATAGGGTTTTAGGTGCAAAACATTGTCATATTTCGAGAAAGCCTTCTATGAAAATTCTAAATAGTTTAATGAGTTACAAAAAAAGTGAAAAGGATGTTTATATACTATTTGGGTGGTTGTATATTCTAAAAATGAGTTTTTTAAAGATAAAGTGTTTATTTTTTATTTCATACTATTAGTTAATGTTTTATAATTTATCAAGATGATTTACTAAAATGTGATGTGGGTGAAAAACAAGTTTGTGGGCTGTTTCGTGTGAGTATGCGAATGAAAGGAATTTCAAGGTGAAAAGGGTATTATGTGGAATGTTATGTGTGGGCTGTTTGTTTTGTGTGTGTTATTTTGAAAATATATCTTCATGTAAAAATGTTATTTTTAAAGTGTGGAACTTTTTTTATCACAAAAGGGAAACTTAGGTATCTAGGTGGGTGGACGTGTACAAGTATGATATTGATCCTGTGGGGTTTGGCCCATATTTCACATAGAAAGTTTGATGATGCCAACACTAACTAAACTATGAAAATGTTGTTGATGGGGGGCCACTAGGATATGGTTATGATCCCTACTAGTGGATCATGTGCATGAGAATAGATGTTTTTATGGTTACTTTCCCCCGGGATACGAGGTACCTAGGAGCCACAATGAGCTAGTTCCTAGGGGTGTTCTCCAAACTAGTTCTAATTGACTATATGATATTCACTGTCAGCATATAGTGTGTTTGGATGAATAAATTCATTATCATGTTGGTTTTTTTAAAATTTTCCTTTATTTAAAATATCCCACATCAAAACTATTTAGTTTTAATGTTGCATCTTTTAGAAACTATTACCAGCATTTCTTATTTACAAAACATGAATTTTTTGTCTTAAAATATTTATCACATGGAATCCTTTTGGTGAAATCTTATTGGGATTAGTCCCACAACCTATATAAACCTTTGGGTGTATGTATATTTGTTTTTATTGTCACATGTTTGGGTAAAGCTTGTAGTGATGGTGGTTCAGGTTTCTAGCAGTCCTTCTTAGTGGGGTATCGTGGAGATGTCTTGAGGGTGTTTTCTGCATTGCATTAAGGTGGTTCTTCGGCTATCATTGTTGGGTTTTCATCCATTGTAATTTTTTTGGGGATTTTTATAAATCTTTTTTCTCAATTATGAATTTTATTAATGGTTTTTTTGTGCTAAATTTTCAGATTCATTTTATTTATTATTTTTGGTTGTCTTATGATTATAAATATGGGTAAGTCATTCCTAAAAATTATTTTATGATACACAGGCACATGTTCCAGCTCATTGGGATTGGGAATTTCCTTCGGGTCTTTCCAAAGACTGGGTCGGGTGCCAGTTTTTTAGGTGACCATTTCTGGTACATGATTATATACACTATATAAAATAAGATAGATGCATAACATAACTTATGTCCCAATAAAGCAAATTTGAGACAAAAAACCTTTACGTAAATTCTCGAATCTCTTCGCACAAGGTAAAACCTCATGTATAATAAATATGGTTTTATTATACATTTATTTGAGAATAATATTAATACATATCATAGTATATATTATTTAAAAATTACCTTTTGTCACATATTTTTTATCATTTCATTATTTGAATCACTATTTCGAGTAATAACTTATTTTTTATCTCATTTGTGTAATCATTTAGTAGTTTTTGTAATTGGACTTCAATAATATCTATATTATATTCATAATTTTAACCATGATATTAATAATATGTATCTTAATAATAAAAATTTATGAAACCGTTGATAAAATACATAGTTTTAAAGATAAAATACATCATTCACGGAGATGGTATGTCGTATGTATGCATGAACATTGTATCAATTTTTTGAAGGATAGAATGAAAAAATTAAAATAATAATATTTAATTTTAGAATAATTGTTCTTTCTTATATATCACATATATTCCTTAAATTTATAATTATTACATTCAATGTTATGCATAAGTGAAAAATGAATCACATCGCTTTCTGAGGTGGTACTGCACCGTACACATGAGTGACACTATTGTTTTCCCCTTGAATAAAAAGTATGTAATTGAACGTAATATTATAATTATATAGTTATAATAATTTAAATAAAATAATATATATATATATAATTTAAATAAATCACTATATCAATTATTTTTAAGTCGTTATGGAAGATAAATTTCATCAATTCGCTTAGCGGTAGTCGATCATACACATGATTGATAGTTTATTCCCATTTGATGGAAGAGGGGATAATCGTTTGTTAAAATTTTAACATAATAACATTACAATATATGGAAAATAATTATATAAATATATAATTATAGTTAAATATTATTTTAATTTTTTTAAGTAATAAATAAAATAAAAATGCTCAGTTAAGAACAATACCTATTCTTAAGAAAACATAGTTTGGTTATCCCAAAAAGAATTATTACGAGGGTTTCTTAATAAAAATAATGACTCTAAGATGTTTGGAGAGATGTAACTTATGAATTTTGTTTTTAGGTATTTTCAAAACCAAAGTGTTTTTTATGCGGGAATAGGATAGGATATGGGTTCCCTTTAACAAGTGGGAAACAAAGCCCATATGAGGACTACATTGAAATTCTGAAAAAAAGATCCAAAATGATAAAGTAATTCTCAATAACAATGCATCAAAATAAACATAGATTCAAACTTGGGGTATTAAAATTTTGAAATATGTCCATCCATTATGATTTATAAATGTTTTATATGAAAATATATCCTAATTTTTTATATTTACCCCTATATAAACTCAATTCAACCTTAAAAAAATAATTAGTTTTTATGATTTTTAAAAATTATATTCTTCAAAAATTAAGTTGACCTTAATATATAATATTAATTGTCATGAATAAAAATATTTTTTCCTTTTTTAAAAATTACCTTCATATAATCTAAATTTTTTAATTTAAAATAAAACCCATAGACATGATGGGAATACACTTTTCCAAAAAAAATTCTCATATGTCTATATTGTATTACAAGAAAATTGAACATGATATTAACTAAAATAGAAAAAATATTAATAATAATAACATAACTGAACTAATTTTTCTTTTAAAAACCAATTAATTATATAAATGTATTTATGATGATTTAAATGAAAATAAAATTCTTAATAAAAACTAGATTTTTAACTATTTTCAAACCATTTAATCTTTCCAGAAAATATAAAAAATTCACTATAATGAAAATTTAGACATGATTTAAAAAATAATTTTTTTTTAATTTTTTTTAAAGAAATGGAAAAATTACAATTTAAAATAATTGTGCAAAATTTTTTAAACTTACTTTTTAGAAAAATACAGTTTCAAGAGTAAAATTGGGTTTATATTTTTATCATACATAGAAAACACATAATATGAATGTTAAAATATTTGTTCAAATATATAATATATAATTTTGACTAAAATAATTACAAAAAATGTATTTATTTTATTTATTTAAACAATATATGTATTTGCGTATAATAATAGATTTTTAGAGAAAAATATTTCTTATACTTTAAAATTGTTTTCATTTTCACTTATAATTAATTGGTAATAAAATAATTCATTATATATATATATGTTAAAATCATTTATTTACCGAATTTAGTTAATATTATTCACACCATCCTCTCTCCTAGCTAGATGATAACTATAATATTCAATAAAAATATTTTAATTGTATATTTCATTTTGTTTAAACTCTATGTTATGTGTAATATAAGAAATAAATGAAATCAATCTTATTTGAAAAAATTATTTCATAAATTCTAAAAGTGTTAAAATATACCCCCCCATAAAATATATTTCACCCACTAAATTCCATATCTCTGATACAAAAAAGAGAGGATACTTTTTCCTCATTATTTCTTTAGGTTTCTATGTATCTTCCTCCAAATATAGATTGATCCAACACATTTTGATGAGGTGTGTGGTCTCATTCCAAAAAAATTATCTCTATAATATAGAAACTTCACCAACTTATCCTCCTAATAAATATTTTAATCAATTTGTATAACCTATATGTTTAATTTATTTTAATGGTCAGGTATGTTCATCCTTGTGATAGATACATGGAAGAAATAATGGACTAAAGAGAGGTTTGTTTGAAGCATCAACTAATATGAAACCATCCTTACATTATTAATAATATGAAAATGTAAAATGTAAATACATATTATCTTTGCCCTGATCCAAAATCTCATAATAGTCTTCCACAGATAAAATCAATGAAATAGCTCATCACCAACTTCAAATTACAGATTAGGATGATGATTATCATAATGACTTATCTACCATCTTTTTTCTACCCTTATGTGCTTCAAAATGGATTAAACCTTATCTTATATTTCTTTATCTATATCAAGTACAATATCATTCTTTATACAACTTTGTTCTAGCTTTTTGAAGCTCCAAACTTATTTAAATAGAGTGATTCATAAGGTTACATATAAATTCCTGAGTGAAAGATATTTCTGTATAAATATTTAACTAGAGAAAGGTATTGATTCCAACCTCCTTTGAAATCCATATAATAGGATCATAGTATATCCTCTAAGGTTTTATTTTTTCTCTTAGAATTTCCATCTTTAATATGATGATATTAATTTCCAAAACATCGCTATATATCATGGGATTGAAGAAGAGTTCACCAACAAATTGGGATTTACCTTGCTTCTTGATCAGATAAAATAGAATTTGGTACTCTATGAAACCTTACTACTTCCATTATGTAAATCCTAGAAATATGATATAAAGATTAATATTCTCTTATAATAGTGAAGTTTCTTGAATTTGTAATGTGATCAATTATAACCCATATAACATTATTTCCTTTAGATGTTTTTGGGAGTCCTATGAAAAAATACATGGTGATGTTTTCACATTTGCATTCCAGTATGGTTTATGATTTTAACATCCTTTTAAATATTTTTCTATTAGTATTAACTTGATGACACTCATAGAACTACAAGAAAATCATGCAATATCTCTCTTAATTCTGTCCGAGTAGAAATACACCTTCTAATATCTATACATATTTTCTTCCAAGATGAATAGAGAATGAAGAACAATGAATTTACTATAATATATCCTTATTCAAATTTAGATTGGGTATAAAACATAAAAAATTATTAGGCATTATAATTCCATCATAATCATGGTTAAACTGAAGATCATTTCTCAACACCTTTTGTAGTTCCAAATCTATTTATTGTGCCTCTTCATTTTAAAATTAGATATATGGTTGAAAATTCAATTGGAAAAGAAAAATATTTCCCACCTTCATTCCTGATGTCAATATCTATCATTTGAAAATCAATACTTATTGGATTTCTTGGGATCATTGATAAGTTAGCATGATCTTTATGAATCATGACATAAACAACATTGTGTTCTTTTTCAGGGTGGTAATGTATTGTGAAGTCATAATATTTAATTAGGACCAACCATAATATCTAGTGAATATTCAACTCTTTATATGTGGATATATGTGTTGAGCTGAACTGGACATCCTCACAAAAAAGTACACGACCCATCACAAAGATAATTGGAATTCTTGATCCCTATGAGCTAGTGACTAGTACCTGGTCATAAATAAAAAAGCTGAAATCATTTCACCCAACCTAATGTAGAAACCATTATATATATATATATACACACACAATGGAGTGAAATAACTTAAGATAAAATAAGAGACATATATTCCAAAAATGAATGAAGACTGTGGAAGTGATTCAACTCAAAAGTAACAAAAAAAACTCTATGGTACTAGTCCAATACAATATAGAAAGAAAAAAAAAAGAAAAATAGATACACCGTGTGTTGTGTGAAAAATAACACACTATCTAACCCCCAAATACCCATTCATAGCTAATATAATCCTCACCACCTCAGTGCAACACATTTATTTTCTCCGCATCAAAAGGAATAACATGATCTTTGAACCAATGAAGGTGTGCAAATGTTTTTAGTTAAATTTATTAGTACGATCCCACTCAGGTGTTCTATAACATTTCTATTTATAACAATCTGAACATAATGAACTTTAATGAAAACAATATAATATAATTAGGTAAAAAGTTTTTATATCAAAATAGTGGTAAAAGATTTCTCATTTTTTTCACATTTCAAAACAATCAAGGTCAAATAGTTTCAGATCATATCCCATATATTAAATCCTTTAAAATTTTCACCACATGTCATATCAAATAAAAAATAGTACGTGCCAAAATAACATGCAATATCATGTCAATGAAAACTATAGTTCAACCCAGATAAAACAATTAAACCCAAACAAATACAATCATGTGAATAAAACCCCTTGATATATTCATCAAATAGTGGATGTATAGAAATAATACATAAATTAAAACCTACTATATTATCTATCAATACCCTAGAATAATTTTTATAGGGAGTATAGGAGCACCCCCTAAGTAGACAATCGACAATGTCAACATATGAGGAATATTAATACAATTACCTCACAAGAACCCAAGGCTTCCCATGTTTTTTGTTTTCAATAAAATTTAATCAAAAATAATTATTTGAAATCAATTTAGGAAATCTAAATAAAAATTAGTTCAAAATACCATTTTCCTTTACCAAACTAGGGGAAACAATATTTTCTCAAGAACATGTTTCTGCACTCACAAATCAATCAATCAATCAATCTATTTTATTTTTTAAAACATTTAATAAAACCAGAAAAATAAGTCGTTACTTTAACAGAAGTCGAATAAAAATTTAATATAAAACCATAAACAAGGAAGGAAGTCAAAGTAAACCACAGTGGCCCTAGAATTTATTCCTTTATTATTAAAACAATCAAACAAGAAAAATGACTATAGGGGATAATAAAATTACACAACCTAAATGAACCATCTTATCCCACCACAACTAACATGAGGACTAGAATCTAGGATAAGATCTCATAATGGATCTAAAATGGGTCAATAATAAAATCATTCAAAATCAAAGGATCCAAAAACATAACATAATAGCGCTTCTATGACAAATGGAAATGAAGAAGTAGAAAATTAAAATTCTTACAGACAAGTAGTGTATCCACCATGAATTTCATCCATAAAATCATGTGATCATGAAGGAGAGGAGATATGAAAAATTTTCCAAGAGAGAAAATAGGATTCAAGGAAGATGGGATCCTATACTAACGTCAAAAAACAGAAGACATATTTCCTCGTTTAATCTACTAGGCCAAAGTATTTCCTATATAAAACATCATTTTACAATGTAAAAACCCCACTACATAAGTAAGCCAAAAAACCTAAATCCTTAGGTTTAATAACCTGAATAATTATTTTATTGTGTAAAAGATTATCATATTTTGTTAAAAAATTTAAAAAATAAAACAGATTTTTCAATCTTGTTAGATTCTTCTGAAGTAAACCAGTTTCATGGCTTGTTCTAAGTGACACATTTACACCGTAAATGTTCATTATGATGTAAGTTGATTCTACTAGAAGTAACAAACCTAGATTATTATGTATTATTCAAAACAACATAACAGTTTTCTACAAATATTTTTGTCAAATTTATAACTAGACTCCATTAATATAATCATGAATACATCCCTGAACATTAGTTCATTACACCAAAGAATCTCTCCATCCTCAAAATACCTGAAGCACAACTAAAAACAATGATAGGGATAATAATTTTCTATAATAAGTTAATATGATGAAAAAATAACCCAACATATGACTTTTTATCCATGTGAATTCATGTGGATGAATGGTGCTCAGAAAAGAGGTGAGGCCACTACCCCCTCAAAAAAATTTCATGATCCCACGCCTCGTGATAATTTGATTCTTTTTTTCCTAACACAATGACCAGTGGGATATACTTACTACAATAGAAATTCAAATGAGAATAAATAATATCATCTAGAAACTATATAATGGAAACAAATGAAACCCACCCAATCTGATCCATAATTAGAACATATAGGGTTCAGGATGGTACTTCATGATAAGAGATATGTTACAAATATCATGAATTCTTGTAAACTAAGAAGATAATTCCAACCTATAATAAACCTTTTCATGACACTGATTGACCTAAAATGGTTCATCATGTCTCAATGAAAACATTCATTATTTCCCAAGATGACAATGACCCAACAGAGGAGAATCTTTCAAGAAAACCAGTTCAATAATGGAAAGCTCTAAAATATGACAACAATGATACACATATGTATTCATTAAAACCTAAGTTATAACTAGACACTGAATTACTCCTTGAATACTCACTGATATCTACTAAATGATACTCTGTCCCACAAAAGTGGCCTCACTCAGCTCTTATAATTAAGGAGGTCACATGCCTGAGTGAAAATATGAATACTTGAAGGGATCCATTCTAATCAACGAATGATAACTTTTGTTATATAAAAAATAAACCCTTCCAAGATGGTTTTACAACGATACACTAGAATCTAAGACAAGATGATAGATCACATCCTCTAGGAGCTGAATAATATTCTTCTTCACTCTGTATATATCTATATAGTATGTTTTACCCAACATGACTTGATTCCCCATTGCCTCATGGAGACTCCTCAAAAATTGTGAGGTAAATTTAGTATCACTATCTGAAACAATGATAGAGAGAACCCCATTTAACATTATTATCTCCTTCACATACATCTTATATAGATATTAAAAGTTTACTGGTTTATATTATTGGAATGAAATGATTTGATTTCTTAAACAAATCATTCACCCCAAGATATAATTTGTTACATTATGGATTCCTTTGTAATCAAACAAAAAAGTACATGGACACAAAATAAAATTTACAAACTGAAACTGAAAGCGGTTGGAGGGAACCAAAAGGCTTCAGATGCTCTACCTTTTTCTTTTGACAAGTATAATAGTGAAACACATAATAAAAAATATCACTCTTTATTCATGAACACTAGAATCAACATCACATTTAATTATATATCTTTAATGTTCTTGAATGAACTTCCTATAATAAAATATGAAATCAAAATAAAACTAATATCCTAAATTATATTGGGAAGAAAAAACTATCCCTAAACTATAGAATACCATTTATGAGAGATATACTAAGAAAAAATGGTATCCCAACCATATAGGATTTCATAAATACCAATGGTCTCATCATCATACTAATAACCTTGTAGAATATACTGAATGAGAAATGATGATAACTGAACACTGGTATAAACTATATTTGAAACAAAATCATGAGAATCCATAAGTAACTGAGCAAAGAGTCCCATAATATACCACACTTCCTTCAAATACAAAACTACTTAGGATGGTACATTCCTGCCAACTATATATACAACAAAATTACACATCCTCAGGGTGTAGGAGTTATTTAATTATAACCTCTAAATGTACTACATACACCACCAATACCCAAAAGTAAAGTATTTCTGATAAATAATATAGCTCAAAAAATTATGGTAAGAAGGAATCTGATCTTTTCTCAAATAAATGGTGCCTCTGAAATATAGGGACATTCATAACTATAGAAAAATCTAATTACTTTGTGGGGTAATTATTATCACATTAATAAAGATGAAGATATCCATATTCCACCACATGATCATCAATTATAATAATTTATCCCAAACCAAAACCAAAATAATAATACTAAACTACATTACCTTTACCAAAATCTGGTAAGATACGAAAATGAGTTGTCATCATAAGAAATTTATGTTTATCAAAATAAGGATAAATAATTGGATCACATGTTAATCTATCCCCCTTCTCGGGAAGAGTATTAATAAGATACACCAACTTTGAGAATTCCATGATGAACCTTCAATAGTATCAAAAATGATCATGAAGTCTCTAAATCTCAAATATGTTCTATGGTCCTCCCACAAAAAGAAAAAATTCACCTTCTTAGGATCAACTAATAGGCCATTCTTGGAAATCACATTTCTCAATAACTTCACATATTATATACTACAACTCCAATTTTAAATATTTCTATAGTGTTTTTTGATAATAATGATTTGAGAAACCCAACATAGATGGTTCTCTTTCTCATGCATGGATCTCAAATAAACCAAAATATCATACACAAATACTACCATATAATTTACAAAATACTAATGGAAATTTTTGTTCATCAAAACCATAAAAACCATAAGATATGTATTCATACCAAAATGAATCACAATATATATGTAATTTCTAAACTGACTCCTAAAATACATCTCTATAATATAAGACTCTCAAGAACTAAGATAATGAAAACCCATCCAAATATAGATCTCTAAAAACAAATTCCCCCTTTAATAGAAAAAATAAATCTTCCATAATGTAAAAGGATTCTTATCCATAATCTTTACCCATTTCAGCTTCTAATATTCCATTCATGATCAAAGTAAACAATATATCTTCTTGTAAAGGGTACGCAAGTGCCCATGGTGAACCACTAGGGTGACTAAAACCATTTTTCCATCATTCCATCCAATTGAATCTTGATATCTTTCTACAATAGTGGCACTATAATATAAGAGGGTATCAAGATCATCTGCATAAATGGAACTAGATAAATCATGAAATCCTCCTACCAATCCATATTAATACCATAGATGTTATCTAGGAAAATTCTCTCATAGTCCCAAACAACCGTGTGAATATCAACAATAGAAGAAACACCATCAAGATCAACTACAACAATAGATAGAAATACTCATAAACTCTAGGAAAAAAGGTTCTGCAAGACCAGGCCATGGATCCCAATTTCCCTAAAACACCCAAGATCTCTTATCAAAATCATAAAATGAGACGTACCTATAATAATAATAAATGTCATCATGATGATCTATAAGACAATATGTCCTGAAAATGACAAAAAATAGTTCCAAATAAAGAATAAAAATATTCCACAATAACTTTAAATTATCTATTGATAGTGAAAAATAAATACACTGAAACACTTTCTCTTTCCTTTTCCTATTAGTTTTATTTAACTCCATAATAAAGGAAATTATCTTTGTTGGATGTTTAATCATATCAACAAAGTGGGAATAAATAAATGAGTTAGATTAAGCATTATCTAATAGAAAAATACCTATTGAAGATGAAATAAATATGGTATCTATCACTTTAATTAGACCTCTATCAACCTCTATAGGAATTTCAACCCCTACGTGAAGTTGAATCTCTCTTGTGGCCTATGGATAGACCCACACAGTCTATGATGCATGTAACTATTCCATAGAAAAGTTTGGATCTAATGATCTCTGACCATAACGAGGAGAAAACTTCTCCAAATAGAACTAATGAAAATTTTCATAGATTCCACAACCCCTAAACCACTTTAATGGTATTTAATAAGAACACTGGATGTTCCTAACATTTCCACACTATTATAAATTCATGGGAACACTACAGTATATAACTAATGGTACAAAAGAGGCATACTACTGTGAACCAAATACACTACCCATATGATGATCATGAAACTTCATATTCTTCCCATACATGTAACTGAAGCTACCAATAGGTTGCAGATAAGTGATATAAGAGAAAACAATGCCTTCTATATCCATCTCATCCATCATTTTCATGTCTATTTTCACTACATAGTTAAAATTATTCAACATGAATATCTATGATCCGATATACGATTATATAACAACCCTATTCTTTTTATTACATTAATAAATGATTTAATTATTTAAATTAATATTAATAAAACCCTAAAGATTGAGAAGTCTAGTATCTTTTGGAATTAAGTACATTACATTTCAAATTTAAAGATGAAAAAAATGTTTACTGAAAACTTCTTTAACATTCCCGATCATAAATCTTAATGGGATATCCTAAGGAAAATGCCTAAGAAGGGGGTGAGATATAAATCCTGGAAAGGGAGTAAAAATAGAGTAACATGAATATAATAGTAAAAGTTAGAAAAGGAATATCAATGAGTCATAAAGGAACATAAATCATAAAGAATGATATTATATGATGTTCTTAACATGGATATGTGGAAAAAATATAAAAAACTTGCATCATAAGTCAAGGATAAACATCTGAGACATCATATTTAGGAAATTACCATAAAATAATAATGTAAACCCCTATCCCAACATGATGTGTCATGATTATAATAATTACTCAATGTATTGGAGTGCTATATAATTCTGGGCACACCCGTCACTTTCATTTCATTCTCATGATTATGTGTGCCACATAGATCATAAAAAATGGATTCATTTATCATCATAATTTATTCCACAATCAAGGAGTGTGGAATACATACATGTAAGTAATCAATAAAAAGATATATGTTCATAAAAGTGAACACCCTTGATAGGTAATGGGTATGGTATTTAGTACACAATTTTTTTGGAATGAAAATTTACAGTGCAATTTCAGTACCCTAACGGTGTGAAATAAAAGTTCATAAAAGGGATTGATGAGAGATAAAGAGGTCTCTCATTTTATATACATGAAATGGAAAGTAATAGCATCATAAAAATAAATTTCCTAAGATACGAAATTTGGAAATAGATGTTTTAACATAATATATAAACTTGATGAAAGAGGAGGAATGTAATAATTCTTACGAAATTTCAGCATGGTAACAGGTGTACATGAGAGGGATTTATGAGGGATAAAGGGGTCTCTCGTTATTAAAAAATAAAAAAAAGTATGGGGGAAGTGTGAAAACACATCCTATTATTTTCAATTCAAAATAAAATGGTGTAACAATATAAAGAAAACTTGGATAAATATGATAAAATAAAGAACCCTTACTTGAGTGTATGACTTCAAAAGCATGAAGAGGGGATTATTGAAAGATTGGGCCTCCTTATGAGGATTATAGAGAGGGTGGTATATATTAAAGACATTATAAATTAATTTTTAGTTAATATTAGTTGGATATTTGGGGGGCTTATACATTAAATGAGAGGTGAAATCTTTAATATTTCACAAACATAGGTTTTGGAGTTTATATAACTAAATATTCAAATCCAAAAATCTTCCCATGTGTGTTGACCGTGGTTTTTTTCAAATAAATGAGGTTTTAATTATTTTATTAATAAAAGTAATGATAAAATTATAATATTATCCTTTCATATGTGGAAGTGGGTAACATTATCAATGAAATGAACTTAAAATCATATAATATATTATACATTTTGCAGGATTCATAAAGGAATTATAAAAATAATAGAATTATCTTAAAATAAAATTCTATTAATGGGAAAACATTTATTGGTATGATAATATTCATTATAGTATTTATTACATCATTTTTGGTTCATTATGCTGTCATAAAAGCAACATTATATTTATACGGTATGTATTTTTTACCCAAATATTAAAATATCTTAAAAAAATATGAATAATTCACCATTTGATTATTTAGAAATTATGATTCCAAAAATAATATTCATTTTATATAAATCATTTTTTAAATATATTATTTTCACTTTTAAAATAATATTTGACATTTATTGTAAAATGATGTGTTTTTTTGACAGTAATAGTTTTTGAACCCTTATAAAAAGTACATTTCGGTTCATAAAAATTACATGAAAATTTATAATTAATAATAATTACTTAATAATAATATGTTAATAAAATATTATTTATTTAAAAAATCCATTAATTCATCAAAATTACCCCCTTAAATGAATTTTAATATTACCAAAAAATACAATTTCTGTTTAATTGAATCAAAACCAAAATAATTTAAAAGAATAAATTAAAATGATTATATATATATATTATAATGTTTTAAAATTTTTATTTACTAGATACATATACCTTTATTACACCAATATACACCCTAAGAGTTTGGTGTGCGATGGTGAGATTATCATGGGGTCGTTCGAAGAACATGGTTTGGGTCGTGATCTCGATGAGCTTGAACTTCTCTCGTAAACAGTTTCACTCATGCTTAAGTTGCTGGATCTCATCATGGGATTGGTAAAGGAAAAATGTCATAGATTCTATCTCCCTTTTAAGATATAATAAATGTAATTCTTAGGCAAATATTCAACTTGTTAAGGCCATAACTTCCTATGTTAGAGTCAATTAGATTTTTTAAAGACCTGCATTTATAATAACCATGTCATCTTTGTTAAATGACTATATTAACAATGGTCAGTATTATTAATGGTAATTTAAATCCAAAAACATAAAACTAATGAATTTTAGGTGTTTTATATAACCATTTTACAAAATAATGCGTTTAAATAAATTGAAAGGGAAATTTCTCTTATAAGAGTTCGAGTGGTTACAATCTTCCACCCTTAAAAAATATTTCCATTGAAATTTTAATTTCACAAATTTAAACAGATGTGTGTAACTCTATTTCATTGCGACCTCTAATTCCTGTGTTTCTTGTTCAAACTTGTGGTTTCTCCACAACACTTTGACCTGGTTCATTCTCTTATTCTGTATAACTTTTTCTCCATAATATAACATCTTCACTGACTTCTCCTCAAAAGAGATGCCATTATCTAATGGTACAACATATGGATTGAGTATATGTGAGGGTTTGGGTAAATGCTTTCTCAATAGGGATACATGGAATACCTCATGTACTTGAGAAAAGTTAGGATGGAGTGCTAGTCGGTAGGACACCTCTCTGATGCGATCAAGGATCTCAAAGGGGAAGATGTATCATGGAATAAGATTTTACGTCTCCCCAAATCTCATCAATTTATTACATGGAGATAACAAGTGAAAAAACAAGTATCCAACATCAAACTATAGGTCTTGTCTACGATTGTCATAATATGGTTTCTGTCAACTCTGAGGAGTCTTGATGTGCTTCTAAATAGTCTCAACCTTCTCCACCAATTCCTCTACCATTTTATAACCTATTAGTTTTCATTACCCAACTTCATCCTAGCTTGTAGGTGTTCTACACCTATGAACATAAAGGGAATCATAGGGAGACATTTGGATACTTATTAGAAGCTTGTATTGTAATAGAACTCACCTAGAGAAAGATTTTGATCATGTCCTACTTTGAAGTCCATTAATGACACTATCAACATATCCTCTAGTTTCTAGATAGTCTACTTAGATTGTACATTAGTTTGAGGGTGATATGTCAGGCTGAAGTTTAACTCGGTATTCAGAGAATGTTGGAGACTCTTCCATAATATAGAGGTGAATCTTGGATCTCAATCGAATATAATCTATAGTTGTACACCATGAAACCTCACCACTTCTCTAATATATAACTATTCAAGTTGTTCCAATGAAAAATCATCTCGAATCACAATGAAGTGTGTAGTATTTATAAGATGATCCACCATAACCCTGATAGCATTGTTTCCTCTAGATTTGTTAGGAAGCCTGATGAAAAATTCCATGGCGATTTTTTCCCATTTCCATGTATGTATGGGTAATGTTTCATCATCCGATTCAATTTTTTCCATTCCTCCTTCACTTGAGAACATACAATAAATATTGATATATATTCCATTATCACCTTCATATTGTCTCACCAATAGTGTTCTTAGAGTTCCCAATACATCTTTGTGCTTCCAGGATAGATAAATGAAGATTGAGTTATGTGAATAAACTAATAGCTCATTATTTAACTCAGTATTTGAGGGTACACATATTCTTGACCCAAACCATACAACACCTTCCTCATTAACATTGAATTTTTAGAATTTTTCTATTCTAATAGATTCTAATATCTTCTATGTTCCTAAAAAATCTATTTGAGTATCTTTTTTAATCTTCAAAAGATATGGTTTAGCAATAATTTGTGAAAGGATTGATGATGTTACTTCCTTTACCATTCCCATTTCCATCCACATCATGTATAAAAATATTGGGTCCATTTCAATTCTTATCAATGAAAGAGTTATTTGATCCTTTCTATTTATAACATCTTTCACTTTATTCACTTTCACAGATGGTATTGGATTAATCATTTGTAGTCATTGATCGTCTCTTGCAATCTTCATTGGCACCTAGTCCACTCTTTCTATGTGAATATATACTTGAGGATTTTGTGATACGTATTTAATATACACTTCTCCCCAAATAGGTATTGCAACAAAAATTTCAAAGTGAAGATCACTAGAGAAAACTCTAGATCTTGAGTTGGGTTGTTCTTATGAACTTTCAACTTACTTAAGGAATATGTAATGACTTTATCATTTTTTATCATCACACATCCCATGCCCTTATTCAAATCATCACTGAATACCGTGAAATGCTCTCCACTAGTGGGTAGATTGAGATAGGTACAGTGATAATCCTCCTTTTCAGATTCATGAAGCTCTATTCGCATTTATCATTCAACGATAACATGACTCCCATCCATGTTATCTTGGTTAGAGTGTTTGACAATCATGATAAATTTCTCACAAATCGTCGATAATACCTAGCTAACCCAAGGAAACTAAGGATATATGTCATAGATATTGGCCTCGACCATCATTCGATTTCCCTAGTCTTTGAAGGGTCCATAGATATCCCATTTCTTGTGATGATATTCCCTAAGAAAGAGACTTCATTCAACTAGAACTCACATTTTATGTACTAGGAATAAATATTTTTCTTTCTCATGGTCTTTCGCACAATACATAAATTCTCCTCATGCCCCTTATTACATTTGGATTATATTATAATATCATCAACAAAGACTACACTAAATTTTTTGAGGTAATCTCTAAATACCCTATTCATCAAGTCCATGAATATTATTGGAGAATTTTTTACTCTAAAAGGTATTACTATGAATTCATAGTTCCTGTACCTTGTAACAAAAACATTCATAGGGATATCTTCCTTCTTCACCCTACCTTGGTAATACCATAACAATATACCCACCTTGGAAAAGTATTGTTCTATGCATAGTTGATTAAACATGTCATCAATCCATGGCAGAAGATTCTTGTTTTTATTGTGATCATGTTGATCTCAGGATAATCAATTCATAGGGGCATAAAAACATCCTTCTTCTTAATGAATAGGACTTGTGCACCCCAAGGTGAAGAACTTGTGTGTATGAAGCATGTATCCATATTATCCTATAGTTTGTTTTCTCTTCAAGTTCAACAATATCCATTCTATATGGAGTCCGGGATAATGTTATCACCCATGTAACAAGATTGACTCAGAATTTGACCACTCATCTAGGTGGAAGACCATGTAACTCCTTGGAAAATACATAAACATATTACCTCACAAGAGGAATGTAAAAAAGGATGATTATTTCCACTGAATAAATCATTATAGATAGATATTCTTTCTCATAGGGTAATAATATCCAGGCTTGAGATGATAGTACTAAAGAAGATTCATCAGTCTCCTTGCGTTTATATAGAATCAGTGGATGATTCAAAATATGGATATTGATTTCTTTATCTTGGAAATTGATGTTGGATTTATATAGGGAAAGTGTATCCATGCTAATAATTACATCAAATTCAACCCAAAAGAATATGGAATGATTCTCTAGGAAGTTCACCCACAAATTGTGATAGGGGAGGAGTTATATACTTGGGAAGCAATAAATTACCCATTTTCTATTTTCACTATAAACTATATTTTCATGAATTATTATGGTGATTGAATAGTTCTATAAAACATTCTTGATATGATGGAATGTATAGAACTAGAATCAAAATGTATGTTCACTATTCATGAATGAATAACTAGAATACCTATCACCACTTCATTGTCAGGATTCACTTCGGTAGTTGTGATGCTGAAAGCTCTCTCTTGTCGCCTTGGAGGTTGTTGGTTACCTCCGAAAACCCTTAGCTTAGTGAATTGGTTAGAGAAATTCCATGGCTCCTTGTGGTTTTAATAATGAACAATGTTCTATGAGTTTACCCGAGTATTCCTTTCCTCCACTATAGAAGTGAGACTTTCTTACTGGAAATCCCTAGCTAGGTTGCTTTCCTTCATGCACATAAAGCATTTACTCATCCCATTGAAGAAATTTTGAAGGTTCTTCTTTCATTACCTTTGGAAAGTTGGATGTTATAATATCTTGGCAGCATTAGTTCTCTCCATTATACTACATTAATTTACTTCACCTTCCACTTATTATCCCTATGACACCCCTATGATTCACCGATCTATATTTCAACATTGAGGGAACATTAGACAATTTACTCATAGCTATCTAATTAATGGATCTCTAGGGCTTTCCATAGGCTAGGTTTTGTCCCACTAAATAAGTTATCAAACTCATATTATTGGGTAATGAGAAAGCTGGAGGCGTATCATGCATTCCTTTTAATGTTTTCCTTTCACACCCTGATAGATTCGTCGTCTTTTTTCTTGAAGTAAAGGAAATACCATTCAATGTTAATTCGGATGGTGCGAGATAATTTTTTTGCAAAAAAAATTTCTCGATATTCATCCATCCCATCACCTCGACCCATTCTGTAGGATTCATATTTTTATCAATGTCCACCATTTATCAGGTTCACCCTACGTATGATAAGAATCCAAAAGAAAAATCTCTTTTTCGTAGCATTGAAGGATAGATAATATCTTCTCAATGGTGTTAATCCATTTTTCGTAGACTGAGTTTTTGGATGATCCATTGATAGTATGAGAACATTGTCTCATAAAGCTCTTGATTGTTACTTGTTCTTTCTTATAGGGGGGTGGGGGTAGAAGTTCCTATGCATCCACGTTTCTACCTAAAACATGAGTTAACTGAGAGATTATTGTGATAATGTTTGTTATTCATGATCCCATTTGACTGGGCATATCATTAGTGCATAATTAAATTGATCTTCACATTGGTTGTTATTTTTATTCCTCATATTACTTCCCATTGGATAGAAAAAAAAATTAGTGGTAAGTATTTTAAAATATTAAACACATAAAGGGGAATCCAATGAAATTAAAGGGGTAACTTATGAATTATATTTATTTCATTAACTTATAAATTTATAGGATTAAATATAAATTATCCATGATGTGCTTACTAATGTATATTATTATCAGTTTTTTTGTTATTGTAATAATGGTTCACACTAATCTTATGAATTTAGAAAACCATATCCTATTGGAGTGTCAAACCAAGAGTGCAACAAGGGTTTTTGTCATGCACCCGTTCCAGTTCGAGTCTAACTTAAAGGGGGGTTTTGGGTTTACACCTATATACATCTATTATAGAGCCACATACACTTGTTTTTATATAGAAAATTATTTATTTTCTTGATAAACCAAATAATCAATACTTTTTAAAATTTAGGGATGTTTTTCATATACTTAGTCTTTTCCCTAAGGCTTTCACTAGAGTTTTCTAATGCTAAAATTTTCATTGAAGAGGAATATAAAAAATGTATTCCTATTATAAAATTCATACATGATTTAATTACATAAAATCACACTTATCATAACTTGAATGATCTAAAAGACATGTGTCCTTGGGAATTAGGTACATTTCATTACAAAATTAGACATAAAAAACAAAATCTTTATTGAAAACATCTTTAACATGATCAAGCTTAAAAATGCACGGGAAATCATGAGGAAATACATAAGAAAGGGGTGAACTATAAATACTAGAAAGAGAGTAAACATTAAACAACATGAAGATAATAATACATGTTAGTTAAGGCATGTCAATTAGGCATAAAAGGATCATGAATCATAAATCGTGATATAGCATGATATAGAACTATATTCTTAACATGGAAATGTGGAAACAACTTAAAGCACTACATCAAAAGTAAAGTCTAAACTACCAATACATTATTTTGGACAAATTATAATAAAGAAATTAGGTAAACCCATATCTAAATTTGATGTATCATGACAATAAAAATTACCCAATCCATTGGAGTTCTATATAATTCCTAGATCTCTCGTATCTTCTATTTCATTCTCATGCTTAAGTGTTTAACATAAATCATAAAACATGGATTTATTCATTATAATAATATAATCCACAATAAAGGAGTGTTGATAAAATACATTTAAGTCCCCAATAAAAATTTATATGAGAATAAAAATTAATACCCTTGATATGTAATGAGTATGTTATTCACAACACAATTGTTTTGGAATGAGAATTTGCAGTATAATTTCGATAGCCTAATAGAGTGACATAAAAATTAATAAAATGGGCTTATGAGAGAGAAAAGGTTATCTCATAATATATACATGAAATGAAAATAAATAGGTTACTATAAATACATTTCTCAACAAAATTAATTATGATATAGAAGTCACAACAAAATAAATAAACATGAAGAAAGAGGAGCAGTGAAATAACTCGTATAACAATTCTGCATTATAATAGGTGTAGATGGGAGGAATTAATGAGAGAGAAAGGGACATATCATCATTAAAAAATAATAAGGGGAGAATGGGTAAGGTTTGAAAATATATACCATCATTTTTTATTGAAAATAAAAGGGTGTAACAATATACAGAAAACATGGATAAAAATGAGAAAGTAAGGAACCCTTACATGAGTGTGTAACTTCCAAAGTATGAATAGAGGATTATTGAGATTATAGGGAACCTTGGGAGGATTTTAGATATGGTTATATAGAATAATTACATGCTCAAATTATTTTGGGTGAAGATAAGTGGGGGCTTGGGTGGGTTTATATAGGAAATGAGTGGGGAACTCTTTGATATTTCACAAACATTGGTTTTGGAATATACTTAATTAAATATTCCAATTCAAAAAACATCCCATATATTTTTTCCACGGGGTTTTCAACATAGTGGAGGTTTTAATTATTTTATTAGGAAAATTTCATGAGATATTAAAGTATTATCTTTTCATATGCAGAGGTTACTCAAATTATTAATGAAAGGAATTTAAAATCATATGATATATTATACATTTTTGGGAATTAATAAGGGAATTATAAAAATAATAAAAATATCTAAAAATAAAATTATTTTAATGGGAAAAAATATATTGGTCTGAGAGTACCTATTATAGTATTTATTACATCATTTATGGGTCATCATGCTGTCATAAAACACACATTATATTTATAAGATATTAAAATTTTACCCAAAAATTTGACTGTCTCAGAAAAATATAAAAAATTAAATATTGGATAATTTCAACATTTTGATTCCAAAAATAATATTAATTTTATATAAATATGTTTCTATATATTTTAATTTTTACTTTTAAAATATGATTTGACATTTATTGTAAAGTGTTGCGATTTTTTTGAGAATAACAATTTTTAACCCCTTATAAAAAGAAATTTTCACTTTATAAAAATTACTCAACCATTTATAATAATAATCCTTACTAAATAATAATATTTTATTAACATATTATTTATTAAAAAAATCCATTAATTCCTCAAAATAAACCCTTCAAATGAATTTGAATATTACATGAGAATATAATTTCTGTTTAATTAAATTAAAACCAAAATCATTTAAAAGAAACAAATAAAATGAAAAATATAAATTATTATATAATATATTTACATTACTATGGTCTTGATACATATTCATTTATTACAACAGCATATTACCTAAGAGTAAGGTGTGCAATGACGAGATTATCATGGGGTCGTTCGGTGAACATGGTTTGGGTCGTGATCTTGATGAGCTTGAACATCCCTCATAAATGGTTTTTATCATGCTTAAGTCACTAGATGTCACCATGGAAATAGTAAAGGGTAAATATCATAGATGTTATCTCCCTTAGAAGCTCTGATAAATGGAATTCATAGGGAAATATTATACTTGGAGAGGTTATCACATTCTTTGTCCAAGTCAATTGAATTTGTTAAATCCCTATAATTATTATAACAATGTGATAACTACTCAATGACAATATTAGAAATTTTAAAAATGAATAATGGTCATTTAAATCAAAAAACATAATACCAAGGATGTTCATGTGTTTTATATAAACATTTTTCAAAAGAAGACATTTAATTAAATTAGAAGGGAAATTTCACTTATAATAGTTCAGGTCATTATAGATCAAAAACCTTGAAAGTAATTTTGAGCCGAAAACTCTTCATTATATTCTTACACTATTGAAAACCAAACCATCTCTACAAACCCACAAGTGTATGATGAACCCTTTTTCTCTCTATTACAAAGAGAGAATATCTGGATAATTTTCCATCATTTGAGACTTTTGAAAATAATGATAGAAGAAACATTTCGTTAAACCCTTACTGTCTAAGACCATGTGCCTATACATTTATACCTTATAATCCCAATATATCTTGTTGGAACCTTAGAGTTTGAACATCATTCACTTATTCTTGATATTCTCACATGTTTACAGGATTTCAAAGATCCAAATAATCATATCCACTTAGTAATCCAACACATGGGGATTATTCGATCCCTTAAAGTATAGTAGTTTTACATGTAAGAATATAAAATTTATATATATTTCCCTCCTAGATATTGGTTTTACAACAACCAATATATTATGAAAATGTGTTAAATCTTCATTAATAGAATGAAATACTCACATGATAGTCTCTATAGGATTCTTATCCAATGTAAAATTCCATTTAGGACCATCCACTACAACCACCTATAAAACCAATAAAAGATGTCTTAGAGGCAAATCAATGCATAATAAAAATATAATAAATGATTTGGAAATTGGAAAAAATTATATTCATAATTGAATACCGTAAGAAAAAATTGATATTCAAATTAAGAACTCAGAATAGGAGATACACATCCTAATTTTCCATTGTAAATTGAGTCTCATCATGGAAAGAACTGGTTAAGAACTCAGTGAAACCTATCTCTCAAGTCCCGAACATATAATGTTCATCATAAAAACTTCCAAAACATAAAAAAAATACTTCAATACAAATGTATGATGATATAAATTGAATATAATTACACAAACTAGTTTCTAAACTGACCTCTCAAATACTTGAAGGGAATTCTCAATACCCCGGGCTGTTAAACACCACATAGGTATAAACAACTACCCGAGAGAATTATTTCTATGAAAATTAAGTACATGACATGGAATATATATATACATCATAGAGAAATATCTAAATATAAAACATGAGACATATATTCTATAACTATAAGAAGAAAGTGGAAACAATAAAAATTAGAATTATCCAAACAAACTCTAAGGTATGATTCTGAAAACAAAGGAAAAATATAAAGAAAACTGTTACTCCTAGTGATAGTGTGTGAAAACACACACTCTCTCACCAATAGTTATTCTAAAATAGTAGATAGAAACCTCACCGCCTCCCTGTAATGTATTTACATTACCTACATTGAAAGTCATTATAAGATCTACTCACCACTAAAGGGTTGTGTAGTGTGTGACCAAACATGTTTAGTATAATCCCAACCAAGTGTTTCCATTAAATGTCTT
The DNA here is from genome assembly GCA_963277665.1 of Viscum album. Lineage (NCBI taxonomy): Eukaryota > Viridiplantae > Streptophyta > Magnoliopsida > Santalales > Viscaceae > Viscum > Viscum album. Next base: position 1,184,799,933 of record OY728135.1, read on the forward strand.
AGTATATGATTCTAAATATCATAAAAATTAATTAAAATAAATAATTATAAATATTTAAAAAAAATTACATAAAAGTTGTTGTAAAACATTTCCCTTTTTTCCATATCTTTAAATAAAGGTCAAATAGTTTCAAAGCATCTCACATATATCAAAGCAGTTCAATATGGGTACTACATGACATATAAAATATAAAACAATAAAAGGAAATAGCACATGGAACATCATGGAATGGATCAATATAGAACAAGATATCTAAAACAATTATTCATAAACATAGAAAATATATTGCATTAGGACCATAGACATTTTCATTAAATATAGGCAAATGAGGAACATCCATGAATATGAACCCTATAATAGTATCTAGAAATTCCCTATAATAACAAACCTAGGTAGAAGAGGAGCACAAAATGAGTGGACTCCCTCCCAACACTAATTGAATGGTCTTATTACTAAATATTCCACCTAAGTTCCCAAGGCTTCACTTGTACTAAATTTTTAAATGAATTTTATCAAAACAATACTCTCATAACCATTTAATTAATCAATTACACAAGCATACAAAGATACCATTTATATTTACCAGAATAAGGGGAAAATCATATTTTATAAAAAAATCCCTTTCTACACACACAAATAATTCATTCAATTATTCTATTTTATTTATAAATTTGTTATAATTACACAGTAATCATTTCTCATCTAACACAAGCTTTTGAAAAACCAAACTATATCGCCTTGGGCCACACATGTCTGCAACAGAAAACTACCAACAAGTAAATAAGGAATAGAAAAATAGATAGGTACTATAATTTCTTCCCTTACCATTGAATCAATCAAGGAATAATTCTTCTAGAGAATTGAAAACAACACATACTTCAATGAACTGACACACTGCACCACAATCAACATAAGGGTTACCCTATCATAGAATATATATCCATGGATATAGAAAGAATCATTAATCAAATTAGTAAAAGATTAAAATTTCAAAAAACATTGTGTAATGAAACTTCTACAACATACAATAATAAATAAACAAAAAGGTCACTTAACAGAAGATACATTTTGTAACCACCATGATGATCAAGCATCAAATGATATGATCTAGAAGGATTACAGGTAATTGAAATTTACTAGGATGTAACCAAGGGTGTGTGGGAGACTGCATACTACATGGGTATTGAAATGAATAAGGCATAATTCATAGTTAAAAATTTATGGTCCAAACATCAATTCTATGGTGTAAGAACCCCATAAATAAGTATACCGAAAACACGAAACATCGAGAAAAAATTTCCATTCGATTATTTTATTTCCAAAAAAAATTGATCTTAGGATGTAAAAAAATCTACTGTGTAGGAATTAATTTTTCATATTTCAATATCACTATGCCATAATCTGATTTCACTACTTATTCTTTGAGACAAATTTATGTAGTAAATGTTTCTCATTGCATAAGGTGGTCCTATAATAAGTATCAAACACTGATTCTAAAGTAACTCTCAAACAAAATCCCAACACACTACTATGATTTTGGTAAGATTTATACCCTGAATCCATAAATTGAAACAAGCAAACATCCCCATATATTTGGTCATTTTCCCTAGAAAATGATTTATATTTTCAAAAGGCCTCAAATATATCCAAATAAAAGGTGAGATACAAGAATTACCTATACGAAGTAAACATTTTGTTATAATATATACTTTAAACATTTATGATCATTATGTATTTCAAACCATACTCAATTATAGTAATTCCTCCATATCATTAATGCCAAAACTACCACAACTAACAACAAAAAATGGGTTGGACACTTTTTTTAGGAATATTTAATTTTCATGAGGAATGTGATATAACCACATTATTTTTAAATCACAAGGTTATATATATGATAAAAAAAATATTAAAAAAATATATTTTATTATTACCTATATCATGAATTATAATAACTAACACATCACATAGGCTAGTGGTAGGCATTTCACCATTATCACCCTTCAGTTGTGTGTTCATACCTCAAGTAATTTCTATATGTGATAGGTTATCCATTTTACAAAAAATATGAATATAATTCTTATTATAACACTTAAAAATACTATAAATCCTTAAAAATAAATATAATCCTCCAAATTCATAAAAACCCTGAATATTATCAATACCTTTCCAAACATGAAGAGATCATTCTTCCTCAAATAATACTTCTGGTTGAACCAAATAGTAGGATATTCCATATCCTATAAAAATGTGTCCCAAAATTAAATTTGTCACATTAGAATCCCATCACATAGAACATGAAATGGGTTTCTAAGTATTTGAACAAATTATCAACCATAAAATCATAAACCCATGATAGTATCCATAAATCTAATGTTAATTTTACATAATGACATATAAGCTTCCAAAATTAACCCAATTCATAAATGTAGCAAGATTCTTATAATATAAATAATAATCATAGATTAATTTGATAGTATAATTCATGAATCCAAATACATAAATACCATAATAATCCTTATTCAATCTTAAACTATTAACAATGATTCATTATCTTATTCTTTAATACCTCATTCATCTCATATGTAATTTATAGTCACTTCATGATTAATAGAAACACCTTCACTTTTGAAACCTTTCTAATCTTCTTCTTGATATTACCCATATTATATATATTTTTATAATTATTATAAATTAAAAATTTAAAACATACAGTGATTGAAGATTCCTTAGTGATCCCATTTAACTCATCCATTTTTTAACTAAACTCTTCATTGAAAAAAAATACTTACTTTGATCCCTTATTCTCCACACATAAAACATTTTATCATCACATTGAGAAATTCCAATGAGTGATTCTTCCCAAATTACTGATACATTGGAAACTATTTCTTATTTCCTCCATGGTTTCAACCACCTGATATCTTAGTGAACATTATCCTCCTCTACTTCGGCAAGTTTTATAGTTTGGTAAGGTTCATGTTGTTAACATTTATGAAGATAAATTTATAGGAAAAATCACCATGTACTTCACCATCATCATCATCCCATTTGGTGTCTCATTAACACATTATTTATCACATTTAGTGTTGACCAAGTTATTTATCATTTATGCTTTTGACTGAATCTAAAAATAATATTATGAGAAAAAAAATCATAGTGGGAAAACATGTATTCATGAATAATTATTTACGGGATGTCTTAATCATGATATCTAATTTTATATCTTTTAATCCTTAGGATTAACCTAGGTTATCCTTGATCATAAAATATTTAAATTCATTATGATTGTTCATAATGAAAATTTGGATTAACCAAAACATATCCGTCCAGAGTTTCACAATAGGTCGGCAACAAAGCTCATTATCTTATATCATGTGATGATTGAGTCAAGTTAAATTATCAATTTTTTTTGGATTTATTACCCCAGGGTATAACTAATCCAGATCTATATCCACGTGTAGTATCAAGACTAGGATATAATTTATTAGAGACCACTCCCTATATCCTTTAAAAAAAATTAGAATTTATGTTTCTCTATATTGACTTATCCTTCAAATGACACTTATAAATATACCTAGATATATCCCTAGGGGTATCCAAAATATTTTATCATCCTAGTTTCCAAGGGATAACTAAACCATGACCTAATTCAAATAATAATGAACCCATGATTTCATATGTAAATATCAAATCTTTTAAGATGATTATCCTATAAATTTCCAATTTCGTGCCCAAATACCATAATGTTTTAGTTTATTAGGATAATAGGTACCAAATATTCTTACATAATAACATATCTTCAACATATCCTATAAATTTAGTCCCCTTATTTACTCTTTATAAACACACTCGACATGAAACCATTCTTCATAACCTATGGAAGGGAAACAGAAGAAAGGGTGAGAATTGCCTGAATATCCTGAATGAGTTCTTTTTTTTATTTTTGATAACCCCCCTTTAAAGGGATGAGTGGAACCCCAACAAGGCCTATAAGATTTAGAGAATACATGGATCAAAGTATTAAGAGATATTACATGACCTTAAGGTCTTAATGAATTTAACTAGACTATAACTACACAAAACTGCCCCTCCCCAGCATCTTTATCATGATAGTAGATCTCCACATTTTCATGGCCATCTGGCTAAGCTTACCATGAAAACACATACTAGTCCCAATGGTATTTACATGACATATCATTATTCAAAATCCATTGGTTCTTCTCTGGTGAGTGTGCCTTCTCTGAATCCTTCTCTAGGGCAGCTCATTTTTTTGTAGAGTATGTATGGGGAAACTGCATTGATCATGTGGCATGAAGGCCTTGAGGTGCCCTAAATCCCTTAAAGGAGGCACAAAGGCCCAACTGACCCAAAGGCCCAGGTGGTCTGAAGGACTTAAGGACTCTAATTCCAAACTGGTCACCCAAGGTCAATAGTTCCATATGCTACCGTATTGAACTATACCTGTTATAGTAACTACTAAAATACCTACTAAAGTACTGCACAATACTGCTACACTCTCTTCTATAGTACCTACTATATTACCTACAATATTACCTGCTATAATACCCTGAAAATTATGTCTCCTCCTAGTTTTGAATATAGGTCTCATGGATTCACTTAGAGATGCCCCCAAATTGGGATGAGGATCATGTGCGAATGGGTGAGAATTGATTCTTAGTAATGTTAGAAATTAGATATATAATTATATGATCATATTAAATGATAATAGAAGAAATAATTTTTGATATCTTGAATATAAATATCAAATTTCATTCCCAACCTTTCATATATCATAAACATGATCCATAGAATAATCAATTATCATCTCAAAAGACAAAATTCATAATAGTGTGAAATAATCGCTATTAATGAACTATAAGATCATTTTAAAAATTTGTTTCACCAAAATAAGTATAAAAACCATTTAATTCGACATGTTTTACTAAAAAATATAAAAAAATAGTGCTTCATGCATCCTCACCTATTTCTCGCTATGTATAATTCCCATCGACTTATTTACTATTATAGACTAAGATCATTGAACTAATTCCCATTTCTATCTCTTGAGATATAGATATTTACCCAGTGTATTAGAGGGATATAGAGGTTCCATAAATCACATAATTTAAACCATATATTTTTTCCATAATATCATAAAACATTCATTATATTAAAAATCATGAAATGAAATGGTTTTAATAAACATTTCATCATATCCTAACAAATTTAAAAGGATAAGGTTTCATAAAAATTTCACCAATATTATAATAAACCATTCCAAGAAACAATAATAATCTTATAATTAGATAATATACTTAGTAAACCATTAATAACATCAATTTTTGTCATCTTATATGGAAAATGATTATGACAGATCACATGGAACATTTCTTGAGGAAAATTTCCTTTCCAGTTTAAAAATCACATTTTAAAACTAAAAATTTATAAAAAAACATTTCAAATAATTTTCATTTAAAATATCGATGAAAAATTATAAATTAGTCTTTAAATAATTTATTGTAAATGATGGTGGAAATTTTGGTTCATGTTGTACTTGTTTAAAATAAAATATTCCTTTCACATATTTGGTGAAAAGTATATGACACATAATAAAGAAATTGACAAGAATATTCATTTAAAAATATTTTATAACAATTAAAACAGGGTAAAATAGTATTCAAAAATCATTTTACAATATATAAAAAATTATTAATTTTTTTAGATAACACAGACATGTAATAAAAATCATTTTCAAAATAATAGATAAATAAAGTAAATTTTTCTTTAAAAACGTATTCTAGATCTCTTGAGGTGTTAAAGAGAAGAAAATGAAAGGAAAGACTTTATTCTCAATAAATAACCATATTAGATAAAAATTTATGATATTATTGAGATATAAATGATATGATATCATTATTGAAAAAATATTCATAAATAATCATGATAAACAATTATATTGTAACATAAAATCACCACCACTTTAGTAAAATTTGAATAAAATCCCCATGAAAGAATATAATTTAAAAATAATTATAAAATCAAAGAAATACATGATATAAGAAATCATTTTTTTCAGTATATAAACCTCATAAAAGAATACATGTTCATGACATCACTTATGTCCCAAAGAAGGTAATCTAAGACAGAAATACCTAACATCAACTCACAAATCTCTTTGTAAAAGTTTTAAACTCCAATATAATAAATAAAATTTTATTATAAATATATTCCCAAAAAATAATCATATATATCATACCATTTATGATTTACTTGTAATATTTTATCCCCCATTATTATTAATTCTTTGTTAGGATGACTGTTTTGGTAATAATTGTGTTATTTTCACAAGTATGTTATCGTTTGGTAGTATTACAACATATAATTTGATCATCATTCCATTATATAATAAATTTTGACCATGATTTTAATATAATATATGTTCATTTTATAAATATTTAAAATCAATCATTAATTTTAGAGGTAGAATAATTAAATAAACTGTATATGGAGATGGTAGGTCGTACGTACAAGTGAACACTATTTCCATTTCTCAAAAAATGGAACAAAAGAAACATAAATAATAAATAAAATTTCTAGAATAATTATTATTTAATAATTATGAAATATATTAACTAAATTTAGCCTTATTACCTTCCATGTTAATCATAAGTAAAAAATGTATCACATCGCTTTATGAAGTTGTAGTCCACCGTACAGATGTGCAACATTATCGTATTCCATGGAATGAAAAGTAAGAAGGTATATGTTATATAATAATAAAATAAGTATAATTATTTTATGAATGTAATATATATTATTTAAATTCATAATAATACACTTTCATGAGAGGGGTGAGATGTATAATGAATTACATCAGTTTACATGGTGGTAGTCCTCTGTACACATGATTAGCGGTTTCATTTCCCATTTGATAGAAGAGTGTATAGATGTATTTTATGAAAATAAAATAATAAATCAAAAGAATATGGGATATATTTATTTTATTACATCATAATATTTTAATATTATTTGAATTATATAGAATAAGAAAAAAATAATTATTCTTGATTAAGAAAGATGTCTCTTCTTCGGACAACCTCCTTGTAGTTAGACATAAAGTCCAACATAAGAGGGTTTCATAATCAATATAAGTCCTATAGAATATAAGAGTATAATTAAGGAATTTATTTGGGTATTTTTTTAAAACAAAAGTGTTTTGGATGTCGGAATAGGATAGGTCAGGGGTTCTCTTTTATATTTGGGTAAATGAATCCATATAAAAACTAATTGAAATTTTCCAAAAATAATAAAAAATGATAAAGTCATTCTCAAAAAATAGTTCCAAATGATCATAGACTCAAACATGGGATATGAAAAGGTTGAAATATTTCAGTCCAATAATATTTAAATGTTTTCATTGGATAACTTATAATTATTTGTTTTCATTTAATCCCTTGGTAAACACATTTTATCCTTAATCGTGATAATTAAATATAATTTTTTTCAAATTGTTTTGAAAAAAAAGAAATTATTATAAATTATTATTCATTATTATTAAAAATATTTAATACAATTTCCTAAAATATTTTCACATAATTGTAAAAATTTAATTTAAAATTAAATATATAGATTCAATAATAAATTGTTTTCCAATGAAAAATTCCCATAAGTTTAAATAGAGTTCATATAAATTTTCTACAGGAAATTGATTCTAATGACCTAAATTAGATTAATAATAATATAATTGATCTAATTTTTCTTTTAAATAAATTTCAATAAAAAATTATATTATGAAATTCTTTAAAGGGAAAGGTAATTCTTAACAAAAACCAGTATTTTCACTATTCAATGAAAATTTTATTTTCTTAGAAATTCCCCAAATATTTACCCAAATAATATTTCGAAATTATGATATAAAAAATGAATTTAAGTTTTTAAAAGTCATTTAATAAATTTGGAGACAATTATTTATAATATATTTATCAAGGATGTGGTAAACTAATTTATAAAACAGTATATTTTTTAAATGTAAAATCATATTTATTCTTAAGTCAAACCTATAGAAATTTTCCATGAATTTTAACTGAGCCCCAGGGATAGTATAGTACTTACAATGTTTCCATATTCCATTGGATGATGCATCGTACTCATTGTCAACTAAGTCACTAGGGATTTCTTTATGGATTTTGAGAAATGAGATGTAAATCTCAGATCATTTTCTGATACTATTGAAATTTATACAAAATGAAAATACACCACTTCTCAGATATAGATTATTGATAAGTCATAGATTGTATGAGATTCATGAATGGGGATGAAATGGTATGAAATTTTGATCCAATCCACTATCACCAATATGGAATCATTTTTTTGAACTGTTCATGGGAGACCTCTTGCAAAATACATGGCTATCTATTCACATTTTCAAATGGGAATAGGTAAGGACTACCACATAACTACTGGTCGATGATATTATGCTATAACCTACTATCAAGTTAAGAATCTTGAAACAAACTCATCCAATTTCCTTTTCTTACCAACCCACCATAACATTGCTTTCAACACCATATACATCTTATGTATTCCATGATGAACAACCCATATCAAATGGTGGTAAGCATGAGGTAGTTGTTCCAGAGAAGCCATAGGTATAACCATTCAATCACGAAACCAAAAGAATGAACTCCCATATATTTCAAATTGCTTAATATTCTACAAACCATTATTTTTTTTAACTTATCGGTACACATTCAGAATCATATATATGTGCCTCTTTAAATATCATAAAAAAATTAAGATCAAAAGAAAATAGAAAGAAAATTGCAACATCAACTTAGTCTTCACAAACCCAGATCATGTATCCTATTCCTGACATCAACTACCCCTGATCTAAAGCATATTTTTCAAACTGATCATATGAATTATTGTTTTTTTCATCTACTATGAAATTTATTTTATCTAGTGTTTTTATCAATTCAAAGTGAAACATTTGGAGACACTCCATCCATATTCTTTATCTCAGGTTAAAATATATTTGTGAGAAAATATTATTCAAACTCTTGAGATCCATGAACACTATAAATTTCTAACCAAAGTGGTAATGACTCCATGTATTTAAAGAATGTACTACAACAGATAACTCTAAATCATGTGTTGTATAGTTATTATTTAGAAACTGTAGCTGTCTTGATCTATAAGTAACAACATGATCTCCCTTCCAGATAAAAAATCCCAATCCTATTCCCGAAGTATTACAATACACCACATACCCTTGTCGTAATTCTGAAAATATCATGATTAGGGGTGATTTAATGAAAAACATGAAGCTATTTAAAAGATTTATGACATTACTCATTCCATTGGAATGGATCATTCACCCTTTTCCAAGCCATAATTGGTGAGGATATTCTTGAGAAGTCACAAACAAAACATTAATAATAACAAGATAAATCATGGAAACTATTTATCTGAAAGTAATAATGTGGTGTTTTACAAGTGATAAAAACCTCTATCCTTTCTAGATCTATAGAAACACATGATTCAGAGATTACATGTCCAATAAAACGTAACTCTTATATCCAAAAATCACAGTTTGATAAATTTTCATATAGAATATTATCCCTCATGATTCCTAATAACGTCACCAAGTGTTTCCCAGGCTCATCCCTTGAACTTGAGTATGCCAATATGTAATTCAAAAACCCCATGACACAATAATCCAAATATCTTTAAAATATCTAATTCATAAATTACATAAATAACGTTGGTGTATTCGTATGACAAAAATGCTTAACCACATAATCATAATGGAAATATATACTTCTAAAATCCATCTTCAGAATATTCTCATTTAAAACTCACAATTGGTGACATCCTGAGTTCAATAAAATCATAGAGAACCAATGAGCACCCCTAAATTGATAAAATAGATCATCTATTTATGGGAGTGGATAATTACTCATTATGATTACTTGGCTAATATTAAAATAATCCACACATAGCTAAAGAGTTCAATATGTATTTCTAACAAACAAGACATGTGCTATTGAAAAATAAGTGCATTGTCTAATTAACCCTTTATATTACAGCTCTTCCAAGTACACTATTATTTCCCTTAATTTAGTTATTTACATCTAGTAAGATATAATAATAATAGGACAAGTTCCCAGAAGAATATCAGTAATAAAATCCACTTATATTGTGGGTTGAAAAACCAAGAAAAATTTAGGAAAACACCCAGAAACTATTCAAAATTCACTAGAAAAATATTATCCAAGATTACTTCCATCGATGCCAAAGTTAATACTGATAACTGGTATGAGATCGTTCTAACTACTAGTTCCAACATGTTCATTTCACCTACCTTTACATTTTGGTCCCCTATAAAGAGATGCTCAACACTATCATCAGTCACGAAACTAACACATTGGGTACAACAGTCAATGTGAGCCTTCAATATAGTCAACCAACCCATACCCAAGAGTATGTCATAGTCATCCATATCATGTACGGATACAACCCATATCAACTTATCTTCATCAACAGTTAATGAAAATGATCTACACATAAAATCTCAATATTATCTTTAAACAAATAGAGTTTTATGCTTCAACACATGAGACATCATATCATATTTTATACCTAGTGAAAAAAACATATGAGAATAAATAAAGGAATGTGAAAAACATATATAAAAAAGCATGCATAATGGTACAATTCAAAAGAATCTCACCTCTGGTCATCGATGGTTACTGATCATCCATAATAATCTTCTCAACTCTATATAATTATTACTAACTGCACTTTGTTCCCTATAACAATATTGACACTACCCTCAATAAAAAGTCATGGTATTATAGGAATCACCACGTTTATCCTTGTTCAATTGATGATAGGTATTATGATTCCCAAATCCCATCAAAGCCTATGATTTTTTTGACAGATGAGATATGTCCCAAACACCATATCTTATAGCACTAGGTAAATAACATTAAGGATTCCTCATCTAGCTTCAATTCGAGAATTCTCACGGTGGTGTCTTGCACTCTCACTTCATGTGGACAAAATTACCACATTTTGAACATCTTGACTTGATCTTGAATCTTGGAGGAATATTTAATGATCCAGCCATCTAATTCCGATCCACCCCACTACCTTGAAAATATATGTGCCTTTTCATCTTTTTACCAACTTTATAGATCCCACCATTTCCTACGAGTATCAACATTATCCCTCCAATCGTATCTCCTGAGTTGTACCATTATGAAATTGTCAATCTATTAATCATCTCGGTATAATACGTTATACAGAGCACAATAATCATTGAGAGAATCTCCTTCTTCAGTCTTGATTCAAAAATTCATACCTTCATGGAAACACTACCAGAAGCATTAGTAATAAAGTAGACTAAATTCATAAATTTAGCTACCTACTCTATCATGGTGAGGCTCTCTAGCTTTAGGATGAAAGATATATTGTTATTTCAATCCAGAATGTATGAGGAATGAATTATTTGTTAAAAAATTCATCAAAATCATCCCATGAAAGTCCTTGTTCTCGGTTAGCCTAAACATAAAAATCCCCCACTAGCTTGAATGATCCTACAATATATACTTTATCAACTTGAATTTTCGCTCTGCTAGTGTGCTAAGGAAATAAAATATTAAATTAATTATTTTAAGCCACAACTCTTCCTTTTTTGGTTCTAAATCAAATTAAAATACGATTTGATTATACATCTAGAATAAAATGGGATGATCTAATTTCCATGGTTAATACCATCTATTAATTCTATCTATAGAAGAAAATACTTTGTCTATACAATGAATTATCTTTTTAGTTCACCTTTGTCTCATGTTGAACAACATTCTCAGTAGCATCTGCTGGTTAGTTTCTTTACACCTACTTGGTTCCATTTTCTATAAACACTACAACATCATAAGTCACACTCTTTAGAATATGAAGGATCAACAATTTGAAATTCTATAATATAATATATCACAATATTTCATTCCATAATTAAATATTTTTCATGTTCATATATTATTGAAACTTTTACCAGACTTTTAAAAATTATACGATTTCAAATGTACCACAACTATGCTCTTTCTAAAATTTAAAATTTTAAAAAAAATTGAATTTTTTAAAAAAATAAACAAATTATTACCAAATTATTTATCATTAATCAAAATAAAATATGAAATCCTAGTGAGAAGTCATTCTATCAATGCATGTCAGGCTTGATTCATTGAATAAACCCATGATAATGATATTCTAACTCTGATAAGTGTCTCCAAAAAACTATGAACCCTTCCACCTGGTAACTTAATGTTAATCATAATAAGGTTAACTATGTATTTTTATGCTACACATTTCAATTATTGAAAACTATACTCCTTTTTACCATCCCAACACAAGGACTAAATAGAATTATTGTCAAATCCAAGACCAAAAAACTTATAGTCTTCATCGAAAAATAAATTAGGACATGATGAGACTGATTCCACATGTAAGATAAGAACTAAAAAAACCGATATCACATTTTACATCCTTCTCATTTTTATTAGATTGATAAGGTTGTGAAATTTTAATTGGCCTCAAGTGAAATTCCCATGGTTCCAAAGGGTGGAAATAAATGCCGAGACACCCGTACAATTGGGGGATGAATTTCTATTTGGGAATAAACCCACCCAATAGAACATGGAAAAATGAGTAAAAACTACATGATGCATAAATAAAATTTAAACCAAATAAAATTAATAATATTGATATCAAAACTAACTACAAAAAATTATGACAATAGAAGACTACCAATAACAAGTAAATAGCGGAAGAGAAAACTACAAAGCTCAAAGACTCTAAATACGCCAACACCAATTTTAACCCTATCTCTATACCCAACTATCATGATGTACCACTAAAGAAGATCAATGCCTTAGCATTAATTGTATCCTGATAGAAAACATATGTAAAGGAACTATTTCTCCAAAGTAGATGGGAGTAATGAAACTCAGTAGGCTTTCCCCATATGGGTTCCCAACGTACACCACTAGGATAGAACAGGTTAAACCATTTATATAAAAACAATTTTAAAAAACAATTGAAAACTATGTATAACAGAATGTAATATAATTTACAAAAAAAATAGTTTTCTTAAACAAAACCAATTCTAAAGAATTAACCAAACAATTCATTTAACCATTTCTCCATTTCCATATTGACATACACTGTTCCAGTTTACATAACCACACACACAGACCCAACCACACAGAATTGTTGTCACCATTGATGGTGTAACTTCACATCCATAACCCTTAAATTTTATTATGGTACTTCATGACCATTATCCATAACATTCAACTCATGCTTAACCATTTAAGCATACAACATTCCAAAAACATCTTTTCCGGACCATTTTAATAAATCCATCCATTTTTTGAAAACACTCATTAATGAATCAAAACCATTCAACCATTTTAAAATAATCATTTTATAACCATGTTATCATGTTAACCTTTTACCAATACACCAGATTTTCATAATTCTATTTATCTTCACTAAAGAAGGTTCCCAGAAATAAATTTTATAAGGATTTCACAATGATTTCACAATGATTTCACAAATAAATTTTATTAAAAACAATCAATTGGAATCTAAGACTTCATGTTCTAATAATAAGGGTTGAGAGTGAAGCCACACACCTTAGTAATTATGACTAAATGAATAAAAAAATTCACATGAAAAAATTTGTTTAATCTTAAAAAACATGCCTTAGATCTCTTCCCCTTACATAAATAAGGCCAAAACAAACCATATTTGGAAAAAAACCTCATATATATCTCCAATATAACTAAATCTATGCAACTGAGAGGGATAAGAATGTGGATCTTTGAGAAACTATGAAAAATTTCAAAAAGGAGACTTACCAAGGGAATCCGGCTTTATCACAACAAGAAAATTTTTCAGATCGACCCCAAATATATGGGGGAAGAATCCAAATCCTTTGGAAGGAATAAATCATGAGTTAAGGCCAAAATGGATGGAAAATATATGTTTAGAGCTAATATTGATGTAAATGAACTTTTTTAGGATTTAGTTTTTAATCCATGAACAGATAGTTGTATAGTTTAGACAATTGTGTGAAAACCATGTGCCATCCTCAACATCAAATAGTACCACACACGTTTGGCCCACCTGGTTAGAAAAACCATGCACCAACCATTCCAAATCACATTATCCTAATTTTCTAGATTTCACTTGGGTTTATTTATGGTTTAGGAAAAACATGAACCTCCCCATTATCCCCTCTCTCACTATGCATGGTTTCTTGTAAGGGTTTCGTGGTTTCCTATAACCTTCCTCAAACCATGAACCTTTATAAAAGCCCAAAAACATTCCAAAATTCTTCCAAAACCTTCCAAACATCACCAAAACACATTACATACTAAAAATAACATAAATAATGGGTTACGTACCTAAAACAAAGGGTGATGTATTCATTAAAAAGCTGCTGGACAGAAAAGTATTAATTAGATTAACTAAATTAGGGAAAAAATATTATTTTTACATGTATATAAAATGAATAATTTAGAAAACCATTATTCTAAAATTAAAATAATAATCATTTAAAAATAAATAAAATCATTTTCTAACAAACAATTTTATGCACACAAATGTGCTTTACATCAATAAATTTCTAAAAAATAACTTTTTGTTAATGATATTAATGATATTCATATATTAAATATTCAATATAATATTTAAAATCCATATTTTTTATAGGCATGAAATAAAATAAATCCAATTTTATGCCTAAAACAGATTTTTTCTAAAATAAAGTTTTTCAAATTTTGTGCACTTTTTTAAAATAAAATTTTGACAATTTTTAAGAAATTTTATTAAAAAACTGAAATTCATATTTTAAATCATAATTTCAAAATTATCTTGGGGTAATTTTTTATTAATTTCATCAGAAGTTATATTTCTTGTGAAAATGGAAAAATACTGGTTTTTAAAAAAAATTCCTTTAATTTAAGATTTTATAAACAAAATTTTTTTATTAACATTGGTTAAAGAGTAAAAATATTTCAATTATATATCTATTAATACAATTTTTAACATTTTATAAAATTTTATATCACTTTTTTATATGATAATTTTTTAAAAAATTGAAGATTTTATCTTCGGAATCTGGATTTTGAAACATCATCATGCTTAATTTTAAATTATATTTTCCCACTTCTATGAGATGAATTTGATAAAATATATTCTATATTTGGAAATATAAGAAATAATTTTATATAATAAGTTTTAATTTATTTTTTGTTATTAAAACACCCAAAATTATAAAATAAGAACATTATATTCAATTGCGTTTGTGAAATGTATACGGTTTACACATATAAAAACAAAATTATTGGTTATATATTTATTATAGATAAAATAATGTTTATTTAAAGGTGGATGTAGCATTTTCTACAAAAAAAATATTTTTATAAAAAATGTATCTGTCATACATTGTAGAAATAATTTAAAATTAATTTTTAACACTCATTGAATATTAATTTTACAATTTAAACACAATTTTTTAAATCTCCGTATCAATATTATCTTAGGGTGATTTTTTGGGAATATTATGGAATGATTCCTTTTTTATGAATAGGGAAAATTCTAATATTTAATTTATAAATGCCTTTTCATTTAAGTAATTTTTAATGTTAAATCACATTTTAAATTTTTTACTGTAAAATTATTTCAAATATACATAATTTAATACAATTTAAGTAAATGGAATAATTATCATAATTACCATTGATCTAAAAACTTTGTAAACTTTTAGAAATTTTCTCTTTAAACCCCCACTTTGTCATAGAAAATGTGAGATTAATTTGAAATTAAATTCTACCAGTTATATGAATGAAATTTGAAAAATGGATTCCATTTTGTTAATAAGATAATTATATATTCACTAATTTGGTTAAATTAATTTTTTACCAAAATTAATAATAAAAATAGTAGAAATCGATTACCATGGTAAAGAAAAAAATGGATTTACTATGGGAGTTAAACTAAAGTGATTACGATTAAAATTATCTTAAAAATTAGCTGAAATATATTTTCTAGCAATAGTTTGACCCTATCATGTTTATATCTCAATAATAATCCACATTATACCCCATTTTCATGTGAAAAATGGGGTACACATTTTTCATCCCATAAATTAAAAGTTTTCCAATCAGCTCACTTATCAAATGGCACCCCTATTCACTCTTATTCAAACCATGAAACAATTTTGGATCCTCTAAGACCCTTCTAAATAAAATCCAAAATTCCATCCCATCATCTTAGAAGCCTTATTTTGGGTAGATATCCATCCTAAAAAAGATTTTGGTAAAAATATACAGAATTCACCTAATGAAGAGGTAATGTTCTTCAATGAGTGTCTTTATTTTATTTCAGTTAGCACCTCCTTAAATTCTTATTAAACCATAATGATATAATGGACTCAGTATCACCCATATACAGATCTGTTTTTATGTTAAGTTCATGACCTACAATGATCTCCACTTTTGTAAAATGGGATATGATATCATCATTCGTGTGTACAGCTGACTACTGCCTCATAAACTTATTCCATTTGATTTTCATAACAAATCAAAAATTTAAGAATGAGGTGATTAACACCAGAAACAATGGAAAGAATAAAATATTTCTAAAAAATGATGATAAAATATAAAAATAAGATCCTATAATTTATTTTAAATATGATTATGGTTATTTTATAAAATAATAATGTTTAGAATCAATATACAGGATGTTAAAGTACATTCAATGAAAGGGAAACCTGAGACAATGGACTTTTTATCAATTTCCCTTCATTTAGGCAAATTGTAATGTTATGCACCTAATTTCTCTTATATACTGTATAGAATTATCCCATGACATGTAATATCATGAATCATTTATACATTTTGGTATTTAATGTTTCAATTTGAATTGTTTTATACAAGGGGATTTTACGTGAAATTTACTAACTGGTAAATGTTAGTATAAAAACTCACCTTTTTGGATATTATCATCTTTCTCTTGAAATAATCAATTTCTTGTTATAATTTTACATTATACATTATATTTATCATAAATATCCGAACTTATTGTATAATGTAAGTGACTATTTTCTAAATGATGATGAAGTTTGTGGAAAATGTTTACTTTTATTCTTAGTTTATTAGCTATGAATATATTGATAAATACATATCCTTTACTCTGTAAATATATTTTATGATAAGGCATTTCGATTAATGGATTAAAGGGATTATTAGATATGTAAGGAAAGAATTTGACATATAGTGAAGGGTGGGTCCGAGTGTTAAATATCCCCTCAATGCATCATTAGGTCCCGTTAGACAAATATGTTGGACAAATTATATAGGTTTCTACCTATAGTTTTAAACCATCTTGTTAAAAATATTAGAAGTAGATGTTTCATGATGTCTGGGATCCTAGAATCCAATAATTAAGTATTTCCTTCATTAAGATTTCTATAATTATTATACATTATATTTTCATAATGATTATATATATATATTATTTTCATTAACAATATATTTATTTAATAGAATGTGTTTTTAGATATTTACTAAGACAAATTGATTATGAATTAACTATTCACGCAGTCAAGTTATTAAAATGAAATGTTTATTTTTTATTTACCTTTCCATAGTGAATATTATTTATTTATTCATGATAAATTCCAATATAAAAAACTCTTATATATTATTTGAGATCACCTTTATTTTTTATTATACCCAGGACATGAAGAAGAGATCATTGAAAGAGTTTTCAAGGATGTAGATCATCATATTTTTTATGTATTATGTTTTATTTTATATTCCCAATGGAAAATGGTTACCGTATGTGTATCTGGTTCCCTAGAATTGATAAACTGATTCATCATCACATATTTGATTTGTTGTATATATTAATATGTAATAATTTATCCACCGACTCTTTTTTATTTGGGTAGGGGTAATTAAAACCATAATGAAGAGTAAAAATTTTAAAAATTATTTACTATGAATAAGATAAAAATTATTTACCACGGTTAAGGTAGAAAAGGTTTATCCTATGTAAAAGTAAAAATATATTGGTTACAAATGACCCAAAACATTTACAAAACCCATTATATACCCATATTTATACATTATAACATTTAAGGTTAGATAATAACCCATATATATCCTTTTTCATGTGAATAATGTTGGTACATCAATCCATTTAAAAAAATTATAAGTTTTTCAGTCACCTCACTTAGAAAAGGCCACCCCCACTCCTATCTTATTCACACTTCCATAACCCATTTAAGAGCCAATTCTTACACAAATAACTTTATACCTTATATATACTCACACTATAAGCATCTTATGGTCATATATCCATCCATGGGATGATATTTGAGGATAGTAAAAGAAGTTATCTTAAAAAGAGGTAACATCCTTAACAAAGTGTTTTATTATATTTCTTCTTACACTAAATTCAAAATTTATAAACCAATTTTGATATAATATCCTAAGTATACTACATATCCTAATATTTTTTTATGTTAATGGAATTACCTATTACTATATAATTTTCTGTCAAATGGAAAAACAAAATTGTTTGTCGTGTATACAATAGACTATCATCGCACGCACTGATGTAAATCATTTTCCCTCACTGCTTCTCAAGGATGGATATATCACTATATAAAATAATTATTTATGATATTTTTGATATAATTATACTTTTATAATTATAATATAATTCATTCATTCATACTTTCCAATCCATAGGGAATGTGATAAAGTCATTCGCACGTACGACATACTATCGTCTCGTAAAGAGATGTGATTCGTTTTTCAAAAATGATATATAAGTAATTTAATAATGGTTAATTTTATTTTTAAATATAATATTAATTAAATATTAATAACTCATGAAATAAACTATATAATATAATTTCTTAGCTCACCATTTTTAATAAATGTTAACATTGTTCGTGTCTATGGTGGACTAATGCCTCGTGAAGCGATGTGATACACATTCAATAAAACATCACACTGAATGTAATAAAAGATAGGTTTAATTAATTTCTTTGAAATATATCACATGATATTTATTTTTTTAAAATAATATCTGATCCCATTTCTTTGTATTTAACATGTTAAGGAAATTATAATTTCATTCATGTGTACATAAGACCTACCTCTCCATGATGTGATGAGATTCATTATACATGTTCAAAATGAAATAATGATTATATAAATTTATCTATGGAATATAATTATATTTAAAACATTAATATAATCTGGAGATTCTAGAACTATATAAAATGTTCAATATCTAGTCCTTTCATGAGAAATCAGGACAATAAAAACCTGAAACAATAGTTATAATAGGATATTATTAACAAATGGGTAATAAGTTTTTTAAAAAGGATAATGTATGATATTATAAATTTTAAAATGGTTATTTTTATATATTAATTACATGTTTAAAATTTCAATAAATTAAGTTAAAGAGAACTCACCTAAAGGGAAGTGTGAGGTAAGGGTTTTCTTAACTCAATTTCCATTTACTGAGAAATATATCTAATTTATTGATTTTATTATGCAAATATTATGTAAAAAATGACCTTTGATTTCATTATTTTGTATTTAAAGTTTAATTTATATGTATTTAATGTTTTTACACATAATAACATCATTATTTAACAATCACTTAAATGATATGAACACTGTAGTGGTTTCATCTCAAACATCCTAGTTTTAGGAACATGTTATTTTATACGCCTAATATATTTTGATGGGGTATATACTTACCCTTGAAATACTATATCATAAGTAATTCCTCTATAATTTTAATTTATGTTACACTTCATTTTCATCATTAATGGTTAGATATTATAAAAAATTTACCAAAATGGTAAGTCTTTATGTTTTAATCAAATTTTAATCATGATTTCTTCTGAATGAATTTATATTAAAAGAAAATTATTTATTAATTCTCTATTGAAACCATTTAATTTTATTATATTCTAGTAAGTAGTGATTTTTTAGAGTAATATTACCATTTTCCCTTCCTAGGTACTTAAAACCATTAAGAAAATATTTTTAAGAAAATTCATCATTATTTCTCTCTCTGTTCGAAAATATTATTTCCTCTAAATCCATTTTTTCAAAAATTGGTTTTGAATTTTTTATCGAATGATTTTTAAAGTAATTATTAAAATATATTTAATCCATTAATTTTATTTTTAGAAAATGTTTTAAAAGGAACCTCCCTATAGTTTTATGAATAAGTTTCTTTCTAATGATTTATACAAAAATGGTAAAGGAATATCTTTTTAATGTAGTAACTATGAACAACATTTTTTGGCCATCATAAACAACCAATGTTTTAGAAATAATTATTAATCATTAATATTTATTTTTCAAAAATAATTTATTTAATGATTGATATATTTTTAGATAATGAAAAAGTGTTTTAAAAATGGAATAGATATTTTCCTTACGAAATTTTCAAAGTGATCTTTAAAAAAAATTCCATATATGGTGAAATACATTGATGTTACTCAAATAAAAAATTTTATTTTCCTGAAGGATGATTTATATATTTTTAAATTTATTTTAATTTGTGACAATAACCTTTTATGTTATGTATTTATGATAAATTATATATATATGTATCTATTAAATTATCCTATTTTATTCATGCATCCTTTGATAGGAAATAAATTCTTTATAATAAATTTTTAACTACCTATATTAGGAAATGTATATTTTTTATGATATTATGAAATGTTACGCAACCCAGTTATTTTCTAATAGTAATTATTATTTTATTCGTTACGATTGATTTCCTTTATCTCGAACACATTGACCATGAGCATATGATGGGTGTTCTTAGATAGCCCTCTAACACATTGGGTAATGATTTAGTCTTCTAAGACACCATGTATGGGATAAAGAGTAAACCTAATACTTTATGTGACACTTTACTCCATGTGATATTGTCTAGGAAGGTATCCTGGACTCTTTTTTTTCTTGATGTCTTGTGTTGCTGCCACATTTTTTATGATTCAATTGTATTACGATTCCAATTACATTATATTTAGATTCTATATAATTAATCATGTACATTATCTATTATAAATTCAGGTTTAAAATTTGAATCACAATTTATGTTTCTTAAATAGGTTTTCTCCATTACTAGGTTTTTATAACACCCCTTTCTATATGTATTTATTGGGATATCAAATGGAGTTTTAAGAACCTAGATGGATTTAGGAGCTCACCTAGATATAAAATTGAAATGTATGAATATAATAAATTAATATAATAAAAATTTATTGCCTAAAAATGTATCCAATAAATTCATTAGTTATATATTTATCGAAATGAATATAAGAATCAATTGATTGTGAAAGATGTTTTTTTTCTCAAAAACTATTTTTATACCCGTGATGTGTTTTTCCAAAAATATTAAATTAATAAATATTGTTGAATTATTTTAAGGATATTTATATATTATATAGTATAGAAAATTATTTTCATTCATCTATTAATATTTTCTATCCATATGATAAGAAGAAACCAAATTTTATGCTTAAAATATGTATTAAAAAACAGTTTCATCGTGTTTTGGGAATTTATTTTGAAATTAATTTTTCCATATTTTCTAAATGTTTCTTAAAAAATGAACCTGAATTTAAGAATAATAATTTTAAAAAATATCCTAGGGTGAATATTGAGAAATTCTATGAAAATATTACTTTTTTATGAATAGTGAAAATACAAATTTTTATCGAAAACTGTCATTTCATTTAAAGTACTTGATAAGAAATTTTTTTATTTTAAAATAATTTTAGAGGAAAAATTATTCCAATTTAATTATTATTAATCCAATATAATTTATTAAAATTAATTTTATGTTCATGATTTATATAAAAACGTATTCTAGTTAAGAATACTTTTCCTCGGAAAACATCCTTTTCCCCACCTCTATGGATTTATTTATAAATTAAATGCTACCACATTAATGAATTGGATTTGATAAAATTTAGGGTATATTTTGAATAAGAATAATTAATATTATTTAATAAGTTAAACTTATTTCTTTCCAATATCAATTGGAAAAATAAAAATAATAAATTTTCACAGTTGTGGTTAAAACCTATTTATCATCGGTTAAACTAATGAGACAAGAGATAAAATGTAATAGATTCATGTGTAATTTAAAATTTCTATCCATATTTTGATCTTATATCACCTAAGGATCCTGATTGGTTGATTTTAGATCCTTGTTACAGTGATTGTTACATGAAGTTATTTTGAATCTTTGAAAAATTACAATTATGCCACTCACTCAAGAGATTGTTCGAGGAAGAGGTATCATTCTTAACTAATAATTTTTTTATTCTTAAAAATAATTAAAATATTAATAAATATTTGAGAAATAATAATAATATAATATTTCACATACTAACATTTTATTATTTCAATTTTATAAACTATATCTAAGTCCTCTTCCATCAAATGGGAAACAAAATTGTAGATCATGGGTACGGCGAACAACCCTCTCACAAGCTAATGTACTTCATTTTCCATCACAACCTATCAAGGTTGGATATAATGATGGATATAAACTATATATATATATTATGAAATTATTATACTTATGAAATGATAATATCGCATAAAAAATCTTGCCTTCCATAATATTGAAAAACAATAACGTCGCTCGTGCCTATGTGCGGACCACAACCACTGCCAAGTGATGTGATGTATTTATCATTTAAAAATTACATTGATATAATAAAGATATAATAAATGTATATATATATTCTATAGTATATGATAGTTATTCTGTAATTTCTCTTAAATATTTACTTTTATTTCATTTTATCCTTCAATAAAATAGAAACAACATTCATGTGTACATATGACGAACTGTCTCAATAAATGGTGTAATCTATTTTCCTATATCTAACAGTTATTTATGAATATAGAAATGTTTCTAATGAATATATATGTAATATATATCATTAATAACATTCATAATATGATGTAATTACAATAAATGTATAGGGACTAAAACTACAGAATGAAAACATACATGAAAAAAATTGGTTATTACACAAAAAAATTATTTTGACAAAGAATTGTTAATATATGTGTGATAAAAGGTTTTATATAAATAATATATGGTATGTAATATACAGTTATGGTTTTGGAATAAATTTATAATAATATTATATTTATTATATAGGAGGTTCTAATTCCTAGGATGGAATTCAATTCTTGAGGTAATATATTTTTATCACACTTTTATTTCTATGGGATTCGTGCCATATTCACATCTTATTTATTTTTTGAGGTGATTATTCTACATAATAATTAATTTTAGGATCATTTTCATTAAAATTAGGGGATATATATATATATATCCAACTATGTTTTTTTCATTAATGGGTCTTAAGATGTAAAATTGACTAAATTAGTAAGGATTAATGTTACAATATAAATTATTATTGGGATTGTTTGATTATGTTTCTGATGAATATATGTAATTTTATAACCCTCAATAACTACATGATTTTTCTTTTACTCTAGATATTTCAATACATTAAATATTTTCCTTCCATTGTTCCCTCTTTATGATCTAATTATTCTAAAATAATTATTTTATAGAAAATCGAATTTATTTATCTTTTCTATTGAAAATATATTCACCTCAATTACCATGTTTCCTAAAAATTGTTTAAAAATGGTTTTTACTATTATCTAATGAGTAATAAATGTGATTTTTACACTTTTGTACTTTAAAAAATGGTTTAAAATAAATATTCCTTTCTTTTTCTGAATGATTTAGATTTTAATTTTTATTGGAAATGTGAAAGGTGTATTTTTTAACATGTAAAGAATGAATGTTATTTCCCACTATTATAACCACTAAATTATATAAAGCATCATTTACAAGAAATCAAAGATAATTTGAAATAAAATTATTTCCATGATATTATGAAAAATGTTCTACGTTAAATAAATAATTTAAAATAGAAAATGGTATTTTCTTTAATAAATGTTTGAAGTGATATTTTAAAATCATTTTCTAAAAATATGAAATCCTTTGATTTTACCTAATATTTACTAGGTATATGATTCAATAATATATTATTTTTTATTTTTTGTAAGGTTTATGATCATGATGGAAATATGTTTAGGAAAACCATTTCTTTCCCCTAGGAAATGCTATGGTGAAATGTTTATGAAAACTATTTCATCATCATGGATTATAAAATGATGAATGTGATATGATCTTGTATAACACATATGTATGTTTTTAATTATGTGATGGTTGGACCCAAAATTATATATCTTTATAATGAAATGGGTAAATATTAAAGTTCGATGAGCTCAAAGGGTATATATGAGGTTATCATAAGCCCAAAATAGGGTACACGAGAGTTATTCCAATCCCAAAAGATCATACATGGGAGTTTATCCCAATTTTTATGTAGGTAAAAGTGTGGTTATCCGATTCCTAAAAAGATAAAAAAAAATTGTGGGTGTCATTGATATACAATTTTCTAAACTTATGTGTACACCAAAAATTTATGCCTTATGCTAATGTTTTTCTCTCATGGCATGTGTTCTTTGATTCTTTTATGATTCATTTATTATTAAAATCTAGGATTTATTTCATGACATAAAATCACGATCTGGGATATGTAGGTTATAGTTTTTCAATATTATTGTCATGTTCTCATACACTTATACTCATGTTATGTTGATATCTCCCTTATTTACCACTAATGAGAATCTAAGCTCATACTTTAATTTGTTTATTTTCACAGTGTTATAATGAAATAAATTATGTATGATATGTAAAATAAGGGAGATATTTATGAATAACATAGTAATAGACATTTTTGTCCGCTTAAGATCCAGTATTCCTTTTATCCATGTTTCCAAAGGCACTAAACTAATATGATTCTAGCATTGATATTTTTATTTAGTAATGAATATCCACCTATTAAGATTTTATATCATTTTATAAAAGGTACGGGTGACTATAGTTACTATAAGATCAAGTTTTAATTATACTTTTTAAATTAAGATGAGAAAACAATTTTGATAACCCTATATATAAGTCAAAGTATAAGAAACCTCCATGAAATATTAGTGAAGGATGTAGTGAGTGATTTTTTAAATTTATTCAATGTCTAGATACTTCAAGTGGATGTTTCTATTACATAGTTTTAACTAAGGGCTAATAACTTTGAAAATGGAATATTTGTATTTGGTTCAATCTTCACTGGATGCATAATAATGAGCCTTACTAAACACCCAATATGAAAACCCCATGAGGTATGTTTTGGAATATCAAAAACTCTTTAATTTCCATCATAAAAGATATAAATATATGATCACCCTAAATAACCTATGATAAACCTATGGTGTCATTATTTAAACATCAAATAAATGATTTTTAATTATTATGTGGTTTTCTACAATGATTATTGTTTCTCACAGTATTTTTTTTTGGTTTTAGTCAATGGATGGAGCCTAGAAAACCATGTTCATGATGAATGTGATAGAAAATGAAATAATTTTACTCTTAATAAAACCCAATGTTATAGGATTTGGAATATATAACCTCATTACTATTCTCACACAATATTCTCAAGCTAGGAATCATGATGAACTTATGGATGACCAATGTAAAGATTAATGTTATATTAAGTCCTTTAAGAGGAAATATTAACCTTCCTTTAGGGGGGTGATTTTAATAGTTTATGTTTTTTAATAATTACTTTCCTTATATTCATTATATGAAAATGGAGAAGAAATTCCTTGATAAAAAGCATAAGGATGATAAATTAAATGGTATATATGAGGTAAATTTAATGTGACATGTGAGGTATGATTATGGAATTATCATCCCACCTAAATATAAGTTTTATCATTTATTAGTACCTTAAAACCAAATATCTGAGGGGTATTAGAGGTATGAAACAATATTTGAAATAAATACATTCGTCTATATTCTAGAAAAATGGAAATAGAGATTAAATTTTCCATAAATACAATGGGTTTGATAAGAAAAGAAAAATATAATTCATTTAAAACTATTAAAACCTTGGAGATAATTAGATAAACATTTTTTTCATACTAAAAGTCTTGAGGGAAACATAGAGGAATGATTCTTAATTTATGTGTTGAAAGGAAGCTCATCAAGTGGATGAATGATGATGCGATGGGATATAGTTAGATAATTATGTGAATAGATAGAATTCTCCAAAAAATTAACAACCCACACTAATGTGTTCCAAATACAAGTAGTATGGTAATTATGCAAACTAGTTCTCAAAGAGAATGTATAATAATGAAAATCGACAACAGAAAAATATTATCCTTAGAGAAAATGGAAATCTCGTGTGATCACTATTTTGATTAGGGGTATGATAATGATGAGGTTTAAGGTAAACATACCATCCAATCTAAAACAAAATGTTTATTATTTGAATACATATATTACCATTTTTTGAGAATTTATATTCATTTAAAATTACATTGAAATTATTATATGTTTAATTTATAGTGGATACCACTAATAGATTGGAAATCTCATATCAAGTCTAGGATTATTTACCCATTTATGTTTATGGAAATTTAATTCCTTGAAATCCTATTATTCTCCACATGTTTGACTTTTATGTTATATTTTTTATTGATTGGATTTATCTTGATAAATCCCATACTGATTTCAATGGTAGGTAAGTCATCTTTGGTATTCGAAAACAAAGAATGATCATATATCAATGCGATGATAAATATGAAATTCTAATGTAGATATTATCCATTATATGAGTCATAATTCCTATTTAATGGGATGCTTACTCTAATAGGGTTGGGGAGAAACTCAACATTGATGAGATAAATATTGTGTGGGAGATTTTTAGTGTATTTCATGATGTTTTACCAAGTTTTCCATCGAATAATTATGTTGAGTTATCATTATAACTCATACGCGGTTCCAAAAAGATTTTATATACTACCACAATAATGTTCGTAATTATGTTATAGGAATTGAAGATTCAAATCTAATAGAATATTGAAAAGGGGTTCTTTCGACCAAGTGTTTTATATTTTTTTATACCAGTTATTTTTTAGGAAGAATAATGGATCGAAGAAATTTTTTATTGATTAATAAGAACTGAAAAAGATCAAAATCAAGAAAACGTTTCCGCTACCCTATATGGATGTCTAATATGATCAATTTATTGGGGATCAATAATTTTCAAAGATTGATATTCATCCTTGATATCATCAATTAATTATCCACATGAAGGATATATTGAACAAACCATTTCCTACAAGGTATGGAATAATAAGTAAATATTTATTCAATTTGGTCTTAATAATTCCCCTAAAATATTATTGGATTTAATGAAACAATCATTATATATTTCCATGATATATTTTTTTCCGTATATATTATATTTTTATATGTTAAATTATAAATCAGGAGAATAGAGATCACTTAAGAATTTTTTGAAGTCCCATATTAAGGATAAGTTGTTTGAAAAATTTACCAGGTGTGAATTTTGACCACAAATGCTTCTATTTATTGGGTAATAAAATCTCAATAGATGCTATATAGGTGGATCCATTATAGAAATATTTCATTGAAAATTTTCTAAGACAGATTATGGTGGCTAAGATCACAAGTTTCCATAGATTGGGTTTTTATTATTGACACCATGTGAAAAAATTATCAAAGATTTAAAATAAACTCCCCTTGTTAATTCTGAAAGGATCCATTTTAATTTATAAAGACGAATATGTGGAAAATTTCAAATAACTAAAGTGAATGTTATCTAGTTCACCTTTTATTATATTACATTGTAGTTGATAAGGGGTTGTAAGATACATTGATGCATCCATAAATGGATTAGTATGCATTCTCATAACAAATAATATGGTGATAGCATATGCCTTACAACAATTGGAGGTCTATGAGGGGAAATAACAATCCTATTATTTGAATTTATCGGCACTATTATTTACATTAAATATATGGATAAATTATCTTTATGGATGAAGTTACGATATATGTACTGATATAAATTTATTAAAAAAAATATTAACAAAGAAAGAACTCTATATTTTATAGAAAATATAGTTGGCATTTCATGACCCGTCCTCGGGGCTCATGCCATGACTACCCCAAGCCCATCTTCCATAGGCCAGAGGCTGGTGACTAGCACCAACGACATAAATCCTGGTAAAAGGGAAGACATTTCCTTTATAAAGAAAACAAACACAATATAGTACACAAGATAAAATAAACACTAAGTAAACTGAGTACAAAAGAAAGTGCTGGAAAGTAAATGAGAAGGTATACAAACCCCACTAAAAGTATAGTACAACTGAGAAAGAAAGTACAACAACTGAAAAGTAAAGCAGCGACCACCAAGTCATCCTTCGGATTTCTCACCTGAAGGGTGGGTACAAATGGTCTCTTCAGCTCCTCGAATCCATCCGTCTGCTCCGTGTATGTCCCGCCTAATAGTCCACCTCCAGGTACAGTCCCGCTCCACAAGCCTCAATCACGATCAGCGTTGTCCATCATCTGCAACCAACACAACATAGTACGGGCATAGCCCATGTAGGGGTGAGTATATGTTACTCAGTAGGGACCCCGAGACCCCTGAAGGCCTCCCAGAATCCACAAAGGAATAATCTACAAATAAATAAGACAAGAACGAAGTATCAACCAACACTACTTGGTATATTTTCATACATATACCTAAGTCATCAATTCCAGTTCTGCTCCAACTCACGAGCCCAAGTACAACCCAGTCCATAGAGGAAACCATAACCCAATCCACACAGGAAAGAAAAACCCAATCCATACAGGAAGCAAGCCAATCACATCATTGATAATGATTGAAAATCAAGACTCATCTCACACAGATATACTATTCACGAAGAGGGGTGGCGATGATTAGATGTAGCCTCTGAATCATCTCCTATTCGGAACTCACGTTGGATCCAAGTACAGAAGTCATCGCTGCCGAAACCATATAGGATCTAATTATTGAAACCATCACTACAAAACCCATGTAGGATCCAAGTACAGTCGTCCTTGCTACCGAACCCACGTAGGATCCAAGTACAGTTGCCATCATCATCCCAGTCGCTACCAGCTCTAGGGTTCCCACACACAGCAAGCTCGATTCCGGGAGGGACCGCTCCACGAGCCAAGGGGGTCGATCCATAAACTATCACGAAGTCCAGATTTGATGTATCAAAAAGTTCCGTCTCGTCAATAGGAACTCAATGCGACAGACGGCGCGTCAATCTGATGCCCGGTCTGAGAGTTATTGGCTTTTCTGTCATAGGGTCCAGGTTAGTTTTTAAGCTACAAAAACCATACCATACTCCACCTACGTCCAAACCATGAGTGTAGTAAGCGAAAAGAACCGTCTCACTAAGAGGATTTCAACGTAACTGACGACACGTCATTCAGACGTCTGTTCGTTAAGTTATAGGCATTTCCGCTCTAAGTGCCCAGTTGGTTTTGGATTCGAACCAACCCGGCCATAAACAAAAATCGTTGAAACCTCAGGTGTAATATACAAAAATGGCTATCTCAATCCAAGGATCCCTACGCAACTGACGGTGTGTCGATCGGAGGTTCGTAGCCCATGATATGGGTGTTTGAACAAATCTGGTTCGAAAATAGGGGGTTTGGGCCCGGTCCGACCCGGACGAATATCCCCTAGGTCGGCCCGAACTGGGTCAGCCCGAACCGGGTCGACCCAAACTGGTTTCGGGTCCGGCCCAATTGGGCGTGGCCCAGCCCGGATCGGGCAGCCTGGCCCGGCACGGCCTACGGCGCGGCTTGGAAGCTGGCCGAGGCTCGACAGTCGGCCGAGCAGGGCGCGAAGGGGGCACGACCCCCATTGAGTTGGAAATGGAACCCCCCGGTGGGGCCCGCCCTAGGCAGGTCAGGGGGGGTTACACCCCCCCCCCCCTTCTTCAAGTAATGGCCAACCATTATGGTCGGCCGGTAGTGAACCGCCAGGGGACCCGCAGCATTCCCTCCTCCTGGAGCACCGGTGGCCGGCTTGGTCGGCCGCCCCCTGCCTGAACAGCCGTGGCCTAAGGTCGCAACTCTTCCTCGACCGGCACGGCGCAATGGTGCCATGCCCCTCTGCTATGGCCCGCTCCGGCCACGACCTCCGTTAGTTTCTCTGACTCGGCGGAACGGCGTCGTGCACCTCCTCCAAGGCCCGCTCCAGCCGCGGTCTCTTCGGCCTCACCAGCGCGGTGCCACGGTGCCACGGACCATTGCCATGGCTTGCATTGGCTACGGTCCTTTTTGTTCCCTCACAGTGCAACGACACCGCGCCGCCTTCTCCATAATGATCAACAAAGATTAACAAGATAAGGGGAGGAGGATCGGTTGTGTTTGTGCGGTTCGATCTCCTCCCGTTATGATGATATCAAGCGCACAAATATTTAACCAATGATGGTTGATAAATAAAACTTTGAATGAAGATAAGCCCTACCTCGAAGGAAGTTCACGGTTTCCAAGCACCACGGACAATGGTGTCGTTTCCGTCATCGTCGATGTCTCCTCCTTTATCGCGGAGGAAGAAGAGGATGAAGAAAATGAGCCGCCGAGTCGACGTTCTTCGTCGGAGATTTTGAGTTCTTTGTTGAAGAAGAAGTTCTTCAAAATGAAGATGAACCAATCTTCCAAAACTCAAGAGCTCCCTTCCCTTTCTCTTCACACCCCAATTACCAACCAATGTAAAATAAGGCTCTTCATTATTTTATTTACTTAGGCCAATCATTTCAAATTTTGAAAATCAAACACTTAATTCAATTAATTGTTGAGGTTCAATTAATTAATTAAATGTGTGTTGGCAATCATTAAATTGAGAGAGTGGGGAGAGGAAGGGTCATCCACATAAAGGGGAAGTTTAACAAGTTAATATGAGTTAAAAATTTTAAGATGGGGTTTAAAAGAGTTTTAAGGAATGTGATGGGGTGGGGCTCGTGTGGGCCCCACATCACCAATATCCTTACATGGGTAGTTAGGGGATTGTTAGTCCCACCCCAACTACCCCATGTTGGATATAACCACATGGATAAAGAATAAAAATTATTCCAAAATTATTATTCTATTCATTATTAATGCACAATTTTTAACAACTCCTCCTGAGAAAATGAATCCTCTTTAAAGGTCCTCTTATGAAATTACCAATGTTGCGGTTTCATCGGTGCCATCAGATTTCAATTCTGAGCACTGATTCAAATGATAGAAAAACTTGCTCATTCGTTCACTGAACATACCCAAGCTAAACATTGGAAATTGATTTTGGGCACACTGGGCCTCGGAATTAGGTGTCGTCAGAAACAGCGTACTCGTAAAATCCCAATGAATTTAGGAAAAAAATTTCTTTCAAATTTATAGGTCTTTACATTACTCCCACCTTAGGGATTTATGTCCCTGTAAAGCTACATCAAAAACTAGGGAAACTAATGAGGGTACTGTGCACGCATCTAAGCCTCCCTCTCCCATGTGCTCTCTTGGAGGTTCCCGTGCTGCCACCTGATGCACACTAGATGAATCGACCATCCATGTAAGAACCACTCATGTCGATCCTCGATCTCCATCGGGACCTCTGCAAAAGTCACCCCGTCATCGATGTCCAGCTCCCCAGGATCAATGATATGTATCGGGTCATGCACGTATCTCCATAGCTAAGATACGTGGAAGACGTCGTGCACCCGGTAAAACTGAGGTGGAAGTGCTAGGCGATAAGACACCTTTCCTATCCTACTAAGAACCTGGAGTGGTCCGATAAAGCATGGATATAACTTGCCACCCCGACCAAATCTATGTAGTCCACACTGAGGCGAGACCCGTAAGAAAATATGGTCACCATCCTCAAACTCTAGTGGTCTCGGCCTCCTATCAATATAGGACATCTATCAGCTCTATGAAGTCTTCATCCTCTCCTGGATGATCTGTACCTTCTCTATCATAGCCTGGACCATCTCTGGTCCTTCAAGAGCAGACTCTCTAGGGTCTTTCCAGCACAGAGGTGATCTGCAAGGTTGGTTGTACAATGCCTCGTATGGTGCCATCCCGATAGTTGAGTGGTAACTGTTGTTGTTAGAAAACTCCACCAAAGGTAAGTGATCCTCCTAGCTGTGACCAAAGTCGAGGACACATGCACAGAGCATGTCCTCGAGAGTCTGAGTGGTCCTCTCCATCTATCCATCCATTTGAGGATGAAAGGCGGTGCTCAGGCGTAGCTGCATCCCAAACGCCTCCTGCAACCCCTTCCAAAGTCGGGAAGTAAATCGAGCTTCTCAATCGGAGATGATAGATGATGGAACACCATGAAGCTGTACGATCTCATGAACATAGAGGCATACCACGCTCTCCACTGAGCCCTACTCTCTCATAGGTAAGAAGTGGGCTGACTTGGTTAGTCGGTCGACAATCACCCAGATGGAGTCGTGTCCTCTGGAAGTACGTGGAAGCCCTATCACGAAATCCATAGATATCCCATCCCACTTCCACTACGGGACCAATATGGGCTGTACCAAGCCTGTTGGTACCTGGTGCTCTGTCTCCACCTACCAGCAGGTGAGGCATCGTGAAACGAACTCTGCCACAAACTTCTTCATACTCGGCCACTAGTGTCGTCGTCTGAGATTCTGGTACATCTTTGTAACTTATGGATGTACCGCCAATGGGGAAGTGTAAAACTCTCTCAACACCTCTTCCTATAAAGCAGCTGGTACCATGGTACGTCCCTTGAAAAAGATGACGTACTCTCCTCCAATAGAAAATCCATCAAGTGCCTGTCCTGTGGATATCTGTGCACGTCGCGTCTCACAGACAACGTCCCCACACTGTGCCTCCCTGACCCGCTGAAGTAGTGGAGGAGTGACTGTGAGCAACTATAGAAAGTCTTCCCCATCTCTATCCATGATGGATATCTGCAACACGGTTAGCTGCTCTGTTGCCTCTCCATGTAGCTGAATGCCCATCCTCCTGCTAAGAGAATCAAATACTACATTCCCCTTCCCAAGAGTATAGACTATCTCAATGTTATTTTCATGGAGGAACTCAAGCCATCGTCGATGTCTTAGGTTCAGGTCCTGCTGCAAGAACATGTACCTAAGAATCTGGTGGTCAGAGTAGACTGTAAAGCGCTCTCCCATTAGATAGTGCCTCCACATCTTCAAGGAGAAGACTACTACTACTAACTCTAGGTCACGGGTAGCGTAGTTCTTCTTGTGCTGCCTCAACTATTGTGAACCATAAGAAATCACTGCCATCTCCTGCATTAGGACACACTCGAGTCTAGTCCCCGATGCATCGCAGTAAACTATGTTCCCTAATCCCTCCTCCAGAAACCTCAAGATGGGTGCACTGGTCAATCTCTGTCTCAGCTCCTGGAATCTCTTCTGACATCTATCTGGCCACACAAAGGGTTTCCCATTCTCTTTCAAATATGAAAGTGGTGATGCAACTCTGGAGACGTCTGGCACAAATCTCCGATAGTACCCATCCAAACCTAGGAAACTCCACACCTCCGTCATGCGCCTAGGTGGCTCCCAAGATAGAACTACCTCGATCTTTGTAGGATCCACCACAAATCCCACCTCAGATATGACGTACCCTAATAAGTGGACCTCTCGAATCCAGAACTGACACTTAAAGAGCTTACCATAAAGCTGGTTCTCTTGGAGTGTGTCCAGTACAAACTGCAAGTGGTAGGAGTGCTCCTCCTCAGTAGTCGAGTAAATCAAAATGTCGTCGATGAAGACTAAGACAAACCAATCTAGGTATGGCCAGAAGATCCTGTTCATGAGACTCATGAACACTAATAGAGCATTGGTTATGCCGAAAGGAATAAACAAGAACTCATTGTGGCCACACCGACCCCTGAAAGTCATCTTCTTCACATCCTCATCTCGAACTCTGATCTAATGATAGCCTGACCTAAGGTCTATCTTCGAGAACCAGCATGCTCCCTTGAGCTGATCGAAGAGATCAGCTATCCTCAGAAGTGGATACTTGTTCTTCACAGTCACCTAGTTCAGGCGACGGTTGTCGGTACACATTCGCAAGCTCTCATCCGCCTTCTTGGCGAACAAAATCAGGGAAGCCCAGGGTGAAACACTAGGTCGGATGAATCCCTTTCCTTGTAAATCCTCCAGATGCACCTGTAGCTCATGAAGCTCAGCAGAATCCATCCAACATGATAGAGTAGATACCAGGGTTGCTCGGGGTACAAGTTAATGTAGAATTCTACCTCCTTGTGAGGAGGTAGTCCTGGAACATCGTCAGGAAAAACGTCCACATACTGATCCACCACAATAAGAAAACTCAGACTCCTCACATCAACTGCTCCCAGGATGAGACTAGCCAACTAATGTGTGATCGACTGTCCTCTCCTCTGCGTGAGTCCGTCCTGCACTGCAAAAGCTCCCTTCTCGCTAGTGAAGGTGAGCCTACTCCCATCAGTGAGGACACATCGCACCTTCTGCCTAATACAGTCGATCTGAGCAGGAACTGTAGATAACCAGTCCATGCCCAAGATGACGTCATAAGGCCTTGATGCCGCTACAAGAAGATCCCAGTTGAAACTCTCACCTCCTAGAGTAAGCTCACACTGCTGAAACCAGTGTGTAATCATCAAGTATGCTCCAATATGAGTCTCTAGACATAAGGATCAAGCCAACGACTCTATCGGAATCTCCAAGCTCCGAACCAGGTCAGCGACAATGAAATAATGACTCGATCATGTGTCTATAAGAAATGATGCAAAGGTGGAGTAGACACAGATAGTACCTCGAATCATCTCAGGTGTTCCATGGTCGTAGGCCTCCACTGCCTAAAGCCGAGCCTGCCTCTTCCCACCAGCTCCCTATGGTCGGGGTGGACCTACTAGTGGTGGTGGTGGTAGTGTAGAGACCTGAAGCTTAACGTACATGAACATTACATTACTTTTGCGGAATACTTAGTACATAACAAAACACACACACAAGGACTGTAATAGTTTAGTGTCTTTGGAAACTCGGAATATAATCTTCTAATCGTGGTGAAAGATCTTCAACATCTCCCATAAAGATCTTCCTTTTTTTATACCTAAAACCTTTATTTATATCCTGGGGAAAAGAAAACATAAAAGGTTGAGCTCAAATGCTCAGTAAGGGTAAACAAAAGAAATATAAATCACATCATATACATAAGAACATAGCTTTTGGAAATCTTAACCTGCAAAAGAGCTCATAATATCATAACATGGGATAAATCATAGAAGTGAAATGTAATCCCAATAATCATAACATAAAACATGAAACTTTGTGGAATACACACATAATCATAGAGAATCATTTATTGTTAGTCAAGACTCATTGCCAAGACTATCTTAGTGGACAAAGTCACTTTCTGAACCGAGTCACCCTCGTTTCAGTCCTGTTTAACTGAACCTGTATAACCTACCATTCCAGCCATGTCTATCTCATGAGATATAAAATCTTTACCCAATGCATTGGAGGGAGATATAGGTCCCACCCATCTCATAATGATACCATTCTTATGTGTGCCACAAAATCATAAATCATACATTATTGCATAACCCATGTAATAAAATGGGATTCTTAAACATCATACCATCATAATCCATAAACAATTGATATCATTCAATCATAAGAATATTGAAACCATTTAAATCATAGAGAAATTTTACTTGAAACATACATATCAAATAATTTCATCCTAGATGGAAAATAGTTTTGAGAAAAAATACTTGAAATGAATTCTTGAGGAAAATATCCTTTCTTCTTTAAAATCATTTTATTTTCACAAAATTCCATGAAATTTTAAAAGATAATGGTTTTGTTGAAAATAATAATGCAATATTGTAGAGGAAGCTTCTTGAAAATGAGGAGTTATGAAACCGTAAAAATACGTTCATGCCGTATAAGTTAAAAATAACATTCTCCTCGTACTTTTGTCGGAAAAGTCAAAAAGTACCTTCTATGGTAACCAAAGGAAAGATTCCATTCATACAATGTGGTAAAAAGTCAATAAAGGGTAAAAATGACTTTAAAAATTCATGGAATAATGGTAAACATTTTATAAAAACATTTTTAGAAAACATGGTCATGGATGATAAATGTAACCCCAGTAAATACTTACGTATAAGCAATCTCAGATAAAAATGAGATTGAAAATGTATCCCTTACCTTAGGTCTGAATTGCTTTGTAAGTGTCCGAACCTCTTGTATAATGATTTAAAGAACGTTATTGACTTATTACATAATCATATTAATTGTTATGATATCATATATGGTTCACTTATGACTTTATATTACCGGTTCTTTTGTAAATTCCATGTTAAAGAAGCGTTTTGGAAAAAATCGTTTCATTTATCGTAGGTGTTTGGACTTGTTGTTTCTTGACATTATTATTACTTATATCATGATTTACATACTTCAAGAATATAAATTATGATTTATATATCATATATATTCAGTATATATATATATAATAGATAGATAAATGAAATGAAACACACCGTTCATGGAGACGGTAGTCCGTACGTACGCATGAACGCTGCTTTCCTTTTCTTAGTGTTTTGAATGGAAGTAAGTGGATGAAATATATATATATATAAATATAAATAAATCCATTAGATTTAACATGTCATATATTCCATTATTATTCATTATATATACTTTATAATCATTCTGGAATGGTTAACATGGAGAATGAATCTCATCACGTCGTGGAGACGGTATTCTGTACGTACGCACGCGCGGTGATTTCATTTTCCGTAGGATGGATAGATGGTTAAATAGGGTTGTTTCATAAATATAATAAGATATCAGTATATGAGTTATACTGATGTTATTACTTCATAATGAAACAACTAAAGAAGAAGAAGTTGAAGAAGAATGAAATTGGAAAGGATCGGTAATGGATATTACCTCTTCTTTGAAGTGCTTCTTGGAGACCACCTTTTAGGGAACTAAAATTGGTCTTTTAAGAAGGCCAGGACCTCTAGGATGATACTAGGGAATTGGAGAAGAGCTTTTGGCAGGGTTTTTCCGATCTTGAATGCTCAAATTGGTGTGAGGAGGAGAGGGAGGAGGTGCCCTTTTATAAGGGAGGAGAGGGGCACCTTTGGAATAACTAAAAATATTAATTTATTATAAAGCCAAATTCGGTTTTAAATAGCTCCAAATTGATTTATTTCGAAGCTAAGGTGGGGATGGGTCTAAATCCTATCATCCAATAGAATTTATACAAGTTTAGGTTCCTATTTTAACCTTATCATTTCGATTTAACATTAAGTTAACTAATTTTACTTTTACCGTGTCTTCTTGGGCTCTTATACTATAAGGTTAATAAACTTACTATATCAAGCCAAACGAACCCCAAGTTGTTTATTATTTATATATATAGCCTTATCTAAGTCATTTGGCCGAACCTTAGATTTTAAGGAATAAAATAACAATTAAAAATATAATATTTGTTTTAAAAACTATTTTATGTCAATTTTGACACTATTTAGTAATTGATTTTTGTGAAACTCATAACATAATGATAAGTTAGAAAAAAGTTAATTAAATCAATAATAACATGTCATATTAACCTATAAAATTAGTGTAATTCATAAAAAGTGTCGAATTACATTTATTTTGGTGTTTATAACATCAATTATGTCAATATTTCATTAATAAGATAATTACTGCATCATCTTTGTGTCATAAATAAATTAAATTATTTAATGTATAAAAATTACAAATAAACTACTATTATGTAGGAAATAATTTTATCTTTCTAATGAATATTTATAGTCTAATTTATCTTATGTATAACCCCATTTTAAAATGATTTAGTTCTTAAACTTTTATTTTAACTATTTTAACCCTTCTTTAAATAAATTAACAATAAATGTCCTAATCTAATCCAAGTGGGCCTAAATGGTCATATTTTATTTCTAAGGTTGTTTTTGGTCGAATTACACTTATCCAATAGAATTAGGACATGTGTTAGGGTAATAATAATATCATTTTTACCCTTAATTATCCTATTTACTTTTAACTGTTGTAAAAAAAAGTAAAAAGTTACTATTCACCAAAAATTATTTTCATCTCATTGAACCACATTTTACTTACTGACATTAACCGTGTCTCTCGGATTTTTAAAATTCCAATCACAGAAGCGGTAAAATTAAGATTTATGAAAAAAATTAGTTTTTTAACTACCACTTAGTAGTTTCACTATTCATCAAAAATTGAAGTTTTTCAGAAAAAGGACAAAATTTCACCCTAATCTATAATTGATATTCCGAATTAAAAAATGATTTCTATTTTACAAAATTCCCAACATATAAGTTGCATTAATTAATTTTATAATTAATTTCCGCTGTCACAACAAATAGCATGTTTTTAAGAGATAATAACTATCAAAAGATTAACACTTGTTTATGTCTGGTGTAAATGTGAAACTATATCCAATGACCAACATTGTATTGAATTGTAAAAATATATTCTAAATAAATTTAAAACCACTCAAATTAATAATTTATCACTATTAATTATTTCGATTAAGAAAAGTTGTTTTTAATTAAAATTTAGTAATTTTCACTATTCATCAGAAAATGAAAGTTATCCGAAAAGTACCAAAATCTTACCCTAAGCTAATTTCGATATTACGAATCCAAAAATAAAGTCCATTTTGAAAAATAAAATTTAAAAAATTTCAAAAAGTGGTTATTACTATTCATAACGGCTAGTTTTAATAATATTTTAATAGCATATTGCTATTTAGTGAAACTCGTTATTGTGTACTACACACGCTATCGAGGAAGGTCGCGATTGTGTGTAATGGAAGGCAAGTCAAGGATGCGTGTTGTGAAAGATTCTTTTGGTGTAGCGTACAACACAAGACATTAATGAAATTAAAAAGAATATTTTTCATAAAATTTCGGGGTGTTACATTATACCCCCCTTAAAATGAATTTCGCCCTCGAAATTCGTCGGGGTTATAAATGGTTTACTATTCGAAAGTTTCTTTAATAGAAACCAACATCGTAAAAAGGAATACCAAAACCAATCTTTAAAAACAAAAGTATGAAACGTAACGGTTACCCAAATAAACTAATCACTGGGTTTCCACATAGGTGAAAATAGGGATATGGAAGAAAAATCTAACCATCATGTTCTGATGGAGAGTGGTAGAGAACATGGCTATAGAAAAGCCAGCAATCAAAAAGCCATAAATTTGTGACGATCTAGGGTACCATCAGATTCATCAGATATAAGGGCACTAGGACAACATTTTTGGTTTTCAAGATCATTTCCCTAAAGTTGAAAATTTGAATTTGAATAAATACTTACTTTATTTTGGTACAATATCACTGTTGTTCATGCCTTGAACAATTTCCACTTCATCTCTTAAATAAATGAAGTTGAATTTGTTATTCGTGAAGTGTTAGCAGATCATCTGATAGAATGACGGGTCATTCCATCTGTCTCAAACAAAAGGTTAGCAAAAATTATATACATAAGTCGATCTATAGTGAG
The DNA here is from genome assembly GCA_963277665.1 of Viscum album. Taxonomy (NCBI): domain Eukaryota; kingdom Viridiplantae; phylum Streptophyta; class Magnoliopsida; order Santalales; family Viscaceae; genus Viscum; species Viscum album. The sequence continues at coordinate 1,184,839,619 of OY728135.1, forward strand.
ATTAATCATATATGGTTCCTAAAATGGACATATACTTCATATATCATACTGCTTAATATAATAAAACTAGTTTCTACTAAACAGGGACTTCCTGTAGGCCAGTGGTAGGCGATAAAGGCCAGTCACACTTCGGTTGTGGGTTCGATTCCCACAGCCTTGTCCGACGCGATGGGCAGTCGCCCGTCCTGCAGGTTGTCCTTTTTCTAAAACAACATTACTATAACATCCCATCAATAATATCGAAAATCTTCTATCCTTAAACAATACTAACTTATGTCCAACATAATCCATTCTAATATTTAGGCTTATCCATAATACTGCAGTCCACTCTCATAATATAGTGAAAATGATTACCAGAGATTTAATACTGTCATTGATCCCCATATATTATAAGATATGTCTTGTTGGTCACATTCCAAACATTCAAAGGCCTTAATCATGTATTCTCTTGAATACCCATTGAACCTTAGTGAAAACATGAATGCAGTTAAAAGTTAACTCTTTCCACATACCAAAATCCAAAAATTCTATATACTCAAACCATTATATAACCTTCTCCTTATATCAGTCATGAGCTCATGAATACAATCAAACACCTCATTATCTTATTATTCCTTCATTATGCACATATCATCTACTTTCCAAAAAAATATCTGAATAACATTTCATGGTTACTAGTACCATTAATCATACACTTTAAAAACTTAGGAAAGACAATAGTGTAACAATCCTTAGATGTCTCTTTATTCAATAATACCATGAGATTACTTATACAAAATTATACTTGATAAACATGTAACCATTCCACTACCTTTTTAAACCATTGACCGAGCTTCAAAAATTCTTTCATCTCACATATCATTTGTAGTCTTTTCATCATCATCAACATAAATACTTCCCATACAACCATACTGATTCTATTCATGAGACATTCCCTTAGGGAGTTGGTTTGCAAAATGCCCGTACATTCCACATTTAAAACATTTAACCATTGTTGATGTCATAGCAATACCATTATCCTCATCCATGGTGTTAACTGAACCTTTTCCTTTGCACTTACTTGCTTTGTGTCCTTTTCCACACCCAAAGCATCTTCCAGTTTCTTTGAAACATTCTCTTTGATGCCTCTTCCCACATGATTTACATAGGGGAAATTGAACTTTCTTTCCTCTATGATCATCATGAAACTCCATCTTTCTCTTATTAGCCGAGTCAGGAAACTTACCAAATTTTACTTTATTGATCATATTATGAGATTTCTGATTCGGCATAATAATGATGTTTGGACTTCCAAATCCCATTTCATTATGAAGAATATCATTCCATTGTCCATCATATCCTCCATTATCGTGAATCATCTTGTTTCCAGCCATTTTCTAAAACCCAAAAAAGAATAGTGTGAGAGGAAAAAATCATGCTAGGGAAAACAACATAATAAAGGTGGAGTATCCTCAATATCTAACATCTTATGTTAAATTCTATGATCGTTACCGTAGTTCTAGGACTATATCCTATACGTATACTTATCCTTAGGGACATCCCTAGACATACCTTATAAATATCTCTAGGGATCTCACTAAAGTTCTCGCATCCTAGTTTCCAAAGGTTAACTAAACCTTCCCTCTGATACCAAATGTAGAGACCCTAAGCTTAACGTACATGAACATTACATTACTTTTGCGGAATACTTAGTACATAACAAAACACACACACAAGGACCGTAATAGTTTAGTGTCTTTGGAATCTCGGAATATAATCTTCTAATCGTGGTGAAAGATCTTCAACATCTCTCACAAAGATCTTCCTTTTTTATACCTAAAACCTTTCTTTATATCCTGGGGAAAAGAAAACATAAAAGGGTGAGCTCAAATGCTCAGTAAGGGTAAACAAAAGAAATATAAAACACATCATATACATAAGAACATACCTTTTGGAAATCTTAACCTGCAAAAGAGCTCATAATATCATAACATGCGATAAATCATAGAAGTAAATTGTAATCCCAATAATCATAACTTAAAACATGAAACTTTGTGGTATACACACATAATCATAGAGAATCATTTCTTCTTAGTCAAGACTCATTGCCAAGACTATCTTAGTGGACAAAGTCCCTTTCTGAACCGAGTCACCCTCGTTTTAGTCCTGTTTAACTGAACCGGTATAACCTACCATTGCAGCCATGTCTATATCATGAGATATAAAATCTTTACCCAATGCATTGGAGGGAGATATAGGTCCCACCCATCTCATAATGATACCATTCATATGTGTGCCACAAAATCATAAATCATACATTATTGCATAACCCATGTAATAAAATGGGATTCTTAAACATCATGCCATCATAATCCATAAACAATTGATATCATACAATCATAAGAATATTGAAACAATTTAAATCATAGAGACATTTTACTTGAAACATACATATCAAATAATGTCATCTTAGATGGAAAATAGTTTTGAGAAAAAATACTTGAAATGAATTCTTGAGGAAAATATCCTTTCTTCTTTAAAATCATTTTCTTTTCACAAAATTCCATGCAATTTTAAAAGATAAGGGTTTTATTGAAAATAATCATGAAATCTTGTAGAGGAAGCTTCTTGAAAATGAGGTGTTATGAAACCGTAAAAATCCGTTCACGCCGTATAAGTTAAAAATATGATTCTCCACGTACTTTTGTCGGAAATGTCAAAAAGTACCTTATATGGTAACCAAAGAAAAGATTCCATTCATACAATGTGGTAAAAAGTCAATAAAGGGTAAAAATGACTTTAAACATTCATGGAAGAATGGTAAACATTTTATAAAAACATTTTTAGAAAACATGGTCATGGATGATAAACGTAACCCCAGTAAATACTTACGTATAAGGAATCTCGGATAAAAATGATATTGAAAATTTATCCCTTACCTTAGGTCCGAATTGCTTTGTAAGTGTCCGAACCTCCTATATAATGATTTAAATAATGTTATTGACTTATTATAGAATCATATTCATTGTTATGATATCATATATGGTTCACTTATGACTTTATATTACCCGTTCTTTTGTAAATTCCATGTTAAAGAAGCGTTTTGGGTAAAATCGTTTCATTTATCGTAGGTGTTTGGACTTGTTGTTTCTTGACATTATTATTACTTATATCATGATTTAATTACTTCCAGAATATAAATCATGATTTATATATCATATATATTCAGTATATATATATATAATAGATAGATAAATGAAATGAAACACACCGTTCATGGAGACGGTAGTCCGTACGTACGCATGAACGCTGCTTTCCTTTCCTTATTGTCTTGAATGGAAGTAAGTGGATGACATATATATATATATAAATAAATAAATCCAGTAGATTTAACATGTCATATATTCCATTATTATTCATTATATATACTTTATAATCATTCTGGAATGGTTAACATGGATAATGAATCTCATCGCGTCGTGGAGACGGTATTCCGTACGTATGAATGCGCGGTGATTTCATTTTCCGTAGGATGGATAGATGGTTAAAAAGGTTTGTTTCAAACATATAATAACATATAATTATATGAGTTATACTGATGTTATTACTTCATAATGAAACAACTAAAGAATAAGATGTTTAAGAAGAAATAAATTGGAAAGGATCGGTAATGGATATTACCTCTTCTTTGAAGTGCTTCTTTGAGACCTCCTTTTAGGGCACTACAATTGGTCTTTTAAGAATACCAGGACCTCTAGGATGATACTAGGGAATTGGAGAAGAGATTTTGGCAGGGTTTGGTCGAGCTTGAATGCTCAATGTGGTGTGAGGAGGAGAGGGAGGAGGTGCCCTTTTATAAGGGAGGAGAGGGGCACCTTTGGAATAACTAAAAATATTAATTTATTATAAAGCCAAATTCGGTTTTAAATAGCTACAAATTGATTTATTTCGAAGCTAAGGTGGGGATGGGTCTAAATCCTTTCATCCAATAGAATTTTGACAAGTTTAGGTTCCTATTTTAACCTTATCATTTATATTTAACATTATGTTAACTAATTTTACTTTTACCGTGTCTTCTTGTGCTCTTATACTATAAGGTTAATTAACTTACTATATCAAGCCAAAAGAACCCCAAGTTGTTTATTATTAATATATATAACCTTATCTAAGTCATTTGGCAGAACCTTAGATTTTTAAGAATAAAATAACAATTAATAATATAATATTTGTTTTAAAAACTATTTTATGTCAATTTTGACACTATTTAGTAATTGTTTTTTGTGAAAATAATAACAGAATTATAAGTTCAAAAAAAGTTAATTAGATCACTAATAACATGTCATATTAAGCTATAAAATTAGTTTAATTCATAAAAAGTGTCAAATTACATTTATTTTGGTGTTTATAACATCAATTATGTCAATATTTCATTAATAAGATAATTACTGCATCATCTTTGTGTCATAAATAAATTAAAATATTTAATGTCTAAAAATTACAAACAAACTACCATTATGTATGAAATCTTTTTAGATTTCTAATGAATTTTTATAGTCGAATTTATCTTATGTATAACCCCATATTAAAATGATTTAGTTATTAAACTTTTATTTTAACTATTTTATCACTTCTTTAAATAAATTAATAATAAATGTCCTAATCTAATCCAAGTGGGCCTAAATGGTCATATTTTATTCCTAAGGTTGTTTTTGGTCGAATTACACTTATCAAATAGAATTAGGACATGTGTTAGGGTAATAATAATATCATTTTTACCCTTAATTACCCTATTTACTTTTAACCGTGGTAAAAAAAGTAAAAAGTTACTATTCACCAAAAATTATTTTAATCTCATTGAACCACATTTTACTTACTGACATCAACCGTGTCTCTCGGATTTTTAAAATTCCAATCACAGAAGCGGTAAAATTAAGATTTATGAAAAAATTAGTTTTTTAACTACCACTTAGTAGTTTCACTATTCATAAAAAATTGAAGTTTTTCAGAAAAATGCCAAAATTTAACCCTAAGCTATAATTGATATTCCGAATTAAAAAATGATTTATATTTTAAAAAATTCCCAAAATATAAGTTACATTAGTTAATTTTATAATTAATTTCTGCTGTCACAACAAATAGCGTGTTTTTAAGAGATAATAACTATCAAAAGATTAACACTTGTTTATGTCTGGTGTAAATGTGAAATTACATCCAATGACCAACATTGTATTGAATTGTAAAAATATATTATAAATAACTTTAAAACCACTCAAATTAATAATTTATCACTATTAATTATTTCGATTAAAAAAAGTTGTTTTTAATTGAAATTTATTAATTTTCACTATTCATCAGAAAATGAAAGTTATCCGAAAAGTACAAAAATTTTACCCTAAGCTAATTTCGATATTACGAATCCAAAAATAAAGTCCATTTTGAAAAATAAAATTTACAAAATTTTAAAAAGTGGTTATTACTATTCATAACGGCTAGTTTTAATAATATTTTAATAGCATATTGCTGTTTAGTGAAACTCGTTATTGTGTACTACACACGCTATCGAGGAAGGCCGCGATTGCGTGTAATGGAAGGAAAGTAAAGGTTGCGTGTTGTGAAAGCTTCTTTTGGTGTAGCGTACAACACCAGACATTAATTAAATTAAAAAGAATATTTTTCATAAAATTTTGGGGTGTTACAGGTAGAGCCCCGAAGCATCGTCAACCACCTGCTGCCCGACCAGCTCCTCTAACTCATCCGCCTGCTCCCAGAGGACTACCATGGTCGAACTTCTTCTTCTGCCTGGGTGGTCCCTCAACAATATGCTCCTCCTCTGCATGTCAAGTCAGGCAGTGACGTGCCATGTGGCCCTGCCCGCCACATGTATATCATTATCTGCCTCTCATATGGCTGGCTCTACTGCATTTGCCCAGCACCTCCGAACCATTATCCTAAGGTCTCCCACCTAATGGTCCAGTCCGCTTGGACCACTATGACATCTTTCTACTACCAGATGCAGAAGACCCCGCTACATGTTGCCCGGTGGTAGGTCTCGCTACTAGCGTAGGATCAGCAAGAAAGCTCTCCACAAGAAGGGCTCACTCCAGTACTCCTACTTGCGTTAGAATATTGAGGGAGATCATCGATGCCCTGATCTCATGCGTCAGTCGCTACTCGAAGGTCCGGGCCCAAAAGAATGGGTCTTGTACCATGTTCGTGGAGTAGCGCAAGAGATCATGAAATCTTGCCGAGTACTGAGCTACTTTCATGCTGCCCTGCCGCAGCTGTTGTAACTTTTGGATGCGCACCGCACGGAGGGTGGCTGGAATGAACTCTGAGCAGAAGAGGCTCTCGAAGTCCGTCCAAATCAGTGATGCCTCGTCGTGTACCTGGAGCATCAGGCTCCACCATCTAACTGTTGCTACGTGCAGGACACTCGCCACAAGGCTCACCATGAGGTCAGCAGGTGTCCCTACTAATCTAAAGACGTGGACAACAGCCTCCAGCCAGTCCTCGACTGTGTGAAGGTCTGTATCTTCGCGGAACATGGGCGTACTATGACCCTGAAACTCATATAGTGCACTTAGGGACATGATCTCTCAGCTTTTGGGGCTGGTGGCATCGGTGGCTCGGCGTGTAGAGGTACCGTCGGTGCCTCCACTATAATGGGGCCCTGCACTGAGGCCTCGTCTCTCGGTGGACTGCCATATCACACAAAGCTCGGAACCCTAGCTGGCTACCATCGTGGTTCCTCCATCCTAAAAAGAAACTGGTGTGCCACGGTTAATACAGTATACCAGGTGAGCTGACACAAAGTAATCAGAAAGAAAACTTTTGAAACACACATGCAATCAATGTTTTTGTGCACTGAGTCGGAAATCATAAGTCAGGGTCCTGTTGTATGGATACGTCAGCCGCCACACCAACACTGGACTCCCTGGACTGATAACCACACTCAATACTCTAAACATTATTGCTTCACATAGAAGAAATTATCAGATTCTTGAGTTCTGTGGTAGAACTGACTCCTCTGATACTAATCTGTCATGACCCGTCCTCGGGGCCCATGTTATGACTACCCGAAGCCCGCCTTCTATAGGCCAAGGGTTGGCGACTGGCACCAAAGGTGTAAATCCCGATAAAAGGGATGGCATTGACTTTATAAATAAAACAAACACAATAGAGTACACAAGATAAAGTAAACACTAAGTAAAATGAGTATAAAAGTAAGTGCTGGAAAGTAAATGGGCCGGTATACAAACCAACTAAAAGTACAGTACAACTGAGAAAGAAAGTAGAACAACTGAAAAGTAAAGCAGTAACCACCAGGTCGACCTACAGAATTCCCACCCATAGGGTGGGTACAAATCGTCTCCTCAGCTCCTCGAATCTATCAGTCCACTCTGTGTACGTACCACCTGATAGTCCTCCTCCGGGTATCGTCCTACTCCATATGCCTCAACCACGATCGGTACTATCCGTCGTCTGCAACCAACACAACGTAGTGCGGTCATATCTCATGAAGGGGTGAGGATACGATACTCAGTAGGGACCCAAGACCCATGAGGGTCTCCTAGAATCCACAAATGAATAATCCATAATTGAATAAGACAAACAAAAAGTATCAACCAACACTACTTAGGTATATGCCCATACATATCCCTAAGTCATCAATTCCAGTTCTGCTCCAACTCACGAGCCCAAGTACAACCCAGTCCACACAGAAAAGCACAACCCAATCCACACGGGAAGGAAAGTCAATCACATCATTGATAATGATTTAAATTCAAGTCTCAGCTCACACATGTATAATAATCACAAAGAGGGGTGGATATGATTAGATATAGCCTCTGAATCATCTCCTCTACCGAACCCACGCATGATCCAAGTACAGAAGTCGTCGCTACCGATCACACGTAGGATCCAAGTATTGTAACCATCGCTGTCGAACCCATGTAGGATCCAAGTACAGTCTTAATCGTTTTCGAGCCCATGGAGGATCCATGTACAGTCATCCTCGCTACCAAACCCATGTAGGATCCAAGTACAGTCGCCATCGTCGTCGCAGTCGCAGCCAACTCTAGGGTTCCCGCAGACCGCACGCTCGATTCCGGGAGGGTCTGCTCCACAAGCAAAGGGGGTCGATACATCAACTATCAAAAAGTCCAGAGTTGATGTATCACAATGTTCTGTCTTGTCAATAGGAACTCAATGCGACAGACGACGCGTCAATCGGACGCCCGTTCTGAGAATTATTGGCTTTTCCGTCCCAGGGGCCCGATTGAATTTTAAGCTAAAACAACCTGACCATACTCTAGCTTCATCCAAACCTTGAGTGGAGTAAGCCAAAATAACCGTCACACTATGATTAATTCAACGTAACTGGCGGCACGTCATTCGGACGTCCGGTCGTTAAGTTATAGGCGTTTCCGCTCCAAGGGCCCGGTTGGTTTCAGGTTCGAACCAATCAGGTTCTATCAAAACTTTTCTGAAACCTCAGATGTAATATTCCGAAACGACCGTCTCTATCCAAGGATCCCTACACAACTGACAGTGCGTCGATCGGAGGTCCGTAACCCATGATATGGGCGTTTGAATGAACCTGGTCTGAAAATATGGGGTTTGGGCCCGGTCCGACCCGGCCCCTACCCCCTGGGTTAGCCCGAACCGGGTTGACCCGAACTCGGTCCGAGCCTATCCCAATTGGGCGTAGCCAGGCCAAGTGATGGCGGCCTAACCCGGCGTGGGTGGCACAACCCAGCTCAGAAGCTGGTCGCGGCTCGACTCTCAGTCGAGCGTGGCGAGAAGGGGGCACGACCCGCTTTGTTTCGGAAACGGCACCCCCCGGTGGGGTCCACCCTAGGCAGGTCAAAGGGGGGGGGGTGGGTTACACACCCCCCATCTTTGGGTAACATCCGACCATTATGTTTGGCCGGTAGTGAGCCACCGCGGGACCCGTGGGGGTTCCGCCTCCTGGAGCGCACGCGGCCGGCTTGGCCGCCCGCCCCTTGCCTGAACCGTCACGGCCTAAGGTCACGACTCTTCCTCGATCGGCACGGCCAACCGACGTTGCGCCCCTTCGCCATGGCCGGCTTCGGCTGTGACCTCACTTGGTTTCTCCGGTGTGGCGTGACGGCGTCGTGCACCTCTGCCGCGGCCCACTCCGGTCGCGGTCCCTTCGGCCTAACCGTCGAGGCGCGACAGCACCGAGCACCATCGACGCGGCCCGCACCAGCCGCGATCCTCTTTGTTTCCGCGCGGTGTAACGACACTGCGCCGCCTTCACCACAATGTTCAGCAAAGATTAACAAGATAAGGGGAAGAGGATCGGCCATGTTTGTGCGGTCCGATCTCCTCCCGTTATAATGATATCAAGCGGCCTAATATTTTTTCAACGAAGGCCGATAAATAAAACATTGAACGAAGATAAGCCCTGCCTCAAAGGATGTTCATGATTGCCAAGCGTCGCGGACGATGGCATCATTTCTGTCATCGTCGATGTCACCTCCCATATCACGGAGGAAGAAGAGGATAAAGAAAATGAGTCGCCGATTTGACGTTTTTCATCCAAGAGTTGGTGTTCTTTGTTGAAGAATATGTTTTTCAAAAATAAGATGAACCAATCTTCAAAAACTTAAGAGCTCCCTTCCCATTCTCTTAACACCACAATTTCCAACCAAAATAAAATAAGGCTCTTCCTTATTTTATTTACTCATGCCAAGCATTTCAAATTTTGAAAATCAAACACTTAATTAAATTAATTTTTAATGTTCAATTAATTAATTAAATGTGTGTTGGAAAGCATTAATTTGAGAGAGTGGGGAGAGGAAGGGCCATCCTCTTAAAGGGGGTGTTTAACAATTTAAGATGAGTTATAAATTTTTAAGGGGGGGGGGTAGAGGAGTTTTAAGGAATGTGAACGGGTGGGGCTTGTGTGGGCCCCACCTCACCAATATCCTCACATGGGTAGTTAGGGGCTTGTAGGTCCCACCCCAAATACAACATGTTGGATATAACCACTTTGATAAAGAAATTTTTTTTCCACAATTTATATTCAATTATTTATTAATGCACAATTTTTAACAACTCCTCCTAAGAAAACGCAGCCTCGGTAAAGGTCCTCTTAAGAAATTACTGATGTTGCGGTTTCATCGGTGCCCTCAGATTTCAATTCCGAGCACCGGTTCAAAAGATAGAAAAACCCGCTCGTTTGTTCACTGAACGTACCTGAGCTAAACTTCAGAAATTGATTCCAGCCACACCGGGCCTCAGAATCAGGTGCCGTCAAAAACTGTGTATTCGTAAAATCCAAAAGAATTTAAGAAAAAAATTTCCTTGAAATTTATGGGTATTTATATGGCACTAATTAAATTTTATAACTATTCAGTACATTTCCACTGTGGGTAAGATTACAAGGTAGAATATTGTAACAACCTAGGTGAATATAAAGTAAATCACCATCATTTTAATTAATATAGAAAAATCCATTATAAAAATATAATGTATTTTTTAAAATAAAATAGTAAATAATTTCATTTAAAAACATTTATTATAAGGTTTTAGTTAACATTACAATTTCTAAATTTTATAAAATTAATTAGTTAAAATAAAAATCTATTTTTAATATTAATTTTAAAATTACATTGGGGTGATTTTTTATGATTTTTATTAAAATTTTATTTTTTTATGGATAATGAGAATTATTAAATTTAAATTCAAACCTTTTTTTGTTTAATTTATTTATAAAAATAAATTATATTTTAAGATAGTTTTAAATTAAAAATTATCCAATTATACATCCATTAATACAATTTAAGTCATTTAAATAAATTTCATATTGAATTTTGATACAAAAAAAATATAATCTATTGAAAATTTCTCTTTATAAACCTTATTTCTCATGACATCTTTGAGATTAGTTTTAAATTATATATCTCAACATCTATGACTGGATTTTTTAAAAATGGATTGGTTAATATTAATCAAGATAATATATATTATATAATAATTTTAACATAATTTTATACCAAAAAGAATAGTAAAAGCTATAAATATTAAATAATAAGATTAAGGTAATAATGGGTTTACCAGTAGGGTTATACAAAATCGACACGGGTAAAAATGGCCTATAAACTATAAAAAAACTATTATATTTCCATTTTTAAAACTTATATATTATAGTTTCCAGAAAATAACATTTTTTATTCTTTTATCACAATAAAAACGTGGGTGGGATTGAATCTTATCAAAAATTAATTATCTGCTACTCACCTCACTTATAAAAGGCTACCACTCTCCTCTCATCATCACACCATCAAAAATGTTTTTATTGTCCATGAACAACCAAAATCACTTTCCAAATTCTCTCCTCTCATTATAGAATATTTATTTTTGGAATAAATCCGTCTTAAGAACGAGTTGGTGAAAACTATAGTAGGATACCCAAAGAAGTGGAAATATTCTTCAATGACTATCTTTTTGTTATTTATATCTCCACCTCCAAAAATTATTATTAAAAAATGATGATATAATATACTAATTATATTAAATATATTGGTATGTGTTAATATTAATTGTATGGCCTACAACCGTCTCAACTCCAATAAAATGGTTTACAAAATCATAGCTCATGTGTACTATAGACTACTACCTCCCAAACTGATGTCATTAATTTTTCGATTACCACATATCACAGATAAGTGTGATGATAGATATAAAGTGTATATATATATGATATTAATAACATAATTATCCCTATTTATTAATTATATCATTTATACCTTTTTATATTCATTCCATATGAGATATGATAATGTCACTCATGTGTATGATGTATTACCGCCTCACAAAGTGATATGATTTGTTTTTCAGTAATTCAATACATGGATGGCTATAAGTATAAATATAATGAATATATATTTTAAAAATGGAAGAATTATTTTATTAATGACATTTTTATCATTATGAAAATATAATATATCATTTTCATTCTTACCTTTTATCCCACTACAAAAGTGATAACGTCGTTCTTGTATGTCTGGATTAACTCCTTCATGATGGGATGTGACTCTATTTTAATAACCACACTATATAGATGATATATTTAAAAATTATTAAGGTATATAGGATAATATTAGGATTCCAGAAACATAAAATACTACTCAACTCCTCTCCGTAATTATTTTTGGGAAATGGAAACACTACTGACACATATGAATGACCTACAATCTCCTTCATCATAACACACTTCATTTCTCAAAAAAAAAGATTCATGATTTGTTTTAAATGTATAATTGATCTATAAATATGATTATTTTTCATTATTATTAATATGGTTATTTTTAAATAATGACCACTTTAACCATATTCAACCTACTAATGTCACTTTTGGTAGATAAGATGAATATGTTAAAAAAATACAACATAAACATAATATATTAAGTAATTGTGTATAACTTTGTAATAAGTGAAAAATAATAATTATATACTTGGAAATGGATCTCAAGAAATTATCTGATTAATATAAGTATATTAATCATGATAATAAAGACATATGTGACAATTTATACTTAAGGTAAGGTACTTCATCTCAATTTCCTTTCATTGAGAGATATTTTGATATTATACATATATAATATTTTAAAATATATATATATAAGAAAAAAATTGAAATGTTATGCCATAATTTTAATATATTAAATGCATTTACTAATTTTTTACAGTTATTATTTCAAGGGGCTTAGTATTTAAATATTAGCAAATAGAAATGAAACATTCTGTTAAAAAATTATCTTTTAATGTTTTCCTTCCCAATCATTCTTTTTAAGTCCAGGTTTTCAAAATTATTATAGTAAAAATTTTTATGGACATAAAATATGAATAAATTAAATTTTATGTCTCTTTTAGGTTTATTTAAAATGTTTTCAAATAGAATATTTTTATGTGTTTCATATAAAACATTTTTACAAATGAAAGAAGTAATATTTTATCTGGTGAAGAAGAATTTTCCACAATTATGATCATTATTTTATTTCTAGATTCCATTGAAATATTGAATTTATTTTTCAAATAAATCTATGTTACTATTGTTTGTTTTTTCAATATTAATTGTTTTAAATTAAAATAGTGTTCCGATAATGGAAACTGATTTTTCAAATAAAGGGTATTCTGATATCCAAAATTGATTTTCTGATGAGTTTAAATGAGTTTTTTTTATGAAAAATATAATGTATAATTTTTTTGTACATCATATGGTAATTGATCATTATACATGATTAATTTGTATGTGTAGATAGTGTTATATGATCCTATTATATCTTATACAATGGGTGACCCAGATATTGATGGGTGATCCCGTTACAGCTTATATGATTTGGTGGCCCAGATAGCATATGGTGATCTCATAATATCTTAAATAAGGTGTGCACACAGATATCACTCCAATTAATTGGGTACTGTTTCTTGTTCTTTACTGTTAATGAGGGTGGTTACCAAAGGATTTATTCAATGGATTTAATTGATCTCCAGTTTCTTTTGACATGGGTTTAAAAAGGGTTATGAATGTGATGATATAAGTTATTGAAAAGGATTTTTAATTGAAATATATAGTTTTATTAAGGCTTTATTTGATCATACAGTGTGTGTGATTTATATGTAATAAATTATTTATTCAATACTCTCAAAGAAACATAACATAAAGGTAAATATTTTATGAGTTTTCAGGTTTTCACTGGACTAATGAATTATAATATTTTTTTATCCCTTAATGATATTATTTTATAGCACTTTTTTTAAAAAATTAATATTATTTAAGCATGTGTGAGAGAAAATGAGAAGTAAATCAAGAATTCATAAATATATTTCTTGAAAGGAAATAATTTTTTATTTTATATGTTTTATATGGTGAGATAAATGGATACTGATTAAATGTTTAATCATTTTTTATATAGTTTGGTTATGTATGATTTATAGATTAATTATGTAAAACTCTAAATCTAAAAGTATATTGAAAGTGATTGAATGAAAATTCTTGACTAAAACTCAATATTTTATAATATTTAATTTGGGGACATTATAGTTGGTATTAGACGTCAGTTTAGATAACTTTGTACATTAGGATAATGATAATAGAATATCCTTGAAGGTTTCTTACTTTATAGTTAAGTTGAAATTATATATAATTAAAAGATTACCATGTTTCTCCATTTAAGATACTTATTTTAAAAATGTTTTTCCATAGAGGATGTAGGAAAGATTTAGTTGGAAGGCACAAAGTGGAAATGTCCTTGAAGATCAACAAACTAAGATTGTTGGAATTCAAATAGAATAGTTTGTTGTAATAATGGATCAGCTAACACAACTATTAATAGTGGTGGAATACATGAAAAAGAAGAACATGATCTACTAAGAACAAAAATGCATATTGTAGATCATTTCATAAAGAAAACCCCCCATATTTTGTGGATCATCTGAACTTGTGATTACTGAGGGATGGATTAATACACTGCCTAATTTATTTGATGTTCCTAATATTAAAAGGTAAAAGTTACTGTTTATCATTTTGAAGGTAAAGATGATTGATGATGACTTATAATTAGGAATAAAATATTGAAATATGACATTGATTACATGGAATAAGGAACATTTAAGGACCCCTTCCATGAGAAATATTCTTAAAGGTTTTATGAATTTGGATGGAAAATTAATTCCATGAATTGAGGCTGATTGATGAAGCTCTTGTAGCTCCATATAAACCAAACATCTCAAAGTTTTGTTGGCATCTACTATATTTTATTCAGGACACTGATTGTAAAATTAATAGATTGTAAACAAGGTTGAAATCAAGTGAACAAAGAGAATTAACTGCATGATAATTTAAAAGTTGCGAGAATGTGGTTTACTATGCTGAGAAAAATTAGATGGAGTTTTTCTAAAAAATATGTTCTATGAGATAAAAAGAATAATGGAAGGTAAATGTGGAAGTCAATAGAGAAATAAATAGTTATGAACTCCATATGTAAGACCTAAAAATATTCCAAATGTGGAAAATGAAAATTCAAGGAATATTCGATAGGATCTAGGAAGTGTTTCTAGAGTTGTCCGTTTGCTCATAGTGAATGCGACTATAAGGAAAAGTGTCTTGAACAACCAAAGAATGGGGAAAAGGATATAAATCCAATGGTGAGGTGTATTAGTTGTAATTATTGAGGTTATTGTGATAATGGGAGTAAAAATTTAGTTTCATAGGATAAAAAGAAACATGATATGAAATAGGAAGGTGCAATAATGGCATATTTCACTACTACCATTGATGTTGGGACATCCAATGAAGTATTGAAATGTTTTTTTACTTGTGTTTTATAATTATTAAAACACCATTTTCATCTCTAGATCTTCATATAATTTCATTTATAAAATTTTTTCATGTAAATTGGATATATCACCACATAAGAAGAAGTTAGTAATTTTGGTGAGAACTCATGGTGGAATTATTAAAGAAGCCGAACTTTATAGAAATATAAAAATTATTATCAGTGGGAGGGTATTTCCTTCCAATATGGTTGAACTATCCATAATATATTTTTATATCATTATTGGTATGGATAAGATTTTAGTTTATCCTAATAATATATATTGTATAGATTATAACTCTTTTCTCAATGATTTCATGACTTTGTATACTTACCAAGAAGCTAATAAATTCATAAGAGGTGTAAGTGAATGTTTTCAAAATCATATTATTGAAAATAATAAAATACTATTTGAATTAGTGTTGTGCTAGTTATAAATGACAACATCGATGTATTTCTTGATTATTTTCCTAGTGTTATTTCTATTCAAGAGGAAGAATTTACTATTTACTTAGTTCTTGATGTTAAGCCTTTTTCTAAAACATCTTATCAAAGGGATAATGTGTAAATTTTTGTATTGAAAAATAAATGTTTTGATATATTATATAAAGGATTCACCCATCCTAGATATTTAAAATGGGGTTGTAATATCTTGTTTTAAAAAATAATGATGGTTCAATGAGGATTTTCATTGATTATCAATCCTTGAATAACCTCACTAGAAAATTTTTTCCCTTTTTCTCATATTTATGATTTTCTTGATCATATCCATCATGCATAGTATTTATTGAAGGTTTTCCTAAGGTTGGGGAAACGAAAATTTAATGAGGAGGAAGTAAACATTCGAAATACAATGTTTTGGAGTAGATTGGGGAAATATGAGTTTTTAGTTATTTTGGTTGGGTTTTATAATGCACGTGATATATATTTGGACCTTATGAATATAGTTTTTTAGGAGTTATTGTAAATTTTTGTGGTTAAATTTATTGATGAAATGTTGATATATTATATAAGTCAAAAGGAACATTAAAAACACCTAAGGATTTTTTTGAATAACATAATAGAAAAGAAACTCTATGGGAAATTTAGAATGTGTGAAATTTGGTGGGGGAAATATTATTTCCTTAGATGTATTATTTTTAAATATGATAGAACTACTTTGAATGATAAATAAAATGTTTTTAATGAATTTACATGGACCACAATTATCAAACATATTCATTGTATTCTTGGAATAGTCGGTTGATACATATAGTTTGCTAAAAAAAATTGGTTTTATATTATACTAACTATGCTAACATTAAATGAAATTAAATTCATCTAGAAATAAGAATTTAATGATTGTTTTTAGGACTAAAAAGAATAAAGGTTAATGATCTTGTTTTGGTTATACCTTCTATAAATGAATATTTTTCAACTATAGTGATGCTTATTTTAAGGAACTTGGTTGTGTCCAAATGAGGAATGATTAGGTAATTGCATATTTTTAATGTAATTTTAATCCTTATGAGTTTAATTACCCTAAACATGACTTTACAATCTGTATTCATCATTTTTGTGGAGTAATGTTTGAAATATATATTTATTATAAATTTTTTATGTATATATTGACTCAAAAAGAATTAAACAAGACACATAGAATATAGATTTAAATGATCCAGAATTATTATTTCATAATTCATTACAATCCTGGAAAAGAAAACAATGCAGTCGGTGCATGGAGATGATATAGTAATAATATATTGACCATGTTATATTAGAAATGGACCCTTTGATTAATGATTTGAGGAATTGTTTCCTATAAGCTGTGGATATAGGGATGTTTTATATTTTATATTAGGTTTTAGTATAGTTAAAATTTTCCTAAATAATTATGAAATATTTGAAGAAGGATCAATATTTACTAGAAAATGTAGAATCTATTAAGCAGGGTACATATCTTGATTTTATTATTGATGAAGAATGTGTTTTACAATTTGGAAAATATTATGCATCCCCTGTGATTCCCAGTTAAGGAAATAGTTATTGAGTAAATCTCATGGTTCTATTTTTTATTAATATATGAAGAACATAGATGTATTAAATTCTTTAGGATAATTGTCAGTGGGATCAAATAAAAATAGATTTTTCTAAATTCACCATAAAATGTTTGAATTATTAGTAGGTGAAATAAGAAAAATATTTGATGAAGTGAATTATTCAACCTTGTCCCGTGATAGAGTGGAAATGGGAAAAATTTATAAATTGATTTTGTTCTAGGATTTCAAAAGACTTATTAAGGTAATAATGAAACTTGTGTCATTTTTGATCAATTAATAAAATCTGTACATTTAATTTCCATTCAAGATATAATGTCTTTAGATCAGATTCCTTACTATATCTAAAGGATATTCTTAGTTTACAAGAAGTGCCCCTCTTCATTGTATGAGACCATGATCCCATGTTCACATCTAATTTTTGTAAAGGACTTCAGTAGACATTGGGAACTAAATGAATTTATTTATATCCTTTCATCATCAATATGATGGATAGTTTGAGCGTAAAATTCATACCATGGATGATATGTCTTGATCTTGTTGAATAAATTAACATGGATTTTTGGATTAATAAATTTATATGGTTGATCTTTATTATGAAAATATTTTTCATTCAAATATATATTTGGAACCAACATATAAATTATATGAAAATAGGTGTTAGACAACAGATTTTTTGGATGATTTTGGATAATAAAAGTTGATGGGATCAAAATTGTAAGAGTAAAAAGACAAAGAATTTTAGTATATTCAACAACATATGAGGACTTCTCTGGGTAGGAAAAAAAGTGTCGTAGAAAACTAAAGGAAATATATTTCTTTTAAGGTAGGTGACCATGTCCTTCTTAATTTTTCTCTATGGAAATGTGTTCTATATAAAGGTAAAAAGGGGAATCTATGTCTGTGGTTCATTGGACTGTATGAAACACTGGATAAAGTTGGATCATTTTTTTAATAAGTGGCCTTACCTCTGAGTTTATCCCAAGTAAACAAAGTATTTCTTGTCTCAATGATAAGGAAATATGTTCCAGATTCATCTCACGTTTTGATCCTAAAAAAATTTCAATTGGAAGAGAATATTTTTTATGAGGAATGTTTAGTTCATATTCTTGACAATAGAGAGAAATTGTTTAGGAATAAGGTTATTCACGAGATTAAGGATTTTTGAAAAATACCTATACTTGATGAGACAACATGGGAATCTGAGAATTCATTAAGGGAATGATATCACCACTTTTTTAATAAGTGAATAATGTTGTAAGTATGTAATTAATAAAATGGGGAAGAATTTAAAAACCAAGGTAAATATTGAATAAATCACTCTCATGTTTAGTAACATACTTTCATTAATTATAAAAATATTTTGTAATTTTTCAATAAAAAATGATATGGTTTTAATTGAACACTTTTCTCAAGAGGGTTTATAAATAAAAATTTCAATTATAAATTCTGTAAAATTTAGTTGATAGAATAAAAACTATCTTAAAACAAAACATATCAAAATTTTCTTATAGTGATTTTTCTATTGTAATTTTCTGAAAAGTTTCAATTTTTAATTAGTAATGAAAGATATATATTTTTTATTAAAAACTACCTTTTTGATTAATTAGCATATAATGATAAATTATCAATTAATATTATTTTAAATTAAAATTAGTTCATTTAGAAATTTATTAATCCAATTACGTTCATTTTAAACCATTTCATATTGAATTTTGACATAAAAACATAGCAAACTTCTAAAATGTTCCTCTTTAAAACCCCACTTTCTCATCACATATGCAGGATTAATTTTAAATTAAATTATAAAAAAATTTAATTGAATATATAAAAATGGATTTCATATTTTGAATTAGAATAATTTATATTATCAAATAATTTCGACATAATTTTTGATAAAAATGAATAGTAAATATAGTAAAAATTAATTATCATGGTTACTATAAAATGGGTATGTTGAGAGGTTAAACAATAAATTAAGGGTCAAAATGACCTATAAACATTAAAAAACTATTTTCTATCAATATTTCCTCATTATATATTATAGGTTCTATAATTTCTCACTTTTGAAGCTTTTTTCATTATAAAAAAATCGGTATGATTTATACTTTTTAATACATTACAAATATGCTACTCACCTCACTTATAAAAGGCCACACTATCCTCTCTTATTCACACTTTAAAACCAACTAGGATCAGAAAATACCTACCTAAATAAATAACTTAATTCCCTCTTTAAATAATATAATGCTTATTCTAGTTAAAAATATATCCTAGGAGGGATTTGGTATAAACCTACAAAGGATACTCGAAGAAGAGGTCAAGTTCTTCAACGAGCTTCTTTATATATTCCATTATCCCCATAATCCATTGGTTTTTAAACCATTATGATATAATAAAAACATTATATTCCATAAAATATTATATCTTTATAATAATTACATGACCTAAAACCATCTCTACTTCCATAAAATGGGTTACAAAATCATCATTCATGTATACTGGGACTATAGCCCCACAAACCAATGTCATTCAAATTTCCATTAGCACATCTCATGGTTGGCTATAATTATAGATATAAATTTTATATAGCATACTTATAACATAATTATTCATATGAAATAATTTTATGATGTACAAGTTTTTTACTTTTCAGTCTATAAGAGATATAGAAATGTCACTCGTGTGTATAACAGACTACCACCTTGTAAGGAAATTTTATTCGTTTTTCATTAATTCGTTACATGGAAGGTAATAATGGAAAATACAATTAATATATATGATATAAAATGTATAATTATTATATTCATGGAATATTATTAATTATGAAATTATAATATATCGTTTTTATTCTTACATATTCACCCACTGAAAAAGTGATGACGTCGTTCATCTATATGTATACTACCGCCTTCAAAAAGCAATGTGACTCTATTTTCATCACCACACCACATTAATGATATATGTAAGTATATTTATAGAAATATTATGGTATATATGATATTAGATTCATTATTCAAAGATAAAATATTACTTATATAATTTCCATAATTATTGTTGAGAAATGCAAATGTTACTCATGTGTACGTACGACCAACCGTCTCCAGGACCATAAGTTACTTCATTTATTAAAAAAAAACTTTCATTACTGGTTATAAAAGTATAATGATGATAATTATTTGATAATTATTATTTAGGATATGTTTAAATAATGAAATGTTCTACCATAGTCACGTACCAAAGTCATTATTGTTAAATAAGATGAATATAGTAAAAACATCTCACGTAAAATTAATTTATTAAGTAATTTTGTATAAAATGTTAAAAAGTAAGATAAAATATTCAGAAATTTGATATTTTTTATAAATAAATATATAATTAACATTAGTTTATTATTCATGATGAGAAATACATGTGTGACAAGTTAGACCCATGGTAAGGGACTTCATCTCAATTTCTATTCATTAAAGAATATTTTGATGCTATAATCATATTTATTTTAATTGGTGTATATAAAGAACATTTGCATGTTTTATCATGAATGTATATATTCTCATGTTATTTATTGTTTTTCATAGTGTTTTTATTTCATGGGTATTATCATTCAAATATTTTTACTGTGATAGGGGACAATCTCCTTAAAAATTATGATCTTTTAATTTTTTCCACCAAACTACTTATTTTTCATGTCCATATTTACAAAATGGTTTTATGGATATATATATATATATTTAAATATAAGTTTTATAGATTAAATTTAATGCCTATTTTTACTTTATATTAAATGGTTTTCAAAATTAATATTTTAATTTGTTTTATAAGGATTATTTTAATAAACGATAAAAAAAATGTTCCATACATTGATAATGACTTTTTCACTATCGTGAAAAATATTTTATTTATAGATTCCTTCTCAATAAATAATGTTTTATAAAAATAAAAACCATCATCCCTATTTTTTCTTTTATTATTAAAATTAATTCTACAAAGGAAATGGTGTTTTGGAATTTAAAATGATTTTTTAAAAGAAAATAGTATTTTGATATCCAAAAATAAATTTTTATTAATTTAAAATTGTTTCTTAAGAAAATGTGTTAGCATAAAAAATATTTTATTATTATAGGGTACTTTAAAATTATACATAAGAAATGGGTATGCCTAGATATAATCAGGTGAGCCTGTTATAATATATATGATGGGGCAGCTCAAATAGAATCTAGTGAGCCCATTACTGTTTAAAAAGTAGAGTTGCCTAAATAGAACTAGGTGATAATGTTACAAATTAAACAATGTTTGCACCATATAGTTCTCCAATGAATTAGCAAATATTATTTGTCTTAAAAATAAATAAGGAAGGAGTTGCCAATGGGTTTATCCTATTGATATAAATGGACACTTATAACTTATAACACAGGTTCATATAGGATTGTGAAATGGATGCACTATGTTTTCAAAAAGGGTTTTTAATTTATTTTATATTTATATATATATAAATTCAAAGAAGTGTTTTTATTTCTTTAGAAATTTTTTTATATTATATGATCAATTAATATTGAATATATATGAAAATTTTGTTTGTGCTTTCCTTTTTTAAATGGAATATATTTCTATTTTTGAATCCCTTAGTTAGATATAATTTATCTAGTCAATTTTCTTTAAAAACCCAAAATATTTAATAATGGGTAGGGGAAAGGAATAATTCAAGTTCAATATTGTGAATATTTTTTATAAAATAAAAGCATGTTTTCATTAAAAAATTTATATGTTCAAAAAATTTATACTAAGTGGAAGTGTTTAATTTTTATTATATGGTTTAGTTATCTCTAGGTTGTGGAATAATTCTCTAAAACTATACACCTAAAAATATCCTCAAAGTGAAATAACCTAAATTATTTATAGAAACTCATGATTATGTAATGTTTAAGGTTGGGTCCTTATATAAGTTCTGTGATTCGGTTAGATCATGAATGAATATATATGATAAAGATCATAAAATAACTAATATTTATGTATTTTAATAGAATAGATATGGAAATATTTAAGGAAGGGGAGAAATATTATCTTTTTCACATCAGTGTTCAACCATCTATCTATTTGAATATTAAATATGGGAATACAGAAAATGAATAACTTTATAATAAGTATACAAATGTTCATGGGTTTAATCTTGTTATAATGAAATGATATGTTATAGGAGCCTTGTATATGTTCCTATCATACGAGATTTAATGGAACCATTATAAGAGGATTATAATTTTTAATTATTTATTCATCATATTAGTAAAACGATGTATAAAAATCCGAAAGTATATTTATAGAGGGATGAAATGAAGGAATATGTGGTTGAGTTATTATCTTGTTGAATAGAATGTCATAAAGTTAAGGATGATAAGATAATTATAAGGGGATGTAACAACAATTACCCATGCCATAATGAAAATGTGAAAACATCACCATGTATTTTTTTCACCAGACTCTCTAAAATGTCTAAGGGTTGTAGTTCTATTTTGGTTATAGTAAATCACATTATGAATAAATAACTCTTCATTATAATTCAAGAATATTTCTTTCTGGATAAGCTTTCCAATATATACATTATGGAAGTTGTATGGTTAAATATAGTACCACATTATTCTCTATCTGATCACGATCTGATATTTTCTAAGAAGTTATGGTGAATAATTCTATAGGTTTTAGATATAGAGTTATATTTAAAAACTATGTATCATCCTCAGAAATATGGTCAGACTAAGAAAATCATTCAAAACTAAGAGGATATGATGACATCTTATTCTAATCAATTCAAAGGTGGTTGGGATCAACACCTTACTCTCGTTGATGTTTCAAACAAAAAAATCATTCAGTTGAGAAAAAAGAAAACTATTATTTGTACCATAGACATCCTTGGTAATGTTAAGAAGAAGGTTTGAGACAATCAATATCACATAATAGTAGCTAAAAGTAGACAAAAAAATGTTTGTATATAATATTTGATGAGATTTTGAGTTCAACATGGGTGATAATATATTTCTATGATTTTATCCTTGTAAAAAAGATATATAATTCAGAAATTATGTAATGTTTATGCCTATGTATATATGCACTTTAAAAAACATTATCAAGTAGAGAATATTTATTATCATTTGGTGATTCCACTAAACATCACTAAAGTCCATGATTTGTTCCATTTATCTCTAGTTAAGAAGTATATACCTGATCCTTCAAATTTATTAAACTCATTTTTCATACCATTGGAGCATGGTGCCTCTTAATAGGAACAAATGGTAGAGATTCTTGATCATATGCATAAATTTCTACAAAACTAGGCAACTCGCCAGGTTAATGATTTATGGAAAAACCACCTATTTGAGGAAGATATATAGAAACATGTGTATATTATGAGGAAGAAGTTTATACACATGTTTATATCAGAGTGATGGGATTTTTAAGGAGAAATTATTTTTTATTAGGGTAAAAAGTAAGACTCTGAGATCTTATGGATATATTTTTAGAATATGTTTTATTCCTTTGGTATCTTATAATAAAAGAAACCTCAAGTCCAAATGACACATAACATTGTATACTATTATCGCTGAACAATTGGATTTTTGGGTTTGAGTTTGACTAAGTAAATTATGAAATATTTATGTTTTAAACATGTATAAAATAAATACACTTGTTATCAACTTAGAAAATATTAAAATAAATATAATTTTAATGTAAAAAAATATTTTTCTAAATTAAATATATATATTATTTATTCGATAAAATTTTATGTCATATAACAATTTTTTATTCTATTAATGGTATTGGAATAAATCTTGTTTCATCCTTATGTACTGAATTATTCTAAAAAGTAGTTTTATCTTGTTTTGGGAAGATATTTTAAAATTTATTTATTAAAATTTCAGAAATAGTATTTTAATAAATTAATTTAATTTTTTTGAAATCATCATGTAAAATTATCTTAAATTTAATTATCAATAAATTTTTGAAATGTTTTGTTTTGATTAATAATTGAAAATTCTAATTTTTATTGAAAGCATCCATTTATTTTAATGTATTTAAAAATATAAATTTTCATATATAAAAAGGTTTTATAGATAAAATTAGTTTAAATATTTTATAATGAATCCTATTTAGATAAATTTAATGAATTTTATGTATAATTTTGGTATAATTATTTTTACATAAGAAAATTTTTCATTGGAAAACTGTATTTTCATCACGTTTATGGGTTCAATTTTAAATTCAATTATTCCAAATCTAAGAATTTATTTTGATAAAATGGATTAAATATTTTAAATTAAAATTTTTATTGTTATGAAATAAGTTCAAATTAATTTTTGTTTAAAATGAATAACAAAAATAGTTGAAATTAATCACCATGGTTAAAGATAAAATAGGTTTACTAGGGGTTAAATTGAAGATATAAGTGTTAAAAAGACATCAAAACATGTATAGTTTATAATTTATTTCCATATATTGACTCAATATCATATATTTTTTTGGGAATGTTTCATTAGGTATCCTTTTTTACAAGAATGTGATAATGAATTGTTGTGAAAATATTGATATATTACTAGTATGATACTCACCTATATTATAAAATGGAACCCATTATCCTCTTAAAATCACACTAAAAAATCCTTTTAGAAAGAACTATACCCAAAAAATTCAATTAATTAATTCCTTAAGCAGAACCTAGATCCCATGTTTTTATAATAAAAAAATCCTAGGAAGTATTTAGGTGTGAACCTAATTATATAGTCTAAAGAATATGTATCATTATTAACTATGTGTTTTTGTTTTTTTCTTCTTTCTCCTCCATAAAATATTAATAAAATTTGATTAAATTATAATACATATATATTAAATATACTTATATTTTATTATTTTTATTTCATAACCTATATCAATAACCTCTTTAATCAAATGGGAAATGAAACTTTCGATCGTGTATATAGGGTACTCCTGCCTCACGAAGAGATGTAATTCATTTTCAAACATTACCTCTCTTGAATGGATATAATGATGAATTTAAATTATATATATATATATATGATATTTATGAAAAAATTCTACTTCTGTAATTATAATATCATATCTAACTTATTACCTTACAATATGTTGAAAACGATAACGTCACTCACGCGTGGAAAACCACCTCCACGAAGCCACATGATTCTATTTTCATTTTCAAAACAGAAGGATTGTAATATGGATATATTTAAAATAGATATATCTAATATAATATATTATAATTATTCTCTAATGGTTAATTAACATTTACCTTTTTTCATTCCATATTTTGAGATAATGAGAGCAGTGTTCATGTATAAGTATGACTTATCATTTACATTGTTGGTGTATTTCATTTTTTCTATCTATAATTTTTTGGGTGATTATAAAAATGAATAAAATGAATATATATGATATTTAAATAATTATTAAAATTATATATATTTTGTAAACACAAAAAAGCTTCTTGGATGAAAACTGCCAAACTAAAAAATACATGAAAAACAAAGCACTTATTACATGAAAAAGTGATTTTACAAAATAATTATCAATAAAATGGTGATAAAATGTTCCAAGTAAATAATATATAGTATGTTATATATTATAATAGTTTTTTAAAAGATATATAATAATCCAAAATTTATTATACATGATTTCTTAATGTGTATGAAGAAATTTTATACTTTTGGTAAGAGATTTTCATCTCAAATTTAATTTTGTGTGAAACCTTCCCTATAAACCAAGTCTTTATTTTGTTTTATATATATACTACCCATGATTTTATTTTATTATTATCATAATAAATATTATTTGATATAAATATTAATATAATTTATATATTTAATAGGGATTATGATTCAAAAGTCTCTAAAGAGGTAAGTATTATTTTACAATCTCAATGTTTATGAGGATTGTTTGAGTATACTTATGATGATGAAATTTTTTTATCTAACTATAAATAAAAAAATAAATTTTCACATAATCTATATATTTTAATATAATATATGTTTTAATTTAATTTTCAACTCATTAAAAACTAAGGATACCAAAATAATGTTTTTTTGGAGAAATCAATATTACTTCTGTCTTTTGTCAAAAATTCATTATCTATTATTTCCATGTTTTTTAAAAATGATTTAATGAATGTTTTTACAATTATAAAATTATTCTCAATGTAATTATTTTACTGGATTATAATTTTACCAAAAAAATGGAATATTTATTTCATTTTCTAAATGAGGTACTTTTGATTTTTTACCTCAAATATTAAATAAATAATTGTTTTAAAATTTATATAATGAATGGTATTTCCAACCATACTAACCTGTCAATTTTATAAAGCTTCATTTAAGAGTATTAAATTTTATTGTCAGATAAAATGTTTTCTTTAATATTTGGAAATGTTTTTTATTTTAATTAATTAATTTCAAATAAAAAATGTTATTTTCCTATTCAAATGTTTTATGTGAACTATTAAAATAATTTTCCATCTAATATGGAATTATTTTATATTTCCTAATATTTATTGGGTATATTATCCAATTATACTATTTATTTTTCACTCTATGGTTGTTTTATGATTATGATAAGAATATTTTTAAGAAAATGGTTTCATTTCCATGAGATATTCTATGATGAAATTTTATAAAACCCATTTACAATTCATGTGTTATGATACAATGAATATCCTATTATATTGTGGCACTCCTATTAAATATTTCAATTACGTGGTGGGTATCCATAGAATTATATATCTCTCTAATAAAATGAGTAAAGATTAATATTATATGAGCTCAAAGGGTACATCCGAGATTATACCAACCCTAAAAGAGGGTACTCGAGAGATTATCACAATCCTAAAAGGGGATAGATAAAAGGATATCCTAATCCTTTTTTAGAAACATTGGAGGTTATCCTATTCATAACATGTTATGAATGTCTTAGTGGGTGTCATTGAAATAATATTTTCTATGATTATTTATATACCAAAAATTGATATCATCTTCCAATGTTATGATCTCATGGACTATAATCTTTGATTACATAATGATTCGCTTCTTTTGAGTTTATGTGATTTATGTAATGACTTGTTACCATGATCTATGATATGTAAGGAATGGTTTTCAAATTTAATTCTCATTTTATAATACCCATATTCCCATGGTATGTAGATATATTCGTTATTTATAATCACAAAGAATAAAAGCTTTCCCTTTATTATGTTTCCTTCACCCTGGTTATAAATAAAGGTATTATGTATGATATGTCTAATAAGGGAGCTATTTTTGAAGAACTTAGTAGGAGATGATGTAATTCACATATGAATCATTGGTCTATGTATGAATGAATACAAAATAACTAGGAATATATGATATTGGTGTGGATCATTATGTTATGTGTTGAATATTCATCTGCTAATATGTGATTTCAATGTATTAAAATTAGGGGTCTCTATAGATGGTCCATCATGTGCAATGAGGTGATGGGATTCTTTTTGTAAGAGAGCTCAGTGGTGGTTGGTTGGGTGAGGGAGGTGACTAGGAGGGAAGTTATCATTGAGATCCAAGTCATCAATATAGATCTCCAAACATGGATGAAAAATTATATATATTGAGGATCTCAAAGAGAGGGAAATGTGATCAACAATAGAATGAAGGATGATAGTTTTGGCTCTAGGATAGTTGATCTTGGTCTATCCATGAAGACTATTGGTGTATCATAGTCATGGTTAAGATATAGATCAGATACCCGCTATGAATATATAATTTATTGAGATGTATAAAACTTTTATAAACCAATATAAACCTATTATAAAATTTAAAACCATTATAAAATTAATGTATAATTTTCTCATAATAATAATATAATTGTCAATAATTTATTTCAAATTCTACATTTAAAATTAATAAAATAAACACATTTTTAATAATATTAACTAAATATAAATAAATAAAAAATAATAATCAAGGGTAGTTAAGAATGGAATAAAAAAATATAATACACGCACAAATTCTACGGGTCTAAAAATTATTAAGCCTCATCCACTTAAGGTTCACTCACACACTATTTTGACCCCATATTTTCTATTCCATAAAATACATAAAAAATTAGGAAACATTTTTATTGATGTATCATATTTACATGATATTAAACCTGTTCATGGAAAAATAATCAACATTATTCCAATGAGTTAATTCTTGCACACTACTCAAATGCATGATATTTATTACTTTCTTTAAGGAGAAAACGCCACCCATTATGTTTAATTTCATATTCCCCAAGTTTCTATCATCTAATTACCATATTTCATTATGTAATCAACTAAAAAATTTCATTGGTTCCATGCTATTCTATTATTACACATAAAACATGTTGCATTGAATATTTTTACATGCTTTATCAACCACTAAACACCCACTCAATCAAATAATATTTTTTTAACATTTATATAATTAAACATTGTTTCTCATTCCAACATAACATGAAATATTCATCCTTTTATTTAGCCATAAAACTCCATTAGATACATATGTTATTTATATCTTATTGAATATATAGATTTATAATAATAATAATAAAAATATTATAAAAAACAACAACAAAAAGAAAACTATATTATTTTGAGGGGTTATACCTTGCAGTCTAATATTCAGAACCACACTCAATTTCAAAAGAGTGAAGTTGATCACATACCCGGTCAATAAATTATTTGTTACATTAAACTTTATATATTTTATTATAATTTTATTTCCCTATGAACAGGTCTATTATGTATTTTTTTATAGTACCTCTTAATATCACAGCCTTAGTTGGGAACTTAGTTTTTTTATTTGTAGATCTAATCCAATATTTAAATTACCAACACACACCATGATTCCAATAATCAATCACATGTCCTCATGAATACATGATGTAAGTGTTTGAATCATCATGTATGTTGTATAACAAACTCCCCTCATAAGAGTATCGATTTCCACTTTCCAACAAATTATGGGGGTCTATATGGATAACCATTTCTTTTGTTCCACCTAAATGTGATTTACATGTGAATATATATGGTTGTCCCATATCATAAATCTAAAAGTTAATAAATATATAATAAAGACCAACATTTCCATATCTAATATGATGCACAATAACAACATAGGCAAGCTAACCCATCACACCATTAAATATAACAACATTGTGATAATATTTATACACTGCACACCTCTCCCTAAAAACATGAAAAAATGTATCATTTCCCTTGTGTGTATAAATAGGAAATTATTTTCCTATGTATATAGGTAGTGTGTTAGTCCAGTTTAACCCCTGACCGAAAATTTGTGAGAAAAAAGTACATATCCATGGAATTACATGCACACACACAATATCAGTAATGATAACAATAATAATACTAATAATAATTGTAATTGTAATATTAAAATATATATATACACATATTTATGAGTTTTTGTTTTAAAATATTTATAATTTTATATATAATTGTTAATAATAATATATAAAATTATATTAATGATTTTTATGAATCAAAATGAAATTAATAAGAATAATATATTCTAATGATGATGATGATGATGATGATGACAACAAAGATGATGATACTGAATATAAAATAACTATAATAAAAATTATTTTTATATATAATTTGGTTTATATAAAAAAAATTTATTTATAATAATAGAAATATAATAAAAATTATAACAAAAAATTTTATATAACAAATAATGATAAAATGTTATGTAAGTGTATAAAATATTAAAAATTACTAGTAAACCAAATATTACTTGAAAAAAATCATAAACTGATTATAAGGGTTTGACTAAATAAAATTAATTCTAATTAACATCTAGAAATTTCTAATGGAATCAACGTGTATTATTAGTGTAATAACCTTGTATATTATTAATATAATTTCTCTTTTGATAACATTTTTTTATATTTATTAATATAATAATACATATTGCACACATAAAGCATGTCGAAACAAAAAAATATTAATAATTTTAAAATTAAATTAAGAGAAATAATATTCCACAAATAATTTAATTTTTTCACAATGGAACAATAAATATAAAATAAGATTGTAAGAATAGAAAAATTTTAATCTATTCAATACTCCAAAACAATAACACTTAGAAACAATAGTGAATAAATATAAAAAAAATTCAACAAAATATCCACATTGAAAATGAATATATATATATATATATCCTTGATAGAAAAAATAATTGAATAAATAATTAAATAAATGATAGGTATTTATTGAAATTAGGGAACCCATATTTCCATTATAAATATGACCACTAGAATAATAATCTATGTATTGGAATACTAATCTGGTCGTTGGCATAGTAATTGGACTGTTGGATTAAACAAACTAAATGTTAATAATAGTCACTTGAATATTAGAATATTAACTTCACCTATAGAAGTGTAGAATCATATTTTTGTATTTTATGAAATTAAAATACAACATATTAATGTAATAATATAGGTAAATAAATGTTTTAAAAAATAAAAAAATATGTGTTTACATTTTTTGTAAAATATATTTATTTTATTTTAATTTTTATAATAAATATAAAAAATAAAAAAATAACTTAATATTTATTGATAAATATATATTAATTTTAATTATAGTTATAATATAATTTTTTCGGATGATAATTAATTATTCAATGGGATAGAAAATCGAACATAGTATTAAAATTAGAAATAATAATATAAATGTTGATTTTAAAAAAAATATTTATTTACTTACATTTTGAAAATTATTTACATAAAATGGATTTAATTTATTTAATTTTAATGTCTAAAAATGGTTAGGGGGAATATTTGGTCTTTTTCTAAAATAGTTGAATTCTAGTGAATAGTGAAATATAGTAAATTACCATATTTAACATTAT
The DNA here is from genome assembly GCA_963277665.1 of Viscum album. NCBI lineage: Eukaryota > Viridiplantae > Streptophyta > Magnoliopsida > Santalales > Viscaceae > Viscum > Viscum album. The sequence goes on from OY728135.1 coordinate 1,184,870,912, forward strand.
AAGATAAATACATGAATTTTAGAGTAATGGATAGTGTTTGAAACCATTATTTTGAAATCACATGTACTATTAGTTTTATATATTCAAAACAGTAAAAATTATTAATACTATTGAGTCAAAATAAAAAACTAGTGAGTATAAAATTTAAAAAACCTCGTTCCTCCCAAAATAAATAGAACCCCTCACCATCCCTTCTCCTCACAAAATCTATGCCACATAGATTTCCAAATTCTAGGCTTAGACTCTCTTAAAATATCTCCCACATGTCCTATTTCTACTCATATCATCAATATACCAATTCTATGTGCCTTAAGGGGTATTTGAAGGAGGCATGATTCAGGAAGTACATTTTTTTAAAACCCCGTTTTGATATATGTTTATCTTCTACCTTCTACTTTCCTCCCTCATCCAACATTAATTAATAACTCTGTTATCATATATATATATATATACTATAATTCTATGGTTTAATGTAATATCTACCATTCATCCTCTTATCTTCTCATCTTATTCTAAGAATGAAATAATTGCCCATATTATTTTAGTCAGGCATCTTTGTGGATAATGAAACTTCATTTTCCATTACCCCCTTCATGGATTTTCATAAAACTATTATGATGTTTAAATTAGATCGTAATAAGTATTTTAAATATTATTTCATGTTCTACAATTAAAATTTATTGAAAATATTATGTATAATGAAACTAGTTTGTGATGGTATGTAAAACAACTAATATAAACTAACAATATAACACAAACATTTCTACTATGAGGATCATAAATATTTTAGAATAAAAAAGAAATTTTGGACAACTTCAATTTATTGAAGTACATGAATGAACTTTAATTTCATTCCTACATTTGTTGTCCCATTTGGTAATAAACCTTAATAACAATACATAATTGATCTGACCATGAAGCAATGAAATGAATTCTCCAGGAATTTCCAAATGGAAGATTATATCTCATAAAAATAGATATGCAAGAATATTATAAAATTATAGTCATTACAATATAAATAGAAATGGTTCTGAAATATTTAACTAATGAATCAAATTCTATTATTTAGAACATTATGGTCAAGTGTAGGATGATTCTGGTTCATAAGGAAATGGATCTCTCTAAACCACAATATTTTCATTAAGTTAAAATTTCCTTACATTTACCGAAATTTATCACTTAATTATTCTTTTATAATTTTTATTTATTTTACATACATGTTTTACAAAAATATACTAGTTTTAAATAACTTTTAATTAATGGGGATATACATGTTTTAAAGGTTTAATTATGTGTCTAGGGGAAATTCTCTATTTTCTTTTCTTATTTTAAAAGTACCACTAAATAGTATCTATAAAATCATTATTTCAAACGTATTATCCAATATATGATCTTACATTAGAATTTGGGATCTTTTTGTTGTTAATTTAGTGAAATTGTATTTATTGGGTGAACTGTGATATATATAGAGGTCAAAAGAGCCTCAAATATATTCTTACAGAAAAATTAAATAAATATGAGAATGGAATGATTGATAGATATAATAAAGGATTATGAATTCTCAAGGAACTATGTTATTGGTATAGTGAATAAATTTTTTGATGCTTGAAGTAGATATAATCCTCCAACATTATCAATGAAAAGAATTGTGGAGGATCCAATATATTTAGAATACAAAAGGATGTACATGGGAATACTAATGTAAGGAACACATTATTTTATTTATCAATATATTTCTCATAAATATCTTAAAAAAATGTTAAAGGGTACTCAAATAGATGATGTTTAATGTTTGAATAATTTGGATCAATTATAAATTGAATATCATCAGATTTTAAAATTGATGAATAAAGAGGTGTATGATTTCGTTCATGACTATGTGAACCATAAAATCCTAAAATAAAGATGGGTTTTTTGAGTGAGTCACATATGTTAACATTATCCATCAACCTAGGGTATGAAACTATGTATCATGATATTTGACATAACTCTTTATATGACAATATGAAGAAAGAGATCAAAAAATATACATCAAACTACATGGTATGATAGTAAGTGAAGGTTGAAAGGGAAAAATTCAAAGGGTATGATGAAACCATTTCCCACATATATGTTGAAATGGGAAAACATCATCAGTGACATTTTAACTATTCGTGAAATGAAATCCATACTAAATAATGATATACTGTTTATTGTGGTTTATATTACAAACAATTATAACCTTATTAAAATTTTATGAAACTTATCAGATGATTAAAATTAAATTATATACACAATAGATGTAATGATACTATATTGAATACCAATATTGACCATATTCAATCATGATCTGAGATTTTCCTCCATGTTCTAGAAGAATCTTCAATATGCTCTAAAAACTATATTAAACTTCTGTATAGATTATCTATCCCAAATTGATGGAAAAATTGAATTGACTATTCATACTTTGTAAGACTTATTTAGAACATTCTCAATAGACATTAGAGGAGGATGAGACCAACATATTCCTCTAGTCAGGTTCTCTTGTAGAAATAATTTCCACTCAAGAAACAAAATAATTACTTATAATGTTGTTTTTTGAAAATTATGTTGTAAACATTCATTCTAGGATGGTTTTGGTGAACACAAGCTATAGAGTATAAAAATAGTGAATAAAAATAGTGAATGAAATGATTAAAAAGTTCAAGATCATTCAGCATCACAAAAAGGATGCACAAAGTCGATATAAGATCTATTAAAACAATCATCGATAGGAACCTGAGTTTTATGTTAGAGATAATGTACTTCTCTTCATTTCTCTATGGAATATATTTTTAAGATTTATGAAGAGGGATAAATTAATTAATAGGTACATCGTCCCCTTTGAGATTCTTGATTACAATAAGGTGTGGCATATTAAACAACCCTCCCGCCAACCTTTTCTCAAGTACATAACATATTATACATATCCTTCTTGAAGAAGTACATTACCAATATATCACATGTACTAAATTCATAGTTGGTAGGTCTATAAAGTGTTCTCTTTTATGAGGATCTATTAGTGAAAATATTGGATCATAAGGATAATGTTATACACAACATGACATCTCACCTACTCTATTAACTATCATAATACCATAATTATGAGGAGGTGAAATTGGAATGAGCGGAAGTGATGAGGGAGATGTACGCTCACCTATTTTACCTTAGAATATAAAATGAAATTTCAATGGTGAATTTTGTTAATGGTGGAAAAATGTAAAGGCTAAGAGTTTTATTAATTGGATTTCCCTTCTGAATATATATTTGTGTTATATTTAGTAATATAATACAATATAATTAACATGTAAAACAATAATAAACTAAGAAAATTTTATTATAATAAGGTAAACATTAAATTCATAGAATAAATATATCCATAAGAAAAGAATTTTTTAAAATTAGGTAATAAAAACAAAATAATAAAACAATAATAGTAAAATTTGAATCTTCTCAAACCCCTAAAATAATCTCACTCATGAAAAAAGTATAGAAATAATGAATAATACTTATAATGGAATATAAATTTTGAAATTGAAAATATAAATAAACTAGTGGTAAAAAAGAAGTTAATAATGTATGAATGAAATTAGAAGTTCTTTAATAAATTATAGAACCCATGTGACCATTACAATAATGACTTTTTGTGCAGTAATCTGGCCACAAGAATAGCAATCTAGTCATTGAAATCATAATATGACTATTGGAATTGTATTATAACTATTAGGATTAGTAAATTGTCCTCTAGTATAGTAATCGAAGCTATGTAATTTCATAATAATATTTTGGAATCTCATAAAAGGAAAATATAAATTATTTATATCATAATAAAAGTAAATTATTTTTTTAAAAAATATAAATTAATCTATTTTATTTTTGAAAAAATTGTGTGTATTATTTTCATTTTTATAAATAAATAATGTCTTAAAATAAATAATATTTTCATAATATAGATTTATAAATTAATATTATTTATTATTATAATTATAGGATAATTTTATGAGACCATAAGTAATTTTTCAAAGGGTGATCATAAATATTTAAAAAAACAAAAAGAATCAAATTATAAAATTATTTTCATAAAATCGATTTAATTCTTTCAATATACCCATACATAAATTGTTTAGAATAATATTTTGTATATTTATAACATAGTTTAATTGTTGGTCATTGGTGAAATAAGGAATATTTTTTTAACTGGTATTATAAAATATATATATATATATAACTTTTTGATTCAGAGATTTTGTAATAACACATTATTTTGAACTCACATTCACTAGTTACTGAATATAGTCACAAAAATCAATACTATTGATAGTATTGAGCCAAAAGAACAAACAAATGAATATAAAATTATGTTACACCACCCTTCTCCACTTATAAACACTACCCCTAACTACTGATCATCCTCACAACATATAAACCCTAATGATTACCAGATTTATACCCAAATCTCTTCCCATAACTCTACCCTAGATCCATCTAAATACAGTCTCATCAAAATTTATTTTCCATATTCCTTATATAGTATTTCAAAGAGGCATCATTCAAGATGTAATATTTTCAAACATACACTTTAAATTGATTACATCTTAAACATTCTCCTAATATACCTCATTTATAATTAATTAATAACTCTAAAATAAAATATAAAATATAATTTTATATTGGAAATTAAATATCTATAATCCATCCTCTTTTATTCTCCTATTATTTGAATAGTGAAAGAATTTTCTATTTTATGTCAGTTAATCGTAACTATGGGTAATTATTTTTCGAATTCCATTACCTCCTTCAAGTCTATTCATAAAATAATTATTATTATTAAAAAAGATGATAATGAGTATATTAAAACTTATTTAAATTTTTTTAATATATATATATATATAATATTAAATAAAACAAAACTATTTCATGATGGTCAAAAAGAATACCAAAATAAACAATCCAATAAATATTAATATTTTTACTAAGTAGACCATTCAAATTTCAGAATAGAAAAAATAAATTTGGGACCATTTAAATTATTTTATATACTTGAATAAAATTTCCTTTATCTTTTTGAGTGAAGTTACAATTTTTAAAAATCAAAAAGTATCCCCAAGTGATCTAAACATGAAACCATGATAGAACCCTCTTTGAACAATGAAAGTGAACTTTATAACTCACCAAAATAGACATAAATGAAATTAATAGACATATATTTAACCAAATATATTGATAGAAGATTATAAGTCTTGAAATTAATGAATATCATTTATATATCCATGGAATTATGTTCAAGTGCTGAATGATTCAAGAATATAATATAAAAAATCTCTATAAACCACCCTATTTTATTTGGGTTATGATTTCACTCTATTTAACTCAATATATATTAATTAATATTATATAAATATTATATATTATTTATTTATGTCCAACACATATTTACCATATTTATTTTTCATTTCATTAATGAGGATAGATATGGTTTAATTTTTTTCTTCTTAGACCCTTTAAAAAATATGATAAAATAGAACTTCTCTGTTTTCATTTTTTAATGTAAAAGTACCACTCAATAAAATTATTCAATACATAAATGAATACTAAAAACAACAATAAGTTAATTTAAAACCATTTTAGTTCACATCAAATATAATGGAAATTATTATACTCATACCCCCTATAATGACTCCTAAATAATTTCCCTAAAACTCTACTTATGTGGCACATTTACAGAGTTAAAAAACCACTATTATTCACATATTCACTTTATTTGGACATAGTTTATAATGATATATTTTTATTTTCACTCCATTAATTTCCAAGAATTATTTATTCCATTATTTCATGGAAACCATTATGATAAACCATTTGCTTTTGCCTTACGACATGATTATGAAACCATTTTCATTAAATGGTCAATCCTTAGTTTTATGACTTATGTTTTATTTATTTTTGTATAAAACATATGCATGTACTTTTTATGAATGTTTCTCTCGGATATCACTATAACTAACTAAGTAATGTTGTAGTATCCCGAGGTGATATATATGGAATTAGAGAGTGAACCTAATCAATGATGAGACTCTATCCACCATGTGATTTTTTCTTGGAGGTTATCCTTGAGATATACTAATGTTATATTCTATGTTTCATACATTTATCAAATTTTATATTCTATATTATTTGTGTCCTAATTCAATATGATTATTTAGGATCTATTCCTTTTATGTTATCATGTTATTCCTTCTAACTCATATGGCTATTTTTGTTCCAATGTTTATTCTAATACTAGGATTTAAAGCTCAACCATTTTTTTGAATGTATCCTACATGTTATCTTATAAATATTTAGATGAAAAAGGTAGTAAGTATATCATTATGTAGATTATAATATTTTAGTTTTATTTTGGTTTCATGGATTCATTTTACATTGCTTTTAATTCAAATTCACTTGGAATTTAGATCATTGATCTATATTTAATAGATATTAATGTCAAAAATAATCTAGTATATTTGAAAATGGTTTGGGTGTCTAAAATTAGTGAATAGTGTAAAATTTATGTTCTATTTTAAAATTAGGATTATTCATGGTTATGTCTTTTTACATTCAAATTTTATTTTGAATTTTTTTACTCTATGTTATATTATTTTAACATACATGTAATGTAAAAGAACATAATTTTTTTGATGTGGTACATATCCATTAATTATATTTTAAGTCCTTGGTTTTGATCTAATATGGATTTATAGTAATGATATGGGTGAAATTTTGGTATTTGAGTCTAGTTCAGTTCCCATAACCCTGGGCATCAGAAGAATGAGTGGGGTTGAAAAATTTTCCCAAACTGTGCGACCCATGACAGATGACCATGTGACTATTGTAATACATGGTATTGTCTTTATGGGATGATCATAGTTAGTCTAACCATGCACCTATCCTCAGCGATGTGGGTCTTGGGAATTATTTTGGTGCTTGGTTTGTGCAGGGTTTGGCCAACCATGTGGAAAAACCTTGTGAAACATTTTAATAGGGTGAAATTTCTATTTTATCCCTTAATCCATTTAAACCCCTCACACCTTCTTTATTTATTATTTATAGTAGACATGAGACTCATTTTTTCCAACTTAAGCTATTCATTCCTCTTCACCACGGTTTTTTGATATTTCATCCATATGGACTTAGAATCAAGATCCAATTGATTTGTTAGATTCCTCTCAGTAAGTGATTTAATACTAAGGCTCCTTTAATCTTCATTATTTATATTGATGATTCTATTTTGGTGTGATTTTTATGAACAATTTAATGGGAATTCATCAGCTAATCTTTTAACTTTTGATCAAGGGAAAATTAAGGGCTGATACATGATGATTCATGTACTATTGTAATTAGGTAGGAGGCCTATGACTCGTCCCCTAAAGCTTCACCATCTATAAGTTGTTTCAGTTGTGTTTACACTGATTTCACAAGGAATTTCTTTATAAATTCATCTTCCTTAAATCAAATAAAGTAAATTGTAACCAATGTTTATATTAAAACCTCTATAGACAATTATAGGTTGATACCTCAATGAAGATCACCCATTCAGGGTGTGTTATTTATCTATACCTTAATAACCTATATTTATATAATTTTGGACACTATTTGGGTATGATCTACTTGAACCTTTATAAGGTAAGTGCTTTAAGTTAAATAAATGTTTTGAAAAATATTAAATAGAATGTATATATAAAGATACAACTTGGCTGTATCCCTTGAAATTGAATTGATACTAGTTGCATATCCTTAATTCAACATATCATGTTAATGAATTATAATGTAATAAACCTATTAAATGATTAAATATAATGATTTTTGAATTTCATAATATTAAAAAATTATATAAATAATGTGAGTTAAGTTGCCTACTACTTTTTTAAATTTTCATATTTATAGGAATGGTCAGACTTGATCCAGTGTTGGACTACCAATGGAATGCATTATTCATTCAAAGGATTCCATTCTCATTCATTGAGATAATTTTTGTGGGAGATACCCTCCATTAATAATGGTCATTATTTTATTACATAAATTCCTCATTGTTGTACTAATGATTCAATTGAAATATTTTCTAGATATTAGAATTCCTTGGATACACTCTATGGATTTAGCTTGATATCTTTGTACCTGCGACACCATGAATTCACCCCCTTGGTTGGATTCATGCTTATCCCATGATTACGATATAAGAGATTGATGAAATTTGTTATAATAATTTAAAGTGTACTTATTTTGGTGTGGCCATTAGATTAAACTCAAACCCTTATATCTGGACTGCATGAGTTACTAATTTGTGTTAATCCAACCCTTGAGGACATGGATTCCTTGGTTTCACCTTGGATCCTCAATTATTATTATTATTATTATCTATTTCAATTAATTAGAAACCTCCTTGTGTTCCATACATATAAAATTATTCTGAAATTAGTTAATTAATTAAATGTTTATAGATTCATAAACACTAGTTTAGGCTGAACTAGGTATGAGTTGTTTATTTATAATTCTTAATTTTATATATACCTATATACTATATAGTTTATATTCAAAAAATATATTTGTATAATCACCATTAGTTTTTTCCTACTAATATTTATCTCACACCATATATAGACTTCCATTGGTATTATGGAAGATTATATGATTGTAGGTGTGGAAAAAGGGAAGCACCCCGCTTTGGAATCATGGCATTGTTTCATTATGATAGAAGATAGGTATTATATGACTTGACTAGAGCTTAGGAATCATGGATAATATTTTAAATTTTTTTATTCTTTTTTATATCATGTATTTTACAATCCACCTACTTCAATGTGTGGATTTCTTCCATTTAGTAGATATATGACATTACTTTATCTTTTTTATATGATATAGTTGCCATATTTTGGTGATTACTTACTTATTAGATGCTTATACTTGTTTTTAATGACTTGTTCATTATTATTATTCCTCTTACTTGTTTACAGTATATAACTATTGTGCTCCACTTTTACCCAAGGGTATAGTTTCCCCACATGCACACCCTAGTCCCTCACTGCTTGTCTAAAGCCTATAGAATACAAAGAGGTTCTATTGAGGCCATCTCGGAAACCAGGATTGGTTAACAAGGAGTGAACTAGGTTTGAATCATAAAAAAGTTGTATTAGATCAATTTATTCTATTTTTTATTATTTCATGGAAAAATTATACAAGAGTCTTGGATTGTGTTGGAACATCATGATAAGATGTGTTTGGGAGTATTTAAACCACCTTTGGAGTAAATACCACGCTTTTTGGGAATTGAGAATCATTGTTTTGTGTTTCTATTATTAAAATTGATATACATTCACCATTGGGTGTCACTCATGAATTGTGATATTATTTATAGATTATGGATAGTCTACATTGACCTATAATGGAAATGATATCTATTAAATTAATCATTATAGTCACCTAGGAAATCGCATACCTAGCATATTCCATTTCCTATTGCTGAATTTTATATATTTCATTGTCTGTGTTTCATATGAGTTTTGAGTGTGTCTTGGTGTGATATATTCCTATGAAGCTAATGTATTCTAAAAGGAAATAAAATTTATTGTTTAAAATATAATCATCAAAACAAATTTTGTTTCCCCATATATATAGATAGTGTTATCTTAAATAGCCAATTTTAACTCATAGAATCTATGTAACCCTAGTTACATGAGTTAGGATTTCACTAAAACTACATGATTACCTATTTAAATTATAAGGTTTATGGAAACATATAATTTGGACTGTGTAATTCATCAAATATATCCATCATATTTTACTCATTAAACTATGAGGCTGAATATAATGGTATTCAGTTGAAATTTTGTGGTTGTCGATCAAAGATTGTAAAGTGTATTGTCCCTTATAAATTATAAGTGGGAATAAATTTAATTCATCTGTGTAATATGTATAAAATATCTTATTAACTTACAATATAAATCATTATTTATAAATGAAATTTTTTTCGAGTAAATAGAGAGGCCAAGTGAAATTCAATGAGAATTTCTCCCTTAAATTATTATTGAATCTCCTTATATCGTCACCCTTGAAAACAAAAACATGAATTCTTACCAATACCCTGGACTTTGAAAAATATATTTGAGATAATATACCTTAGGAAGTGATCCATTTTTCATTTTTTCCACTTCTGTTAGTGATACTATCATCTATGAATCTTTTTCTGAGGTGTGTTCTTAGAATTTGTAGATCTATGCCACCATGATGTCTTGTAGTCATTCTCTATGAGGGTGGGGGTGACCATGCACCGAAGGTGGAGGAACTTAACCACTAGTGATCCCTCTAGAATATTATCCTGAGGCAGTACATTATATTCCAAAAATTGGTACTAACCTTCTTCTTTGAGAGGGATTCTTATGCTTAACATAGTATATGTTTGATGCTCCATGACATGCACCTCTTATGTCCGATCTAACATGTGAGTTCCAATTGTAGAATCCTCCCATAATATTAGGGGATGACTGACCTTAGTCATATGAGTCATGGATATAAACTATCATTTATATCTTTTATCATTTGGATACATCTCTAGATTGATGGTTAAAATGCATCACTTAAATGTAGTGTGATTCAACCAAAAGATGGTGATATGTGATTAACAAGGATGTTCATCATCCACGTAGGGTAATTGAGGACTTCTCGATGACCACATATGATTAATGTTTCCCTATGAAAATAATACCTAACAGATCCAAGTAGTTTATGCACATGGATAAATGTTCTATATCTTTCATGAATTATATATATCATTTCACTGAGTTCAATGATTTTCACCTATTTTGGATAGTGATGAGATATCATGATTGAGATTATTTGGGGATGGGATGGTGTGTTCCATCCACTCATATGGGGATATCATTCTCTTATCTACAATCTCTGTGATTGTAAATCAAGATTTAAACACTGATAAAATCTTTATGAAAGAAGATGGTACTGAGAATAGACATTTAGTTTTGATATAGTTTAAGAGTTATCCAAGTAGTTATAATATTAGCCTTGAGGTTTCTCATTATTGAAGTGGAAAATAGAGTGCTTTTACTAGTAGAGCAGTTGTATGAAATTAGTGTGGAAAGAACGGGCATGTGAAGCCTCAGTGTGATAGTGACCCAATTGAGTGTTATCCTTGAGGCTGTATGGATCATCATCAGAAGTTTTTCCATATTTTCCCTCCATCATCTAGAAGAAGGGGACTCACATAAGCTCCACCTTAATGGTAAGGATCCGTTATATCATTTCACATAGGATTCTAGATTAGAACTGTCCAAATAGACTGAGGAGGAGGTCATGGATGAGTTATCCAGACTTTTGATAATCTATACTAGTAGAGCAGACCAACTCAGGGTAGTATTGATATATCACTGGGACATGAATCAACCCAATTGCATGCATTACAATAGATACCAGAGGATAAGTGTATAGGATTATATAGAATATGAGGTAATTTTACTGTATCCTATACTTTCAAATATGCTTTATTTGTTATAGGCGTTTCTCACTCGATTTTCTCATTATCAATCATGGTTTTTATCGAGCCTAAAATACAATACTTTGGGGGGGACCTAGATATTCTGGTGTGTGTGCTTTCAAAGGTTATATTCCAATGAAATACAATCCCATTGAGGTATGATGTTATCGTTTCTTATGGGAAGATTTTGTTCTTAAGATGATGTGATTCAATATCATTCTCATGATAGATTTGTTTGTCCCCAATCATGCCTATGTAAAATTATATCACCATAGGGGATCATATACATCACAAGAGTTATTTAGTTATCTTTATAACGGTGAGTTTAATGACTAGGAGAGTTGATCTAGACAAGAGAATCATGGGATATGAATACTGATAACCTGGATTTATAATATTTTCTGGGATAATCAGTAAGTGTGTTAAATAGATTTTCCTCTAGTGGTGAATGTTTTTAGGGGTGTTTTCTCCAATGACTTATCTAGAATACCTCTTTAAATATTGGTACATTTTATGGTCAAAATTATTCCACGATAATCTCTAGTATCTATTCCCTTATATAGGATGACACTTATTGGGCTCCAAGAGCTCAAAAGATAGTTATAAGATTTAGAATCAAAGAGTTTTATCTGATCAAACACTTAATCATAGGGTTCACCCATGCTTTTCACTAAGAATAAAGATGCGACCCTTATGATATTCCTATATTACTGATGATTAAATTATCTCACGATAAAGAATCAGTGTCCACTATATAGAATTGCTGATTTTTTTAACTAGCTTCAAGGAGCTAGACTGTTCTTGAAGATTGACCTAAGATAGTTCTATAATCAGGTGTTATTCAGGCCTTCAGATATACCAAAAATGAATTTAAAAAGTTGGTATGGTTTATATTAGTATTTGGGTCATCCATATGGTATTATGAACATGCTTTACATTTTCATGGCCTTGATTTATAGGGTTCCTCCATACATGGATTCCCTTTTCATTATTTTTTAAGATGATATCTTAGTGTATTTTCAAACACAAAGTGATTAGGTAAAATTCTTGAGATCATTCTAAATGCACTATGAGTTTATTAGTTAATTTTTTTCTCACTGTGTTCTACATATTGATCAATAATGTTCACTTAATGGATAATATTATCTCGGAATCAAAATTACTATTAACCTATAGAAGCAGATTGTTGTTGTTTTTTGGGTGCATCACAAGAATGTATTTGATATATAGAGTCTATTGGGACTTACTAGATATAAAAAAATCATATAGGACTTATCATGACTTGTGGAACCTCGTAACAGTATGGCTGTGAAGGTTGTGAAGTTCTTGTGTTCTAAAGTTTTTGAGAAGGCCTTTTAGGAGCTGAAAGGAAGGCTTAATTCAGCACTAATTTTGAATCAAATAGAGGGTGGAAGGGGTTATGGAAAGCTATGTGATTCATCAAGCGTTAGGATACAATATGTACTAATTTAAGAGGATTTTTTTTGCATACGGGTCTCACTAGTAGAGACTTCATGAGCGTAATTATCTAACGCAAGACCACGATCTTATAGACATCGTTCATGCCTTCTACTAATAGAGATATTATCTAATAAGAGTGTGATTTTTTGTGTATACAGAACACAAGATCCTAAAATATATCTTTACAAATCATTAAATGAAACGCATAAAATGAATATGGGATGAATACCACTAATATTTTCACTTTGATCATGCTTGTATGCCTATAAAGTGTAATGCAGTAGCTGATGCACTGATCTGAAAAATTCAGGTACACGATTTTCAAAAACAAAGTGATGAATATAAGACAATGGAACAATTTAATGAGATGCATATAGTGTTTCAAGAGTGTTATGAGTTTCGTTATTATTTATCTCCTCACTTATTGATGTGGTGAAGAGAAGGTAGTTTTCATATCCAAAATTTTTTCTTATATGGGAACATATTTCAAGTGAGGACCCATCTTATATTGGTTAATTTTTGGAGATAACATTTCTCATATGCGTGGATGAATCTGGGGGAATATAGATATACCAAAGGAGAAAACATTAGAATGTTATTCATCTTAGTGGAAAGTGGATCCAGGTATATTCAAGATGTATTGTGATATGTGTCCCCAGTATTGGTGGACTCAGAGGAAATGTCAAATTGTGGGGTTTATCAATAGGTGGTCTACCTATCAGGATGTGAAGGTAGAGAACTAGTATCCCACTTATTGTTACATTCATTTAATGTCATGGAATTTAAATGGGATGACATTGGGATTTATTTTGTGGTTTAATTACAAATACAAATTCATGGTAGAAACATTATTTGGGTAGTTGTGGATAGACCAACAAAGGTATCCCAATTCTTTCATACCCAATATTATTTCTCAGTTGCTGGTCTAGAAATATTTTAACTTGGTGTGACTATATTCATACCTAGGTTTTATCATACTATTGTTTCATATAGACACACTAATTTCACCTCAAGTTTATGGAATGTGTTACATAATGCTTTGGGTGCATAAGTGGTTCTAAGAACAACTTTTCACCCTAAGACTGATGTCTAGTTAGAATAAACTATACAGGTGTTGGAGGACATTCTATGAGCATAAATCCATGATTTTTATTTTTATTTGTAGAATATATCCCTACTATTGATTTTTTCTATAATAATAGCTTCATAGAAACAATTTAAATTGCTCTGTATGCAGCCTTATGTGGTAGGCCATGTCATTCAACTATATCCTAGCCAGAGGTACAAGAGGAAATACTGATAGGTCCTCGTATCATGTAGGAGACTTTATAGTATGTAATGTTTATTAGAAAATGTTTGTATACTACCCAGTATAGATAAAAATATTATACAGATCATCATCAGTGACCTATAGAGAATAGTTTTCTAGATCATGTTTTCTTGTGTGTATCACCTAGACATAGAAATAGTTTGATACTAAGGAAATGGATGTTTCTGCCTCATTTTTTATCAGGAAATTTGAGATCATGGATAGAGTTGTGTTCATATCCTATCAGATTCTATTAACTCATAGGCACTATTCCATGCATGCCGTTTTCCACGATTTGATTTTTCATTGTTACCACGATGACCCATCATATAACTTGTTATTGAGGATGGTGAGTTAGATGTGGATTATTACTTTAAGGTGTATTTTATATGAATCATTGATTAGAACATGAAAGATATACAAGGCTGTTATATACCTCTAGTATGGGTGTAATGGAAGGAAAACCATGTATTGTAAGAGTCTTGGATGTGGGAAGATGACGTACATGCTCAGTGTCCAGAGTTGTTCTCAGATAAAGTTCTACCACACTTGGAATGGAAACTCAAGTAATAGTTTCTTTTTTGGGGTAAACTATAATAACATAATGTTTCTATGAGTTAAAAATACTTTTATTTTTTGTTTAATTCCTTGGTTTGACCTAATATGAATGCCCAGTAAGGTTAAGGAGAAAACAAGGGTGTATGGGGATTGGTCGGTTCCCAAAACCCCAAAAGGTCGATGAAATATCTAGGAAACATGGTTAGTAGAAACTATTCATCCTATTCCACCCAGTTTCTACATACAATGTTGGGTGTTTTAGTGAGAAGAAGTGGGATAAATAATTTTCCATAACCATGAAACCCATGAGACAAGACCGTGTGGGTGTTTGAGGTCTTATTACAAAGGTTTTTTTCACAAGATTAGCACAACTAGTATAACTGTGAACTTATCCTAGGTAGAGGGGTCCTAGAACTAAGTTGGGTTTATAGTTGGTGCATTGTTTGTAATACCATGAACTTATACCCTATAAAACAATTTTAATGGGTTCAAATTTCTATTTTTCTCTTACATTATTAAAACCACTCACCCATTATTTCTTTATTATTTATGGGGGACAATTTTCCCATTTTTCTCTTATTGAATCTCCTCCTCCATATTAACCTAGATTTCTTGATAATTCTTCCATATGGACTCAGATTCATGATCTAATTGACACGATGAATCTTCTCAATATGTTCTCCAATCCTTAGGATCCTCTCATCATTGTCCTTTCTATCGATGTTCTATTTTGGGGAATGTTTATATTCCCTATTTTCAATGTGTTTATACATTCTTCTATTTTATTCCAATATAGTCCAAAATAAGGGATGATACTAAATGATTAGTCAACTAAAAGTATATGGTAGGTTGTATAATATTCATTCATTAAAGTCTAACTATTTAAAATTTATTTTTATTGTTTGCATTCATGTTTCATTAGGAGTTTCTCTATAAAACCATCTCCTATAAATTTTGTTGACCAAATTGTAACCTACGTATCAATTAAAACCTAGAAACACCATTGGAGGTTAATAACTCAACAAAGACCACCCATTTAGGATGAATCATTTATTTATTCATTAATGGACTATATTGAGATTATTTGGGACACTATTTGGGTGTGCTCTACATATCCTTTACTAAGTGATGTGATTTAAGTTAAAAAAATGTTTTATAAACTATTAAATGGAATGTATATATACAGATATCACATGGAATTATCCCTTGTAATTTTCTTGATATTGGTTGCATTTATATAATTCACCTTTTCATGTTAATTATAGTTAATGGAATGAAACTATTAAATGACTAAATGAAATGATTATAAGGTGCCTACTACATTTAGAACTTTTCATATTTCTATGAATGGTTCGACTTAGCCCATCCATGGATATTACCAAGATAATTCCTTAGGAACTCAGAGGATTTCATTCTCATTAATTGATCCAATTGGCTTGGGAGATACCAATCGCATAATATGTTCCATATATACTTATGTGAATTCCTTTTAATTGTATCAAAAACATACTTGACATCTTTTATGGATATTAGAATTCCTTCGATATAATAATTGTATTTATATTGATGTCATAAGACATGTCGTGCCATAAATTCAAAACATTAGGAATAGTAATTCTTAGCTTGATATTAGTATGGATGTGCTCCATGGACTTTATTAGACTATTTTATAGTGGAATTCCCAAGGTGTACCCTATAGATTACACTCATACCCATACAGAAATACTTCATGAGTTACTACTAGGAGCTTCCCCAACCTGTGAGGTCAAGGATTCCACAGATTCACCTTAGATTCTAAATTATTATTATTATTATCTATTTATGTTTTTTGAAACCATTACATGATTCATCCATATAGAATAAATCTTAAATTAGTTTATTAAATAGTTACATATTCACAGACAGAAGCTATGAATGAAGCATTTATGGGTTGTTTATTTCTATTGTGGACTTTTATATATAATTTTACATTTCCTAGTTTATATTCAATTTCTGGATTTGTATAGGTGCAGTTGGTTGTGAACTAATGAGATTTATCTCACACCATATCAAGGATACCATTGGTACCCAAGAAGATTACATGATCATGGGTGTGGACAAAGGGAATCATCCCTCTTTGGACACCTGACTTAATTTCATTGGGATGTGAGATGAGTAAAAGATAACGATGCTTTTTCTTAGGGTGATTGTATATTTTTTTATCTTTTTTATTCTTTTTATATCATGTACCATACTATCTTCCTACATCCATGTATGCATGTTTTCCTTTTTTTTGTGACATGACATGACATCATATTTTGTATATGATACATTTTATAAATTTTGATGACTATTTAATTATTAGATTCCAATACTTATTTATGATACCTTATTAATTATTTTTCACATTATTACTTATTCATTTTATATCACTATTTTCCTCCACTCTGTCCAAAGGGAATATTCTCCCACAGACATTCCCTAGTCCCTCGATGTTAGTCATTAGCCTCTAATATAATGGGAGGCACGCATGAGGACATATGGAAAATCAAGTTCAATAAATCAAGATTAAAAAAGGTTCTGAGACATCAAATAAATTATTTTAAAGTTTCTAGTATTACTAAATTTCATAGATTAATGTCAATGTTTATGTTTTATAATTATTGGTTTTAAAATTTTATCAGTAATAAATCATCACTGTTTCAATTTTATTTAATTCATAAATCTGTTATCAAAAAATCACATCTATTTTTGTATTAATAGTAATATGGATTATTCAGAATGGCTAATGGATAATAGATGTGATAATGACATATATTATCAATAATTTTATTATATACATTTGATATTTATAAAAAAATATAGAAAGTTGTTACATCTCATTGTTTATTTTTTCATTGGACTCTACATATCAATAGGGGTCTACATTAGCTGTATCTTCCCATATTACTCATAAATTTTTATGGGGTTTCTATAGAATGTATTATAATGACTAGTCCTATTATTTTTTATTCATAATAACTAAATTCACATTTTTATACCCAGGATACGTTTTACCATATGATTTTACATCCCAAAGAATATATATTCATTGGTGACTTCCCCTTCTATCATATTTCATATAATATTTGATCCGTAGAGTATATTCATTCTATACTATCTCCTACACCTATTCACCATTTTTTCATTTTTATTTGTTAACTAAATTGAATTATGTTTTGTGTTAAGTATAAATTAATTCCATTAATGTAAGAATAATATTTGGGTTTCTAGAAACAATTTTTCAATATTAAGGTGATGAAAATGATTAAAATTTCAATGAGTTGGAAAATATGATTTATAGAGAAAAATTATTGGGAGAATCTTTATTCGACTATGGAGTATATGAATAATATATATATATATATATATATATAACATGGTGATGATATTGTATTGTGTGTGTATAATGACCCATACTTTACATACATTGTTATTAGTTCAAAATTGAAGCACACTTATTACAACATATAACAAAACCATGGTAGGAACAAATTGGTATAGTGTATTTAGAAACTGGGAAGCATAAACAACTGGTTCATACGAAATCTACATTATCTCCCATTTATTTCATCATATCTAGAATCACTTTTTGTAATATACTACTTAATACCCTTCTTCCTGACCTGGGGAAAAGAAAACATAGAAAGGGGTGAGCTCAAATGCTCAGTAATGGTAAACAAGGGAAATATCAATCACATCATATTCATAAGAACATAAAATTTTGGAAATATTAACCTGCAAAAGAGATCATAATTTCATAACATTAGGTAGATCATAGTAGTGAAATGTAATCCCAATAATCATAACATAAAACATGAAACTTTGTGTCATACACACATAATAATATAGAATAATTTTTTAGTAGTCAAGACTCATTTCCAAGACTATCTTAGCGGACAATGTCCATTTCTAAACTGAGTTCACTCCTCATTTCAGTCCTATATCCCTGAACCGGACTAACATTCCATTACATCCATGTCTATCTCATGAGATATAAATATTAACCCAATGCATTAGAGGGAGATATAGGTCCCACACATCTCATAATGATACCATTATTATGTGTTCCACAAGATCATAAATTATACAACATATCATAACCCATGTAATAAAAATGGGATTCTTAAACATCATTCCATCATAACATAAATCATATAAGATAAAAAGGACATCATAAAATTAATTCCATCATAAAATAATCAAATCAAAGTAAAAATATGGATAGAAATAGAACCATATATTATCTTAGATGGAAAAAATTTTTGATAAAACACTTGAACTCCGTGCTTGAGTAAAATATCCTTTCTACTTAAAAAGCATTTTTCCTTTTGTAACATGTCACACAATTTAAAACTAAAAGAATTTGATTAAAAATAAACATGAAAACATGTAAATGAAGCTTCATGGAAATAATTTTTTATGAAATCATACAAATTCATTAATGTCGTATAAGTTAAGAAAACATTCTTCTCGTATTTGGCCAAAAAAGTCAAAAAGTACCTCGTACTAAAAAGGACAAAATATTCCTTTCATATCTTTTACTAAAAACTCACCAATGGGTAAAATTGGATTTAAACAATTTTATGAGGAAAAAAAATAATATTACATATTGAGGAAACAAGGATGTGGATGATAAATATTCCCCAGTAAATTCTGAAGTATAAACAATCTCGAATAAAAATGAGATTGTGAGATTTTCCCTTACCTTAGGTCCGATTTTCTTTGTACGTGTCCAAACATCCTGTATAATGATTTAAATAATGTTATTGACTTATTCAGGAATCGTACTTATTGTTATGATATAATATATGGTTATATTCTTAGATTCTTATTAGTAATATTTCATTGCTACTTGTTATTTGGGTGTTTATTATTTTTTTGTTCTTATGCATGTTTTGAAGAATAAATTATTATTATTCTTTTTTAGGTTATAGATACTTCATTTAAAGAATGGTATTAGTGTAATATATATCATACTTATTCATTCAATTCATTTATATAATAATTATGTATTTAAGATCATGTAGAACGAGTCACATCACATCTTAAAGATGGTAGGTCGTACGTACGCACGATCGATGATATCGTTCCCATGATCGTGGAATTGTATTTAAGTGTATGTATACTATTTCAGAATAAATATCAATTTACGATAATCATATATAGTTATTCTTTACACCATTATACCCATCCACGTAAGGTGGTGGTGGGAAAATAGATGACACCACGGCATGGAGACGGTATTCCGTACGTACGCACGCGCGGTGATTTTGTTTTCCGTAGGATGGGTAGAAGGTGAAATAGGGTTGTTTCATATTTATAATAACATATAACTATATTATTTTTACTGATGTTATTACTTCATAATGAAAAAACTAATGAAGAAGAAGTAGAAATAGAAATAAAGTTGAAAGAATCGGTAACATACATTACCTCTTCTTTGAAGCGCCTCTTCTTAACCTCCTCTTAGGGCACTAAAGATTGTATTTGAAGAAGACAAGGACCTCTATGATGTTTCTAGGGAAGTCTAGAAGTGAAATAGGCAGGGTTTGGTTGATCTTGAAGGCTCAATGTGGTGTTAGTATAGGAGGGAGGAGGTGCCCTTTTATAAGGGAGGAGACGGGCACTTTAGAAAAAACTTGAAATATTATTTTATAATAAAGTAATATTCGGTTTTTAATAGCTAAAAATTTATTTACCAGAGAGGTTAAACCAGAGGATAACCACCTGAACGTTTATTAAAATAAAATAAAAGATAGTCAACAAGCAGCGTAATTCAAAAGAAAGAGTTACATGTCATAATAACCATACCCATCTCCACATCCCTGGTAGCAAGCTCCCTCTGCAGTAGTCGATTCCCATTTCGAGCTTTCATAATGCTTCAGAACCTTAGCATGTTTTCTTCACAAATTCATCTGCTCCAAGTATAAGAGCTCAGTATTACCACCAGAAGACCTAGTGACCAACGGCTTTGGCAGAGAGGAGTAGTCCTTATTTGATCTGCGTCGCGGAGGGGCAGTCAAAACTTCTTGGGTCTTAGTCATCTTCATCCTCCCACCTTAGACCACATCACTAAATGAAGGCTTGATCATACCAACAATGTTCTCCTTGTCACTCTCATAGCAGTTCCCCCATTTCCCAGTGATGATCACTTTCTAGAAATTATCCTCTGCTCCATTACTCTGCTGGCAATGGTCATTGCTGTCAACCACAAGACACCTTGGCTGTTCCATCTTGTCATAGATAATCAAAGACCCCAGCTACACTGCATTGGAGCCAATGCCACCATCCTGTGAAGAATACCCATTCTGAAATTCATTCAAAGGGAGATCTTACCCCAAATTCACTTGATCCAACACCTGAGAACTAGCAGCAGTGAATCCCACACCCTCATCATGTACAACCATACCTTGTGCTCCATTGGTAGCATCCGATAACCCCAGAGAACCACTCTCACAGCCAACCACATCCAGAATACCATCATTCATATTCACTGCTCCCTTGTACCAATTATCCACCTTTCCATTAGATAAATTCCCACACAAACCATTATATATTCCCTGCTCAGCTGCAATTACACCTACTGGACAACCCATTACACCAGAATCCGACCCATCCTTTGCACCAGGCAGTAACACCCCATCACCCAACTGCAGATCATGTCGAAGCCTACTGAACACTACAGACACAACTGTATTTGGAGGTGTCTCAACATACTTCATCAAGGGAACTGCAGCCCGGTTCTCCACACTACCAGCAATACCAGAAACCACACCTTCAGCGGGCATCGGCCCCAGCCCGTGGGGCTTGAGAACCCTCTCCCTCGGGATAGAACATCTTTTTCCTAATACCTCTGAATGACACTTTGAAGCCGTATTCCCCAATCGGAAGCATGTGTTACAGTAGTTGACCCAGGATTCAAATACCACATACTGCCTCCATCGAAACTCTTCACCCACAGTGAGCCAAATCCAGTTGACTGAAGGCCTGGAAACATCCACCTCCACACAGATACGGGGATTTATCGGGTGTCTAACAGTTGACGTCTGAACATCAGAGCAGAGAAATCGCCCCACCATATTCCCAATCATTCGGATTATTGCAGGATTTTGAAAAGGAAGACGGAGTTGAGGGAGACTAACCCACGTCGCTATGGTTCAAGGATCATAGTTCATACATAGATCCAAGGACCAGCGGAGGAGGAAGAAGCGGCATCCGTTGCATATACGAGGGGCACCAGACCAAGCTCGAGTCAAATCCTCCTCTGAGGAAAACCGAATCATGAAATGGCGATAGTCAAGAAGCCCAACGACAGCACGGTCTTGCAAATCCCACTTACTGAAGATGAAATGGTCAAAATCATCAACCAAGGGCCATCGCTGATAAAAACGAGCCACCAGTGTAAGGTCCAAATGGCTTGAGGCTTCAGAGAACTCCGAAGGTGAAATCGACAATTGCGGTTCACCCTGATGAAGATCAGGAACTTTCGGGAATAATGAACTTGTCGGGAAATCCGGGAGGGATCTAGGGCTTGAGAAGGGAATGAAAGATTTCTGAGGGATTGGAGGCTATGGCCACTCCCCCCCCCCCCTTCCACCTCTTGGAAGGGGAGGGAAATCATCTCCGAGCGTCATCTAGGTAACTATTTTAACCTTATCATTTAGATTTAACTCTATGTTAAATAATTTAACTTTTACCATGTCTTCTTGTTTTCTAACACTATATGGTATATAAAATTACTATAACAAGACAAAAGAACCCCAAGTTTTTAATATATAAAATTTTATATAAGTCATTTGGCAGAACCTTAGATTTTTAGGAATAAAATTACAATTAATAATATAATATTTTTTAAAAAAACTATTTTATGTCAATTTTGGAACTATTTGGTAATTAGTTTTTGTGAAACATATAACAACATTATTAGTTCGAACAAAGTTAATTAATTCAATACTAATATGTCATATTAACCTATAAAATTAGTGTAATTATTAAAAAGTCTCAAATCACATTTATTTGGGTATTTATAATATCAATTATGTTAATATCTCCTTAACAAGGTAATTAATACATTATCATTGTGTCATAAATATATTACATTATTTAAAGTCTAAAATTTATAAATAAAATATAATTATGTGGGAAATCGTTTTAGATTTCTAATGAATATTTATAGTCTAATTTTTCTTATTTATAACCCTATATTAAAAATGTTTTAGTTATTAAACTTTGATTTTAACTATTTTAACTCTTCTTCAAATAAAATATTATTAAATGTCCTAATCTCATCCATGTGGACCAAAATGGTCATATTTTATTCCTAAGGTTCTTTTTGGTCGAATTAAACTTATCCAATAGAATTAGGACACGTGTTAGGGTAATAATAATATCAAAAGAAAAAAGTTACTATTCACCAAAAAAAATTTATCTTATTGAACCACATTTTACTCCTTGATATTACCCATGTCTCTCTGATTTTTGAAATTCCACTCAAAGAAGTGGTAAAATTATGTTTTATGTAAATTTTCAAATTCTCCTAGGAGGTGGGTAATAGACGGTCAAAAATTTCATAAAATTTTTATAAATATCAAATTATTATAAAATGACTCCAATGAATTACATTGAACTTATATAGATATTATGTATCAATTTTGACCTAAAAAATTTTTAAATAAAATAAATAATTATTTAAATAAAAAGTCGGTTTTTAAATAGTAAATCAGTGTTTTCACTATTTATCAAAAGTTGAATGTTTTTTGGGAAAATACCAAAAAACCACCCTAGGCTAATTTTGATATTCTGAATCCAAAAATGAAGTCCATTTTGAAAGTTACAATTTATAAAATTTCAAAAAGTGGGTACTACTATTCATAACGGCTAGTTTTAATAATATTTTAATGGCATATCGTTGTTTAGTGAAGCTCGGTATTGCGTACAACGCAAGCAATCGAGGAAGGTCGTGATTACGTGTAAAGCAAGCCAACCTAGTGTTGTGTGTAGTGAAATATTCTTTTTATGATTTATATAACATAAAAACAAAATATTTCTCATAAAAATCTCTGGTGTTACATTCTACCCCCCTTAAAATGAATTTCGCCCTCCAAATTCGTCACATTGTAACAAACAGGTGAGGATACCTCTCCCTCATCATATCCTCAAGCTCCCATGTATCTTCTTCTAATTGGTGGTTCCTCCATAAAACTTTCACCAAGAAAGTGGTCTTGTTCCGTGGGACTTTTCACTACGATCCGGAATCTCTATCGACTGTTCTTCATAAGAAAGATCTTGCTCCAGCAGTACAACTTCTGAGCTGAGTACATGTGAATGATCGGGTATGTACTTTCTCAGGAGAGATACATGGAACACATCATGAACATGAGAGAGATTTCATGGAAGCGCCAATTAGTAAGCTACCTTCCCAACACTATCCCGTAATATGAAAAGACCGATATACCTAGGGCTCAGCTTTCCCTTCTTTCCAAATCTCATCACTCTCTTCCAAGGAGATATTCGTAAGAACACTTTATAACCCACTTCAAACTCTAGGTCTTTTCTTTGATTTTTGGCATAACTTTTTTGTCAAGTCTGAGATGCTTTTATGTGTTGTTGAATAGATCGGACCTTTTCTGCCATCTCATCAACAAGATCAGGTCTTAATAGCTTTCTTTCCCCAACTTCATCCCAGCAAGTTAGAGTTCAGCATTTCTTTCTACATAGAGCCTCATAAGGTGCCATCTAAATACTGGAGTGAAAGCTATTATTATATGAAAATACCACCAAAGGTAGGTGTTGATCCCAACCACCTTTGAAATACATAGAGCAATCTCTTAACATATCTTCTAGAGTTTGAATTGTTCTTTCAGACTGACCTTCTGTCTGAGGATGATAAGCAGTGCTGAAACTCAACTCTATATCCAGCGTATGCTGCAGAATTTGCAAAAACATTGAGGTAAACCTCGGATCCTGATCAGATATAATGGAAAGTGGTACTCCATGTAGTCTTACCACTTCCTTTACATATATCCTGGCAAGCTGATCCAGAGATAAATCTTCTCTAATAGCAGTGAAGTGTGCTGACTTTGTAAGATGATCAACTATAACCCAGATAGAATTATTGCCTTTGGTTGTTTTAGGAAGTCCGGTGACAAAGTCCACAGTGATGTTTTCCCATTTCAATTCAGGTATTGGTAATGGTTGTAACATCCCCTTAGACTTCTATCTCTCAACTTTAACTTTCTGAAAAACCAAGCATTGAGAGACATATTCAACAACATCTCTTTTCATGCCATCTCACCTAAAGTACTCTTTCAGGTCCCTATACATCTTCGTGCTTCTAGGATGAATAGAGAATGAAGAACTATGAGCCTCATCCCGCAGCTCCTTCTTTAATTCTGGGATGGGAGGAACACAAACCCGATTCCTGAACCTTATAATCCCATCATAATCATGGTTGAATTCAGGAATATTTCTCACCTTTTTTTGTAACTCTACATCTTCTTTCTTTGCCTCTTTAATATTCACATGTATAGATGGTTGAAAATTCATTTGAGAAAGATAAGATTTTTCCCCTTCCATTATAATTCCAAGATCCATCCTTTTTAAATCCATAAATATTGGATCTTCTATGATCCTCATCATGGATAAGCTAGCATGGTCTTGTCAACATAAAGCATCTGCCACCTTGTTTTCTTTCCCATGGTGATAATGAATTGAGCAGTCGTAATCCTTAATCAGCTCCAACCATCTTCTTTGGAACATATTCAGCTCCATTTGTGTGAAAATATACATTAAACATTTATGATTAGTATAAATATAACACCTTTCACCATAAAGATAATGCCTCTAAATCATTACTGCAAAGATTACCGCAGCTAACTCCAAATCTTGAGTTTGGTAATTTTGCTCATGTATTTTCAACTATCGTGAGGCATAAGCTATCACCATATCATTTTGCATGAGAACACACCCCAGTCCTTTCTTGGATGCATCACTATAAATCAAAAACCTTTCTCCACTACAAGGTAGTGTGAGCACAAGTGCACTGGATAACCACCTTTATAACTCCTTGAAATTATCTTCACAGTCCTCTATCCACATGAACTTAACTCCTTTTCGAGTCATCCTAGTGAGTGGATAAGATAATCGCGAAAAATCTTTCACAAAACATCAATAATATCCATCCAAACCAAGAAAACTTCGGATCTCAGTTAGTGTTGTTAGTCTCAACCATCTTTTGATAACCTCTGTTTTTGCTGGATCCACAGATATCCCCTCTTTTGAGATTATGTGACCCAAAAATGAAACTTTTTGATGCCAAAATTCACACTTGGTAAATTTGGCATAAATATTCTCCTTTCTCAAGGTCTTTAATACAATTCTCAAGTGATCTTCATGTTCTTCCTTTCCCTTTGAATAGACAAGAATATCATCTATAAAGACTACCAAAAACTGATCAAGATAATCTCTAAAGACTCTATTCATTAGATCCATAAAGATTGCAGGGGAATTAGTAAGACCAAATAGAATCACTATAAATTCATAGTGTCCATACCTTGTATGGAAATCCATCTTTGGTATATCCTCCCTTTTGACCCTTAACTGATGACACCCTGAATGAAGAACAATCTTGGAAAAGTATTGATCTCCATGTACTTGTTCAAATAATTCTTCAATGAGTGGGAGAGGATATTTGATCTTGATAGTGATCTTGTTAAGTTCTCGATAATCAATTCAGAGTCTCATTGATCCATCTTTCTTCTTAACAAACAGAACAGGTGCTCCCTAAGGTGACACACTAGGGCGTATGAATCCATTATCAAGATTCTCTTGGAGTTTCTTCTTCAATTCCTGCAACTCAATTAGGTCCATTCTATAAGTTTTCTTTTAAATAGGTAAATCCCCCGGTACGAGTTCTATTGAAAACTCAACTTCACGATTTGGTGGAAGACTAGGAAATTCCTTTGGAAAGACATGATCAAACTCTTGTACAATTGGAATATTCTTAATTGTGAGTTTCTATCCAACTATTTGAGATAAATAACCTTCATTTAGTGGAATCAAGACCCATAAGATGGAAGAAATTTCCACTAGAAGGTTATGTTCATCCTTGCATCGATAGACGATCATAGATTGATCTGGAATATGTAATGTGACTTCCCTTCTTTGGAAATTGATATGAGCTCTATATAAAGAAATCCAATCCATGCCAATAATCACATCAAATTCCCCTATAGGAAGGATCACAAGATTTGCAGGAAGATCTTTCCCACAAATTTAAATTGGAGAAGAATTATAAACTTTTGATGCGACTG
Organism: Viscum album; assembly: GCA_963277665.1. Lineage (NCBI taxonomy): Eukaryota > Viridiplantae > Streptophyta > Magnoliopsida > Santalales > Viscaceae > Viscum > Viscum album. The sequence continues at coordinate 1,184,898,111 of OY728135.1, forward strand.
TTGTAACATTAGGGGTTGTCACATCTAATTCAATATCTAATTGTTGTGGTAATATAGCGATACACTTAGAAAATTCTTCAAAAATAAAAGAGAGGGTGGATCCATAATCAAATAAAACATTTTCTACTTTAGAATGGATGGTAAGTGTACCTTTCACAACTTTGTTATCATAATCCACATCACTGATAGATATTTCATGTGACTTTCCTTTGTCATTAGCCTTAAGAGTTTATTTATGTCGATCATCATCAACAACACTTGGATTAGTGCATTGATTTGTATAATTCCCCCTTTCTTTTCACTTGTAACATTGAAGTATTGGAGGTGCACTCTGTGTATCCTTTTATTTGTTCGTATCATTAGATATCTTCTTCCCATCATTGCGGCATTCAAATGTCGGATGACCTTCTTTTACGCATTTGAAACATTTACTTGTCCCTTTAAGACAACATCCTCCATGTTTCTTTCACCACTTTTCGCATAAGGGAAAACTCATATTCTTTTCAGTGTGCTCTTTAGATTTCCCTTTGAATTCTGTTTTCCTCTTCTTATCAAATGCATATGACTGATGGGTTACTCCAATCTCTATGTCAACCTTGAGAGCACATCGAACGATTTCCTCATAGCTATAGAAGACCCTTATGGATAACGCCCTTCAAAGACTTGGTTTTATGACACTAAAGAATCGATCGATCTTACTCTCAGGTTGGATAATAATCCTAGAAGAGTACCTTGCAAGTATTGTAACAGTTTCTTCATAGGTAGCAATAGATTCATCATCCTTTTGATTCAATTCAAGAAACTACTTCTCTATATTTGTTCGAAGAATACGAGGGAACTAATTATTGAAAAATAAGTTCTTGAACTCATCCCATTACATCGACTCAATTTCATCCCTTTGCCTCGTATTCTTAATAAGATTTCACTATTGATCAGAATCACCTTCCAAATGATATACTTCTAAGATAACTCTATCATGTTCAGAACATTGAAGAACTGAAAATATCTTTTCAGTGGTACTGATCCATTGTTCAGCCACTAATGGATTAATAGACCCAGTAAATGAAGGTGGACACTGCGTCATGTATGATTCAACAGAATGTTGATTTTTTCCTTTGCTCGTTTGGATGTCCCGCATGATTCATAGCTTGAGAATGTTGTGTGATCATGGCTACAAGATTTTTCATTATATCTCCCATAATGTTTGGTTGCTCAGGGGGACAATCATTGCATTGCCCATCACATTCAGCATTAACACGTTTCCTTCGGGTTCCAGCCATTGACAAAACCAATAAGAATATTCTGAGAAACAATGATCATAATAGGAAAAACACATAATCAAGAATAAAATTTAACACATAAGGTCTTATCATAGGTTATTCATGGCCATTTCTAAAACACTAAGATTGTGTTCTATTCTTAGATATATCCTTAGGGTTCTTACTAAGGCTTTCACATCCTTGTTTCCAAAGGTTGACTACGACTTTCCTCTGATACCAACTATAAATACCCATACTTTACATACATTGTTATTACTTCAAAATTGAAGCACACTTATTACAACATATAACAAAACCATGGTAGGACCGTATTGGTATAATGTCTTTAGAAACTGGGAAACACAAACAACTGGTTCATAAAGAATCTACATTGTCTCCCATTTATTTCATCATATCTAGAATCCATTTTTGGTATATCCAACTTAATACCCTTCTTCCTGACCTGGGGAAAAGAAAACATAAAAAAGGGTGAGCTAAAATTCTCAGTAAGGGTAAACAATATAAATATCAATCACATCATATTCATAAGAACATATCATTTTTGAAATCTTAACCTGCAAAAGAGATCATAATTTCATAACATGGGATTGATCATAGTAGTGAAATATAATCCCAATAATCATAACATAAAACATGAAATTTTTTGGAATACACACATAATCATAGAGAATCATTTCGTAGTAGTTAAGACTCATTTCCAAGACTATCTTAGTAGAAAAAGTCCATTTCTGAACTGAGTTCACTCCTCGTTTCAGTCCTGTATCACTGAACCGGATTAACCTGTCATTCCAGCCATGTCTATCTCATGAGATATAAATCTTTACACAATGAATTGGAGGGAGATATAGGTCCCACCCATATCATAATGATACAATTCTTATGTGTTCCACAAGATCATAAATCATACATCCTATCATAACCCATGTAATAATAATGGGATTCATAAACATCATGCCATCATAAAATATATCATATAAGATAAAAAGGAAATCATAAAATTAATTCCATCATAACAAAATCAAATCAATTTAAAAATAGGTATAGAAATAGAACCCTATATTATCTTAGATGGAAAATAATTTTGATAAAACACTTGAACTTCGTTCTTGAGGGAAATATCCTTTCTACTTCAATTTTTTTCCTTTCCTAACATGTCATACAATTTTAAACTAAAAGAAGTTGATTAAAAATAAACATGACAACTTGTAAAGGAATCTTCACTGAACTAATGTTTTATGAACTCATAAAAATTCATTCATGCTGTATAAGTTAAAAAAAATTCTTCTTGTATTTGGCTGAAAAAGTCAAAAAGTACCTCTTACTAAAAACGACAAAATATTCCTTTAATATCTTTTACTAAAAACACAAAAATGGGTAAAATTGTATTTAAATAATTTTAGGAGGATAGAAATAATATTACATATTGATGAAACATGGATGTGGATGATAAATATTCCCTAGTAAATTCTGAAGTATAAACAATCTCGGATAAAAATGAGATTGCGAGATTTTCCCTTACCTTAGGTCCGATTAGCTTTGTACGTTTCTAAAACTCCTGTATAATGATTTAAATAATGTTATTGACTTATTCCAGAATCTTAATTATTTTTATTATTTCATATATGGTCATATTCGTATCTTCTTATTAGTAATATTTCATTGCTACTTGTTATTCGAGTGTTTATTTTTTTTGTTCTTATGCGTGTTTTGACGAATAAATTCTTATTATTCTTTTTAGGTTATAGATACCTCATTTACAGAGTGGTATTAGTGTAATATATATCATATTTATTCATTCAATTTATTTATATAATCATTATGTGTTGAATATCATGTAGAACGAGTCACATCACATCCTGGAGACGGTAGGCCGTATGTACGCACGAGCGATGATATCATTCCCATGATTGTGGAATTATATTTAAGTGTATGTATACTATTTAAAAATCAATATCACTTTACAATAATCATATATCTTTATTATTTACACCATTATAACCATCCAAGTAAGGTGGTGGTGGGAAAACAGATTACACCACGGTGTGGAGATGGTATTCCATACGTACGCATGCACTGTGATTTTGTTTTCCATAGGATGGATAAGAAGGTGAAATAGGGTTGTTTCATATTTATAATAACATATTAATATATTAGTGATACTGATGTTATTACTTCATAATGCAACAACTAAAGAAGAAGAAGTAGAAGAAGAAATAAAGTTGAATGAATCGGTAACGGACATTACATCTTCTTTGAAGCACCTCTTCTTAACCTCCTCTTAGGGCAGTAAATATGATCTTTGAAGAATACCAGGACCTATAGGATGTTTATAGGGAAGTTGAGAAAGGAAATTGGCAGGTTTTGGCCGAGCTTGAAGGCTCAAAGTGGTGTGAGTATGGGAGGGAGGAGGTTCCCTTTTATAAGGGAGGAGAGGGGCAATTTAGGAAAAACTTAAAATATTATTTTATAATAAAGTCAAATTCGGTTTTTAATAGCTCCAAATTTATTTATTTCTAAGATAAGGTGGGTATGTGTCTAAATCCTCTCAACCAATAGATTTTAGACAAGTTTAGGTAATTATTTTAATCTTATCAATTAGATTTAACTCTAAGTTAAATAATTTAACTTTTACCGTGTCTTCTTGTTTTCTGACACTATATGGTTAATAAACATACTATAACTAGCCAAACGAACCCCAAGTTGTTCATTATTAATATATATAACCTTATATATGTCATTTGGCCGAACCTTATATTTTTTAGGAATAAAATAACAATTAATAATATAATATTTGTTTTAAAAACTATTTTATGTCAATTTTGACACTATTTGGTAATTGATTTTTGTGAAAATCATAACAGCATTATTAGTTCAAAAAAAGATAATTAAATCAATAATAATATGTCATGTTAACCTATAAAATTAGTGTAATTCTTAAAACGTCTCAAATCACATTTATTTGGGTATTTATAATATCAATTATATTAATATTTCCTTAATAAGGTAATTACTGCATCATCATTGTGTCATAAATAAATTAAATTATTTAAATTCTAAAAATTATAAATAAAATACCATTATCTATGAAATATTTTTAGATTTCTAAGGAATATTTATAGTCTAATTTATCTTATTTATAACCCTATATTGAAAATGTTTTAGTTATTGAACTTTGATTTTAACTATTTTAACTCTTCTTTAAATAAAATAATATTAAATGTCCTTATCTAATCCATGTGGACCTAAATGGTCATATTTTATTCCTAAGGTTGTTTTTTGTGGAATTAAACTTATCCAATATAATTAGGACATGTGTTAAGGTAATAATAATATCAAAAGTAAAAAGTTACTATTCACCAAAAATTATTTTTATCTTATTGAACCACATTTTACTGCTTGATATTAACTATGTTTCTTGTATTTTCTAAATTCCACTCATAGAAGTGGTAAAATTATGCTTTATGTAAATTTTCAAATTCTCCTTGGAGGTGGGTAAAAGACGGTAAAAAATTCAATAAAATTTTTATATATCTAAAAATATTATAAAATGACTCCAATGAATTACATTGAACTTATATTGGTATTATGTATCAATTTTGACCTAATATAAATTTAAATAAAATAAATAATTATTTAAATAAAAAGTCGGTTTATAAATAGTAACCTAGTGTTTTCACTATTCTCGAAAATTTAATGTTTTCTGAAAAATACAAAAAATTCACCCTAGGCTAATTTTGATATTCTTAATCTAAAAATGAAGTCCATTTTGAAAGATAAAATTTATAAAATTTCAAAAATTTGGTATTACTATTCATAATTGCTAGTTTTAATAATATTTTAATAGCATATTGTTGTTTAGTGAAACTCAGTATTGCGTACAACACAAGCTATCGAGGAAGGTCGTGATTGCATGTAAAGCATGCCAAGCTAGTGTTGTGTGTAGTGAATGATTACTTTTATGATCTATATAACATAAAAACAAAATATTTCTCATAAAGATCTTTGGTGCTATAGTGTGAGTGAGGTTAGGGCTTCACTGAAGTCGATCACTGTATAAAATAAAGTGTAGTATATAAGTTTTTCTGTAAGTGTAGATAAGAAGGTGAAAGCATGGAATTATGTGTTTCACCATAGTGTGAGATTCTGTAATCATAGGTTCACATCATAGGGATATTGATATGTTATGTTTGTGATACATGAATGTAAGGCCACAAAAAAGAGAGCCACTACACCATGTAGGGAAGTTGGTTGTGTCGTGGGTCAAAATCCATGCCATGAGTCCATGAGTGGGTGGCCAAGGCCCCTTTTACTTTTCTATGATTTGTTAATTATGATCCCTTTTCATGGTATAGTAGGATATGGTGATGGTTGGGTACCTCTTCATTTTTCAGTATGGTTTAACTATGTTCCTTTGATCATTCCACATTAGGGGCTCTCCGCGTATTGTTTCCCCATGGTCCATCGACTATGTGGTAGCCCAGACTACCTAGTTTTTTCTGATTGAATAATAATTTCACCATTTTATATTTAAATGGGGTTCCACCCCTTTTCATACCTCCTATCATTATACCAAATGTGTCACATGAGAATTGGGGGTACTCATACAATATCCTTTCCTTTTTTTATATTTTATGCTTCAATTTCATGGAAATATCTTAGTTCAAATACTTTTATTCCTATTTATTTTCCATATTTCATCCACTCATTATGTCATTCATGGTTTCTTATTCATCTTGAAACCCTAAATTAAAAATGGTTAAAAATTTAGTTTAGGAATGGTCATAATCTATGGGTATTAGTGTGTAGGGGTCATGTTGTAATCCTACTTTCTCATTTTACCCTTCTCCATAGAATATGACTTCAATAACTCATTCTGAGGGATTTATACTTGATTCAAGGTAGGTGTTTTATGTAATTTATTTTAATATAATAGAAAAATAATATTGATAATTTTAAATGTTTTATTTATTAAAATAATAATCTATGTTATAGTTTTATGATTTTTAAAAATGATTTTAAAGTGGTTTCTAAATTTGTATAAATGTGTGTTTATTGAATTTCTAGTTTTTTTAAACATTATTTCATACCAAGTATCCATGAAATGTATTCATATATTTTTTAATAAAAATAGTTGTATTAAAAAAATTTATATTACACCATCTAGGGCATAAAATCAATAAAAAGAGATACATTTTATTTTTATGGTATTTATAAAAGGGTAATTTGTTCTTTGAGTTGGTTAATATGTCACTTCAAATAATTTATATTTAAAGGTTGTTTTGAAAATTTATTTTAATTTATTTTGAAAACCCTTGAATTCTATGTTGATTTTTAGAAGTCCTATTTTAAACATATAAATTATTTTCAAAATGAGGTGGTGTGTAAGATCCTCATAATCCCCCCAACTTGTTTCTATTTATTATTAGTGTCTGATGTAGGTGGTTATTGGGTGATGTTTCTTAAGAGGTTCTTTAGTATGGGTGATCTTGAGTAGAGGCTTGTCATATTTGTTATTACTAGTAATGGTTGTCTGGATTTCCTATTTCATCACCCTCACATTTTAATGGTAAATCTTACCTAGGTAGAAATATGGAAATTATATATCTATGTTTTACTAGTTAGCCACGCACTATAAGAATCCATCCATACATGTTTTGTATTCCAGGACTGGGGAGTTCCACTGATGCGTCCAAGTGTATGAAAGTCAAGTGTCTTGTATAAGATGGAGCATAAGACAATAAAATTTTCTTCATATGGTTACATTTAGGACCCTCTCACACTAGGACCTAGGTGAGATACCATGAAACCTATTATTAAGTTAGTGGAATGATGTCAGGTTTTCCTTTTACATTGCATATTTCCATTATTTTTTTCTGAACATGCATGACACCATTGGTTGATCTATTTTAATTCATTTATTTATTACATTTGATTACATTATAAAATGTGAGCATTTATTTTTGTTTATATTTTGTGAGTTATATTCATAATGAATATTTCTGACATTCAAAAGCATTTTTTTGAATGAAAATGGTGTTTTATATTTACATATATTTCTTGATATTTCTCTTGTTATATTTAAAATTATGATTAAATTTTAATATCTATATTTAAATAAAAATTGGATAATTTTCTGTAAAATTGTTATATATGATATATTTTTTCATTAAATTTTCATACTTGTATGAAAACCGTAAAAAAATTTCAAATAGTTCATATGAAATGAATTTTTCCAAGGAATTGAAAAACTGAAAGGTGAAATCCAAATGGGGAAATTTTTTCCATACACAATATATACCAAAGGGAATATATAAAGCCTATTTTTTTCTTCCATGCTTCCTAGTATTCCCTATCCTTTCATATTCAATGATCACATTGGTTTTGTAGTGGTAGTTTTGGAAGTGTTTAGTGATTGTGGTTCTTTTTGAGATTATTAGTAGAATTCTAGAGTTGATTTCTTTTATTTTATAAATTTTTTATTATATTAATATGTATGTAAATAAACAATATATATTCTATTTATTTATTGGATGTTTTTTATATTTATGTTAAATTTTTGGTTGTTAGATATATTATTTTTATTATCTATATTTTCTACCTATTTCAAAGATTGGATGAATTTTATTTATTGTTATTTTTTTTTCAGTGAGGAAATATGATATATAGATATGTTATATAGGATTAAAAAGTTGAAGATAATTTTAATGATTCCAATTTAATTAGTGAAATCATTCTCCATGGAAATTTTATTTAATTTCATGAAACCAGTTTCAAACCTATGGGGATTGATAATAACCTTTAAGACTTATCGTGAGTTAGTTATATTTATAAGTCGGGTTGACCTAGGTTAGTTCATGAAATAAATTATTATATACATGGTAATTTATAGAAATAATATGTTCAGGAAATTTACTTATGTTATTTGTGTGTGTTGAGGAGGATAAGATATTATAATTATTTTGTTAGTCGATATGTAGATCAAATATTAGTACTAGATGGCCACATATCATTATAAAACATGATTTTTATCATGCAATATTGATTTTGATTCGGATTTAGATTTTATTTTGTATCATTTAATTTATATCTGTCCCCTTTAGAGAATTTTGGATATAATTTTGGGAATTAGTGTTGATATTAAAATGTAACCGATGTTTCTTTGATTATTCACATGGTTTTCAAAACAATGTAGATACCGAGGAACATATATTGAGTATATTCATAATGGATGACACAATATTATAACTTGTTCAACCAAATAAAGTGTCTAAACTATGCATGAATATATAATACCTTGAAAATATTTGTGAGCCTCTTTTAGATTGAAATTTGTTTGGGATTTTTTCCATCACTCATTCAACATGAATCCATATGAGTTTTTTTGGGAATTGGGGTTATTACATATGATTTTGATTAGTGCACATGCATTTTTGTTTATATTTTATATTAAATATAGATTTTATGATTTTGAAATTGGTTCTAGGATAGAAAAAGGTGGAATTTTATTTTTTTCCTTTAAACTTTTTGTTATTTTGTGATTTTTTTGAAACTATGGTGGCATAATTTACAACAAATATTTCTTCTCGTTTTAAGATAAAATTTTGAACCTATTTTAAATAGGGTGTATGGATTTTTAATTCAATATGGTTGTTTTATGATTTTGGGGATGTATATATTAATTAGAATTAGAATATTTTTTTGTGATACATTTGTATAATAAACGTGAGATTTTTATAATGGGGTTTTTATATATAAAATTGATGATTGTGGTTTAGAGAATATAGTTTTAAGGTTTTTACTAAGGGGTTGTTATTTTAATGTAAATATTTTATGAAATTTTGTAAACAGGTTTCATTATAAAAATTGGATTTAATTATTATTATGTAGAATTTTTTGAAATGTTAGTTTTTCTAAATTTTCCATAGTTTCGAGTGATCGACCAATATATTATTCAAGAAGATTAAGATGTATATTCATTAGGATGGTCCCAATAGTGTTTCCACACATCACAATTAGATTATATATAAAACTATTTGACTCTACCTAGTCTTTATATTTAGTTTAAGATCCATAAATATTCTATATAAATAGACCATCTCCAATTTATTTTAATATCATTATACACATTCCTTTTTATAATATTGAGTTATTTTTCCGTGGATGAAGTGAGTGGATATAATTTAAATAGGATTTAATTCTATAATATTAATATGATAATTCAAGGATGAAGTCCATTTTTTACGATCCGAGTAGGTGAGACAACATTTTGAGAATAATACTTCACTTTTTGATGGTTGGTTGAACATATTTTGTCTGAAGGGATGAAGGATATTGTAGAACACATTTTAGATGGGCCAGTTGGGAATGTTCAAAAATCTCAGATATAGAATATACATCATGTATATAATTATTATAGAGCACATGGACTTTTTAAATATTATCCATTAATGCTTCGAGGTTTTTTTTTCAATGTGGGTGGTTATTCTATCATTAATTATTTTATGGGTTGATGTATTGTATGAGAAGTTCTAAGAGTTTTATTCAGTATTTTGGAGAGTGTTGTTTTAGGGTTTTGTTTAGTAGATACTGGGTGTTTTTTTTGGATCTTTTGGAAACGTTTTTATATAGTGTAGTCTTGTATATGTTTTCTTCTATATGGTAATAGTATTTGATTGTTTGATTTTTTATATGTTTTTCATGGTTTTTTAGAGATGTTTTTTTCTATTTTCTGTAGTATTATATGATTTTAGCGTGATTTATGAAGTTTTTAAACATGTTTCAATATCTAGGGAAATTTATTATTTATCGTTTTATGATAAAGAAAATTTTCTTTCTCAAATTGAAAGTTTAATTTATTAAATTTGATAAGTCTAAAGATTTTTTAATAGAGAATTTAAGTCCTGGTTAGTGTCTCGGGGGATCAAATGTGTTTTAGGAGTGTTAAGACATGAGATATAATTTTTATGGTATAGGTAGAGGATCATACTTTCTTTAAATTGTGAATCTATTTAGGAGATACCGCGTAGTAATTTTTCTCGGGATGAAGTTTAGTAAACCTATGTGGTGTTAGGCACATGACCAAGAAACATTTCTATATTTTTTAACATAGGTTATCTGCAGGAGATGTGCATGGTTTGAAAAAATTTGCACCTCTCCATGTGATGTGTTTGTGACTTTGGAATGTGGAACCACCTTGTTATTTCATTAATATACCTCCTCCATTATCAAATGATCTCTATCCTCCCCATATAGGATTTGACCAATTTTCCACATTTCAGCTCTAATTTTATTGATGTTGAGTTTGTTAGAAGCATATATATAATTCATTTATTCCACTTGACTCATTTTTTCTTTTATCTACTTATTTGGAATTATATTGCCATCTGAGATCATTTTAACTATTTTCAGATAATTTCTTTTAAATTAAATTTTCCTCATATCAACATGGATTAGAGGATGAAATTCAGCGAGTGATTTACTATAGGAATAGGGTATTTGGTTCCTAGATATCTTTTTTTATATATGTGTGATATGAGAGGTTTATTTTAACAAGGGTGCATGGGGTTTGTCTTGGTGGAACTCATTTTAGATAAATATTTACTTTAAAACAATTTATTCATTTTTTTACATTTTGATGGGAATAATATTGTTGATTTAAATATACTAAGATCTATTTTGGGGCCTTTATTGGGTAGGTAGGTTATTCTAATTGATTATATTATTTAATTTAATTTAATTTTTTATGACAAAATTAGTTCAGTGGGTTCTTTTTTTGAAATATCATAGAATACTCGAGCTGATGATGATCACTAGGATTGAGTTGAAGAGGTTTTTTGGGCAAAGGTATTGGTTTGAGATATGTGGGCTTTTTTTGACCATCAAAATTGAGGAAATTTGATCATTATAATGAGATAGAGGGTGATGAACCTTCACATGTTTGAGAAATGAGATTTTCATATGGAAATGTGGTTTATAAATAGTGTTCCATAGGAAATGTTAATGATAGTTTCTCAACATGATTAGCTGATAGAACAATTGGAGTTGTTCTCACATAAAAGTTGTCTCAATTTAGGATGTGTTGACCAATCATTATGGGTGTAAGCATCTGTTGATTTCACAGCATAGGGGATGATGTTGACCATTAGTTATAGAGGAGGTGAAGACCCTTGAAATCCATGGTTGATGATGTGTGAGACCATAATATGGGGGATGAATCTCTTGCTAACACTAATGGGAGATCAGAAAAGATGATGGGAGGAAAGATCTCACAATTCATTGAGAGGTCAGGTTATTGAGCCAATGGTTGGTTATTATTCATTAAAGGATGGATCTCATTGTTCCTTGGGATGTTTGGACATTGGGCACAAAATTATGGTTTAAGTAGAATTTTGAGGGACTCATGGTACACTTATTAAATGGAAAAATGGGATACAAGTATTACTCAATATGTATTATATGCGATATCATATGGAACAAAGTGTTGGGTTACTTTTATGTGGATAAGATACTGTGGTTCTTATAGTATGATGACTTTGGATACATCATTCAACTTCATCATTGGACTAAGTTGGTAAAACCCTCATTGTAGATGTTTATAATGACTAAATTGGGTTATGTATTTTATACTTTTGTGTTGTTATATTTATTTATTCATGCATACACATTTATAAATATTGATGTAATATAGGGACATGTTGGTGGTGGCCTATGGAGTTCATATTCACACACTACATGGGTCCTGCAAGATGCATGTAGACTATATGGATTTGAGGTTAGGTAAGGGATAATACTCATGGGATGGAACATAATGATCTGGGGTGCATATGTGCATGGTATGAATGGTAGTGGACAATAGAGGTTCTTTTCATCGATTAGGAATTTGTTTTCTAGATTTCAACTACTTTATAAAAGGATCATCCGTGGGTGATCTTGAATGTATATTCTTATATGAATTTTTTAAATGTATACCTTATTGAATATGTATTTATATTAATTTCAACCCATTAACTCCATTTTTTATTATTTCTTCCACTGAGTTCTATTTTTTCTTTAGATGTACTAGTATTATATTTCAATTATTATTATATAATAACTATGGGGTGTAATAAATATATTATCAACTCTTTATACCCTCACTGCCATTTGAAAGCCTTTGAAATATGAGCAGGTACTCTTAATGCCCAGTGTCCTTCCTGATTAGAGTAGAGGATTATTAGCTCCTGGGTCTAGGTGATACATGTTATATCAAAGAAGTTTATTTTAATTTTTATCTTACTATTTGGGTTATAATAGATTAAGAAATCAGATATAGTATGAACTAGAAAAAAGGCCCTTAATTTGTTGCCTACTTCCCCATTCTTGGGGGATAAACCATATTTACTATGTTGGAAAATTGATGTTATGGATTTCTGTTTTATAGTTTATTGATTTCTTCCTCGAGGGACTCACATGGTTGTGATGTTATTGGATTATGATAATTTATCCCTTCACTCAGTAAGAAAAAGGAGTAGTATTTATGATTCATCATAAGAACATATGCTCATGTGATATGTGAATTTTATTCATGTTCTATTCTAGAACCTTGAATACATTAAAAGGTTTTGGGATGATTAATGTTAACACAATAATATAAACAATGTTTTACTTTATATTTTTTTGGTGTAATTCTATTCAGTATTCCCAAGTCTGCGGTTCTAGATAGGATGAAATTTGACCCTATTTTTGTGAATCATGTGGGTCCAACTCTGGTATGGGTATTTAGGATTAATGTAATGGGGTGATATCTTGAAAATGTCAACGACAAGATAAATAGTTATTTCCCTTATATCTTCTTGGTAGAATTCTACTTATCCACCGAAGACTGGTGATATCTAATACAAATGATATGTGATACCTAACATTGTGTGGGTAGCTATGTGAACATGAGGCTGCATGACCTATGATATTTTTGATGTAGGGATGTGTATGTGTGGAGAGATTCACCTCATGTTACATCTTTCCTTATCTACAATATTTATATCGTTTTTACTGTTATTGACAATAATATTTATTTTTCAGAATTATTACACCTAGATGGATTACAGAGAAGATTCATGAGGGTGGAGATTTGGGTTCTCTAGAGAATTCAGTAGACGTGGACTCATAGGGCCAGGATAAGGCCCCTAGGGTTTTGGTTGATCATGATCCACTAGTAGATCTTCCGAGACAGGAATCAAAACTGCAATAAATGGATCATTTTGGGCTATGGTTATATGAGAATCTCATTGAGATATTTCTTTGATTCATAAAGTGTATTAGTAATATAGAGATACTTTCCTTTTACAAATATTATTACATGATTTTGAATCACAATTAATCATCAAATAAAAACCAAGGATCATAATGAATAATGTCTTTAGTATATTAGGTACATTATTAAAAGACATGAAACCAAAATAAAGACATATTTTATTTAAACTCCTTAATGAGATCTTAACATTCGTTGAGATCTAATCCCATGGGGAATACATGAATTAAAGGATAATAAAAAAATCCAATTAAGGGAATAAAAATAAGAATAAATAATATCACAAGTGTTATAAGGCATAACATGATGACATAAAAAGTCATGACACAATAATAAACATATGGAATCATAAAATATAGAACATGGGATCATGTATTCATGGGTATATAGGAATGTGAAAGAAACACATAACAGAACATAAACATGATTCAAGGATATCTACCAATACTATATCACCTGATTGAAAAAGTCCCATAAAAGAATTATGTTTACCCCTTATACAAACACGAAGTCTCATGAGTGTAAACATTACCCAATGTATTAGCACGCTATCTGGGTGCACCCACCATATTGTGTTCAGGCATATGAGTTCCAAAAGAAGAATCAATCATAAGGAATAAAAATAAGGATTTCCAATGGAAATAAATGTGTATTGTAAACATTTGATAAGGAATTACCAAAGGGTGTATCATAATGGTATCCATGAAATAAGGGTTAAATCATTTCTAGACAATTATAAAATAAAAATAGGAATAGATCATGAATAATTATGTCCCAAAAAAGTGAATATAAAAATAATAGTGTTTAAGAATCTTTAAAAATGTGCAACTTTAGTGTAGTTTAAGGGAAAATATTAAAGAATATATAAAGAGGGTGTTGGCGCTGAATTCCACTTGAAGCCACAAAAGACCATATTTGGGTAAATTGAACACACAATATGACTCAACTTAGCATTCTAGGAAATCCAAGGAAGGTGTACAAAAGTTTTTACTTGTGAACATAGGATGGAAATCCATACACAAAACTCTTTCATTTATAGTGAAACGTAAAATGTCCCCTTCCATATATGCCCCTTAAATGTACAAGGAAGGTATGCACAAGATGCTAATATTGCGCGGGAGACCTGAAGCCATGTACGAGCCTCTTGCACACAAAATGCAACGTCAAACTGACCCTTTCATGCTCCCCCTCCAGGGAAAAGGGGTGCAATTGCGAGGAAGTCACCTTCTCCAATTAGAGTCATGTGAACCATCCTTAAAAGCTTTGATTATATATTTATGTCTTTCCCTTTCTTCAGGGTGATCCTCGATAAGTTGAACTGTTGATATGCTATGTGTAAGGCTAGTCTTCTATGATAGCACAAAAGATATGGAACCATCAAGGTAGCGATATTATGCGACTAGTTCCCCATTGGTCCTCCCTTTAGTGGTCCAATAGTTGTGTAATCCTTGTCCAACCACTTTCAGCATATGTTATGTGTGCATAATGGATCCTCATGCATGTAACCTCAATGTTACATGCAACACTCCAAAGTTGTGTGTGTAAGCCTAGCCTTTCACGCAAGCACCATATATTTCATGAACTAATTCTTTGATACTCCATGAATTTCCTTTACACCAAAGAACCATGTCCATGAACCCCTTGCACACAACCTCCATGTATTGTTCACACCCCTTTCACAGAGCCCTCCAATCTTGCTTTTAGTGATTTCCTATTCATTCTTAAGGGGTCCCCTATGACCCAAGTTCATGAATTTCCCTACCTATTGATTTTAATCATAGGTATGAGAATTCCCTTTTCTTTTTAGCATAGGGATGTTAAGGTGGACCTTGTTGTGGAACACTCCTCCACACCATTCCAACCTACCATTTCATAGGCCACCCCCTCTCAATGGTGGATGAACAATAATTATATAATCTAAATCAGGATGGAGTGGGTCCCCAATATTCGAGATGTATGACATAAAATATCATAGAACCAACATCCTTAACACAAGATGTCAAAATGTGAACCTAACATGTATAATGGATGAAGGATATACCATTTATGAGTGAAACAGAATTATATCATACTCATATAGAATGCAATCCTCCACACAATAAATGAAATCCTCCTATTAATCCCTAATGGAGTAAGCTTCGATCCTTTCTAGTAGGAGGAAAAATCTTTTCCCCTCATCACCTCCCCTGAATACCAAATGAAATGAGAAGATGCGTACCTGAATGCCCACTCTCACTCTTCCTTTGGGATTCATCAATAGTCCACCACAAAAAAGTATATTGTGTGATATTAATTTCTACTTCCACCTCTTGTTTATCACATTAAGAATGACTCACCTGGGCTAAGAGGTAATCTATGATCATGAAATCCACCCATTCTCAAATCTGAATTGGGAACTATTCATAGATGTATGTCCTACACTTCCAACCAACAGGACTACTTCCATGCATAATCCCTAACCAATAGAGAATGTCCCATGTGTAATACCCAACCATATGCTCAATTTCTATGGGCCTTCTCCACAAGTTTAATCCACAACGCCCTATCTCAAACTATATGGCTTTTGATTCCAAAATAATTGGGATAATTAGGAAGCTTCTCTATGGTCTAAACCCAATACCGCATAAACTCCATCTTCTCCATCCAACTCAATCTATCCATCCAAAATCCATCCTGATTTTACCCAGGTCACCACATCCCTATGGTATCATGAAATCTATATGGGTTGCTCATATGTGTGTTCCTCAAACACATCATCACTTATCCTAGAACCATACGAGAAGCTCCTATGTGTAATCCCAAAAAGTACAACCAAAATAAATCCTTTTACTAAGGGAAAATCCCTTTTGTAATCCCTAGATCAACCATAAAAATATGTGGGGTTTGATCCCTGTCTTCTAAATATGGTATGTAGGATTCATCTTTGAGGCTCATTCCCAACCAATAGTAAACCTGGGTTCCCCCCTCCTCTGGGTGAACATCCATGATCCACCCTCTAAGGTGTACTGATCATCCATCATAGTGTTATATATTCTCCTATGTGTGAATGTCCTCTTGGATCTACCTCCAATGGAGTTTTGACCCATTTGGATTTAGTGTGTGACATCTTCCCTTAATGAGACATAACTCCCAAAATCCAACTCGATGGGGAGTTCAGATCTATCCATCAGTAAACCTTACAGGTGTTACCTCTTAGGGATTCACCTCCCTGATCCACCTTTGAAGGAGTTTTGATTAACCTCTTCCCATCTCCTCAAGATGTTAAACTCACAACCTATCACATACTACAACCTCATGATAAGCATTGGATCCCTAAGGTGAAAGAATTGGATGTTATGTTCCTAAGGTGTTATCTACCTCATTCAAAGAATTTTATGTTGGAGATAAAATCCTTCTAAGACATTCCATTGGAATCATATACTTTGTGATTGACATGGGAAACCTTAGTTTCCACACTCAAGATGCCTCCATAAGGTTCCCTCCTATGAGGAAGATACATGTGTACAATGTTCCAAGCATCCAAACATTCCAGTGAATCCAAATGTGACTACTAACCTGATCGAAGGTTGTTACCCATTAAATACCCATTGCAATGTCCAAATAGATTCATAGTAGTTAACCATTGTGCATAAATAGAAAGAACCAATAATTAGTTCCAAGAATATAACATAAATATATGAGGGAGACCTGGACTAGGTGATAAGAATCAAGGAGGAATCCATTAAAAGAAAAAGTGACATCCCATAATCCCATTTCAATAAATGTGCAGATATCGATGATTAAATTAATTAATGTCATCAGCCTTTGGAAAGTGGGAATTCAGGGTAACAAGAAGCAACACCAGCATTTATTAACATGTGAGTTGGAAACACCCTACCAAAAGTTTCAGAAATATTAATGGTGGACCCGATGTGAATCTATTATTCTCATCATGGGGAATAGAGGAATTTGATACACCATTTGAGTATCATCTCATCAGATATAGCCATTTGATGCCAAAAAATAAGAAAATAGTGGGCCTAACATGCAATTAACCAAAAATAGAGCCATAAAACGTTTTGCATTATCATCTACGACATCTTCAACACAGATCTCTCTCTCCCTCAATGGAATATATGATGATGTTTTATAATTGGGAATTGATTTCTATGAATTCATGTTGAAAGATGAATCTTCCTGATTTAAATAACCCATGATATAGGAAACCAATCTCCCTCACTGCATATGTAGGGGAAGAATAAATTTTACTGTAGATATCCCTCACAACACCACCTCTGCCTTGAATTTAGCCACAACCATGGCTAATGGGAACCCTCACCCCATATCTCCCTCAAATAGCATTAAAAATAGGGTGATGAATTCTTTATATGCCAAGACGAGTAGGATGGAGTCATTATGATTAGGGATATGTCCCACCAGGACCTAAAGGATTCTGCACCTCACTGACACTACTACCCCAAGTGCCACGTAGGGAGCCACTGGTCCAAACTCCAAAATTGTATCACTTTAGGAGCCTCTCCCTGTAGCTATCATATAACTTGATCCCCTACAACGAGGAGGTGGGGGATGATCAAGTCATCTCAGCTATAACTTCAACATGGGATCTATCATGGAGGGGTCCCACTCAGCCTCATAAATTTCAAAATTGACATGTTCTTTAGGATGAGGAGCAGGTGGATTACAGCACTCCTCTTTCGGCCCTGATTTGAATGAACCAATTCCAAATTCGACCCAAAGATAAGGATAATTCCCATCATGAGGAATCTTATTCAATATCTTTAGTGGATGCTTCCACCATCGATGCCTTCCAATAGATCCTTGATGCTATAGAGAAGGAACCCATCAATTACTAGTTGGGATTGACACCCTAGACACCATAAAGGTAAGCTAGGTTGACTCTGTTAACCACTAGAATTGTCATTTTCTATTATGCGGTAGTTTATGACAAGGATATACAATACTTATTTCCACAATATATGATCACCCACCGATGTGGGGGTCCCCCCTTCTCTCACCATCAGCATTGAGGTCTTCCCCATATTCCCAACATCAGTCAAGGTGAATGTCCTCCCCTCTTTGTTGACATATAGTGTAACAAACCTCCCAACACTTATGGTTCATAATATTGAGTCCCTATCTATTTAATATACCAACAATTTTATGGCACTCCTTTTGACATCCAATTATTTAATAGGGGACCTCCCTTCTCTAGAACCAATCAAATAAGAGGTCATCTCGACTTCATCAATAACCAATGTAGAGGTCATCCCCATGTAACCATCATTCATCATTGAGTCCATCCCCATGTTTTAACTAGGTAAAGTGGAGGTCCTCACCACTCATCTGAAAAATAGTATAGAGGCCCTCTTCATTCTTGTACTTCTAAACATGGAGGCTCTCGAAATGTTTAGGTCAATTAGTGTTAATTCCTTCTTCAAGCCTCAATGAATCATAATGGAGGTCCTCCCCACTCTCAAAAACAACACGGAGGTCCTCTGCATGTTCCATATGACCAAATAAGAGGTCCTCACTTGTAATTAAATATCCAAAGTGGAGGCCCTCAACACTCTTAAAATATTTTAAGAGGAGTTCCTCAATACTCTAACGATGTCCAATACAGAGGCACTCCTCATATTCTAGAAAACCAGCACAAATTTCCTCTCTATGTCGAACATCCCTACCCTAATGAACTGTACATGGGAAGAAGGGAGAGCCATTTCTCTATAAAGAAACACTATAGGAATTACCAAATTGTTTTCTAACCCATTCGATTCTCAGAATTTAAGGTGGAATGAAATTAAATGATGAATCCTTTCTCCCGATCATCTTTTTCAGAGTCTTTGGTTGGGGAACGACATGTGAAATTATTCATCCCAAAAGGTGATATCCATAAGATTCATGAATCCATTTTATGGCATACGAATGTGGAAGAATATTTGGATACTGCATTCTAGGGTCTCATGGTGCAGTCATATTTTTCATCACTAGTTTTATTCTACACCTCTCCCCAATAACACATAGATTTATTCTAGAGCTTGGTAGATGTGGAGCATCTAGAATAACCACCAATGAATTTCACTTACCTCAAGCCTGAGGCATTGATAAATACCAATTCCTATAAGGAAATTATGATGTAACTAATGCCACCTTCAAGAGATAACCCAACATGTAGTGAATAATCATCTCATGCAGTGGCTCATCCACTATCTAGACCACTACTTCACAAATCTACATATAAACTAAAACTAGTCTCCCTACAAGTGCCAATTAAATCTTAGGCTAACTAAGATAAGGTAACTGGTTCTGAATAGGGAAGCATGTGGGATAGTATGGATGTCGGTCAATTTTCGGTAGTGTTCTCCCCAAATTTGGTTCCCGTAATGAGATTCTAGAGTCCCCCACCAATAATGAGGTTATGTGCTTCTATAGAACCATATAGGTGATGCCTTCTCTCTTATTTGGCCATTATATGGCCTACCATGGAAGATGAGAGTTTTTTTACTACCTCGATTAGTATTTATGCATGGTCGAGTTAGAAACACTCCCTGAGGTTCAGCATCCTACTTCTCCTGACTACCACTAGACCCTCCAATATAGATGCATCCAGAGCATTATGGTGCTCTAAAAGAATAATTTAAAAGGTTTATTTTCACATGAAGATTCAAGGCTCAGGAATGAACGATGGTCTACACATTAATCATATCATGTGACAACCAATCCTACCTGGTGATATTGATGATATTCATCCAGTTGATTTCATTGTAAAAATGGTCTTCACTGATATATCAACCTAATATGTGGGTATCAATGGAGGGTCTGATAGAGATAATCTACCACTTGGGGTAGTGAAATACATAGTGGAACATTATATAGGTGTCCATACTCTTTTGAAACAATATATACTCATCCTATGGGATCTCTAAACATCATTAACCAATATTAATCACACCAAAAAGGGTATAACAAAGCTCTATATCTAAAAACCATCTTAGACAATTTATTTTTTATAGAAAAAATAAGTTTATCCCACTATTGACACCTTGGAATAGAATACCACATATCAGAAGAAGCGTATGGATGAGCACGATTTTGAGCATTACCCAAACTATAATGATCCTTGATAGGATCATGCCCCACCTCCATTGGGGCATCGGGGGTATCTAGTGGTTGTCTTTGGATAGGTTCTCCCAATTGATCCTAACGATACCACACATACCGATAGTGTAGAGACATGGGTTTATGGAAAGAAAATATGATATGAATTACCCAATCCATCTTAGCCGCATGATAACTTCCCTTGGGACCTAAATCAAGCCTCTTTATAGGCTATCCCATGAACACCCGAAACTACCTTCCATGTTGATGAACATGTTAATGAATTGGTTGTCAGGGATTCCCATCAAGATAGGAACACCTACCAAGATGACATAATAGCCTCTCTCAACACTTTCCTTAAAGCCTAGTAGGTAGGAAATTTAGAAATTTTACATAATCTAAAGCCATATCTGTCATTGGTGGATGACATGAAGGCACCCCTAGATTTAGGGAATACTACCTTCATTCCCTTCAATGTGATGAAAGAACCACTACATTATCTATCCCTCATTTTCTTAATGTGTTGAACCATGTTAGGAACCCCATAGCATCAAGAAGAGGCCAAGCATAAATGCTTGGTTCAGATACTAGAAGGGCATTTGTTTGTCTTGTAAAATCATTTAAGCATTGGGTCCAATACTTTTTGGGAAGACCTCTACAGACGTTTTCTACACCAGTTTAGCTCGTCCACATGTAATAAAATCATTGTAGACCACTTAAAGTTATAGAAACTACCAGATGAATATGTCATAGAGTTTTCAGCCAGTGGAAAGGTCTCACGTATTCACCCTACATGACACTGAATCGAGTGAAACTGATGATAATGTGCATGTGGAAACATCAAGACACAGGTGGTCCCTTCCCTCATCACTTCTAACATCTCAGGTAGATTTCGGGACTTCTCTAATAATGGAAAATTATAAGAGGAATCCTTAAAGGAAGCCCAAAGGACACATCTATTGCAAATTCCATCCCTTATAAAAGAAATTTCAGGGAAAATACTACCACCGAAGCATAGGTGGAGGCTAAAGAACAACTATATCTCTTACCTGTAGAGCCTCCCCAAGTGTAGCCTCATTGAGTGAAATAGCTAAAAGCTATGTCTCACCCAATGTAGAATTAGTATGCACCTTTCCAACAAGTACCTATACCTAGAAAAGTGAATGTGGATCTGACCCCTCATCAATATCCATACCCTTGACATGACCATGCTCCCAGAGCTCCCTTCCCAGATAGGAGAGATTGTAACTATTCCATAAAGGGTGCATGTCTTTTAGTTTATTTCCACAGTTCCTTTTAACAAAGAGTTATGAAATTTACCTAATGATGGATGCCCCAGAAGATTGAGATCACTAATCATCCTGACTACTTTCCCTACCAAAGTATCCTTGGAAATTTCATTAAGAAATTCTTTGTGTTCAAGGACTAGATGAAAAAAATAGTGGATAACGGTTTTATCATGTTGGGCCATTTTACAACCTAGGTTTCATGCATATCTGCCAAACACAATGGTGACAACGAGGACTCCATTGAATGGAAGAAAGTATCCAGCTGTGAGACATAGATGTATGAAGAATGGTTGGATTGTAGAGTAGTTTCTCATGACCATGGAATCACTAATACCCAGTTAAGTCAGACCGAATCTCCTAAAACTAGCATCCCTTCTCTGGATAACACTTATTCATTTGTTCGTTGGCCTCCATGTCTTGGAAAAGTGGGTGATGACAACAAAAGGAAACCACGTTTCTCCATAGGTGATAACAACTACCCACAAACAAAATGATTTCATGCATGTGTGAATATGATAGAGATAGTAGATCCATACATGGTTCCTGATGATGATGATTATCAAAAAAGCACTCAGAGTGTCTCAGGTCAATATTATCGAAGAAGAATCTGAGGACATAAAAATAACTAGAATTCGCAGGCCCTTACTCCTAGAAAAACTATGTATGATACTAAGACCAGATAATAGGGTCTACACAGATCTCAATAGGAAAAGTTTTCCTAGAATGTTCTATCATACTCACCTCCACCACAGACTATGCTCCATGAAAAAGAAGAATATATCTGATAGTACCATGGTTTCCTGCACCCAGCTAGAGCTAGCTCTTAGTTGGCCAACTGTCATCCAGTAGTAGTTTTGGGAATGTTTTCTAATGTACAAAAATACATTGAAAGAACCATCCATAATCCACCTATTAATCATTTAGGTATTTAAATGCCTCCAATAAAAGTGTATCACTCAGTCGGTAGAAATGCACATTTGGCACACAAGTTTGATGTGTTGAAACACCTAGCCATCATTCCTATAAAACTATCGATCCTCAAACCCCATTGTCTAAAAAAATGATGCAAGAGGCTCTCACAAAATCCATGAAAATCCCCATCTAGTTTTAAATATATGAAGAAGATGTAAATAACTTGTATGCTGAGGATGTTGAGAAATAAGCATGCCAAGTTTTCATCTTATTATTTAGAGAGGATGAGAGATCCCTCATAAAGGGGCTCATTAAAATGTTGTGCATTACCTTCTAGTTCAATGGAATGGATTTTCTATACTCCCGTGTGGAAATAGGTTCTGAGAACAATCTCATTCCGACCTAGATACATCATAGGCTGGGACTGGATGAAGAAGATCTATGTCCCTCTGACATGAAGATTTAGGGTTATGATAGTAAGGAGAAAAGATAGTGTGGAAGAATATTTTTAACAAACTAGTTTGGTGGACTTACATAAAACACAAAATTCATGGTTGTCTCATAGGATGCGACATATGACACATTAATGGTATGGACCTAACTCTATATACATGGAACAGTCTCTTCCTCATATCACTAATACCTCATGTACTTCCTCAAAAGTTTTTTTGGCGTAATCCAAGGGGTTCCATCAACCTTCGACTCTTATGAAGCCTGTTACATGGACGTAGGCTACTAAAATAGGAATAAAAGGTAGGTTCGGACCAATGAAGTTGAGTACACCACCATTTTTTCCTGACCATGGATGGATTTTGATGATTATTTCATCCTCTCAAATCACCTGTTGGAGGTTAGGATACCGGAATTGGGAAATTATGAAAATAAATTTTATTTTAAATCATTATATTTATTAAAAAATTTCAAACAAACATTTATGTTTCAGAAAAATACAAAATCATAATTTATCATTTTTAAAACATTTATTTACTTACACTATGATATAAATATATCAAATTTTCATTTATAAGATACAAAAATTTTATTTATACTTTAATAGGTGAGGTTATTATTCTATTGTATGGATTATGATTTCTAATTATCATATTACTATCCCAACAGTTAGGTTACTATTCCACAGGTATTAGTTCCTTAATTTCACGGAATAACACTTATTTCATTATTAATTTATGAGAATAATGTTTTTGTTAGGTTCTCTATGTGATGTATGTGTTTTATGATATATATCATAATTATAAGAGAATAAATTTCATTGGTAAAATTCTAGGTCGATACATTATACCCCCTTCTAAAATTCTACCCTCAAAATTTTATTTTACATTCTGACATGAAAATATGTGAGGGAACTTCTCCTTCATTGCTTCATCCAGTTCCTATGTAACATATTAAAACTTATGATTCCTCCACAAACCTTTTTTAGGATGAGTTTTCTTATTGCACAAGAATTTTTATCTATGGTCCAATATCTTCACCATCATCTCTTTATATGAGAGGTCATTATCTAGTTGTACCACCTCGGAATTTAGTACATGTGAGGGTTCAGGTATGTAATTAGTCAGAATAAATACATGGAAGACGTAATGAACTTGATCCATATTTGGTGGAAGTGAATTGGATATACTACTACTTCTTTGTGATCAAGGATCTCAAAGGGTCCAATGTACCTTGGGATAAGCTTCCCTATATTTCAAAACAACATGACTCCCATCCATATTGATATTTGAAGGAAGATATTATATCCACCATCAAACTCCAAATACCATCAATTGCTGCCACAAACCTATTTTTTTTGAATCCAACCAACTTTGATATGTATTTGGACCAATTGAACCTTCTCTATCATCTCTTGAACAAGATCTATTCATAGTAACTTTATTTCTCAAACTTTATCCCAAAAGTTTGAAGTTGTACATCTCTTCTAATATAGTGCTTTGTATGAAGCCATCTGAATACTTAAGTGGAAAATTTTGTTGTACAAGAACTAAACCAATGCTAGATGATGATCCCATCAACCTTTAAATTCCATTGAGAAGGCTCTAAAAATGTCCTCAAGCATCTAAATAGGCCATTCATATTGTCCATCAGTTTAGTAGTGATAGTCTATGTGGAAATTCAATTCAGTACTTAATGAATATTTAATACTTCTTTAGAATTTTGATGTTAAACTTGGATCATGATTAGATACTATTGAAAGTGTTACCCCATGAAGCCTCGCCACTTCCTTAACACATAAATTCAAAATACATTCAATCGAAAAATCTTCTTGAATAAAAATGATGTGGGTAGTTTGGGTGAGGAAATACACCATAACCCATATCAAATTTTTTCCTTCGGATGTTTTCAAAAGACTAGTGAAAAACATTATAGTAAAATTCTCCCATTTATATGTCGGTATACGAAGTGGTTACATCATCCTTTTGTACTTCTATCATTACGATTTAAAATTATAACTTTCCAAACCCAAGGAGATAAACTCTAAAATATCCTTTTTCATATTTTCCAATCATACTTTTTCTCAAAGATTATTGTATATATTAGTACTTATATGATGGATGGATAATTATGGGATTTGTGCATTATCTAGTAGTTCCTTCTTTATATTAGGTGGTGAAGGTTCACATATCATAGTTCCAAACTCAATCACACCATCCTCATCAATGTGGAACTCATGTAACTTCCCATCCATTACTTATTTATCCTAATTTTTTATGTTAATATCATCCCTTTATTCCTAATTGATCTTACCTTGGATAGATTATCAGGAAATAATTGTGTAACGGTAGGACATATTCCCTACTATTATGATTTTCAGATCTGTCCTTCACATTTACATGAATAAAGAGTCTTTCTCAATCTGCATCATGGATAGAGTAACATGCTACTTTTTACATATGGAATGAGCTATCTTTTCTTCATTCCCAGGATGATAGTTAATAGTGAAATCATAGACCTTAATAATATATAACCATATCCTTTGATGAATTCTAAGCTCATTTATCTATGAATATATACTTTTATCTCTTATGACCAGTATATATTTCCCTATTATTAATCATATAGGTAGTGACACCAGATTTTCAATGAAGAAATAACAGGTTCTAGCTCTAGATCATGAAACAAGTAGTTTGGATTGAATATCTTCAACTACCACGAGGCATAATAAATAATATATCATTCTCCATGACTAAAAAAATCAAGACTTTTCTTAAAGGATCATTTTATATTCGAAATCCTTCTCTTCCTGTTGATAGTGTCATCTGAGGTGAAATTATTAGCCTCTTCATGAGTTTCATAAATCTTTCCTCACATTCTTTCATCAAAACACACATTACCACTTTACTTGTTAGCTTAGTTAGTGGGATATACAATCATGATAAATTCCTCACAAAACATCGGTAGTATCCAACTATGGCATAAAAATAATGGATCTCTATTGCAGTTGTTGGTCAGGACCACTCCTCAATTTCCTTTGTTTTATAAGGGTCCAATTATATCCCTTTTCTACTGATAAAATTCCATAGGAATGAAAATTCTTCCATCAATAAATTACATTCACTATACATTTCATATAGTTTCTCCCTTATAAAATTCAAAGCATAATATTCAAATGCACCTTGGGTTCCTCATTGATTTTGGAGTATAACAAAATAACATCGATAAAGACATCCAAAAATTTGTTTAGGTAATATCTAAAGAATATATTCATTATATAAATGAAAATTTAAGGAGTATTAGTTATTCTGATGGGAACCTCTATGAAGTCATAGTTTCCATACACCATTTGATAGGTAGTCATGGGAATATCTTCCATACTCACATTTAATTGGTGAAATACTTGTTGAAGGTGCACATTAGATAAACTCTCAAATATATGTAGTTCAAAAAAAAGTCTTCTATATATGGTAAGGGATATTTTTCCTTTTTAATATTTTGTTTGACTCATGATAATCAATACAGAAGAACATTGATGCATCCTTCTTCTTGATGTAGAGGTTGGTGACACCCCATGGTGAAGAAATCGCGTGTATAAAATCCTTTTTATATTATATTGTAACTACTTATTCATTTGTTATAAGGCATTGGTACCCATTCTATAATAATTCTTTGATATATGCAAAAATCAAAGAATAAGTTAAATTGAGAACTCAAACTCTCAGTCATGATGAAGACTGGGAAATTATTCAGCAAACACATTAGTGTAGTCCCACACAATGGGAAAATATTCAACCATGTCCCTCTCCTTTGTCTCAATAATTTGAGTTAGATATGATTCCTTGTAAAGGTATAATATTCACTACTAAGATGATTATTCTAAAGGATATTATTCATCCTCTTTACAATTTTATATAATTGGAGGATCCCTCATGAAGTGAATAGTGTTCCCCCTTTCCTAATAGTTGATGTTATATTTGTATAATGATAGCCAATCCATACCCAATATTACGTAAAAGTCCACCAAGGGAAGTAATTAAATATTTTCTAGGAGGTTCATCCCACAAAAATTAACTTGGGAGGAGTTATATTGTTTGGATGCAACAATTTCCCAATTATCTAATCCAAAATATAACTCAACATCCATATTAAGAGGGGGTGTTTGAATAGTTATACTAAACATAAATGATATTAAGGAATGTTTAGAAGAAAAAAAAATAGTACATTGGCTACTAATAAATTGATAACCATCGTACCTATCACCACATCATTATTAGGCTCTACCATAGTAGTAGTGATAGCATATGTCGTTACTTGGTGCCTTGGAGGTTGTTGTTGATTGTATCTAAAAATCCTTAGCTTAGGGAATTATCTTCTATAATGCCCTTGTTCCTTATAGTTGAAACACTTCACTACATAATGTGTGTTGATCTGAACCTTCCTTTCTTATTCCATATTTTTTTCTTCATTATATAACTTCATATAATGTTATCCAGATGCCCATTTCTTCCACATTTGGAGTATCTCCTAGTTTCCTTTAGACAGTTCCTAGGTTGCTTCTACCCACACTTTTGACATGTAGGATGTTGTGATTTCATTCCATCATGGGTTTTATCTATTGATCCTCCCAAATTTAACTCTTTTTTATGCTTCTAATCTCTATCCCCACGAGACCACTTAGATCCTCTGATATTCAATTGGACCTTAATGGAACAACAAAACATATCCTTATACATATCGAAGTTTATAATTTCCAATGTTTTTCTTAGACTCAGATTTAGTCTACTAAAGAAGTGATCTGCCTTACATTTAGTGCTGATGAAAAAGAAAATGGAATATCATGCAAGCCTTGTATTTTTTTTAATTGTATTCCCAAATAGACTTGTCTTCGTTTTAATTCAGTTTGAGGAACTCCATTTCTATCTAAAGGTGGAGGGTTTGGGGAATATATTTATTGAAAAATATTTTCTTGAATTCTTCCCAATTGACATAATCAATTTCTTCCTTAGATTTCATGTTCATAATCAGTGTCCACCACTAATCAACTTCATGAAAAAATGATAGATCACCAGCACAACTTTCTATTCTTCTAAGAACTAGAGGATATAGAATTTATTTTCAATGGAGTTAATCAATTGATCATTAATGATTAGATCATAGGATACATTAATGATTGGAGGCCTTTGTCACAAAAATTAATTCAATGCCACTTTCTTTTTTTAAGGAGAATTAAGGTGTTCCACATGATTCAATTTATTCATCATAACTTGAGCCAGTTGTGTTAGTACATTCCTAATTTTTTCCCCTAATTCCCATCATATTTGGTATTTCATGAGAAAAATCGTCTCATTTCCTATAACATTTATTGTTGGAATGGGTTCTCCTATTTTGATCTATTAACTGTGAATTACAATGTCCAATTAGGGGGGGTTGAATACTTATAAAATAATCATATAAAAATGAAACATTTAACAGTGAAGGATAAACATAGAAATTAATATTATATCCAATCATGTGATTATCTATGTTTCAATCTAGGTTATCGATTGTCATATAATTATATCCAGGGTTGGTACTGATGTTTTCTAATCATAATCTCCCAAAAAATGAGATCATCCTCTAATACCAACTATAATGGGTCTATCCTTTTACAAATGTTATTTCATGATTTTAAAGTATAATTATTCATTAAATACATTCGAAGGATCATAAATTCAAGTATCCTTTTAATATTAGCTACATAATTT
This sequence comes from Viscum album, assembly GCA_963277665.1. Classification (NCBI taxonomy): domain Eukaryota; kingdom Viridiplantae; phylum Streptophyta; class Magnoliopsida; order Santalales; family Viscaceae; genus Viscum; species Viscum album. The sequence continues at coordinate 1,184,927,170 of OY728135.1, forward strand.
GAAGGCATGAAACCCAAATAAATACATCTTTTATTTAAACTCCATAATGGTAACCAAAATTCATTTGATCTCATACATCTTCATAGGATAACTTATGGAACACATGAAAAAAGAGATGAACTAATACTCTAAGGGAATAATCATAGAAATAAATAATTTCACATGAGTTTGAAGAAATAACATAATGAAATAATAAGGAATGACACAATAATAAACATATGAAAGAATAAAATATATAGAATATGATCATGTAATAAAGGCTACATATGGATGTGGAAGCAATATATATCATGTCATCAACACGACCCAAGGAAGACATACAAAAACTATATCACATTGTGGAAAAATACCCATAAAGGAATCAAGCTTACTCATTATCCCAACATGACGTCTCATGAGACTAAAAATTACACAATGCATTGGAGCACATTTGGGACACACCGATCATAAAATTTTAATTCATATGTATTCCAAATTAAGAAGAAAAAATAAGGGTTACTCATAGAAAGGAATGGATAACGTAATCAGGTTATAAGGAATAACCAAAGGAAGTATAATAAAGGTATCCATGGAATAATGGATTAAATATTTTTTGGAAAATAATAAAATAAAAATAAAATAGATCATGAATAAAAATTTACAAATTATGTGAATACATGAGAAATAGTGTTTTTTAACTTTATAAATTATCCACTTCTGCATGGTTTAAGGGAAACTATTAAAGAGTCATTAAAGAGGAAAAAGACATAATTTTTTTTGTTAAAACCATAAATTAACTAAGTCTCTTTTTCATGAAAAAAATATTGAGTTTATTAATATATTGGATTCTTAATATATATTATGGAGTGTACATGAAAATGAGTATGAAATTGGTATGTTTCCTTTAATTAGGGTTTCTTATTAGGATGAATTAAAAAAGGAAACCTTATAAAAATATTTATTTCCCTATTAATGAAAGGATTATTTAGATATGTAAATATTTTTGGAACATAAAAATATAATTTTTTAGGATTACATAATAGTAATTATGAATTACATTGGGGTAAATAGATATAGAGCATAACCCAATAAAAAATTAGGGTACAAAAGAATCCATTATGTTGTGGTCTACACCTGAAATTAATTTATTTAATGATAAAATTTTATTCATTAATAATATATTTCAGAACCTATTAAACATATAATAAATTCATTTTAATTTTATTAAGTTCACTGATAACCATTTCGATTGGTTATGATGTTTAATTTCACTGTTATGTGTGCATTCATATCATGATTTTATGATCTATTCCCTTGAGTTCAATTATAGGAGTTCTTGTCAAATGGATGAAAAATAAAGAATAATAATTATATGATATTGATTGACCTCCCTAATTTTATATGGCCCCGTATATCATTTTTTTAATTCTATTGTTAGGATGATTCATTAGATAGAACATTAGTGATAAACGTTTAGTTTGTTTTTGTAGTTTTTCGATCATCACGAGTTAGTTCTATTTTATTATTTAATATTTGAATATATATTAGTTTTAGAACATAAAAAATTAAAATACATTTTACAATATTTTTTAAACATTAAAATGGTTTTATTACCATATATGAAGGCTCTTCATGGTCAGGGAAACATTTTGTGGGGAATCACATATATCATAAGAGCTTGTAGGGACCACATGAACAATAACATGGGAATTTACCACACGTGTAAATAAGGAATATGGTGAATGATTTCTTGTATTACAAATCATCTATGGATGAAATAATTTCATTCTTCATTAATCTTAGGTCCTTTCTGTATGTCGGGATTCAGTTTGTTATAAATGACCCATTAGGTCTACACTATTTCAGAACTCCATGATATGTTGTTTCATATATTTCTTATAATACTTTTTTGTATTATTTCTTATATTGTTAATAAAATATGAATTGTATTTTGGATAAGGTGTTAGGTGAATAGGTGGGGAGGGGTGGTATTTATATGGGATGAGAGGGGTGTTTTTGAGTGTTTATTCATTTGTTTTTTATTTTTGATCAAGAATATCAATATTTTTAATTTTTGTTACTAATTATAGTAAATGGTTCATTTGAGTTCTAACTAATGGTTTCTTACATCATCCATGTCTAAATAATTCATGCATTTGGATTAGAATACTAATTAACATAAATTATTGTATTTCCCTTATCACGAACTGAATCTGGTCGACACTAATACTAGCACAAAATTCAGCCCATTAAAAGGCTTGAAAGGAGTTCCCTATCCCCACGGGCTACCACAAGCTCCCAGGTATCAATAAAATAGGTTTGGGGATGATTTACACAAGTATGAAAGCATAAAACATTAAAAACAATTAGTAAAATGAATCTGAAATTTTCTGGACAAACAAGCCTTAACAGAATCAAGATCAGAATAAATGGTTTTAAATAATGTACAAGAGTTCCAAAAATAAATAAAAAATTATAAAATCAGCCACAAATACTCCACATGACAAGGGTTCATCGCCCCTGAGCCGTCTCCACAACACCGCACCATATGAAGGGAATAACAACCAAAACCGCCTTAACATGAGGCTTTGAATTTAATTGAGTCAAGAATAATAAAATTTAATTACACCCAATGGGTTTAATTATAGTTTTATACTATGTCCAATATTAAACCACCAAAATATTCCCACAAGTATACAAGATAAGGTGAAAAGTATGCAATTTTAATGTATAAGGAAAAGCGGCGATAAATTCCAATAAATTCAATTTTAAATTGTAAAACTTTTCAAAATAAAACATTCAGAATGTTAACACATTTAAACAAGATATGATAGATACATTAATGTACAGAAAGAAAAATCCTATGAAAATAGTAAATACCACAAATCCAATGAGCGCCAAAACTAGGAACACTCCTAGGCACTAGATATTCTCGGGCCCTATGTACCTCGTACCTCAGTGTGAAATATCCATGTCACAATCCTTTCCCATGCACAAGCCACTAGTACAGAGAATACCCATAACCAAGTGGTCTCTAAACATAATCCAGATAGTTTAGTTAGAGTTGTTTTTGTCCAAAATTTTATATGAAATATGGACAAAACCCATCCGGATCACAAGCGTACTAGTACACATCTTCCCACCTAGGTACCCGAGTTTCCCCTTTGATGAAACAATTTAAGCATTACACATACATACATTTTCATATAAAAGCACCACTAATGGTCACATAAAAACAATATACTAGATATACACACTTTATACCACTTAAAACACACAACAAAACAATTTTATTTTTAATAAAAACTTCTCAAAATCTCGCACTATTTTGGACCCAAAACTATTTGAAATCCCTACATTTCACACTATGTGCACACATATAAGTCACCAAAATAGAAATGGTAGTCCAATAACTTTCAATGAAACCAACAAATCAATTATAGGGTAACCCATAAGAACTAAGAAGTGATATCTTTGTAAAACCTCCATTTTCACACAATCAGGGAACATAAAATTCATATGCTCCACAAACACCATTAATTTTTTTTGAGGAAACCAAAAAAATAGATAAACATTAAAAAAATTATTTTCAGACCTAAAATATATCAATAAAATCAACTAAGTCATTATATGGAATCCCCAAATTAACCAATAAATGATTTCTATGAAAAATACTCAATTTCACATAAAAATGGAACTTAAACTTCATTTTCATTACAAGTACCACTAAACACAATTTTTGCACAAATAATAAAATGATATAAACATTAAAATATTATAAACACATCATGATAAATTACATGGATTGAATACATATGGAATCACCTTCCAAAATTTTTAAACCATTGAATTCATTGTGTGAAAATTCAATCGCACCCCCGTAGCACATCATGAAAGGTATATTGAGCCAAAAATAAAATTATTGGACCAAGAAAAAAATTTAAACCCTATGTTTTAAACCCTATCCTGTATAAATTGGTGACATCAAGTAAATTTGACGAAACTTCATGAAAAGGGGATGCACTAAGTGGTAGAAACACTTACTTGAGATTGTGTGAAGTTCCTCCGCCAAAACCCCCTTCAAAATGGAGTTACAATGAGGGTTTGGGAAGATTACATGGAAGAAATTGTCAAATGGGGGAATAAAGGAGTGATTTTGGATAAATCACTGGAGGGAAAAGAAATACTTGAACACACTTTTTAATTACATAGACATGGGCCCATGGTTTTTGAGCATGTTTTGGCAAACCGTGGACCTAAACTGTGCACCCTACATTCTACAATAAAAAAATTTCCAAAAGCCACCAAAATTTGTTGGGGATTAGGGGGGAATTTGGGGTATGATAGGATAAATATATAGGAAATATATCTACCTTTAATAAAGAAAATGGGTGTGAAAATTCTCCCCACTATAAAAACATTTCGTCCTAGAAAGTTGACTAGAGGCTTGATTGGAAAACAAGAAAGAGTGCTCATCCTCAATCCATGACTTCCACTCCCATGTCTCTTGTGTATCACCACCCTTATTAAAATGATCTCGGGCCATTGCAATAGACTTCTCTCAAAGAAACTTCTCTTGGGAGTCCACTATTTACACTGGCCGCTCAAAAACTGACAAGTCGGGCTCTATCTCTTGTTCTTCCCAACTTAGCACATGGGATTGATCCAGGTAGTATTTCTTCAACTGGGAGACATTGAAGAAATAATGGATGGATGGAAACTGAGAAGGTATTTCCAACCTATAATACACCTTTCCAATATGTTCGGTGATCTCAAAAGGGCTGACATATCACGACATCAGGTTCCTTTTCTTCCCCAATCGACGATGGGAGAATGATGGGCCACTTTCAACAATACCCTATAATCCACAAAAAACTATAGGTCTTGACACCTCCAGTCATCATAGGATTTATGGAGACTCTGAGATGTCAATAATCGCTAACTGATCAACTTAACCTTCTCATACCTCTCATGCACAAGACTCAGCCCCAACAGTGTGGTCTCTCCTACCTCATCCCAACACAGGGGGAACCAACAAGGCCAAAAATAGAGCACCTAAAAAAGAACCCTTATAATTGAGTACTAGTATATGTTGTTATCAGAAAACTCAAATAGTCGTGAATGGCTATCACAGGAACCTCCAATGTTAAGAAAAAATGCACTGATCATGTCCTACAAAATTTGATTTGCCCGCTATGTCTGACCATCCATTTGAGAATGGTATATCCTGCAGATGTTAATCTGAGAACCCAAGGCCTTCTAAAGGCCTTCCCAAAACTGATAAGTGAAATGGTGGTCTCTATCTGTGACAATTTCTAAAAGAACACCATAGAGCCTTACCACCTTTTGAAGATACAAACGGCCTAACTCATCCACTTTAGCTGAATCTATGGTAGGAATGAAATGAGTTGATTTGGTCAGATGATTAATCACCACCCAAATGGAATTTGCACCCTGAGGTGTATGAGTTAATCAAAAAAATGAAGTCCATGAGAGCCTCATCCAACTTCCAGGTTGGATTTGGAAACGAATGGTAAAAACAAGAGGTCCTTTGACGCTCTTCTTTCACTTACTGGCATTTGTAGCATCATGACACAAATTCAGCAATGTTTTGTCTCATAACATGCCACTGAAAATTCAGAAGAACATCATAATACATATCTATGGCACCTGGATCGACATCCCACTAAGACTGGTGGCTATCCTCTATCACCCCCTTATGCAGGGATAACAGCACTACAGAATGGCCCTTGAAGAAAAATATTCCCTCAGGAGATGACAACCAATCAGAGGACATCTCCCCACCATGAAGTGCTAGCTTCAACCACTGAAAAAGCTCATCAGTAGGATTATCCTGGTGAATCAGATCTACTAGAGAAGGATTCATCTGAAAGCTCACCAGGAATGCACCCCCATTTTTATATTTGGTTATCACATGCATCAGAGAAAAGAGTGCCATCAGATTCCATTCATCATTGGACTTCCTCAAAGCCTATATTGGAACTCTTCTTCTCAGGTCGTGAGTAGCCATCTTACCCTTGCCTGGGGTATAGACAATGTTGAAGTCAAACCCCTTCAAGTACTCTACCTAACAGCATTTCCTCAGATTTAGGTCCAAATGCGAGAATATATAGGGCAAGATTTTTTAATTAGAGTACACCAAAAACTTCTCCCCAAATAGGTAGTGATGTTAGGTCTTCAAATTATAAATCACCTCTCCCAAATCTAAGTCGTGGGTCAGGTATTTCATTTAGTGTGTTCGGAGTTGGTGAGAGCCATGAACTACCACGTGATCATCCTTCATAAGCCACACCCAAGACCCATACCTGAAGCATCTCAATAGACCACATAGCCCTTCCTGGCCTTAGGAAAAATCAGAATTGGGGTGGTAGTTAACCATCTCTTCATATTTTTGAAGGATTCCTAAAATTCTGGGGCCCAAACAAACATCACCCCTTTCTAGGTGAGCACGGTCATTGTTGAAGAAAGCTGAGAGAAATCCTGAACGAATCACCTGTAATAACCAACCAGGCCAATGAAACTATTGATCTCGAACACATTTATTAGTTTCTCCAATGAAATGACAACAATAATATTCTCAGGGTCCACTGAAACCCCCTGCCATGAGTTCACATGCCCTATAAATTTCATATACCTGATCCATAAGGTTCACTTTGACATATTTCCATAGAAGCTATGATCCCTTAATGTGCCCAAGACAACCCTCAAGCAATGTTCGTGTTCCTCATCATAACCATAGTACAATAGAATTTTATCCAAAAACACCACAATGAAGTAATCGAGATACTGGTGGAACACCTTGTTCATGAGTGCCATAAATACTGTTGGAGCATTGGTCAATTCAAAGGGCATGACCAAATACACAATGCAGTCATATCTAATTAGGAAGGTTGCCTATGGGATATCCGCCACTTTTACTCGGAGTTGATGATAGCCTGAATGCAAGTCTATTTTTTAGAACCACTTTTCCCCATTAAAATGATCAATAAAATCATCTATTTTGGGAATGGGTATTTCTTCTTAATTGTTACCTTGTTCGGCTTTCAATAGTCAATGCAAAACTGGAGGGATCCGTCTTCCTTTTCCTGAACAACACATTAGAGGACCAAGGAGAGATACTCAAGAGAATGAATCCTTTGGACTCTAAGTCATACAACTGTATCTTTAATTACCTCATCTTGGTGGGGCCCATACAGTATTTTGGAAGAGATATTATTTGTGTTTCTAGTTCCAGATCAATCCAGAACTCCACATATCTCTCTGGGGGGAAAACCTAAAAAATCATTTGGAAATACCACCGGAAACTCATTCAGTACATGATGAAGTTAACCTTCAAGGGAAAGACCATCATCCTCTAGTGAAATCGATGATAACTGAAGGATAAAAATTCCTAAATCTGGGACTTGAGGTCTTACATGACCCGACATAGGATACCATTCTCCACAAAAAACCAAACGACACCTATCAGGTGCCATTAAACTAACCCACCACCTATAGAAATTAATGTGTTCCTTAAAGTCTACCATCCAATCCATACCATGTATCACACTAAATAGATCCTTATCTAATACCAAGAGGCACCACTTAATCTCAATCCCTGACACAGAGAGTGCACATGACGGGCACCTAGGACCCTACTTCTTCATTCCAAGCAGTGCCACCAAATCCATCTCAAAAGAAAAAAACTCGATTAGAAAATTTAGTGTGTCCCCAAAAAGGGAAGAAATGAATAAAATAGAGGCACCGATATCAAAAAATGAAGTATCTATAGAGGATGTGATCAGAAAAGTACCTCGAACTGTCAGTTGTCCCGCCTATGATCCTACTGGTGCCTGATCCACTACATTGAGATATCCTGTCTCTGCATGTGGATGAGTGCTAGTTTGTGGCTATTCCCTAAATTGGCTATACCCATAATATGACCCATCCCTACCAACACATCCACCAAATCAGGATCCCCCCATCCTCGACAACTCTAATTATATTGGAACTCCTCTTGAAGCCACTAACCATGGCCCACTCTAAAGTGGGCATGCCAACCTGAAAATGTACCGTAAGTGACCCATACCTCCACATTGTTGACATGGATTCAGAGGAAGTGGGGGTGATGGTCAGTTGTGCCCCAAAAATCCACATTGGTGGCACATACCGATCTTACATCAGGAACCACATATGAAAATTTTCTGGAAGAGTGGTTAGAACTATCACCTTCCTGCTTCACATGTTCCTCCCACTTTATTTTCTTCTCTAGAGAGATTCGACTTCCCACTAATGATACTGAAACAAATAAACCATCCCTCCCTTTCAGGTCAATCTCCACCATGCACAATCGATCAACCACCTTAGAATAGGTCCTCATCTTAAACAAGAAAACATGGGAGTATATCTCTGGTCTCCAGCCTTTATCAAACCTATGGGCCTTCACTTGTTCATTCGAGGCAATTTCAGGGGCATACCGAACCAGCTTAGGGAAACGGTTGGCATACTCCATCAAAAAAACATTACCTGTAACAAGGTATATAAACTCTCGGGACCTGGCATACGCCATGACCAAAGGGAAATACTTTTCATTGAATAATGTCTTGAAATCTCCCCTGCACATCTCCTAATTATTCCGAGTCTGATGTACCGATTCCCAACACATATAGCTGAGAACCTCCAACAAAAAGGAGGCACACATCACCCTGAGATCCTCAGGTGTATCTAGGAACTCGAACATGTGCTTGATATTTTTGATCCATTCCTTTTATTCTTGGGGTTATATATATCCTCGAAAAGAATGAGGATTGTTCTTGAGAAACTCTTGAAATTTACCTTTTCTAGGACCTGTCTCTTATTCCCTAAAAAAATGTTAATAGTAGCCAGTTCCTGTCTCAGAGATTGGACAGCCTGGACCCTAGATTTGACTAGCCTCTGTTCAATTGGTGTGGGAGAACTCTCCATGGATTCCACTTATGGGTGAACGAGATCTTTCAAGGGAGGCATATTGATACAAAATGAAATAGTCACAAAAAAATAGTCAATAACACAATTCCAAAAATTTTAATCAAATAAATCATGTATAAATAATTGTAACACATTAAAATAAATCAATAAACCACTAATCCACCCCGCTAGATGTCCATGTGTGGTCTATACCCCATACGTCTCACATGGAAGTGAAGTCAATCAGACAATTCCAACATCCCCTGGTGACTCATGTTCTTCCATGATAGGTGCAGGCCAGACACCCTACTCATGACCAAAACCTAGATACCCGATTGTCCTAGATCCTATCTATCCTGACTCATCCCAAAATAGTAATATAATCCAAAAACATTGGCGTCCTCTAATACAATTTTGTCATGAAACGAATCTACTCCCCACTAATACTATCACCAAATCCAGGACATGACAAGGCCCTAAAGGTATTATTTATCCCCATGGGTTGGAACAAGTTCCTGGTGTCAATAAATTATGATTGGGAATGATTTACCTAAGTATTAAAGCATAAAACATTAGAACAATTAGTAATATGTATATGAAATTTTCATCCCAAACAAGCCTTACCAGAAACAAAATCTGAATAATTGGTTTTAAATAAATTACAAGAGGTAAAAACATAAATAAAAATAGAAAAAAAAATCATCCAAAAATACTCCACATGAAAAGGTATTATCTTCCCTGAGCTGTCTCCACAACACTGCACCATATTAGGGGACTAACAACCCGAACCGCCTTCACCCGAGACTTTACATTTTCCCGAGTGATGAATAATCATGTCTACTAACACCCAAGGGGTGTAAGTATGATTTTATACTATGCCCAATAAGATAACACCCAAATATTCCAAAGAGTATACAATACAAGGTTAAAATCATGTAGTTTTAATATGTAAGGAAAAGTGGCAATAAATTCAATAAAATACAACTTTCAATTGTAAACATTTTTCAAAATAAATATTTCTGAATGTCAACACATTTAAATAAGACATGTTATATATGGTAATTTACAACAAAACACACCCTAAGAAAAGTGAAAATACCAAAAATCCAATGAGCACAAAATCCAGGAACACCCCTAGGCACTAGATAGTGTTGGGCCCTATATACCACATACCTCAGTGTAACATATCCATGTCACAATCCTTTATCATGCACGAGCCACTAGTAGGGAGAATAACCATAACCAATTGGCCCCATAAAATCATATATGTAGTTTAGTTATAATTTCTTTTATCCAAAATGCTAAGTGAATTAGGGACAAAATCCATCCAGATAACTAGCGTACTAGTACACATCTGCCCACCTAGGTACACGAGCATCCCCCCTTTGAGATAAAACAATTTAATCATGACACATACATCTATTTTCATATAAAAACACCACTAATATTCACATAAAAACAATAATATAGATATACACACTTTATACCACTTAAAACACAGAAAAAAACATTTTGATTTTCAATAAAACAACATCCCAGAAATCTCGCACTGTTTTTCCCCCAAAACTCTTTTAAATTTCCACTTTTCACACTATGTGCACACTTATAACTCACAAAATCATAAATTAAATCCCATTACCTTTCAGTAAAACCAAAAATTAGTTATAAGGCAGCCCCATATGAACCAAGAAGTTATATATTTGTAAAACCACCATTTTCACACAAACATGACACATAAAATTCATATGCTTCACAAACACCATTAAAAAAATTTCTTACAACAACTAAAAGAGATAAAAAATAAAAAAATTATTTACAGACATAATAAATTTCAATAAAATCCATGAAATTGTTATAGGTATTCCCCAAATGATCCAATCAAGTATTTCTATGAAAAAACCCAAAATATCACATAAATATGTCACTTAAACTTAATTTGCTTTACAAATACAACTAAAACTAATTTTTTCACTAATAATTAAATGAGAAAAGCATTAAAATATTATAAAAACATCAATGTAAATCAAAAATATTGAATAATCATGGAATCACCTACGAAAAGTGTCAAACCTTTGAAACTTTTGTGTGAAAATTCAATCACACTACCGCCACACCTCAAGGAAGGAAGATCGAGCCTAAAATCAAAAGATTGGACACAGAAAACCCAAAATTAAACCCTAGGTTCGAACTCCTACCCTCTTTATATATTTTACTTCATGTAAATTGAAATAAACTTCATGAAAATGGGAGTAACTAAGATGGAGAAACACTTACTTTAGATTGTGTGTCGTTCCTCCACCAAATCCTCCATCAAAATGGAGTTTGAATGAGGGTTTGAGAGGCTTTAAGGGATACCATGGATGAAATGGTCAAATGGGAGAATAAAGGGGTGAGTTTGGATAAATCCCAAGAGGGAAAAAAGTCATTTAAAATAATTTTTAATGACTTGGGAGTGGTCACATAGTTTGTCTTCATGGTTTGGAAAGCCATTCACCTAAACCATGAACCCTCCTTTATCCCCTCAAAACATCCCAAAAATCCACCAAATTTTGTTGGGGAAGATTGGGGACTTATGGGGGATGTTAGGATAAAAATATAACAAATATATGTAACATTAATGAAGAAGATGTGTTTGAAATCCGTATTCAAAAAAAATTCAATTTCTTTAAAAAATCCAAAAAATCCTCTCTATTCATTTTTTGTTGTGTCGTTTTAAAAAATAGGATCAATTTTATAAAAATAATGTCGTAATTATGATAAATTTAATTTTTATATAAAATAATCATTTATTTCAAAAGTACCGATTTTAATATTATAATTGATTTTATGGCACTATAAAGAATTAATTAAAATCACATAAAATCGCATTATAAAAAAAGAAAAAAAATTAGAAATTTATATCTATATTTGTGAAAATAAATTTTGTTTTAAACCATTATATTAATTATATAATTCTAAGTACACATTTACATTTTACAAAAATACCAAGACTTAATTTATCATTTTTAAAACATTTATTTACCTATGCCATCATATAAATATATATAATTTTAATTTATAAGATATCTGAATTTTATTTTTACTTTAATAGGTGAGGTTTCTATTCTATTGGATGAATTATTATTCTTAAAGGTTATATTTCTATTCCAATGACCATATTACTATTCCATCGGTATAGGTTCATTAATATCTTTGAATACCACTTATTTCATTATTTATTTATGAGAATAATGTTTTTATTCAGTTATCAATGTGATTTATGTGTTTTATACTATATAAAATAATTATAAGAAGGAAAATTTCATTGAAAAAATTCTATGCTATTAGTAAAAAGGGATCTGAGGGGGTGATTCTTTTATAGATTACCTAACTCATGAGTTCAAGACTCATCATGCCCCATTATTTCAGGGTGATGGTGGAATATAGGAAGCTAAGAATATAAGCGAGTTAATGTAGATGATTATTTAAAATCACAAGACACCTTGGGTCAAAGAGTGAATATTTCCACTTATATTCTCACAGTACAAGAAAACCTATGGTGGGACATAGATATACACACAGGGAGGCATGAGGGACTACCATGGAAGGATTTTTAGGTTAGTTTTTTCAATCATTTCATCCTAGAGACATTGTGGGGGGACCATGCCTATGAGTTTATAATAATTCTATAGGATAATACATCTCTTATGGAATATGATGTTATTTTCGATGACATATCCCAATTTTTTTACTTTTATATAATGCAATGAAATCATCAAGGTCATATAGTTCGAGGATTGTTTGTGGTATTCCATTAGGGAGCAGGTGAACATTATTAGGATGAACTCATTCATGGAGGTGGTAAAATAGGTGATGATCGCCAAGGGAAACATGGCATACAAGTATTATTCGTGAAAGGTGATATCACTAGGTGACACTAGAAGCTGTGATTCAGGTATCCAGAAATGTGACCAACATGAGTCCCAAATGGGAAGTTAGGAAAGATACTAAGGAATACCCCTAAAGAGTAGTTTGTCAGTTGTGTGCTTCAAGTGTGGTTGGCTGGGAAATGTGTTGAAATATTTTGATAGACCAATGAAGGATTTAAGATCATACATATAGATGGTGACTTGGATAGGTTGTGTAGAAAAACTTCTTGGGAAGATGACTATTAGAGACTAGGTTAGAATTAAGGAAATGAGGTAAGAGTATGAGTAGTAATAGGATATGCTATTTAAGATTCCATTGAACATGTTCTCATGTAATATATGGAGAGAGATACACACCTATTAGTGTGGTTCAATGGATGGTTGCTAATGCATCTTTACCTAGAGATCAATCCTTGTGGATTTGGGAATCAAGATAGGTTTATGCAGTTGATGTAGCCAGGTTAGATAATTTCAAGGTCCAATGAATTTTAGAGGTATTTCATGATTATGGGAGAAATCTTTAGGTTTTTTTCAATACAGATATGTGTTAACAAGGTGCACATGATTTAAATGAACAAACCAGGTGTTTTTTAGTATTTGAGAATCAATTATGATGTGAATGTATCATGAAATTTTATGGGAAGGTGTGTGTATATATATGTACTAGAATCATGGTTTATCATCAATGTGGTGCATTATTTTTTAGCATTTTTTGTGATATAGGACCTTGTTCGAATTGTGGCTGACACAAAAATTCTTTTGGAAACATACATGATGTCAAAATTCTTGGGTATCAGCTATGATAAAATATAAACTTGGTTTCATGGGTGTCATTAGTACTATTGAGGTATTGTTATGGTGTAGTAATGACAATATTTAATTTGGGGAATTGTATTTCTAGAGGGTGGTTTGGGGAACCATCATGATGTCTAGTTGCATCAGTGAGTGACAGGGTGGGAAATTTCAATGGTGGGGACCCATGATAGAAATTAACATGTGATTGAGTAACTAGGGTAGACATGGATGTTTTTTATATTATGGTTATGTTTGGTACCATCTCATTGTGAGAAAAAAAAATCTCACATATGATCTTTATTAGGGAGAGAAGGTGGAAACTTCTAGTTTTTTTGAACAGGTTATAATTTCCTAGTAAATTTAAATTGTTTTTAGTTTGATGAGCTAGAAAACATTCATTCTAGGATTCAGAGGTCAATTATAAGAGTTTGAGTTCTCAATGGAGTTCATTTTATGGTGGGGTTTATGGATTGGTGATTTCTTCAGTGATTTGTATGAATTTTAGGAGTGTCTATCCTTGTGAAATAATTTTACGATTGTGCAAGTGGAGGAGAACAGTTTGTTTAAACCATGTGGGTATTTAGGGGAAACTATGTGGCCCATTTTTATCTATATATTGGTTAGTAAAACCATGTCAGGTGAGGCACACCACTATGAACAATGTTTATAGTGTTTAGAAGAGGTGATCTCTATAGGTTGCAATTGGTATGAAAAACTATACACCTAGCCATGCGAGGCAGAGGTGAATTCATGAAATTGGCACCTTGTAGATGGAACACGGTTAGCCAAACCATGCATCTTATCCATTTGGTTCATTAATGATATTGTAAATAATTTTTTTATCCTCCATCCATAATACATTTTTCTCAATTATTTTATCTCCCATTCATTTTTCTCCTCTATCAGTCATGGCTATCCCTTCTCCACATCTAGGAATTAGACAATCCTCATCATTTGAGCTCTAATTCAAGATCTGTCTTGTGTGTTGGAAGCATATTAGTAATTAATGTAGGACCCCGGGACACCCTGAAAGGGGAGGGGTGAATCAGGGTGTCAAAATTTTCTTCTCAATGTTTTGGATCTTGTTCCCACATTGGTAGGAACCTGTTAAACCTGTATGATGGATATGATCAGTAATGAAACATACACATGTAGAGAGATGACACAACTATTTTTTACATGTTTCACCACTAAGGGCTACATCCATGGAGAATACGCCGATAGGTTTTCAGTCATACCAAAATACACTATGCTTTACTAGCTGTAGATTACAAATGTTCGGGTACAGTCACTCTGTCCCAGGCTCACTGCCTTTACAAAAGTTTAGGGATAGCTCACTGCGTCCCTCGGGTCACTCCCATTGACTCCCCCTAGCTCACTGCCATTGGTGAAGTCCCACTCAGTTTATAGACGTGAAGGTCTCTTCAGTAGATAAACATGAAGTTATTTGTCTCCTGTTTAGCATGAGGCTTTGCTTACATATGGGTTCAGAGTTGATGCTATTTTCAGTTCAATCCTTCTTCTTTAGTGCAATGAATGAATGCACTAGATCCCCTTATCTTCATTATCCTGGATCACAATCACTTATGTGATTGCTCAATAAATGATGTTCATCTTAATTGGCATTCAAAGAATCAGTTCATCATGTATGTATGAGATCATGCATGTGTCATTTGGATTTCTCCTTCAATCTCACTTTGCACCGAATGTATCGAGCAATCTCCCGGCTTTCGTGCAGCTCCAAAAAGGACCGGCAGGCTTTAGCAGTACCTGGCATGCTTCTCCATGCCCGGAACGCAAGTCTCAATATGATGCACAAGTCTTCAGTGCACAGGTCCAAACTGTCGCGCAGGTCTCACCAAACAACCTGCGCAACATTGCCTTCCTCAACTCTTAACATGCGCATCTCACTTCCTTTATCTCCCAAACCGCCTTGGGCGCACAACCAACAATCGGTGCACAAATTCAAATATTGGCGTGCAAGTCCACCTACACAACCACACACAATACTTGCACGACATCTACACCTGCGCGACGGGACCTCTGATTTTTCTAAGTGTTGAACTCCGTTAAAAATGAGGAGGGGTGGTCCTCTATTTATAGGCAAACTGGACCCCCTGCATGGTGGTACGCAAGTCTCCCCTTAGCGCGCAAGTCACGGCGTCCATGTATCTTCCCCTATAAGTCAATTTCGCGACCAACATCCAAACTTGCACGACCCTCCATCCTTTGCAATATTTTATGTTTTTGATCATGAAAAAAAACAGGCGTGCAGGTTCCCAAGCCTTCTAGGCATCGGTGCACAAGTCTCTTCATGGTGCACAGGTCACTTGCGCGACCATCCCAATACTTGCGCGACAGTTATCCCTTTGCCATAAATTGATGTTCTGATCTTGAAAAACATATGACGTGAAAGTTTCCTATCCTCCAAGACCTCGGAACACAAGTCCCTTTGCAAAAAACTCTTTTTCTTTATTTGTCGATTTTCAGGCCCAAAAATTTGGAAAACACTGGGAAACGAAGCCACCTTGTATCTGCTCTTTTTTTCCGCCTCTAGATCATCCATTCCTTTTTCAATGTTCCTTGAATAAAAAATGGATCATTATCCACAGTCCTTGAACTAGACATGCCACCATGTAATCCCATTTTTCAACAAATTTGTATTTCATTTGTTTGGTATGTCAACAAGCACGATCACCTCAAAAGAACTTCTTCTTGGTGATCTGTATCCTTCAGAAACTCTTCTAATTTTATAACAAACTCCACTATTGTGATATGTATTCTTTTAAGGAATAACTTTAGCATCATCATCTTCTATGAAAATGTGATGTGCATGGCTATCTCATAATTCCAATCCCCGCACAACCATCATAGAATTCTAATCATTTGCACATTGTCTTATTCATCAACCATCATGATCGACTTCATGAAAACCATATGATTTAATTCATCAAAAAGTCTCTTTCATTGTTCTCATGAAATCATGAGTAATTGCATGGTATTCATTAAAAACCCATGGTTCTCATGCAATAATGAGGAATTGTGTGGTCTTCATCAAAACCCATGGTTCTCATGAAATAAAGAGGAATTTCATGGTCTTCATCCAAAAACCCCATTCTTCGTTAATCATCCTATGATGGATTACACCTCACATTATTAATTGTTGTAAACAATGTATCACCTTTGACACATGTTCTTTGAACTTATGATCAGTACAACAATCGTCTGAATTATCATTCCTCCACTTCATCGGAGTACTTCTTGATCTCCTTCATTTTGATCTTCATTGACAATTATTGACAATAAATACAACCTTATAAACAAAGTGTTTCCAAAAATTAATTGATTCATTTTTCTTCCATTATTCTATTATATTTATTTTTGGAATTATATTTACATTGGATATAATTTTCTTTTATTTCTTGGTCATTTGTATAAAACCCAAATTTCTCTCATATCGGCATAGATTAGAGGTCAATATTTGAATAGTGGGTGCCTATAGTCTTAAGGTAGGTGGTTTCTAGTTTTATTAATAAATATATGCATGGTATGGGATGACTATTTTAATAATGTTGTGTGAAGGTAATCTTAGTAAAAATATAAATAACTAATGATTGAATTTAAATAATTTAATTCATGTTGTGAGATGCTGATGGACATGATCTTGTCTATTTAAATGTGTTAGTATTTGTTTATGGTAATTTTTTTATAGTTGAATGTTATTATAATTTTATAAATAATTTAATTTAATTCAATTGTGGTATAACTAAATTAGTTCTATGGGAACTTATTGGGCTTGGCCAAGAAGACATGGAGTGATGATGATCACCTTGATTAAGACGATGAGGTTAATTAGGATGAGGTAATGACCCAAGATATGTGGGACAAAAACAATTAGAATTGAGTTGATACGATCCTCAGGATGAAACCATGGGTGATGGAACTTTCTATATTTGGGAGATAAGGTTCCCATTTGGAAATAAGGTTTCCAGTGAGGTGGATTATAAATTTTTTACGATTGATTCTCACTATGATTGACCGATAGTGTCATTGGAGTCATGTGTACATATATGAGGACTTAGTTGATTTGGTGTTGACCACTCATTATTGGTGGATGCCTCTACAGATTGATCAAAATATGGTAGAGTTTTGACAATTAGTTATGGAGGTGTTTATATATGTAGAAAGCCAATGTTGATAGCTAGTGAGACCATCAGTTGGAGGATAAGGATTATTATGAAATTTATGGCTGATGGGATGGGATAATTGTTTGTTAGATCATGGGATGGGGAATGAGGTTTACAGTGAAATTTATGGATTATGGGAGTATGGATATCTATGTGCCTTGGTACATTAGGATATTGAGCCAAAAAATGGTTTATTACTTAGTGAAGGATAGATCTCATCATGCCTTTGGATGTCAGGCTAGTTAGGCAATGATGATAATTCCTTTGGAAGCCCAAGAGACTCATCATAAAAATATTGGGTGAGTAGATAGAATTTATGCATTACTCTATATGTAGGTTATGTGGTGTTGAATATATTTTGGTATTGGGGGACATGTATGTGGATGAGATATCATGGTTCTTCTTATACGATTGACTATGGATTCATCATTCCACTTTGACGTTAGATAATGAAGGTAAATTATTTCTCTAGGACACTAAGTATGAGTAAAGCGGGATATGTATTTTATGCATTGGTGTATTTGATTTTTATTTATTCATAAGAAAAAATATATAAATATAGATATAATATAGGTACACATTTGTGGTGTCCTAGTGTGTACATATTCACACCCTACACATGCCCCTTGGGACAAATGTAGACATTATGGATTTTGGATTATATAAGGGATCAAACTTAGGCGTTTGACCATATTGAATAGGGGTTACCATTCACATGGGATGGATGTAAAATAAAACATGGAGGTTCTTTTCATTGATCTGGAGTATCGTTTTTGGATTTCGAGAATATTCTTATATGATCGACCACAAGGGAGCTTAGCTTGTGACTACCTGTCATGTGTACCATATCTGATATGAATTTTTGTTACTTTTATTCTATTACTGATGTGGGTTATTATTGCTTACATTGTTTTTTTTGTTACTTATGTTGTGTTAGAGTTATATTTCCATTATTATTATATTCTCACCAGTTGGTATATCCTCTCCATTATCTTATAATTATACCATGATTCATAGTCTATTCCATTTGGCATATGGCGAGGTTCACCTGAGTCCCTATGGAACTCCAGCTCTAAGAACAAGTTTAGTGTCTCCTAGGATGGGGTGATAAATTTATTATCATTCAACATAAATGATTTGTTTTGTCTCAATCGAGGTTATTGTGTTATCTATTGGTTTAGTTACTTTGAGGATGGATTGATTTATGTCAGGAAAGGGATGAACCCTTGGGTGTACCTTTGGGAGCCCATTCTATTTTAATAACATAGGCAGTGAAACACTTGATATTGTTTCTCTGGATTTTTATGGGATCACCATGAGACCATACTCTTTGGATGGGATCATATGATTACTATATATTATAACCCTTTTCTTTATCTCATGTTTCTCTTTTGAGGATGTGTTGATTTATTTATTTATTTTTCATTGAGGTGTTTGATGAGTTCATTTACTCTTGGAGAGATGAATCTCGTTTATTGGAATATTATTCATGGTCATTAGTCTTTTAAAGAGTGGTGTTGAGATGTATTTTTTAGTGCATTCTCTAGATGTGGGCATATTGCACATGAATCTTAAATTTATTGATAAATTATCAATTTTGGTGAGACTTATGCTATGAATTTTTCAATTTTGGTTCTTGTGGCTTGGGTTTAGTGATTTTATTTCTATATGATCCTCTCATTTCATTTTCCATCCATCACGACTCTTGTTTTGAGGATTTTCTATAATTATGCTTCCATTATATTTATTTTCCTAGAGAATCATTGTATTGAGGAATTTATTGGGGCTGACAGTATCATAGTTGGAGAATTATCCCAGCACAATGTTATTGTGTGTTAAATTATTTAATTTATGAATTATTTTATAGTTTTTGGGTATTATAATTATGTTTCTAGATGTATTGGATGACTTTGGATACTTGATTACTTATTGAGGAAGCAAGACATATGCTACTAGTGTAGTTTTTGTCTACACTATAACCATGGTACATTTTCATGGTTTTTGCATAAGGTAAGAGGACCAAGACATAGCAAAGGGATATAAGTTGTGGAGAGAGTTATATATGTGTGTGTGTAAGGGTAGAAGTGTATTTTATAAAATATATTTATGGGATGAAATTTAGTGTGAGATTTTTGAAAAGTATAGACATTCCATAAGTATGAGGATATGCTTTACTTAGTCATTATAAAATTGATAACCCAAAAAATAGTGGTGAGGGCTAGAGCCCTTATTACCATTTTATTCCAGCTACACCATGGTCCCATGAAAACATCATAATAGGGATTCCTTGAGGAGAGATAAACCATTTTCATTGGACCATGGCATATCCTTTGTTTGTCTATTTTTTAAAGAGGTATATTTACACATTTACCATTTTTTATTTAAAGGGGTTTACACCCCCTTTCCATCCTAATTTCATTTCACTAGATGAGGTTTATGACATAGGGGGTTTACCATCTTTATAATTTCCTTTTTAATTCTTCCAATCAACAATTTAATGAAATTTTATGATGCTAAATATCACTATTCTTATCCATTTTCCCTTTTTATTCTTTTCTCCATAAATTATTGGTTTCTTTTTCCTCCCAAGACCCTAAAAACTATGGGGGAGACAATTTGGGGGTAGGGATGATTCTGATCTCATTTTTTCATTTTTTGGCCTCATGTAGGGATCTTCCATTTATGATTTACCATTAAATAATAATGGTGACTTTTGAAACTATTTGTGAGAGATTTATACATAATTTAAAGTATAAGTCTTTGGGAGAACTCTTTTAATTACCTATAATTTGGTTCTTGATTGTTTTTAGTTTTTTTATTTATTAAATTAATTATAAATGTGATATTTTTTGGGTTAAAAAATGGATTCAAATTGCTTTATAACTTGAAAAAAAGTGTTTTCAATTATTTTCACATTTTGAAAACATTTTTTTAATTCCTTATATATTATAATTATTTAAATTTTTTTTTAAAAGAAATATGTATATTTCAAGAAGTTCATTGACCCATTTTTTTGATAAAAATGAATAAATATTGATGATTTGGATTTCTAATATTTTGATGAATGTGGAATTGGTTCCTTAAATGTTTTTTTAGTGTAGTTAAATTCAAATTATTTCAAATTATTACTTCATAAATGGATTTAAAGTTATTATAAATATGTGGAAATATTATTGGATTATTATGAGGTATATTCATAATTTTTTAGTGGGCTTTATAATATTTTGGTCTTTTAGAGGCATCTAATTCCCCTTTACATGTTTCCCTCTTTGGGTGGTGCTTGATGTATATGGTGATAAGGTGACAGGTCTAACAAGGATATTTATTATGCTTTTTTTAGGTAAATGGTGATATTATTATTTATGATTTATCTAGGTAGTATTTAATTCATGTAATATTACCCTATCATTGATCTGGTCATGGGATCCTAGTTTGATTAATGAAAATTCCAAATTTATGTCACACAAATTTGTCACAAAATACTAGTGTGTATACCTAGTTGTGTTTAACTACATGGATAGTGGGAAGTGCCCCAAAGTGAGGTTAGTTTAAAATCTTATGGTATTTCATATTTGATGCAACATTTTCTTATTGGTTGTCTTGTATTTGATAGACTATAAACCCATCTCACATTATGGATTAGATTAGATACCCTGAAACCCATTATTTTGATGGTGGTTTGATTTAATGGATTCTTATGTATTTATCTATATTACCTACTTATGTTCCTGACATGAATTACCCCTTCGGTTGAATCATTTTCCTTATTGGTTTTCTTTAACTTGACTACATGGCATCATATGAGTGTTCCTTTATTTATTTATGTTGTGTATTGTGCTTTCAAAAATATTTTTGAAATGTTTTTAAATGGGGTTTGAAATAATTCAGGTGTTTTAAATTGAAATGGAAAACCCAATATGGGATGTGTGATGTATAAAATGGGGATTCAATGTAATTATTTACATATAATTTTTTTAAAACACTTTATAAAAATTATATTTATGTGTTGTTGTTTTTTATCTTAATAGATGAACATATAAAAAAACTATTTTTATTATAGTTCTATAGTTTTCAAATATATTTTTATAGTAGTTATACAAAATGTATAGTTAAATTATATTGGTATCATTTTTATAATTAAATATATAAACCAATATCTATATGAATATTATATCGTCTCCCTCTATGATTCCAATATTGTGGTCTCTTTTCATCGTTAATTATCATTTTTTTCTCGAATGTGAGGATTTGAATATGGTGATTGACTTTAGGTCCTAGAGAGATTCTTGGAAGTATATTCACTTTGGTTCCTAATATTTTGGGATGTTTTGTATCAGTTTAACTGTATTGGATCCCTTAATTATCTATTTATTTAATTGAAAATTTTGATCATTTTATATTTTTTTATCATTGGATGTTAATTATTTTATTCTTATCTTTTTCTTTAGGGTTTTTACTTTGATTTTAGGTCTATCTTTTTTTTATTTTTGAGCATGGAAATCTGATATACACATGGGTCATGATGATTTTTTGAGAAGAAATAACCTTACATAAATTCAATTTAATATTAAAATCATAAAAAAGGGACTGTTTATTTTATTCCCTTGCAGTGGTTTACTTCCCATGTGAATTAATAATGCACATTATTCCTTGTATTAACATTGGAAAGATAATGACTTGGGTTATCTCATGCTAGTTCCTGAAATAAAAAATAGGGTGGTGACCTTTTTCAAAAATTAGTATCCTCCCCTCAGTTTACAATTTAAACCATGTGAAAAGGGTTTGGATATTTTAATTACATTATAAGCCTTAGGAAGGAGGATACCCACTCTTCTGGTCTGTATATGAACTCACTAGTTACATTCAATAGGTCCCTTAATGAGTAATTTTTGGTAGTAAAAGTTGGTTGTTTTAGAGGTCTTATAGGATATCTTGGGATATCCAACATTTTCTATATATATACTTTATTTTTCTTCATTGAAATTAATAATAATTTAATTAAGGACATAACTAATAATATAGGAACATGCAGAACTTAGAGCAATCAAAATGTTAATGTAACCTAATGAAAAAATATGTTTGAGAAAAAATGTCTCAGAAGATAAATATTCTCCACTAAAGAAGTATTGGAATTCTAATTTTTTTTACCATGGAATATTTTACCCCAATCTTCATGGGTTGTATTATCATATATAACATCGAAAACATATTAAGAAACATCCAGAGTCCTATTCCTATTTAAAAAACACATCTCTTAACATTTAGTGTAAATATAGTTATTGGTTAAATAATTATATTATTCAGGGAAGATCATATCATGTCTGTGATCAAATATCCAAAAATAGTGGTTAGGTTAACTAATAAAACATTTATTAAATTACACTTGGACATTAATTCTAAGAAAAAATACCAAAAGCTAATTAGAACAAGAATTAAAAAATCCATGAAGTAGTAGTAATTTACATTTATATCTCAAAGGATCTATAATTCATATTTAGTTAAATTAAGAATTGTAATACCTAGAGTGATTTCCCATTTTGGAATTTTGTACAACAAGGAAGTATGGGGAACCATGGTTGTCTTATGTTATGATTTAACTTGAAATACAATGACCTAAACTCACGGTCTAGACACATTTATATAATTGTAAAAAAATTATATAATATAACATAATTTTGTTTTCCCTAGTCTGTAGTGGTATAGGTTAATTATTTGAGGGTTTGGGATTTGACTCACGCACACAACCATGGGGATACATTTCCTGTAGTGACTTAGATTTTCTACGTTTTTATTTTAATAAAATGATTGGGAAAATTCAAAAACTAGGCACTGAGGCGATGTGAGATTCTCAGGCCCACTCTGTCCAAAACAACTCATTGGTAAAATGATAATCTTTTAATAAAGAACATGAGGATGTTTTATTTAAATTGCATTGACTTATAAATTGGTTGCAAGATTAGAAATCTAGGGGTAGCATTGTGTTAAGAACAAAAGATTTACCTTAGTCAAGGCCTAACATCTTTCGGTGTGGGCTAGATGAAAATGTTACTTTTTGGACTTGTTGGTAATAAATTATATAACAAAAATATTTTTATTGTGATGGAAAAGTGGTTCTTTTTTTAAAATTAACATTGTTAATGAATTTAGAATATTTGTAATAACCCTATAATTCCTCTGACAAGTGGAGATAGAGATCTCTTTAATGAATGTCAATGGATTGAGAATTGATGACAATGGATAAGAGATTAGATCATGGATCAAATATCAATGGATCGACAAATGATGATGATGTATCTTCACCCTTCTTCAATAACCAATACAAACTTCATTTTGGGCGTTCGATATCTTTATGACTTACTTTCCCCATATTAGATCCAATATCGAACATGGACCGACCAAAAAATAGGTTGATCCATGGTTTTGTTCTTCATATGGGATGGTTAAATTGTGGTGTTAATGGGTGATAGATTTGTGTGATTATCCATTCCATTCTTCATTAATCTTTCTAACAAGGATGAATCGAGGTTCACACATATAAAGGCCAATATATTACCTTTGGGTGATTTTGGGCTTCTCTTTTTCTCCCTATTATTCGCGTTCTTCATGATTGTATAAGCATATCATTGATGCACCTTTGATTCGAGGCACAACACCCCTAAATCAAGAATCCCACACCCCAAAGACACTATGTAGGTTAGAAGGAAAATTTGAAGTGAAATTTTTGGACAAGGAAATGTCTTACTATAGTATAGGTAGGTGGTGCACAGTAGAGCCCATATCTATGGCTCCGGTATTTCTTGGTTGGCTGCCGGGGATAGTGGTAGGATGCGTCATGGTGGGACGGGTCCAGGAAGAGTGCAAGGGTAGGATAGTGGAAGGATGTTGTCCATGTGGTATCACATGGGAGACGAGAGTCAGAACAGTGCTTTGGGAGGTGATCAGGGGACGCAGCGAGGAATGGTCGTATGGGCCCTGGGGCAGTGGTGAAGCCGTGGACCAGGCCGATGGAAGGCCGACCACATGAACATGGTGCAACACCATATTTACCTGGGGGTAATTTAAGGAAGGTATAATTCATGAAACACACCAATCTGGCCCATAGCGTTGGTTGGACCCAAGGAGTCGGGATACTCCAGTGGCCATGTAGGTTGGACCCAATAGCCTAGTGTTCTTGGGCCGGGTCGGGTCTTCTAGAATGGGCCAAGCCAGGTTGTCCAAAACCGGGCTAGGTTGGGTCGTTCAGTAGGTCGGGTTGGTCCAACACATCATTTTGGACCCAGACCGGACTCAGGGGAGGCATTTTTTTTACAAAAAACAAATGTTACTTTCAAACAGTGTGTCTATTAGATGAGCCGTTTGTGGTGTTGGGACCCTTGCGATGAGATGGGACTTTTGAGATAACATAATTGTGTTTTTATGGAATTTATAAAATGACCTAATGGATTGAGTATTATGTTATCATGGTACAAGTGCGCTATGAGAAGAATCCTATGGTTTGCTATGACTTAATGATTACGTGACTTGGGGGATACATGACAAATCGACACTTCGTGTGTGACTGAAACTCCAAGTGTTATTGAAACTCCATGTTCTATCAACACTCCATTTCTTATTGATACTCCATGTGTTATCAACACTCCATGTTTTATCAACACTCAATGTGTTACCAATACTTGTTGTTTTGTAGAGTACGTCTGATAGTCCTTCTTTTTGTGCTATAGACTTATACTTGTGTGAGCTGACTGTACTTTGTGTGTTTAATTTTTGGTATACATCATGGGTTTACATTGTATTATACATCATGTGTTTCCTTGTATACTTTATGTAGTGATTTATGGAATACTTCATGTATTTATTTTTGGTATTCTTTGTGTATTTCCCTCTGGTGTACATAGTGTATTTATTAGTGGTGATCCTTTGTGGTTTCACGGTGTCCTATTGAGTAATGTTTTATTCACCCTTGCATGGGATTTTCCTAGACGTGTCATGTCTAGTGAATACGATATATGCTTTGATGGAGTTCTGGGTAGACTAGAACCAGATAGTGGTTAGAGTTTTTGAAAGATGAGGTGTGATCCTATGGATTCATATTTCTATTCTACACCTACCCTTTATGAAGAGTTTTTTTTCGGATGAGTTTCAGAATCTTGTGCATTCACTATTGTAGAATATTTATTTTGGAGGGCTTGTATGATGGACCTATTTACATTCAAGTTTTATACTATCATGCCTTGTGGTTTATATCTGAGTGTATGCTTCCATTTTCTACATAGTTTTTTAATTTTTTAGAATATTAGGCATGGAGGTGTGTGTATGTGTATAGGTACATAGGAAAATGCATCCCATTTGTGAGATATAACTACTCACTTCTAGTCGCAAACCCCTGGCCTATTAAAGGTAGGCTTGGGGTAGTCATAGAACAAGACCATCTGGGACTATTCATGACAGAGTAGTATAATATGAGGTTGGTTATCCTAAAGGATTGGGTGTCTATGAGGTTGGTTTGGGGCAACAGTATCAGGTGTTTCAAGTTTGGATTTCAGGCCAGGGAATCTAGTGTTGTTGGGGAGACTAACATATCCATACACCAAGACTCTGAATTAAACTTTTGAACTCATACATGAAAACACTAGTTTTAGGGGAAATAATGGTTCATGCATAATATAGGATTTAGGTGTTTCCTCAGGTCGTTCCAAAGTTAGCTCAATAGGTATAATCTATTGATTGTGCTATATCTTGATTTATATTAGGATGCCTCCACATAGACAACTAGTTAGGATTCCATTGAGTTATCATTAGGATGATCCACCGAGTGATGAGGCATTGGTACAGGGGTATGTACCGAAGATACTCC
Organism: Viscum album; assembly: GCA_963277665.1. Classification (NCBI taxonomy): domain Eukaryota; kingdom Viridiplantae; phylum Streptophyta; class Magnoliopsida; order Santalales; family Viscaceae; genus Viscum; species Viscum album. Next base: position 1,184,953,839 of record OY728135.1, read on the forward strand.
CTACACCATAGAAATTTCAAGTCATTAATGTTCCATAAACTAGCCAGTGACGCATGGAAATGATGTTTTTAAGTGTGGTAAAATTAACTTTTACTCACATATACCTAACTTTCACTAGTTTGATATATTTTTTCCAATTAAGGCCAAAATTCACCTATCATGGCTACCTCATTCCTCCTCTCATGTCATATAATGATATCTCTCATTAGAGGTCCATTTTAGCTCTAGTTTGTGGAGATTTAAGGATATGTGAGAGAGTATCTATCCTCGTTACTTTTTTTATTTTTATTCACATTCATTTGTGTTCTCATTATTAATTCATTAAATCATAAATTTTTAGGTCCATTGTCAGATTTCTCAATTCCATAAATTTTAGGTGGAAGAGATGACCCTTTACTAATTAGTGGGAAAATATAGGCACTCAGTAGGTGGTACCTATATTAAACCCATATATTTTCTGTTTTTATAAGTGCATGTTAGCTGTTTCATACTAGTTTTTTGTTCAATGACCTTGCTCTAAATAAATTTGATTAATTACACCCCAACAAGGAAAGATTACTCTAATAAGATGTGAAGACCCATGAATTAGGGTGATTCCATGTGAAATCGATATTTAATAATTGAACATGGAAATGAAAACAAAATTAATAAAGATTATTAAAAATAGATAATTTTATTTAGAACTCTTATCATGAAATCATATTTAATAATAATTACATGTCGTAAATATGGGTACTAATCATACTATTATTTTTCCAAAAAAATGTATTACGAATTATTGTAGTGATTTTTGGAAGACAAGATCCGTTTATTTTTGTAATTTTAATTGATATGATATTTTATAGTATAATTGATGCCACTTGGGGGGGGGGAATGGGGTTTTAAACATAAATTGATTCTTGTAAAACAGATTTTAATGGTATCAAAGGGAATTATTTCTAAATAGAGCCATAGTGTGAGGATATGCCTCTAAAATGACGTTCAGTTTTAGTATAATTTGTTTCTAATTTTTATAAATGGGGAAATTTGGTTTTTAATGTCTTAAGATGGATTATTATTTTAAGGGGATACTTTATAATCATATTGTGAAATTAAATGATGAATTCAGTTAGGTTGAGATTATTATAGTGGTTTGGGATTACTGTAATGGGAAATAGAATTATTTTAGTTTGAAAATGTTAAATGATCTATATTCCTTGAAAATATTAATTTTTTGGAATATGGTATTGATAATTTTATAGTTTTATATATGGTAATGATAAAATTTTCATTTTTCTCTTAAACTAAATTATATTTCATTTCGTTGTGATAGTTAAAAATGGGATATATCCTACCACTGGGAGGATGTGGTTGTGATCAATAGACCCAGGGTGAAATCTACCCATGGTATATGTTATTGTGATCATTAATACAAGGGTGAAAACATACCTAGGTAGAATTTGATTGGGATATTGGGATGGGTATAATACTAGTGTGTTCCATTTGGTTGATTAGGAATTGGTATATTACCCCAATGGGAGATAGGTTGGCACAATCACAATGATGTTCGTAAAAATAACCCAATACTAGATAAAGTATGTATATAACAATACTAGGTGCCATCACATAGCATGGGTTCATTTGTTATTTTATTATTTAAATGTAATTTTGTTAAAATTGTCTAACTATAATTGTCAATCATGAGTACTTAAATGTTAATAGTTTTTAGACAAGTTATATATAGGGATGTGATTTGTGGTAGACTACTAAGTTTTATAACACCTTTCTCAATCCTCCCTTGCACTTGTGTACCAGAAATGATTTTACATGATTGGATGCCTTGGTATCGTAATGGCTCGATGCTTAATGGTATAATCTAATAGGATGGAGCATGCGAGTTGGTACCATGCCCAGTCTCAGAACCAAGTATGGGGATTCCCATGTTTTTAATTTCGGGAACCTTTGTAAGTCAGCATAACTTTTACAATATAAATATCCTTAATTATTTTTTGTTTTTTGTGTGTTATTTTTGGAACCTTATAGGATTTAAATATCTATATAGATTTATCTAGATGTTTTACCTATTTGGTATTATTTTTATTTTTGTTTTACTCTGATATGTTGATATATTCTCCCCAAAACCAACATAAAATGACGTTTATAGTCATAAAACTATATCATTTAGGGTCGAACATCTCATATATTATAGTGTTCTGCCTATTTTGGAACTAATTAGTGGTTTATGGTGGCGAATGATACAGAGTGGGATCAGAGTTGTTTTTTATTTTGACATACTATTTTGGTGATGATAGACAGGATACTAGGAATGTATGATGTAATGGAATTGATCTCATTTTTTAGAGAAGATAACTTATGTAGGAGATAAATTTATGTCTCCAGGGATGGGATTATATTTCATTCATTTGGAATTTTTGTTATTTATTGACCTGAAACTTTTGTGTTTCACTTAGCTTTCATTGTTATTCACATGTCGGATTTTATCTCTTGGGCCAGTATGGAAATGGAGTATGATTTCACCATCAATAATTTCAAGAACATAGGTATATGAATGAAATGCATCATGAAATAGGTATAGGATTTAGATTTTATTAGTATATTGTCAATGTTTTTGGTCTAGAAAATATTATATCAATCTGTAATTTTTATTACCTTGATTTATATTTTACTAGTGATTTATAAATGTCTAGGTTCATTTATGTTCATTGGTAATGGGGGTAGCCACATATTGTTTCCAGTGGGTGTTATATGGAATTTTTATATTTCATAATATTTTATAACTCTACGTGGATAACTCCCTAGTTGATTTTGTGTTTTATGATAAGATATGATGAATAGTTAAATGTTGGTCATGGTTAAATAAAGTGTATGTACGAACAATTTAAAGAATTTTCTATCATATATTTTGAATGGAATATTATCCAACTAATTTTTTAACATAATATTTTATGAATAAAAAAATGATATTTAAATTAATTTAAATTAATAAATGATGAAAATTCTAAAAAAGGAATACCATAAAAATCAACAGTGTAAGGATAAAATATTTAATCCCTTTAGTAAGAACATTGGTATCATAGTTAGAAATATCTTCATAAAAATAATGTTCTAATTGGAAATTTTCTCATAATGGGTAATGAAGAAACCATAATATAGAAACCCTGGAAATTATTTAATCCCAGTAGGAACTTAAATGTGTAAATATTCTGTTTTTATACCTTTCTCTTTGTGTAGTGTGTGGGGATAAAAGGAAAATATGTGGTTTTACCCAGTATGTGTGATCACAACCCTCATATGGGTTGTTGGGATATTTATATTGTTCATGTTCCAATATCGTGCTTTAATATTTGTGGTCTAATTTAGGAAATTGGGTGTCATATCTAGAGTGGGGGAATTAGTTATGAGAAATTAGTATTGTCTATTTTATTTGGAAAATAGGGTTCTTTTTTGTGACCATAGTTTGAGTTGTAACCCTGGGAGGTCATTCCATCCACTGAGACCGATGACTAGTGTTCCCATGTGGTATCCATGTGACCTTCATGTGAGATCTATAATGTTTTCATAATTCTTTACATATATTTTTTATAGCCAATTGTTAAGGGGGGTAGCATTGTGTTTTCATTGTGACACATGGATTCGTGTGTCCGATCTTGATCTCGAAGGTAGTCATGAGGGGTGGGGGGTAGCCTAGCCATTACATTCGTTTAGATTTATAAATAATGGGTAAATGAATTTTCTTTATATGATCGATATGCATGTGGTGATATCGATGGTGTGGATTAATCTCATTAGATTTCATAGTTACCTAAGATAATAATGATTGTGCTAGTTCCCTAGAGTTAATGTTTCTTTTTTATTGTATTGTTTGTTCAGATTTTTAGATCTATAATAATTTGAAGTGGCACTTGGGAAGAGAGGTAAGGGAAATCCATGGTGGTTAATTAATTTATTTTACAAATTTAGTAATTTTTTTTATTAAGCTAAAGAATTATATGTGCTTAGGTTTGAGGATAAGTCCTAAATGATTCATTGTTTACAGATTTTAATACTTCATGATCATTAGAACTAGTAGTAATGATGTTGTTATTGAAGGTAATGTCTAGAGAATAATATGATTCAATTGGTCCTATTGTCATCCTTTTGAGTGATTATGTAAAACATGTGGGAAAATGAGGCTATAAAACTATTCCAGCCAACATATGTTTATATGAATTACCCTAGTATAATTGGAAAGCACTATATGAACTTAGGGATTATAGGAACGACATCATTAGAGGACTTGTAATTTATTATAGTTTATATTACTAAAATATTGAGTTATATCCCTAGGATCTGTGAGATACTGACTACGACTGGTTACAATAGGGAATGTGCCACCTAGGTTTTGACTAAAATGGGTGGTTTGGGTGTGGACACACATTATTCACAATTGAAATATGGGGTTGTGTGTTGAGACTAAAGGGTTTTTAAATACAATAATTAATGGTTTATTTAGTGGTTTTATTGTTATAGTGAATGTTAAATCACTAATACTTGTAAATAGTCTTGTTCCCTTGATGGTTTTAGTATATATTCACCCTCAAGGATATGTGACTGATATGAAATTAATTAATACATGTGGGTATTTGTGGATGAGGCTTAATATGGAGAGTTGAGACAATTTTTAGGGTATGAATCTCTTAATTGATTATTGTAATTATGAATTCTTAAAAACTAACTACTATAAATGTGGAATGGGTTACATTTTTTTGGCCATAATAAAATTCATAGGTTTGTGCAATGGAAAATTCAATCAATTTTGTTAGGTGAATTTGTAGGATGAGGGTAGATAATATTAATGTTTTGAACCATTTAAGAGATGATAAAGACACTATTAATTTAGGTAGTTTCTTATTAGTTAATGATGAATGAGTGTAGTGGGTGTGAATGAGCACTAAATATGAATTGGTTGGAGGTTCATCAGTTCATGTCATATAGGGGACAATGAGTTACAATAGTTTGATAATATGACCATTCTAGTCTAATGGGAGTCATACTAGTACTACATTTTTCTTTTTACATGATATCTTATACCATATATTAAATCACAATTATTGGGGTTTTGGTAAAATTTCAAGAGTTAGACCTTGGTTTTTTGTCATAAAGTAGACTGGAGTTACCTAACTATCACATTTTCAATTAGTGGATAATTTTTGAATAAGGGAATAACATCTATAAAATTGTATGAGATGTGATGGGTGTATGTTGAGAGACTGAGAAAAATAAAAAGGTAAATCTATATATTAGGCCATATGTGGGGGAGTTTGTGGTTCGAAAAACTAATTAATAAGTGGGGAACAAAGGGTTTACCCCTCTTAAAATTGGTTTTTTAGTAAATATCTAAGAAAAATATAAAGTTATTTGTAACTATAATATTGATAAACTACCAATAACTAATTCAACAGGTTATTATTAGAGTATTGAACTCTATAATATAGATCAACAATTATAATCAATTCCATATGGTTCGGAGCACCATTGACCTAGAAATAATTGGGTTAATCATTTCACCATTCCTTTAAGTATATGATTATCATGATAATTAATTCATTAATAAACTTATATAAGGATGATAAAATCACGTACTCATTGAGTCCACATGATGTGTGATGGTAATCATCATTTTACCCCATGGAAGGTTACTAAAAGGACACCGTTGTATTATTGGGGTGTGGGAAAATTCTATTTTGTAATTTAATTAAGGAAGTATTAGTGGAACTTGGGAATGTAATAATATGAATTATTATGAATATCAAGGGAAGTGTACTTAGTTATAAATAAATTTCCATGTTAATGTGTTACAGAACCTAGATAGAGATTATTATCATTCGGTTATATCGCTCATGTATGAGAAACCAAGCCCATACCAAATAAATGGAATTTTCCAAGAGTGTGTGTCTGATAATGGGGTTATATTTTATTGTGGCTGATATAAAAAATTGTGATTAATGGTGATTTTTGGATTATATGATGATGTGTGATCATCGATCCTGATAACAGTAGTCATAGGGAATAGACTATGGGTTCTTACATGAATGGTCGGCTGATGAAAATTTTTTATAGCTTTGATTACCACTTGAGAGTTTTGGTTTCCATGAATTGATAAACTATAGAGATTGTGGTGGTGATGTGATATTGTTGATGAAATGTTTTCAGTCAGTTTTTAATTACAATAAAATTTTACAGTGAGTTTTTTCTATTTCGATTCTTATTGAAGATCTGACATGCAACTCGATAATGAGATATCATATAGTAAAGAGTTTATAATGCCCCAAAACCTCATAATGGTATATTTACTGTTAATCCTTATTGAATCCTCATATAATATGTCTTAATTGGGTGTTTTTAGGGGTTTGGGGGTTTAGGTGAATGCACAAATTACTCAAGAGGTGTTCAGGGTAGGAAACCAAGGTGCTATAGTGCCACAATCTATCGTGGTAGAGGACACTGGATATTTCGTAGTTATCAAGTATGGGTTAGCCCTACTTGTCTCACCAAAATGATGGTGGGACCCACCGGTAGACCTACTAGACCTTAAAAGAATGTTTTTGAAAGGGTTAAAATGGAATTTTACCCCTTTAGAACCCTCTTCCACAAACGTGGTGTTTAATCATATCTATAATAAAGTTGATTCTTTTGGGAACCTCCTTCAACATCGTAAGTCCTTGAAGGATCTCTCTCTGATGTGATCTTTTTGAGCTTCTGTTTTTAATAATTTAAAGACATGGGTGATTATATCTCTTATTGACTCCATCATTTTTTCATTCATTTGAGTAACTATTATTATTTATAAATCACAAAGGTCACTTTTTATGGATGTTTTGTTTCCGTCTCTCATTTTCTCTCTTTACTAGATGAACCAATAAGCCATTTATTACAAGTGGAATTCTATATAACAAGGTTTTGGGTAACCATAAATTCAAATCTACATCTTATATGGTTTTGAATGTGTGTGTATGGTTTATCATTAAATTTTTTTACTTCAATTACATATATAGAAATAAAAATGTCAAATTGTTCTTAGATAGAGGATGATGCAAAAAATAACATTTTAGGATATATGAAAAGTGATGATTTCAAGGGAACACAATATTAAAGAGGGGAACTTGTAGAATCAAATAGAAATTCACATGGATTCTTAAAAATTAGAAATTTAGTTAGATCTATAATTTTAAAATGAAATATCTCAATCATCAATTTTCAAGAAATTTTATTTTAATAGATTTTTTTTTCAAAATAATTGTATTTTATAATTTTAAAATGTATTTTTGGATGATGAAATGAGTTGATTTTTTGAATTTTAATTCCTGTTAGCATGTAAATACAAACTATGAACTTTATGGAACCTAAGTTTTAAGGAAAATAAAAAGTTTCTTGTGAAATGTATTAGAATTTTATCAAAGAGAATTGTCTCTGAAGAGGTCAAAGGGTTCTGTGAGATTTTAGAAACAACATTTTTTTAAAGATGTCTTACTTATTTTAATATAAAACAATATTTTAATTTTGAATACTTCATATGGAATCCTTGTTTATGGTGAGATGTTCTAGACAAAATTTAAAATGAAATGATGAATTTGTTTAAATTATAACATGGTAGAGGTGTTGGTTTTAGTTAATTAGAATTGTATTCGATTCAAAACAAAAATGTTAAATGATATATGTGACTTGTAAATGATTTTTTTATAATATTAAGAATGATAATTTATTTAGTATTTTTATATGGTGATGACATGTCATGTGTTTTAACTCTTAAATTAAATGATTTTTATTTTTTTCTTATCTTTAAACATGGATTCAATATTTCCCCCAGGTAAACTTGTTTTTGCTCGAGGAACCTATAGTGGACTCTTCCCCAAGGTGAATGTGTATGTCCTAATTAAAAAGAGGTTAACTAAAACCATATTTAGAACCTAGTTAGGGTATGAAGATGGTTATATTTCCTTAAGGTGTTATTTGGTTGACCCTATATGGGTATATTACCATTGGTGGGAGATGGGTTAGAACGTTCACCATGAGACTCTTATATACACCCAAACACCACTGAAAGTAGGTATGTACTATTCCCAGGTGTCATCATAGAGGTTGGGTATAGATCATGCAATATGATTTATATTTACATTTTGTAAATGGTTATAATTGTAATCTTTTACCATGATCACTTATTCATGAACTATTTATAGACTTGTTATATTTAGCGATTCCAATGGTGGGGCATTTTATGTTTTATTCACACCCTACTCAAGCCACTATGGAACTTGGTAACCTAATAAAATTCATATTTTTTATAGGTGTAGGTTTGGGAAAGTCTCAATCCATGATGAAATGGTCTACTAGGATGGATCAATAATATTGGGACTAAGATGAGACCTATAACCAAGTTTTTGGTTTTTTTATTTTTTTGGGTTTCATTATATGTATGGATGACATGTATATTATACATTTCATCCATTAAAATAAGGTATATTTTGGTTTTTTGAAAATATCTTATATTTACTTATTTTTAATATCTTGTTGGGATTCTGTACATATTTGGTCATAATACCATTTTTTTAACATTATTATGCAAAAATAGTTCTCACAAAAAACAAAATTAATCCAAAATTTCTAGTCAAAAATATATATCATAAATGTAGGAATGAATATTGTAATGAAAAGTTCCATAGGTTTAGGCACCAATTAATGTTTCAAGTTTGGATAAAATTACCATTCCAAATAATCCACTATCTAAAAATACATTATAGTGAACATTTATACTATTATAAAAACACTCTATAGATTCTTTGGAGAGAAAAAGCTCATATTTTGAAGGATAACTAGATTTTGAGAACATTTTTCAGAATCTTGAGTAAGTCACATTAAATTTATAAATATATCCCTTAATTCAATATTTTTTAATTCTATGCTTGATGAAAATCAAAAAAATAGTCTTTGATAATATTATCCTATTAATAGTGAATTATAATATGTTCATCTCCATATACAGATTTTGTGATCATGGGGTACCATAATGAGAGAAATATTCCCCAAATATCAGATTATTTGGGGATGTTTTTTTTTGTGAAATTGATATTTTAAAAAAGTTAGTTTTTCTTATATGGTTCATTTTATTTAATCCCCCTACTAAAACAGCCATGAAATGAAATGCAATAAGTACTATCTCTATATTATCTTACTGCACTGATTCCCATGCTGATATCGTCAATCATCTTTTTCAGCATGGTGAATGAAATTCTATCAAATGGATTGTTCTCTCTCCAATTAATGATTCTCATCCAATTAGAAACTATTTTGATGAAAATTTATTTTATTTTCAACATGGGTTTAAATTATATACATATATAGAGCATATCCAGAATAGGGTCATCATTCCAGGATGTTGGACACTATTGGACTGATATAACCACACTAAACCTAGAGTTTTATTAGATAAATATTGTTTTTAGGATTAATATTTACTCAGAGATGTTATATCCAGTCATGAGGATGGTCAGGATTTTCTTCTTCTCATTCAACAAGACCCGCATTCTCTAGAAACTCTATATTTTTGTAATAACCCACGACATGATGATATGAAAATGGGTTCTATATATATGCTTCACAAAACAATAATTTATTTGAATTTATATTTTTCTTTTAACAATGTGATATAATAATTATCGTACTTATCCATTAATCTCATGGATCAATTATTTATATTTTTTGTGTAAGAATATCCCTACAGATAGAGGATTTTTCATTTCATTATGAATTAAATCTATGAAATGATGGATTTATTTCACTTGTTAACATAGAGAAGGATCCTATAAAAGTTTTGAAATTATTGGGTTTCCCCTTTACTTACCATTATTTAGTGTTTTGTACCATAAGAATGTCAAATAAAACTATTGGTCAAAGCATGAGGATCATACAAACCTAGAAATATGGGACTATAGTATTTTATTTTCATGAAAAATTATAGGATCCTAATGATTAATTCCAAGAATATAATCTTTTAAAGTCACCATTAGTTTTGTAGGAATATGTATTCAATTATGACTCCCTTAGATTACACTATTTTTACCATCCTTAAGGTATCTTATATTTTTATAGTTTACTAATCCTTTTATTAATATTATATGTTTGACTAACTAGTGGATACAAGTATTTCATATAAAAATATAAGGTTATTTGGATGAATAAAGAGGATTCTTTATACATTTGTGACATTGTTATATGTTAAATATTTATTTTACCTTTTCTAGATGTAAGATATGACTAATATAGTGAATTCTTTCCAGGTTCATGATTTTTTGATGATTAGATTTTATTTTGTGAATGTATTAAAGGTATTTTTTTTAAAGTAGATATATTCATATTATTTCTAATCCCCATTTTCCAGGTTTGTATTTTTAAATAGAGTTACTCATGGAATAATGTTTTTGTCCCAAAATTTCTAGAATCTAAGTTTATTTATTCTTTCAATTTAAATTAGATCCATTTTTTAAAAAATATAGCTGATATATGTAATATATTAATAGTAATATATAAATAAATTATCATGATAAAAAAATATTTTATTAATCATAATAATGTGGGATGACACATTTTTTAAGAATAATGAACTTCATAGAATAAATATTTTATGAATCTTCCATATTTTGATAAATAATTGAAATATCATTTATTTTACACAATACATTACTTATTTTAAAATGTATATTCCTTATCAAAATCCTAAAAAATTACTATTTTGTTGTTTTCACAAGGGTAAAGAAAATAGGATTATATATAATAATAATAATAATCATTCACTCATCAGATATACATGTGGATGTTATCCAAAAACAAACATGTTTTTATCACATTTAGTTAATCTACATATATCGTGAATAGTTAACTGTCCAAGTGAGATCTCCATACTGAAAATAGTTTCACAAAAAATCAGTTATAAATTAGTGTTAAAATATAATATTTATAAATTAATGGAATTGTTAAGGATACATTATATAAAAAAGGGAAATCAATATTAAAATTTTTATTATTCATATCCTCAATTAAAAGATAAAGGGACCCATTAATATATTATATTATTTAAATTAAAAACATATAAAATTAAGCTTCATGAAATCATCGAGGCTACAGTTCTTAAAATGAAATTATTACTCATTTTTAAAAAAATTACTAACTCATTGATGGTATTAAGACTAAATAACTAATATATAGAGGATAAGGATACACAATATTATCTGAGTAACACTCAAACAAAAAATCTGGGTCAAAATATAGTTTTTGAACAAATTATAGACTTAAGAGTTAAAAGGTTTTTAACCTTTAATGATTATGTCTATAAGTTATAGACAAACATATCCACTTTGTTAGAAAAAGAAAATTTAAATTCATATATTTAATCCATTCACAATAGTTAATATTTTTTTGTACATAATATTATCTTTGAGATTGTATTATAAAAAATGAATATTGATCATATTTTTTTAAAAATATTTACTCATAGATACCATAATTTTTCCCTCCATTGAAGATGAAAATAAACTTGTCAACATCATTTCTAAGATGGTTCATTGTTAAAGATAAATAATTTAATAAAATTAATACTGATCACACATTTCTAGGTCTTTTATCCACAAATATTACATAAATTATTTTAGATCTACTTGTACCTTATACATAATTACACATTTTAGAGGAAAATTAATTTCATTATATAGATATTAGCATAAATGATTTAGTTCTTTATATAAATGAAGATGCACTAACATGTAGTTAAACAAGTCTATTTTTTAAAAATAAATTTTCATATATTGAATAATTGATTAGAAAACATTATGTAAGTCTATTATTTAAGATTGATTTATTTACAAATGGAAACATTGAAAAATTATAGGGATCCAATTAGGGAAGAACTCAAAACATAACATTGGATAGTAAATTAGTGTTTGTGACATTTTATCTAACCTCTAATTTTTCATTTATATACTTTTATTAAACCTATTTCTCTATTAGATGAATATATTAGATTATCTCTCTTATTGGATTAGTTATTTCATTAAACACATCTAAAATGAAAAACACCCAAATTGAAAAATGATGTTGAAAAAGGATCACATTTACATGATTAAAGGATATTCCTTTTTGTGATATGAAATTCTCTAAGATCACACTAATAACTATAATCAACACATGATCGACAATGATTATTATATGTGTAACAACCCAATATTTTTTTAATTTATAATTGTTCACTAAATAAATGTGTGTTATATTATATGATATTAGTATTATCCACAAAGATCATATCGAGAAACCAACCACACAGTAATTCATTAATGAAAATACATAAATTATTCAATGAATAAACACATTAAATTTAAAAAAATTACAATTGGAAAAAAAATTAAATATAAACACTACTATGTGAAATTTTGTATCACCTTAATTGGTGAGAGACCTCCCTCCAATGAACAACACTATGGAAATAAAAAAATATAGGTAAAACAATCATCCTTACAGAAAAATGAAAATGTTTAACCATGAGAGGAATTTATGTGAATAATGAATTATGGAATGAAGAGGTATTTATAGGAGGTATTGTGACTATTTGAATAGTAATTTGACTATTAGAATAGAAACTAAACCATTAAGAATAGTAACTTGACCTTTGGGAATATTAACTTAATCACTGTAATAGTAATTTAACATAAAAATAATATGTTTTTGTAACACCCCAGGTAAATAAAGAATATGACATTTTCATATTTATCCATATTTGTGAATAAAATATTAATATGACTTTAAAGGGGACGCTATGCTTGATGGTGTACCCAACACGCAACAACGAGTTTCTTGGGAATCTTACGTTGCACTCTAATAATAAAATAATATTATTTTAAATGGTAGTTAACATGTAGCCGTTGTAATGGTGGGAATGGATAGCAATAACTAAAATATTATTATATATGTTCTTAAATGTTTTTAAATTTATACAATAAAAGATAAAGGCTTAAAATACGGAAAGAATTCAATTTTAGGCGTATATGCCCTAGTTTTCACTAAAGGTTCACTTATCACCTTTTGAAGGGGAACCATCATTAAATATAGTTTTGTTCACTCTTAAACATTCTTTTGGACCAAATAAAATGCTTATTAAGAATTGGGACATCAAAATTTACTTTGTGTAAATTTTTGGTATCTTTCAGATAAAGTTCCTTTTTTAATGAATAGTGTAAAATGTTGTATTTTAATTCAAAACCACTTTTTAGTATAATTTATTTATATGATTAGATTATATTTTGAATTGGTTTTAAAGTGAAATTAGAAAATATTTTTACCATTAAATCCAATAGTGGTTGTTGGAATCAATTTTACTTTGAAATCAGACTTAAACTAGTGTCAATCTTTTGATACTTATTGTTTCATACAAACACGCTATTTGTCATGACAGCAGGAATTAATTATTAAATTAATTAATGTGACTTATATGTTTTGAATTTTGTAAAACGTACATCATTTTTGAATTCAGAATATCAAATATAGCTTAGGGTGAATTTTTGGGAGTTTTCTGAAAAACTTCAATTTTTGATGAATAGTGAAACCACTAAGTGGTACTTATAAAAACTGATTTTCCGTTTAAATGAAATTTTGCCATAATTGTGTTTTGATTTTCAAAAATACGTCATACATGGTTGTCATTAAGAAGTAAAATGTGGTTCAATGAGATTAAAATAATTTTTTTTGGTGAATAGTAACTTATTAAGTTTTTAATCGCGATTAGTGGTAATTAGTGTAGTTTAAGGTAAAAATAATGCTTTAATAAAATGACATGAGCTTGACACATGTCTTAACCTCATTGTTTGTGTCATGGCCGACCAAGACAAGCCATGGGTCAACTTGGGGACCCCATGGATCCACTTTGGTTGGGAAATGACATAAATAACTTTTTATTTAATGTAAAAGTAAAAATGACACAAACATGATGTGTTTTACTAAAACAATTTTTAAGTGGGGTTATACAAGTCATATTTTTGATTATAAATATTCATTGGAAAGCTAAAAAGATTTCATACATCATAGTAATTTTTTTTATAATTTTTAGACATTAAATAAATTAAATTATTTATGACATAATAATGATGAAGCGATGACATCATTATTTGACGATTTAAATAAAATGGAAAGATAATGTAAAATCTATTAACTACACATGTCCAAAACATATTGGATGAGTGGATTTCGAAGTCATATAACCTTATCCATGAATTATATCAATGTGGGACCTTTTGAAACCGAAACACATTTTCAAATAAAGTAATATTTCTTAACTTTCCAAAAGTGCCCCTCCTCTCCTCTTATAAAAGGCCTCCACCTCTACCTCATTTCACACACTCCTCAAGCCTTTGTCTCGGCCAAACCCTGCCCATTTACTCTCTCCATATCCCTCTCCTCATCCTAGAGGATTCCCTTTGGGCATAATCCTTTCAAAGGAAGCCTATAGGCTCAAATCAAAAGGAGTTACACTTTTAAAGGTAATTCATTCTCTCAGGTTCATTTGTTTTATTTTGCTTCTCCAACCCCCTAAACTCTATTTATTTACTTCTTTTGTAACAACAACAATATCTTCAATATACTAGGATGTTGTTATAAGATTTATTCGAGCTACACTCTCACACAACTACATCAAATGGTTAAAGAACATACGGTTTTTGTGGATGGTGAAATTCTGCCTCCCGAAACGATGATTGTTCAATACTCATTTAACACCTTCAAAGGTGGCCATTATGATGTCACTATTTTTATATATGATATATAATATGTTTATTTTTTATTTATGCTTCTGTATTTTTCATTTTTGTCTTACCTTTATGGCTTCCATTATGGGTATACGCGATATCTTCATTTAAGGAAGTGCGGACTACCGCCCCCTCAAAATGATTTGATTCGTTAAATACCATATGTGGGATGTATAAAGGATGGAAATATGATATTATATATGATATTATACTGGAATTATAATATACTTTTATATCATTATTATTCCATTCTATAAAATATGAAATAGAAATTAAAGTAGCGTTCATGCGTACATACGACTTACCGTCTCCATGAACAGTGCATTTCATTTCTTACCTCTAAATGATTATGTAATGTTATAAATGCATGCATGTACTGGATATATATGACATATATGATATCTACATAATGAATACAATTCTGGATATAATAAACATTTGGCCACACGAACAACATGTAATTGTAAGAAGTCCACTTTCGACTTAAGAACCAAATATCGGCAAAACAAATATTATTAACTTAAATGATTACATATTGTTTATGACATGGTAATAAGTGGTATAAAAGTAATAATGAACTTGAAAAAGGTTCTTAAGGATGTAGAAATTAACTCAAGTTTATTATTCAGGAGATTAAAGAACGATCGAGTCAAGTCGGACCTGAGGTAAGGGATCTTACACCTCTCTTTCTTTTTAAGTACACTCTTTTATGTCATTCCTTTTAAGCTCATATTTCTTATGATTGGGATGTTATTTTATATTACCCCTACTGTACTTATTATGTTCATATGATTAGATACCCTATTTCCTCTCATAAATCCATTTTGGAAGTTTTTAGTGGCGCCGTTAGGCTGCCGAATTTTCGTAAGGGATTTTTCATCTCACTTTTATTCCTGTGAGATTTATGCTACATTTTCCAGAAATTCCATTGAGTGGTGTATGTACTGCCCATTATTATACTCTTTGTGTAATATAATTTTGTTTATGAGTATTTACATCAATGATATATTGTCCTTCTTTCATAGGGTGTATGTTTTGAAAGATACCCAAGTCGGTAAGGGAACCTTTCACCCTCCTCTTGTTTAAAAGACTTCTTTTGTTGGGTCTTTTAATTTACATATTGTTATGTTGGGATATGTTCTCATATATCCTTATTGATGTAAATTTTATGTCCAAGTGATGAGATACACTTATTATCTCTCATCAAATCATTTTGATGTGATGCCGTTAGGCTGTCAAGGGAACTTTTTAACCCAATTTCAATTTCTTTGGTTCAACATGTAGTCATTGAATATGTCATCCATTGAATATGTGTGAATGACCTTTTATTTTTTTACACTTAATATCAACTTATATTAGGTGTATTTATATTTTTCACACATATTTTTGAGATTGATTTGTCCTTAATTTAAGGATACCTTCTTTATAAGGGATTTCATCACATTTGACATTTCTATTGAGAGTTCATTGTTGTTATGCACCAATTCACTCTTATATGGTGTATATACTCTCCTTTGGAGTATTATATCATGAATCCATTTATTCTTATGATATTATAACGTTCTGACTAAATGTTATTCCTCAGTTATTGTATTCAAGTGTCTCTAATTTTGGTAAAACCCCTTTAACCAAAATATCGCTTTAAATGTTTTAATTATTTTTTCTTATTAATATCCATGTTTTCAAAATGGTTATAAGGATTTATTTATATGGATATTAATGGTTTAAAATTTTAAGCATCAAGGTGGTATGGGACACTTTGATTCAAAAATATCTTTATTAAATGTTTTAAATGGTTTTGGAAATGGTTTCTTTTTTAATGGATTAATTATTTCAATATACTAAAATGTTATATTGTGATTGAAATGTGGAAATGTTATGTTTCCTTTATTCATGTTTTATGTGATACATTTATGTTATGGTTCTTGGGAATTATTATGAAAACGGGTGGTTCCGTGATAAACTAAGGGCGGGTGAGCCCGATATAGCTCTCCAATGCATTGGGTAACGCGAAGGAGTGAAAAGTTAAGGTTTCTCCGAAGAGATTTAGGGAATATACTGTGATGGGTATTCCAAATGTAACCAAGAGGGTTACTCCCTATGTAATAATTTTATGAATGCCTCAAGTTACCTTTATGTCTTATGATTTCTATGATTTATTCATGGTTTGAGGAGGTATGTTAAAGTGCCTTTGTTTTATGGGTAAAGTATGATTTCATTCTTATGTATATATGAACTCATGTTTCCTTTCCATATTTTTATAACCCTAACTGAGATTTTTATCCTCATCCCAAGTTTTTTAAATGTTTTTCACAGGTCAAGGGAAAGGTACATGATGTGATGATAGTGTCAAGGATGTGTCAAGAAAGAATCCATGTTTTATTTTCAATATGTTACCGTTGATGGGAAGAATGAATACTGTCTTTTATGTAACCACTTTTTTTTAGTGTGGAATGTAATGCAAGATTCATGATCTAATTCTCTAAAACTCTAAACCTGAAAAGATCCTCAATGTGTAATCTTGTAATAACTCAAGATTAAGTAAGGTTTAAGGCTGGGGCCTTATAGTTGGTATTAGAGGTCGGTTTAGATAAATTTAGAGGTTTGGGTATTCTTTAAGCATAAGTGACAATTACCATAATGGTTAGGATTTCAGAAAGAGTCTTAGTTTTAGATAAAGTGAATGAGTAAGTATATCTTATTGTTTATCTTACTCATTAGTACATGATGGTTTTGTTGATATAATCACACTGACCTTTTTGGTTTTAGTAAATGGCTGGATCTAGCAGGCACCAAAGTAACAGTGGATGTGAAGGAAACTGTGACAGTTTTTTGAGCAAGCAACAGAATGATATGGGAGCTGCAATGTGAACTCTTTTGATTATCCTCAACCAACTATCTTGAGTCATGATTGACCACCTAAACCTTGGAGATTTCTCTAAGTCATCATATATGCAAGAAACAAATCCCTACGGAAGTACGGGTAATAATCATAAAGGTAAGTGTGTTCAAAAACCTATGTGTCAAAGATGTGGAAAGAAACACCTAGGAAAATGTTTCAAAGGGACAGAAATATGCTATAGATGTGGAAATAAAGGTCATAAAGCAAGAACTTTCCATGGAAAAAGGAAGCATCCAGTTGACTCGAGGAAAGGGAAAGAAGTTCTTTCTGAGGGATCAATTGAATGTTTTAAATGTGGTGTGCATGGTCATTATGCAAACACATGTACTATGAAGAAGTTTCGTGAATGGGGTCACCAAGAGCGTACCAATATTCGTTTACCAATACCTAATGCCATTCCGATTGAGGATGAAGAAACTGACAATGACCAATCAAAGGTATGTACTATTTCATGACTATTGTTTTCTTATTTTGGAATCTTAGGATATGATTCATGATTTTGTTTGTAGGAAAGAGGTATTTCGGAATAAGTTGGAAAGGAATGGATAATGGATCATGAAGAATGTTGAATGAGTAAGATGTCAACATATAAGGACTTCAAGAGTTAGGGTGAAATTCTTAAGAGTATTAAGTCTCTTTTGATGATGGGGTTACATTAGAAGACTTTTTATATTATGTGTGACCCTGATGTTTAATATAGGCAAATTTTATTCAAGTAATAGTTATCTTTTCTTTTGTGGACATAGTTATAAAGAACCATTTGGGTTTATATGATCCTTACTTTTGAGGTAATTATGGGTTACCATATGTTATGATAGAAGTGAAAGGCATGAGATAAAATTGACGTTAAATTATGTTGTGGTTATTTTTGATGATTTTATCCCTTTTTGGGTAATGATTTGAGAATTATATAGTTTTGGAAAAAGGACAACACGCAGACCGTGTGACAACCCATCGCGTCGGACAATGCTGCGGGAATCAAACCCACAACCAAAGTGCGACTGGTATTTATCGCATTCCACTGGACTATGTGAAGTCCCTGGTTAGTTTGACTGATTCTTTTTAGTTATATGATTCTATGAATTAAGAGTAAGTTGATTTTGGAGGATATGTGATTAGGATAATTACTTTTCAATGCGAGACTTTAGGAGCGACTAATGTTGTTTGGAGATAAATGTTACGATTTAACTTGGAAGACTATGTGACTAAATCCTTCAAATATTTGGGTTTCAATCTTATATTGGTTTACTTTGAAGAATTTTATGGACAAATTGTTTATCGGATGGTCCTCGTTGAACTTTGGGTTTTGTTGGACAAATTTTGGAGATTAAGAATAGATTTTCTTTTTATAAGGGGTTATCCTTTTCTGGATATCTGATCTTGTACTAACCTTTTTGGTTTTGGTTTTGGTTAAAGCCTAAATACATGGGATGTATATAGTTCTCTTTTGGGGATTAGGTGATTCTCTAGAATTTGATTATAGTACTCTTAATGCGAACAAGTCTCCCTAAATACTCGTCTTTTGGAAAAAATATGAGTTTGACTAAGGAATCTAGTTAAAGTTGAAAGTCAACATGATAAGTGATTATGCTTCCTTATGAATAAATTCCTCAATAAAAAGTAACTTAAAACAAAAATGTTGTCTATTAACTTTTCCTACTGGGGAACCCAACACCGTTTAACCCATCACAAGTTTGTGATTTTCTTATTGTTAACTTTCTCCTAAACATGTTTTCTATCACTCTCCATCAGAACATGACCCTATGTTTTCTCCTCCATGTCCATATTTTCATACTTGGAATCCTAGTATGGGTTAACTCGGGTGACCTCTGTGCTTATCTTTCTTTATTTTAAAGTGATTGTTTTACCGACTCTTGTTCCTATGTGGGACGTTCAAGGATATTTCCAAGCGCAATTTTAAAATTGCGAGGACGCAATTCCCAAAAGGGGGGAAGGATGTAACACCCCAGGTAAATAAAGAATATGACATTTTCATATTTATCCATATTTGTGAATAAAATATTAATATGACTTTAAAGGGGACGCTATTCTCGATGGCGTACCCAACACGCAACAACGAGTTTCTTGGGAATCTTATGTTGCACTCTAATAATAAAATAATATTATTTTAAATGGTAGTTATCATGTAGCCGTTGTAATGGTGGGAATGGATATCAATAACTAAAATATGATTATATATGTTTTTAAATGTTTTTACATTTATACAATAAAAGATAAAGGCTTAAAATACGGAAAGAATTCAATTTTAGGCGTATATGCCCTAGTTTTCACTAAAGGTTCACTTATCACCTTTTGATGGCGAACCATCATTAAATATAGTTCTGTTCACTCTTAAACATTCTTTTGGACCAAATAAAATGCTTATTAAGAATCGAGACATCAAAATTTACTTTGTGTAAATTTTTGGTATCTTTCCGATAAAGTTCATTTTTTTAATAAAAAGTGTAAAATGTTGTATTTTAATTCAAAAACACTTTTTAATATAATTTATTTATATGATTAGATTATATTTTGAATTGTTTTTAAAGTGAAATTAGAAAATATTTTTTCCATTAAATCCAATAGTGGTCGTTGGAATCAATTTTACTTTGAAATCAGACTTAAACTAGTGTCAATCTTTTGATACTTATTGATTCATAAAAACACGCTATTTGTCATGACAACGGGAATTAATTATTAAATAAATTAATGTGACTTATTATGTTTTGAATTTTGTAAAACGGACTTCATTTTTGAATTCAGAATATCAAATATAGCTTAGGGTGAATTTTTGGGAGTTTTCTGAAAAACTTCAATTTTTGATGAATAGTGAAACCACTAAGTGGTACTTATAAAAACTGATTTTCCGTTTAAATGAAATTTTGCCATCATTGTGTTTTGATTTTCAAAAATCCGACATACATGGTTGTCATTAAGAAGTAAAATGTGGTTCAATGAGATTAAAATAATTTTTTGGTGAATAGTAACTTATTAAGTTTTTAATCGCGATTAGTGGTAATTAGTGTATTTTAAGGTAAAAATAATGCTTTAATAAAATGAGATGAGCTTGACACATGTCTTACCCTCATTGGTTGTGTCATGGCCGACCAAGAAAAGCCATGGGTCAACTTGGGGACCCCATGGATCCACTTTGGTTGGGAAAATGACATAAATAACTTTTTATTTAATGTAAAAGTAAAAATGACACAAACATGATATGTTTTACTAAAACAATTTTTAAGTGGGGTGATACAAGTCATCTCTTTGATTATAAATATTCATTAGAAAGCTAAAAAAATTTCCTACATCATAGTAATTTTTATTATAATTTTTAGACATTAAATAAATTAAATTATTTATGACATAATAATGATGAAGCGATGACATCATTATTTGACGATTTATATAAAATGGAAAGATAATGTAAAATCTATGAACTACACATGTCCAAAACTTATTGGATGAGTGGATTTCGAATTCTTATCACCTTATCCACGAATTATATCAATGTGGGACCTTTTAAAACCGAAACACATTTTCAAATAAAGTAATATTTCTTTACTTTCCAAAAGTGCCCCTCCTCTCCTCTTATAAAAGGCCCCCACCTCTACCTCATTTCACACACTCCTAAAGCCTTTGGCTCGGCCAAACCCTGCCCATTTACTCTATCCACATACCTCTCCTCATCCTATAGGATTCCCTTTGGGAATAATCCTTTCAAAGGAAGCCTTTAGGCTCAAATAAAAAGGAGTTACACTTTTAAAGGTAATTCATTCTCTCATGTTCATTTGTTTTATTTTGCTTCTCCAACCCCCTAAAATCTTTTTATTTACTTCTTTTGTAACAACACCAGTATCTTCAATATACTAGGATGTTGTTATAAGATTTATTAGAGCTACACTCTCACACAACTACATCAAATGGTTAAAGAACATACGGTTTTCGTGGATGGTGAAATTCTGCCTCCCGAAACGATGATTGTTCAATACTCATTTAACACCTTCAAAGGTGGCCATTATTATGTCACTATTTTTATATATGATATTTAATATGTTTATGTTTTATTTATTCTTCTGTATTTTTCATTTTTGTCTTACCTTTATGGCTTCCATTATGGGAATACGCGATATCTTCATTTAAGGAAGTGTGGACTGCCGCCCCCTCAAAATGATTTGATTCGTTAAATACCATATGTGGGATGTATAAAGGATGGAAATATGATATTATATATGATATTATACTGGAATTATAATATACGTTTATATCATTATTATTCCATTCTATAAAATACGAAATAGAAATGAAAGTAGCGTTCATGCGTACGTACGGCTTACCGTCTCCATGAACGGTGCATTTCATTTCTTACCTCTAAATGATTATATAATGTTATAAATGCATGAATGTACTGGATATATATGACATATATGATATCTACATAATGAATACAATTCTGGATATAATAAACATTTGGCCACACGAACAACATGTAATTGTAAGAAGTCCACTTTCGACTTAAGAACCAAATATCGGCAAAACAAATATTATTAACTTAAATGATTACATAATGTTTATGACATGGTAATAAGTGGTATAAAAGTAATAATGAACTTGAAAAAGGTTCTTAAGGAAGTATAAATTAACTCAAGTTTATTATTCAGGAGATTAAAGAACGATCGAGTCAAGTCGGACCCGAGGTAAGGGATCCTACACCTCTCTTTCTTTTTAAGTACAGTCTTTTATGTCATTCCTTTTAAGCTCATATTTCTTATGATTGGGATGTTCTTTTATATTACCCCTACTGTAATTATTATGTTCATATGATGAGAGACCATATTTTCTCTCATAAATCCATTTTGGAAGTTTTGAGTGGCGCCGTTAGGCTGCCGAATTTTCGTAAGGGATTTTTCATCTCACTTTTATTCCTGTGAGATTTATGCAACATTTTCCACAAATTCCATTGAGTGGTGTATGTACTGCACATTATTCTACTCTTTGTGTAATATAATTTTGTTTATGAGTATTTACATCAATTATATATTTTCCTTCTTTCACAGGGTGTATGTTTTGAAAGATACCCAAGTCGGTAAGGGAACCTTTCACCCTCCTCTTGTTTAAAAGACTTCTTTTGTTGGGTCTTTTAATTTACATATTGTTATGTTGGGATATGTTCTCATATATCCTTATTGATGTAAATTTTATGTCCAAGTGATGAGATACACTTTTTATCTCTCATCAACTCATTTTGATGTGATGCCGTTAGGCTGTCAAGGGAACTTTTTAACCCAATTTCAATTTCTTTGGGTTCAACATGTAGTCATTGAATATGTCATCCATTGAATATGTGTGAATGACCTTTTATTTTTTTACACTTAATATCCACTTATATTGGGTGTATTTATATATTTCACACATATTTTTGAGATTGATTTGTCCTTATTTTAAGGATACCTTCTTTATAAGGGATTTCATCACATTTGACATTTCTATTGAGAGTTCATTGTTGTTATGCACCAATTCACTCTTATATGGTGTATATACTGTCCTTTGGAGTATTATATCATGAATCCATTTATTCTCATGATATTATAACGTTCTGAATAAATGTTATTCCTCAGTTATTGTATTCAAGTGTCTCTAATTTTGGTAAAACCACTTTAACCAAAATATTGCTTTAAATGTTTTAATTATTTGTTCTTATTAATATCCATGTTTTCAAAATGGTTATAAGGATTTATTTATTTGGATATTAATGGTTTAAAATTTTAAGCTTCAAGGTGGTATGGGACACTTTGATTCAAAAATATCTTTATTAAATGTTTTAAATGTTTTTGGAAATTGTTTCTTTTTGAATGGAGTCATTATTTCAATATAATAAAATGTTATATTATGATTGAAATGTGGAAATGTTATGTTTCCTTTATGCATGTTTTATGTGATACATTTATGTTATGGTTCTTGGGAATTGTTATGAAAACAGGTGGTTCCGTGATAAACTAAGGGCGGGTGAGCCCGATATAGCTCTCCAATGCATTGGGTAACGCGAAGGGGTGAAACGTTAAGGTTTCGCCGAAGAGATTTAGGGAATATACTATGATGGGTAATCCAAACGTAACCAAGAGGGTTACTCCCTATGTAAGAATTTTATGAATGCCTCAAGTTACCTTTATGTCTTATGATTTCTATGATTTATTCATGGTTTGAGGAGGTATGTTAAAGTGCCTTTGTTTTATGGGTAAAGAATGATTTCATTCTTATGTATATAGGAACTCATGTTTCCTTTCCATATTTTTATAACCCTTACTGAGCTTTTTATGCTCATCCCAAGTTTTTGAAATGTTTTTCACAGGTCAAGGGAAAGGTACATGATGTGATGATAGTGTCAAGGATGTGTCAAGAAAGAATCCATGTTTTATTTTCAATATGTTACCGTTGATGGGAAGAATGAATACTGTCTTTTATGTAACCACTTTGTTTAAGTGTGGAATGTAATGCAAGTTTCATGATCTAATTCTCTAAAACTCTAAACCTGAAAAGATCCTCAATGTGTAATCTTGTAATAACTCAAGATTAAGTAAGTTATAAGGCTGGGGCCTTATAGTTTTAATATAAATAACTTTATCATGAGTAATTTAAATAAATTTTAATATTATAATTACAAAAAATAAATATAATAATTAAAAAACTCAAAATAATTATAAACAGACATTTTTATAAACAATATTTTAAAAGATTTCATAAAAATTGTATTTTTTACTAAAAACTAAAATTTTATGTTATAGGAAAATATTTTTATAAAATTAATATTATTTTTTAAATAATAATTTGAATATTTTCAAAGGGTTATTTTTTAATTTTTATGAAATACTTCAATTTTTATGTGAATATTAACTATATTGTTTTTCTCATAACCTATGTATCTTAAATTACACCATTCATGATGTTATAATGACCTAATCATTTATAGAAATGGATTACCAACAAATAAAATATTTATTTTTATAAAAAAATACTATAAATATTATTTCCAAGTCTGAAAATTACTTCATAAAGACAAAAAACTAATGTATTCTAATAAAATAATATTTACAAATTTTTTAACTATTCATTTTGATTAAAATAATTAATTATAATTAGTAATTGATTCAAAATCATAATATTTTATAATATAATTAAAATGTTGTTAATATTGTCAAAAATTCTCTATTAAAAATTTTAAAATAGATATAGTATTTTATTTAATATTTTCACTCCAAAATACCCCTCTCCTCAAGAATTAATAATCGCACTCCCTCCCATAGAAAACCACTCCCCCTCACAATCATAATACATTGACCTATAAAATTATTCTATATTAAGCCTCTTATAAATCCAATTGATGTTCTGGAGACATCTAGGTCCATGAATTAAAAGATTTTAGTTCCCTATAAAAGAATCAACACATTGAAGAAGGTAACCTCTCACAAATTAATCCACTCATATCATATAATAATTATCTTTTTCCTCACCCCATTGAAAACTAAATAATAAATTGATAGTTAAGTGGATTATACCACATTATGTTAATTATTTTAAGCTAGATTAATTATTATATTTATGATATATTATATTTTCATGCATCCCATTCTCGCTCTTTTGACATGGTCTTATTAATAGTTGGTTAACCATAAAAAGTGATGTTTACAATTCCTTTCATATCACCAATCCTATGTATTTTTATAATAAATATTTTATGGTATATTAATGTATAAATATATATATATATTATGGTTTTTTATTTTATTCTACTGATGTTTAAGTGACCCTGAACAAAATTGAAAAAATCGAAGGAAACGAGAATTGTTTTAAGGAAATAATGATGTATAAATGCTAAAACATCAACAAAAAAAATTATAAAATTCAATACAGTTGTAATAATTTTTAAATAGTCACATAAATTATTATAATTAAAATATATTTATTTGTTTTAATAAAACTATTTTTATTATTCAGGCGGCCAAAAAACATCGAAATAAAGTTGCATTTATGGTAATGGGATTCTTGAACCCAAATCCTTTTATAAGTTGTCCCTATTTCATGAAATATTTGGGTAGGATAATACTATAATATTAATTAAATATATTTTAATTTTATTCAATTTTTTTATTATGGATATACATGTTTTCACAATTATTTTCAATATAAATACAATGTTGTTTCAAAAACACTACGTTTCCCAAAACAAATGTTTGATTTCTTATGTGTTGTTTCTTATCCAATTAAAAATGACCTTTTATTCAAATTTATAATATCCAATTATCATTTGGGGACCCAAATTTTTATCCATGAATGTATGATTTATGAACCCATTATGAAACCCATTTTTATCCATGGTCTATTTCATGACTGTGATTATTCTATGTTCTATGTGGCATGCATGATTATGAAAATATTATGACCTGATAGGTTGTCCAAGAATTATATTTCCCTCAAATGCATGGGGTAATGTGATGTATCTCATGATATTAGGCGTATAATGAGAGAAAATTATTCTATACTTTTTCAAAATGATGATGTTATGAAATATTCACATATGTTATGTATAAACTTGGTGATGGATTTGTTCATAACTATGTGTGGTATTTGACAATTTTGAGATGATGTTTCATTTTTTATGAATCCAAAAATTCAATTCATTTTTAAAATGTCCTTCTTCTTCTTATGATTATGATCCCATGCATATGACAAGATATTGATGATTATGATCACCCATGTACTATTTATTTCTTGTATCTTATTTCCACTACGTTACCATTCATCATATATAACTTTTATGACACCTATTTAGTTGATGTTAATACTTAGGTGAATTCATTTACTATGGGGAACATGATATAATTTTGGTGCATAATGAATATGTATTTTTATAATGTTTACGTTTTATTATGTATAAGTGATTTGTGAACATAATTTCCCTAATATACTAAATATTTAGATTCTATAATGTATAAATATTACAGTTTTTATCATTAAAATGATGTTAGAGTTATATAATAAAAAGTAAGGCCACTATAGTTGGTATTAGAGGTATAGTTTAGTTACTTTGGGAATTAGGATTAAATAACATTGGTGGAAACCCTAATGTCAAGTCTATATATAGGTATGCATCCTAGAAGTATTGTTTTCAATTTATAAACAAGTAAATCCTATAAGATATGATTTTTGTCATGAATTTCACATAAAAAATATATGTACTTATTCTTTGTTCACTTATGTTTTCTTGAATCATTTTTTTATTTTAAAAAACCATGGTAATGAGGAGAAACAATGCTAATAACCTATGTAGGGGACGATGTGATGATTTCCCAAATAATATCCCCAATTCCATTGTATGTGGAGTTCAAATATTTAGAGAAATTATTTCCCAGTTGTCTTAGGCTATAAAAAATAACCTAAACCATGTGGAACTTATTTATTCAGCCAAGAAGTATAAAATATACATTGAGTCCTTTATGTGACAATGATCACCAAAATTTATTGGATATTCTAATCCACCTATTACATAATAGTGGGTTAACTCAATGTATAATATAATTTTTTTGTACCAATTATTTGAGAAAGAGGAGGTGGTGGTATCCATATATTATTTAAAATTAAATTTCTATTAATTGTGGGTATTGATATAGAACACTAAGAAAAATTTTAAAATGCTAGTGATTGACTAGGAATAATTTAAGATAATATGTCCTTACAAGTATTTACTTCTAACTCTTTAAACAATTATTGATAGAGAATTATTATAGTTGATGAAAAAGGAATGTTAAATTTTTATGAAATAAAAGGTAAACAATAGAAATATTGAATGATATGCATTAGGTTTTTTATCAAAAATGATAATATGAAAAATAGATTTTATAGTGGAGTAAAACCACACCTTTTAAAGGATACATCTATATAATACTTTGTGAGTTATTAATAACTAGTTTTATATGAAAACAAATTAGAAATGGAGTTTTTTAATAGTATCATGGTTATAGATATAACAAAAGAAGAATGGAGTTTCAATATGGTGGGTTTAAGGACCACATAATAAAAAGGATCCAACAACCCTCATGTTAAAAATATAAGATGAAACATCATTGGAATTTCTTAAAAGGGATGGGAAATTATTCAAGTGTGGGAGGGAAGGAAACATATACAATGAATTTCAAAGAGACTTTATGAAGTTGTCTAAAATGATAGAGGAAAGGAGGAAACAACCTAATATACCACCCATGGTTCCATGCGTTAACTGTAGGGAGAATGGAATCAATAAAATCTAGTTCACTGAACCAAAACTCTATGAGGGAAATCCCAATCAATAACCACCAAATCCAAATGATAGGGTAAGGAATTTTCCCTCATTAATTCTAATATGGGGATTTAAATTGAAGTTTTACAAGTTACAATCACGATTAACATAAGAATGAAATTTTTTAATTTGATTCTAGTTATAAACATTCATTTATATCCAAAATGTTTTATAGAACTATTTAATTGAAGCCCCGCAAAATCAAATTAGAGATAATTATAAAAACACCTAGTGGTGAGATCAGTGGAAACGAAATTTTTTATTCTTCCATAATTATTGTATGTGGGAAAATTCATCTATAAAATATCATAATACTTCCCTTAGTTGAATTAAATAATATACTAGGCATGGATTGGATCTTATTGTAGAGATTACACATGAACTATAGGGAAAATGGAATCCATTTTCATATTTTGATCTATTCATCACTCCTTTTCAAATGCAAGGAAGATTAAGAATCTCATTTGGAAAATACTTTAACAATGTGGGTGTTGATACTCTATGAAGAAGAATACCTTGCCCAAATGGTTGAGTTAGTGGAAGGTATCAACCTGGTGAAAGTTCCCATTATGAGAAGAATAAATGGATTTATTTCCCATAGAGTTACCCATACTTACCCTAAATCATGTGGTAGAGTTATCAATAGATCTTATAGCTATATCCACTTATATATCCAAATTCTCTAACATGATGGACCTGATCAAACTAGACGAGTTAAAGAAGAATCTACAAGTGCATTTTAACTTAGGTTTTATACATACTAATGCATCCACATAGGGTGTTCTGGTAATATTTGTAATGAAAAAGGATATAACAATGTGGATATTTATAGTTTATCTGGTGCTCAACAAGAACACCATAAAGAAAATGTATCCCCTACCATGGATTGATTATTTGTTTGATCGACTATGATTATCCCAGAAACTATCGTAGGTGGATCTTTATTCTTGTTATTGTCATCTGTTGGTAACGAAAGTTGATATTCATAAGATATACTTCAATACATGGTATGGACACTATTATTCCCTTATGATTAACTTAAGACTACTAATTCACCTTAAATAATTAGGTATTGTATGAAGAGAGACTTTAGATAAAACCATTAAAAAAAATTCATGAATTATCAGTGATATTCTCATTTACTCTAAGAGTAAGGAGGAATATAAAGAGAAGATAAATATTTTAGTATCAACATTAAGGATGGATTCAATGTTTTCTAAGTTCATCAATTGTGCGTTTAGATACATCAACTCAAATTTTCAAGGCACATGATCATAACTGAGAGAATTTTTTTTGACCCTTAAAATAAAAAGGAAACTAACAAATAACACAAAACCACAAGTGTCCCCGAAATCCATTGTTTTCATCGATTTTTTGGGTACTAATAAAATTTTGTGAGAAATTTCTCTTGATTTCCTAGAATGATTATTAAGTAAACACGAATAGGGGTAAATTATATTCAGATTAAATAATGTGAGAACATATTGATGAAAATTAAGAAGTGGTTATTCATTTTTTTAATAAAGGTCATCCAGAATAAAATCTTCTGACCATTTATTAATAAATAGGACATAAGAGTGGCGAAAGGGGTCAAACAAACAGAATTTCCCTCAATCAAGACAAATAATCATAATATAACATTTCATTTCCCTAATCAGAGTCACCAGAAGACCCCCACTCTGATTGAGACTTCTCCTGGTTGAACATCTTAAGAATATTTGCATCCATCTTTTTTGACACCTTTGAAGATAATCTAGTTTAATCAATCTTCAGAAGATGGGAAAAAACCTTGCGAGGTCTCATCCTTCGTGGAATAGAGTTAAATTATTCACCATCAGTCATCATTGCTTCACCACTTAAGACAATATCATTAAAGGATATTGGTCGAACGTTGCCCAGAGTTGGGGTTCTGTTGTTTCCCCTTTTGACATTAGAGAGATTCCCCCATTTTCCAAAAACATTAGTAGACTGCAAAAGCTTCTGAATTTTATGGTGACAATCAGCGTGCTTCGATGTATCAATTTTATAGGAGTCATCAACAAGGGAAGGGGGAAGAAATTAATTTCTCCATTAAAGTAACCTCGATAACTAGATCATTTTAAATATTAGAAGGGCTGCTATGAACTCTTTTAGGGGACGCATCAATCATCAACTCTTTGACTTTCTAAAGAGAGAGTTGAGAATCAGGCTTCCCAAAAAGCAACCCAACAGCCACAATAGAAGCTGGTTCTTTGGGGGGGGGGTCATAGTACTTATTATCAGGTTTTGACAACATTGAGCCTTTAACATTTGGCTTTATTCGACAAAGGGTGGTAGGATTACCTTTCATCCCACACTTCTCACAAAAAACTTTTTTCCGGCATAGCTCCATAGAGTGTCGAACAACCATACATTCAGAGTAGAAGAGGGGATTTTTTTCATACTCAACATCAATTTAAATATTATCATATGGATTACATTGTGTTACCTTGTTAATTAGTGTGGAGCTGAGATCAACCTCCACCAGCATCCTAGAAATGTTCCCAAATCGAACATCCTCAGTATCCTTATCAAGACGAATAGAAGTCCAAATTTCCATGCCAATGTCATGCAGAATCTTTGGATGCCAAAGGACCCAGTTAATACCATGAAGTCAAACCCAAACCTAAGAAAAAGCATTTATTGCATGAGAGACATTGAAATCTAATGACCATTCATGTAAATGAATCCAACCAGGTTTTAGAGATACTGTACCAATACTCCACGTACGAAGCTTCAAGTCATCTGACGGAAAAAGATAGTGATAAAAACCACGACCAAGAGACACACATTTCCAATTGGAAAAGCCCCAAAACATCGATGTTCTTCGGAACAAGTCATCTAGCTTCCACAGTTTTGCACCTTTGGGAAATACAATGAGTGAAATCAATGAGTTTTTTCCCATTTCCAATCTCTCAGATTGGCCTCAACATGCGCAGATGAACCTTTACGAAGAATTCTTCCATGGTGTGAGTATTTGAGTAAAGACCCATCCAGCATCGGCCTATAAATTGAGTCTTTCATCACATCCACAAATGATCGGACTTTAGGAAGAGTAGCAGCTTGTGATTCTATTCGTGTAACCCGCAAGGGCTTTGGAAACCCGAAATTAAGATATGACCTCTTCCCCGCCAAATAAAAACCTGTCTATCAAGAAGAGTTCTGAGTGAAATCCGAATCCTTTAAGGAATGCGAAGCCCTTGCACTGACCACACCGATCTATTTAATCCCGGATCTTGTAACCAGATTTGTTGTAGAGGGAAATATGGCCTTGCTGTCCATGTTTTCAGCGATCGATGGACCGCAGTGAGGAACAGATATTCGCGTGTCATGTGAGTCCACCTTCACTGGAGCCACATTAGCGCCGGGAGGCGCCTTCACGGGAGACTCTGATGTAGCATCTCCAGAAGGCGGGAGGAGATTGAATCCAAGAAAATGTCAGATTGCCATCGCTAAGAAACCCTAGCTTCAGCCATCATGGGAGAGAAAGGGGGTCACCCGCTCTGCCTGCTTCGTCATTAAGAGGTTATTCATTTCACTTGTACTTACATTACCAATAAGTGGAAAATGAATTATTATATACAAAAATACAGTAAATAAGGGATTCGGTTTTGTACTCATGAATAATAATAATTTTATATCCTATACCTCACATATGTTGAAGATAATTGTGCCTAACATGATGACACATGATCTGGAGTTCACATTTATGATATTCACCTTGAATATTTTGTAGAACTACCTATATGGTTATAAGTGTTACATATATATGGATAAAAATAGTTTATTTTATATATTTACCCATAATTCACATAACATGCATAAAATAAGATGGTTGGAGATAATCAAGGACTATTATTGATTTATTCAGTACAATCCAGGAAAGGATAACAATGTAGCTACTGCACTTGGTAGAAGATAACCTGCTACTTGATCCATGATGTGGATTTAGAACCATAATAAATTAATGGATATGAAAAGGATGGATCTAGAAATCATAATGGTAGGGAAAACATATAAAATTCCCTAATTAATTTTAAACCATCTATCAAAGAGAAGATCAAAGAGGCATAAATGAATGATTTGAAGCATTAAATCAAGGTGAAAGAAATAAAGGAAGGGAAGTTACATTTCATTTAAATTAATTAGGATGGTGTCATTCAAATTCATACTAGAATTTTTGTAGTAGGGGTGTGCCTCAGTGGTAGAGGTTCCTCGTGATTCTACAACAAACCTGGGTTTAAATCTGGGTGGGAGTCAATTTCCCCTGGAAGTTGGTGATGCAGTTATGATGCAGGTAGTCGATGACGCATGCATGACACAAGTAGGTGGTGATGTAGGCATGATGCTGGCATGATACTGCACTGGTTCAAAGTTCTATATTATGGGATTTTGGTCTATTTAATGGTTTTCATTCCCACTAGGCCTTCAGACCATGTAATGATTAAATAAGGCTTGCTAGGTGGGCTATCCAGGGGGGGTTATATCCTGTCTTTCTGGCCTGTGTGTACGGTTGGTGTGTGTTTTTAATGTAATTTTACCCTGAATAACCTAATATATAATATTATATAATGATCATAGATAATCATTCTTTGTCCAAGGAGGAAGTACCATATTGTATCTGGATCTTCAAGATCACTTCTGGTATGACAACATGAAGAAAGGTATTGCTGATAATATGTCATGGATATTAGTATGTCAAATGTTTAATGTGGAGTGAAAAACATCTTATGGGATTATGAATCCATTAACGATGCGCACATGTAAATGGGAGAACATCACTATGGACTTTGTCACTAGTCTACCAAATACATCCATTGAAAACAGTGTGATATGGGTTGTGGGGGTTTGAATCGCCATGTAATCCCAATTTATATCTATTTGGGAATATTTATCACCTAAAAACATTTATTTGATATATGTAAAAGATGTGGTGTGGATTCATGGAGCACCAAATTCAATTGAATATAACCATGATCAAAGGTTCACATCTAAATTATGGATAAGTCATCAATATACTTTGAATTGTAAATTGAATTTTTGTAAGGCCTATAACCCCCAAACTAATGTTCAATATGAAAAAAATATTTATACACTCAAGGAAATGTTGATATCCAGCTCAATGGAATTTAAAGGAGGATGATATCACTATCTCCCATTGGATAAGTTCTCAAACAATAACATCATCGACATGTGTATTTAAATGGATCCATATAAAGCTCTATATAGGAAGTGATTTATAACTCTATCTTTTTGGAATGATATTGGAGAATGAAATATCCTTCAACTTTATTTTCCATAAGAGAGGGCAAAAAAATTTCAATCCATCAAAAAACATATAATATATTCTTAGAATACACATAAAATATATGATGATAAATGTCAAAGATATAAGGTGTTTGAATTTAGAGATAATGTTTTCCTTTAAATTTCTCCATTTAAGAGAGTCATGTGGTTATGAAATAAATGGTTTCTTATACCTATGTATATTTTCCCATTATGATTCTTCATATCATTGGAATGGTTTCCTACCATCTTTAACTTTAACAAAATATATCTCAATTTAAAGATGTCTTCCATGTATCTATCATGAAAAAGTACATACCTAACCCATAATATGTACTAAATCCAGAAGTGGTTAAACTAGATAATGATATCTAATTTGAGGATGATCAAGTAAACACCTTTATCCATATATAAAAGTTTCTACACAACAAGAAAAGTCACCATGTCAATGTGTTTTGGAAAAACCACCAGTATGAAGAGGCGACATGGGAAATGGAGGAAACAATTAAACTGAAGTACCCTTATCTATTCTCAACTAATACTATGAGTTTATATTTTGAGTATTCAATTTATATAGCGGTGGGGGAATAATTTAATGACCCATACTTTTTAAATGATAATAGTTTCTTAAATAGATGTATTTTATATTTCATTTTATAATTATTATACACATAGGGCACATAGAAAAACAAAGAAAGTTAATTAATTATTTAAAATAATTAAATTTTATAATTATCGAAAAAACGTGAATAATAAATATTACAAGGGGAAAGAAATAAAAGAAAAAAAATACTACAATGGGAAAATTTGGATCACCTTGATCAGATATAATAATATTTCCAATGAACAAAAATATAAAAATGAAAAAAGTATTAGTAAACCAATCAATGTTATAAAAAAAATTAGAAATATGGGTGGAATTGTTTTGAATAGTGAGTTTTGTAAGGAATAGGTATTTATACGATGTTATGTTTCTATTATAATAGTAATGTACGCATTGTAATAGTAACCTAACTATTAGAAATAGTTACTGATTGTTGGGAATATTAACCTTACCTTCGAAATAGTAATTCGATACAAAATAATATATTATAATATAAATTATATTTATCATGAGTAATTATATTTATATATAAACATTATAATTCTAATAATGAATATCATAATTAAAAACCCCAAATAAAATATAAGAATATTTTTGTAAACATTATTTTTAAGGATTTCATAAACATCATAATTATTATATTATAATTTAAATTCACCTATCATATAATTTTTTTTGGAAATAATAATATCATTTTGGAGAACATAATTTACATATTTTCAAAGGGGGTTTTTTGGAAATTTTCTAAAATACCTCAATTTCCATGTGAACAGTAAAAATACCGTTTTCTCATAACTGATGTACCTTAAATTACATCATTTGTGCTTTAATAATAAACTAATCATTTTTAGAACCTGCTTCTTTTCAAATTTTTATTATAAATGAGTAATTAAAATAAATCAAATATGATTTAAAAATACAAAATTACTTACCAAAGTATAAAATATAAAGTATTACATTAAAATAATATTTTCTCATTTCCCCCCCTTTCCTTTTGATTAAGAAAAAGAATTATAATTTTAAAGTTATTCAAAGTCATAAAATCTTGGTATTTAAATAAAAAATGTTTTATAAAGCCAAAAAATTACTATTACAAGAAAAACCTACATATAATATCTTATTCAATATATTAACTCAAAAATACCAATATCCTCAAGTAAAAACAACCCATCATCCTCCCTTGAAAGACCAATCCTCCCTCACATAAACCATAAAAATATATATCCAATTTTTATACCTTAATACCCATCAGATACGTTGGGATTTTTTTCCATCCAACTCCAACTATCAAAGGATTTTAGTGTCCTGGAGAGGATGAATCACCAAGAAGAGGGTAAGGTCTCACTAATTCATCCTCTCATCCTCCTCCCCCATTTCTATTTTTCTCTACCTATTGAAAAAAATATTATATGTATAATTATGTGTTTTTTTCATTATATTAATTATGTTATCCAACTGTATAAATAAAGGTTAGTATATATTAAAATTTCAAACTTCTAATTCTTGATCTTTTAAAAATGTTCCACCAATGAGGTTGTGTCGAATTCATTTCTTATTACCAACACTATATCGAGTTATAATAAATTATTTACGATATATAAATTTATAAATAAATTTATTTTATGCTTTAGTAATTAATTATACTTATGTATATATGACGATAAACAAAATTATTAAATTGAAGAAAATAAAAAATTTGTTAATGAAAGTGTGATATCAAAACACTTCAAAATCAGTAATGGAAAATAAAAAATATAAATTTTTTTTAAATTTTTTAAAAAGTATCATAAACCAACATAAATGAATTCTTGTTTAATGTTTTAATAATCCTATTTTATTTATTCATGAGGAAGAAAATATATGAGATTTTTTGGGATTTATTTTTAAAAGGATTATCGATACCAAATCCTTTTCTTTGGGTTATTGCTACTTAATTACATCTTTAGTATATATATACTTTTAATATTTCTTAAAAACAATTTCATAACTATTTATGTTTTTCAGAGATATATGTGTCCATACAATAATTGTGGAGAAAATCTTAATGATTTTCTAAAATGCTCTAGTTTCGAAAAACAATTATCTACTCATTTGTAGTTTTTTCTAATCCAAAGGAAAATGATATTTTATTCCAATGTATAATATCTTTTTTTCATTGGGTGACACCAAATAATATACATGAATGTATGATATTTATAATCATTATTAAAACCATTCCTTTCTGTGGGTCATTTCATGACTATGATTATTATATATTCTATATGGCATGCATGATTATTTGAATACTATGATGTGATCGGTGACCCCTTAATTATATACTTCTATAATTCATTGGATAAGGTGATATATCTCAAGAGATTATATATATTATGCATGAACATGATTCTGTGTTTTTTTTCAAATGATGATGCTATGATTTATGAACAAATTTTATGTGTGGAAATTATGCTTGAATTTTTCAGAAATATGGTTGGTATTTTACAACAATGACATGATGTTTCCTATTTTATGAATCATCACATTTTATGCCTTTTTAAAATGTCTCCCTATTACTTGTGATGATGATTTCATTCTTATAAAATGAGTATGATTATTATGGTCACCCATGTACTATTGATTTTATGTCTCTTATTTCTTCTATGTTACCCTTCCGCTTAGTGGGAATTTATCTTACCCCTTACTTTGATTTATATCATCCTGTGACTACACTAACTAAGTATAATGTGATATCATTTAATTGGATAAAGAAGAACTATTTTAATTAATATTATATATTATTTATAATTGATGTATGATCCTATTTTTCACATGATAATAAACCTTTGGAACCTTGAATATTTAACTATTATTTGTTTATCATAATATTTTTAATAGTCAGGTAAAAAAATATAAGGTCTCTATAATAAGAACATGAAACACATTTTTTTTAATATCTCCCAAAAGAGAAATGGTTTATCCCAGACTCATGTTACTCCCACACCATACAATAATATATATGTATGAAACTACTGAGAATACCTTCACTAATATGGACTATAAAAGTTGTTGATTATTTTCCACTTTCTTATTCATATTATTCTTACATGAAAAATATAATTAAATCAATTCCTACCTTTTTTTGATATACATTATAGCTCCCCCAATTTTATTCTTCTCCATCATAGTAGTAATTATGAATGATTGCTTTCTTTCTTAGGTTAAAGACTTCATTTTTCTTTTCAGACCTATAATTACATAGCCCCAACCCCTTATTTTCTTTTCTTATACTATATTAATTCAAAACAAACATAATTGGTTCCACTTATATTACATTTGGGTTTGACATAAAAATCATTATATAGATAGAATTGAATGTCATATTTGATACTATATATTATCATTTAATAAAAATATTTTTGATCTCACGCACTCTTTTATTATTTTTCTATGTACAACTACTACATTGATTCTCTATTTGTCAATAGAATATGATTTCAGTATATAATTATGTATCTTCTATTATTTATTATTCTCCATAATCTATATCTATATCATACACAATAGTAATTTCCAAAAACTAGTAAAATTTTTAATTCTATCAATCAAAATCCCTAAATCATTTTTTAACTTCATCAACTTCGTTTCAAACTTTTGGATGAACAATTTTATATTTGTCAATTGTGATAGGGATATATAAATTATATATTGAGTTTTAGGGGCGATTAAGTCACCAACTTATATACATAATTACATCCAATAAAACAAGAGTTTTTATTTGCACTATTGATTCTTCTTTAATCATAGTGATATGTTTTATATTCTTTTAGAAATTTTATTTTGGCCACAACATCCAAAATGGTGTGTTATACTCCATAGTGGTCTATTTTAATTGAAAAAATTTGAAAAATAATTCAATGCTATCAAAATTACGGTGTTCTTCATCC
This sequence comes from Viscum album, assembly GCA_963277665.1. Lineage (NCBI taxonomy): Eukaryota > Viridiplantae > Streptophyta > Magnoliopsida > Santalales > Viscaceae > Viscum > Viscum album. The sequence continues at coordinate 1,184,991,718 of OY728135.1, forward strand.
AATAAATTTCACACAGAGATATCATTCACCATCGATGACATGAACCTAGATGTGTTTCTCCACATTTCGATCCTCTGAAAAAAAGAATCATTACGAACTAGATTAAACAATCACCAATATAAACCACGACAACGGATATAAACAAAATTTCATAAATAGAAATTTATTTAATAACATATCCACCTTCTTAAAGGCTCACTTATTGTTCCAAACTTTTCACAACATCCATGATATGTCCTTCATTTTAATAATATCAAAATAACCAAAGTATATACAACGTGACGTGATCATAATGGTTTTAAACATCTAGTACTCTTACTCTTCATCATGAATACATAGGTAAATCTAAAACATTTATATTCTATATATTTTCAAATTTGGGGAGATCTCAGTATAATTTCTTATTCAAATGGTCTATTTTATGATGTTGGCTTCATGTTCATTAAACACCATGAATAATATCATATATTATATGACACTATGAATACATCTATAGCATAATCATGTTTTGAATTTGATATAAGTTAACATTTCAATTAAAAAACCAATGAATGATCACCATGACATTGAAACCATAGTTTTTCATTCTTATTCAAACAAAATACACATTTTTAAATTAATCCATCATGTGTTAGAATCACTTATGTCATTAAAATACTTTTTTAAACATAATAGTTATTTCATAATCATTTAATTATTTAATAAATCATATTGATCATCCCAAACTAATTCCATATTAATTTTATTATTCTAATAAGAAAAAATTATACTACTTCCAATTCCATTATCGTTGAGATAATATTTTTCATCATTATTTATCGAGGAAAGTATAAATAATCAGAACATATCAAATACCATTTTCAATTAATAATATAAGAGGCCCTATGAATACTTATATGAATGGACCTAAAAAATTTCAATCAAATATTTTTGGATGTCTCTTCCAATCAAAAATCACCCAATACAATGATATATGATAGATGGGTACTTTTATTCTTCTTTAATGCTCTCATTATAGTAACACAATACATGGGACCTTCCTCAAAACATGTTTGGATTCTCTTTAAAACATCCAAGGTACTCTTATTCAATCAAATCCTACATCAATAATATATTTTCATCATACAAAATGTTAACTTCATATTTGTTGACAACAATTGAACAAAATAAAACACAAAAAATGTGGGATAAACAATATCCAACTTTTTTTTGTTTTAAATACCCATTTAAATTGATCTATTTATATCTACTCTTGTTATCATCCTCAATTCACATCGATATTAGATTTCATTTGTGTCTCTCACTATTTTTTATCAACAATTACATTTTAAATTTTCTCATAATAGTAAATATAAAATTAAAAGTACATGATTTATTAGATGATATAATTCAAGAATTTTTAAATGTGTCATCAATAATTCCACTCAATGTTTATATGATCCATAATGTACGGAGAAAACAAGACTGTTTTATTTCGATAATTTTTTCCCTGATTAAATAATTATAATACCAACATAAAAAAGATACTCATATCAATCTTAGAAGCTTACATTTAATTTTAGGCTATGAAAATTGATACACCCATTGAAGTTAAAATTATCATCAAATATATAAACCTAAATTGCATGGAATCACATAAAAACATATGTTATAATAATTCTAGTAGAAATAGTAGAATTTAATATAACTATGAACCTTCTTAAAAAAATTCAATTATTTGATTTATGTATATTAAATTTCTTCCACTTAATATCAAGTAAAAATCGTCATTACCATGGTTGAGATAATAATGATTCGTGAATATAATTTGAGATCTCTTCAAGCACATTCAAAAAATAAGACTTCACTAGAAAAAATAAGTTTATCAGCTTTCTAAAAATTCTATAATTTAATATCCTCAGGGAGAGACATTACATATTCTTCCTCAAGGGGGATATATTCTATATATATTATAATATAATCAATGTAAATAACAATAAAAATATAATTTTACTTCCAATAGCTATCAAAGTTTAACAATATCCACATCTTCATCATGATTGATCTAAATCAATGTACATTGTTTCGAATACTAATAGTGAAATCATTCTAGGATATGCTCTTCATCATATTAATTGTTAGTTTTGATATATGTGTATTGAAAAATATCAAAGAGGATATTCCTTATTCGGTATTTTAATTTTAATTAAATGATCAATGAAATATACAGACTTCTTCATCATTCTATAAAGGATTAACAACATCCACTATTTCTTAATTTATCCTATAATGAATAATATTGAACTTCAATCTAATACATTTAATGTAAAAAATACACCTCATTATAGTAATATAATAATGTGTAAATCCATTATTCTCAATTTGAAAAGAAATAATGATACGATTTTCTCATCTATTTTCCCTCATTAATTAGTCTATATAACTATTTTTACAAATTGTTCATGTCTTGGATAACATGAATATATTTTAACCTTGGTTTTATTTCGTTGTATTATTTATCTTCTAGATAACCGTTATTCCAGAATAACATTTTATATTATTTAACACTTTATCTTTTGTTGTAATAATGGTTTTACATGTTTAGGAAATGTTCCCAACATCTTGGAATATAACACATATTTATTATGTTCCACTTCAGTTGTTAATTATTAAATATATCTCATGAAATTAGTGTTCTTCAAATGGAAACCTTTATTTAAATTTTTATAATTATTCACTAGTCCTTCATTAATTTTATATGAATTATACATATTAGTTTGTGAGATAAGATAAAAATATTTGGTTACATGGGTAGCATTTTAGGATTTTTACATCCTTATTGGATGTATCACCCATATTCAATTTCATGGACTTCTTTTTTACCAGATTTACCATCTTCTTGTTTACCGGGACATAATCAATCATATTATAAAATATCACCAGAATATAATGAATTATATCATAATTTAGAATCCTTATTAAGAAATATTATTCTTTAATCCTCATATTATGTGGTATTTTATTCAAATTTAACTTTGATATAGGATTAGATGATAATGAACCATTTTTGTGACTACAAGTGTCATAAACATCACATATATTATATATATTCTAAAAACTATTTATGTTGGAATATTTATCCTAATTTATGTACATAGAATCATTATAGTCATAAAAAAATATGAAATAGGTTTCCATTGATCTTCTTAGATTGATGGATTGAAAATAAAAATTTAATGAACTATTCCCAAACCAATTGCACAACAAAAAATACTAGAAAACCATGATATTATATTTATTTTTTCATGATGTTTTTAATCAATAGATTTTGGATCATGATAATTTTAATAATTTTTACCAATATATGGGATTTTATTTGGTAACTATCTCTCATACTACTTATTTAATCTGCTGTTGATGTAATGGTAAGATTATCTAAATTTTTAGTCATATATAATTATTTATATTTTTTATTTAAGCTTCTATTATTTGTTAGAACATATGTACTATAAAAATTATACTTTGGAATGGATTATTCCTTCCTTATAAATTTTATATGAGATATATTATCGAATTATATATTTATTTTCTTTCCACTTTATTACATGTTTTTAACAGAAGAATCCTCCTTAGAATACTCTCTAACAACCACTATGTGCATCTCAAATTGAGAAGACTCAATATGTTCTATTTTATGGTTGTCTAAATTCAATTAAAATTCTATAAATTTAATATTGAGGGAGTTTTTATGATCAATAATTTATTCCAATCTATATTCATAGTATTTCCTTTTTCTTCTCATATCATCATCATGAAGTTTTTCATTCTCAAATAATAATGATTCAATCTTCCAATCCCTTTTGGATTTAACCTCCAATAATACAATTATGGTAGATGTTTTTTAAAACATTATACACATCTATGAATCTTATATAGAACAAAATTCTTTCTATAATTCTTACATTAAAACTCTTTGATCCATTCAATTTAAAACATTGAGAATCGTTCTTTAAGATCCATTTTTAGAACATAATTATCTATAACATGCATAAAGATCATTCTATAAGTAAATAATATTTTTTTTAAATCATTCCCCGTTACATTAGACACTTCTTCATGATGAATTATATCACTCTATTTGTTTTTAGAAATAAAAAAAATCTAAGAATCTAATTAATCTATAAAAAACTTTGCAGATCATTTATTACTATAATAGAAATATTTTTTCATATATTATCACTCATTTTAGTTCTAGAAAACCTTTGTTGTATTTTGTGATTAAATATAAACTTACCACATAATTACACAATATCCATAATATATTGTACTTTGGAATGTATTACAACACCACTATATTTTATTCAACCACCACCTTTTCTCTTTATAAACATGATCATTACTTTGTTTGTTACATTATATTGAAAAATTGACTCTTATTATTAATTAAAAAAGAGGCAAATATTGTTCATTATTTTTTCTCATTATTATTTTTATTGATCATTGTATTGGTAGAAATAGAATATTTATCATGGAAAAATAGATCTTATCTGAAAGTGATATTCAGTATAAATCATGAAACTAAACATAAAACATTGAAAGGGATATTTTGTTTGTGAATGAAATCAAATTAGAGTTGAACTTGTATATGATACTAATTTATTATTACTTACTAGTGACTAACTGAAAACTAGGGAGTGAATCACTGTTGGTAAATTTTAATCCAATCTATACAATTTAATTTATATTAAATTATTTTTCTATTTCTCTGAAAGATGAATGGATCTTAAGTCTACACTACATACCATTATTTAGTATGAAACATATCCAAAATATATATAAAAAACAAGGACAATTTTTGCTAAAACCATTAACTATTATTGTCAGAATACAATCCATTTGTGTGATATTGATTCCGCCATGATCAAATAATACACTGAATCATTATGAGGGATAAAATGAGAATCTAAAGGTCTTGAAGCTAATTTTTTTCACATATACAAATATTTCATTAGATAATCTTATATATAAGTGACCCATAGATCTTAAAATGATATATTTTTTCTAATAATTTAAATTTACTTCATTAATATATATATTTTTGGTTTTTATTGAGTTACCAATTTTTTATTATTCTTATTATTACATTGAAAATTGATGAATAAAAATCCTTACTCTTAAATAGTACGCATAATAGTCTGTAAAAATATATTCTTATTCTTATTCATGATATAAATTATTTAATTTTTCTTACTTATGATAAAGACATCATTTTATTTCTATAACTCTTAAATGAATATCCTTTAACCCTTATTAATTCTTCTTCTTGTACTTTAATGTATCAAAATATATATAGTTTTTTATTATATTCTCTTAAATACCAATATGAAAAACATATTTATATTGATTATAGATTAAAATATTTTTGATATTAAAGAATATTTATTCGCAATACTATATTTGATCCCAATAAACTTTTTCATTATATTTAGTGAAGAACTATAATGTAGATTCAGTCTTATTAGTCATGCAAATATTTATTAGCCAACTTTTTCCTTATATTATTTATTAATTTAATTATTTTGTATTTATATCATTCATTTTATAAATACCTATTATACATTTTGAATTTGAATTTAAAATAAAAATGAAAATATAATATTTACTTATCTAGTCCTCAACTACATTAACTTATTTTCAAACAATTGTATCAAATTGGACCTCTTAGTCATCATTATGAGTATTATGACATTAAGGATAAATTATGAGAGGACATAGAATATATAACAACACCACATACTTAGATCAACTTGAAAGTAGAGTTCTTATTTAGACCGTTGTTTCTTCTTTAGTATCTAAGACTTGTTGTAGGTCAGTTTTGGTAGTTTTTAATAGCCAAAACCTACACCATGGTGTGTTCAAATTCATGGGTTTCCAACTATTATAAATTAATTGAAAATTACATTAAATTTCCCAACACTATGGTGGGATTCCTCCAATATATTTTATATATGGATATTTTTTTATAGATGTTTACATAAAATATGATTTTTTACATCTATGAATCCTCATAAAATTGATTTAAAAAATGGCCCGAAATGGATAATAATATATAATCTAAGAAATTTATTCTACATAGATTTTCAAACAGGGTAATTCATTTCAGATCAAATCATCAATCTCATTGTGAATATCCTTGGTTCACTCTTCAAAATATAGACCAAATGTTTCATTCATTATGAGATTATTAGAATGGCCATACTAGATACAAAATTATGTGATGATCCATATTTCAAGCATCCAATGATATTAATATTAAACATTCCACCATGTGGGAATCAACTACATATCCTTGATCCTTGTTTTTAATAGGATAAGCTCTCAAAATAATCTACTTATAAAATTATCATTCTGAATCCCCCCTCATTTTCCTATATCCTAATGAACCACGACATTGATTATTTAATACAAAAACCAGATCCACTATATATAAAATCAATCCATTTCAAAAAGGTAAGAATATTGGTTGAAACACCCATTAAATATTCACCATGTTGTGGTATAAGAATTTTATCATTCCACGATATAATACATAGCATATCTAGTTTACAACCCAATCCATTTTGGAACCACTAGATAATTCCTTCTTGATTATCCAAAAATAAATCTTTTTAATAGAATAAAATCATTCCAAAACATTATAATAAATAAAAAAACATTATCCATACTACTGTAATACTTTAATAATGAAAAAATGGAACTCTCTCAAATTCATTTTTCATATTTGTATAATTTATCTCCATAATTTTTCTATTGAACTCAAAAACTACAGAAAAACTAAAAAATATTTTTCCCATTAACAATATAAGTTAATATTTTAATAATTATATTGAATTAATCTAAAAATAAATCAATATAATATTCACAAATCATTCATCCAATCTTGAAACATCCAATATAATGTGATAGAATACATGTAATCTTCCTTTCTTTTTAAAATCAATCATTATAATATTATATAATACATCAAAAAATCATATAAATATTAATATATTCTCCTTAAATCTTTATGGATAATATTATCCACTCTAATTCTTGTTCAATAACATATCTATATTACACTTCATTTGTAATTCACATTCATAGAAAACATTTTACAAAAAATAAATAACACATAACATGGGATAAGTAAAATGGTTACTGGCATAATATTTTGATATTGAGAACATAGTTTTACATAAACAATACAGTTTAATAGATATTACATTTTGAATGTTCTTTAATGAAATTAAAGACCCTTAGACTCATTATTTTTCTAGTCTCTACTATTATAAAAAATTATTTCCAATTAATTTAATTTCAATCATGAAGAATTATTTAACATAAAATAAATCCCTATTTTTTCGAGATATAAAAATAATTATTTATTATTAAAAAACATTATTTTCACTATAACAAAATTTACACAATACTTAATTATATCATTGAGTATATAGGTATAGAAAATGTTAAAATTTTAAGAAATTTAAACTTTTTCATGCATATAAATTATTTAAAACTTATAAAGATATATTTTTTTAAAAAAAATTAAATAGTTAGTCTCTAAGGATAATTATTATATATTATCTCTATATTATAAATTCTTAAATGAATCCTTTCTAATCCTAATACTGATCTTATTGTTCCAAAATAATTCGGATCTTGTTGAAAATAATGAAATTTTGTTTTCAGCATACATTTCCATAAAAGAAAATATATAGTGCTCACTCAGATATCACAAATAATGTTTGGATAGAAAAGTATTTCAATGAATGATTAAAAATAAAATTAAACCTCCAAGATAATTTTGATCTATTAATATCAAAGTGATAATGATTCCTCCAAAATGTTACCCATTCTAGTAATATGGTGGTGAGAACCTCCCACTTGGAGTACCCCTTATATTTCCTTCATAAATGACAAAATATGACACTAAAACTATAAAAATAATTAATGATGGGGTTTTGGTCAGAATTTTTTATTATAAAATGAAAAATATAGGATAATATTGTAGCAAGGGATTTATTTAGTTAAATTATATTTAATTGATAGATTGTGGAACCAAAACAAATAAGTGAATAAAAAGTTATTGTCATTTTATGCTGGTATTAATTTTTTTAATAAGTAATAGATGTATGCATAATTGAAATTACATATAATATGTAATAATTGTTTACAAATTAAACATTTTTAATTACTTACAAATAGCTCATATGTTGTTAATTAAATTTTATAAAGTTGAGAAGCAATTTTAGTGGAAAATCGGCATGAATAAATTAAGAATCCATATAGTAATTTTCATTGTGAAGGACATATTTGTATTTGGTCATTAAATAATTAAGTATAATTAATTTTTCTAGTTAGGAGGTAGAGGTCTATTATAAATGAAATATAATAAGGTGTCTCGACCATCATTTTAGTCCCGATATATTTATATTTTTTCACAAACATACTTTTATACATATGTTACTTCACTTTTGAACTACTAGTAATAATTTTACATGGATAATAATATATTATTTATTTCATGACCCATTCCCCGAGGCCCATGCTGTGAATACCGCAAGCCTGCCTTCCATAGGCCAGGGGTTGGTGACTAGAACTAAGAAGTCATATCCCTAAAATTGGGAAAGGCATTTCTTTTTAACCTAAAAACTCAAACAATCCAAGAACATAGTAAGATAGAAGAAAAAAGTAAACCATATAGTAAATAGGGTGAATATAGTAAGTAATGTGGTAGAAATACAATCCCAACTGGAAAGTGAAAGTAAAAAATGAAAACAACTCATGGGATCACCTACAAAGGATCCTACCTGAAGGGTAGGTACAACTCTCGAACGGTCGTCTCTACTGTACATCTCGTCTAAGGGTTCACCTCCAAGTAGCCTCTACTCTGGGAACCCTTAGCCTCAATCAATGTTGTCCTTCATCTATAAAAGACACAACAAAGTGCAGGCATAGCTTGTGCAGGGGTGAGTATAACAATACTCAGTAGGGATCCCGAGACCCCCAAAGGTCTCTCAGAATCCACAAACAATAAACCACAAAGAAATACCATAATACTAGAGCATGAAAACAATAGTCAAACCTATATTGGTTAATTCCCATACATATACATAAGTTATCAGGTATACCCATCCCATTCATGAGGAAACACTAGGCCCGACTCCTTAGCCAAAAGGACAACTGGGACACAAAGGAGAGACTTGCATGAAGGTAACAACATGAAGGTAAGTACCACAAAGGTAACACCACACAGAAGAATACCCTGAAGGTATAATAACACAAAAGTGTACAAAAAAGGTAAAGACTCATCTCAGACTAAGTATAACTTAAGTACGGAAGTATAGATGATTAGTTGTATTGCTAGATCATCTTACTTTGTTGAGAAGCTCTACTCTTGACCCACATAGGATCGAAGATGACCCATACAAGATCAGAAGATGACCCACACAGGATCTGAATATGACACACACAGGATCTGAAGATGACCCACACAGGATCTGTATGTGACCCACAAAGGATAGGTAGATGCTGACCCACACAGTATCTGAATATGACCCACACTGGATCTGAAGATTATTCAAGTATAACCAACCGTAGGGTTACCTCACTAAGCACGATTTATTCTAGGAGGATCCACTCCTCAATACATAGGTTGATACATTAACTTCCACTAAGTCCCATTAAGAAGTTTCACGAAGGTCCATCATGTCTTAAGGGACCCAACACGACAGACGGCGTGTCAATCAGACGCCTGGTTTTTATGTTATTAGCGTTTCCGTTTCAAGGCTCTGGTTAGATTAGGGTTTGATCCAACACATACATACTTTAACTTTATCAAAAAATCATGTGGTAGAATACCAAAAGTACTGGCTCGATCCATGTATTCTGTTGTCGTAGAAAGATCATCAAATGGACACCCGGTTCTCAAGATATGGCCGAAAAGGCGTATCTGGGTCCAGATGGGCCTTGATCCAGTCTAACTTGACCCGTTTTGGGTTGACCCTTCTAGGTCTGGATCTGGCACGACCCGCAAAGGTGGTGGCCAGATCTGGCGGAACCTCCCGTAGTCTCCACCTGGGGGAGGCACCCCCTAGGATTCAAGAATGGCCTGAGGGCCATTCAGTTCTGGCCAACCCGACAGTGCCACGTGGGTATGCCTACTGGCACGCAGGACCCGCCAAAGGGGGTCCTTCTCGGCATAACGTAGCCAACCGGGGTTCCAATAGGTGCCCCTTCCAACGGCGCGACGGGCGGCTCGCTGGGTGGCCCGCTTCTCGGGTGGCCCACTATGGTGGGACCCACTGAGCAGCCACCCAGGGGAGACACCCCCATGATTCCCGAACATCCTGAGGGTTGTTCGGTTCTGGCCATCCTAGTGGCTCCATGTGGCACCACCTGCGGTCACGCGGGACCCGTCAGAGCATGTCCTGCTTTGTGGGACGCGTCTATCCGAGATTCCAGCCGGCACCCCTTCCAGCGGCATGACGGGTGGCCCACTAGGTTTCCTACAGTGTGGCACATAGCTGGGGTGGCCCGCTATGGTGGGGCCCTCCCTAGCAGCCACCCAGGGGAGCCCCTCCCCTCCGGGATTCCCGAATGGCTCGAGGCACGTTCGGTTCTGGCCAACCCAGTGATGCCATGTGGTGCCGCCTTCTGGAACATGGGACCCGCCAGGGCGGGTCCTACTCCATGTGATGCAGCCAACTAGCATTTCGGCTGGTGCCCCTTCTAGTGGTGTGATGACGTTGCTGCTCCAACCACGATCGGCCGAGTGTACTGACGTGACTCAGTAACCGTGACCTCCAACTATGGCGGTGCAGATGCGCACCGCCTGAGATTCCACATGGCCTTCCAGCATGTCGGCTGCCATCCTCCTCCGCCAAGGCCGACAGGCCGTGGCCTCCATCAGCTGCACGGTTGCACCACCGCCACCGTCACATCCTAATGGTATTCTGGCCACCACCTTGTACCTTGATGGTGCTAGTTGACAACACCGATCGCCGGCAGACTTTCATGGGTCACTAGGAGAGATCTGGTGGCCCATTCTTCATTTTGAAGGCATCAATGTTCGTCTCAAGACATCACCATTGCATCAAGTCCATCATGGACAAGTTCCGCTCTACATGAAGTTTCACCCGCAAATAACACTCTGAATGGTGAAGTAGCGGAGGGATCATGCCTCATTCATCTGGCCCACACCCTCCACGTTTGGCTGATAGCATGCAGCACAAGAAGATTGAATCAGCATAAATTAGGAAGAATAATCCCGAACAACCCTACCTTAACCGTTCAATGGAAATTTCATGAGTAAGTAGATGAAGATGATACATGAGTTTCTAATGTTAATCGGTCGCACAATACGCTTCTGATTCATGCTCCATCATTGGTTCAACATTCTAGATCCATAGATTCAGTCTTCATTGGGAGAGGTTCTTCATTGGAGGATCTTCCTCTACCAAGAGTTCTCCAGAAAAACCTGTTTTCCAACAATTCCCCACCACGAGAGGTGAGGAGCCCCTCTCATTTTAGTTATGTTATTATATTTAACATAAACATTAATGCCACCACATTAAACGACCGGTTTCATAGTTGGTTGGTCCCCACCACTAAATTCAAAATGTGTTGGGGAGATTTTGAATAAAAATAAAATAATTTATTTATTTTATTCTTCTGCATAACCTGAAAATTCCACTTCCACCATCGACCTAATGTGGTTGGATTTAAGGCCTCTGTAAGTGATTATTGGTGCTGTGAGTTCAATGGTGTCCTCCGATTAAAATTCCGAGCACCACTTCAAATGTCACAAATTCCCACTCGCATGTCAACCGAAGGTACTTAATAAAAGTTCGGAAATTAATTCTGGCCACTCTTGGCCTCGAAATCATGTGCCATCAATTTTCTAAGACTTGTAATATTTATTTATAAAAGAAATTACATGGAAAATTCTAGGTCTTTACATTCTTCTTACCTCAGTGCTTTGCATCCCCAAAATCCACAAATCAAACTAGGGAAACATGTGTGGGTATAGAGTAAATATCTGAACCTCCCGCTCCCATGTTCTCTCATAGAGGTTCTTATGCTACCAACGTACGTGCACCAGAGGTATCGATCACCAACAAATGTATCTCTCATATTGATCCTCAATCTTTACTAGAACTTCTAAAAGCGTCTCCCCATCATCGATGTCCAGATCCCCCCAATCAATGATGTGTGAAGGATTATGCACATACGTCTTCAGTTGGGATACATCGAAAATGTCATGCACCTGGTGAAACTGAGGGGGAAGGGCTATGCGGTATGCCACCTGTCCAACTCTGCTGAGGACCTGAAAGGGTCCGATGAACCTCCAACATAACTTGCCGCCCATGCCAAATCTCCACAAACCTTATCGAGGTGAGACCCATAGAAAGACATGGTCACCATCCTCGAACTCCAAAGGTCTCCATCTCCTGTCGGCATAAGACTTCTGGCTGCTCTGTTTAGTCTTCATCCACTTCAAAAAGACTTGCCCCTTCTCTGTGGTATCCTGTACCTTCTCCAGTCCCATGAGTGCTGAATCCCCTAGGTCAGTCCAGTACAGAGGTGATCTGTAAAGTTGACCGTACAATGACTCAAATGTTTCCATACTGATAGTGGAGTGATATATGTTATTGTACGCGAACTCGACCCAGGGAAAGTGATCCTCCCAACTATGGACGAAATCAAGGATGCAATCACGCAACATGTCCTCGAGGTTTTGAATGGTCCGCTCTGTCCAGCCATCTATCTGAGGATGAAAGGCGGTGCTCAATCAAAACTGAGTCCTAAATGCCTCCTATAACCCCTTCTATAGCCACAAAGTAAAACCCGCATCACGATCAGAGACAATTGTCGAGGGAACTCCACGAATCCGTACAATCTCCTGTATGTAGAGAAATCACCGACACTTTATTGATCCCTGATATCTGATAGGTAGTAAGTGGGTGAACTTGGTGAGTCAGTCAACGTTCACCTAGATGGAATCATGTCCCTTGGATGTGCATGGAAGTCCTGTCACAGAGTCCAAGGAAATTCCATCCCACTTCCACTCTGGCACCTCAAGTGGCTGAGCTAAACCCACTGGAACCTAATGCTCTACCTTCACTTGCTGATAAGTGTGGAACCATGAGACAAAATTCGCCAATAATTTCTTCATTCCTGACCACCAGTGCTAACATTGGAGGTCCTGGTACATCTTTTCCACTACGGGATGTACCACTAGAGGGGACATATAGAAATCCCTCAATAATTCCTCTCATAACACCACTGGTACCATAGTATATCCCTTGAAGAGGATTTCATGCTCCTTACCTTTAGAAAATCCATTAGGTGCATGTCCTGTGGATATCTGAGCTTGTCAAGACTTGTAGTCTATTTCCCCAAGCTGCACCTCCCTAACTCACTAAAGGAGTGGGGGAGTGACTATAGGAGACTGAAGATATGTTTCTCTATCTCAATCCAATTAGGATATCCGTGAAACAGATAGATTCTCAATCGGATCACTCAGAAAATGTATACTAGATCTCCTGATGACTGCTTCTGCTACTATGTTCCCCTTCATTGGAGTATACACTATCTCGATGTCATAGTCTTGTAGGAACTCAAGCCAACACCGTTGTCTCAGGTTCAGGTCCTTCTAAAAGAAGATATAACTGATACTGTTGTGATCAGAGTAGACTATAAAATGTTCTCCCATCAAGTAATGTCATCACATCTTCAAGGAGAAGACCACTGCTACTAACTCCAGGTCATGGGTAGCATCGTTCTGCTCATACTGTCTTAGTTGTCGAGAACCATAAGCCATAACTTCTCGTTCCTTAATTAGGACACATCCAAGACCAGATACTAATGTGTCACAGTAGACTACGTACCCAATTCCCTTATCTGGTATTCTCAAGATGAGAGCACTCGTCGGTCTCTACCTCATCTCATGGAAACTCCGCTGGCATCTCTCAGACCACATGAAGGGTTTCCCATTTTTCCTCAATGCTGATAAGGGTTTCAAAAATCTAAAAATTTCAGGCACAACATTCAGTAATAACCATCCAGACCCAGGAAACTTCTCACCTCCATCACACTCCTCGGTGGCTCCTAAATAAGCACAACCTCAGTCTTCAGTAGATCCACTACAACTCCAGCTTCCAAGATTACATGTCCCATGAATTGAACCTCATGGATCCAGAATAGGAACTTTGAAAGATTACCATGAATCTAGTGCTCTTGGAGTGTGTCCAGAACTATCAGTAGATGATAGGCATGCTCCTCCTTTGTATCTGAGTAAACCAGGATGTCGTCGATGAAGATTACCAAAAAGCGATCGAGGTATGGCTGGAAGATCCTGTTCATGAGCCCCATGAACACTTATGGGGAGTTGGCCATGCCGAATGTAATAAACAAGAACTCATATTTTCCATACCTTCATCTAATGTTCGTCTTAGACACATCCTCATCTCGTACCCTAAGCTACTGATAGCTAGATGTGAGGACTATCTTTAAAAACCACATTTCTCCCTCCAGCTAATCAAAAAGATCATCAATCCTCAATAGTGGGTAATTGTTCCTCAAATTCACTGGCTTCAAGTGAAAATAGTCCAAATATAGTCTCAAAATCCCATCCGCCTTCTTAGTGAACAAAATCAGGGATACCCAAGGAGAAACACCAGGCCTAATGAACCCCTTCTTCTACAAATCCTCCAACTGTACTTGCAGCTCTCGAAGCTCCATGGGAGCTATCCGATATGTTGGTATAGATATCGGTGTCATCCCAAGGAAAAAGTAGATATAAAAGTCCACCTCGTAGTAAGTATGTAGACTCGAAATATCATCAGGGAAAACATCAGCATACATGTCCACAACTACAGGATAGATCGTACTCTCAACATCCACCATTCCGAGGGTAAGGCTATCCAACTAATGTGTGATCACATGCACCCTTATCCGGATAAGTCCATCCTGTGCTACAAAGTTTCCCTTCTCACCAGTGAAGAAAAACAAGGTTCCTTCATCATGGACACACCTCACCCTATGCCTAATGCAGTCGATCTGAGCATGGACTATAGATAACCAATCTATACCCAAGATGACGTCGTGGGGCCTTGATGCTACTACTAGAAGATCTCAACCGAAGATCTCACATCCTAGATTAATCTCACACTACCGGCACCAATGTGTAATCGTCAAATCCTCTAACGTAGAAGTCTTAAGCCATAAGGGTTGAGCCAACAGCTCCCCTAGAATCTCTGTCCTCCGAACGAGGGTCGGGGCAATCAAAGATAGACGAGCACCTGTGTTTATAATTTCTACAAATAAGGTGGAGTAGACATATATCATACCTCAAATCATCTACAGAGTTCCATGTTCATAGGCCTCAGCTACTTAGAGCTGAGCCCATCCCTATCCACCTACTCCCTATGGTTTGGGTGGAACACCTTTAGGTGGTGGTAGTAGAATCTCGAATCGCCACCACCACCTACTGCATGGCCAGCTCCTTTTCCACATCTGCCTGCTGCCTGCAGACATACGCAATCGAATCTTCTCCTCTTCCTAGTTAGTACTTAGACCATATGTTTGTTGTCTGTATAGCTAGTCAGGAAGTCACGAGCCATGTGACCCTACCTGCCGCACGAGGAACACTACCTTCTCCTCACCTATCTTGTTCTGTCTCCACAGCCCCACACAACCAACCTTGTATCTTTTGTTCATCCACTTGTAGGTCTGGTCCTCTTAGACCTTGGAATCATCTATCTTCTTCCAGCTCCTGATGACTCTACTATGTGACTTCTGGTGGTGGGTCTCACTGCCTGTGAATTCTTAGCAAGGAAGCTCTCCACCACGTGTGCTCACTCTAACACCCTAGACATCGTCGAGATGCTGAGAGATACCATCAAAGCTTTGATATCCCATATGTGCCTGTGCACTATGTTCTAGGCCCTATAGAAAGGGTCCCACGCCATGTCATTAGAGGTTCATGAGAGGTCAGTGAACCTCGCTGAATACTGATCCACAGTCATGTTACCATGCTGCAAGTGGAGAATCTCCTATATGCGCACTGAGCGTAAGGTTTCTATAAAGAAATCTTCCCTGAAATGGATCTCAAAGTCTGCCCAAATAAGAGCCACATCATCGTGAACCTAGAGCATCAAGTTCCACCATCTCCCCTTTGTTCCTAAAGAAAACTGGCTACAAGGAATACCATAAGATCAGCTGGTGTCCCTACTAGTTGGAAAACTCTGACCACAACCTCTGGTAAGTACTCAATTGTCTGTGGGTCTATCTCACCCCATAACCTTGATGGCCTCTGGCACTGGAAGTCGTGCAATGCGCTCAATCGGCATGAACCCTCTGATGTTGGGGCTAGTGGCATCAGTTTCCCAACATGTAGTTGTGTTGCTGGTACACCACCGAATTGTACAACTTCTGAAAGGGGGCCCTGCACCGATGCCTCGTCTCTCAGTGGGTTGTCATCACATACTCTACCTTGAACCCTGGATAGCTATCTCTGTGGAGGCATCATGAAAGGAAACAGGTTCTCCACAGTCAATATGCTATACCTCGTGAGTTGACTCATAGAGGCCACACAGAAAAAATTTCAAAAACAGACATGCAATCAGTGTTTTCATGCACTGAGTCAGAAATCAGAAGCTAGGATCCTTGTGTAAGGATATATCAAACACCGCACCAACACTGAATCCCGCCAACTAAAAACCTCACTCATTACACTTAACACTATTGCCGAAACAAAAGACCAGAATCCAAGTTATCCCGTAGAACCGACTCCTCTGATACCAATTTTTCATGACCCGTCCCTAGTGGCTCATGTCATGACTCCCCCATGCCCGACTTCCGTAGGCCAGGGGATGTAGTCTTGCACTGGGAAGGCATATCCCTAAAACTGGGATGGCATTTCCTTTTAATCTTTAAACTCACACAATCCATGCACCCAGCAAGATACAAGAACAAATTAAACTATATTGTCAATAGGCTGAGTATAGTAAGTAAAGGGGACAGAATAAAAGCCCAACTAGAATGTAAAAGTAAAAATGAAAACAGCTCCTGTGATCACCTGCCAAGTATCCCACTTGAAGGGTAGGTACAGCTCTCAAACGATCATCTCTGCGGTACGTCTCATCTAATGGTCTGCCTCTATGTAGCCTCCATTCCTGGAAACCTCAACCTCAATTAATGTTGTCCATTGTATTCACTAGACACAGCAAAGTGCAGGCATAGCCTGTGCAAGGTTGAGTATAAAAATACTCAGTATGGACCCTGAGACCCCCGAAGGTCTCTCAGAATCCACGAAGGATAAACCACAAATCAATACCATAATCACAGATCACAAAAACAACAGTCAACCCTACATCGGTATAAGCCCACAAATATACCTAACTTATCAAGTATACCCATCGTGTTCATGATGAAACACTAGGTCCAAATCTTCATCCAAAAGCACAAGTGTTCCACGAAGGAGATAGTACCACGAAGGTTACACCACAAAGGTAAGTACTAAAAAGGTAACCCCACACAGATGAATACCTAGAAGGTATCACCACACAGAAGTGTACCATAAAGGTAAAGACACATCTCACACTAGGTATAACATAAGTACAGAAGTATATATGATTATATGTATTACTATATCATCATACTTTTTCCAGATGCTCTGCTGTTGACCCACACAGGATCGATGATGACTCACACAAGATCGGAAGATGACCCACAAAGGATCTCAAGATGAACCACAAAAGAAAAGAAAATGACTCAAATAAGATCTATAGATGACCCACACCAGATTGGTAGATGCTGACCCACACAAGTTCTGATGATAACCCACATAGGATCTGATGATTCATCAAGTACAACCAGCCACAAGGGTCTCACACTATGAACACTTCATTCTGGGAGGATCCTCTCCTCAATCCAACAGTCGATAATTCAATTACCATGAATTCCCATGAAGATGTATCACGAAGGTCTGTCGCATCATAAGGGTCCCAATGCGACAAAGGGAATGTCAATCTGACACCTAGTATGTATGTTATTATCGTTTCCGTTCCGATGGCCTGGTTGGATTCGAGTTCGATCCAACCTGGTCATACCCCGAATTTATCCAAAACTCATGTTGAGTATACCAAAAAGAACATATCGATCCAAGGATTCCAGTTTTGCATACGGTTCATCAAACCGACACCGATTTCTGAGGATATGGCCAAAAGGCATATTTTGGTCTGGATGGGCTCGGGTCCGATCCGACCCAGCCTGGGCTGACCGGACCCACCCTGGGCCAACCCAAACCAGTTAAGATCAACCCGTTTGGGTCCAGGTCTGGCCTGACCCACAAAGGGGGTTTCCCGTGGTGTGGGTTGTTGGGCGGCCCGTGGCCGGGGTGGCCCGCTGTGGCAGGGCCATCCCTAGACACCGCCCGGGGGAGGCGCCCACAGGGATTCCTAAATGGCCTGAGGGCAGTTCGGTTCTGGACAACCCAGGGGTGCCACATCGCACCGCCAGCTAGCACGCGGGATATGCCGGAGAGGGTCTTGTTGGGTATGATGTAGCAGGATGGGGTTTCAGCTAGCTCCCATTCCAGCGAAGCAACAACGCCGCTGCTCCAACTTCGATGGGCCGGGTGCCGCCCGCCCATCGGGTGCACCACCCTAGCCCAGCAGCTGTGGCCTCCAACTCTGGAAATGCGGATGCACACTACCCCAACTTCCATGTGACTGGCCACCACCATCCTCCTCTGTGCCCAACGGGCCGCACCCTCCTTCAGCGATGCGGTTGCGCGACCTCCACCGTCACAACCGTTCGCTGTGCCGACCACCGCATACCCTGTCAGCACCAGTGGATGGCACCGGTCGCTGGTGCCCTCATGATGGTAGGCCTCCGTGGGTCACCAGGTTATATCATGTGGCTCGTTATTCATTTCAAAGGAATCAATGTTCATCTTGGGATGTCACCGCTACATCAAGACCATCATAGTTGAGTTCCGCTCAACCCAGCGTTCCACCCTTGTAGAACATGTCAAACAATGAAGTAGCAGAGGGATTGGGCGACATTATATTAGCTCGCACCATCCACTTTAGACTGATAGCATGCTGATCAAGAAGATTAAATCAACATAAATAAATGAAGAACAATCATGAACAACCCTTCCTCGACCATTCGTTGGAGATGTCATGAGAATAAAGATGAAGATGTTGAAGGAGATGTTGGAGTTCATCGCACACACAATATGCTTCTAGTCCGTGATATAATTTTGGTTCAACGTTCTTGATCTAGAGATTTATTCTTTATTGGAGGAAGTTCTTCTATGGAATATATTATTCTACTAAGAGTTCTCTTGCAAAACCAGTTTTCCAACAATTCTGCACTATGAGAGGTGAGGAGACCCTCTCATTTAAGTTAAGTTATTATATTTAACATAACAATTAATGTCACCACATTAGAAGATGGTTTCATGGTTGGGTGGTCCACACCAAAAAATTAAAAAAGTGGTGGAGATATTTTGAATTAAAATAAAACAGTTATTTTATTTTATTCCGCCGCCAATCCTGAAAATTCAGCTTCCACCATCAACCTAATGCGGTTCAAGTTAAGGTACCCTTAAAAGATTACCAGATCTATGAGTTCAATGGTTTCCTCTTATTTAAATTACGAGCACTGTTTCAAAAGTTACAAATTACCGCTCAAATGTTAACAAAATGCACTTAAAGAATGTTTGGAAATTAATCTTGTCCACTCTGGGCCTCGGAATCATGTGCCGTCAATTTTTGACGATTCATAATATTTACATATAAAAAATTACATGGAAAATTCCAGGTCTTTAAAATTTATCCAAAATTCATGGAGTATTTTTTATCGTGGATATTTAAATAGATATCCCCCATGACCTGACTTTCAATGTATGTGGGATGGAAGGTAACACTTTTTGATTTATGATGCTCAAATGTATATAAAATCAAATCACCTTAGGGTGAATCCTTTCTACGATGATCTTTAGAGATGAAATAATTTCGTTAGACTTCATGTTTAAGTCCAAATAATGATTTTAATATCCATGTGTATTCATCATAGTAAATTCCACTATATATAATGATTTTTATGGTAGTTTTAATAAATCCTTTTTGGGTCCCCATTCTTCCCTATAAACATATATCATTAAGTATCTTCAACCACATTAAACATATGTGATCGCCAACCATAAAATTTTATTCCCCACATGACCCTATCATTCTCAAAAAATTATAAACTTATATTAAATTTGGGATTTTAAAATTAAAATTTTCTATAATTCTAAAGATCAAGTTCAATGTAATTTTCGACAAAGGATAACCCCCATCCAACATGATACTTTAAACATATGTTTACATATACTTTTGAGCAATTCCAACATTTTATAAGAACCAAATATTTCCCATGAATAAAAAATATAATAGATCATGTTTATTCCATTATTGTGTCAAATCAAAATAAAACATTTATCTTGGATTAAAAATTTCATGAAAGATTACATTTAAATGTTTCCAAGGCTTCTTCATTCGTAGACACTAATTTTAGAGAAATAAAATCATATATATGATGGTAGAATATTTTATCACATGTATCCCACATTAAAAAAATTCTACCACCACATATGATTTGGTGTAGGATAATTTTTTTTGTGAAATTATCTCATTTGGGTAGCTCATGAATAATCCAAGCACATGAACCTTTATTCAAGATCCTTCTCTAGGTTTCCTTAAAAGCCTTATATTATACCCTCCACTTCATTACCTTAAATGACATGAGAGAATATAATCCTCCTAAATTAATCTATAATATTGATTCGAGAAACTCTAATTTGTTTCCTAAAAAACATGATTCAAGATCCTCCCCTTTTATTAATATAAATTGATTCAATAATATCTTATTTGTTTCTGAAAATTGAATAAGTAAAGATTAACATCATAGATATCTAAGATAATTTCACAAGACTCATATGATGGGTGAATCATGAACTTGTTACTTTGGTTTAATTCTAATACTAAACCATTTCTTGGTTCCTTTCACCAATAATTATCCTCATTTTAACATTAAATTGATTTGAATTGGTGATGAACTTATAACCTCAAAAGGAACCGCATCGGTCAATTTCATATGATATTAAAAGTTTTCATGTTCCATAAAAAAGGAACATATCAATGTGATTTATGATTCCTTAAATACATATATATAATAAGTCCTTTTCATGGTCCTGATCTCAACTTCATGACACTTTTTCCTCATATTATATGGGTTCAATTCCCCCATATATGGTGATAAACTAAATCGTTCCAAACTGTATAGTTTTTTATGATAATTTAATGAAATACTTCAATCAAATGAGAGAAAACATAATTATGTTGAGCAAATTCCTATTAAATTCATTTTATCAAAAAATCAATTTCATTAATGGGTAACCAGTATTTTAAATGTGAATTATTTTACATACATAGAATACATCTATAACAGGGTCTTGGAATATTAAAAAAAATACCTAATAATATAATCCCACCTTTCATCCTCTCATTTGATAAAATTTTACATTTTCACAACTATAGTTGATCAACTGAACACCCTCTTTTGAAAAGTTGGGGAGTCAAAAGAGATCTGAAACAACTTAAACTAGCCCATAAAAAATGTAAGGGTTGAATATAAATCTATTATATTAGATAATGAAAATAAAAATGGTTTAAAAATGATTCTAGTTTTTGATATATGTTAAAAAATAATTCATCCATGAAATCTCATTTGTGCTTAGAATGGTAAAAAGTGGTTTATATAATAAAAACTATTTTCTATGAGTTAAAAAAAATTTATAAATTCAAAATTTATGTAATATAATAATCTTTCATCAAATTTTAGGAAAATTATTATCAATTAATATATTTTATATAGATAAAATTCAAACTTCAGTATGATGATATAAGTTCTATTTTTTTCTAAAATGATCATTTATTGAATTAAAAAATAAATAATGATCTTAAGAATTAAATAATAATAAAATAAAATTGTTTTAATGTGAAAATTTATTTAAAGGATTATAATTTTTTTGAAGTATAAGAACAAGCCACACTTTAATACAAAATTAGATTTTCATAAAATGTTTGTATTTTTAATTTTCAAGATAAAATTCATTTCAAAATAAAAAATAATATTTAAATATTTATAACAAAGAAAATTATATAGGTTCATTATGGTAATTTTAGATAGTAGTCATAGTGTAATTCGTGAAATACAACAATAAATCACCATTTAATTTAATGATATATGTTCTTGAAATTCTTTTAATTGCATTTTTATAATTTAAAATTATTTTAAATAGTTTAAGGCACTCAAAAAAACTAAATGATCGTGGGTTTTCATGATTATTAATAAAAATATTTGTTATCATATTTTTGAAAATATATACACATTGTTCAACCATATGACATTTAATATGATCATATTGATTAAAAGTAATTTTTTTATCATCTTTTTTTTCATGTTTCAACATTGAATTACAATTTATATCCAAAAAATCATCTCATTTGTACATGATAAATTATAAAAATGATAATTAATTATTTTTTAATATTTATCAATAATCCACACACTAATATAATGGTCAATAATGGGAAAAAATTCAATTATTTTTTTGAAACAAAACTTTTTAATTGGGGCATAAAAAATTCAAAAACAACCAAAACAACACAATTTAAAATGAAAATATAATACACTATACTTGTTAATTTTTAAATATTTAATAATAAACCACACAGTTTTTATTTATAGAGTAATCTTAAAATTATTTTTAATTAATTTTCATAATTATAATCCATTTATATTTTTCATACATCTATTAAATGATCTTAAAAAATAAAAGCATCACTTTTTTTGAATATTGATTCTTTTAAAATACTCAATTATTTCATTATTTGAATGAAAAAAATATTATATCATTCTAAGTTTTGATGTTCTCAAAAAAATATAATTCCTTTTTAGAATTTAATCTCTTTGAAAATAATATAAATTTTTTAGAAAATATAAAATACTATTCATATGTCATAAAATTTTTAGAAAATGATAAACATAATATATTTTCCCGGTAATCAAAAGTTAAAGGAAAATATCGCATCTTATACTCTCTAAATTATACGAAGATCCATTTATATAAAATAAGAATTTAAAATTTTCAACCATGTTTTAAACAATCAAAATCATTAAAATATTCTCTCTTTATTTTAAAATTTTATAAAATAGATATTTTATTAATATGTGATCTAAAGAAAAAAATCATACATCAAATATTTTTATGATATATAACAAAAATAATGATGTAAATATAGATTTTATATGATCATAAAAATCATAAGTGTATTTTCTAAGTTAATATTCCCTTTTAACAATCAAAGATGTATCAAATGACCAAAAATAATAAAATTTTCTCTTTCTATAAAGAAAATATTTAAAATGATCATCTATAAATTTTTTACCTTAGAAATAGAATTAAAATAAATTTGGAATATGATAAACCTATAATGATTAAAAATTACATTAAAAAATAATTTTTTAATGTATATTACATATTAAAATTTTCAAAAGAAAACAACTAGGAGGAAAAACATTTATATAATCAATTGTTAGTGTTTATAAACCATTGAATATTATTTTAGTATAATTTATGACTTCTAGAAAATCTTACTCTAATATGTCATAATCAATTATCCTTTTTACGAGATTTTAGAATCTCACCCGTATAAGATACAATATCTATAATGCTTTAAAATTTTATAACTATTATTATAATTTATGTTGTAATTTATTATAATTATAGAATATTTTTATGTTTGTTATTGTTCATATTAATATTTTTTAAATTATATTTCTATCTTCAGGCTGAGTGAATTTTTAATTACATGTTTTCATAATTTTCAATTATGTTATGAAAAAATGGTACGTTAGAGAAAACTATACATAATGACAAGGACTATCCATTAAATTTATTGATATGTTATAAATTTTTTCTCAACAGAATAACAAATATACAATTTCATTTATGTATGACTATTAGCATAAAAGTTATTTTTACAATTGTTAATTATTTTCTTAATGTCATATATTTATTATATATTTTATTATATTATTGAATAGGAAAAAGATTTCATTTCTAAAAATAAAATTATATTTATCCATGGTAATATTCACTATGTAAATATGGTTTCTTCTCAAAATTTAATATAAATTATTATATATAACCCTATCTAATTTATTAGTTGTTCACACCAATATATGATGAAATATGTAACAAACCATAATTTCAATGTAATTGTTTTTAAGTATATGGGAATTTTACGAGCCCGCGAAATCAGATGGTGCACGATTCAGAGTCCCGGAGTGCCTGGAATGATCCTTCGATGTTTTTCTAAGCTTAAGTTAACGCTCATAAGTGTTTTCCTAAAAAAGTGTAATAACTCCTAAATGGTTACTTCAATCAGAAATATGAGGGCACTGTTGCGCTCAGGATAGAGGGTTTACCCTAGGCACGACTTAAGATTATTCGGCGTGGGCCTCCTGTGAGAAAAAACAAAATTGGAAAAACCATAAATAAAATAATTAAATAAATTATTTTATTTTCAAATGCTTATAACTCAAAAATAGTAGCTCGGATTAGAAATCTAGGACTACTGATGAACTCATGAGGGCATGCTTTATTTAAGAAGATACTAACGTTGGCTGGCATGAGCCAGTAGAAAAAGTTTGTTTTTGGCTGCAAATAAAAATTTTAATTGACAATTATTTTATTGAAAAATTCATTACTACTAAATGGTAACTCAGATTAAAAATCTGAGAGTACCGTTGGGTTCGTTGGGGAGATTTTCACTTTGGAAGAGAATATCCTTGACCAACGCAGGTCGTGGGGGATTGATAAAGTTTTCCAAACTATTTTTCAGGTACGTTCAGTAAAAGTGTGATCAGTGTTTTATAACTTTTGAACGGGTGCTCGGAATTGAAAAACGAGGGCACCTTTGACCTCACAGTACCGATATTCACTTAAAAAGACATTCACATCGATGACAGATGGACGAGGGTGAAAGCAAGTTTTTGGGTTTTTCGTAGAAATAATAAAATAAAATAAAATTCATTTTGTTTTGATTTGAGCTTCTATGTGAATATTTTAGGTGGGGTCTATCATAACTAAACCACCAGGTAGAAGTTAGAAGTGGGGAACAATAGAACTTAACATACCATGAGAGGTTGAGGTGGTGGGGACAAACCGAGCCATAACATCCCATGATAGGTTATAGTGGTGGGGACCACCCGGGATGAAACCCCCCTTTAATTGGGAGAAACCATCAACTCCCATAATCAATGAGGGAGACCCTCCTAACCTTATCCACCTTAATTGTGCCAACGTACATATCATTAATCTTTCCAATGAACTACAACATTGATCCAACATAAATTAATTGGATTTCCCCTTTTTAAATTAAGTAACAACATCGTTGGAATTTTGGAAGGTTCCTAATAAATGAACCGTCATAAATTCCAAAGATCGTCACCTACCTCGCCGCTCTGCTATATATATGGAGCATGGGAGGAAGATTTGGGATGGCTACACCAAGTGACGAAGCACTGGTAATGTGACGTGATTCCTAACACTTGGAGGATTACACTCTCTAACAAAGAACATGTTCATCCACGAAGAACGCTCTATCGATGAAGAACGCCGATGAGGAATGCCTTTGACTATGAAGAAAGACCTCAACTTCACTTCCTTTCTCAAAACATCCTTCGACGTAGGACGTGTTCATCTTCAACAAATTGACGTCTGCCTTCTCACACCAATGTCGATGAGCAACGAGCAAGTAGGGTTTTTAATTAAGTATGATTTTATTTTCATTATTCTTTCCTTAAATAAACAAAGAACGCATACCAACTTATTATCAAGTTGATCTGTGAATTTTTTCATTGCGAGTTGGGAATAAATTGTTGTGGGAAGATGTAGGGGTTTAATTTTATTTAACTATGTTACTATTCCCTTGTTTCTTTCCTTCCAAAACAAAGAACACGGGCCAACCTATTATCATGTTGATTCGCGGATGTTTTTCCATCGTGGGTCGAATTTTTTTTTTAATGAGGGATTATGGGAATTTATGCTTTTAAGATATCTTTCATGCTCGTTCATTTCTTCATTCTTATAATCCAATTTCTATCACCCAAAACACAGAAGGGCGCGGACTAAACCAACAAGGTCCGACCCCTCCACTGATATTCTTTGTGATGTTCTTCAGCATGGCAACGAGGCGACGAAGGAGAAGAAGGAAACCAGTGCCGCCCCCACAACGCTCCAGTGCCCCTGGCCGAACCGTGCCACCCTCCGGCCTCCGAGATGCCCTGGACGCGCTGCCCGCCAGCTGTGCCGCCCGCCGGCCGAACCAGCTGAGTCGCGCTGCACCCTAGCCAAGCCGCGCTCCGGCCGTACCAAACCCTGGCTCCCGGCCGCCGCGCATCCTGTGCCTCCCGCTCCCCTCACAGCGCCCTCTCTAGCCCCGAACCACTGGCCTTCACGACTGCCACAACTCTACTGTCTGTTCACCCGGCGCACTCCACGCTGCTGCTGTCCGAACAGGCCTTCCGGCCTTCATGCGCCCCACAGCTCTACCGTCTGTGCGCCCTACGGCGCCCTGGCCAAGCCAGCCTCCTGTCCTAGGCCAGGCCACCCCAGTCCTGGGCTGAGCCTCCCCGAGATGGAACCTTGCGGCACCCTCTGGGCCGAGCCGTGCCTTCCCAGTGCCCTTTGGACCGAGACACCCACGCGGTGCCCTCCGGGACGAACCACCCTCACACCGACCCCCGGCCGGTCCTCGCCCTTGCAACTGATTCGCACTCTCACGACCATCCGCGACCACTCGTGGCCAGCTTGGATGGGCCCAGCGGGCCGGGATGAACCTAATGGATGGGCTGCCTAACGAGCCGGGTCGACACATAACAGGTTGGCCCAGACGGGGTCGGTCTGGATCAGGCTGACCGGGTCGGACTTGACCTGGGCCCACTACGACCATTTACTTTCATTTGGCCATATCATTGGCACCAAGTGTCTGTTTGATGAACCGTTAGCGGCCCTCATAAGCTTCGAGCATGATGGTCCCATTGATTATATCCCAATAGAGTTCGGGGTATAGTTGAGATACAGTCAGGTTGTATCGCGCACGAATCCAACAAGGACCTCGGGACTAAAAAGCTAAAAACTCATAGACAGGGCATCTGATTGATGCGATGTCTGTTACGTTGAGACCTCTATGATGTGACAGACCATTGAGATACAATTTTTTGGGACTTCGGGATAGTTTGAGGTTTGACCAGCAGCTCGTGGCGTGGATCCTTCTTGTGATGAGCGAGCAGAGTGCAGAGACCTAGTAGCTAGCCGAGACTTGACGATTGCTGACCGATTGACTCAGAGTGATTCGACAATCCTAGTTGGGAGCGCCTTGGTGTCAAGGAAGACCCACAGTTGAGGAGTGTCAGGTTGTGGCGGCAGACCCATGGTACTCGACATGAGGAGTACCTCTGGAGGCTATTAGGGGGAGCGCCTGGTTGTGGCAGTAGACCCATGGTGGGGAGCACCTTAGTGATGAATCAGACCAATGATACTCGACAGGAGGAGTAAATCAGTAGTTCAAGTTTATTTGGAAGCGTCACGGTGTCATGGAAAGCCCACTATACTCGACAGAGGAAGAGTTATCCATTAGCACTGGTTTCGATAATGTGAATAAAAATCTTGGTTGAGCTGAGTTAGTAAATTTTCTATTTTCTCATGATTGAGATGGATTACTTGATAACTTAGGTATATGTATGGGCATATACCTATGTGGGGTTATTTGTTGATTTCAAACTTTGTGGTTTATCCTTGTTGGATTTTTTGAGACCTTGAGGGTCTTGGGGTCCCTTTTGAGTATCCTTATACTCACCCCTTCACGGGATATGCCTACACCTTGTTGTGTTGGATGAAGACAATGGACATCGCTGACTGAGGCTGAGAGTACCAGGACTAGACAGTACCCGGAGATGGACCTTATGACGAGTCGGTACTTGGAGAAGACTGACCGATGTGTACTGAATAGGAGGCTATCTATATCTACCCTTCTGGTTGGAATTCCAGAGGATGACCCAATAGCTATTTTTTTCTTTATTCAGTTGTACTTGTACTTCCAGTTCCCTATACATTACAGTTGGGCTTGTATTTCTAACCCCTTTTACATTTTAGTACTCTTTAGTTATATAGTTTACTTGGTGTTCTATACCAATCTGTGTGCTTTGATGTGTGTATTTACAGGTTATAAAGGCAATTACATCCCAGTTTTAGGGAATTACGCCTTTGGTACTAGTCTCCATCCTCTGGCCCATGGAAGGTGGGCTTGGGGTAGTCATGGCATGGGCCCCGAGCGATGGGTCGTGACAAATTGGTATCAGAGGAGTCGGTTCTACTACAGAACATAGGACTTCGATTGTTCTTTTACATGAAACAATAGTGTTAAGTGTAGTGAGTGTGGTTTTCAATTTAGGGTTTCCAGTATTGGTGTGGCGGCCGAAATATCCATACACAAGGGCCCTGAAATCTGATTATCAACTGAGTGCATGAAAACAATGATTTCATGTCTGTTTTCCTTCTTATATCTTATGTCATCCCACCAGGTCCGCTCACCAGGTATAATCGTTTGACCGTGTCACATCTATTTCTTTTAGGATGTCTCCACAGCAAAATCCGACTAGAGTTCTGAGAATTGTACGCACTGATAGCCCACCAAACAATGAGGCTCCGGTGCGGGGCCCTCTTACTATGTTGGCACCTTTGGGTGGTGTAAAAGCACCACCACCACCCGTTGGGAAGAATATACCACCAGCCCCACTGGGAAACGGTGCACACCGATTGAGCATGTTTCAGGAGTTCCATCAGCAAAGGCCTCTAATTTTTTGAGGCGAGACAGATTCCCATGTAGTTGAGAGCTGGCTGGAGGCGATTGGTGTAGTTTCCCGTCTAGTTGAGACACCAGTAGAGCAGATTGTGATCTTACCTACTAGTATTTATCAACGAGTGACCATGTGGATGGTCCACCTTTTGATGAGGCTTTATTACGTGGACTATTGCCCAAGATAGTACCTTTGGGTAGTGTGCAAGCTATATCATTACCTGTTGGTCATCAGTTACAACTGGCTGTATCGAAAGAGGATGCATATGTGCTTAATTCCTTACACTTGTTTAAGAATCAGATAACCCTTAGGTTCTGTGGTGAGCCCAACTCATAGTCGGTTGGGGAATGGCTCAAGGAGGTGGCTGAGAGTTCTCTAAAACTTCTACAGCTTCGGTAGGATGACATGTCAGTAGCGGTGTATTCATCAAGGCATACCGACCTTTCCTAGTACTCAATGAATATGATACGATCAGTGCTTCAAGGCTCAAAAATTCGAGTGAGGTGTGTTTAAAGGACATATGAGATATCAATTCTCCTCTATGAATTCCTACATATGTTCGGGTGCTAGAGAGAACCTTTTTGGTTGAATTTTCTTTGGCTGAGCGGATATAGCAAGTGAATGTTAGCAGTGGGAAAGCAAGAAACTGGCACCAGTCTTAGAGTCTTGGGAATGTAAAATGTTTTGGGAAGAACAAGTGTTAAAGACAGATGAATCTACAGGGTAGAAGATGTGGAAGCAGAGCTTGGAGAGAAGCATTTGGTGGTGTACTTTTCGATATGTTACAACCACCCCCTTTTTGAGGACCCTACTAGGCTCAGGGAGCTAGAGGGCAGGGTAAAAGAGTTATTTCATGTGGTCAAGGAATACAACCTAGGGGCTCTAGGAATGAATCAAGGTATAGTATATGTATACTAATAGCTTCCATATCAATAGACATAGGTACCAATAATTCCTTCCTTCAAGGAATCTTGTCCAGGACCTAAAGTTTCTGGTTAAACCATTGACTTGACCTTCATGACTAGAGATACCATTGGAAGGAGACTCAATAATCACACTTATGCCGATGGTGTGACATGACCCTTGAGGTGAGAGTTTCTATTGGAACATCTTGGTGGCAGCATCGAGGCCTTAATTTGGTAGCTTGGGTTTGGAGTTGACATCCACAATTCACACTCAGATTAACTGTATTAGGAAAATAGGTTGTGGTTTATCTACAATGTTGGAATAGGGTTTTTCCATGGTCAGCGAAAAAGGAGACCCAGGAAGCATAGGATAAACTCATGCATAGGAGGGTGCATCCAATCACTAATGAGTTGGCCATCCTCACCCTCGTGGTAGCCAAAGTTGACTTTGAGATAGTCTATACTATTGGGAAGGGGAACATGGTAGAAAACAAACTTATTAGGAGGTTTTCCTGTATATGATGAGTGATGTGACAAAGCAGGTAGCTGCTTGGTAGATATACTTTGTGGATCGAGAAGGATCAGCTTTTCTTTAGTCTCTTACAGTCACTCCCCCACTCCTTCAGTGTGTCCGGGAGGTGCAGCATGGAGACACTGACTGTGAGGCTCGATGTGCTCATATATTCTCTAGACAAGAACCTGATGGATTTGCTGATGGTGGGGAGCATGTCATCCTATTTAGAGGATGTACCATGGTACTAGTGTCAGTTCAGGAGGATGTGTTGAGGTAGTTCCCCACATCCACTCTTGCGGCACATATAAGAGTGGTGAAGATGTTCCAGGACCTCTGAGGACAGCACTGGTGGCCGGGAATGAAAAAAGAAGTAGCAGAGTTTGTTTCTCAGTGCCTCACTTGCCAGCAAGTGAAGGCGGAACATCAGGTACCAGCAGGCATGGTTCAGCCTTTAGAGGTTACAGAGTTAAAGTGGGATGGGATATCCAAGGATTTTGTGACCGGACTTCCACGTACATCCAGAGGTCATGACTCTATTGGGTGATTGTTAACCGACTCACCATGTTAGCCCACTTATTACTGATCAGAGAGTATGGTTCAGTAGAGATCTTGGGATGCCTCTATGTGCAAGAGATTGTCCGGCTACATGGAGTACATTCAACGATTGTCTCCGATCATGATGTATGTTTTACTTCCAAGCTATGGAAGGGGTTGTAGGAGGCTTTTGGGATACAACTTCATTTGACCACTGCCTTCCATTCTTATATGGATGGTCAAACTGAGTGGACCATTTAGATCGTCGAGGACATGCTACGTGCTTGTGTCCTTGACTTCAGTCACAGCTGGGAGGATCACATACCCTTGGTGGAGTTTTCATACAACAATATCTATCACTCCACCATTGGGATGACACCATTCGAGGCATTGTATGGGAGACCTTGGAGATCACCGTTGTGCAAGACTGAGCCAGGGGTTTTAGCACTCGTGGGACCAGAGATGGTATGGGCTACCACAGAGAAATTATAGATCGTATAGGAGTGGATGAAGATGGAACAGAGCAGGAAGAAGTCGTATGATGGTAGAAGACGAAGACATCTGGAGTTCGAGGATGGTGACCACATCTTTCTACGGGTCTCACCTCAATGATGTTTGTGGAGATCTGGCCGAGGCGGAAAGTTATCTTCAAGGTTCATCAGACATTTCCATGTCCTTATCAGAGTTGGCGAGGTGGCTTACCACTTAGCTCTTCCACCTTAGTTTCACCAGGTGTACAACGTCTTCCACGTATCTTAGCTGAGGAGATACGTGCACGACCCTTCTCACATCATCGATCATGGAGAGCTGGACATTGACAATGGAGTGCATTTTACAGAGGTTCCAGTAGAGATTGAGAATCAATAAGAGTGGGTCCTTCATGGATGGTCAATACCTCTGGTGCGTGTTCTTTGGTAGTATGGGAACCTCCAGGAGAGCACATGGGAGAGGGAGGCTCAGGTCCATGCATAGTACCCCCATTTGTTTCCTTAGTTTGAGTTGTGGATTATAGGGATGTAGATCCCTAAGGTGGGGAGAATGTAAAGTCCCATAATTTCCATGTAATTTTTTTTAAAATATATGGGAATTTTATGAGTTCATAAAATCAGACAGCGCACAATTTTAAGGCCCAGAGTGCCCATAATTATCTGTCAATGTTTTGCTAAGATTATGTTAATGCGAATAATAAGTTTTTGTCAAAAAATAGAATAACTCTTAAATGGTTACATGGATCAGAAATTTGAGGGCACTATTGCACTCAAAAATGTGGGTTTACCCTTGGCGTGACTTAATATTAGTCGACGTGGTCCTCCTGTGAGAAAACCCAAAATTGGCATAACTGTAAATAAAATATTTAAATAAAATATTTTATTTTTCAAATGCTTATATCTCATAAAACGGTTGATCGGATTAAAAATCTGAGACCACTACTGCACTCTTGAGGGAATGATTTATTTAAGTATGTACTAATTTTGGCCATCACAGGCCACCAGAAGAAGTTAGTTTTTGTCCACAAATAAAATAATTAAGCGATGTTTACATTATTGTAAAATTCATAACTTTTAAATGGTATCTTGGATGGAAAATATGAGAGTACAATTGGGTTCATTGGGGAGTTTTTCACCAAGGCAGATCCTATCCTCAATCGGCACGGGTCGAGGGTGGTTGATAATAATTTTCTGAACTTTTTTTCAGGTATGTTCAGTAAATGCACGAGCGACATTTTATAACATTTGAACCAGGGTGTGGAATTGAAAACTGAGGGCACCGTTGAACTCGCAGCGCTGCTATTCACTTAAGGATACATTCACCTCGACGATAGATGGACGAGGGTGAAAGTGAGTTTTTCGGTTTTTCATGGAAATAATAAAGTATAATGTAATTCATTTTATTTTATTTTGAACTTCCATGTGGATATTTCAGGTGGGGTCCACTGGAACTAAAACTCCAGGTGGAAGTTGGAAGTGGGGACCACCATACCATAACCTCCCTTGAGAGGTTAAGGTGGTGGGGACCACCTGAACCATAACCTCCCGTGAGAGGTTATGGTGGTGGGGGCCACCCTGGATGAAACCCCCCTTTAATTTGGAGAAACCCCCACCTCCCACAGTTAATGAGGGAGAGCCTCTTGACCTCCTCCAACTTAATTGTGCCAACACACATACCATTAACCTTGCCAACACACCACATCATTGTTCCTGCATAAATTAATTGGTTTGACCCTTTTTAAATTAAGTAACATCATCGTTGGAATTTAGGAAGGTTCCTAAAAAAGGAACCTTTATAAATTCCAATGATCGTTACCTACCTACCCCTCTCCTATATATATGTAGCATGGGATGAGGATTTGGGAAGACTAATGGAAGTGATGAAGAACTAGTAATATGGAATGATGCCTAACACTTTGAGGATTATGCTCTCCAATGAAGAACATGTTATTCCCCGAAGAACACTCCACTGATGAAGAACGCTGATGAGGAACACCTTCGACTACAAAGAACAACCTCGGCTTTGATTTCCTTTCTCGGAGCTTCCTTCGACATAGAATGTGTTGGTCTTCAACGAATTGACGTCCGCCATCTCACGCCTACGCTGAAGAACAATGAGCATGTAGGGTTTTTAATTAAGTATGATTTTATTCCCTTGATTCTTTCCGTCTAAAAACAAAGAATGCGGATCAACTTATTATCCTGTTGATGAAAGAATTTTTTCCTTGCGAGTTGGGAATAAATTGTTGTGATAAGTTTTAGGGGTTTAATTTTATTTTAGTATGTTATTATTCTCTTATTTCTTCCCTACCAAAAAAAAAGAACGTAGACCAACTTATTATCAAGTTGATCTGTGGATGTTTCTCGTTGTAGGTTGGGAATATTTTTTTAATGAGGGATTATGGGAAATAATGTTTTTAAGATATCTTCCATGTTCATTCTTTGATTCATTCTTGTAAGCCAATTTCTATCACCCTAAATATGGAAGGGTGTGGAAAAACCAACATGGTCCGACACCTCCGCCTATCTTCTTTGTGATGTTCTTCAGAATGGTGATGAGGTGACGAAGGCGACGAAGGAAACCTGTGCCACCCCCACGATGCTCTGGTTCCTTGGGTCGAACCATGATGCCCTCCACCTTCTGGGATACCATGGACACGCTGCCCGCCAGCCGTGCTGCCCGCTGGATGAACCGGCCGAGCATAGCCCCACCCCGGCCGAGGTTCGCACTGGCCACACTGTGCCCTGACTTCCAGCAGTCGCGCCATCCGCACCCCTCAAGGCACCCTCCTGAGCCCTGGCTCACCGGAATATGTGTTCCCCATGCACCCTACAGCTCCTCCAGTCACGCACCCCGCGAACCCCGCGAGCCCCGTGCCGCCGCTGGCCAAACCGGCCCACCGGCCTCTGTGCGCCCCGACCAAGCTGGCCTCCCAGCCAAGACCGCGCCTCCCCAGCCTCCGGAGGAGCCGCCCTGAACCAGCCCCTTGCGGTGGCCTCCGGGGTGAGAAGCCCCCTCGTTGTACCCTCGGGGACGAGCTGCCCACATGCACCCTCTGGTTCGAACCGCACTAGCAATGACCCGTGGACGGTCCACGCCCTCGCGACCGGTCCATGCTCTCGCGGCCTCCTGGGCTGGGCCTAGCAGGTCAGGCCGAACCTAACAAATAGCCCGCCTAACAGGTCGGGCTAGACCCAACGGGTCAGGTCGGGCCAACTCAGACCAGTTCGGCCCGGACTTGGTCGGTCCGACCGGGTGGGACTAGAACTATGCCCACTAGGACCTCTTACTTTATTTTGGCCATATCATTTGCACCGGGTGTCCATTTGATGAACCGTCAGTGAGCCTGGTAATCTTGGAGAATGAAATTTCCTTTGAGTGTACCCCACTAGAGTTTGGGGTATTATTGAGAAATGGTCAAGTTGGATCGTGCACAAATCCAACCGGGCCCCCGGGACTAAAAGGATAAAAACTCACAGACTGGGCGTCCGATTGACGCGTCATCTATTGCGTTGAGACCTATATGACGTAACAGACCTTTGAGAATATTCTTTGTGGGACTTCATGATAGTTTTAGTTTTGATTAGTAGCTTATGGTGTGGATACTTTTGGTGGTGAGCGAGCAGAGTGCGGAGACCTAGTAGCTGGCTGAGACTTCACGACTACTGACCGATTGATTCAAAGTGACTTAACTAGCCCAGTGGGGAGTGCCTCGGTGTCGCGGTAGACCCACAGAGGAGGAGCGCCTAGTTGTGGTGGAAAACCCACGGTACTCGATAGGAGGAGTACCTCTGCAGGCTATTAGGGGGAGCACCTAGTTATGGCGGCAAACCCACAATGGGGTGCACCTTGGTGACGTAGCAGACCCATGGTACTCGACAGGAAGAGTACCTCAGTAGTCCAAGGTTAGTTGGAAGCGCCTTTGTGTCACCCCATTCCGACTGTACTCGACATAGGAGGAGTTCTCCAGCTGCCTTGGTTTCGATAATGTGAATAAAAATCCTAGTTGAGCTGAGTCAGTAACTTTTGTGTTTTTCTCGTGACTGAGATGGATTACTTGATAAATTAGGTATATGTATGGACATATACCTATGTGGGGCTATCTGTTAATTTCATACTTTATAGATTATCGTTGATGGATTTGGTGAGACCTTTGGGGTCTCGGGGTTCCTACTGAGTATCATTATACTCACCCCAGCACAGGCTATGCCCACACCTTTTTGTGTTAGTTGCAGACAACAGACAGCGCTGACTGAGGTTGAGACTACCAGGACTGGACGGTACCCGTAGGTGGACCATATGACGATTCAGTTCATAGAGGAGACTGAAGGGCGTGGAGTGCTAAGGAGGCTATTTGTATCTACACTTCTAGTAGGAATTCTAGAGGGTGACCCATCAACTATTTTTTTTTTCTTTCTTCAATTTTTCTTGTACTTCCAGTTCCTTGTACTTTATAGTTGGGATTGTATTTCCGGCCACTTTTACTTGTCATCACTCTTTAGTTATACAATTTACATAGTGTTTTGTATCTATTTGTGTGCTCTGATGTGTGTGTTTACATGTTATAAAGGAAATTCATTCCATGTTGTAGGGAATTACGCCTTTGGTGCTAGTCGCCAGCCCTAGGCATATAGAAGGCAGGAATGAGGTAGTCACGACACAAGCCCCGAGGGACGAGTCATGACAAAAATAAAAATATAGGATGGAATGTTGTTTTATGTTTTTAGACCATAGAAAATGATTATAATTGTATTAATATTTTATAATTCCTTTATCTATAAAATAAAATCAAAATCTCTATATTTTTAAAAATTTCTACAAATTCAATAACAATATCATGAGTCTTAGGATCTTTTAAATTCAAATTATAATTTTCAATCATAAAAAATTAATATACATATTGAAAAAATAAAAATTAAAATGGTATTGTAAAATAATTAATTAAAGTCATCAAATATAGTATCCAATATGTCAACACTAATCATTAAAATTTACATAATACATTAATTATGTTTTTCAATAATATTTCATGCATATGGCCATTAAATTTCGTTATTTTGAAAATTATTTGTTGAAACTCAAATATAAGATCATTTTAATGAAAATTATTAGATTCTAAAAAAATATAAAAGAATTTATCCCTAATGTACTAATAAAATTAAAATGTTTGGATTGGCTCATTAAAAAAAATTAAATTTTTTTATTATAAAAAAATATAAAAACACTAAGAGTTTTAAGTTTTAATTATTAAATTTTAATAACCAATATTATACATATACTAAATCAATAAACTAATACATTAATTTCATAGAAATTATTCCCAAATATATTCTTAAAGTTATAGTTATTATCAGATCATTAAAATAGTAAAATATTTTGTAGGGAAGATAAATTAATAAATTATTTAGGTGAACCAACCTTATTTTATACATATATAATCATAAAATAATCCATTATCCTGAATAAAATTGAATTATTTATTTATAATATTAAATAAAAATTGTTTAATCAATAGTTAGGGGCCTTATAAATGAAAAAAAATAATGTTTTTAAAATTTTAATAATTAATCTAAAACCCCAATTCAAATATAAATTAAATTATTATAAAAATAAAAAAAATCATTAAATAAATTTAATTTCTATTCAAAGCATAGTAATTATCAATGAAAAAAATACTATCACTAAAAATTATTAATCAAACCCCTTTCCATTCAAATTATTATGTAGTGTAATAAAATAAATTTTATACCATGATAAGTATTTCTATGAAGTTTTCTCTCAAGAATGCATCATTAAGTCATTAAAGTTGTTGAATATATGTTTAGAGAAGAATTTATTGGTGAAGCATGGTGATATATTTTTTTATTAATGGAAATACTGCTAAACATGAGAATTTCGTATTCAATGTTATTAATTTTTTTGTCATCCAATGCTAAAAAAATTCATCACGTTAATGATAGGCTAATTATTTTTTTATATAAATATAAAATTTCTCATGAAGTCATGTGTCATGTAATAATTGTTTTTATCCCATTATAAGGGGTTTTGAAAGTAAAACGGTATGGAGACCATAATTTTCATAAATAAATATTACACCATTTTAGATAAATAGTAAATAAAAATCAAAATAATTAACACCTAATGATTGTAGAGGTCTTCTATACATGGTATCATTGAAATGTAAAAAACTGGTACACAAATGATTTAAATTATTTATGAATAATTCCATCACAACTATCACCCTTAATATACATATCATACTTAAACCGTTATTCATAACCTGGGGAAGGGAACCATAAAAAATAGAATGTTCTAAAACTTATTAAGGGTAAAAATAAGAGAAATAAATCAATATTAATTAATGATAATAATATTAGCATAAGGGTATGATAAAATATCAACACATAGATCAATAATACCCAAAAAATAAATGATCTTTAATCATAAAATATTATGTAAGGTATTTACAATCAAATGAAAATAGATAAAAGTGTGGAGAATCATTAATAATCAATCATGAGACCTAAGGAACTATCATAATAATAAGACATAATTTTGTTCCATAAACATAATCATATCAATTCATTTCCTTAGTCATGTATCTTTAATAAGACTATCATAGTGGATTGGGTTCACTCTCCATTCCATCATTCTATAGTCAAGGTTCGTACACAGTAATATCTTATTAAACAATGTCCTATAATAAATTGTTTTTTATACTCACTCCAGTTCTTATTATCATATGAGATAGTATTATTAACAAAATTTGTTGGAGTGATATATAATTTTGGGTGCACTGTTCAAATAATTAAAATCATACATATGTGTACACCAATATCTTAAAACATTCATCATATCATCGAATCATATCACGTAGAATGGATGTGAGCCTCATAAATATTTATACATTATAATAATAAAACATTTAGATATATAATAAAGATAATACATTGTAACCTACCCATTTTAAATTATAATAATCACCAATGTATTTTGTTTATAGATAAAAATACATTTAAAATATCTCAAGAATATTTCTTGAGTAAACACTGTTTTATTTAAAATTCGTTATTTAGAATAAAAACAAATTACAAAATATAGGTGAAATAATTTTATTTTCAATGGAAAAATTAAAACATATAAATTGATATTTATTTACAAGTTTATTAACTATTTCAAGGGAAGTAAATCGTTGGGTGGATGTTAAAAAAAATTCTTTTCACAATATT
Source organism: Viscum album (assembly GCA_963277665.1). Lineage (NCBI taxonomy): Eukaryota > Viridiplantae > Streptophyta > Magnoliopsida > Santalales > Viscaceae > Viscum > Viscum album. The sequence continues at coordinate 1,185,030,393 of OY728135.1, forward strand.
GACAAAAGTCAGAAGTACCTCGTTTGGAAAATGATAAAAAGATTCCTTTTAAACCATGTTTAGGATTGTAAAATATAAGAAAAAAAATCTAGATCATATTTTTATAAAAATTAAAACTTTTTTGAAATTTTTTTAAATATAAATATGGACATGGAAGAAATGATTAATGATAGAAGAGAAAAATAATGTTTTCTTTCATAAAAAACAGTCTTTAACTATCATGAGTTTCTAAAGAGATGAATATAAAATGAAAACCTAAAATATAAAAAACTAATAGAAGGATAATAGAATTAATAATATTCAGTATTCATGTATCTTTAAATTTCTTCATTTTAAAATGTAAGCATAAATAAATGCAGTAAAAATTATATTGCAATATAAAACCCTTAACATAAGTCTATTTCTCATCAAAAGCTGTCAATACACTTATATAATAAAATTATTATTATTATAATTCTAAACCAAAACCATGATCATATAAATAATATAATACATTGTTTAATTATATCATCTTATCACCCATTCATTAACAATCATAAATTATTTACATAATTTTGCGTGTTAACTTCTTCGTTTCTCGTTTATGTTTTTTTGTAGTTATTGTCCTTGCACTCTAATCATGGTTACTTATTATACATAATTATATTAATGATATAAATATATAATATCTTAATTATATATATAACCACTCATGTAATGAATTGTAATTAATGATTTACATCATAATGTAGAGATGTCAGTTTGTATAAAGACACGAGTGAAATTACCATTTATTAATGGATTTCTTGAAATAAAGTTAAATATTAATTCCAATTTATATAAAATAATTATAATATATATATATATTAAATATTTCAAAATACCAAACCTTAAATTATGGTGGTGGAAAATGGGGTGTATCCCTATTTGGAGGTGGTAGTACAAACATATGTACGAGTGATACTTTCATCTCCCATTGGAATGGTAAGCGGTGGTAAATGGTTTTTAAATAATCATAATAACATCTATGTATATATATAAAACGTTATTAATTAATTTTTTATGGATAAAACATGTTTATAGAAACTATAAGAAGAAATAAAATTATTAGTTAATGGATCAAATCTATACATCATTGTTGAGACACCTCTCTAAGAGTACTCTTTATGCCTTGAAATATTGGTATTAGGAGGTTATAAGAAGATATGTGATGAATTTAAGGATGATATAAATGTTTTAATGTTGATATTTTACAAAATATATGTATCAAGTTGTTTGACTAATAGTATAGAAGAGCTTCCTATTAATAAGTGCGGGGGGAGACACACATGGGATTCATAAATGATTTCAATGATTTAAGGTTTCATTGATGGTAATGTGGATCAAAAGGGATAGGTATTAGAAATTTAGACAATATATGGCTGAAATATCTTTATCAAATAATATTATTATTGGTTTGGGAGGAAATCATATCCTTAAATTTTGGTTAAACAACTATGGTAATCTCATTTTAACATTAACCATGAAAATAATAAGTTACTATTTTTAAAATTAACCATGAAAAGAAACTAAGTTTACAATATTTAGTTATATTAATTATTATGAATAAAAATATATAATCATTTATTTAATATTAAATTTCTATCATTTGAATAATTTATTTTTAATTAAGCATTAAAGTTTCAATGAAATTTCATTTTTAAAAAATGAATTATTAAGTGTAAAACTTAATTTACATCTATTAAATGCCATTTAATCCCCATAAAATAAATGTTAAAAAAATTATTAAATTAAAAATATATAAATTTAATTATTAACGATTATAAATATTGATTAAATTAATTTAATAAGAAAAAAATACATCATGTTCATAAAAATAGTTTTTAGAGGAATCTGTTTTAATAGGAAAAAATTACTTATTCCTTAATCATAAATAATGATTATTATAATCTAATTAAATTTATAATATCAAATACAATGAGTATTACGATAATATTAGATTAAATTGAAAACATTCATGTACTAAAAATGAATTAAAATTATTTAAAAAAATTGTATTTTTCCAATTCAATAAAAAACAAAGCATTTTTAAAAAATCATCAAGATTAGATCTGAACTGATAATGAAATGATGATTTAAAAAAATATTTTCTTAACTAAAAAATTTCTAAAAAATGTTTGAAATTAATTATAAATTATACATGAAAAATTTTATAATAACAATTTTTAAAAAAAACACACCGTTGAACTATAAAATGACATTACTAAAAATTGACTACTTATTTATGAGTAATTAATATCAAAATATATATATTTAATAAACTATATACAAATTTTTCTAATATTTTTAAATATTATTATTATATTCAAATTTACTATCTAGGTTATAATGTTTTACTATATCATTGTTTATATTGGCTTGGGGTTTCATGTAATACAAACTATCAAATATATCATGTTCTATTTCAATTGATATACATAAAAAATATGGGGGGGGGTTACATTCTACCCCACTTAAAATTAATATCTACTTTGAACATTTTCAACCTTAGTATAAACAACGGAGGGTATATCTGCTTTATTATATCCTTAGTTTCCAAAGTAACTTCTTTAAAATTATATTTCCTCCAATGATTATTAATAAGGCGTGTACACTTTTTTCATAGAACTTTATACTTATGATAAAATATTTTCAATTATTATCCATTATAAGTAACATCATGCTACAATTATATAACTTATGATTTCATTAAATATGAAATATAATTTATGTTGTTCCACGTGAGAAATACATGGATTATGACATTAACCATTGAGAGCTTTAGTGGGTGTTCTAAGTGATAAACTATAGTCCCTTCTTAGTCAAGAATATAAAAAGGGGGCACTATACTTAGGGTTCATATTTTCCTTATTGATGAATTTCATAAACATGTTCTATTGTGAAATTTCTAGGAAATGTTTTCCCTAAATTAAAATTATATATCTTAGTACTGATTTTTAACAAAACTATTATAATGACTATGAGAATCCTTAGCATGCTATTAAATGGGTATATCCTTATCAGTCATTTCCTTAGTTATATCAGGTCATAATAGCTTTATTTCTTTGACATCATCTTAGAAAATTGATGTTCTAAATATCTTTCTATATAAGACTTGATAAGTAGAAATATGAATTCTTAGGTGAATATATTCTTATAGTAAAATTATACTAGAGGATGGTGTTGATCCCAATCACCTCTAAAATCTAGTGAACATGATATCAATATAACCTCCATGATTTGAATTAACCCCTCAAAATGACTAACAAATTGAGTGTGCGAAGAAATACTGAAACAAAACTCTATATCAAGATATTTTCAAAGAGTTCTAATAATAATAATAAACCGTTTGTTATTTATTAGGTAATATAAATTTGTTTAACCCATTTATCCATACAACTTACTTAACATATATCCTTTAAATCCAATTATGAGGGAAATATTCTATAATATAAATGAAGTGAGCTGACATAGTATGATAATTTTTAATAGTACAAATAGTAGTATAACCTTTAGATGTTTTTGGGGGCTTGAAAATAATATAAATGGTGATATTTACACATTTAAAATCTAGTATAAATAAGATTTATAGTATCACCTTTGACTTATAACTGTAATCCTTGAATTTATAATATACTGGTCACTAAGATACATACATTGTGACATATCTCTTCATTTTTTCGAATGATAAATACTATTTTATATATATTTATATCTTATTAAATTGAGGATTAATTAATAATGATAATCAATTAGATTCTTCTAATATACCATTATTAATTTCTGTAATTGATGTCACACATGCTTTCTTCCTCATCCTTATCATTCCATAATAATCAATGTTGAAATAAGAAACTATTATCAATATATTTTTCATCTATATATCCTCTTAATTCCCATCTATAATCATTATGTGGATAAATGGTTGAACACTCATTTGATAATGAAATGTTTTCTCACCTTCCTTCAAAAATATGAGTCCCATTTATTACAATTCCATAACTATTGTATATTTTTTGATCCCCATCATAGATATGTTATAAGTATCTATTTTATTTAAATAATCATCCACCCTATTCACTTTCCAAGGGTTGTATTGTATTTATTAATCACATTTTTTAATAAACATCATCAATATTCTTCGGCACAAATTAAAATATTTCTATTTCGATAAAAACATTAATGTTTTATATTTATTATACATTTCACCACATTATACTTAATAAAAATAAATCCAAATTATTAATGAAATGATAACTAGTACTAAACCCAAAAAATAATATGGGTTATTTTTCTCATGACCCATTTGTCAGAATTAACCAAAATATTTCACCATATAATTCTCCGAGATAAAAGATCACAACCATTTATATGTTTTATCACTATAAACAATAGACCCATGATTACAAAAATCTAGTGTGAGTAATGGTTCAATAACCAACCATATCTTCTATTCCTTGATATTTTCATCATACATAAGTCTAAAGGAACATAACTCTCTTTTGAGTTAATATGGTGAGTAGATTTTATATTGATGAAAAATACTTCCAAACGAGTTGATAATATCTATCTATTCCAGTAAAACTATGATTTAAAGTCTCAATGTTTAGTCTATTACAATGTAAAATAACTTCAGTCTTTGATGGTTCCACCAATATACCCTCACTTGAGATTAATTAACACTAACATGGAAAGTTCTATACCCAAAATTCACAATTGGCAAATTTTTTATACAAATTCTTCTTCCCTAGGATCATCATTAAAATATCTATGTGATATTAAATCTCTTTATAACAGTTGGAATATAAAATAAAATTATCCACCAATACTACAACAAACTAATCAAGGTAATATATACTGAATATATTAATTATAAAATAAAGATACTTAGGGAATTGGTATAACTCAATGGTATCAATTAAAATTTATACAATCTATACATTGAATAGAAATTTTTCTTGGATATCACTTCACTTTTTACCTTGACAAAAAATATCTATATATCATTAAAACCTAGGTAAAATATTAACCTCCTCGTATTTGATAAAAAAATCGTTGATAGGGGAAAGAGGATACTAATTAATTATTGTGATCTAATTAATTTCCATATAATTCATGTAGAATGGAATTGATACATATTTATTATTAAAAATGTACAATTTATCCCTATGGTGATGAAATTAGTCAAATTAATCCAATATCATCATTCTCATATATTATCTTATTTAATTCATGAAAATCAATTGGGGAAATTGAATATAATGTCCTTGAAAGATGTATATCAATGGGTATGAGTTCTGTTGAACATTTAACATCATGATTTTCATTAATTCATGGAAATGTTTCTAGAATGACTTAAATAAAATATCATACAACGATAACATCATAGATTTTGATTTTATCTATAACAATTTAAGATAAATACCGACATTTAATTGAAATGAAACCCCTAAAATGGATGTTTCAATTATATATTCATATTTAACCTCTCACTGGTAGAAAATCAGTGGTTGGTTTAGAATATCAAATGTGACTTCCCATACTCCACAACTAATATTGGATTTTTATAATGAAACACTATGAATTAACAAAAATCACATAAGATTTAACTATAAAAAATATAATTTCATGAAGTGAATTATCACAAACATTAATAGGTGAAGAATCGTATTTGTGAGATTCTATTATTGTACCATTATATTTTGCAATTTTATTTTTGCATATAACCATTCAGATGACAATATGATACCCTTAGAATATTATTATATATAAATGAGTGGGTAGAAATAGAATAAAAAATTAGTTGTTGTATAGTGCATGGTAAGTATAAATTTCCCCACTTCATTATTAAACCCCATATCGACAATTATGAGAGAATAATATTTCCCTTTGTCTATAGGATTAAGAGGTTACAAAAACTGTTTATCATCACAAAAACCTCGTATTTGAGCACTGCTTACCATATTTTCCATATTCCTTATAATTATATCATTTGAAGGTAGGTGATTCACTCTTCATATATTTATCCCTATTTTAATAATTAGTTATTCTCTTCCAATGACATTTGTATTTGATTCACCAATTGCCTTATTTTCCACACATAAATCATTTACAAGTATGAAGAAACTAGTCCATTTTAAATTTTATTTCATTGCTAATTACATAAAGAAAAACATAATACAATCCTATAAGATAATGAGGCCTAGTTTATTTGGGTAATTAAGTACATAAAACGTTAACTTGAAACATTGGTACAAAATATTATTTAAAAAGACTCTAAAAAAATTCCTTGTATTTTATCGATCTTCTTACACAACATGGGATAACCTGGGGATGTACTTATGAAATGACTGACCTATAAAGTATGGTAAGGTATAAATAATAGTATTAAATGATAAAACTAATACAAGTTATTCAATAAATATAGAAAGTTATAATAAAATGGGTAAAAGTAATAAAAATTATACATAATGCATGATATATGTTGATAACAACAAGGAATTCAAGGAATATAGAAATAACATAAAACATTACCTCATTAGTATATTTTGAGGATAAACTACATGATATAATAACATAATGTTTATAGGATAACCTCATGTTAACCATACATGGTATCCCATGGAATAAAAAAATTACCCAAATCATTGGAGAGCTATATAATTCAAGGCTTACAATTCACAATAATCTCATGTACCTCCATTTTTGTGCCACATAAACTATAAATCAGAAGGTTTCATATGATAACATGTAATCCCATGAATAAGGAGTGTTGATTATATAAATGTATGTATTTGAAAATTAAGGATAGTTATGCCTATATGAATACCCTTGAGTGGAACTGGGATTGATTATTCAATATTAAAAGTTTTTGGATAGACAATCATAGGTTACTCTTAGCAGCATAACTGGTGTGCATAAAGATTAATCGAACGGTTTAATGATGGTAAAATGCGGTCTCTCATTATGTGTACATATTATTTACTATAATATGGATTTGTGGAATCATATTAAATAAAAAAAATTTCATACCAGAAGGTATAACCCATAGAAATTGCTCGAATATTGAGGTAGAGATGATCCCTTACCTAGGCATTATAACATTATTAGTAAACGTTATAAAGAGAGGGGATAAACGATATCTTTTTTTTAGAATATAAATTATACAATAAAGATTTATTTATAAAGACATAAAAAATAATCAATTGATATTTGAAATTAAAAATACCATAAATGATCTTAAATGTAAAATATGAGGGAGATATCCCTTAGCTTTAGATGGTTCTTCTGGAATATTTGGAGGAGATTATAAAGAGAATAGGAACATGATGGGTGTTATTTAGAAAGGGATAGAGATAGTAATTCATGATTAATGAGTTTTTATTGAATATTTGAGGGACGAATGGTTGGTATTTACAATAAAAGAGTGAAAATTCATTATTAATTTATAAACATAGGATTTAGACTCTATATGATAAAAAAATCATATGCACAAACGATTGGTTCCTTTATTTTTTACATAACTTGTTCGAAGCTATGCCTTGGAGATTTCTAATGGATGTGTTGTTCATCATATTCTGAGAGAGGACAATTTTTCAACAGATGCACTTTCTAGGGGGAGTAGTCATGAGGAACCCGTATTGGTTTTATCTAGCACAGTGTCATTACCTTGAGAATGTAATGGTTTTGTACTAAGGGGTTATTTAGGGATTCATCACTTTATACCACCTTGAACTACTATCTTGTGGAAGTGTTTTTACCATATTTTGAATAAAAAATCAATTTTTGATCGTTTATTTTATCCAATGAAGAGTTTTTTTCAATATTTTATAAGCCCATGAACTGAACTCTTTATTATAGAAACATTTTGAAGTGGAAATGAGTCATGTTTACAAAAGAAATGATTTAAATCATAAAAATATAACATATATTTTGGAGAATTTATTAACGGTTTATAAAATATATCAAATAACTTTAAAAATATATTATTTAAAAGGGTAAATATATTTTTTTCATGGTTATACTATGAGAAGTTTATCATTAGATATGTTTAGATGATTATTTCAAAAATAATATTTTTTTTATCAAAAAAACTCTAAATATAAAAATTTACAAGTTTAAACCCAAGTTACCATATATTAGAAAATATAATTATTTATTACAGCAATAGTTTTCTAACCCTTAAAATTATTAAATTGGAATTTATAATATTACATTATAATTTTTATAAAAACACTATTTAAAACAAATATTCCATGAAAATAATATTTTTTTCAGAATTACTGAATTGAAAAATGAAAGTGTCTTAATTAATACCATATATTTTCTCAAAAAATAAAATTTTGGTTTCTTCAAATAAAAATCTAATTTTCATAAAACCATATTTTTTTATTTATAGATTAATATAAAGGTATAAATATAATTATAATTTTATGAAAAGGAAAATATACTAATTCATACAACTATGATGTAGATACATAACCTCATATTTGACATGTGTATTCCCTGGGGTTAAGGTGTGCAATGGTGTCACATTCATTGTGTGGTTTAGTGAATAAGTTTGGGTAGTGATCTTGATATTCTAGAACAAATATCATTAAAAATTTAATTTTAATTTCAATTATTGAATTTTAACTTGATTGTGGTCAAGGGAAAAAAACTATAATGACATTTACCTAAAAAGATTAGATAAATGTGCTTCATAATGTTTTATCTTACTAGTTGATCCCATTACTTATTCATTTAATTTCAATTGGTCTTTATCATAACCCTTAATATACTAGTCATAAAAGGAACTACAAAATGGGTATTTTATCAAAAACTATGCTGGTTAATGGACATATAAATCAGACATGCTATAAAAATATAAATTAACCAAAGTTGTGAATGGATTTTCTATGACTACTTTACATAATAAGTCATTTATTCATTTAAAAGGGGATTAAATTTATAGAATTTTGTGTCTGTACATTCATTCCCCATTTATAAATTTCAAACTAAGAATTTTATTTTTTATAATAATGGGATGATCATGATTCAATTTTATTTCCTCTTCCAATTATAAGGTTTCTTCAATAAACATGTTCTTCCACCACAACACATTGACCTAATTAGTTTTCTTGTTTCATATATATTTGTCCCTATAATATATGATCTTCCGCAACTGCTCCTCAAATTAAATAGTTTCCTCAAAGGTTACAACCTATGGATTAAATACATGTTAATTTTATTTTATGTAGTTCCTCAAGAGGGGTACATGGAACACTTCATATACATGGGAATGTATAAGTGGGGGTATGAGTCAATAATCTATAGATATAATATTATAAAGGATCTAAAAGAGTCATGTGTATAATGAGATAATCATTCCCTTCTTATAAATAATCATGAATATCTTACAAGGAGATATAAAAAAGAAAATCTTATCCCAAACCTCAAACTCTATGTGTCATTAGTAACTATCTTAATATCTGTTCAATTGATAGTACGCATATTCCACATGATAGTGAATAGATTAAAAATCTGTTTTATCTCATGTATAAGAAAGGACTCATAATATTTGTTATCCAACATTATCCAAATATTTCTATGTCCAATACTACATCCCACACATTGTCTTATAAAGTGATATTAGAATTATTGATTAGAAAGTGTTCTTCTATGAGAAATATACTAGGGGTTATATATTGAAACATACTTTGAAATCCATTGGACATGATCAAACTATATCCACTAGAGTTTCAATCATTCTCCCAAACCGACTATCTGTGAGGGGTAATATATAGTTCTAAAACTCAGGTTTGTATCAAAAACTTTTTGAATAATTCTACAGAACCTTGAGGTAATCCTCAGATATGAATCAGATACAATGGAGAGTGGAACTCCATATATTATTACAAATTTACACATATATATCTTGTTAATATGGTTAAGAGATAAATATTACTTGTTTGAAATGAAATGTGTTGACTTTTTAAGGTGATTGACTACCACCAAGATGACATTATATATTTCATATATCAAGGGGAGTTATAAGATAAAATCCAGTATATGTTTTACCATTTCCATACTTATATGGTAATTTTTTTCATCATTCCCCTATTTTTCTATCATTATGTTTTGGATTATTGGCATTCCAATAATCAAGATACAAAATTTTCAACATCCAACTTCCTATTATCCCACTAGAAGATAACATTAAAATATTTATATAACATAGTTCTTCCTATATGAACAGATAAGGATCATATATGTGAATCATCTAGATGTTTTATCATTAGTTTGAGTTTTTTCTAATAAAACTACCATTGTTTGAAGACAAAGAAATCAATAATTTGAAAAGATAAACATTATAATAATCACAAGATTTTTATATAGAAACGCATTCTTTTTTGGCCTTCTTGACACTCTCTTGAATCATTGGTTTGGAAGTTATTCGAGAATTCTATGTTAAAAATCATTTTATTATTCCAAAGTCCATCCATTGCATGTCCAAAAATATTGGATCCATTTCAATCCTAATCCGGGATAGGGTTATTTTTTCTTATTTACTCATATCATCTCCCACTTTTTTCTTCTTATGAGGATGGTAATGGATTGAGAAATAATAATTCCTGATCAGATCTGACCATCATAGTGGGTTCATATTTAGATTATTTTGTGTAAATATATATTTCTGGATATTATGGTTTGTATTTGTGTCACACATATCCCCAAAGATATAATGTCTCTATATCATCAATGTGATGATCACTTTATCCAATTATAAACTATGTAACATGTATTTGTACACATGGAAATTTAATTATATGAAAAATTATGGTATCACCACATCATCTTGCATGAGTACACTTTCTAATCCCTTTTGGATTCATAGTTTTAGATCACTAATCCCCCCCCAAAGATGTGTAATGTGACCATATGTGTTGTTATTAACAACATGTTTAACTATTTAGGGAAATATTTACATTCATCATTCAAGAAACACGTCTCACCCATCTATGTTAGCTTCAATACATTGATTGATGATCATGATGTATCTCTCATAATTGATTATTGTACCCATATAATCAAAGTAAACTACACATATGTAATAATGACATTTATCTAGGATATAAATTAATTAGTACTATTTTTATACAATCCTCATATATCCCATTTTTTGTGATAACATTCCCTTGGATTGTCACATACCCTATTCATAACTCTCATTTACTGTACATAGAAAACAACATTTCTCATTTTATGGTCATTAGTATAGCTTTTAGATACTCTACATGTTAATCCTTGATTTTGGAGTGGATAAAAATATTTTTTTAAATAAATACTTCAAATTTAACAAGGTAATCCAAAAAGACATGGTTGGTTAAGTCAATTAATATTTTTAGAGAATTACTGACTCTAAGTGGAATCATAATGAACTGGTAGTGCCGTTACTTTTTACGAAAAGTAGTCTTTAAGATATCCTCCTTCAACTTTGGTTGAAAATATGCTTACTAAATATCTACCATAGAGAAGTGTTGGGATCCTAGTATATGATCAATATAGTCATAAATCTATGAAAATGACACTTGTTCTTTATCGCGATCCTATTGATATCATGACAATCAATATAGTGGAAGGTGGGCACATCTGTGAACCTAACAAAGAGGACCAATTCACCCCATAATGAAGAACATGGGATATTAAGACCTATATACATAATATCTATAGTTTCTTATTTATCTCTTTATTTTCAGTAGTGTCCATTCTAAATAGTGTCTTGGATATTGGAATACCTCTTTGTAAAAGATAGATTGAGAAATCAACCTCATAGCATGGAGGAAGACTAGAAAATTCTATAGGAAACACATCATCATATTCACTTATAATAGGAATATAATCAAGGAAAATATTTTATTTAGTCTCAATACATTGATCTAGATATGAATGCTATGAATGTAATAATATCGATTGTTGAGATGATGATAAAAAAGAGACTCATCCTTCTCCATTAACATGTAATGAATCATTGTGAGATTTGTAATATAGATGACAAATTCCTTCTATCTGTAATTTAATTGGGATTTATACAAGGAAATCCAATCCATACATATAATAGTGTAAAACTATTCTATACGGTGTATTATAAAGTTCACTAGGGAATTCAGACCAAATATTTTGATAGGGGATGAGTAATATATTTGGGATTCAATAATTGACCCATTTTTCATCCTTACCAAAAATCCATCATTCATGTTTTGAGGTGGTTTTTGACTATATCTACTAATCTTTTGGGATATAAAAAAAATTCATACAATCTTGTATGATAAGTATACCATGGACTATTATATTCTGGTTATAATATTTTACCATCTCCAAAATATTATTATAGTTCATAATATTTAATCTATTAAACACATAAGACGTCAACTCCAAACCATTAAGGAATAACTCATAAATTTATGCATTCCCAAGTGTATAAATTTTTATATTTCAATATGTGTTATCCATACCCTATTAATATCATTATATTTTATGGTATTTTTTGTTCACTTCATAACAGTTCCTAAAAATATTTTGAACAAACCAAAATAATAACCCCACGAAGTGTTAAAACATGTGAGTAGAAAATTCACATCATCATGCTCTAGTTGACAAATGAATTAATAACCAATGTTCCATTTTTGAGTTTATTACCCAAAGGAAAAACAATGCCAGAGACACACCAACTTGTATTATCTATACATGGATTTTTTCTCCAAGAAAAAAATTAGTCTATAGTTAATAAAAATTATGAATATTTTCCTATTCTATTCCATAATAGAATTTATATGGTGTTCAAATCGTAATCCCAAAAAATAACTTAACCTCCCTCTAAAACCAATTATGAAAAAACTTTATTTTTATACATTTTATTTCATTATTTATTACATAATGACACACATAATACAATCCCATAATATCATGAGGCCTTGTTTCATTTGGAAATTTGGCACATATTTCATTAACATGATTCATGGTCATATTGACAATATTTAAAAAAACACCAATACATTCCCTCATATTCCATCAATTTTCTAAAACTAAAGAGTATAAAATATGCATTAACATAGGAAAAGGGTGGAATATAAAACCCAGTAAGGGAATAATATAATCATAATATGATGAATGTAATACATGTTAGTTAAGAGGAAGACCAAGGTGTCATAAAATTTGTGAGAGTGATAAACATGATCATCAAAAAGTGATATAGTATGATAACATCATGGAGACTATGAAATGTGGTAACAATATAATACATGACATCATATTAATAAGTAAATTATAATAACCAATCCATCATATCATATGGTTATTATGATACATTTTTATGCAATATACATGGTATCCAATGTGATAAAAGCATTAACCAATTCATCCAAGGGATATATAACTATGTTCTAAACAGTCACATTCATATCAGGTATATGATTTTTATGCCAGATAGATACAACAACATAAATATATACTTCATCACTTTAAATATCTTAATTAAGTATTGTTTTATAAATACATATGAGTCCCCAATTAATGAATAATATTTATATCTTGGGAAATACCTATTATTAGAAATGGGAACGGTTATACATTACAGAATTGTTAAGAATATAAAAAATATGATAATATCAATATAATAATGGGATTACATAAAGATTAAGGTAAGTATTTAATGGGGGGATAAATGGGATATACCATTACATGGATATTATAAATACATAATTTTTTTAAAACATATCTCTACACAAACAACTATATATAAAAAGAAATAAATAAATGATTTTTCTTTAATATATAATAGGAGGAGAGGATATATTATTTAAATATTGTAAATGATTATGTAAAGGTTCTAACTATAGGGGAAAACGATCTCTCATTTTTTAAACATAAATTGAATAGTAATGGGATATTTGTAAAAACATAAAAAAAGAAGACATTTAATCAAAAGGATCAATTTAAAGAAGGATCGTGAATAGAAAAGTAAAGATATCCCTTACTTTGAGAGGGAGATTATAAAATCTTGGGAGGATATTGTTAAGGGAGGAAGAACATATTGGGATATATTTTATGAGGGATAAGGGAAGTAACATCGTGATCAATGGTGTTTGAATTAAAATGGGGTGGTAGGATGGGAATGTATTAATATAAAACATGGTTATAATTATTTATTAATATCTAAACATTGGTTTTCGATAATATATGGTAAAATATTAAAAACTAAAAAGAATCCCATACTTTCTATAATATGAGTTATTTTTAATGTTTTATTTAGATTATCTAAGCTGCTTAAAATAAAAACATTGTTGTTGTGGAAGTGGGTTAAATTTACAAAGAAAAAATCATAGAACCTAAGAATATAATGTAGGTTTCAGAAAATCATTAATGGTATATAAAAATAATAAAATAACATAAAAACACGTTATTTTGAATGGAAAAAATATTTTTCCATTGATTCAATTTATACTATTTATTACACTAGTTTTTTAGTATTGTGTTATAATAATATATATTCTATACTTATGTTAGTTTAATTTTTACCCAAAAACCCAAATTTCACAAAAAATGTCAAAAAATTTCACTAATATATATTTTTTACATGAATATTTCAAAAATAATATTTATTTTATCAATATAATCCTATAAATTAGATAATGTACACTTTTGAATCAAAATTCTAATTTATTGTAAAATATTTTTTTAAATAACGTAGATTTGTACATTATAATGATAACATTGGATATTACTATATTATATAATAATTTATTTATATATATATATATTATGGAACTAAACAATAGTTACAACTCTATAAATTTATTAGAAATGGTGTTCGAAATGAAACCATACATTTTCCAAAAAAAATTATTTTCATCATATGAAAATATAATTATCACAGACTCATTTATGAAGTTAGATATAAAAAATAATAATGAAAAGCTATAAATATAATCTTTATTTTGTAAAAAAAAATTAAACAAAATAACACTGCATGGTTCATGAAACTTAAACCCTTATTACACAGACATGTTGTCTAAGGGTAAGAAGTGTGATAGTGACACATTCTCGGGGTGGTTCAACAATGTAATATCCCATACTGGGAAATATAAAAAACGGTTCGCCAAGTCGGTTCTCCGAATTAACTAAAGCATACCTCACCATAGGCCAGAGGTTGCTGACTGTCCATGATGGTATAATGATGGTACATCGAAAATACTATACCCTTTAGATCAATACGAAACACTGTAAAATCATAAATATTGAACAGTCGATAAAAATGAAAAACATAGTACTAGAATATAAAAACATTGAAAATTAATAATAAATAACCTATAATGAATAATTAGTAGAAATTTAATAGGTAATACATAATTAGGATTATAATTACAAAATAAATAAATAACTATATAAATAATCAATCTCAAGAAGGATACTTTAGTACATTCATGGATGCTACTCCAAAAATCCCACATCCAGTACAAGTCCATAATAAAAATATCACATAGAAAAATACATGATCCAGTTTCTATGACTAAGTAGTCTGTTCAGGTAACCAATGGTGGCCTGAACATGGTTTGATATATACATTGTAAGCTTCCACCAATGGTCTGTACTATTATCATGTATGTGAATATAAAATAAATTAATTTTCATGTGTAATAAATAAAGTTGTGAATAAATAAATGTCATCAATTCTAGCTCATGTTCCTCAAGGACACCTGACCGACCATACAGATTTTGTACAAAGATAAAATATCTCTAAATATATTTTACCATGTATATAGGTAAATATATATACAAGTATGAATTTTTATAATGGTACTATGTACATTATGACAAATATAGACATACATATAGATATATAGTACTATCCAAACATAATGTGTAACTCAAGAGTCCATTCATAATGTTAATAATATCATAAGGGCCTCATTATGTAAATATGAGGATAATCTAAAGCATCTAGAAAATGTATATGAGGCGTCATGGATGACCATCCCCATAAATAATGCCACGTTTCATGTCCAACATCCTCTCCACAGGGCATGAAATGTCAGTTCACACCCCCCATATAGATAGGAAACTCCATGTCCCATACGTTAGCCCAAGGTCATGTGAAAATTATTTTCCAAAAACCCTAACTGTTACCTCTCAATAATAACCATTTATAATGTAATCACACTCTCCCTATAATCCATTAACCACGGATTTCTATAAATAGAAACTCATTATAACTCAATTTTTAGTGTAATTCCTCTAACCTATGATTCCATAAAAGGAATTCCAACATGGGAATCCAAGGTTCACTCATGTTGTAATATATTTCATCCAACTTATGAACCTATCCAATGAATTCCAACCTTGGAATATTAGGTTTGTTCATGGTGTAATAATTTAAATAGTAAGATGTTCAAATTATATAATTATCATACGCCCTGAGAAGTCATTAATTCCATAATATATATCATCATAACACATTTATTTAATAAATAAAATTTTAAATTAAATCTGAGGTCAATTCTTATAGAATTTCATATTAAAATTAAAATATCGATTATAATACTTATGAATATAAATGAACAAGGTCTATAGGGGATGTTATCACACCCAACTAACCATTCTATCCATCTTACTATATTTTTCATCTCACATACTAATATAAAGGGGTTGAGAATTACATTTAATGAGAAGATCGTGTCTAGGGGATAATCCTTAAAATTAAACAATTCACTCATTTCAGGTTAAAAAATTTGATTTTGATAGAGCTATTATAACACAATATAAGTAATGATTATAAGATATGTGACTCATATACACCACATGTAAATAATTAAATTACATTTAAAAATGTCATTTATTCTGGAGGAAATTTAACACACATATAGATGTGGTTTAATTACATATCCATGTAATAATAGCCATATAATACAATGAAACAGACCCTAAGAAAGGGTTCAAGTCTTAATGAAAAAACCTCCAATGGTCAATTATACATATAATGAATTTTTAATTTAAGGAATTGTCATTTCCTTAATTAATTTTACACATTGGAGATGATGAGTGAAATATATAGCATTTAGAACAATGGATCATGTTATAAATTACATGGTTTTTATGTAAAATAATATAGAACACATACCTAATGATTTGGACACTTCACTTTTCCATTATCTATCTTTGATTTAAGATAAAATGATATAAACAAAATAAATTAAAAAACACCCTAAATGTAGGGAATATGATGTCACATGAAAATAATAACCAATATGGAATGATAAACAAAAAAATGGATGGAATAGGAATCATATAATAACTGAGGGTAATCTAATGTTATTTACAATTCTTGATTCTTAATCTAAATGTGGGAGATAGCTCCAATCCTAGGTGATGGAGAGGGAGATCTCTCCATTGAAAGGAGGAGGTGTTGAGCATTGATGAGAGAAAAAGAGTGGAGTAATCTTTAAAAGAGATAGAGTCAAAATAGTAAAACCACCTATTTTAAAGGGTAATATAGTTTGGGATCATTTTTTTCCAATCCATACACCACTAGTAGTTAAGTGGAACTAATGATGCGAGCTAGGGACAAGGTTTTGATAAATCATGTACATCCCATATAGATCGCCTCTACATTATGTCTGCAACATTTCACATTGTTTCCAGTAGGTTATCGAATGGTTAAACACTATGTTTACCAATATAAAATAGGTCACATGTTTTATGAAGGAAAATTAGTACTCAAAATGTACCAATTTTGTTCCCCTTTCTATTTCCCCCAAAACAATGTTGTCAGAGCATGATGCTCCAGAAAATCATCCAAACATCCAAGAAAACTCCCAGGACAAAACCCCTACATTAATTTTTATAATGTTCCAGCTCATTTAATTTTATTTCAATTTTTGGTTTATTATTATAATTTTTCACCAAATAAAAAGCTCTAAATTTTGGAAAATTTAATCGGTTTGAAGCACATGATGTTACAACATCCCCACCATAGAACCACTCATCCTAGAGAAGTATTAGGGAAAAATGAAAACATCGACTGATCTTTTTGGGTTGTGTGTTTTTTATGGAATGGTCATGTTGCATTTTCCAACTCCCATTGTTCTTTTAGGAGTCATCTCATGCATAATATGTATAAGATTCTTAATAAACTATCAAATTATAATAACAACCAAAATGAAACAAATAATATACGCACCCAATCCAATCAGACTTGAGAATTGATCACAACATCATCTACATTAATCACTCATCCTATAGTGTTCCCACAAAAGTTGTTTTCTTTTATGGGACAATTCCAAGCCACAGTACATCCACTATTGGAATTTACTATTGAATTATGTCCTCATTAAACAATAAACACTCATAGTTCATTTCTTAATCATATGTATGTGGCCAAATTCTAGTAAAATAATCTTAAACTAGTCCCACAAGAATTTCCTTTAAAACCGATCGTTAACAATTAAACTACACCCATCACATCCTGATGACATGTATGATGTGGTTACCAAAATATTTCATCAAGCTATTATAAAAAATCATGTTGAACCACCCCTGGTTGACTAATTTTGATAACAATGTGATTCAATAGTAGGAATATCCTGAAAACCAAACTCTAAATACTTTTCATGAGGCTTATAGAGAACATTTTTAGAATCCTCACTAAAGCTCGTACCCTGCTTCTGGTGACATATCATAGTTGAAAAGTATGCTGATAAAACATTCCATTGAATTGTAGTACAAGATTAGGATCATTTCTGATCTATCTTCCATAGATCGTAATAAGATAATTTGGGAATAATTCATTCCCTTAGACATTACCTTCATCCATATTCAAAAACAATAAATAGTATTTACTGAGATATCTAGTTTAATTTTTTTTTCAAAAATCATATGAAATCTCGAATGGTCGGCCAACAACCAACCTCAAGATCCCACATCCCTTATCTCGTGATGGAATCCCCTAAAAAACTGATTAATGATATCCTATTTATAATAATGATAGTCATCAACCTATAGAAAGGGAATCTAATCACTACATCTCATGATATGTCCCACAAAAATGGCATATCTTAGAAAACATTCATCCTAGGAACTAATTTACATTCCACTCATCTCATATTCCGAATTCATGGGAATGGATCCCATGGAGTTTATCGAGTTTCAAGTAATAAACACAGTCACTGCCCCCAAATGGATATTGGTGTACTACGCACCATATTGCTAAATTTTAATCCCCTTTTTGATCACAACTCTAAAGTACTCATTTCTTTAAAGAAATCGAATCCTACATAGAATGATCGATGAATATACAACATCCACTCAACATACACAGAATTATTTCAAGGAAACGTGCTTAATCACCTCTAAAAATAAGTACAGAAAGACTCCATCAGCATGCACATATAACTTCTTCAGAGCCACACTCTCATCCTAACGTCCCATAAGTTCCATTACAAAAATCTAGCACCACATCTCCTAACCATGGGATTATACTTAAATTATTGGGTCAACCATTTAATGTAACAAAGTATATTATAAAAAAAATCCCTCACTGACAAGAACATGCATAAAATTGATTTACCTAACACTTTGGGACACCAAGATCATAAGAACCACATGTGTAACCATTGATCGTCATCCCATTCCTAGTCTCCCACCAATGTTCCACACTAAAAAATTTCATTAACAAGTTTCATGAGATAATATTTCTATACAGAGTGGGTGTGCATTCCAGCACCACCTAGTTGAATCCTCGACTCATACTCTCATGATTCATCAATCACCAAGGTCAAGATTTTAGTGCTATAAAGAACACCATTTTTAACATGTATAGAGTTCCCCTTGAACTCCTCTTCAAAATCAGGCACATACCTGGGACATTATTGACCAAACAACCATTTCCATCAAGGAATTATTTTTAATAGTAAATCATCAAATGCACAACTATATGTTAACTAAGCAAGTAACCTATATAGTCTTTCCCATTGATACCAGTCTTAATACACTGTAACTTAAGTGATTCCATGAAAAACATGGAATCATCATGCCTTTATGGGAAAACCCCAAGAACCTCCCATGAATCAGTATAAAATGACAATAAACAAGTACATATCTGTAAAGAAAAAAAACCAGATCTATCCTCTCTAATAGATTTCCCTCAATCAATTAAACTACCATGAGGTACTTAGGTCCATATGAATAACAAGGGAATAAAGGCCTGGTGAATAAACCTATGGATCTACCCTAAAAAGCGTTACTTGGTCCATCAACCTATTCCTAAGGTATCTTTCACAGGAACCATATAAAATTTATGGACCTCTATTACACAACATATATTCATTTTATAAACACTATAAAAGAGGTAAAACTAAAACATGAAGAAATTTAACCCACCTAAAAGGGTAAAAACATCAATATAAGTAGATAATTATCTCACAAACATTAATTATATGTATATAAAAACTAAAATTTGAAGTTTAATTCATTATAAAACCACCATCCAACAATACAAGTGTCATTTTAAAATAACTAAGAGACACACCAGACTCAAATAGTCAAATGGAAAATGCTAACCATGACTATAATGATGGCTCAAAATTCTATCAGTTTCCTACTTCAAAAGGAACTACCATAATGTATAACCTTCCATTTAACTCAAGGAATCTGATTTTAAAATAAATTCATGGCTACGAAGGAACTAGGCTATATGACTTATCCATTTTTTTAAAAAACAATAAGAAAGGATGAAACAAAGACCTAAAGTCAACGAACAAATACCCATTAAATGAATATATCTACGAAAACTTATGCTAACCCATACATGATGTGTAAAAATAATAAGACAACATTAATTTTTCATTTTAATTCATTTAACTGATTTACATTGATTATTCCATTTTAAGTAGCTAACATATATGGGTCATGAAGTATCATCTTTAAATGAAATGGTACTGATCACTTTATTTAGATGATTCCATGTAGTATAAGGAAAAGTATCTAATAATTTCATTTTAAACACATTTTATCCATCCAAAAATTTCTCAAAACTAGGATCGATTAATATATTTTCAATTCCATGAAATAGATGAAAAGAAATTCTTAGGGTGTAATTGGTATCTTAATTAATAGAATCCTCAAAATAATTAAGATCAAAAGTAGATAACAAGTCATTATTAAATTAAATGTTATCATCTCCTTAAGTGTCCACCATAAATTTATATGAAAACCATATAAGTGGCTAATAAAACATTAATTAACAATCCCATATAGGATTATTATACCCTAATGTGGTAAACCACCAAGGCTTATAAAGATAAATTCATCCTATGAGGATCTCATCAATCTAACCATGGTCCATCTAAATGAAACCCAATAATAGTATTTTTATTTGAATTTTTAATCACTCCCCTAGTGGGGTTTTCTCAAAAACATTTCATGTCATGATAGAAATACTTTGGTAGATTCCATCATAAACCATAGGTACCAACATCATTTACGTGTCAGAATTTTGAAACTTTTATATTTATACGTGGAAATGGTTGATAAATTACCATTCACATGTTATAAAGGTACATGAATTTATAGGTTACTATTGGAATTCATGTTACCAAAAATGGGTTTTCACCATCTTTATTGGTATATAACAAGTTTATATATTCTTGTATGATTATATGAGTTAACCACACCAGTTTTTAGAGGCCCATACCATTTATAAATTTTTATCAGGACAAATTTAATGAAAACCATAAATGTTTCAACCCATTCAACCAATGGTCCATGGTTTAAAAGTTTCATAATTATTCATCCCCCCTAAATAAAATTTCAATAAAATCTAAAATATATAATTCTAGGAACATATAACTTGCTCTAGGAAATAGAATAACTAAAATAAAAATGGCATTGAATATTCATGATAATTAAATCCTTATGTTCCTATAGTGATATATAAAAAAATCATCTTTCCCATACCAGCGAATGGGTAAAATATTTTAAATATCATAAATTAGTAATAAGTGGATATTAAATCAATCACTCAAAGGGAAATTATAATAGTATGTAATAATAGAAAACAAATAATTATCCCATCCCAAAAAACATGGTCTTCCCCAGTGTATGGTATGCATTGACCTATAAATGAGCTATCTAATAATGGTAAAAAATCCCGAGTCTCCTATCTACCAGTCCAAAATATAAGAAAAAAGAAAATCATATATATTATATTACTTTGTAATGTTCCGACCTAAGATCCACTAAATCTATTCCTCAGTCCAATTTTTGGTATGAACCCAATCATGACTACTTCTATGACATAGGCTACCGACTATAAGATATGTTATAAAGATTGTATAGTGAAGTGAATATAAACACTAAGTAAATAGAAAATATATAAGAAATGAAAATAATAAATAGTGGAAGTAGATAAACAATATAATAGAAGAAGATAATAATAAATGAAAATTGATAATAAATTAATAAATAACCATGAATGAATATTATATAATACACAAGTAGAAGACATACAATATGAAACACATAAAAAACAATAATGAAAAATGATATAGGTAAATAAATAAATACAATATCTCCAAAATGAATCCTGGGCACTCGCTCAACCACTATAACCAAACATCGATTTGTAGTCCAAGTCCATAATGAAATCAACACATAGCATGATCAATGATCCATGCCCGGAATCATAGTTGAGTGACTAGGAACCCAATGGGGGCCTAAAAAGTATGTGATATCTACTCAGTAGGACACATCCATGGGTGTCTAATTCTATCCATCACCTGAATATAAAATAAAACAGTGTGCGTGTATAATTAATAAACCAGAGAATAAATTTATTTAATCAAGTAAGTCTTAGGTTCCTCATATACATATGGATAACCATATAAGATGCATCCTAAGCCGGAATATCATTCAATATATGTCACCATGTATATAAGTATATATATATGTATGTATATATATGTACTATATTTATGATAACATATATAAATATATATATATATATTCTACAAGCCAATACCAAAGGATTCACTCAGGTGTCCATGAGTTATCATAATAATATCACAAGAGTCTTATTATGTAATTATAGGGATGATCATAAGAATATAAACATGGGAAGGTGAGTATAATTCTATACCATCCTAATAACTAATGTGAAACATCATGTCCAACATCCTAATCATGGGGCATGGAACTTCATTTCCATCACCCCAAATAGACATTAAATTCCATTCCCATCATACCAGGCCAAAGGGGTGTGAAACACATCTTCCAAAAACTATAAATAAGGACTCTTGATAATAACCATATATATGGTTATCCCACTTTCCCTATGATCCCTTAAGCAGGGCGTTCCATAAAGAGAAACCAAATATCACTCAAGGCATAGTGTAATTCCTATAACCTAGGATCCCTTCCATGGAATTCCTACATGGCTATCCAAGGTTCACTCAAGGTGTAATATAATTCATCTATCATACAATATCTTTCAGGGAATTCTTACCTACGAATAAAAGGTTTTCATGCGGTATAATAATTTAGAGTCTATAAAGGTCACATTCAATTATTAATATAGCCTATTAGAAGTGGTTCTGTCCATAATAAAAGTCATCACGACTCATTTCATTAATAATTACAATTATAAAAAAAAATATGTTCCCTACTTATATAATGACTTGTTACAATTCAAATATACATTATAATAATCAAGTATAAAAAAAGGCCATATTCCAAGGGGGTGTGTATCTAACCCAACTATCCATTCACACAATTTTATTCTATTTTCATCCCACATATAAGTAAAAACCATTCAATAATTACATTTAACTATTCGATTATCCCAAGGATGAATCCTTTCCATTGAATAATTATGTCGATTCAAGATACCCATTCATTTTTGATAGGTGGCCAATAACATAATATAATATATGATTGTAATCTACCTGTGTCATTAACACCACATATAATCCATTCAATTCCATTTAACCATTTTATTTAATTAGGGGGAATTTCAATGAACCTATAGACATGGTTTAATTTTATATCCAATGTGGAGAAGCCTTGAAAATACAAGAAAGACACACAAAGGGGTGGTTCAAATCGATGTGTACAACCTACAATAATTATATTATCCACATAATGGAAATCTAATTTAAGGCATTCGAGTTGACATAATTAATTTTACATTTAGTAGCCAACACCAGAAATTTTGTTATACAGAAGAATGGAGAATGTTCAAAGTTATAGTAATTTTATGGGAAATCATATAGAAGATCTACCTTTTGGGTTGGGTGCTTCAGTAATATATTATCAAGCATTTATTCAGGATGAAAAGAGAGAAATCAAAGAGATTGAATCCAACGAGCCCGTACCCGAGTGGTAAGGGCTCCTGCTTGGCATCCAAGAGACCCAGGTTCAAAACTGGGTAGTGGTAAATTTCTGGGGGTTACTGTAGCAGTATTGTAGTAGGCACTGTATCAGGTACTATTTGTTACTATAACAGGTAGATCTATTCACCCGATTTGGGCTTTTTGGCCACCCGTTTGAGCTTATAGGTCTCAAGTGCCTTCGGGCCATCAAGGCCCTTCGGGCCACAAGGCCTTCGGGCCATTGAAGACCATGAAGTAGCCCAGTTCACACAGACCAGGCCTCAAAAGAGGATCACAGCACCAGTAGCATTTACCAGAAGCAGAGCTAACCAGATTATAATAATAAGAGGGTATGGAAACCGCCATCAGGACCATGCACCATGTATCTTTTTACGGGGAAATGCTAGTTGATTAGCAATGTAGGATGGGAGCTATAGGTGATCAATGATGTAAAATATAGGGAGGGGTAGTTCTAGTGGGTAGGTCCTATAGGTCATGTTATGGGTATGGTATGCCTCTAGGCCTTTGGGTCATATATTACGGGTCATGTCAGGCCTTTTGCCTTGGGCCTACGGGTCATGTACGGGTTCCCCTTCAACCCTTGAATGGGAAATTATCTATAATAAAATTAAAAAGAAGGACTTCGGGCCATTTGTAGAAAGATATGGAAAACCACATTGAATTTAATATATATGATCTATCATAGAAATAAAATCCAATTTCAAAATGAAAAATGAATAGATGATGGAAGGGAAATTAGAAAATGAGCATTGGAGATCAAACTTTATTAATGATGCCTGATACTGAGTTCAAACAAGGGAGACTATTTGAATCCTATGTTAGGGAGATGGAGATAAATCCATGGTTGAGAGGAGGTTTTATGTGGTAATGTGAGAAACAAATATAAGGACATCAAAAAAAAGGTAAGTAAAAATAAAAAAATATCCATTTTTAATGGGTGCCTAGTTTGATTGAATAGTATTCCAAATTTTATATTACTACTGTTTAAGAGGATATATCCATACAGACTAGGTTAGTGGTTTGAAGAACCACACGCAGCCCCTGAAGGTCACCTTTGAAACATTTCTACACCATTTCTCATAGTTTCTCAGCATGTTCTATGGTTAACCAAACCATTTCCATATATAAAATATGCCTCATGTTTTGGGATAAATGGTTAGTACCGATTATGTGCCCATACCAATTTCTCAAAAAACTGGGTTTTCATATCCTAACACTCTAGAAAATCATCTGAACACCTGATAAACATATCATTCCATAAACTCATCTTAAAACAAAATCTATTAACTGTTATTATGAATGTAATTATATTCTACATACTTTTTTCTGATTTTTCTAGTTTACCAAATTAAAATAATAAATTCCTTGAAAATATCAACTAATTCAAAATACTGGAAAATACTAATGAATACGGTATGGGACATGATTTAAAAATCATGACATCCTTTAGTAAATTGTAGATATTATTGTTCTATTATTGAATTATTATATGGGATTTTTCTTGAGAAATTCTCAATGATGTAATCTCTCTCAAAAGTACTAATTAATGGAAATTTTAGGGAATGGTCCTACTGGTTGATTCCATCACTTCTTCCTCTCAGTCAGTAGGAATTTATCATAAATAAAATTGTGTAATATTATTGATCACTATATAATGGATATATTTTCAATGGTTATGATTATTAATGGTTGTTTAAATATGATATGATAAAGTTGTCCAATATAATCAAATTAGTTCATGTTATTTCTATAACTACATTACTTAAAATGCAATTTAATCATTCTAAAAATAGAATTTTATTTATATACATTTGGGATGATACAACCATTCGCATTTATAAAATTTCTTCCTTGATTCATTAAAACGTATCACATAAAGTAAAAATAATTCACTTATCTATATGGGTTTTATTAGAATTTCTTTTTAATTCCATATTTCATTAGTTATCAAATTCTTGAGATTGATGGGTGACTCGAATCTCATTTTCCACCATGATAGCACATTGAATGATATATTGATAGATATTGATATCCCTAATATCTAAAATCCTTTAGATACTAGCTTTTAATCCACAAAAGTTTAATAACCCATGTAATTTTAAGAATTGAATTGATGCCTTATTAATATTTATAGTTATATTAAGTAATTTTCAACCAATAAAAAATATCTTTATTCATATTAAACAAATTTTCATACATTATATAGATTTATTTAGAGTTTCAATTTCAAATTTTTTATCAAATTTGATGAAATTAATTTTTTATGAATCCATTATATCAAAATTACCTTAGGGAAAAAATATAATATACTTTGGAAATTATTGAATATTTTGGTAAATAGTAAAAAAATATTATCTTTTTAAACATTCATATCTTCATTAAATAATTTAATTTTAGAGTCCAATTTAATAATAATGTAGAATAATTCTATTTTATTTATAAATAATATAAATTTTTCCAATGAATCATTATTATACCATATTTTTCTAGAAGTTTATTTTTGGGCATGAAAATGCATTTTTCTAAAAAATATTTTTAAATGTATATTATGTTTTAATAATTTATTAATTTCTACTACACCTATATATTTAATAATAAAAAATTGATTCCATATTATTAATTATGATTCCCTTGTTTGGAAAATATGTCTTATTTATTTTTTGTTCATTAATAATATTAATAGTAGTGAATGTTTTCACATCAATAAGGGTAAATCAAGTAATTAATTTTAAAAATAACATGTTAAAGAATATAAATAAACAAAAACACATTTTATTAATAAATTATATGAGTTATTTTTAACAATAAAAATCCAATATTTTAATCTATATAAAATTTTGTTCCGTTTTTCATTGAAATGACTTTTAAATTCTTTTATGTAAATATAAAATTAAAAATATCAATGTCTTTATATTAATATCTATAAAATTTTGTTACCATAATGAAAAAAATATAATATTCAGTTATAAATTTTTAATATTAATATAACAATTTTTTTCTTATCCTATAAATTTATTTTTAAATTTTAGATATTAAATGGTTAATATAAATTCTTATGCAGTGCAGATAGTGATCTCGTTCATGTCGTAGAGAAATAAATTACATTATTTTAATAACACTAAATTAAACAATTATTCAGTCAGTTATAGTGTTCCAGTATTTTTATAGATATTTGTAAAATATTTTGTATCTTTTAATGAGTTATATTATAATTATTTTCTATCAATAGGTTTTCATTGTGAAACTAAATGAATAGTTACTAAAATGACATTAATGATATTTTATAATAAATATTATTTTATTAAATGTATTATAAATCATAAAATCTTATCATCACCAATGTGAAGGTTATTTGGTTGAAAATATAAACCATGGTTCATTTTTGGTTCCCTGATTCGTAAATAGTAATTTAATGGGCCTTTAATAATTAAATAACATTGATTTAAAGGTAATTGAGAATAGGTTTAATGGGGAAAAAAAGTAAGATATAAGGCTAAAAACATAACCAAATTTTATCAAGAAATATTATTCAAATATTTTGACCAGTTTTCTTTATATCTTCATATTATATCAATTTTCATCCATTTTCTAGGATAAATAATTTATATTAATTAAATATATTAATTAATTTCAAGAGTGACCCACCCCTCCCTTATAAAAGGGAACCTCATTTTATCTTTTATTCACATATAAAATATTATTTTTCCATCATATATATATATATATTCCTTGCATCCCTCTCCATTTATTATAATCCTTTTTTTCATAAAAATAACCTATGAAGCTGTTATGGACAAACCTAAAGAGGTTTTCCTATGAAGTGGCACATTTCTTAACCGAGCATTTTAATTTTACTTATTATTTTGCATAATTTAAATATTTTATCAAAATGTTGAAACCATATCATAATTATATTACGTATAATGAGATAATATTATGTTATTTTCATAATCTATATCCCTTTCCTCACCCATAAAATACTAAATGAATCGATCATTCTTATGAACAGTGGACTACCATCCTCCCAAACCGATAATAAAATATTTATAATAATATAAAGGTAAAATATCATATAATTTAATACATTTCCATCTGTTGAAAAATTATAACATCATTAATGTGTACTAGTTGATTACCACCTCCACAAAGTGATGTATTTATTTTTTTTATAACAACATCACATGGATACAATATATTAGTGTATTAATGAAATAAAACAAAACTCGTTATATAATTAGCAATTCAGAATTATAAAATATTGCATACCTTCCTTCTATAATGTTTATTGAATAATGGAAAGGTTATTCAAGCGTACGTACTCATATCATCTCTATGATTATAACATAGTTCATTTTCGATAACCATATTTCATTATTGGTTTTAAAAGTATAATAAACATTGAAACATGTTAATTATTTCATTATTAATCTATATTTTCTATAATAATGACCTATTTAACCACAATCAACTTACCAAATTATCTTTTAACATTTGGGTGGAATATCATAAAAACATCTGACTTGAACTTATTTGATTGAATATGAAATGGTAATAAATAAAATAAATTGAATTATAAGCATGAAAAAAGTTATTTAGAATTTAAATAATTAAGAATTTTTTTTTATTTTGGATGATGATAAACACATGTGAATATTCATAACTGAAGTAATGGACACATATCATTAAACTCCATTTTTTAAATGTTTTTATGTTTTATTTTCTAAAGAAATTTCATCACTACCCATATTCATAGAAATATTTTATGGTCTTATTTTTATGGATGTGATTGGATAAAAAATTAAACTTTTTTCATTCTTAATCTTTTTTAAATAAAAATTTTATGAAACTTTTTTACATTATTAAAAAATAAAAAAAGGGAATGTTCTATTTTAATACATAAATTTTCAATTTATTTTCACAACAAAAAAATATTATGTTATGTTTTTACAAACATAGTAAGTCAAAAAAATATTCAATCTAATTGTACAACAATTCCCATGTAAATTATGACATATCTTGGATGGAATTCTTGATCCCCATGGTTATACATTTTGCACCTGGAAACTATTAGAAGTAAAAGGGAATAATTTTTCCCATAAAAAACAACCAACATAGACTAATGGAATGGAAAATAAATAGTTGGTGTGGCAATAAATCCACACAGAGAATATTACCATAATTTAGTAAACAGAAAATACTAAAATGATACATCATCTAGTAAATGACATAACATCTATCAAATAAATGTCTTGTAATTCTAGTGTAACAATTTTTCCATAGCTACACTGGTCAAAACCATCACCAGAAGTCCTGTGAATCAATTACAATCAAAAAGTCCAAGTTTCTCTTTCCCTTTCTATAGAAAAAGAATAACATAATATAAAAATTACCAATGTAAATAGTAGGGTGTGATCCAAACACCCTATTAGGATCTCTCCAAGAATTATATAATAATTTTCAGTATAAATATACAATTTATACATTCATTTAAAAACATACAAGGAATTTAAATTTGTTTTAGCTTTTCATCAAAATATTTCATTTAAACCATGTCAACGTTAGACATATAAATATTTTATTATGTGAATATTTTCATAAGTATATAATGTAAATTAATAAATAAGTCCAACAAACACAAGAATCTAATAATCAAGTTGAACAAGAACCATGGTCATGTTAGATAAGATTCATTAATTCTTGGCAAAAATATCATCTAAATACATAGTCAATAATTTTGGATCAATGTGTGTGAACACATCCCTAAGGCCCATACATCAGGATAATAATTTAAATATTTCATTCTACTTATTAACCTAATTTAACAAATCAGTTAAAAATGATTTTATTTCACATATCATTGAAAATTTTAATAAATATTAAATTTTAATACATTTTTAGGACATCAGTAGAAATTTCATTTTATCTCAATAAATAAAATCAAGGATTCATGTTTCGAGGAAATCCTTATAGAACCACCTACCATTAGGTAACATAATAAAAAATTAAATAACCTTAAATGGGAACCACCAGTGGAAAATTGAAGTAATGGAAGATAAAATAGGAATAATATGAATAAAATTCCATCAAATCAAGGTTTCAATCTTCCAATAATGTGAGGATCCATAACTCTCAATGAATAATATAAGAGAAGAAAAAGGAATTACAAAAAAGAGATGATTTGGTTAATAAGGGAAAAACAAATTCATACAAAAGTAATTCTATAAAAAATGATAGAGTTTTTATAATCCAAAATCCTCTTTTGAAAGACTCAAAAAGACAATGGACTTAGTTAGGGTCAAATTGGAGGTGTTATGGTTAAACATTGTGGTTGTGAGTTTTGATTAATTTTTTTGAGGGAGTAAAATCTTGTTTTCATAATTTCTATGTCACTCCAAATTGTATGTACAAAACATAAGGCCTCACATGGATTCTATAATGGGTTCATGGTTTAACCTAACAATTATAATAATCATTATAAAATCATGAAAATAAATGACTATCCATGGTCCTATGATTTGGAGGGGAGTCCACATGATTCTCACTATCGTTGCACCAACCATACAACACCCTCCAATGACTGAAAACAAGGAACACATTTAGTAAGATGAACCTCATTGTTTTCGTTATTCATGTTCAAATCATTAAAAACCTAAAAACTCCAATTTTTTGTAAATATCTCCATAAATGACCAAAACAGGGACAAAAAAATAGTTTATAATAACACGTTTCTATAAAGACATTAAAGCTGATAACAAAATTTTATAACCTCCCCACCATAGAATCTTTGTTCCCCATTAATGAATATGAAAAAGTCGGCAAGTTAATGAGAAAATGAGGCTTCCCCATTAATAGTTCCTCATACTCTCAAGTCTACTGATAATTATGACCATGCTACTAGAGAACATGATCAAAAGGCATGCACTTTCCATGATAAACCTTTATTTAAAAATCAATAATACAAATGTTATGATTATTCACAGTTAAATTAGGTTCAACATTGAGTTCTTCAAGATTAATAAATTATATTGTCTAGATAGATACATTCTAAGCTATTATATATGAAACACTTTATGAATTGAATTCAAATGAGGTGGAAACACCAAATGTTATGACACAATTCTTAGCTACACAAAATATCGCATATCTCAGTCAAATATTTCCAAGTTTACCAAGATATCTGTGACCAATCTAAGGAAAATATCTTGAGAAAACCATTTCATGAAATTAAAAATTGAATGTGCATCTACAATTATCATCATTGGGTCTATACTATCTTAAGGGATTCACTATTCTCTGGTGAATGTAATGAATTTTTATTTTCATCACTTGAATTGAGATAGGTACAAGATCATATTCATCACCAATATCCCAAATTCACAACATATACTTAATCAAATTTCCATAGTAGGCCCAAAAGGGCTTAGTACAGATGGATGATTGGTAACTATAGTTATTGAAAAACTAAAATAGTCCCAAGTGGATTTCCCATGATCCATAGAAGTCGAGAATGAAATTAAAAATCATGTCTTTAAGAATATGTATAGATCATTCTATATATCCATACATATATTGATGGAATACTATGCTCAAATTAAAATTTAATCCCATTAAATCCTGGATTCCTCTCTAAAAATGAGAAGTTATTTAGTAATCACAATTAAAAACTATGAATGATATAAATCAATTCAATTTGATGATCTCTTGCACAAAAATGCTTCCCTTTCTGTAAATTCCAGTCATATAATTGGTAGGTTTAATGTGAGTCTATATGCCCAAAGGATCAGTCACTACCCAAATATCATTATTCCCTCAAGGGGAACATGGAATCCCAACCATTAAATCCATTGAAATTTCATCCCACTTCGATGTCATCATAGGAAGGACCTGAATCAGACATAAAGGTTTCTAGTTTATTTTCTAAACTGGTTGGAAAATATAACAAAGAGAAACAAAATTAGTGATGTCTCCTCTCATACCATTACAATTGAATCTTTACTAAATATAACAGAACCTATTTTTGGATCCTTTTTGTATTAAAAACAATGAATAATGAAAATCCACCATAAAATCTTTTCTCTTAGCAGATATTAGGATGTAATGATTCTGTAAGAACTTGGAATCCTTATAAGTGAATGAAAACCCACTGATAGTCTAACCACTATATAGTTACTCCCTTGTTTAAGGAAAACATCATAAATATTGTTATTCAAATTAATAATTATTATATGAGATGAGATCATCTAAACATTGGCTTAAACAGTATCAAAATCATCCTCTCGAAATCGAAAATTCATATGATCAATGAGATCCATTAAGTCCATATATTCTAATGATTCATTCATAGTATGTTTAGTATGGTTACTGATCAATAGATCAACAATGGAATTCCCCTATCATTGGGGGGGGAGTTAATGTCTAAATAAAAGTATTTTAGGTAATTCACCCATCATCTCCTTCAGATAATCAAATCATTTTTAGATAATACAACTACAAATTCTATGATCATAAAACATAATTTTCATTCTAGGAAAATTTTTGTCCCCAAATCATATGATCATGCATCTCAACGTTGTGTTAATGCTCACATGTTGGATAGTTATTCTCACATGGATTGAAATTTTTTGGAATCATAGGGAACCACATGATTACCCTGTTTGTGAACACAGTCAGAACCCAAATAAGATGAATCAAAAAACACCACATAACCATACCCTATATCTAGAATAATAAATACTTTTTTAGAATTCAAAATTTGTTTCAAATAATTAAAATAATTTTGAAATTTTGAATCCCGAAATAACATTACTCTATTTAGAGTAAGAGTGGTAATTAGAGAAGCCAACATTGAGAAATAAATAATGAACCACTAGTATTACACCATAATACAAGGATTTTATGAATCTAGAAATAATTTCATAGATGTTAACATTTCATAAAATCCTTCACCTACTTATGGTAAACCTAAATACCATATTCTGAGACCATGTGTAAAAAAAATTCCCAAATCAAGAAATTTTATTTTAATAGCTTTAAATAAATTTACTAGTCTCTCATAATTACCACACTATAATCTTATGAAAAACAAAATCCTTATTATTTTTTGATTAAGGAAGGATTTCATAACAAAATACCACATTGAATTAGTGGAGATACGATTCGATCATATCGTAAATCACAACCAAAAAATACTACCGGAGATTTGGTTAGACCCAAATTCATATATTGGATCTTATAATGGCCATATGTGTTACAGAAGGAGGTCTTCAAGATGTCATATTATTTGATTCTAAGATGGTGATAAAAAATTATCATTCATTACGAATCAATTCACCCCTTTATATTGATGAAACTGATTGTCAATATGAGTTAATGGATTCTTTTTTATTAGCCTGACTCTATTAAAATTTTTATAATCAAGGAAATGTAAAAATATACACTGCCTAAGGAAACACACTCAGGCGTATAAATCCTTTCTTCAATATATGATCATTTTTTTTGTAATTAAATAATTAAATTTAGATGGATACATATGTTATGTTTTAATTTAGATAGGTTGCTTAAATTATACCAATTTAAAAGGAAAATCTACTTCCCATACTGGTGGAAATCAAAAATAATCATATTAAAAATATCAGGAATCTCAATGACTATTGGTGGAATATATACACTCAAATATTCAACCTCTTGATAAAAAACACAGTAATTATTCATATTAGATCTATAATAGGGGTCTCTCTATATATGACACTAGGTAACATTCCCCTAGAAAACATGGAATGCATCATTAGGAATATTAAAGGAGACATGCTGAAGATAAAGGTCATTCTTTGATTCATGGGTAGTTAGTTAATCCACCAAAAAATAACATGAAAGGGTTCCAAGATGATAAAAATAAAGTCCCAAGTGATCTCAAACATGTATACCAGGAAGGGTTAATAAATTCACTACATGAGTCTATATGAATGAATTTGATATACCATTTTTATTTAAAGTATTCACTAAGTATGAAGTTATTTTGATGGCACCTCTTTGTCACTGGATCCGCATCAGGTTCCTCTATAGTCTCTTCCACTATGTGAAAAGTATTATTTATGAATTTCTATGGATAAATCCATCTTTCAATGAATCATATAACTAAAATGAAAATCCATTAGGTGATGATAATATCATACCACTATACGAGGTAGAAAAGAGATGGCGAAACATCTACAAGTGGTCTGAGTGAACTCACAAACCAAAAATCATTGGCACCTCAGTACAATCCCACATAAAATGATATATATTTACATAAATGATGAAATTAATAAAATCATATGATTGATTACCCATAAGTTCTAGATGATTCTGAGAATTGAGATCAACCACGAGACTCTTCATCCTTCCACATCCCCTTAAGGGAATTAACAAAACTAACACTAGGAGAAAAGGGAACTCCCACTAATCTGGACATTTGAGCGATTTAAAGATTAAACATAAATGATCTATCTGGAACATCCACATATGAGGTAATATTTATCCTAAAAAATTTAAATTTGATATCTAATTGAAGACCCATATATAACAATTGATATTTGAACTTCTCATTTGTCACCACCGTAGAATAAAATTGAACAAGTTCATTAAACACGTTTTCATACTAAGTCATAGTTCTATAACCTTGTTTTAGGATGGTAAACTCCTTATAATTTCACAAATTATTTGATTTTGGATAGAAATTTTCTATTAAAATATTCTTTTAGACCTTACACTCCAATAAATCATGTCTCTTTACTATAAACATTGAATACCACCCCACCTTCTATGTCCTTTATTCGTGAAGGTGTAAAACTTAACCAATATTAGATATAACATTTTAATGATTATAAAATACATATCAATATTATTTAACCAATACTATGAATCTTGAGGTCCATTTGTTCTATGTAACACTAGTGGGTTCTATCAAAGAAACATTGGATCATGATCTCTAGCTTCATCCCTTCGTGGTTCTAATACTGGTGTTCGAACATAAATCAGTGTAGCATCCTATCCCAGAACAAGGAAAACACAAATAATACTATCTCTATGATATTTTAATCAATTGGATTGTTATATTTATGATGTTCATTAACTGATCTTTTTGAGGTATTTCCAAACATATTCAGGGGTAATTTGATAACACAACATCAATATGAACCACAAAAACATCCACAAGGATGCTGAAATCATCAACTAAATTAAGATATATAGGAATAACAATTTCATCAATAGAATTTAATCATTTGGTATTTTAATATACTCAGATAAAATTTTGAAAAAATTATAGAATCAAACTAATTTAGTTTTCATGGATTCTTTTCCAAACACCTATGGTGAATCCATGAACATTTTGAAGAGAGATGTCAAGTAAATGAATTGCTACTGTAACTTATGTCCATACAATCCAACATTCTCTCTACCGGAACATATCAAACTGTATACTAACATCACGGAAATAAGAAACAAACACACACCTCTAATACCATTTTCTCATGAAAAAAACCCTAGATATATTGATAGTGATTCATGAATTGTCACTGAAAAAGTCTAAAGGGTGTTCCCAATCCCCACGGGTATGTGACCAAAATCTAGAATATTTTAGAATTCAAAGGGAAAGGGTTTTTTAAATGAAAAAAAAACTAAGATATAATGAAAAATGAGAAATAAATTTATAGTCGGTATTTTAAACACTCTCTATAGAGAAAAATACCTCAAAAATAAGAAATATAAAAAAAATACATTATCCAATAAACGACATAACATCAATAAATAAAAATTCTCAAAATTATCCTATAAAAAGTGGAACATAGTTCCGATAGTCACCACTATAAAAAAACATCCCATGAATCAATCACACCCAACAGTCCGACTAGATGATTCACTTGTTATAGAGATGAGGTAAAAAAAATTAAAAAATGCACAATAGAAAGTGTATGGTGTGAGAAAAATATCCTAGTAGGATCTCAATAATAATTCCATAAGTAGTTATAATAAAAATATGCCATTAATTAATTAATTTAAATAATGATAAGGCATTGAAAAATTATTTCACATTTCATTAAAAATATGATTTTAAATCAATTATATGTTATATATGCAAAAACTATATTAAATGTTTATTTTTAGCAAGGATGTAAATAACATGAATAATGTAGTAAAATAAAAACATGAACGTAATAATAATGTCAAACAAGCACCATGTTCATATTAAATGGGGTTCATTAGTTCTAATGTCACGACCCGTCCCTCGGGGCCTGTGCCTTGACTACCCAAAGTCCGCCTTCCATTGGCCAGGGGCTGGCGACTAGAAATGAAATTCATATTCTCTAAAACCGGGAAGGCATTTCCTTTATAACTTGTAAACACACACAACCAAGAAGACAACAAGATACAAACACAAGTCAACTGTATAGAAAAAAGAGTTTTTAATGTAAAATGGGGAGGAATACAAGTCCAATAGTAAAGGTACAAGTACAACTGAAAAACAATAAAACTAAAGAAAAAGGAAAGTAGCTACTGGGTCATACACCATGAATCCTACCTAAAGGGTAGGTATAACTCACGAATGGTTGTCCCTATAGTTCGCCTCATCTAACATCCACCTTCGAGCTACCTCTAGTCCTGGTACTCTCATCTTCAGTCAGTGATGTTCATCATCTACACCAATCACAACAGGGTGCGGGCATAGACCATGCAGAGGTTAGTATAACGATACTCAATAAGGACATCGAGACCCTCAAGGTCTCACAAATCCAAAAAGGATAAACCACAAATAATGAAGTCAACTGTCAACCCTTCTTAGATAAATTCCCCTACATATATCTAAGTAATCAAGTATTCCCATCTCAATCAAGAAGAAACATAGGGTCCAACCCAAATGCCCAATGCTCAACTATTTCAAAAAGGAATGAATACCATGAAGGTAAGTACCACACAGATAAGCCACACAGAAGAATACCACCAAGGTATTACAATAAAGGAAAGTACCACACTAGTACGAACTCAGATCACACTAGGTATAAATTAATTACAATATAAGATATGATTATATGTAACTAATGAATCATATAACTCTGTTAAGAGGATCTACTGCTGACCCACACATGATCACTCATTGTTGACCTACATAGGATCGCTCAGTGCGGACCCACACAGGATCGCTCGGTGCTGACCCACACAGGATCACTCGGTTATGACCCACACAGGATCACTAGGCACTAACACACATAGGATCACATGGTCCTGACCCACACTGGATCGCTCGGTGCAGACCCACTCAAGATTTCTCAGTGCTAACCCGCACAAGATCGCTTCGTGCTGACCCGCACAAGATTGATCGGTGCTGACCCGTACAGGAGCACTCTGTGCTGACCCCCATAGGATTGCTCGGTGCTGGCCAGCACATGATGGCTAGGTGCTGAGCCACACAAGATCACTCTGTGCTGACCCACACATGATCACTAGGTGCTAACCCAAATAGGATTGCTCGGTGTTTTCCCACATAGGATCGCTCGGTGTTGACCCACAAAAGATCGCTATTCATTTTTCACGTCACAACTAGCTACTCAGTTACCGTACTAGAATTTCTCTTCTCCAGGAGGGTCCGATCTTCAAGCCACTAGTCGATACTTCAACTACCATGAACTCCCTTGAAGAAGTTTTTTAAGGGACCTCCCTGTCATAGGGGTCTCAACACAATAGACGACGTGTCAATATGACACTAGGTCTGTAAGTTATGGGCCTTTTTGTCCCGAGGGCCCTCTTGGATTCGTGCTTGATCAAACCTAACTGTACTCTAACTTTACCCAAATCTCTATTGGGGTATTCTTAAAGGGACTATCTCACTCTGAGGTTCCCAGCGCCACTGATGATTTGTCTAATAGACATATGGTGACAAAGTTATGGCTAAAAGAGCGTAAATGGGTCGTAGTGGGTCTGGGTCCGGTCCGACCTGGCCAGGGCTGACTTAGTTTGGGTCAACCTAGCCCGAACCACTGGGTTCGGCCCAAACCATGGTTTTGCCCAGCCTAATAGGTCTAGCCCGGCCCGCACTGGGTGGCTTGGCCTTACTGCATGGGGCAGCGTGGAGGTTGCGGGGCTACAAAGGCAGTGAGGCCGCGGGGCGGCGCAGCGAGGCCGCAAGTATCCTGGCGGAGCCGCGGATGGCTTGGCAGAGCCACGAGGTGGAAAATCACCACATGGCATGGAGGTCATGGGGTGGTAGAGTTCGCGGGTGGTTAAGCGTCGCGGGGCACCGAGGCCGCAAGGTGGCAAGGCGTCGTGCCTTCACCAACGGCCGGCTTGACCAGCCGCCCTTTGTTTGTTGCCTTCGTCACGGTTCTCAAGTTCCACCGGTTCCAACCTCTGACACTGGTTGTCTAAAAAATCGCAAATATCACACAAAATATCTGTATGATTTGTGGAGGGGTCGGTCCATCTTTTCTTTCCCATACCCTCTGCGTTATGGCAGTACCATACGGATCCAGGAAGATGATTCCTTATGAGAGGGAAAATTTTAACATTGATCAAAATTAAAACACACCCTTACCTTATTCGTTTGTTGACGATGATGAGGAGGGAAGGACGACCATAGATTGAAAATGTCCCATAGTGGAAGATATCCCATGGAAGGAGTCGAAGTTATGCATTAGAATTCATCATTGGGGAAGCATTATTCATTGGAGAAAGTTCTTCGTTGGAGAAGTTCTTCTTTGGAGAAGTGTAATTCTACAAAGTTCTCTCCCCTTCTCTTTTCCCAAAAACCTTTCCGCCAATCCACCCAAAAAAATGAATTATCCAACATTATAGAATATGTTGGCATAATTTTAAATTGGATAAATTAATTAATTGAGTTGGTATAATTAATTAAAGGGGGTGTCACCATTAAAGTGGGGGGAGTTTAAGAGGCTTCCACACATTTAAGAGGGAGTTCAAGGGGGTTTTAGTCTCAGGTGGTCCCCACCACCATAACCTCTCATTATAGGATTAGTTCGGGTGGTCCCCCCCTCCATAACCTCTCATAGGAGGATTAGTTCTGGTGGCCCCCACCTCTTAAACCTTCCATATGGGAGGTTTCAACAAAAAGAAAAGATAAGAAAAGATTGATTTATTTTATTTATGTTTCCACGAATAACCCAAAATTCTATCTTTGACCCTCATCCTTGTACGGTCAAGGTGATGGTCTCCTTAAGCGAATACCATCGCTGCGACCTCAATAGTACCCTTGGATTTCAATTCCGAGCACTGGTTCCAATGTTAGAAAATCCCACTCACATGTTTCTTGAACATACCTGAAATAAAGTTCAAAAATCCATTCCAGGCACTCTAGGCCTCGAAATCATGCGCCATTAATTTTTGTGGACTCGTAAAATTTCCATATATTAAAAAACATTTACATGGAAATTATGGTTCTTTACATCCATGTTATAGGATCACCTCACTAATGATTTAATCATCATAGATCAATGTTTTTACACATCTCCCCAAGGATTAGGTAATTAGGATAATAAATCAACATTATATATAGAAAATTGATGTGGAAAAATGTTGAGTGAGTTTTTTCGTCATAAATCCATTGGCAGGGGGTTAGATTCATATTTCACTTGTCCTTATTAACTAATAACTCCCTAGTATCACATGAGTAATCAATCATTAATTCACTCATTGTTATAAAATACATTTATTTAAAATAAATTCATTGTTCAAGTAACCAATTTATATTTCAACATGATCGTTTCAATTAAAAAACCAAGTCATAGGTTTTTTATAAAATTCAATCCTTTATAAATAATATTTCATTTAAGAAAATTTTCTAAAATCTAAACATCAAATAATTATATATAATCATATTTAATTTCAATATATCTATCTCAAAATTCTCTTAATTTATCAAATCCTTTGAAAAAGAGTTTTGTTTAAAAAAATCCTTGTAATTTTTTATCAAATCAACAATCTACCAAATTTTTGGGAAATTAATTGATAATAAATTTTAAATCATAAAAGAATGTCAATGTTCTATGTGTAAGAAAAATCCTTACCACCAATCCACTTACCATTAGGCTACATGATCAAATTATCAATCACCTGAAATGAGAATGACCATCAATTAAAATAAAATGGGGAAGATAAAAGATGAATCCATAGAAAAATAATCTAAAAAATAATTCATAATATATTCCATTAATGTGATAATATCTAACACTAAATGAATCCTAGAAGTAAATAATTTTGAATTCCTAATCAGATAATATTCACTTACTAGAGGGTGACCAAACACATCTATGAAGACATTCATATGAGAGTATACGGATTGGAGAAGCCAAAATGATCTCTTAAAATCCACTAAAATCTATAAGTCCTTGTTAGGGTGAAATGGGAATATTTTAGTGTAAAAACTCAGGTCCATAGTTTTTATGTAATTTTTTTGAGGTGGTGAGGGTGGGGGTTTAAAATTAGTTTTCATCGTTCCCTGCTAGGGCTGCATGATTAGTGAAAATAGTGTGCCTCGCCATTATCTCCAACTATTATTATAAAAAGGGTGTACAATTTTTCTGTATGGTTAAAATAATTACGATCCAACCATGAATACCCCAATTATCTATGGCCTAGGAGTTTGGAGGGGATCCATCACTGTTCTTAATAGTTGTGCAACAATTGTATGCCACCCTTATTGAAAGAAAACTAGGAACATTGTTTGATGGGATGAACCCTGAAATTTTCTATAATTATGTTCCAATAGGAAACACCCCCAAAAACATAACTAATTCTCTAAAAAACTATATAAATAACCCCAAACATGACCCCAATAAGAGATGGTAAATATAGAGTATTTTATGTAACTAAAATATTTTAATATAATGTTACATTATAAGCTTCCATTATTCCAACAATGTGAAACTATCCTTCAATTATGTAATGGGAATTTTATTTTCAAAATTTTTGATTTCAAATAAATAGATATATTAATATATTTATTTTTTTACTAATTCCCATAAAATGATACTTTTAAGAGTTTTATTAATGAAATGAATGATTTTATGTGTTTGTTGAATATTATAGTCCATAAGTTTTTTTTATGATGATGGGTGAGCCCAATATGGCTCATTATGATGGTTGAGCTCAAAAATAACTCTTGATGACTTGTGAGCCCAATGTAGCACATAGTTATGGTTGAGCCCTATATAGATCTAAAATGTCATATTAAATAATTATGTTGTCCAAAGAGTTATATCATTAGTCAACCATAATGGTTATTACAATTTTAATGGTTATTGTAAGTGTTTTATAAAGATTATATCCTAATGAATATAGATGACTTTTATATATTTAATTATGTGATTCTCTAGAAATAGATTGTTTTCAAAAGGTATGATAATGATCTATTTAAAGGAATAATTATGCCTATTTAGGGTAAAAATTTATTTTTTTGAAAATATATTTCATGGGTTTTATTGATTTCAATGAATCTATTAGGATTATAATTTTTTCATTTATTAAAACTTTGAATCTGCTTTAGGAAAAAACATTTGGGTTTAATACTGATTTGAGGTGTAATTATATGTTTATTTGAGTTAAAATTAAATTATATTAAAGGAAAACTTTCTTTTTTGATATTATAGTGTTTTACATAGACTAATAGTTTTATTTATGTATTTTTAATTCAAAGTTGTGAAATTTTTATGATCATTTTGAAATATTTTTCATATGTTTTAATGATGAGAATAAACCAAGAAGGTTTCGTGTTGAATATCATAATGATTTTCAAGAAATAAAAACTTGACTTTTTAAAATAGTTTTATATTCGGAGAAAAAGGATACAAAGGGGAAGTGAACAACATGTAGTGTGTATATTTTTTAAGAATAATGACTTAATTTTATAAAAATACGGCCTAAAAAACCTCAAAATGTAAGAAAGCGACTTGTTATCTAAAAATAAAATTATGTGATGAATAAAAACCAGGTCCTTATAGTTTTTCATCAGAGTTCAATTTAGATAAATTTATAAATTAAGAGAATAATGGTAAATACCCTTAAAAAATTAATATTTATGTCTATGATACCATGTGAAATTATTGTGTTATTTTATTTGAACTATCTATATTTATAATAGTTTTATGATGTTTAAATAGTGAAGATAACATTGAAATATAGTAATAGAATGATATCTTTCAAAAATCATTAACATAAAATGGTTTAAATTGAAAAAAGATTTGTTTAGGGATATGATGGATCGGTGGACCTAGGTTATAGGTTTTGGTGGTATCTACGGTATAAAAAAATCATATTCTATGAAATGTAACACATATATAGTTCAATAATTTTATCAAATAA
Organism: Viscum album; assembly: GCA_963277665.1. Lineage (NCBI taxonomy): Eukaryota > Viridiplantae > Streptophyta > Magnoliopsida > Santalales > Viscaceae > Viscum > Viscum album. The sequence continues at coordinate 1,185,073,178 of OY728135.1, forward strand.
CAACAAAAATAATTATTGGATCATCTATCCCTGTGATGGATAAAGGATGTGTTAAATTAATAGAGATGATATTTGACATATGTGGTTGTTCAAATTAACCAAATTTAATCCATTCTATTAAAATTTTTGTGGGTGAAGTATATCATTAGTATTTAATGGATAATAATAATTTTTTAAGAGAAGATGTTAACACAAAAAATGAGAAAAATTTAGGGTATTTTCATGGTGAAATATTTTACATTGGTTGTTTGACATTAGATGGAATATTATTATTGTAATTGATGAATAATGCTGAATATTTAGTGTTTTCACATGAAGAAAATATTACATTTCTGTAAAGGTATATACAAAACATTATTCATGATATTTAAAATAACATTAATTTGTTTCAGATATGATTGAATTCAAGATATTGATGGGCATTGAGTTCCTATGAATTAATAAGATATGATAAACTTATTTTATGTGACATGAGTTTAGAGTTAGATTTTACCAAATATCCTATATTCTATAATAAAACTTAGATGAAAATTTATAGATGTAAGTCAATGAAGAAGCATCCATTAATGAAATATGAAGGTATGAAAATCATGTTTCTAACTTCAGAAATTTTTTGTTAAAAGAACCCAAGAGAATCTATAATGAAACATGGTAACTATTATATATAGGGAATTTATAGACATATGGAACATGACTATAATGATAATTAAAATAAAAATAATTAAATTCTTGGGGTAAGATGATTTAATTCTAATGAGATGGGTCATTATGTGTGTGCATTCCCAAAGATATAAATGAATGATAGAAATCATCATGATAACAAAATTAAATCTATTTCATAATACTTATCAAATACATTATAAAGTGATGAATTATAAAACTATTTAGTGACTGGTATATTAAAATTTAATTCATATTATTTGAATAAATTTCTTTGGTCCATATACATTTTTTTGATTTTAGAAAAATTTTCTTACAAATTAGTAATTTTAAATAAAAAAATAAATCCAAAACTTTTTATAAAAACATTGGCGGTTGTTTTTGGGAAAAAATTATAACAATAATTTTTTGTGGTATATAGAATTAATTTACCTAAAAATATTGTTTTCCCCATGTAGGTTTATACGTAATAATAGGTAGAAAATGGATTTTATGTTTTCCATACTAAAACAAATTTTAGAGATAATGTTTTGTTTTTCTAAATGAGAATTAGATTCTATAATTAATGAATTAATACCTTTCTTAATATATCAATAATAGAGTAAACTGATAAAATATTGGAATAAAATTCACCATGTATATATTATCTAGAAGAGGGAGTCTATTAATATCAGTTTTGTTCATGTAGTGAATAATATTAAGATGTATCTCATTATAAGTTATATAGTATTATAAACATTTTATATTTTTTAATTTTGATGATAATTTTTTTTTCATTTTATTATATAGATGGAACCTTTGGAGTAATTATATAGAATGTAGTGTCACACTATATCTTGATGGGATGATTTTGGTGAAAGTAATTTTTTGGGACTAGGATTAGTAGACTAAATTTCAGTGAAAATTGTGATGATTCGGAAACATATAATGATGTTTAAAAGTATGTATAAAATTTATGTAGAGAACTGGAGAAAATAACATTATTTTATTGTAGAAAACCATGGTTTTCTTAATGGATCCTTATAGATAAGTGTTATGGATTTTCATAAAAATAGAAATCTTAGTCCATGGTCATTAGACCATATGATATCTAAGAGAATATTCGATTAGATTACAACCAAGAAACCTTACCTCTATGTTAATCCTTTTAGTATGAAGTATTTCATGATTCTTTGTTAAACAAATATGGGCCATATTATTTTGGGGTTTGATATGATAAAATTATTCATCTGATAATTTTCTCATAGCATAAGGATCATGTATTATTTATTTATTTTTTCTTATAATTTTTGAAATTTAAATTTTCAATCTATTATTATGAATAAGTTATTAAAAAATTAATATCATAATGTGAAATGGATTATCATATACTTAATTTTCATATGACATTTATGTTAATGATTAAGACATTAACCATTGACTATTCTTTATCCTCTTCACATGATCCCTAAAATTAAAATGTTAAATATCAAGGAAAAGGTGGTTGATAATGATGATGTTGTTTGATGTTGAATAATGTGGAGGAAATAAAGTGAAGATGATGGAGAATAAACCAACTATGGATCTTTTCCTTATTAATAAAAAATAGAGTTGAATCAAGTTTCATATAGGGGAGGGAAATCTATTATTTAGTTTTTTCAAGAATCACATATGAGGAAATAATTTTATTGATATAGGTATTCCACACCATGACTATGGATATGAGTTTGTATAATCTAACTAAAATATGTAGTCTTGGATATTGTTGTGTTTTTATTCTAATATGATAGTACTTGAGTGTACAGGAATGGCACAGATTCAAGTGAACATGGAATTCCACATATTGGGACAATTGGGAATGAACTAGGTGATTTAGTGGTAGATTAATATTGATGTGAAGCTCTATGATAGATAATATTCCATTATAATTATTACTATTATATATTCTATCCTATAAGGTAATCCCTTGACATTGTTAATTGAATAATTTCAATTGAATAAACTACATTCAGGAATAAGATTGTCTTGGTTATCTTGTTCATTTCATTCATACATTTTTTTGTTTTTTGACACTCTCTTAGTTAGTCTCATGTAGCTAATTTTTGAAAACATTGAATTTAAATTATTTTTGAACATGAAAAAATTCAATTTTTCTAATTAATAATTTATAAAATATTCTAGGAGGAGATCTTATATTGAGATTAACATATTAATAATGAAATTAAAATTGATCCTAATGATAAATAGATTCCACGTTTTTTCTAATTTTATGAGGTCATAATTGAAAAAATCTATGACTCATTTAAAAACACATTTTTCTATAAGATAATTTGTTCATCATCATTCATTATAGTTCATTTATATTTCTAACATTGTATAGATAAAGCTAAAATTGTGAAAAAATAGATAATCATTTTTATGGTTCTCATTTATTATCAATCCCTTTATTTTTTTGTTCCTCTATTATCTCATAAGATGTTACCTATTTTCAATTTTTCTTCACTCATTATACATATTACTTTATGTCTTCAAAATGTTATATTACTCTTGGATGTTGTTATTATTTACATGTGTTCTACACATATTCACCTTGAGAGGTTGACCCTACACATAAAATGCTTATTTTTATCAGAAATAAATAAATAATTTGATTACAATATTGAAATATATATATTTTTATTCGAGTCATTATAATAGAAATCACATCTGATGAAGAAATCTAAAAAATCTAAAAAATAAAAAAAACTACCATGACAGTTTGATGTGATTTTAATAAAATTTTTCCTGTTAAAAATTATGAAATTTATAAAAAATTATTGGCCTTCAAAAAAAATACTGAAAAATAGTTATGTTCCCTAAAAAATAAACATAATTGAAAGAGAGGATCATAAAGAGTTTTAGAATAACAATGGTTTAAATATCAACCCTTTACATGGTAGAAATGAACGGATAGAGATAATCATACATAGGGAGTTTCATGTGTGTACTAATTCTATTAATCCTTCACGCATTAAGAAGATCCCTTTGTTTTGGGATTTTATGGTCAAAAATTCCCATTTGCCTATAAATTCATCATATAATGATTATATAGTAATGATTATATTGACATAATTAGGGACACCTATATTGTGGTACAGTAGTTACCACTTCCTAAACATAGTGAGGAGGACATAAAATTGATATTTTATTAATTATTGAAGGTAAATACTAGAATCTAATTTTTAAAATAAGATGATGATATTTTTTATATGTTGGATTAGGTTTTCAATACATTTGTGATTTATTTTTACCCAAGAAGAATATCAAATTAAAATGAACATAAAATCCATATCATTATTTATGTTGAGGGTGAGATACTAAATAAAACTTGGCATATAATTAGTGTTTTCCAGATGTTGTGACTGAGACATCAGTATAATCCACATTTTCTAGTAAATTAAATTAAAAATATCCCAACCCTTTACCATTAAAATCTATTAAATCAGTATTCTAGTTGATATTTTTCTAATAAAAAAATTAATAGTTAAATTATATTTTCAAAACACTTAAAAACTCATATTTAATTTTAGTATATGTTTAGCCATAAGTATAAAATAAATAAAAATATTAATATATTTTATTTTCAATCTAATAGGTTTTACAATAAAAATCGTAAAAATTAACCTTGGGATAAATGAAATCATTTTGGTATATTTTTTTATTCAACTTATCATTTTCCAAAAAATTTATAAGCCTACCGATCAACCTAAAAAAGAAAATGTATCTATGTATAGTCCCATTATAAATTCTAGGGATGAAACATTCCATAAAAATTATAACATCGATATATAAACCATTAAATCCTTTTATATAATGAATATAGAGATGAATAATTATTTAGGTTGTTGATCATAATAAATAATAAATTTTTACATTTTCACATATTAGGAAGGAAGTCTTCAGTGATAGGCATTCCACGTTGTGAGTGGGGAGATGATTTTGTGAGATCTGGCTATTAACTTGAGTCTTGGATCCAGTTGTATATTTATTCATAATGGATAGGATAAGTGTATTGATTAATATGATTTGTCATCGATTACATATAATTCAATGGATTGAGATAATTTTCCTTTAACCAAGTAAATATGTGGCCACAAGATCTGTAAGTGGAGATCCTAGATAAAAAATATTAATCTTACATTCATTCCATGTTCTTTTTATATTTTTTATAAATACTTTCATAATTTAAATTCATGAATGTTGTTTTATTAAAATTCATAGGTGAATGTGATTGTGCTATTCATATCACTTACCTCCTTCATAATTTTATTACTGGATGTTTCTTTCTTAGTCATCCATAGGATGATAATTTTCCAAAACATCTATGTTCCATGATAATTGACATTGATATAGTTCAATTTAAGATGATTAATGATTTGTAAATACATATGGTAGGTGATCTATTATTATAAGTAACATATCTACAATGGAAAGAAAGTTATTATTAGTAAAACAATTATGACATTATATTTTTTATTAATGGATTTCATGATTTTAAAATTAATGGACTCGTTCATCTATAAGTAATTAAACAAAAAATGTTGTTTAAATTCTTACATTTTTAGTTTCAAAGTTCTCTTCTATGCGTATAAATGAAGAAAAACAATTTTTAAACCAATAAAATAAGTTCCTCATGCACATTAATTTATTCACCTTTATTTTATATGTTCTTATATTATCCTATGAATTGTTATCTATTTTCAAGTACTCATCACTCATTAAACTTTTTGGTTTCTATATTCTATATTATATGAAACTATTGATTTTTTTTGATTCATTATATAGTACAGACACTAGATTTCCCAAAGAGAATGACCCATCACATTGGAATACTTGTTATTGATAGTATATCAACAAATAATTTGATTACTTTATATAAATTTAATCACATGAATTATTGAAGATAAATTCCTAGGCTGAATAAATCTATGGAAATAGGCGGAGTTATTTTTTGTGATGTGGAATCTCATACTGGTTTATGTTTTCTTAGTATAACAATTCTTTATTTTATACATCAAAAAACTTGATAATGTTAATTATAATATATTTTATTTTTTATGAAAATAAAATATGTTTATAGAAAATAATAATAATGTTTCTTGGTCTAGAATCAATATCACAATGCATGAAATCAACTATAATGACACCTAATAAACCATGGAGGATATATGTAAAAGGAACCATGTGACCATATGCTGTATATAATGGGACCTCAATATAAAACAAGAGGCTATGAAAGTAATGTATTATTCACAAAGTCATGCAAAAACCAGAAAACAATTAGACTGAAAGCTTTCCTAACTGATATACTATAGTTGCATCATTATAAACTATTAGATAGACCCAAATGATATTTGGATCGCATGTAAGAATAACCATGTAACTGAAAGACCAAATGGAAATGAAAATATATGGAATATGAAATTTTTTGAAGTATTATATTAAACATAGGTACAAGGTTATCAACTGTAAGGAAAAATGATCAACTATAGGTACAAGGTGTTGGACCACAATAAAAAATGATTGATTGTGGGTACATGTGATCGACCATACAACATAATAAAGAAACAAAAAAGTTTATATAAAATTTTGGGTGTTTATTTTAAAATTTTAATATAATCATGTCTAACGGTAGGTATTATATGATTTTATTGTTAAAATATAAAAATCCAACAACTTTTCTATGCTGAATAATATGTTAGTCAGATGTATTTCTTAATACTAGAATTCTGGACAACGCATGAGTACCTTAAATGATGATTTTTCAATGTCTATTTTCAAAGGGATATACCTTTTAAAAGTATTTCATATGATATAAAATACATTATATGTACATAGATATGGACATAGAGATATTATGACTTTTATTGAAATAAATGACAATCATTTGATTTATTCTTTGAAAATATGTGGCTTTGTTCTTCCATGATATTCTAAGAGATAACCAGAGATCATTTAAACACACTCCCATAATAATTATAAATATAATGTCAATAATGATAAATGATTAATATATTGTAGAGAAATAAAACCACATAATCATATGAATTGAATTATTTTCATCCTCTAACTCTATATTTTTTCATTTTTAGCTATTGGTGTATACTAAATGCTTCATATAATTTATCACCAAATTTCTCAATGAATTGTGGAGAGATAAAAACTCTCTTTCTGTTTTCATTATCTGTTCTACAATGATCAGTTATGAAAGAGACTGTGTATCCTAGACTACATGTGTGTAGTTTGTTAACTTCTTATTATCCAATATAAAACTATTGAAGAGTCTTTTTATAGATAAGAATTATTTATGTGCTATTTTTTATAATCCAATTTGTTATTTAGATAATTTTATTTTTAATAAACTTTTGGGAATTAGGTGATTTCCATGTGGAATGTAGTATGTGCCAGTTTGAGACTAAACTGCTAGTTTATTCCACATTGTGTTTTTTTCAATTTTGTTTTACACTATTTTTAGTACGAATGATTAAATTTTTTTAAAAACATAATTTAAAAAAAATACAATGATACATAATTTGAGATTATTTTTCAAAAAACTTTTTTTTCATGTAATGTATTTTTAAATGTTAGTAAATTCTTAAATTTATTTAAATAAGTCCTGATCGAACTTCTAAGATGCTTTTTGCAAAGTTAAAATTTAATATTCCAAATATTTTAGTTAACTAAATTTCATTCTATTATTGGAGGTATTTAGTTTTCCAAATATATTTTTAAATATAAATTAATATTGAAAACTCACCCTCACTTGAGTTTTTCACTGGGAAAATATTTTGTATCTGACATTGATTTCATTTCTTGTTCCTTAATATTAATTTTGGCCTAATTATTTCAGAAAGATATATTAAATTTTTATTTCTAATTCAATATTAAAGGCGGTAATTTGGGAGGTTATCCAACCAACATACGTCCTTATTTTAATGGAACAAAATATGATTAAAGGAAAATAAATATGAAAATTCATCTTGAGAGTAAGGGTTTTTATATATGGTAATTTATTAAAGATAATAATGAGAAACCTAAAACTATTAGAGAGGAAAGATACTATAATGTTATAGAGGTATATGATTTAAATAGTTGAGCAATGAATTAATTATTTTTTTCTTTAATGGGAATATAAATTTAGCATAATATCATCTTTAGATAGTATATTTCTTATTTGGTATACTCTACTTTTGTTTAATAAAAAAATCTAAGGTTAATGAAATATAGTTAAATAAATATACTACAAGTATGATACATTCAAAATGAAACATGATGAATCTATTTATTATATATATTTTATGTTTAATGGAATAATATAAATTTCTATTACCCTTTGTAAAAATGATGACATACAATGACGAAGTAATAACAATTTTGAGATGTACTTCAAATAAATAGAGTGGTGTTGAAGCTTATATCAGAGAATCATAAAAAATAAAAAACAATTAGGAGTATATGTGATTATTTTAAAGATAATTATTTATAAATAAGAAATGATGGTATACAATAATGTTTATTATCTGAAGGAAAAAATTCATTTTATTTATTGGATCATAATAAAAAGATAATAAAGTAATTAAAACTGATAATGAAACTGAATGGTAATTTGAAATATAAAGTGGTAAAGAAATGGCTCATCGATCGAGAAGTTTTACAATGTCCCATAGAAGGAATATGGTTTTTAGGATTTCTATATATTTGATAAAATATCATAAAAGAGGCAATTCAAAGAAATATTGGAAAGAGAATGTCTCTTTTAAGGGGGTATCGTTTATTATAAACAATAAATGGCGAAGTAAATGATAATTATATGAAGCAAAAATATAGAAAAATTATGAAGATATACATAAAATGTAAAAAAGATAAATGAAATATAATTACATTTCATCATAGGATAGTTCCAGTGACCCAAATATCAATCCAAGAAGATATGAATGCAAAAACAGAACTATGATTTATGGATACAACCACTGAGGTGACCTATATTTCAACTTATATTGAATTGTGATTAATTATTGTACCATATTTTGGTAAAATGTGACCGATTATAAGCCAAAACGATTGAAATTATATACAATGTGGTCGATAGTAATAAAAAATTATTGAACATTGTTACATGTGATCAACCATATAAATTATTAAATAAACTACAATGTATGGAGGTGAATATAGATGATGAAATGGAAAATTTTAAAAAACCATTTCTAAATGTAAGTGTTATATTATTATAGTGTCAAAATATATTAATTCAACTATTTTTTCATAATTAAATTGAATTCAGATTGATAACTTAATCATGGTTTTCTTACCAATGTAAGAAGATATCAAATTATGATTTTCAATGGATATTTCCAAATACTGATTCCTTTTAAAGGGAATACCAAAGAAAGAAAAAACCTAATACATTCAATTATATTGACATATAGATATTAGAATTTCCCATTAACAAAAATAATGATAATTTTCTCATCTTTTTTAACATAAAAAAATTTATTCTCACTAGATCATTAGTAATATATGAGGATAACATTTGAATATCTTTGGATTTCAATTCATAATCAAAATATGACAATGGGGGGAGGAAAATATCATATAAAACTATATACTCTACTATATAGATTTATTTTAAATATCTTAGTAGGTTTTTCTTAAAAATGATAAATTTTTATTGTAAATTTTATATATTTTATCACCATATATTATGATGAACATTAGATTGATGGACACTCTCTTTCTCGTGCTTTTATTTATTATCCCACAAATAACTGTGCTGATTGATATGTAGTGTAAACTACATGTGTATAGTTGTCTATTTTCTTATTAAACCACCTAGAATTATGTAATATTATCCTTATAGAATAGAATTCCTTATTTTTGTTGTGTGAAACCTATTCCAGGTTAGAGATCAATTTATTTTTATAAAACTAATTTGAAGTATTTGATTTCAATGTGGAGTAGGCAAGGTCTCAACATGAGACAAAACAAATTTTTTATTTCAGTATTTTTTTTAAACTGTTTTGTTTTAAATTTTTATAAAAACACATATGAAATGATTCTCTAAACCCAATTTAAAAACATTCCCCTAAAAGTCAATTTTAATTTTTGTTTCCTATACATTGTTTGATTCTAGTAAATTTGTTTCAATCGCTAGAAAATTTTCAATCCTTTTTAACTAATTTCTGATCAAATATATGATATTATTTTTGAAAAGATCAAATTATATATTTCTACTATTATGAAAAAATATTCTATAATTTAAAACATGGAGATTATTTTTTTGTATCTATTTTAAACATAAATTTATATAAGAATCTCAATCCACCACCCTTTTTAGTTGTCAACTTGGACAAATATTTTATAGTTAGTTACTTTGTAGGTTCCCTTAGTAAGACCAATTTATAATTTTTTCTTCAAGGATTGATAAGTAAAGGTCAATGTCATATCAATAATATTTATTCAATAAAAAAGGATCAATATTTGTTCCAAATCACTATTTTTTAATAATATTATGAAATATACAAGGGTATTACAACTAAGGTTTTTAAGGGTGCCCATAAATATAATAGTTTATTGGAAGTATTATATATATATGACTATGTAATTATAATGGAAGTTGTTTTATGTTTTATGTGGTATTTAATTTTGTGGTTTTATTACTAGGATACTGGTAGAAAACACATTGGACCTTCTCCAAAAATTTGGTCATCAATATCTATTTAATCACATCTAGTTGGTTATTATTTGAAACTTTTACTATGATAATGTTTTAAAATTAATAATAAAATCTTAACTCACTTATTTTATTACATTATCTCATAATAAAATATTTTTTTAAATATTATATTAATCCAATAAGATGTCCAAAATCACCATAAAATAACCACGTAGATGCATTATATTTTATTGTAGGGTATTATAGTGATAAAAAATATCATTAAAAATTTTATAATAAAAATGAATGTGGTTTTATTCTATAAGTTTGAAATAATCACTGATTAATTATTCATACTAGTGATTTATTATTCCATTAGTTTTCATCACCATGGACACAAGTATTCTACATGTGAATATTTTAGGTATTCTTCCTATTATTAATTAGAATTTGAAAAGTTAAACCTCTTTTATTGAGCTCACTTATAATATTTCATGATACACTTTGTAAAGTATTAAATACATGAATTTAGAAGACTAGTCTAACTTAATTATTAAGGATACATGAATATTAGGGTTCCTTACACATATTCACTGATGATAAACATCATTTTTCAATATATAATGAAACAAATTGATTTCGGCTTCAAGGATCCAGTAAAAATATATGGGTAATACTGTATTTAGACTATGAAAAATAGTGAGATAAATATATTAGTTTCAAAGACAATATATTTTAGGAGGAAGGTATTTTTTTAGATGGTCTGATATTAGTACGAAAGAATTTAATTTTTAGATCCTTACAGTTCTACTAATTAATAGGTATTTTAGAGTCCATAATTTTGCTTATATGGTTTACAATGTTTTTTGAAAAAATATATAATTTAAAAATATAAATGTACATTTGTTTCCAAATTATATTCATTAAAATAATATTTTTTACTTTTTAAATCATGTTTATATCAATTATAGTGGTTCCAAAATTGATTATTAATTTTTTTAAATACATTTTTTGTTTTTCTCTTTGTCCTAGTAGCTTGGAAAGATATATCTCATTAGATGGTTATAAATTTTTAACTCCAACTATTAAGGTTGATAGTATTAATTTATATGTTTATGATAAATCCATTACCCTCTCCATGAAATTATATAATTAGATTTGATGGTTTCCCCTCTCATTAAGAATTTTTTATTCAAGGTAATAATGGGAATTTAGAGGATACAATTAATGGGGAGAATGTCGATTAACCTTAATGAACTAAAATTTCATGGTGTGAATTATTCATTATTTTATTATCAAATAGTATTGGAATTTTGGAGTTGTGAAGTATATTTTTTATAGGATTAGTAATGAGTGTAGAGACCCACACTTTACATACATAGACATTACATTACTTTTATGGAATACTTAATACATTACAAGAATAGATGCCCAAAGACCATATTAGTTTAGTGTCTTTGGAAACTCAGAACATAATCTTATACTCATGGTAAAAGATATTTATGTCAAATTCTCAATAAGGGTAATCATGGAAACATAAAACAATCCCTAAACATTTGAACTTAAGAACATGAACATAAAACATAAAAATCATGAGTAATGACATAAATCTTGACAATGTATAAGGAATATATCATAAAGGAACATTAATCATGATAAATAACATGGGAACAAAACATGGAATTGTGGAAAACTATTAATCAAATGATATTATTTCCATAGTAGCCAAGGAATTGCTTCCAATACCATCATAGTGGATAAAGTCCCTTACTGAATCGAGTTCACTCCTCGTTCTAGTCCTGTATCACTGAACATGATTAACTTGCCGTTCCATCCATGTATATCTCATGAGATATAAATCTTTACCCAATTAATTGGAGGGATATATAGGTCCCACCCATCTCATAATAAAATAATTTGTTCGTGTTCCACAAAATAAACATACATCATTCATAATAACCCAACGAATAAATTGGGTTTCATAAACATCATCCCAAAATAACATAATCCATATAGAAGAAATGGTTATAATTTAATCATAAGAAAAATCAAACCATGTAAATAATAGAGACATTATACTAGAAACATAAACCTACTAAATAATATCATCCTAATGGAAAATAGTTTTGATAAAATACTTGAAATGGATTATTGAGGAAAATATCCTTTCTCCTTCAAAATCATTTTCTTTTTACAAAATTCCATGCAATTTTAAAAGAAAAGGATTTTTGTTAAAAATAATCCTGAAATATTTTATAGTAATCTTCAGGAACATAAGGTGTTATGAAACTGTAAAAATCTATTCAAGCCATATATGTTTAAAAAAACATCATCCTCGTACTTTTTCTAGAAAAGTCAAAAAGTCCCTCATAGGGTAAACAAGATAAAGATTCCTTCCATAAGACAATGTAAAAGTCAAAGAGGGGTAAACATGACTTAGAATATTAAACACTTTATAAAAATCATTTTATGGACATGGATTAAAAATATAACCCCAGTAAATACTTACATATAAGAAATCTTGGATAAAAATGAGATACACAAAATTATCCCTTACCTTAGGTCCAATTTCTTCCATATGTGTCCGAAACTCCAGTATAGTGGGTTTCAACATATTATTAACTTGTAACATAAAAACTGTAATATTTATGATATCATATATGATTCACTTATGACTTTATATTACCCATTAATTTGTAAATTCTATGTTAAAGTAGCGTTTTGGGTAAAATCGTTTCATTTGTCGTACATGTTTCAACTTGTTATTTTTGATATTATTACTTATATCCTGATTTACATAATTCTAGAATATAATACATGATTTATATATAATATATATTCATCATATAAATATTTATGATAGATTGATAAATGGAAATGAAATACACTGTTCAGGGAGACGGTAGGTCGTACGTATGCATGAATGATGTTTTCATTTCCCTATAGAATTGAATGGAATGAAGTTAATGAAACATATATGTACATAAATATAGTATCATTATTATGTCATATAATTCATGATTATTTATTATATATAATTTATAATCACTCTTTTATGGTTAACTTGGAGAATGAATCTCATCGCGTTCGTGGAGACGGTAGTCCGTACGTACACACAAGCGACAATATCAATCTTTTGATATTAAAATCATATATAATTGGATGGTATATCATATATTCAGAATCATAATAATTTTATATTTTTTATCTAGATCATTTATAATCATTAGCATACTCATCCAAATGATGAAATGTTTGAATAACAAATTATATCATGACGTGGAGACAGTAAGTCGTACGTACGCTTGTGTGGTGAATTTTTCATTCATAAGAATGATAAAAAAACTAATATGGATGTACAATTTTTATAATAAAATCACAGTATATATATGATATTGAAGTTATTAATTTATAATGGAAACATCAAAGAAGGATGAAGTGAAAGAAGACAGGAACTTGAAACATGTGGTGGGATATTTACCTCTTCTCCAGGTTCTTTCTTTTTGATTTGATCTAAATGGATCCTTAAGTAGGCTTTATGACTAAATTAATGCCTCTGCAATTAAGGTCGGACAGTTGAGAGGGTATTTGGGCAGGTTTTGGCCAATCCAAATGGCTCTGGAGGAGTAAATTAGAGAGAATGGGGAGTTCCCTTTTATAAGAAGAGTGAGGGGCACCTTAGGAGAAACTTAAATTATTATTTTATAATAAATTCATTTTCGGTTTATAATGGAACCAAAGTGACTTATTTAGAGTCTAGGGTAAGTATGAGTCGAAATCCCCTCAACCAATAGGTTTTAGACAAGTTTAGGATACCATTTTAACCTTATTATTTAGATTTAACTCTAAGTTAAATAAATTAACTTTTATCATGTCCTCTTGTATTATTACACTATGTGGTTAATAAACGTACTATACACATCCAATATAACCCCAATTAGTTCATTAATGTCATATATTTTATTATATAAGTCTTTTGGACGATCCTTAGATTTTGAGGACCATTATATCAATTAATAATATAATATTTGTTTTATAAACTCTTTTATGTCGATTTTGACACTATTTGGTATTTTTTTTATAAATTCATAATAGAATTATTAAATTAAAAAAATTACTCTAACGGACCCTAATATGTTATCTTAACCAAAATGATTATTGATATTCATAAAAAGTCTCAAATTACATTTATTTGGGTTTTTATAATATCAATTATGTTAATATTTCAATAATAAGGTAATTATTGCATCATCATTGTGTCGTAAATAAATTAAATTATATAATGTTTAAAAATTCTAAATTAAATACCATTATGTAGGAAATCTTTCTAGATTTTTAATGAATATTTATAGTCGAATTTATCTTATGTATAACCCTATATTAAAAATGTTTTACTTATTAATATTTGATTTTAACTCTTTTAACTCTTCTTTGAATTAAATAATAATAAATGTCATAATCTAATACAAGTGGACCTAAAGCATCATAGTTTATTACTAAGTCTGTTGTTGGTCGTATTAAACTTATCTAATAGAATTTGGACATGTTTTAGGGTAATAATAATATTATTTTGACCCTTAATTACCTTATTTACTTTTAACCCTGGTAAATAACATTAAAAAGATACTATTCACAAAATATTATTATTATCTTATTAAACCACATTTTACTTACTGATATCAATTGGGTATCTCATATTTTTTAAATTCCACTTACAGAAGCGATAAAATATATTTTTATGTAAATTTGCAAATTCTCATAGGAGGTGGGTAAAAGATGGTAAAATGTTCAATAAAATTGTTATATATCTAACATTATTATAAAATGATTCCAATGGATTAAATTGAACATATATAGGTATTATGTATCTATTTTGACCTAAAAATTTTAAATAAAATAAATTATTTTTTAAATAAAAATTCAGTTTTAACCAATAACTCAGTGTTTTCACTATTCATCAAAAATTGAATCTTTTCAGAAAAATTCCAAAAATTCACCATAGGCTAATTTCAATATTTTGAATCTAAAAATGAAGTCCTTTTTGAAGGATAAAATTTATAAAATTTTAAAAAGTGGGTATTACTATTCATAATAGCTAGTTTATATAATATTTTAGTAACATATCGTTGTTTAGTGAAACCCGGTATTACTTACTACACACACTATCGAGGAAGGTCGCGATTTCATGTAACAAAAGCCAAGTCAGGGTTGCATGTAGTGCAAGCTCCTTTTTGTGTTTTGTATAACATAATCAAAACTTATTTCATTTATACATTAAACAAAATCTATAATTAATGTTGCATAAAATAATTTACACAAAACGAACTTGAAATTGTGTGTAACATGAGCCAAGAAAAGTGTTGCATATACAACAAGATAATATAGTGTTGTGTATATTAAAAGATAATATTGGTGTAGTGTACAATAGAAGACATCAAAGAAACTAAAAAGAATATATCTCATAAAACCTCGGGGTGTTGCATTATACCCCCTTTAAAATGAATTTCGCCCTCGAAATTCATCAGGGTTATAAATCGTTTACTACTTGAAAGTTTCATTCATAGAAACCGACATCATAAAAAGGAATACTAAAACTTAATTTTAAAAAGTAAAGTATGAAACGTAACGGTTACCCAAATTAACTCTTCATTGGGTTTCCACATTGGAGAACATAGGTGAAAATATGGATATGGAAGAGAAATCTAACCATCATGTTCTGATGAAGTGTGGTAGAGAACATGGATATGAAAAATCCAACAATCAGAAAGCCATAAATTTTTTATGATCTATGGTACCATCTGATTCATTAAATATGAGGGTACTAGGAAAACATTTTTGGTTTTCAAGATCATTTCCCTAATTTTGATAAATTATTGCACAATGATAAATACTTACTGGATTTCAGTGTGATATCATCATTGGTCATTCCATGAACTATTTCCACTTAATCTATTTTTTAAAGAAATGAAGTTTAATTTGTCCTAGAAATTTTAGCATATCATGCGATAGAATGATAGGTCATTCCATATGTTTTGAACAAAAGGTTAGAAAAATTTATTAAATATACATAAGTCCATATATGGTGAGATTAATTGTACAAGATTCCAAAAATGGACTTATAATTCATATATCATACCACTTAATAAATAAAAACTTATTTATACTAACCAGTGATTTCATGTAGGACAGTGGTAAGTGATAAAGGCATGTCATACTTCAGTTGTGGGTTCAATTCCCAGATCCTTGTCCAACGCGACAGGTTGTCGCCCGTCTGGCAGGTTGTCATTTTTCTAAAACTACACTATTATAACATTCTAGAAATAATATCGAAAAAAAGTTCTAGCCTTAAACAATATTATCTTATGTCAAACATAATCCATTTCAAATCTTTAGGCTTATCCAAAATACTTCTATCCAAACTCATATTATAAAGAAAACTATTTCTAGAAATGTCAACGACCAAGCATGTGAATACTATCATTTATCATACGATATATCTTGTTGGTAGCATTACAACCATGTGAATACCTTAATTGTGTATTCTCTTGAAAAATGGATACCCATTGAACCTTAGTGAAAACATGAATGCTGTCAAAAGTTAACTCTTTCCACATACAAAAATCCCAAAATTTTTATATACTCAAACCATGATATCACTTTGTCATTATATCAGTCATGAGCTAATTAATACTATCAAACATATTATTTTATCCTTATCCCTTCATTATGCACATATCATCTGCTTTCTAAAAATATTTCAATCACTTTTCATGGTTACTGGTACCATATAAATGTTGAAAACCACAATAAACCAATACATAGATATTCCAATATTCAAAAATACTATAAATGAGATTCCACAACATTATTTCGGAATCCCATTACATAAACACGTATTCATTCCACCACATCATTGTCATATTCAAAATCGTCAATAGTGATCGTATGTGACTTCCCTATGTCCTTTTCCTTAAGAGGTTGTTGAGTTCAACCATCATTAACCCTTGGATTAGGGTATTGGTTAGCATAATGCCCCATTTCCTTGCACTTGATGCATTGAAGTGTTAGTGGTGACTTTTCTGAAGTCTTTTCTCTATTCACATCATTAGTTACCTTTTTACCATTACTTCATCACTTAGCTACTCGATGAACTTCTTTTCCCCACTTAAAACATTTTATAGTCCCTTTAAAAATATCTCAACCATACTTCTTTCCACACTTTGAGTATAACGAAACATTTTCCTTCTTTTCACCATATTTTTGAGATTTTTCCTTGAACTCCATATTACATTTCTTATCAAAACCGTGAGATGGATATGTTACACAAACTTATTGTTCTACCTTGATAGCACAACACACAATTTCTTTATAGATACTAAAGTCTCTTATAGCTAATTCCCTTCGAAGACATTATTTTAAGCTACTAAAGAATAGATCAACATTACATTCATGTTGGATTATAAATCCAGATGCCTACCTTGCAAGCCTTGTAAAATTCACCTCGTATATACCAATAGATTCATCATCCTTTTTCTTAAGCTCAAGGAGCTCCAT
The DNA here is from genome assembly GCA_963277665.1 of Viscum album. Lineage (NCBI taxonomy): Eukaryota > Viridiplantae > Streptophyta > Magnoliopsida > Santalales > Viscaceae > Viscum > Viscum album. The sequence goes on from OY728135.1 coordinate 1,185,091,062, forward strand.
TTCGATATTTTTTCGAAGAATACGAGGGATGTACTTATTGAAAAACAAGTACTTGAACTCATCCCAATCCATGGATTCAATTTCATCTTGGGGCCTTGTTTTCTTAATTAGAGTCCATCACTGGTCTTCTTCACTTTCTAACCAGTAAATAGTGACAATGAATTTTTCATGCTCTGAACAGTGAAGTATCAAAAATATATTTTCAATGGTACTAATCCATTGTTCAACAACAAGTGGATCAAAAGACCCACTGAATGAAGGTGGATGTTTCCTCATGAAGGACTCAATAGAATATTATTCCTTTCTCTACTCATTTGGAAGTCTAGAATGATTCATAGCTTGTGTAAGTATAACAATAAGATTTTTCACTCCATCTCCCATCACATTTGGTTGTTTGGGAGGACAATAATTGTATTTTCCATTATATTGATCAACATGGTTCCTTCGAGTTCCATCCATCTTCTAAAACCCAAAAAGAACAGTGTGAGAGGCAAAAATCCTGCTAGGAAAACAACATAACAATGGGGGAGTACCTTCAATATATAATATATTAGGTTTAATTCTATGATAGTTACTGTAATCCCATGACTATAACCTATACGTATACTTATCCTTAAGGACCTCCCTAGATATTCCTTAGAAATATCTTTAGGGATTTCACTAAAGTTTTCGCATCCTAGTTTGCAATGGATAACTAAACCTTACCTCTGATACCAACTATAGAGACCCATACTTGGCGTACATAGACATTAAATTTCTTTTGAGGAATATATTATACATTACAAAAATAGATTCCCAAAGACTGTATTAGTTTATTGTCTTTGGAACCTCAGAACATAATCTTCTAATCATGGTGAAAGATCTTCAACATATCCCATAAAGATATTCCCATTTGGTTTTCTTACCTAAAAAAATTCTTTATATCCTGGGGAAATGAAAACATAAAATGGGTGAGCTCCAATTCTCATTACACGTAAACATGGAAACATAAAAAAAACCCTAAACATTTGAACGTAATAACATGAACATAAAACATAGAAATAATGAGTAATGACATAAATCGTGACAATGAATAAGGAATAGATAATAAAGGAACATTAATCATGACCAATCACATGGGAAAAAAACATGGAATTGTTGAAAACCATTATGCACATGATATGATTTCCATATTAGCCATGGGATTTCTGCCAAGACCATCATAGTGGACAAAGTCCCTTACTGAATTGAGTTCACTCCTCATTCCATTCCTGTATCACCGAACCGGATAAAATTTCCATTCCATCCATGTCTATATCATGAGATATAAATATTTAACCAAGGCATTGGAGGTAGGTATAGGTCCCACCCATCTCATAATGAAATCATTCTTTCTTGTGCCAAAAATAAACATACATCGTTCATAATAACCCAACGAATAAAATGGGTTTCATAAACATCATCTCATCATAACATAATCCATATAAAATAAATGGAAGTTATTTAATCATAAGAAAAATAAAACCATGTTAAAAATAGAGACATTATACTTGAAACATAAACATACTAAATAATGTCATCTTAGATGGTAAATAGTTTTGATAAAACAATTGAAATGAATTCTTGAAGAAAATATCCTTTCTTCTTCAAAATAATTTTATTTTTACGAAATTCCATGAAATTTTATAAGAAAAAGATATTTTTTGAAAATAATCATTTAATATTTTAGAGTAATCTTCTTGAAAATAAGGTATTATGAAACCGTAAAAATCTTTTTTTGTCGTATATGTTAAAAAAACATCATCCTCGTACTTTTGCAGGAAAATTCAAAAAGTTCCTCATAGGGTAAACCAAAGAAAGATTTCTTCCATAACACAATGTAAAAGTCAATGAGTTGTAAACATGACTTAGAATATTAAACACCTTATGAAAAAAAATTTATAGACATGGATGAACAATATAAGCCTAGTAAATACATATGTATAAACAATCTTAAATAAAAATTAGATTTGAAAAATTGTCCCTTACCTTAGGTCCAATTTCTTACGTATGTGTCTGAAACTCATGTATAGTGGGTCTAAAAATATTATTAAATTGAAACATAACCATAATAATATTTATGATATCGTATATTATTCACTTATGATTTTATATTACAAGTTCTTTTGTAAATTCAATGTTAAAGTATCATTTTGGGTAAAATCGTTACATTTATCGTACATGTTTCAACTTGTTTTTTTGATATTTTTACTCATATCCGGATTTACTTAATTTTTGAATGTAAAACATGATTTATATATAATATATAATCAGTATATAAATATATATATATATGGTAGATCGATAAATGGAAATGAAATACACCGTTCATGGAGACAGTAGGCCGTACGTACGCATGGACGCTGTTTCCGTTTCCTTATTGATTTGAATGAAATTATGTAAATGAAACGTACATGTGCATAAATATAGTATCATTATTATGACCTATCATTCATGATTATTTATTATATATACTTTATGATCACAATTGAATGGTTATTATGGAGAATGAATCTAATCGCGTTTGTGGAGATGGTAGTTCGTACGTATGCATAAGTGACAATATCATTATTTTGATATTAAAATCAAATATAATTGGATTTTATATCATATATTCAGTATATAATTAATGTTATATTTATTATTTATATCATTTATACTCATTATCATACCCATCCAAATGATGAAATGTTTGAATAACAAACTACACCATGACGTGGAGACGGTAATCCGTACGTATGCACGTGTGGTGACTTTTTCATTCATATAGATAAAATAACTAATATGGATGTACCATTTTTATAATAACATCACAGTATATATAATATACTGGAGTTATTATTTTAGAATGGAAACAACAAAGAAGGAGGAAGTGGAAGAAGAAAGGAACTTGAAATAGGTGGTGAGATATTTACCTCTTCTTCCAGTTCTTCCTTTTGATTTGAAAAAAGGCCACTTTGGTTGGATTTATGACTAAATAGAGGCCTCTATGATGAAGGTAGGATAGTTGAGCATGTATTTGAACAGGGGTTGGCCGATACAAATGGCTTTGGAGGTGGGAATTAGAGAGAAGTGGGAGTGCCCTTCTATAAGAGGGCTGGGGTGAACCTTAGGAAAAACATAAAATATTATTTAATATTAAATTTACATTCGGTTTAAAAAGGCTCCAAAGTGACTTATTGCATGGATAGGGTGGGTATGGGTATAAATCCTCTCAATAAATAGGTTTTAGAAAAGTTTATGATACCATTTTAACCTTATAATTTAGATTTAACTCTAAGTTAAATAATTTATCTTTTACCGTGTCTTCTTGTATTCTTACACTATATGGTTAATAAAAATACTATATACTACCATTAGAACCCCAATTGGTTCATTAATGTCATATATATTAATATATATGTTTTTTGGACAAACCTTAGGATGTCAGGACTATTATATCAATTAATAATATAATATTTTTTTTAACAACTCTTTTATGTCAGTTTTGACACTATTTGGTATTTTGTTTTTTATAAATTCATAATAGAATTATTACTTCCAAATTGTTGCATATAACTAACCCTAATATGTTATAGTAATATAGTGAATTATTTTAATTCATAAATAGTCTCAACTTACAATTATTTGGGTATTTATAATATCAATTATGTTAATATTTCATTAATAAGGTAATTACTGCATCATCATTGTGTCATAAATAAAATAAATTATATAATGTTCAAGAATTATAAATAAAATAAAATTATTTTGGAAATATTTTTATTTTTATAATGAATATTTATATTTGAATTTATCTTATTTATTACTCTATATTAAAAATGTTGTACTTATTAAACTTTGATTTTAACTCTTTTAACTCTTCATTGAATTAAATAATAATAAATGTCCAAATCTAATCCAAGTGGACCTAAAGGGTCATATTTTATTCCTAAGGTTGTTTTTGGTCAAATTTAACTTATCCAATAGAATTAGTACATTTTTTAGAGTAATAATAATATCATGTTTACCCATAATTACCCTATTTACTTTTAACCGTGGCAAATAAAAGTAACAAATTACTATACACCAAAACTTATTTTTATCTTATTGAACCACATTTTACTCAATAATATCATCCGTTTAACTTGGATTTTTAAAATTCACTCATATAAGATGTAAAATTATGTTTTATGTACATTTGCATATTCTCCTAGGAGGTGGGTAAAAGAAGGTAAGAAGTTCAATAAAATTTATATATATCTAAAATTATTATAAAATGACTCAAATGAATTATATTGAACTTATATAGGTATTATGTATCTATTTTGACCTAAAATAAATTTCAATAATAAAAATTATTGTTTAAATAAAAAGTCAGTTTTAACCAATAACTTAGTGTTTTCACTATTTATCAAAAATTGAATGTATTTTGAAAAATACCAAAAATTCACCCTAGGCTAATTTTGATATTCCGAATCCAAAAATGAAATTCTTTTTGAAAGATAAAATTTATAAAATTTAAAAAAGTGGGTATTAATATTCATAACGTCTAGTTTGTATAATATTTTAATAACATATCACTGTTTAGTGAAACCCGGTATTGCGTACTACACACGCTATCGAGAAAGGTCGCGATTGCGTGTAATGAAAGCCAATTCAGGGATGCATGTAGTGAAATCTCTCTTTGGTTTTGCATATAACATAATCAAAACTTATTTAATTTATACATTAAACAAAATATATACCTAATGTTGTGTAGAATAATTTCCACATAACGAACTTGAAATTGTGTGTAACATGAGCCAAGAATAGTTTTGTGTATACTGCACGCTAATACGGTGTTGTGTATAGTACATAAAAATCTTGGTGTAGTGTACAATAGAAGAAATCAAAGAAATTAAAAACAATATATCTCATAAAATCTCAGGTTTTTATATTGAGAGATCAAGTCTACCTATTACGACACTAATCTCTTAAAATTAAAGTTAGATAATCCTTCTCACACTATAATATTAATATTTTAGTGTTTGATGATGATAAAAAATCATCAAAAATGGTATTATTATCTTAATTAATAATTATTAATTTATTATTTACATAGTGGTAGAGTCATATTCTCATAAATTAAATTTCATGTTTATTATATAATTCTAAATCAAAATGTTTGGTGGTTGACCTTGATTTGGAATTAAATTATACTTTTGAAAATTTGACTTATTTTTTAACATATTAAAAGAAATTTATTTACAACATAATTTTTGGTTTAATGTAGAGGTATCTCTTGTGTTCCTAAATAGAGGAGTTTTAATATAAACTTAGTGGAATCCATTGAAAACATATTCACAAACAAATTACATTGTATTTAGTTTTTTGGAATTATTTAGGAATAAACATGGATCAAACGCCATGGAATAATAATTTTTATATCCTTATCAGTATGTGTTCCAAAAATTTGTTATAAAAACACATCATACACCATTAAAATTTAATTTTTTATTTGTTTGTTAGTTATTAATGGGTGGAATAGAAGAGGTAACCAGTGGGTTCATTTCGATATATTTTAATTATATCATTCATTAGTGCCACATGTTTATTCAGGATGATAAATTTGATATCAAGGGATATTCTCCAATGTGTCTCATCCACATAGAATAATAATAAAATATAACCATTATGGTATATGAAAACACCGAATTCCATGGGTGATTTTTTTATTGAAATGTATATTTGTAAGAACAAAAAATTAAATATGGAAGGTTATACATGAAATAATATCACCCATAATAGTGAATAGTCCATGATCTAAATGGTTGGGTGGGGATTGGTTTTTTATACTAATGGATGGAATGATTCTTCCATTTTTGTGGTAGAAGTGGTATTTCTACTATATCTCACCATATGAAATGATAGGTTTATCCCATAAACATATATTTAACATGTTGCTGATATAATGGTGAGTTTTTTCGACAACCTAGGGTTATCACATCGATGGGTCTCATACCTTATTATTTCCAATATTATACATATGTAAGAGATCATTACAATTTCACACTAGTGGAGAGAATGAAACTCTTTGGAAAATTCCCTAACATTTTATAGTTACTTGATTTAATTTTCCTGTGTTCTCCTCTTTAAGTATTTTACCATTATTGTGAAATATTTTTTGACTGTGTTGATGAATTGGACCCTAAATACATCATAATCACAATGTTTTGACAACCATTATTAGAGAAGATATGATAAATGTTTTATTTTGTTGTTGTATGATATGTATTTATATTTTTATAATTATATCTCAGATGATGAAGGATAAAAAAATAGTTTTACATATATTTATATGTTCATAGATTTCTTATAATTAATTATTATATAAGTAAATAAGATAATTAGTGATTATGATTCTGTAACTAAGTATTAAATAATAAATAATAATAAAATATTATAGTGAAACATAATTCTTATAAATAGTAATTTTTAGAGAAAAATATTATTTTAGAGGCTACGAGTTTAATGATATTATTTTTTTCATTTACATTATTGATAAATCTCATGAATTTTTTACAACATATTATTTTATATCATTAAAATAATATAGCAATTCATTAGGGTTATTAACATGTAAATTATTATTTCCTTGATTGGTTTGATTCATTCAGTGACATTGAAATTATAAATATATATTAAATAGCAATTATTTAACTAATAAGCAAAGGCCGACTAGCTTTTTTTTAATAGTGTTATAGTAAATATTGGTTCACTGATTCACTCCCTCTTAGAAAAATTTATATAAGAACTTCATAAATTGGTATTAGGTGAGTGGTTAAGTTATCTTTAATGATATTAATGGTTATAATATTTCATTAAGAGCAATTGATTTTAGAACATGGTTTCTTTATTAGATAATATCATGCCAGCATGGAGAAATGCAATTCTAACAATTTACAGGAAAAATTAATATTATCTGAAATATAAAATTTTATCATACACTTTGTTACTATGTGTGAAAATGGTAGATATTTTCACTAACATATATAAAAAACTATGTCAATATACATGTTGTTAGTAATATATTGAGTGAACATTGAAAATAATTGTCATTAAATGAATTAAATATTATACAATATTTCAAATATGTAAATCATTAATTGAATGAGGTTCAATCTGGTGAATAGAATTTTGGATAAGAAAATGTATATATATATGTAATATGGTGATAGAATATTTTAAACAATTTTTTTTAATATTATTTTCAATTATATTCACAATATTTATGATGAATCAATAGATGAATTCTTAAATATATTTCACGATGTTTCATGATCCATATATAGTTTTAGAGAAACCCTGGAAGATGTAATAATGGTTATTACTATACTATATATATTTTCAATCTAATTTTCCACAAATGACCCATAACTTGAATAAAATGATTTAAATTAATTACCTTTTGATAAATTACATGGTTCATTTATTTTATATGAAATGAGAAAATGTTATATTTTTTTGAAGAAAATTAATAATGGAAAATATATTTTCTAATATAGTTAAAAATGGAATTCATGATATTATAAGTAAATATGGTGTTACATTATATAACTTTGATGAGATATTTTGGAATGTTATGGCGAAGGAATACATACTCTATAAGGATAAATATGAGTGTGTTAAGATGAATAAATAGTGATTAAAATGTATTTTGAGCTAATGCATGAATCAAATGAGTGAATATAAAATATCTCAATGTTATAAAATGGGAAAAATTGGGCATGTTTCTCATGATTAAAATATTATTAATTCCATCCATATAGAAACTAAAAAATATTTTTAAATTAAATTAAATGTTCAAAGGTGTATGTAAATTATTAGAAGATAATATAGGAAGAAATCGATCATATGTATAAAAGATGAAAAAAGACAAGAAATCACATAAATATGTATACTAGTTTCTAAAAATATTATTAATAGATTTTTTTCTCATTGAAAACATAGTTTATTTGATTGGAGAAAGATAAAATAATAATAAAAATGTTATAGAAGCCTTAAAGATATTGATTATTATTTTTATAATAAATAACATCAGTTTATGGATTTATATGGTCTGTTAATTATGAAAATTAAGAATAAATATAAATTAAATATATAGTACATTATATTTTTGGTGTCTAATGAAAAATTTCAACAATATATCATGTCCTGATACATTCACATCAGGTTAAATGATATTAAAAATTTAAAATAGAAAATTATTGCAAAATGTTGACTTATATAAGGATGGGGGTAAAAAACAAAACTTTAGTTCTCTAAAAAAGTAAAATAATGGTCAAATTAATAAATATTAGGATGTGAAACAAAATATACAACATGATGTTTAATTGGGAATGTTTATTTCTTATTGAGACTAAAGGTACTTTATTGGATTTTTGGATATAAAATGTAGTTTTTTAATTAATAGAAGAATATATAAGCTTCTTGAAAATTTACAATTCATTGGTTGAGGGGGATACAACACTCTCAAAGAACACATATTCTGATGAATGTTAAATTTTAAGATTTAAAAGATGAATCTCAATTCATATTGTTAAAAAAACAATATTACAGGTTTAACTAAAATGGAAATTATATCATTTATTAATATTAAAATATTATAGATTCGTATGTTATGTGTGTATAAATAAAAACAATTGATAAAAACTTTAGAAAAATAGTATATTCATTTGTTTTTGATGTCTCATTAAATTCATGAAAAAGTAATTCCAATAATATTTGATATTTATTTTTATCTATCATGATATGAGATAGTATGGTATTTAAGTAAATATAAAAAACTAGAAAATTACACCTTTATCATCTATTATCTTTAAATTTTAACTTTAGTAAAAAATAAATGTTTATTCAAACAAAGTTAAAATTACAATTTAAACATTGTTTTTTATAATAATGATATAAAAAAGATATTTAAATGGTTGTAATTATAAAATCCAATGTTAAAAGTTTGACTAAATAAACAAATAGACAAACATTCATTTTAGATTATCATTAGAATCAAATTTTTAATGTCACTTCCCATAATATGTATTGTAAAAATGGACATTGAAATTTTATTTCTATATTAGGTTTTAAAAAAACATTTAAACAAAAATTTATTTTAAGATATGAATTATGAAAAAAATACCATATTCCATATAAACACATATTAAATAATATATTTAATAACAAAAAAACCAAAAAACGATAAATTTTCAATATTATAGAATTTATAATACATCACATTGTTTTAAAAATAATACTTATAATGGAACTAACGATTTAAAACTATATTATCATACCAATCATGATAATATAAAAATAATTTGAAAATAAAATACCCACATTGACCATTTCCACGTTGATGATGAATCAGTGGTTTCAAAAAAAAATATAATAAATATTGTATCTATATTTATGAAAAAATATGTATTAAAAAATATATATATTAACAAATATATATCTATAAATATTATCTACCAATAATATAATATTAATAATTAAATTTGGTTTCTCATAAACATTTGAATCCTATTAAATAACATTGATGATCTGTTATATTTTCCTATTTTAATTAAAAATATATATTAAACATTAAAAAATTAAAATTAATCATATTATATAATAGAATAAAACCTTGGAATTCAAAAAAATTGAAAAAAATAACAAACATCAACTAATAAAAGACATAAATAAATTGGTGTGCATTAACGTGGGAAGAATAAAAATATCATCCAATGTTTACTAAAATATAATAAATTATGATTTAATGAAATTATAATTAAAAATGGTTCTTAATTATATATGTTTATTTCCAATTATGGAAAATAATAAGATAACAAATAATATTTGTGTTTATCAAAAATTTGGATAAATATATTTAACACAAGTAGGCTTCCTCAATTATACCACAACCATTGAAATATATATTTAATCAATAACAAAATTTCTGTATGTGATCTCATTTTGTATGCAGAGAGAGTGTAGATACAAAATTAAAAAAGTAATTAATTAAATCACTATATGATATATTTACATAATTAAACGATAATTTAAATTTAAACTTACATATATTTTAAATAATTTTAACATAAGAACTCAGTTTTTCCCACTAACAACGAACTATTTTTCATTGACTCTTTATATTTTATATTTTCTTATATATGTTAAATATAATAAAACATTTCATTAAATTTGAAATAAAAAGTATGTAAAATTTATAAATACAACACATATATGATATTTAAATTAATAGTAAAGGATATAATTATACATAGAAAAATGATCCTGACTATATCCAACTATGTCCACCAACCGTGTAAGCAATATTATTGAAATAGTTTGATAAACAATATAATATAACACTATGATTACTTGGTATTATTTCATAATATTATGATTTATATAATCTCATAGGGTATGTATGATTTTATATTTTAAAATATGTAAATAGGTATCCCTAACATGGAACTCACATTACACGATCAGTTATGAACATTGAGGTAGAGTATATAGATATGAAGGTTTCATGGATTGTGTTAGTATTTTCATATCATTAAACATAAATTTTAAAAATTATTTATTTCACTCATTTATCAATGTATTTATATATTTAATCTCATCCTTCAAAGATTCCATTTCTCCCTTGCATTGAACCTCCCTCGATGTTGAACTAAGACATATAAAAACTATTCTGAAACTAACACTCATCTCATATCATCTTACAAGGATCATTTTTTCTTTCGTTTATAATGAAATCGCATTATTATCTTTCCAACACTTGGGGAAAAACATTCACAACATCACTGCCTCATTAATTTCTTACTAAAATGATATATGAAAATATTATAATTACATATATTCATGAAAACTAATAATTAACTACTTATAATCTTATTGGATACTTTTTTGATAGATCACTATGAAACTTTTCCTTTTTTATCACTTTCACCATTTTCTTTTTTCCATGGAGTGTGGAGGGGATAAAGGATTGGCATGATCCACTTTGAACGCACTACTATATTAATCTCTTTATTTATAAATTTTTTCAAAATTAATTTTCTCCTCAAGTAATTAATACCCACTATATGAAAAATTAATAGGGTATACATCATGTGATTGGATCAATTGCTACTATATCCTAGATACCTATAATATATGAACAAATGAAATAGTTAGTATGAAATTAACATATATTTTATAAATCTATTTTATTTATAATAATCTTTACTATCAAAATAATTAGTCCTACTTACTAGTGACATACCATATATTCATCTAGGCACCTAAAAAAATATTCTTATCATGTATTTAATTTTGTTTCTTCCTAAAAAATAAATTTAATTGAACATTTATTTTATATCCCTATATATAATTTCATAAAATATAATACACTACTTTTAAAATTATTTAATGTTGGGAAAGATGAATGTCATCTATAATTGAATAGATAAAATGTTATTCATATAAAATATATATTATATTAACTATAGGAAAAAATAAATCAATTGAAATATTTTATCAATAAACAGTTAGAAAATTGTTCCCTCATATCCATTCTAATTCCCTCTAATCTTGATATAATATGATAATATTAACTTGACTATGCATGGCTAGGAAAATCTTAAACTAAAACAAATCTTTTTCCTACTAGGATATTATTATCCTTGAATTCTATAAGAATCCACAAATCCTTCCCTTGATCAAGTGAATGTTTTGGTAACTATATAATCCCATATTTACTAGCATTGGGTATTATCTTATCCATAGAAAAGGGTGAATCTATAATAATAATATCACCTTAACTACTGCAAGTAATCTAAAAAAAGAAGTATAATTTCATTCAACAATTTAATTATTTAAAATACATGTTTATGAAGATACATGAATATACATTATTGGTTGTTAATTTTCTAAAATTTTCATCATTTAAATTGATGTATGCTAATTTAATGAAATTATATCAATATATATGTGATTAAATTAAATGAAATTAATGGGTAAGGAAATTTAATAGTTATAAAAGGAAATAAAATTACCTATATTTTGTTATCTAATATTTTTATAGAAACATGCATACCGATGAATATAAGGAAATGGTATAATAAGGGCGACACATAGAGTTTTTATGATTTATTACTCTTAAATAAATTATAGTTCTTCTATGGATTTCATTGAACAACATAACAAGAAGATATTTTTTAAAATGAATCCCTAATATATTGATGTGTACATGCATCAATGAGCTTATATTGCATCATAGACCATACTTAGAATAACTTCCATTAGACAAAACACTTTTTTGTCTTGTGTTATACACAATTACGAGTTCCTTTGATAGGTTTTGTTACATGTCTAGTCAAGTTTTACCGAACGACAATATTCTATTAATATTAATAAATTATTGTTATATTTATCCCCTATCTGTTGTAATGGAAGATAAGAATCATATTAACTAAATTAAGAATCTATAGTCGACACATTTATATAAAAAAATCATCAGTATTTAATTAATTAGAAATTAATATAAAAACCAATTGAATATAAAAGATGTGTTTTCATGAAAAAATTATTTTTATGCCCATAAAGTTTTCTTATCTTAATAAATTAAACTAATCACAAGTAGTGATAGATAATGATGAAATTAATATAACATATATCAAAACAATTTTTTTACATCCATTAAATAATTTTGATAGGCAAAAAATAATAACAAATCCAGTTTTAGTTATAAAGTGTTGTATTATTATAGAAGGCATCTTTAATCTATTTTAATGGAAGAAGTTTTTTAAAGATAATTTTTTATTGTTTAATAATATTTATTTGGGAAAATAAATTTCTTTTATTTAATATTATTATATTAAAATTTTCATTGGGATTATTTTAGGTATTTTTCTAAGACGATTCATTTTTTGATGAAACGTGAAAAACTGTAAATTCTATTTGAAAACAGTATTTTCATATAAATTATATATATATAGTATAATTAAATTTTAAAATTCTTATGGTATATTTATATCAAATAAAAATATATTAATAATTTTTATATCATTTTAGTCAATTTAAAATTTAAATTAGACAGAAAAACTATAAATGTTTGGAATATTTTCACCTTGGAATCCCATTATTTCGTCTGATTTTTAAGATTATATTTTCAATTATGTTATTACACTACTATAATTAAAATTTATAAAAATGGATAAAATATTTTTAATCATAAGAATATATATTTTCTATTAAGGTCATATTATTTTTTGACCAAAAATATTAATGAGAGTAATAGAACTAATTAATACGAAGAACGTAAAAACGAGTTTACTTAGCGGTTAAAATTTATCTTAAGGTTAAAAATAACAAATAAACAAGTCAAAAATCTATTATATAGACATATTTAGAAAATTCCATATATTTTATTTATAATTAAACATTTTTTGAGGCACAATATGTATGGATTACCTCTAAATATTGATTTCCTTTTTTGTTTACAAGAATGTTAGTCCTCTTTCATGATAAAAGGGTACCCCCTTCACTTATTCACACATATAAAGCCTTATTTAGTAGAAAATACCCACCAAAATAATCTAACAATTTCCCAAACGTAATCATAGAAACCTATATTTCGGCCATCATCCAACCAAAGAACAGATTTGGTTAAAACCATAGGGTGTTACTCAAAGAAGAAGTGACATCCTTTTATAATAAATTTGGATTAATTTCATTATACACTTAAAAAATTATTATTATTCCATGATTATATAATAAAATAATTTTCCTAAATATTTATAGCTTCTAATATTAAGGTTATGAACTATAATAACACACACCTCCATCAAATGGGATACAAAATCCTCGTTTGAGTGTATGGCGGACAACAACCTTGCGAACTAATGTCATTCGTTCATCCATTACCACATTTCATGGTTGGAAATAATGAAAAAATTAATATTTTCATATAATATTTATGATATTTATGATGCCTTCATTATTTTTCAATTATTATATAATTCGTATATTCTTTATTTCCATTTTTGGGAATATGATAACATCATTTTTTTATGTGTATGAATATCACCTCTTCTAAGAGATGATATTCCTTCACGCTTTAAATGAAATGTACTAAGGATGGGTTAAATAAATATACGTGTTATATATTACATAATAGTTATACTATACATAATATATATATATATATATACATAATTTACTTTTGTTTCTTTAAAAACATGATGTCAAAATAAAAACTGTGTTTATGCCTACGTACGACATACCGCTTCCATGTACTATGTATTTCCTTTCATATTTCTATATTTTTTAAATTATTATAAATAATTTTATAATGAAAATATATTATACCTATATAATTTTTTACAATATGGAAATATGTATATCATTATCTAAGTAATAGGATCAATAATAACAATTCAAAATATGTACAAAAAAGTTGTTATTTCCAAAAATGTAAATTTAACATGAAATTGCTAATAAATGGGTAATATAATGTCGTAATAAAATAATATATGGTATTATATATAATATAATTATTATTTGTTATATTTATATATAATATATTTCTATTATATATGAGGATAAAACATGTTCAAAGAGAGTGAAGACTTAAGGTAAGGGGTTTCATCTCAGTTTACATTCCGTTAAGACCTATTTGTTATATTGAATCTAATTACTTTTATATGGTGTATACACTTACATATGAAATTTTATATCATTAGTATCAGTTATTTAAATATATAAAAATTATAATTGATTTTATTCTTTCATGTATCTCATGATTCAAAAGTTACTCAAGTGGTAAGGGGATTTCTAGTCTCACTGTTATTTCTGCGGGACTTAACCTGAATTAACAACTCCTGACTTTTGTGTTGGGTATGTAATAATAGTTAATGTATTATAGGTTTATTATCATTAAATTTATGGGTTTTAAAATTTCTATTTTATGATCTATCGTTCATGTGGTTTATGGTTCCAAATTTATCAAATCGGTAATGTAATTTTTTCTCAATTTTCATTCTAGAGACATATGCCATGTTATGAACCTATATTTTTTATGTAGTGCATATTCCCCCCTTTGAAATTTAATATCATGAATATTATTATTTTCATCATATTTTAATCTTTATTTCATGTTTTTATTTCATGGGGATTATGTTACCATGTTTCTAAAGACACTAAACTAATACGGTCATTGGGAATGTACTTTTTTAATATGCTGAATATTCATTGAATACAATGTAATAGACATACATTTTAATCTTGGGCCATAATAGTTGAATTAAATGTAATTTTTTATTCAAAATTTAATATCTATAATTTTAAATTTTTTGTAACATCATTTGGGATACTTCTAAGGATATGTTTAAGGATTTCTCTAAGCATAACTGTAAAGATGAGTCAAAATTTTGGAAAATGTCATGGAATTTTGGTAAAGTATTAAGAGAGTGTTCCAATAAATAAAATATCTCTCATGATACATCAATTTGATGAATTATAGGATCAAAAAAAGTTTTGAGTGTTGAAAAGAAGGATATAGAAGAAGTATCTACAATGGAAAAATTAAAAATTTAGTTGACTCATTGGATGAGAATAATGGCCTCCCTAATGCATCATATACAGTTGAATGCTTTAAATGTCAGACATATTGAAATTATTCAAAAATGTATTATGGGAAATATCATGAAAGAAAACTTCATTTTTTCAAGAGTAATTTATTTTCTAGTGATGATTAAGAGACCGTGAGTGACATCTGGAAGGATTGTTATTTTATAATAGTATTTGTTATATGCATGATTAAATTAATTATAGCTGATTCATATTTAATATTTTAGGAAATATTTATAAAGTTATAAGATAATTTATCTTACTTAATTTCTTATTTAATAATTCAAATGATATATGTATTATTATATTTGAATTCAATGATTAAATTTTATAAATCAAGAAGTAGAAAAGATTTTTTTTAAGTTCATCAATAAAGTTCCTCAAGAATATGTTAAACGATAAAGATGACATAGAAAAGTGATTTAATGTAAATGATAAAATTTGGAATGTAACCCATTATGTTTTATTGATATTGACATAATCATGTTTTTCTTGTATAATAATATGATTGATATGGATAATGTAAATTGTCTAATACTAATCACTACAAAACTCGTTATTTATTTGTGGAAAAAGTGGTCTATGTTATCATGGATGAAGCCTAAATTTTTTTACTTAAGTTATATATATCCAATAATCATTGGAATAATAAATAATACTTGTTTTAAATATGTTTTTATAGAACATACATATATAACCATGTTTCAAGAGAATACATGATAATGTTATTCACATGTATGGTATGTGAAAACAAAGAAATAATTTATGATATATGGTCAATCAATTCGAAAATGTTTTTGTGAATGTTAGTGAACTTAATTATAATTTTTTGAATTTTCATCATTTTTAAGGGTTACAATGTTAATAATTTATGTAATGGTTTAATATATGCATCTAATGACGTTTTATATATTGATGTTATTATTTCAAAATATAAAGATTTATTCATATTGAATAACTTATGATAACTATTTTTTGTGATGTTAACTAAAGATATATATAATGACTTATCATTCTACAACATGATCTGTTAGTACCTTTGGAATTTAAAATTAACTTTCATTTCCAGGAGTGAGATATGAAGTTGAAATCAAGTAAGGGAAAACAAAAGATTGAAATTGAGAATATACAAAGAAATGAAACCAATTAGGTATATTTCACTATTTTAGTATACTTTAAAATATTTCCCCGACTCTAAAAAATGATATAAAAAAAGATTTATCCTAATATATTCATTTAATTTTACATAACAGTGTCATAAATCATAAAAAATGTATGGTTTAGGGGCCCTTAAAATTATGTTGATCATTTACTTTCTTGTGATTAATGACTTAAATCACACTCTATAATTATTTATTATTTTATTCCATGCCCAATATTCCCTTCAAACCTATGTTAGTGTATGTCGAAACCTAGTTATTAGTTATTTTGGATAACCATTATGTTTTTTACATTGTTTTTTAATTAATTTATTTTATTAATTTTTGTGATGTGGGTTCCTATGAAAGGAACATTCAAGTATTAAATATTTGATGACCCAAATGATTTTAAATGGGTAAATTAATTTTAAGGGGGTAGAATATAACACTGTTAGTTTTTATGAATTATTATTTTTTAATAAAATAAAATTCATTGATGTCTTTCATTTCAAAATACACCTAGTTGGGCTGTCTATAAAATCCAACCCAAGTTAAGCGTGAAATACACACAACAATGAGAATATATGTCACCACACACAACACCAAATATAGCTTGTATTTCATGAAACATTGTTTTTGGATTGTGTTATACACAATGCTGAGCTCCTTCGAGAGGTTTCGTTACATGAAAACCCATCTATTCCAAATCTACAATATAATATCAATATTATTAATATATTATTGTAGTTATGAACATTCTATTAGAATAGAAAATAAGAGTAATATTAACTAAAATAGGAAACTATGGTTTATAAAATATTTATCAATTTTATCATTTTGATATCCATTAATTAGAAATATAAATTAAAACCAATTGAATATATCAGATGTATTTTTATTAAAAACTATTTTTTATTCCCAGAAAATCATTATAACATAATAATTTAAGTTAGTCACTATTAGTGAGAGATATTGATGAAATAAATATATTATAAATTAAATTTTTTTTCATTCATAAAATCTGTTTTATACAAAAAATATAAGAACAAATCTACTTTTAGGCATAAAAATTGTATTATTCTAAAAGGTAGTTTTACCACCTTTTAATAGAAGACTTGTTTCAAAACTAATTTATGCGGCTTTTAAAAAAAAAATTTTAAAAAATAATATAATTTTTTAAAATAATAATATCATAAAAAAATTGGGGGTAATTGTTTGGATTTTGTTGGGAAATTTTTATTTTTGATGAATAGTGAAAACACTAAATTTTAACAGGAAATTGAATTTTATTATAATTTATATATATATTAAAATTATATTTAAAAAAATTATAAATATTATTTATATAAATTACAAATTTATTAATAAAATTTAGATATTTGTAATCAATTTGAGACTGATATTGGATATAAAAACATTTCAAACATTTGAACATTTTCACATTGAAAACTCATTGTTTCATCCCATCTACAATATTATTTTCTAAATTAATATCTTCCACTTACATGATTGTAGATTTAAGAAGTTAATTCCATATTTTTATTCATCATAATTTATAAGTCCTTGAAATTTCAACTAAGTTTTTTACCAAAATAATTAACAAAATTAATTAAAATTAATTACAATGATTAAGGTGAAAACATGTTTACTAATTTGTTAACATTATCTTAAGGGGAGAAATAACTTATAAAAATGTAAAAAAATCATTTTATAGCCATATGTGGACCATATAATTTATTCGAAAAAAAATGGACCATTATTTTGGGGCACATGATCTACGGGGGACCTCTCAATATTGTTTTCATTTTTATATTTGTAATAATAACACTCATCCACCACTATAAAAGGGCATTCACCCCAATACTTCTTAAAAAATATCAAGACCATTAACTCAGTTAACACCTTCCAAAATAAGCTCCCAACTTCCCTTACATAATCATATAATCCTCTCATTAGGAACAAATAAAACTGAGGAATCCCTTTACTATAAACCAAAAGGATTTAACCAAATAAGTATTACATCCTTCAAAAAGCATTTTTGTTTTATTTCATTACCCACCCCCTCAATTATTATTATTATAAGAATATATAATAAACTAATTATCCACAGTAAACTGAAAATTGTTTCATGTTAATTTTATGACCTACACTCACAGACACATCCATCAAATGTGTTATAAAATCAATGTTTGTATATACGGAAGACTACCACCTAGCGAATCTAAGTCATTAATTCTTCCATTACCACATTTCAAGGTTAAAAATATTGATTCAATTAATATTTTTATCTCTTATATATTATAATTATTATATATTTTTTATTTTTTAATTATTATACAACACAAACCGTTATGATTTCCTTTTTTGGGAATATAATACCTTCATTTGTGGACAAATGGACTACAATCTCCTCAAAGTGATGTGATATGTTCATGTTTTACCTGGAATGTTTTTTGAATGGTTTAAAAAAAATATTATATATATATGAATTAATAATTCTACTTTAATGATAATATATATGTGTGTGTCTATATCATTAAATTTTCATTCTATAAAAAATCAACACAAAAATGGAAACAATGCAGATGTATGACCTACCATCTCCATGAATAGTGTATTTCATTTCATATTTAATTATTTAAAAAATTATTATAAATAATAATATAATGAATATATATGAAACTTAAAACCTATTTTACTTTCTATAAATAAGTAAATCAAGATCTATGTAATTAGTTAAAGAATAACTATTCAAAACATGTACGAAAAACAAGGTAGTTATTACAAAAAATGTAACATTAACATGAAATTGTTATTAAAATGTTAATATAAAGGAAAAAATCACATACAGTATATTATACAAAAATATATTCTTTTTTTAGATGTATAGTGTACTTATATTTATTATACATGAGCATTAAATGTGTATGAAAAATTCAAGACGTAAAGTAAGACGTTTCATCTCAATTTAGATTACATTGATACTTATTTGTTATCATGTGCCTAATTACTTTTTATATGGTTTATATACTTCTCTATGATAGGTTTTATTATGAATTTTTGTTATTTAATGATACTAAAAGTTTTAATGTTTTATATTATTTTATGTATATCATGATTCAAAAGTTAGTAAAATAGTAATTGGATTTCTAGTCTCACTTTTGTTTGTGTGAGAATTGTTGCATATTCACCACACGTTCCTTTTATGTGGTGTATATAAAGCCCAATAACTTATTATATTATTATTATCCATAATTTTATGACTATTTACCTAATTATATTATGATATCTCTTTCATGGGGTTTGTGGTTTAAAAGTTAGCAAATCAGTAAAATAATTTTGTCTTAATTTTCCTTCATTAAGACACATGCCAGGTTATGTACTTATATTCCTATACAAGGTGTATATCCATACATTTGATATGATATATCGTGAATATAATTATTTTAAATATATTTTATTCCTTATATAATACATTTTTACCATGGGTATTAGGATTCAAAATTACCAAAGTAGTTACAATTTATTGGTACAACATAATTGTTTATCGCGACTATTTAGGATTTTTATTCCACATATGAAATATTATTATCCAAATCTCATGAACTAATATGAATTATTTTTTTCTCTATTTATTCATGATATCTTCAAGTAATGGTTCCATTTTTACACTCTTTGGTATGTAAAATAATTAAGAAAGTGTTTTTAATAAAATAACACTTTATCTATCTCTTTGACCGAAAATATTTATTCATTAAAAAAATGTTTTATAAAAATTTTTTAAAATTTTTTCTAATATTCTCTTTTGATATTTAAAAAAAATTCCCTTTTTAACTTTTTAATAAAGTGGTTTTAAAAATGAAATATTTTTTCCATATTCTGATCAAGGCACTTTTCTATACTTTCTACGGGGAAAAAGGAATGTTTGGCATGTAAAAATTTATATGCCATCATGACCGTAATTTGTTTTAATATTATTTTATAAAATTTCATGGTTATTTTAAAAGTAAAATTTTATTAAAATGTTTTATGATATAATAATAATAATTTTCAAAGAAAGGATATTTTCCAAATAAATGGTTCCAAGTGATCTTACAAAATCCTTCTACATATAATATGAATTATGTTGATAGAGTTTATAATTTTCTAGGGATATGATCCAAAGATTTCATACATATTATTTCATTGAATTGTATCTATTTTGATGTCATGAAATTTATGAAACTTGTTTCTTTTCTTCATTCAAATCTCATTTCAATGATATTAAAATGAAACACATTTATTTTCTATGGGTTAATATAGTTATGAATGAATAATTGTTTTTATGTATTTTTATTGTGATATTAAATTTCTTTATACTTTATTCAGTGTGTGGTTCATAGATATTTCTTATACGATGGGGTTTCCCATATATAACTCTATAGTCCCATTACATCTTATCTGATGGGGTTTCTAAGATAGTGCTAAAAATAAAATTATATCTTACATGATGGGGTTCCGAATATACAATCATGTAAGATGCCAATAGATTATATAATGGGGTGGCTTAGATAGAATTGGGAAATTCTATTATATATTATATTATGGGGTATCCTAAATAACAGTAGGTGAGCCCTTTATAGATTACATGATTATTGGGTCCTATATACCCCTCAAATGAATTTGGAAAATATTTATATCCCATAAGATAATAATGGGAACATGTCAAAAATCTTAATCCACTATAGGAAGAAGGTATAGCTAGCTCCACTATACAAAAATGTCTACAAAAGGGGATGAGGTTGTGTCCTACCGGGTAGGGGTAGTGTGCATAATGTTCCTTGATAAGTTTAGACAATGATCCATTACTTATAGGGAATTATTATATATTATTATGTGCATTCCACATATTCCATTACTTATTTTTATGTTATGATTTCATGGCTTATGCTACCAATTACCATATAATTCATGACTTATGAACTAAAAACATTTTTCCATGAAACTTGAGTATGATATCTAATATAATGGGTCTCATATTTAAATGATATGATGTTGTTTTCATACCCTCATACTCATGATATGATTTCATATATCCCTTCTTTACCCTTATTTAAAATATGATCTCACCCCTTTCTTATGTTTCCATTCCCTAGGATATAAAGAAATGATTTAACTAAGTGTTCTAAATTAAGAATATATTTAAGGGAGTTGCTGAAGATCATTCACTATGATATAATATTATTTTTCCACGTTTCTATAGACACTAAACTATTATAGAACTCAGGAATATACTTTTGTAACGTGATGAATATTTATCTAAAATGATGTAATATCCCTATATGTTAAGACTAGATCATTATATTAAAAATGATAATTTTAGGATTCCTCAATAATAAAATATATAACTAAAACTCATAAATATAAATATTGATACAAATTTT
Organism: Viscum album; assembly: GCA_963277665.1. NCBI lineage: Eukaryota > Viridiplantae > Streptophyta > Magnoliopsida > Santalales > Viscaceae > Viscum > Viscum album. Next base: position 1,185,113,260 of record OY728135.1, read on the forward strand.
AATAAATTATCATTATTTATAGATGTAATTATTAAATGATAAAAAATAAAATTTTTCTACACGAATAATTTATACAAAAAATAATGAAAATGAAATTTATCTAAATTATTTGAAGTGAAACTGTGTTTTTAACATACTCCTTCTATGGAATAATTTTATATTGAATGGATAATTTATACGTCATAATATTTATTTCCCTTATGTAATCATTTAATATATTATGAAATTACACATAAGTCCATAACATAATCAATATCATTATAACCCAAATGAATTTTTTCCATTGAAAAATAATTGACCAATAATCATTAGGTTGGTAAATTTAATTAAATATATATTTCACGTGGGTCACTAGGATAAGTTGTTTCACATTTCAATTAAATATTTTCAATTCAATAAGAATAATTCTATAATCACCATGCTTAATAATACTACTACAGTTAACCCATTTACAATTAAATAATGGTAGTCAATATTTTGAGTAATAAATTTTCCAAATATCCTGAACAAGTTGAGAATGTTGTATTAATATATAAATTTGGATTTTATCATTTTCAATAGAAAAACTAATCATTTCAACAATGACCAATTCTCAACTATTTTTAATGATACTCTTGATTTTATGATTTTTTATATAAAACATGTAACCATTAATGTCAAAATGAGACTATCTGATCACATTAACCCATGGTCTTCCGGATATCCATTTAAAAAAAATTCACCCTTAATTCAATGTTTATTTATCTTAATCAATGAAAAAAATTATACTTATTTATAAATGATGTTTCATTTTTTTAGATATTACACCACTAATAAATTAATATGGAATGATATATAAAGTTGAAAATCACGTGTTTTGGTCAAAATGTATAAGTTGGTCTACATCATCTAAAAACATGAAATTAACTTTAAATTATAGACATAGTTCCCATTATATTATTTATTAACTAGGATATTTATAGATATAGGCATAATAAAAAAAATTATATTAATAGTAAGAAAAAATATCACCAACCTACTTATATATATATATCAATAATAAAGGCTTTTTTAAATTTGAATTGTTAATATTCCACTTCAAATATTGTATATATCATTTAAAAATATATATCAAACATAAAAATATAGACCAACATAACATTATATCTCCATAAAATAAATCACCATATAGTATATTTTATAAAAATATGATTTTGATAAATACATCACCAGTTGAAAAAGTTTGAGAACAATTTTATACTCCTAAACATTAAACAAATTGGGATCAATGAACTTTCTATAAATGGAATTAAAATTCTAACACATGATGAATAAATACACGTAAATAGTCATAAAAAAATATATCATGTAGTGAAATTGGTTGTATTTTTTATATAAATACATTAAATTCTTCATATTTAATAGCTATTACCTTAAAATACTTAATTAAAACTGTTGGACCCTTTGTGTGATAGTTGTTTTAATAATCACAAATCGTGCCACATTAAAAATCATTAAAATTACAATATTATGTTATAACTAATGTTCATCATGTCATTGAATACTTATAAATTAATAAATTTTGACACATGGTATAATAAATTTCAATAAGTCAATAAATTATGGAAATTTATGTTTTAATATATTTATTAGTGTATATTTACAATTATTTATAAATTTCACTTAATCTGGTGTTGTTCTATATAAGACATAAACTCTTTAGGGTTTTAATTTCCTTAATACCAATAGGTTAAAGGAATCACCAGTGGTTGACTCACTAATGAGGACTCACCAATCAAAGAAGAGGCCGATGTAGGACTCACCGATAGAACAAACGACACACTGATGTACAAGTCACTAATGATTGGTCACAACGATAGTTCAAGCAAGTCACCGATGGATGATACACTGATGGGAGATTCACTGATAGTTCAAAGGACTTACTAATGCAAAATTCATCGATGGGAGATACACCAATAGTTAAAAATGAGTCACTAATGATGACTCACTGATGCCCAGATAGACCAATAGCACAAACGACTCGTCGATGCCTAGAGTCACCGATACCAATGGAAAGGACTCACTGATACAAAGAGTCACTGATGCTTGTAGTCCAATGATATTCACTCAATGATAGTTATGACTCACTGATAATCATAAAAATTGTTTTTAATGTATTAATTCAAATTTATATCTAAGGGTCATATTTAGACAAATTAATGTTTCTGACATAATTTAATGTTGTTTGTAGGATATTCAGAGGATAATAAGAGGTACATGAATGTGGGAAGATCATTCTGCCTACTGGACCTTGAAGTATAAAAGCATTACAAGCTGGATCATTCGATATGCGAGAAAATGTGTAGTAGAGAAAACAAGTGAAAAAGTGAAGAAGAACACATGCAATTCTTGATCATACATCAAGAACCCAAGAACTCAAAAGGAAGAATATATGGGGAGATCAATAATACAAGTAAAAAAACTGAGATAACATGAAAATATTACAAAAAAGAATATAAATATCTCATACTTCTAGAATCTATACCACAGAGACTTCAATATTCAGTTTTGGTGTCAACGTCCATATGTTGACTCAAACATCATCTCCACCACACAAAAGGAATCCAGAGTTACACTGCATAATACACAGACATATAAGCCATACTCTACATATTTAGCTATATTGTGTTAATTTATTTACATTTCTATGCAGTGTGGGTATATGTCTTTTACAAACACACTATCTCCTGTGAAAAATTGTTGGATACTTGGTATCCTCAAACTCAAGCTCTATATATCCCTTTGTATCCCACATATAATTGTGGAAAAGGTCATGTGCGACCAATTTGTGATTTTCCCCATGAAGAACTATGGTAGAGGTCTAGTGTGACCTTAACATCCTTGTGGGTTGTTTTGAACCATGATCCATGGTGTGGATCAAACTATTTATTAATTTAAACTTCTTGGTGGCAGCTGGTCACCAAGTGGAGAGGATTAAGTCTCATCATTAGACCGAACCTCTTGTTTTATTTTTGCTTTGTTTTTATATTTAGTTTTACTAAGTCTTATCACATATTTCATAAAAAGAAATTTAACTCTAATAGTTATTTTAACATTTTTTTATAACATTTTTTTACTAATATATTTATTTCAAATAATATTATAATAATTAGATTAATATATCTTAGAACTAATCAATGTCTTGAAAAATTAATTGAACATTGAGGAATCTTATAATTTCACTAAAAACTGACTTTAATTATATTTATAACTGGTGGAAATTTTCAAAAAACAAATTCTAAATTTAAATTTTAAAGATATTAAATTCACCCCATCTTGAGTATTCTACTCCGACAAACATTTGGTATCAAAGGTTTTAGGAATTTTAATTTTTCAAAGATCTTTCATACTTTTGGAACTATGATTGTAGTTGTATTTGAAAAATCATAAAATTTATATTCATACAAAATTTTTATCTCTTTAAAATCTTTTTCTCAAATTTTATTATGGATAATAGCCTGGAAGGTGGTGCTACTAAAAGGGATTTATACCTTAATGGAACAAATTAATCACAATGGGAAATTAAAATGAAAATGCACTTAGAGAGTGTGGGTTTTGAAATTTGGTCTTCAATTGTAAATGATTATAAGATTCCCGATACTTCTATAACTACATGGGATTACCCAACTAGTACTTCTTATAACAATTATTTTAATGATATTAATAATTTATATTATTCTCTAGGAGATGAATATTTTAATTGTATTTCTACCTGTGAAACTGCTCATGATATTTGGTAAACTTTGTCAATTTCCCATGAGGGAACAACTGATGTGAAATAGATGATAATAAATACTTATACTATTAAATATGAAAATTGTATGATTAATCCTGATGTGCTTATTTCTGATATGTGGCTTAGGTTCAATGAAATTTTAAACACAAATATTCCATTAAGAAGATACGTTAATTTCAATGAAAAAAATTATGCGGAATCTTAAATGCTTATATAATTGATGGAGATGAACTTCTATCTCAATTAGAGAATTGTGTGACCTCAGAAATTTACCTATCATAGAACTGATTAGAAAACTGATGATGTGTGAAGAAGATTTGAAAGTCCACAAAGAAGAGGAGGATGAAGCTATGATAAAATCTATAGCCTTGAAAACTACTACCTTTAATAATAAAGAATAATATAAGGTGCTATCATCTTTTAAAATCTCCAGTAATTATGACTTAGTAACTTATAGTATGGAAGGGATGGATCAAATTTCTACAAGATTCATGAAATTTTATAGAAAGAAAAGGTACTTCAAGAGATCAAACTAAAAAGGAAAATATGACAATAAAGGCAGTTGGAAAAAATATTGGATGAATCCTAACAAATTAGACGAAATAATTGTATATGAATGAAAAAGTAAAGGGAATTTCAAAGCTAACGGCCCTAAATTAATGTATAAAAAGAAGTATGATAATAAAGATATGAAATATAAGAATGTAATGAAGGACACATAGAGTGTATTAGAGGATAGACACAATGATTCTTCTTCTTCTTAGAATGAGAAAGAAGATAAGGAAGACATGTGATTTATAAAAAATACAACTGGGGTAACTTTAGATTAGCTTTCACACAATTCATATTATTCTAAAAATTAATGTGAGTAAAAAAAATATCACAAGTGATGAACTATTTGAATACTATAACATGCTGGAAGAGAAATATGATGAACTAAAAGAGAAATATATATCTTTTAAAAAAATATGTTGTTACTATAACTATTATGTCTGAACCTACTACTGAAAATGAGAATAATGCTCAAATTCTCAAAGAAAACAAGGTGTTAAAAATGTCTAATGAGAATTGAAGAAAGATCTACAAATGTTTACCAATAGGAAAAATAATCTAACTCAAATTTTTGGTAAAGAGATAGCTCTTAAGTAAACATGTGACATTGGATATCACACAGGATGATAAAATATTTCTAAAACACATTTCATGACTAAATATAGAAAATCTTATTCTTTTCCCAAAAATCACAACTTTACTACAAGTTCTAGTTCTAAAAAATATTTTACTACATCAAGTTTTTCTTGACTAAATAACTTTTATTTTTTAAATACATTCTATTATACATAATAGAAACCCATATAACAGTTGTGGGTTCCAAAATCATTTATTACAATTGTTTCTTGACCTAGAAAAATATGGTTACCAAAGCGTTTTCGTAGATAAATTATTTTGTATCTAAACTGCCTAAATTGATCCTATAGAAATCATTGGTACTAAGATAGTGTCTATTCAAGAAACATGATAGGATAATACTCATGATTTAAGAATCACATCAATATTGATGGGGGACATATCCCATTTGGTGACAATGGAAATGGAAAAATCATTAGCTTAGGCCAATTTGGTAACCCTAACACTATTTCAATTTCAAAAATACTTTAAGTTGATGGATTAAAGTATAAAATGATTAGAATAAATCAACTATTTGATGATGGATAATTTCAAATTCAAATATGATTCATTCTATGTTTTTTATGCCAATAATTACTTATTATTTACTGCTCTTGGAAATGATAATGTATATTCTATTAATTTAGAATCACTAGAATCACATAATGTTTCCTACCTATGTGCCTTTGAAAAAGAATATTGGCTCTAGAACATAAGACTAGGTCATTTTAACGTAAAATCCCGTAAGAAATTTAATATATAAAGATTAGTTATTAACCTATAAAAACTAGAGTTTCTAGATAGTAGAGTGTGCAATCCTTTTCAAAAGGGAAAGAAACACAAAATATCCTTCAAACAAAAGAAAGAAGTTATAACATTATAGTCTCTCACGTTAGTTCACATGGACTAATTTGGACCATCTAGAGTTTCAACTCTCAATGGGGATCACTATTATTATGTTCTTGTAGATGACTTTTCTCTGTATACTTGGTCTTTTTTCTTAGCTCCCAAAAGTGAACCTTGATCTCATTTTACCATGTATGCTAGGACTACTGGAAATCACTGTGGAATTATAATTAAATCCTCAATAAGTGACCATGGATGTAAGATTGAAAATCAAGAAATTGAATCATTTTTATCAAAAAATGGTTATAAGAATAACTTCTCTACCCCTAGGAAACCTCAACATAATGGTGTAGTATAAAGAATAAATAGACCCCTACAGGAAACTTCTCGAACTGTGATCAATGAATATGAACTACTAGTTTATTTTATGGATGATTTTGTCAATACAGCTTGTTATATAATAAATTGAGTCTTAATAATACCTATCCTTAAGAAAACTACTTATGTGTTGTGGAATAATAGGAAACCCAAGGAAAATTATTTTAATGTTTTTGGATGAATGGTTTATATTCTTAACAATAATGATAATCTATATAAATTTTCCTCGAAAAGTGATGAAGGAATATTCCTTGGGTATTCAACATCAAGAAAAGCTTATAGATTCTTTAATAACAGAACCAAATGTTTGGAGGAATCTGTAAAAGTCATGTTTGATGAAAATGATCCACATGAACCTAAGACCTCTATATGGAATCTTAAAGAGGATATGTATAATTTTGAATTTAATGAAAATCCCTCTAACCATCCTATAATAGAATCTGTTAAAATTCCCAGTTCTAGAAATTCCCCTAATTCAAGCCATTATAAACCAAAACCAAGTTGCGAAACTGAAATAACTGGTCCTACTTTTACTAGACCTACTAGAACCCTTAAAAACACCCTATAGATGCTTTAGTTAGAGATTTAGATATAGTAACACAAACTTGGGATTCTTTGAGAAATTAGGTTGAATATCAATCGTTATTATCAAAATCTTGAACATAAAAATATCAATGATGCAATCAATGATGGATTTTGGGTGATGGCTAGGCAAGAATAGCTTAATCAGTTGAGGGAAATCATGTCTGGATGCTTTTTATAGACAAAAAGAGACCTTGACAACAATAACTAAATGGGTGTTTAAGAAAAAAGTTGATGAAGCTAGAAATATAATTAGAAACAAGTCTATATTGGTTACGCAGGTATATAATCATGAAGAGGGAATTCATTATGAAGAAACCTTTTCAACAGTAGTGATTCTTGAAGCCATAAAAACATTACATTCTTATGCAGCACAATCATATTTCAAAATTTATCAAATAGATGGCAAGAGTGAATTATTAAATGGTTATATAATTGAGTTTTTTTAACAACCCTGAGGTTTTACAAATCCCCATTTTACAAAACAATTTTTCAAATTAACTAACTCTTTATATGGTTTGAAACTAGATCCATGATCTTCATATGATAGATTATGTAACATTATTCTTTCTAATGTATTTTGAAAAGGATTTGAATATCCTACTTTGTTTATAAAATGATTTTCTAAAGAAATTTTAATAGCTCAAATATATGTATATGATATTATTTTTTGTTCTTATAATAAAATTTATGCTATGATTTTTCAAAAATTATGCGATGTGAATTTGAAATGAGTTTGATGGGTGAACATAAATATTTTTCTTGGTTTTTCAATATTTCAAAACAAAGAAGGTATTATTATAAATCAATGTAAACATACTAAAGATAATTTGAAAAGATATGTCCCTGATATCTTTATGAGTATTGAAACACCTATGATTTTTAAATGTCAATTGGATCTTAAAGAAAATGGGAAATCTGTTGATCAAAATGCTTAAAAAGGAATGATTGGGAGTTTTCTTTACTTAATTTCTAGTAGGATAGAAATCATTTTTAGTGTGTGTATGTGTGAAATATTTCAATAAAATCAAAAACAGTCACATTTAAATGTGGTTAAAAGAGTTTTTAAATAAATCAAATATATAACTAATTTAGGACTATTCTACCCTAGAGGAAAACCTTTTGATAAGGTAATTTATTCTAATGATGACTTTGGTGGATGCAAATTAGATAGAAAAAGAACCTCTAGAACATGTCCCTTTTTGGGAAACTTTCTAATTTCCTGGTGTAGTAGAAAGAAAAATTATATTGTATTGTCAAGTGAAGAAGAAGAGTATATTGTGCCTGGTAGTTGCAGTGCACAAATTTTGTGGATGAAATGCACATTATTAGAATTCGATTTCAATTCATACATATCCCCACAAATTTTGAAAATTGAAGTTCTATTAACATTACTAATAATCCAATTTATCTTTATAGAAGAAAACATATTGATGTAAAAGATCACTTTTTGGGAGATCACTACCAAAATTATTATATAACTGTTGAGTTTATTGGGACTGAAAATCAACTAGCTAATACTTTTACCAAACCCTTCAACTCTGAGAGAATGGGCTACATCATACATGAACTAGGAATGATAAATCTTTAATTAATATTCAGTTTTATCCCTTTAGAAAAATCTATTTGTCTGTGAATCTGATCATTGTGACATCGATCAGATGAAACTGATTAGTGAAAATGATCAGAGAAATCGATCAGGTGAAACTGATCAAGTGAAATCAATCATGTGGAGCCGATTAGATGAAACTGATTAGGTGAGACCAATACCATTAGTATGAAACTGATACCGATAGTGACTTTTTTGTAAATCATTCTACTTATACCTTTTACGTAAAATGACATAGTTTAGTTATTTTTTACTATTATTATATTTTCTATTTTTACTATGTACAATACCTAAATGATAATATTAATTCAATCCACACTACTTTTATCCTTATAACATTCACTACCACTACTCTACCTTTGAGCCTTCATCCTTTCGACTACCATCAAACCCGAACCTTTAAAATGGAAAGGAAAAAAGTGAGTGATGGAAGGACCGAGTGAATCATTGTCAGCTAATCACCAGAAAGGATAATCAAGTAGAACCATAGGTTTTGTAAATCTGAGGTTGGGTAGCCACATAGTGACTCTAGAGAAAGAAGCATTTTCTAGGTGGTTGTTGTTGAGAAAGTATCTCTTGCTGAGAGTCTTGGAATCACAAGGGTGGGTCAGTTGGTATGTAGATAATGAGATATTGTTCTATCCCAAGACAGTAACCCAATTTTACCTCAACATAAAAGTGTCTTTGAAAGGAGTTGATGAAGTTTAGATGAAGTCATTGGTAAAGGGAAAATAGATATCTTTTTCTTCAAAAGAGTGGGGTGAATTCTTAGAGATTCGTTATGAGGGCATATATACTAACTATTAGGGTAATATATGACGGACCACAAATTTTTTTTCTTATGAAAATTAATTAAAATAATTTACTAGAAATGAGGATTCAAGGATAGAAACATCTTTAGAGTTATATAGAGAGGATATAATTCTCTTCAAATTTATCCAACACCAAATATACCCAAGGAAGGGAGGTTTTACTACATTGAAATATAAGGATGTCTTCCTAATTTATTTTTTGATGAATAGGGTGAAAGTGAATATACGTATGTACCTTATGGAACATATTTTTGATATTATTAAACCCTCAAAAAAAGAAACCTGTTTATACTACGGGATAATGATTTCTATAATATTGAAGAATCTATAATGTGTGGAAGATGGATATAAAGTGATTATTGCATGTATCTTTTTCTTCCTACACAAATACATCTACAAAAGGATGATGATATTTTGGAACCCATAGAGGAGAATGTGGGAAGAAGATAAGGAGAAACATTATGGGGATTATAATCATATTGATCATCCTACCAAACCAATGGATCAAGATGATCCAGGCCTTAAACCTGGTGAGCAGGTTGTATATCTTGATAACGAAAAAGTTGATCTTAAGCATCCAAGATAGAGGGGTATCATATAGATGATAATAGTGTCCCAGATATTTCTGATATACATAAAGATATTTCATATAGACATGCAATTTCACCCTTAGAATTACCTTCTCGATAACCTTTGTTGGGTGATAAAGATGAGGAAGAGACTAAAGTCTCTGAAGTTGAAGGATATGTGAGTAACCCTGATTATGATGATGATTTTGATGATGATTTTGATGATGATTTTGATGATGATGATGATGATGATGATGATGATGATGATGATAATGATGATGACGATGATGATGATAAGGATGAGGATGATAATTGTGATCCTGGGAGTGACTCACTGAAAGAAAAAAAATATATTTTTGTTCTGGTGGGATGTCTGTGCATAGAGAAGATGATAAGGCTGATAGATAAGATGATTCTGATTTTATTAGATAGTATGATACTAATCATGGTGATTATGGAGATGGTAGAAATGAGTTTAGTCATGAACACCCATATGATTCTCAAGGCATCATTCAGGGACATACGGAAATTATTGCTGGAGGTTAAGAGGATGATGTTGAAGATCAAATTGCACCTATGCCTCATTATGAAGGATGATCCACAGGTGGCTATAGTAACTGGAGAGGCCGGAGTTCAAGAAGAATCTTAAATGCAGATAATACCAATGCCTTAGAAGGTTATTTTGGATGAAGTTTAGGAAGAATAAGAATAAGAATCTCAAAATGAGGATGATCCAGAAGGAAGAATCATAGGAATCGATATTGTGGAGCCTAGTGACTAGATCTATGTTGGTGGGTGGAATAAAAATCCAGGATATATCTTATTTGGCTGAATTATGATTCAGATGAGGATATGGTATCTCCTCCTACTCAACAAGCTGATGTGGAACTGATTACTCCTACTTCACCTGTCTTAAATAATATTTATGAGCTTGTTGTACCTTTGATGCCGAGTGACTATATCACCAAGGCTAGTCGAGACCAATTTAATGAAAACATTTTTGAATATGTGAGATCCTCCATTGGATTTCAAAATTTGTGAATATTTTAAAGACATAAGTAACTAGGATTACTATAATGGTGATTCAAGAGATAAGTCTCAGATTAATTACTATAGCTGAGACCATAGTAAGATATAATTTAAGGAAGTGAAGAAAATGGTTTATGAATTGGAATCCCTCTCTAATGATTTTAAACCACACATGGTGGTGTTATGGAGGTTCTTAGGAACCTTGTTGCACATCTGCTGAGTGAAGATGTGAAAAAGTTGAAGGAGGATCCCAGAAAGATGATTTCTGGTGCATCATGATCGATAGTTACCAGGATTTTTGCTGAGATGTAGTCCCTCAAAACTATAATGAGAGAAGAGCTCAGGTCCAATCAGAGTGACTCTGATAAAAAAACCTTTCCAAAGTGCACAGAAATAGTGTCCTTGATTATAATATGGTGTGATAGTGTACAAATGAAGCAATTACTACTCAAAAGGATTTGAGGGAAAAATTAGACAAGTATTTTTATAAAATATACACCATGCATGATCTAAATAAAAACATTAAGTACTTGGATAAGAGTTTCAAGATACCACTAGTGACTAGGTCCTCCAAAAGGCAAGTGATCCAATTGAATGATTTTACACCTACTTTGGAAAAGTTCATGGAAAACTAGGAGGATTTTGAAAAGGCAATGCAGTATGGGGTGAAATCATAAATGATTTTATCAATATTTGGAGCCCTAACTACATGTGAATGTTGAGGATATAATGGTCTATGTAGTTACTTCCATTGGAAATGGTTTCCTACCTCCTACTCAGATGACTGTATCCTAGGCCTTATCTCAGGCCAGGACAATGATCCAAGGGTAACCTCCAAGTTGTGTTCTGTTAGAGAGGATACCAATCCTTATAGCTAATATTCCTACAGTAATTGCTTTACCTGGAGAAACCCTTTGGTTATCCCTTCATACATTCACAACACCACCTTCTAAACCTTTTATTGAAACATCAGACAAAGGAAAAGCACCTCAAAATCCTAAACCATAGCTATGGATCATTTTTTTGATAGGTATTTAAACTTTTCTTTTGATTATTATACTCTTTTTTACTATAGAAAATATCTATTTGAAATCAATATGTTTTAAGTTTGTTAGTGTTCTTTTTCATTATCCTTTCTATTTATTTTCACTTTTTCGCTAATCCCAAAATGGGTAGAATTCTATGGATGACATCATCTATTAATCAAAGGGGGGAGAGATCCATAGATGGAACAAAATCTTAACTGAAGGGGGAGAATCAGTATTAAAAAATAATGATTCCATGTAATAAATAGAAAATATAATATAACTTAATAAAGAGAAGAATGAAAGTGCTCTAATATAACTATCTTAAAAAGAACCTTCTATATGTTCTCTGATACAATTATTAAGGGGGAGCATAAAAATAATGGCCTTATTGTCATATTGAGATTTCATACCCACTATTGGTATTATAATTCAATTAATTCTTATTCCTTACATCATGAATAACTCATTAATTCCATTATTTGTGATTTTCAAAAAGGGGGAGATTGTTGGACCCTTTGTGAGATAGTTGTGTTAATAATAAATAATCAATCCACATCACAAATCATGATAATTCACATATTAACATATAACTAATGTTAATCATGTAAATGAATACTTATAAAAAAATAAATTATGTCTCGTGGAATAATAAAATTAAATATGTCCATAAATTATTGATATTTCTGTTTCAATACATTCATAAGTGTATATTTACATGTATTTATTAATTTCACCTAATCTGGTGTTGTTCAGCATAATATAGACACCTTGTAAGTTTTTCAAAGTCCCTGACATTGATTGGATAAAGGAGTCATTGATGGCTGACTCACTGATGAGGACTCCCCGATCGAAGAAGACACTGACTCAAAAATCAGGGATAGAAAAAATGAAACATCGATTGACAAGTCACTGATGATTGGTCACAATGATAGTTCAAGAAACTCTCCAATAGATGACACACTGATGGGAGATGCACTGATAATTCAAAGGAATTATGGATGGAAAAGTCATCAATGGGAGACACAATGACAGATCAAAATGAGTTACAGAAGATGACTTTCCAATGCCCATGCAGAATGATAGCACAAATGACTCACTGATGACCAGAGTCACTGATACAGATGAAAAGGACTCACCGATAGAGAGAGTCATTGATGTTGACAAACCAATACTATTGACTCCCCGATAGTCATAACAACTGGTTTTAATGTATTAATTCAAAATTATATCTAACGGCCATATTTAGACAAATTAATTTTTCTGATATTATTTGATGTTTTCTGTAGGACATTCATTGGACAATATAAGGTACATTCATGTGGGAAGCTCATTGTGTCTGCTGGACCTCTAAAAATAAAATAATTATAAGGTGGATTATTCAATATATATGAAAAGGTGTAGTAAAGAAAGCAAGTGAAAAAGTGCAGAAGGACACCACCAATTCTCGAGCATACTTACAAAACTCAAGAACTAAAAAGGAAGAACATGCGGGGAGATCAATAAGATAAGCTAAAGCTTTTTAGTTGACATGAACATCCTACCAACAAGAAGTTGGCATCTCATACTTCTATAAGCCAGACCACAGAGACTAAGACACTCTATTTTGGATTAAACTTCCAGAATATGACTCAAACTTAATTTCCACTACATCAAAGGAGTCCAAAGCTGCACTGTATAACAAACAGAGACTTATAAACCTTACTCTAAATATTTACCTCTCTTGTATTAATTTATTTACATTTCTGATCAGTGTGTGTATCTGTCTATTACACACACATTGTCTCTTATTCATAACTAGAGGATACATGATATACTCAATGTCACACTGTATTTATCCAATTATTTCCCACATAGAACCATGGAAGTGGTCTTCGGTGACCTATTTGTGATTTTCCTTACGATAAACTATAGTAGAGGGAATACATGACATGGATAGAATTGTATGGTGTGGAGAACCCTGATTCATGGTGTGGATCAAACTATTCACTGATTTAAACTATTTGGTGGAAGTTGATCACTAAGTGGAGAGTATTAAGTCTCTACATGAGACTAAAACTCTTGTTTTATTTTTACAGTGTTTCACCATTTAGTTTTACTCAATTTTATCACATATTTCAAAAAAATAAATTGAAATTTGGTAGTTAGTTTAGTCATTGTTTATAACTGTTTTGAAGTAGTAGATCAAATTCCAAAGTTATTTTAATATTTAGATTAATATATCTGAGGAATAATCAATCACTTGAGAAATTAATTCAACATTCTGGAATATTATAAATTCCCTACAAAATAACTTGAATTAGAATTTTTAATTGGGGGTCATTTTCAAAGAAACAATTCTTAATAGAATTTTTTTGATACTCAATTCAACCCCTCCTGAGTATTCTACTTCGACCAACAAGAACCATATTTTTATTTTGGAAGAATACCCACTCGAAATTATATTAGTACATAGATACACACAACAATTCATCTTTTAACTCATGCACAATATCTGACATGCTAGGGGAAAATATTTTCTTTTTCCCATTCATAGGGGGATATAACTCCAAATTTATTCACAAATATATTATATCCAATCCTTTATTTAATATATATTTCTTAATTCCTTCTATATCTGAAAATATTTTATTCAATACACCACATTTTTTTTGTAAATATGAATCATGTGAATGTAATGTTTTATATCTACAAATATCTAACATGGTAGATATAATTAGATGGAATTTCTCATTTGGGTAATTATTGATAGTATGTACATTCTATCGTCCGAGATGTGACATCTATTTCTCCATATTTCTATACTATTATTTGGTTGATAAATAATAGGGGGAAGTAATCATGATAGAAATTGATATTTTTTAAAATATTCCTCATGGGTTATCCATTCGACAAAATACTGTACGCACTATTTTGAAATTTTCTCTCATAATGTGTAATTGATTATAGGAATCAACTTAATTATAAATTGGACAAAATCTTTGTTTATTAACACAATATCATGATAGGTTTCCATATGATGGATTTTCATTTATTTTACACATTTCATAAGAAAATGGAAATACATCATCTTGAAAACATTGAAAACCTTAATACAATCATCCAATAGAAATTTCAAATCACATATAAATGGTGATAGGTAAAAATTGATATCTTTAATATAATTTTTTCAGTCTAGTATTCTTCTTTCTTATCATAGTATATTTACCATTAATATATATCATATAGGATAATATGTCAACTACCGACATTGTAACATATAATTATTCATAATAATTTAGACAATTTTTTTTTAATTTATAAGTCCAAAGAATATGAATAAAATAATTTTTAACATAATCTTTAGCCTTATAAATTTTATAGGAGTACTGTAATTTTAAATGACTGTAACATTTATACAAGGTGGTCTTTGGGATTAATGTAAGGATAACTTCATACTTTTTATTGGTTGTGTAAAAAGAAAGTCCTTTTATATATTCTCTGTGTAAGGGTAATCCTATCACTTGATAAGGGTATTCTCTTATGTTTATTCCACAATGTAATGGTATACAAGACACTGTATGAGGGAGGAGATCTTTTTTTATATGTTGTGTAAGGTTAGACTAGGAGTTATGTAAAGCTAAGCTCATTATTCAAATAGTTGTGTAAGGTTAGTCTAGATCTATATAACGGTTGTATGGGCCTATTTAAGGGTAAAAATAAACTCATATTTTTTATAGGGGTAAAGCTCATTACACTAACTTGAAAACTAAGAGTTTCATTTGGGGAAATAATATATCTATTACATATTTCCCTTAGTGGGTAAAATTATTTTTATTCTGTTTCTTCTTCACATGGTCGCCCCTATATTGTCTATTAATAATTATTAAGGAGCTAAAATCATGGTAATTGATTCTCTAACACATTAGAGTGTAGTAAATCCTATTTTATATATTTTAAAACCCTCTTCATTAAATATTTCAATAAAATGGAAAAATAAAATTATTTTTTTTACATTGGGGTTTTTAATATGGAAACCAAAATACCACATTTTTAAAAAATTACATGATTCTTTACTAAATTTACTTTTTGATATCTTCTCATTGGAGTTTCAATAATTCATATACTGGCTGACAAATTTGATTTTTTAGAGGGCTATTTTAGTTATTTATTTGGGTTGGACCATCACATATTTATTAAAGGTTATCTTTCTCTCTAGTTGTTGGTTTTTTGTTTAGTGTGTCTATCTAGATTTTTATATGATTTTCCTCCATTTTATTCTTCAATATTTCTTGGGTATTCACAAATACATGATTCTTATATTTTTAGTATATATTATTTGAATGATAATATTGAATTTCTTCAATGAATATTCTTTGATCTTATTTTATGTGAATTAAATATAACATGGATGAAATTGACTGTGATCGTGATTCCTATCACAGTGTTATAAATTTAAAAATTAAATGTTTCTTTTTATTCATTTTCAAAGAAAATTTAAATTTCTTTCTAGTTAATGTGAGTTCATAGGTCTGGTGTATGATCATGGAGTTCATGGAGGTTTGTTTTTTTATTTCATTGAATCCCTTAAATATGGTTAATTAAAAGTTTACCAGGTGTTCATGGAATATTGGGAGTGTTTGAAGGGTTCAAGATAAGAATGAAAGGAAAATAAGGCCATCTTGTTCTTGATACACGATTAGTACATAGTTAATGTTATTTATGTAATGGGGAAATCCAAACCATGAAAACATGGATATAAGAACTTCTCACAATTGATGCATGGTTGGTGAATAGTTTGTCAACCATGTGGGATCCTAGAGTAAAGATAAAACTTGTACCCCTCTTGGAAAGAGGCTAGCTAATGTTTTTCAAATTTTTTGGAAAAATGTGTGACAAAACTCTGTGGACATTAAAAGTGAGAATTTACTTCCCTCATGATATTTTGAGTGTTTCACCTATTTTTCCACCCAATTATTCTTCCACTATCCCATGTGATTAACCTAAACACCCAAATCATCCCAAGGATCGATCCCCTTATTTTCTAACCATTTGTAGTACTATTGTGTGCAGATCAATGCTTTATGTAATTCTAACTGTACTCTAACTTCTATTCTATGTTAAGGCATATAATATCATTATAATTATTCTGAATCCATAGAAAACTATTTTTCTAGAGGATCTTAGGATAGGGATTGAATGTGAACTTTAGTGTAGATATAAGTATAATGTTAAGTAGGAATTTGTCTATGGATTCAGGTTTGGTGGTCTACATGTTTTATCCCATAGTCTTGGAGTTGATTCTTTCATGTGTTGTTGTCTTTTTTGGTATTCTCTTGTTTTTAATTTGATTAATTTGATAGTATTAGGTAAAATGTTTGGATAAATGATGAATTGAACCCCTCAAGATCCCATTGGAATACATTAATGATGATTTGACAAATTTAGGGCCACCAATGGGGTGCTCCAATATTCCTGAACATGGAAAATTGTTATGTTAATTGTAGATTTAAATTGAGATAAATTAGAACCCATGAAAAACATTTTGATATGTTCACATGAGTAAAATATTGATTTTTATAGTTTTGGCTGGGATATAGAATTAACATAAGGGATAGTTTGGCTTAATGTAAAAAGGGTTAAATGGAATAAAGTGAATGAGGCAAGATACCTATGATATTGTAATTGAAATTCATAAATAAGTAAATACATATGAATTATTATGAGAAAAGGGAAATGGGTTAAATGAGTTATGCGTTATAATTATGAAATATGAAAATGGGTTAAGGGGTGATATTGAGTTATATGTGAATGAATGTGAATTTTGAACGATATGTGTGTTGAATATGTATGGTTTTTGATATTGTATATGCGGTTAATGGATAGATAGTCATATACACATGAATTAGTAATTATGGGGTATTGGAGTTGAGGATTTACATGCATGGATAGGGTTAGACTGAGGCTCTAAACCCAACCTCTATAATGCATGGGTTTGAGAAGCGGAATAAGACTCTATACATCTAATAGCTTCATTAGAGGAGACTAACTAGATCCAGGCTCCAATGTTAGTGTTATGAATTTTTTTTAAAAAAATTTATCCTGTGTGAGACTGGGAACTTTTTTTATTCCCTTATATGTAGTAATTGTCAGGATTAGGCCATAGTATTAATGATTTAGATGCCTAGCCCATGCAAGTAATGGTGGAAATGAATGATGTGATGAAATTGGACGTAATGATGAAAATGGTAAAAGTGAGCATCGTTTTCTAATGAAACCTTAGTTATCTTTTGTTTATATTTTCTTTAATCTAGTAATTTCATGAACTATTTATTTATAATGGATGTTTTGAATACATCATTGGTAACGGACTATTGATTTTTACTCACACCCTGCTCAGGTTACCATTGGGTACTTGAGTAGATTTCATTGTTGAAGGTCTTGATAAGGAAACAGACTCTATACTATAGGTTTGAGTTGTAATGGGAGGTGCATGGATGAGGTATCCAAAGATTGAGTCCCAAACCATTATTGGGATGCTTCTGTTTTTCTTTATTTTCTTTTTTTCTTCACTATTGGTATTGTAAGCATAACATGGAATATTTATTGATTGGTTGTGGTTTATACACTTTTTTGGGAAATGCTTGATAATGAATGTTTTTAATTTAATGCTTATTATTTCATTTATTTAATATATTTTTTTGAGTATTAATATGGTATAGAGGTTTCTTTCTCTCCATGTGATTTATTTGACCCTTGATTGTAGTTTTAAACCTCTAGCATATAGGGAGGCATGCTTCAAGTCATAAAACAACTCGGATTGGGGTAGTACTTTAGTCACTTCCAGTTTGGGGATGTATCAAGGTGTTATTAAACTTGTTATTTTCTATGAATTAATATATGTGACGGTAGAAGAGATAGTATGACGTCTTAGTTTCATGGTAATGAGTTCATTCTTGGGATTATCTATCCCATGTCTGAGGGAAAATCAAACTACCCAAGGTGGGAATTCTTGTACTTGATATGTGTTGTTACAATTTAATGATATTTCACCATCGTTTGATGCACTTGTTTAGTGATGTGACTATTTTTTGATATTTTGATTGTGAATGAGATGGAACGTGGTTGTGTATTCCTGATTCATTTTAGGCATCTCTAGAAATTATTAGAATTCATTATGATAGGAACACATGAGATGGGTGTGTGGGACCTGAATGGTAGAATTCATTTTACATTCATGAAAAAAATGAAGAAAATGATCCCCAATAAAGATGATGAAAATTGTTAAATGGAAAAAAAATATGAAAGAATGGTTAAATAATTATACTTATTGAAGGGTTTTGAATGTGTTAAAATGTTGATTGTAAGAATTTGTGAAATGGGAAATGTGAATAATATAATAATTTTACATTGTGAATGTGGAAATATTTTTAAAATGGTGTTTAATGAAAGACATGTGAATATGTATGTTGGTTTACCCCATGTTTTCCATAACCCATGGTATGGAAGGTTGAGGGAAGTGTTCCATATATGAAGATTTCCATGGGGATAGTTTATGTGAAATGGGTTGTTTATGGCTAGCGGAGATCCTTTTTTATTTATAATGTGTAAGATTTACATTATGTGTTCTAAGACTCATGTTTGGAATTATAGGGAAATTCCACCACATTGATATATGCTGGTTGGGAGACAAGAGGGTATCCCCAAGAATGATCCACTAGTAGCTGATCAAGTAAATACATTGGTCCAAGATAATCAAATAAAGGAGTAGTTATGTGATAAAATTGCTCATTTTATGAAAATGGTGGAGGAAGACCCATGAAATATTGTGCTGAGATGTTAGATCTAACCAAAGATTTTCAGTTGCAACAACCTCAATTGTTTCCTGGAGAGGGTGGACCAGAGCATGTAGAGTTTTGGATAGAGTCCATCCAGATGATTTTGGATTCATGGAGACACCTCTATATAAGGGAGTCAAGTTGGATGAATATATGTTATGGGGACTATAGAAGCACTGGTGGGATATTTTTGTTTAGAGACAGTAGGCTGATGGTATATTGTGGAAATAATTACGTGAAATGTTTTTAGATCATTTTTATATAGATACCTTGAGATAGGAGTGGGCTACTGAGTTTATGAGGTTGATGTAGGGATCTATGTTAGTGATGGATTATGAAGTCCACTTCACAGACTTACAATGGTTTTTTCAATTGTTGATATAGGAAGATTTCGTTATGGTGATACATTTCTAGGATAGAAATATATATGATATTATGTCCTATGTGAACATATTCTATTTAAATATTTTGGCAGAAGTGGTGGGTTAGGCCCTAATTTCATAAGGGAACTTGAGGGAGGCTTTAGGTGGTGGACATGATGTTCCAAATGGGTGGACCAGTGGTGCGAATTCCAGGGGAAGGAGGCATCATTTCAAAAATATTCACCAAGGAGGTACTGTGAACATAATTTAGAAGATAGGAAAAACCTCATAGGGTGGTGACCATATATTTTTCTATTAGTGTGGTAGGTTAGGACACATGAAGCATTAGTTCCCCAAGCCACCATTTGAGTGTCGAGCATATGGAATAATTAGACATGTTCAAAGATTTTGTAGAAACCCATGAAATCTTGGCATCGAGGGAGGATTTTGGTCGATGCTTATTGTATGAAGGGGGTTGTTAACCCCTTATCTGGAAGGTGTTTGGAGATCGACTAGCTCTAATAGTCGAGGTGGTGGATGTGGTACTCCGAGATGAGTGTGTCAATATTATGAGGGTAGTGCATCATTAGGAACATTGTCCAATTCCCAAGTTAGATGGGCATGTCAGCTTCATGTAGTTTAGTTTACACTAAAAGGTGGGGATGTTAGATGATTGAAAATTTTATATATGATCCGTGTAGCTTTTATGCTTAATAATGCTTTATTTGACACATTTTCTATAATATCTTTTATATCATCTTAGTTTTTGGTTGTTTTGGGTATAAAAGATGAAATTTTTTGTGAAGACATGTCAGTTGATACACTATTTGGGGTACGAGTAGTGAATATCTAGTATTGTAAAGGGTGTTCTCTTGAGGTCGGTGAGTACCATTTCCCATGGAACTTGTTTTTTCTTATGATGTTGGGTTTGGATCTGGTTTTTTGAATTTAATGGATAATGTTGTACAATGACCATATTAATTATTACCATCATATGTTGATTTTTTCATCCCTTAAGAGAGACATGTATGTTTTTCAAGGGGAATGGGATGACTAGCTCAGCTGTGCAGGCCCAGTGTTTTAGAATTTCGGTGAACTCACAAACCAAGTGTCTTGTATTAAGCTTTATGATGATGGGGGAGAGTCGATTATCTTTACTCATATAGTGTATTTATTCAAAAATGTGTTTCTTGAATAATTCTCATGGCTTCCACTGAATAGGTATGTTGATTTCATGATAGAGTTGCTACCAGGAGAAGATCTTGTTTTTATTCCACCATATTGGATTTCAATGGTAGAACTCAAAGAGTTTAATATTTATTTCGAGGATATGGTGAATAAATGTTTTACTCATCCTACCATTTCACCTTGGGGATTTACATTGTTTTTTTCCAAGAAGACAGACCAATCATTGTAGTTATGTGTTGATTATAGGAGGATGAATCAGATGACAGCTAAGAACCAATTCCCTCTTCCTAGAATATATGATATATTTGAATAACATAGAGGTTATTCAGTGACCTACTAGATTGACCTAAGATCAGGGTACCATCATTTGTAGGTGAGACCTTCTGATGTTCCATGATCTTCCTTCAAGAGTAGGTATGGGTTGTATGATTTTGTTGTGATGTTGTTCAGGATAACCAATGTATCAAAAGTTTTTATCGACCTAATAAAATTAATCATTCACCCTTACATAGTTAAATTTTTAGTTTTTATTTTTAATAAAATATTGGTGTACTATAATACTCATGATGATCATGGAAAATATATATATATCATCATGAGTATAATAAGAGATAACAGGCTATACACCAAGTGACACACCAAGATTATATGCATATTTTCAATCAAATATTTACTATTTGTTATCCTTTTCAAAGATAAAATAATAAAATTTAAATGTTTTATTAAATAATGGTTAATTTTTATTGAGAAATTGAAATGGATTAAAAAAATTAAAAAGGAGGATAATTTTTATTTTGAAACTTATGTTTTACATTGAATTTGTTACTGAAATTTGACTAAGAATTTTTATTATTTTTGTGTAATCACATAACCCATCTGGGATAGACCTCAACCAAGGCACAATTGCCACTTTGGCAGACCACTTGTGGCCATACCAGCCACATATCTATCCCAGATGGGGTAACATGGGTGGGGGGGTCATGGCTGATCACAACCTTCTGGCGATGATTCCCCGCACGTGGGGCATAGGTGATCGAGCCCCACAGTGAGCACAGGTCTCCCGAAGGTTGTGAAGTCCGTGTGATTCATGGAATTAATTTAAATTGGGTGAAAGTGGTGTCTCAAGAGCCCACCATGGAGTTGAAATTCTTGGAGTGCTCATGTCCAGGGTATTAAATGAGAGGCCCCTCATCCCACCATTTTAATGTGGGATGGGGCTTAATTGTGCCCTGCCATAGACCATAGAGTACAGTTGCACTCCAATGTTTACCTCACCCTCATGAATTAATCCCCATAATTCATCACCACAGACCATCGAGGACTATTATGCTCTGTCATTCACCTCACCCACTGGCGCTCAACCACCTCTCCACCTTTGTCCTCATCGCTGATCACCATGTCGACCACCTCCAACCAATGTGAAGGAAGAATGATACATTGAGCCTGCTACTAATCCATTTCACGACGTCGGACTCCCTTGGAGAACCCCCCCCCCCACATCTTCTAGCCACAAAAACTCTAATCCCACCCATGAAAGGGCCTCCTTCATTCCTGTGATCCCAATATCGAGCTCCTCCTTCCACTATAAAGGTCATAGGATGATTGCATGATCACCACTGCCTTTACCAAGGACAGCATGACAGTCACAGATTTACCATCTCCCATCACTATCCTTAACCACGGTCTCCCCACCAACATAAAGCGAATAAATACCCTACTTCTATCCCATTCTAACCACCCTAGGACCCAAGTTGTAGCACCATTTTCCCCCTAAGAAGTCTCTTAGTTGCATACATGCACCTACTGTTTCTATCATTGTTGCTCTACACTGCCACCCCAGCACTTTCCACATGAATCTGAGACCACACATTCACTACCTGTGATCCAGGACACCTCCCTTGGACTCCCTACCTATGTGTAAGCTACACACCCTAGGTTTCATTCATGCACCCAGGATCCTCCCTAGCGTGTGACATGTCTTCACATCCCCTAAACACGCACAAACGTGGGTCTTCTCTCCTTAGAAAGAGAGATCTTTGGGTGGGGGTGTTAATAACAACCCCTCCCCACATTTTTTTCCGAGAAAATATGGGATGGGAAGTCCTCCCCATCACATAGAAAAGGATCTTCATTCCTCCTTTTAAATAATAAATAATCATCATCCCACTCATCTCATGAAAAGGATAACAAACACCACAACCAAGGAGGAGATCCTCCTCCTCCTCAAATTTCCTTAATTATTTCATAGAATGCTCTTTTTCTAATTCAATGACCCATTCTTTCATGGATGTGTATAATTATCAGTGATTGGTTGAAGGTAAGAGGGATTAAATTTTGTGATGTTTGAAATTATAAAATTTTTATTCAGAGGAATTATTTGATTTTAAATTAATTGGTCTCAATTTAATTTAATTTTTAATTTAAATTAAATATGTTTTTATTTTAATTTATTCTTAAATACTAAATTTTATCGATCTAAATATTATTATACCCTTAATTTATTTATTTATTTATTTTACACCAATTGGTTAATTTTTAATGAAATCAAGCAATGGAGTGGTTTAGAGTATACTATAACACAGGAAGAAATTAAGATAGAATAATTTAATTATTTTGGGAAATTTGATACCAAATTTTTTATTTCTTGAGTAATTAAAAATAATCCATTATGATTCATACATTTTGAAATATAATTAAATCATAGGTTAATCAAAGAATCAATTATAATTCAATTCATTTATTTATTTATTTTATAAAACCAAAATATTCATTTTTTCTAAAATAACAAGGAATGAATCACAAAAGTGATACCAAAACCTGAATCAAATCACTTATCTCTTCTTAAAAATTCTCCAATTTTTCAAAATCATTATTTTTCTTAAATTTTTCAAAATTTATATTTCTTTTAATTGAAACATAATTTCAAACCCATTTCTTTGGAATAATGACATTCGGGTTAAAACTCATACAATACCATTAGGGTGTTCAATTGTATTTTCCACGCATCACGATATGTGTGTGTCACCAAGATCCATGTTTTATTTCTAGAATGATAAGGTGAATGTATTTGGCCACATAAATTATAAAGAAGGCATTTTAGTGGACCTATATAAAATTGAAGAACTTTTGTGTTGAGAGTATCCAAAGAATGATTATGATGTCTGGAATTTTCTTGGGTTGGTGGGATATTACCAATGCCTCATAGAAGACTTTTCTCATTTGGTGGAACCTCAGTCAGGTTTGAACAAGAAGGGTGTTATGTTTGAGTTGTATAGGTCATGTGAAAATTCCATTCAAGAATTAAAAATGTGGTTGACAACCACCCTGATTTTGAACATAGAAGAGTCTTGTAAGAAATATACCCTGGTTTGATATGCATCTGGTGTTGGGCTTGAGGTATTGTTGATGCAGGATGATTGAGTTATGGACTATGGGTCATGATAGTTGAGGAATCATGAAAGCTATTACCCTACAGATAACCTTTTGTTGACCACGATGTTTTATTCTTTGAAATTTTGGAAACATTACTTCTTGGGTGAATAGTTTATAGTGTATATTGATCATAAAATCCACAATTACATCATCTCTCAACATGATTTGAATATTCATCAGTGATGACGGTTTTATTACAGGAAATCCATTAATGTTGAGCTTGTTTCTGTATCGGGAAATGGAAATTTTTTTGTTGATGCTTTGAGTCCAATGAATCAAAATCATAATGTTTAGGAATTTGATTTGGAGTGTTAGATGACGGTGTTGTTTACTGAGATGCATATTGAGGTGCAGGATGAAAAGGGGTAGATGACCCTTACATCTTTGGAAGTTGATTTTGTGCTTCTAATAAAAATCAAGGAGATTCAAGGTGAGGATCTAGAATGTATGGATTGAATGGGAATACATAATGGTGGAGATTCACCTTATGGTTTTATTATTGGTGATGATGCAATAATTTATTCATATAGTCGCATGGTTATTCTAGCATGTTTTTTAGAATATATAATGAACATGATTCATGAATAAAAGTTGGAAGTTCATCATAGGTAGACCGAAATGTATCGTCATCATATTTGGTAGTATTGGTGGCCAGAGATAGAGAAATAGGTTGTAGGTTTCATAGTGTGGTGCCTTACCTACTTGTATGTGAAGGCTGATCATTAGTGTGAATATGGTTTGTTGCAGCCATTTCCCATTCTGAAATGGAAATGGGATGATGTGAAAATATATTTCATAGTGGTTCTCCTATGGATGCCTCATAAGAATGATACAATCAGGGTGGTTGTGGATCGGTTGAATAAGGTACCCATTTTCTTACCAATTCAAGAGACATTCACCATGGATCATATGGGTGAGTTATATGTGAAATATGATATGAAGTTGTATTGGTTAACAAAGAGAATAGTTTTGGATCCTAATATATGATTCAAATCACACTTCTGGATGAGATGAAAGAGGGTTCTTGGTACCCATGTGTTTTTTGTACAGATTTCCACCCATAGATAGATGGAAAATCAGAGCATAATATTTCGGTTTTAGAGGACATGTTGAGGGATTATGTCTTGGATTTTGGTGAATTGATGGAAATTCACTTAGCGTTAGATGAGATTTTCCACAATAGTAGTTACCATGACACTATTCATCTGGAAGAGTTTGAGGCACTCTATGATAAATTGTTTATATATCTATTATATTGGTTAGAGGTTGGGTAATCAGAGATGTTGGGATCAAGTCATGTGTAATAGTTGTTGGAATAGATTCAATTGATTCAGAAATATATGGATATGTTACAAAGTAGGAATAATTCATATGTAGATAGGTTTCATAATACTCTTGTGTTTAGGGTGGTTGATCACGTATTATTTTCAGTGTCTACATGGTTGGGTCGCTATAAAATTCAAAATTAGGGAAAGATGGTGCCCAGTTACCTTTGTCCGTATGGGATTCTGTGGAGGTTAGAATAGGTGGAATACCAATTGGATCATCTATGGTTATATAGTGGCATGAGAAATTTCTTTCATGTGTCATAGATTTGAAAAAATCACACTTACACTTCTAATTTGATTTATTTTGAGGATGTTGAGTTTTAGGTAGATGAGTCCTTTAAGGAGCATCCAGTTCATATTGTGGAATTTAATGAGAAATTATTGTGAGGATAGATTGTTCCATTAGATTGAGTTTTATGGAAACATTGTAATGTTCAGGAAGAAACATTGGAGATAGCGATATGGACATGGATACCCAGTGGCCGAGTACTTCTACCTTGGAAGCTCAGTAATTCTTGGAAAGTGTGGCTCGAGGACGATCCATTAAAAGGTGGGGAGGTTTTAAGATCTCAAACATATTGGAGGTTCATTATTATTTAAATTTTGGTTTGAATCACATGAATATATCTAATTAAATGTTTATTAGGTTTTTGAGGAATCTAAGAGGTGTTTTGGGGGGTTAGGACACGAAATAAAGGTAAAGTAGGCCATTATGTTCAATTGGCATGGTTGATGAGTGGTTAATTTAAACCATGAAAGGGGGAAATCCAATCCATGAAACCTTAGATGGAGGCACGTTGTATGGTTGGAACATGGTTTTTCAAACCATATATAATCCCATGGTAATAGTATGATTTTTACCCCCTTGGAAAATGGTTGGTGCACAGTTTGTGTATAGTTTGGAAAACCATGTGCCATTAAAAACTAAGAATTCACCTTTCCTACTCAGGATTTTGATTGTTTTACCTGATTTTCCTCCCTATTATAAATAATCCATCCCTATTAATGAACCAAAACCCCTAAATCCTTACAAGGGCTGATCTCCTTTTTTCTATGACTTTTGGAGTGTTGTTGGGTGCCGGTTGAAGCTCCGGGTTTGTTTAACGCTCCTCTTTCTTCGATTTTCCAAATTTGGGATTATGGTTTAGTTCTTTACTCTATCAAAACCCTAAAACCTTTTTTCCATCATATATATTGTAGTAGATTAAGAGGGTTCTTGAATCTCAATCTAAGGATAAGGTCAAGTAAGTGTTCTTAATTGAATATTATGTAGGTGGTACATAAGTTATATCTTATAGTCTTGAAGTTGATTTATGCATGTGTGGTTGTATTTTGGGTTCTCTATTATTTTTCATTTGATTCCATTGATATATGTTTTTCAATTGGTTATCTACATGATAAAATGAACCTCTCACGATCCTTATGGGATGCATTAAGGATGATTTGACTGATTTAGGGCTACCCATGGGGTGCAGCAACATTCCCAAACATGGAATATTATAACATTAAGAATATATTTTACATGAAATAAAGAATATCCCCTTAAGAACATGTTGATAGGTTGACATGAGTTTAATAGGTTATATGATTTTTGTGACTAGACTCTGGTAATTACATAAGGAATTTTTCGGCATAATGTAAAAATGGTTAAATAGAATAAATTGAATGAGCCAAGACACTTGTGAGATTGTAATTGAAATTTATAAATGGGTTAATGCATATGAATTGATGAATATTTCAAATGGGTTAATGTGTGGTAATTGTTGATTATGATTAATGGGATATGGTATGAGATAAATGAAATTGGTTAAATGGTCTATGCATTATAAATGGTAATTGTGGTAACATGTTAAGTCTTGATAATGCATTTTATGTTAATGAATATGAATTGTGGAGGTTATGTGTGTTGAATATGTATGAATTGTGATAGAGTGTTTGTGTTTATTAGATAAAATAAGTATACAGACATTGATTAGTAATTTTTTGGTATTGTAATTGAGGATTTCGCATATGTGTGGGGTTAAAATGAGGCTCAAACCCCACCCCTATAATTCATGCAATAGGGAAGTGGAATGTGACACTATACATAGAATAGTTTCATTTGATGAGACTACCTAGAATGAGGCTCCTAGGTAAGTGTGATGTATTTTTTTAAAAACATTTATACCTAGAAAGATGTGGAACATCAATTATTACCTTATTCCTAGTAATTTACTGACTTAGGCTGTAGTGTAAATGACCTTAATGTGTAAATTATCGAAATTGTGATGGAAATAAATGAAGTTATAAAAATAGACATAATGATGAAAATGGTAAAAATGAGTATCATTAACTAATGGCATACGAATTTCCTTTTATATTTCATGTCATTTATTTATTTATTTTAAGCACAATTTGATTAGGCTTGATATTTTGTAGACAACATTAGTGGTGGCCTACTGAGTTGTACTCATACCCTTCTTGGTCCATCATTGTGCACCTAGTAAGATTTCATTGTTACAGGTCTAGAAAAGGGAAAGTCCATATACTATAGGGTTGAGTGGGAATGAGATGTGCATGTTTGAGGGATCTAGACTCAGATTCATGAATCATTTTGGGGACTATTCTGTTGGTCTTTAGTTTTGGATATTTTTTTTCACTTTTGACACTATTAGAATCACATGGAATTTTTATTGTATGGTTGTGGTCTATACCATTTTTGAAAATGGTTGTTAAATCATCTTTATAGCTTAACTGTTATTTTCCCCTAATATCATTTGTTATATTCTATGGATTACTCTGGTAAAGAGGGTATAGTCTCCCCAGACGATTTTTTAGACCCTTTCTATTAGCTAGAAAACTATAATGTACGGGGAGGTGCACTTGAGGTCATGTGGAAACCCTTCTTGGGGCATAGGCTTAGTGGATTCTGGGTCAGGGATGTCACATCCGGTCTTTATTACCAATGTTTAATTTTTTGATTTAAATGAAAAGGGTTGATTCATATAAATTTTCCCAATTTTTTTTTGAAAAACACAATTTATTAAATGTTAAAGAGCCTTTATAAATGTTTGTTATCATTTTTTATAAAATGTACATTCTTATTAGATTTTAAATGATTAATTTTTTTATGATTAAAAATGTGTTAACCCGTGTCTTTTACAATGTAAAGACTTTTAAATTATAATACATTGTTTGATTTTATTTGGGCCATTTCTTGAAATAAATTTTTTGTTTAATGGATTCTTTTTTATAATGGCATTTACTTATAAAAGAGTGTATGACTACCAATATGAAATTTGACTATGAAATAAATTCTTGATTTGAAATTCATGATTTATTATTTCTCAGTTATCAATTTGGGATGATCCTATCTTGTGATAATACCTTATTACAAATTTTTTGATTCAAGTACATCACATTTATATCTATTGAAAAATGGATTATTCACATTGATGGAGTTTGGGGGTGAGGGAAAATTGTTATGTTGTTAGGACAATGATGTTATTTATAAGGACTCCCTTTAAGATCCTTGTAACCTAATAATATCAATTTACTTCTTTAAATTTCATGGGAAACTAGATATTTGGATGAGATGACTTTGATTTATTATTTCTAGTAGACTCACATCCCAACCAAAAAATCTATAGAGAATAGGATTGGTTTATGATATTGATGTGTGACCGTAAAAATGGGTTTGTGTTGACATGGTTTACATGGGAGACTTTTTAAATTTATGTAATATTATAAATCATTATCGATTTATTGATTATATTGAATATGGTAGTCTCACCATCGTATCTAGGACATACCCATGAAATTTGAATACCTAAAACTTGATACATGATAAGTTTCATTGTTAGTACATGAAACTAGATCTACCTTTCATGATTGTTTATAATTATGGATTGGTTTTTAAAATTAGGTGTATCTTTATACCATTCCTGATTAATTTAACAATAATAATGAAACAATTTTATATGACTTTCAATAAAAGGTTTTGTTTTTTAAATTATAGAATTGAATGCTTCCAAATTATCTTTCAGAAATGATTTTTAAATGATTAATATTCTATTATTAATCCCAATCCTATTATAAGACAATATTTTTGGATTTAATATCATATTATGAAATTTAAAACCTTGTTCACAATTTTGTACTCATTATATCATTTATGAATTTCATCATGAAGTTATTACATACTCATTGGTGAAATCCTACAAGTATTTGTAGATCACACCATTCTTATATTGTTTGTTGTTTGTAGCCTTCAAGTTCTAATATCAGTTACTCATGTTCCCTTCTAGTTCTTGTGTGATCTTGTACTTTAATGATCAAGGGTAGAAGGAATGGTACATAGTGGGTGGTCAAGGACCACGATGAGATGGTTTTTTGTAGTTATATTCTACTTTCAGTTTTTAATGTATCCTTATTCATGATATCATTATACTACTTTACTTCTTTGATGATGCTTATGTAGTGTATCTTTGAAAACTTTTATATTTTATTGTTATAACAATCATTATTTTTTTCTAAAAACATATTCACCTTTCACTTCTACATTGGAATCAAGAACACTATCTAGTCTAGTGGATAACTAGCTTGGATTCCTATTTAGATGGAACTTCTGGTTGGTTTGTTAGAAATGGTATCAAATAAGGATATTCATTGGGAGAAATTACATTTTTCAGAAATCACTATTGTTATTTGGGGTGAGAAATGGTAGAAACAATATTAGGTATTTATCAAACTCAATTTGTAGTTCATGAGAGGGTTCCTTATCACGACCTCTTCTTGGTGATACATAAGATACCAGGGAATTTTTGGAAATGAGTATTTATTTTTAAATATTTTTTTCATAACAAGAAACTATATTTAATTTCACGATGCAAATATATTTTGTTTCATATATCTATTATGTGTACTATGTTGGAACATAATGAAGAACAATTCCTTAATATGCCTTAATGATATGGTAAACTATGATGAATCAATTTGAATAATCTAGAAGAAAACCATAATAAACATTTTAGGTTTTTTATGGTTTACAAGCCCATGAGACCAATCAATTCATAATTCCATTATTAACCAAACAAGGTTCCGTTTTTATATATTTTCAAATTGACTTCACTCATTTGAGGTCAGTTTAGTGGATTATTATTTTGAATGGAAATATTCTGTGTGCTAATTTTAATCCTTTTGAAATATTACTTCATCTATAATACCATTTTATGTTTTTAAATCCTTTTTTAAAACCAAATTTCAGAATTAATTTTTTTATGTTAGTTCACTAAAAAGTGTTTCTAATAACCAAAAATCTATTTTTTAGGGAAAACATGGTTCTAAAAATAGATTATTAAAGAAACTTTTGTTATAAGATAATGATTTAACAAGATATTTTGAGTTGAAATGAATTTATGATAGAAACTTTTTTTCCTCAAAAAATTGGATTAATGATTTTGTAAACATGGAATAATTTCAATGAGATGGAAAAGGAATTTCAGAAATTTAGAGGGACTTATATCATGATTTCACAATTTGACAAAAACATTAATGTTATATAAATGGGAAACCATATTTTCTTTGAAACAGATGATGCTTTCATTAATGTGGTTTTTGAAATATATTTGAGATTGTTTTTATTTTTTATAATGTATTTTTTATTCCAGAGTTGATGATCTAGTGTTTTATTGTCTATAAATCTCTCCCAAAATGTCCGTCAATAAATATAGAAATTTAGTTTATCATTTTGGTCTTCGATATTTCCCATCATGTTTTTCAAAAGTGGAATCCCTAATTGCTAACTCTACTAAGTCATTAAATCAAGTTGTGTAATAGAGACGCTATATCCTTCAGACCGTTTTTAAATTATCATGGATCATCTTCCATATATTAATAGTTTTTATGAGGTTATATTGAGGTAGTTTAGTGGATTTATGGCTTTTTGTTATCATTAATTCTCTTAAAACCCTGATGCAATGAATGTAAAGCCTATCAACTCCATGTTGTATGGAAGTGGCTAGGAGTTGTTGAAAGACATGATTCTATCTTTCCTATATGAATGTATTTCCTAGTAATTATTCAATTCAATCTTCATCATATTTTATTATCCTATATAAGTGTTGGGAGAATGTTACTGTGATATTTAATTTTATAAAATTTGAGATATCAATTTTTGAGTATGCCAATATATTCTCATGTTTGGTATCAGTATTACATATAATTATTTTTTATGACCCCCTTTAGAAGATTTTTCTTTGGAAGTGTTTTTCCTTATAATGTGTAATTTTACCCTCAATGGATTTTTATACCTCGTATAATAAGTTTCTTTAATAGAATTTTTAATCTAAAGAGGAACCAGAAAAATGACAAAAAGGGAAGAATTGATCATTTATGATTAGAATAGAGGTGATGTTTAGTCTAGAAGATTATAAAATTTAGTTGAGAAATGATAGTATTTTTGATAAAATGAATTAATTGTTTTCACTTCTAGTGTGGAAGACCTAGACATTCCAAGATATCCAGTTCAAAATATTGAATATTTTTAATAGTTTTCTTTTTTATTCACCATAAGATGTTTTTTTACTTTGAGATACTAAAACTGAATTTTTAGCTAGGTATCATCATCTACATAATATAGGGTAGAAGATGATTTAAGATTAAAGGGTTCCATTCATATGAATCAACGTAATTATTTTCACATAGTGGAGGTGATACCAGTGGAGGTTAATTTTTATCCAATATGTTGTTTCCAATGTTGGTATGAAAACTATTTGTGGTTTCTTTATTATAGATCATTGGTTCTTTGTGACATTCTTATTCATGGGATATATTTTATAATTCTTTGGGTTTATTTTATAAGGTATATTATAGAATGTGGTTGTGATTGTGATGATGTTTTATTTTTCATAAGATCTATGTTTTGGTGCCTTATGGGAGTGGACTTTTGTGTTTATCTATTATCTTGAACTGTTTTAGACCCATATGATTTTTTTTGTTTTTTTTATGGTATGGAATCATATGATGAGAACCTCAATCTGTATGAGGTATTTATCTTTCAAAATAAATTATGTTTATTCCCTATAAATTTGTCTCTATATGGTAAGTTTTGGATTATTTTTGGGTTTGTTGTTGTTCCTTGGTCTCCCTTTTTTCCTTGGTGGTTTGATATCAATCTTGATGTGATAGAAAATATTCATTGTGAGAGTGTAGTACACAATGTTTTCAATTTACTTTTTATTTATAGATATTTTTAATTATTCATGGAAATTCCTTGTGGATATACATGGTAAATAAGATAATGTGGATTCTTAATAGACTAGGTACCCAAAGATGCTAGTGGATATTTCCTTGAGCTCATCAAGGATTGTGGACCAATGCTTAAAATACTAGGATACAATTGATTACTTTCCATATTTAAAATTATTTCTAGTTTTATTTCATTCCTTATGGATGTTTAATTGTAGGTGGATCAAAAGATAATTGTCTCTTTTGGTAATGGTTGAGGTGTCTTAGATATTTTGTTTCATGATACATTAGTTTTAACACTTGGATGTTTTGATGTGTTTTGTAATAAATGTCTCTTCTTTTTTACAGTAGTAATTTTTTTGAAATGTTTTTTAGTGTTCTATAATTTTTTTGTATATTTTAATGGTATAGGGTATTATTTTATGTCTAAGATTATTTTCTAATGTTATTGGGTTCATCTCAATGTATTTGTGTTATTATTTTGGAATTTTTTTGATCTTGGTGGGGTTTCATCATGGTTTCATTAGAATGATTGTTAGACCATTCTCTTGGAGTTCTATCATGATGCTGCTTTTTGTTAAGTCTAATTATATTTCATGGACCTTACACTATACTGGTTGAGTGTGTTAGTTTTTCAAGTCATATATATTCTATCTGTTATACTATAAACATTTTATAGGAATAAATCCATTTGGTGGGTATAATTGTGAAGTCAACATTTTTTATAATAATTAATCTATATATATATAAATAAATTATTAAATTATAATCCTTTTGATTAGAAATGAAATACCATTTTACTTAATTTTATACTCATACACTTGGTATAAGATTTTTATATGTGTAAGTGTCTGCAAGAAATACGTAGTGTAGATTTTATAAGTTCTATAAGTGTATCTCATTACATTCTATGGGTTTCATATGATTTTTACCAATATATATGCACTGTATAAGGGTAATCCTGACACTACATATAGGTAATCACTAATGTATATGAACTATGTATAGGAAAAAGTTCCACTATGTAATTTTATAGAAATAGTAATACGGACTATGTAAAGTTATCCTAGGTGTTGTGTAATGGTAAACCCTTTTTTATAAAGTTTATATTAGTGTATCCAAGGCATTGTGTAAAAATAAGACCTTTTTTTAAAAATAATTTCTATGGGTTGTACGGATTTCTATAAGGGTATTATTTTTCTATATAAGGGTGAGTATAAACTTAGGCACTTCATGTGGTTAAATATTCTCATCCATATATGATATCCATGACATGTGTATGGGTAAAGGATGTTTCCCATACATAGATCCCTTTTTGGGTTACACTGTTTTTTTATTTCTTCCTCCACAGATATCCCCTATAATGTTTTTTTGATTATTTTTTAATGAAAAAAATCAAGGTTAATCTATTATTTAACACGTTTAATAGTTTTAAAACACTTTTTAATTGTTTAAAACACTCTACATTCAATATTTCGTTAAAATTGAAAATTAAATATTTTTTTAAGTTGTGGATTTAGATAATCAAACCAAAAATCCCCCTTTTTTTTAAATAACCTAAATCTTGGTTAGCTTCCATTTTTGATATCCTATTGGGTTATCAATGAGACTTTGTTAAATGTGTGTTTTCATTATTTTCTATTCCTAGAGCTTCTCTTACTACTGGCATTTTTTCTTTGTTGCTACTTATCCATTACTTATTGGGTGTTTCTAGGAAGATGTTTGAATTATTTTCATTCATTCATTGATTAATTATTTCTACAAAATTCATAGTTATTTTTTACTTATTTAATAATATTTTTCTAATATCAATCCTAAATTACCTCATGGAAGATTCATTGATCCTATTTTCTATGAATTGAACTTGGAATCGATATAATTTATCAGGATATTGATTCCTCTCATAATTTTACAAATTGATTAATACCATGTTGGTTTTGTTTCCATTTAAATTTAATTTTAAAGGTAATTTTTGTTAAAGTGAGGTTGTATGCCTAGTTTTGATTCTAAGTATAGAATTCTGATATTTTAATGAAAATAATTGATTCATGTAATGTATTCCACATTCTTTTTAACACAATAATTTTTAAAATATCCCAAATTACATTTTGAAATATTAATCACCTTTTTAAAAAATGGTAATTTTTTTTTCTTTAAAACGAATGATTAGTTCTTGTTGAAAATGGTGAAACTCGTGTTTTAAAATGAAATATATCCTTTTAAATTGAAAAAATACATTGAATTCGTAAAGTATTTTTTGAATTAAATTATTAGTTTAAGGGACCATATATAATTTTTTATAATTACTTATGAAATTAATTAGTAATGATTTCCTTTTTTAATTTTATAGGTAGATAAATTCTTGATTTGAAAATGATGATGTGTTGTGGATGTGTTGGTAGTTTTTTTATAATCATATCTTGTCATAATCAATTTATATGAATTATTTAATTCTAAAACACCCCCTTAATGGGTGATGATGATGGTATTACTCACATTAGGGGAGATTGGGGTTAGAGTGACATGTGAATTTTGAATGAATGAAATTTTAAGGGATTTGGCCCATGTTGGTTTTAATAAGGACCCCCTTTATGCTCTACATAGCCTAATAATATATGAATTTATTTAAATTGTTGTGGAAAGTTACTTAGATGGTTTATATGACATATATTTTTATTTTTCTTGTGGAATCACACCATATATGGTGGATCCATAGATATGAAGATAAGTTCATGATATAGGCATGAAACCAGGAAATTGGGCATGTCAAGACATGGTTCAATTGAGACCATTTTATACTTGATTTTTTCCATATGATAAATAATGATATATTGATTATCTAGACTATGGTGGAATTAATATCATATCCAGGTAATACTGATGAAATCCTTATATATAATACATGATACCTGACAGAATTAATTTTCAATATATGGAACCAGAGTTTACTTTCTTGAATTATAATAATTAATTATTGGTTTTCTTAGTGACATAATGCACCTTGACTGCATATTTATGAATAATTTTATAATTATTTATATTAGGTGAATGCTATTTCCTTTCTATTTTTTCTGAAATTATATTTTTGAATATTGTTCAATTCTTTTCAAATATTTACAAGAAAATTATTTAGTTTTTAAATGATGGATTTTAATGTTTCTATCTTGGTTTCATAAATAATTTTCCCAAATTTATATATTTTTTATAAAAATCAATATTGTTTCAATATGAACATGAAGAATTTAGTTTCTTTTTCATGTTTTGTTCATTTATTCCCTAATTTATTCCTTTTTTGTATTTATTAATTACCTTATTAATAAACTATATACACAATTTTGTGAAATATTTATGGGCTCTATTGGAGACACCCTTTTTATACCGCAAACTGATTGTAGCCATTATATTATAATAGAAGGTTCTTCTATTCATATTGTCTTCTTTTGTGGGATGATGATTGGTCAACCATTCTTAGTAAATTTTTTCAGAGATTGTGTTCATTGATTATTTAATGATAGGATTTAATAATTTTGTTCTGCTTCTAATTTTTATAATGTCTCATTGTACCCTGATATTGAAGTATTGATTTATTTATATGATGATGTTTTTTATATGTACATACACTGACCCAGAATATTTAAATGATGTCTGTTTTCTGAATAAATTTATGTAAAAACATAGATAAATCAAAAAAATTAATATAATTAATAATAATTATTACATTGTTCAGTTATGAATCCAATTAAAATTCCAAACATTGGAACTTGAAAAAGTATAAAATAGAATAACTAAAATAGAAAATTATGGATCTTACCAATATATTATAATCAACACCCCCACATAAAATTATATAGAAAAGAAAAAAAATATTAGTAAACCAATCAACATCTTTAGAAATGAAAATATAACTTTAATAAAAATTTGATTGAATATTGAGTGGATGAATGAAGTGGTTTTTATTGGGTTTAAATGGAAATGTGAACATTGGGATTTAACTATTATATAACCATTTGTTAATATGACTATTGGAAACTATACAGTTGGTTGGTTTTTCACAATTATTATTTTTTATATAAGTAGTAGTGACATAGGATAACTTATACGTAATGTATAATTAATGTCCTCAACCATTAGAGTGGTTCCATTGGAATACCATTTTTTGAAAATGGGATGTAGGTATTTTCACTAGGGTTCACCTATAAATAATCCAATTCTATGCTTAAACAAGTGATGAATTAAATGAAAAACCTATAGGATAAGTTTATATTAATGAATATTACCACTCAGATGATGTAAATAAAATTAATATTCCATCAATTCGTCTAAAGAATAGTACTTCTTAATAAAATATATATTTAATTATGATGAATTTCATAAATTGATTTTTGGAGGAAATAAAAAATAATTTTACTTTTATATAGAATATATAAATTTTTTTTAAATAAGCCGTGGTTTTATGAAAATTATTTTTTAAAATAAATATTATTTTAAAATAATTTTATTTAAATAATAAATGATAAAATATTTTTTATAAATACCTAAGGTATTTCATAAGTGTATGAAATTTGACTTTCTTAAAAATAATTTTTTTATGTAAATTATGTTTTTTATTTTTATAAGATAAAATTAAAATATTCAGATAAATTTTATAAAAATTAAACATAATTTTTAAAACTTGCATGTTGATATTTTGTTATTGTCAATTATTTATAATGTTCTAAAATAAATTATTTTTCATGAATAGTAAAAAAAATACATTTTTAGGATTTTGGTATATTCTATGATGTCATATTTAATTCATAATGATGTAATAATTAATTAAACCCAACAAATGAACGAAATAGTGTTATTTTATTAATATTAAGTATTTTAATTTATTTAAACAATTTTGAAAAAGTATAAGTTACTTTCCAAAGTCTAAAAAGGAAAGTTACATTTTTACCAACATTAGTTTGTAGAATCACTAACTTTCTAGGGAAAAATAAGAATTTGGAAATGATGTACTATTATTGAGGATTACAATAACATAAAATGTGGCCCAAATGTCTAAAACCATGATAAAAACCCATAGTAAATCCAATGGATTTTCATTTTCATCAACTTCATTTTCAATGACCTATATGTGGTAATTATTAAATAATTCAACCACTTATTCTATAAATAAAAACCCATGTATCCATCTTCTATCACTCCCAATACATACTCCATGAAGTTATAGTGATTTTCCCTCCCAATGTGTCCCCCAAGGCATCCTCATTCCCCCATGGTTCTGTCCTCATGTTTTAGGAAAAAATCATCGACGTAAGGGAATCATTCACTTCTCTTTCTATTCAAGTTCTATTTTTTATATGGTATGTGTTCCAATTTTAAAAATAATATTTTTTTCTACTTTATTATATCCCATTAATATAATAAGAGTATTTTAGGATTGGTATACCATGGTCCCAACTATTTTTCCTTTTTCTAAAACCATATTTTATACCTGTCATGTGGTCAAATTTTCTTAAAATATATTTCTCTTTTACATGAGAATTTTTTTTTCATTTTTTTAATAACCAACCATATTTTCTTATAAATGGGTAACCAACATTAATTAAAAATTATTTTATTATTTTGTGATTTACATATATGAAAAAAATTTCCTTTTATGGTTTAAAAATGAGGTAATGATAATGTCTTAAAGTACTTTTATATGCCGGGATTTTTGAAAACAAACTTATTGTTTATTCTCCAAGGGTAATTAAAAAAATTATTAATTATGATTTATGTGGGCCACATTAAATTATAAATTATGAAGGGTGAACCCTAATAGTTCTATAATGTATTAGGTACAAAATTTAATCTCTAGAGATGGCGATTTTTATGATACCTTGGGGAATAACAGTGGTAATATTAATTTCTGAATCCACGTTTATAAACCTTGTTTTTATTATTAAAAATGTATCATTTAAATGATGTAGCCAAATTTCCATGTTATGATTCATTTTCTTATTAATATGATGTGCCTATTTCTCGTTCTTTATCGTTATGCTTCATGTTCTTATTAATATATCTCAAGATCACATGTTTTATGTCTCTTATTTTGTTTCCCTACATGGATTCATGATAACCGATTAAATTTTATTTATGTACCCATGAAATGAGATGAAAAAAATTTAATGTAGAGTGAACCATGAATATGTATTTA
This sequence comes from Viscum album, assembly GCA_963277665.1. Taxonomy (NCBI): domain Eukaryota; kingdom Viridiplantae; phylum Streptophyta; class Magnoliopsida; order Santalales; family Viscaceae; genus Viscum; species Viscum album. The sequence goes on from OY728135.1 coordinate 1,185,152,590, forward strand.
AAGTTGGTTTAAAATAATGTTTTATGTTTTTATGTATTGTGTGCATTTTTTCCAGAAAATAAACAAAACAAAATTCTTTGGATTGTACTATTTAATGAAATGTTATGTAATAATAATTCGTAATACCGTAATTGGTGTCAAACAATCATTTATTTATGTTTGTAAATTATAACTTTAAATCATTAAGAAGAACCAAAGAGACAGGTCTAAATATAAGAAAACATCATGTCATTTTGGTGAAGAATTATGTGGTTTATAAGTGAAGAAATTCCTCTCTAGATATGAAAAAGTGGATGAGGCTCTAAATTAGTTGTTCTTAGAGGTAAAACCCAAAATCACTACTTTAAAATAGAATCAAATAGGAACTGGTGCATGAAAATGGGCCTTATAGCACTCCTGGTTTGATACTCTTAAGGGATGTGTTTGGTTAATCAAAATATTTTTATGAACCATTATGAAGGATATATAAAAAATATAATTGTTATTTGAGTAGATTAATAACATATTAAATCAAGAAATTTTGATACATAAAATAACCTTTGAATCATAACAATCATAAAAGTAATATGTTTCTCACTAAATATTTGTTAATTGTTTTAAAAAAATTGTGGTAAATAAGAGGAACCACATAATTGATGAGTGTAATAGACAACACCCAAAAGACATTCTAATGAATGATGGAATAGATAACTTCATGAGGATGATGAATCTACTAAATTGAGTTATAAAAAATATCATAAATCTAGACAAGATAATAGATTCACCTTGAAGGGAATAACATTCCATTGAGTCCTCTATGCATTAATGACAACATTATTTCAGTGTAACTACCAACCCATTAATTTTAAAATAATAGATATGTTCTCTTGAAATGATATTTTATATAATATATTTTTGTGTGAAAGATAATGTAACCCTAGATGTATACTGATTAGAAGGAGAAGCATATTAGTGGTGGACACTGATTAAAAACATGAATCCAATAAGGTTGATCGATCCTACTCAGTGGGAAGAGATCTTGGATATCTTTTTCAATAAATATTTTCCCCATTATATAAAAACTAAAACTGAGAAAGAATTACAAGAAATGAAATAGATGGAAAATTAATTGGTGAGATTCTATTAAATTAACATTACATGACTTGATTGATACACATATGGATTCGTTATAGATCCTAATGTAATTTTAGATATATTCTTCAATGGACTAAGACCCGATTTGTGGAGGAATATTTCAAATCATGACTACAAATGTTATGATAAGATATTTTGGAGTGCTTTTAATATTGAATTATAGTTTTGATATACATAATGGTCACATATATTGAATGGGAATAAGAGGTAAATATATCCAAAATCAGAGAGAAATTTTTATTATGAAAGTAGAAGAAAGAATGTGAAACTTCCCACATGAAAAAATATGGGAAGGAGCAATTAGGGAAGTGCTTATGTGTGAGTGGAAAGTGCTATACGTGCTGAATAAATAACCATATATCTCAAAATAGTGTTGGTGAGGTGAAGAATCAAAATAGAAAAACTAATTAATAAGGGAAAATGGTGTAGGCCTAGAAATAAATTTAATTATTCAAGTGTGGAAAAGTTGATCACATTAAAATAAATGTCCAAATAAAAAGGTAATGGAGGGGAGAAAGTATTGTCCTCAACATATCCCAAGGAATAGAGGTTTGGAATTTTCTATCATGAAGGATGGAGTGGAGGCTCTGAATTATGTTATAGAAGGTATACTCATTGTGCTCTAAATACTAGAAATTACATAATTTATTCTGGTTCTATGAAATATTTTTATTTCATTCATGTTTTAAAAAAATATAGAATAAATCCCCAAAATGGAATATTACAATTATGTTTCAAGATTATGAGATAAATTATACTAGAATCAATAGTGTATAAAAAACTCTATTATTAAGAGTAATGATTAAAATCTAATCATCAATATATTTTTCATTCCCATGGTGCAATTAAACACTATATTAGGGGTGTATTAACTCTCAATGAATAATGATAAGATCAACTACTGAAGTAAAAGAATTATAATAGTCTTGAATTCACAACCTACAATGATTTTAAAAGGACATATATCTCACCCTAAGATTTATCTAGAAGATATTCCCATAACATTATTTACAGGTATGATCAAAAAAGGAAGAATTAAATTAAAGTATAAATGCATATAATTCCCCCATTGTTCAAGAATACAGGTATATACCAACTAAAAAGTTACCAGGACCTCCACCAGAAAGAGAGGTAGAGTTCTCTAATAAACTCATTCCTGGATCTAGGACGATATTAAAGTCCCTGTATACAATAGAAAATATTGTGTTAGGGGAATTAAATAAACATTAATATATTTTCAAGAAGGGATTTATCGGACCAAGTGTGTCTCATTTGAGAGAATATGTTCTCATTGTAAAGAAGCGGGGTGGATCAATGTGTCTATGTATTAGTTATAGAAAAAATAAATTGAATCACAGTGAAGAACACGTATCCTCTACCAAGTATTGATAATATATTTGAACATGTTTGTGGGACTCATTTCTTATCTAAGGATTACCTTCGATCTAAGTACCATTAATTGAGGGTAAAGAATGAAGATATTCCAAAGACTACCTTCCGAACAAGATATAGGCATTATGATTTTGTTTTTCTACCCACCACATTGACCAATGCTCTTGCTATATTTATTTATTTTATGAATAAAGTCTTAAAAGAATCTTATGATAAATTCATGGTAGTTTTTATTAATGACATTCTGATATATTTTTAAATTTTCAAGGTGAATGAGGATCATCAAAGGGTTATCTTAGGAACTATGACAAAGGATAATGTTTTACGAGAACTCAAAAAATGTGAATTCTGTTTAAAAAAAGTTTCAATATTTGGGCACATAATAACCAATAATGTAATATTAGTCAACAATTCAAATAGAATGGAATTATAGGACTGGCCTTATACTATAATCGTTACTAATATTCTTAGTTTCCTTGGTTTAAAATGATATTATAGGAGGTTTGTGAAACAAATTCCACATCTTTCTATTCCACAAACAAAGGTACCATAAAAAGGGTTGACGTTCATCAAGACATTGGGGTGTGTATAAATTCTCTAAGAATTGAAGAAGAGATTGGTTACTACACTTTTCTTAACTATATCCTATACTAGAGCCGTATTTGTTATTTATTGTGATGCATCTTGGAAAGCATTGGGTGAATCCTCTGAAAAAATTACAAAGTGATTGATTTGGAATCATGATAGGTAAAGCCTCATGAGAAGAATTATCATATGCATGTCATAGATCTAACTGAGGTTATTTTTCTATGATAATATGGATAAACTCTCATTAAGGGGAGAAATATGATATATACATAGACCACCAATGTTTTAAGTATATTTTCCTAAAAAGGGAGTTCAATATGAGAAAAATTAGATAGATGGATATTATTAAAGACTACGACAACTTAATTCATTATCACCTAGAATATAACAAAATTCCTTATGCATTATATTGAAAAAACATTATTGTGCTGTAAATGATGAGGATTAAAGGATATCCTTTGATCAAATACCTTGTAATGTTAGAAATGAGAATTGTAATGGAAGGGAAATCATAATCCCTATCGAAAAATATTTCTCAACTATCATTAGAGGAGATGAAAAGATCTCAAAGATAATATTTTTTTTACAAATAAAGATAACTCCTATGAATAATGGAAAGTTTCATGACTTCAATATTGATCAAGAAGGTGAATTGAAATCATATAAAAGGTAATGTCTTCCATATATCCCAGATATTAAGATGGATATTTTGGATGAACACATATATTTACATTCTCTACACCTCCTAGAATCATGAAAATGTTTAGGAGACTTCGTGATCAGTATTGGGGGGTTAGTATGAAAAAGAATATTGTTGACTACACTGGAAGGTGATTGGTATGTCAGTATGTAAAGGATGGAAACAACTTCATAAAGGGTGATTGATACCACTAACTATACCAACATGGATGTGGTGCAATATCACTATGGACTTCATCATAGGTCCCCAAAAATATACCTTGGAAAAATGTGATAAGAGTTATAATTGATCGACTCACCCAGACTACCCATTCCGTCGCTATTCATGATTATTTCTCTCATGAAAAACAATCCAATTAATATATAAAGAACATGGTGAGGTTGTATGGGGTGACACATTCTATCATTTATGATCATAGTCCAAGATTCACATTTAAATTACTGAAATGTATTCAACATTATCTGAATACTGATCTGAATTTCAGTATGACCTATCACCCCCACCGTGATGGCCAATCAGAAAGGACTATTTAGGAACTTGATGAACTGTAGAGAACATGCTCAATGAAATTTAAAGTGGAATGGGATCAAAAAATCCCATTACTTGTGTTTTCATACAACAACCAATTCAATATGAGTATTAAAATGGTTCCACATAAATATATATATGGAAATCAATGTTGAACACATATATTTCATGATGAAGTTGGTGAGCGGAAATCAATTGGGCCCAATCTTATGTAAGATATCACAAAAAAGATTAATTCCATATAAAAACATATAAAGGATGCTCAGATTTAGAAAAATAGATATGCTGGGAATCGTCAAAGAGACATGGATTTTCATATTGGGGAACACATTTGTCTTCTTATATGACCATAGAAGAGAGTCATGTGATTTGGAAATAAAGGTTTTCTTAGTCCTATGTACATTGGACCCTTTAAAATACATGATCACATCATAGTAGTGGACTATTATCCAGAACAGCCACCAAATAATTCTCAAGATAATGATTTATTCAACATATCACTTTTGAGGAAATGCATAACTAATCTCTCAGATGTATTAAATCTAGTGGTGGTACAATTGGAATATGGCCTATCTTTTGAGAAGATGATGGTGGTGATCATAGACCGTAGAGATAAGTTTCTACGTAATAATACTACATACCATGTTAAAGTGTTTTGAGGGAACTATAAATATGAAGAAGTTATGTGGTAACCATAAAACACAATGATATCAAATTATCCTCGCCTTTTCTCAATGTAGAAAACAAGTTGAAATTTTGGGGGTGAAATTTCTTAATGAAAGAACAATGTGACGATAAAAATTTTTAAATGATATTTTTTCCTATATAAATGTGTGACTAAAATATAGATAAACTAAAAATATTTAATATCATTAACTATTTTCATTTCATTATTCATTTATGATACCAACTAAAATCCCAATCATTGCATTTGGAAAAAAATTATAATACAGAATATCTAAAATTAGAAAGTATGGACCACCTCAATCTACTAGAATCATCACCCTCACTGTAAATTCAATATAAATGAAACAAAATATTAGTAAACTGATAAGTATCTTAAGAAATTAATATATAATCTTAATAGAGATTTTAGAGAATTTTGAGGGAAATAATGAAGGGATATTTATAGGCTTTAATGAGAAATTTGACTTTTGGGATGTGAACTTTAGAATAATGTTGTCAAATATGATCATTGGAAACTATATCCTTTGCTGATAATTTTAACATTATAATTATCATTTATAAGTTGTAATTACATATCATTATTGATATAGAAATGAGAATAGATGGCCTCAAATAATAGATTCATGTTGTTTGAAAACCATTTGTCAGAACATGAGAGAGAGGTATCATCGCTGGGGTTCTCCATTAATGAATAACCATCCAAGCTTTAACAAGTGAAGCTTAAATTAAATCACCTACAATAGATGTTCAGGTTAGTTGAGATTTCCACTCAGTTGATATTTGTGGAGGCACCAAAAGAATCTAACATCATTTCTCACCTACCCTCAGGGTGTACACCTATGTAATAAAGGGTCATATGTCTAGACCAGAGTTACATAAAATCTAAATTCCTTTTTATAAATAAAATTATCATTCCATAAATTCCTATCATGAATAGTTTTTCTTAATAAAATATATATTTAATTGAGATGAATTTGATTAGTTGATTTTTAGCACAATTTTTTTTTATTTTTCTAGAAAATATGTACAATTTTTATAATAAACTAATATATTATGGATATTATTTTTTAATGAAATAATATTTTAAAATATTTTTATTTAAAAAATAAATGACAAAAAAAATTTGTAGAATCTTTTTTATAAGTTTCAGAAATTTGACAATCTTAAAAACTATTATTTTTAAATAAATATGTATCTTTATTATTAAAATTGAAAATTACCATATTTATGTAATTTATAAATTACAATAGAAAACATTTTTAAAATCATCATGTCGATTGTAACTTCCCAGTTTCAGCATCCACCCAGAGGTATCCCGTACTCGGTTGGTCACATGGCCTCAAGCGCATTTCCCCAAATGCGAGAGGCTACTAACTAAAAGCGAGGGCCTTGGGGTGTAATAGTGGGGAAACTATGCCCTCATTGGAAGAGTACACTACGGAAGACTGATAGCATAAACTGGAGCACATATACATAATGATGAATGGCACATATGTCTAGGAAAGCAGTGAAACAATGCACAATGCTAAAATACAGTACAAAACCAAGTCCAAAAAGAAAAATAGTAATAATCTCCACAGTGTCGCAAGCGTAAGCTTGGTCCCATGCTCTCCAGTTCCACAGCATGTCGTGTATCTAAAGTAGAATGGAACTTACCCTTGTCTAGACCTGCAACAATTTAATCTGTTTGGGCCCAAAAGCATGGCCCAAATAGGGTGTGAGACTAAATCCCAGTAGGAAACCACCATGAGATCAATTCATAATAGTCAAAGAGTATATGGAAGGTAAAAGTAAAGGAATCAGTAAACAAGAAGGTACTAAATAGTAAACAATCCACAGTTCAATATCAAGCAACTACTAAAAAAGCCGATAAAACACAACATGTAACCCTCTGTGAAGTACACTCAGTCTAACCCCTCTGGTCCTACCTACCAACACAAGCAAGCTGCAAAACACAAGGTAACCCTGTGGGAAGTACTCACAGCATATCCCCTCTGGTCCTACCTAACAAGTACAAGAAACACTCTCGGCAGTACACTCAGTCTAACCCTTCTAGATCAGCTTAATCATAGACTCTCTGAGAAAGAACTCACCGTCAATTCCCCCTATAGTCTTGTATCGTAACTAAAGGAACTCTAGGGAAGAACTTGCATCATAATCCCACTATGGCCCACATCAAGGAACCACATACACTATGGGGAAGCACTCAATGTCAATTCCCCCTGTGGTATCACATCGTGAATTATAATGACACTCTGGAGAAGCCCTTACATCCATTCTCCCTATGGTCTATACACCAGGTTCTCATGGACCTGTACAAGTCAAGCAAGTGTAGCAGTGCATAACGAACAAGGTAAACCTCAAGAACAAATTGAATAACATTCTACAGCACAACAACATAATAGAACAATATTCACACCATCCTACAATACTAGGCATGGGAAAGTAATTAGCAACCTAACAGGAAATCAAGACCCAAAGGTCCCAGTGGGAAAACACGCATTGAAAAACATCCAAAGCACAAAAATTCACCATATTCAAAAACAATAATCATCTTCTTAGGCATATCAGCATAGCAGAGAAACAATAGGGCTAAAATGGTGAATGCAGAATACCCCTCTCATGGGTAGGGGGCTAATTGTTCACATAAAACTGATGAACTATCAACGAAAAGGCAAAAAAACCCTACTTCAAGGTTATGAGATTAATATAATTGATCCTCGAAGCGTGAACCTCCTTAGAACAATGTAGATCTGAGAAAATATCCAAAACGTTCAACCCATTATATCATGGGAAAGAAGAGAAATCATAAGATGATGCTCTAGGAGAAGAGAGAACTCACCAATGTGATTCCAACGCAATCAACGGTGTTCAAATCAGAGAACGGACGCAGGCTCATGGTATTTTAGAAGATCCACAGCTACTTGACACTCTTGGATGAATGAAACCTAAAATAAGAGAGTTTTGGTTGTCAGACGCGACCCTGATGCATTTAATGAAGAAAACAAAATACACAGCATGCAATTTTGGAGTACATGGCGTGTAATTTCTATTTTTGTATTCCACATTAGGCGTCCTCCAGGTAATCACACATGGCCATGTGCAAGGCTGCTACATGGCCAGCACACTGCTACCCGTGGTAACCAAGTACACGATGTGTACTCATAAATTACACGACATGTACTTAAAAAATTTCCATAAACTTTAATTTACTCAAAAACAGCAGGAAAAAGAAAAACATGTCTGAAATGAAGATCCAGGTTCTTAAAAAGTTCCCCCATTAAATAAAATTGACCTCAAATTTTCCTAGCAAGGTGACGTAGAATAAAAAATCTCGAATAGTTCTAGACACTATTCTTATACATCGGTCTCCCTCTCCCAAGTCTTGTCCTGCACCGGCATGTCCTTCTGTAGCACTCGTACCAGAGGAACATACCGACCATGGTGAACCTTTGTACTTATATCAACAATATGGATATGATGATCCTCAAACGATGCATCCACTTCAAGATTAACCTCCTCAGGTTGAAAGACATGAGACAGGTCTGAAAAGTAACGTTGGAACTGAGAGACGTGAAAAAAGCAGGAATACCTTAGTACCATTGAGGCAACTGCAACCGATAGGAAACAAGCATAACTCTCTCCAACACCTCAAATGGCCTGACGTACCCCGGTGAAATCTTACCCTAAATCCTAATCCTCTTGTGTCCCAACCTTGGTGTGACACGTAGGAAAAACTGATCCCTAACCTTGAACTCCAGATGTCTTCTCCACTGATCACCATAAGACTTTTATCGAGACTGTGCAGCATCCATCATCTTCCAAATCAACTCTATCTGCTATGTGGTCTCCTGAACAATACGAGGTCCCAGCAAAGCTACCTCACCTGCCTCTTGTCAATGTAAGGGTGATTAGCATGGCCTACTGTACAAATCCTCATAAGGTGCAATATGAATAGTTTCATGATAACTATTATTGTAGTCAAACTCCACAAGAGGTATATGATTTTCCCAAGAACCTCCAAAATAAAAAATTCATGCTCGGAGGATGTCCTCAAACACCTTAATCGTACGCTCAGATTGGCCATCTATTTGGGGGTGGTAAGCTGTACTCAAAATCCCCTATGTACCCAAGGCCCTTTAAATCCCCTTCCAGACCCAATATGTAAAATGTGGATCCCTGTCTGAAATGATGGAGTGTGGAACTCCATTTAGACGTATAATCTCACGGATGTACAACCGTCCTAGCTCATCAACACTAAAGGTTTCCATGATCAGAAATAAGGGAGAAACATTCATGAGTCTGTCAATGATAACCCAAACAACATCATTCCCTCGAGGAAAACTCAGAAACCTAGTCACGAAGTCCATCGCAACATCATTTCACTTCCACTCAGGAATGGGTAACTGCTACAAAAGCCATGCTGTTTGCTTATGCTCCGCCTTCACCTGCTGACAAGTGGAACACCTCATGACAAAACTAGCGATCTCCCTCTTCAAACCTGGCCACTAATACTAATGGTGTAGATCACGATACATCTTGGGGACTCCAGGATGAACTGAAAAAACTGAGGAATGAAAATCCAGCATCATCTCCTCGTATGTGTCCGCTGGCACCTACACACCCCAAGAAACACAAGATCTCATCCTCGCCTATGGTCCATCCAGGAATAGGGTCTTCTCTATACATGATTTCCCTTAGGACAATGCCTTCAGTATATGATAGCTTCCTCATTAGAACTCGATCAAGAAGAGTAGAGTTAATAGCTACAGAAGAAATAAATTCATTCCCCAAACAATCGTGCACCTCCAAATGCATCTTAGATAATAGAGCCATAAGCTGCAACTCAATGCTGGCCTCTTGAACTGCCTGTATCCGAGTCCTTCTCAACCAATTAGCCAATGTGTTGCCCTTCCCAGGCATATAGGCAAGCTCAAAGTCAAATGATTGTAGGTACTCAACCCTCCAACATTGTCTCAAATTAAGATCATGTTGAGTGAATATGTACTTGAGACTCTTGTGGTCATTGAAAACCACAAAATTCTCTCCCAAGAGATAATGTATCCAACAGCTTAAGGTATGAACAACAACTGCTAACTCTAGATCAAGCGTCGTGTAATTCCTCCCATGTGGCCTCAACTGCCGAGACCCATATGCAACAACCCTATCACCCTGCATAAGCATAACTCCCAGCCCAATACATGATGCATCACAATAAATAATATATCTCTTTCCCAGATCATGAAAGACTAGTATCGGTGCTGACGTCAACCTCTCTTTTAACTCCTCAAAGGATAACTCACAAGAATCTAACCACATGAACATCACACCCTTCTTGGTCAGGCCTGTAAGCAGTGCTACTAAGTGTGAAAAGTCTTTTATGAAACATTTTTATTATCTAGCGAGTCCAAGAAAACTCCGTATGTCAAATATGTTCTTCGGCTTCTCCTTGTAAACTACAGCTCTCACTTTCTATGGGTCTGCTGATACTCCGGCCTTTGAGATAAAAGGTCCCAGAAAGTGAATCTGATCCATCCAAAAGTGGCACTTTGAGAACTTAGCATATAACTGATGCTCCCTCAATGTACTCAGAACGATATCAAGATGGTTAGCATGGTTTTGTTGAGCGTGAGAGTACACCAAGATATCGTCCACAAAGAACACCATGAAAGAATCCAAGTATGGATGGAACACTCAGTTCATCGGTTCCAGGAAAACTGTAGGGGAGTTGGTGAGGCCGAACGGAATAACCAAGTACTCGTATAGACTATACCTGCTCCTGAAGGCTGTAAGAGGTATATCTGATGGTCTAACGTTCAACTGGTGATAAGCGGACCTCAAGTCAATCTTCGAGAACACTGGTGCTCCTTGAAGCAGATCAAAGAGATCATAAATCCTAGGTAAGGGATATCATTTCTTGACCGTCAACTGGTTAAACTTCCGATAGTCCACTCAAAGCCTAAGGGTAACTTCATAATTCTTCACAAACAGGACCGAAGAACCCCAAAGAGAAGTATTGGGTTGGATGAAACCCTTTTCCTACAACTCCTATGACAGTTTCTTGAGCTCTTGAAACTTAGTTGTGTCCATCCTATAAGGAGGAATGGACACTAGTGATGCTCCTGGCACAAGTTAAATCAAGAAGTCTACCTCACGCTTTAAGGGAAAACCTGAAAATTCCTCTAGAAAGAAACCTATGAAAAGATCCACCACAAGAGGAAAGTCTAACTGTGAAGTCCCCTGGTCATCCAGATTTTGACTAGTGATTTGGGTTGTAACTCCTCCCAACCCATATTGCTCTGGACCCGCTCGGCTCGCCTAGACATCCCATTCGCCCCTATGATGAAAGGATCCACCCTCTAAGGATATGAAACTCACCCTTCAGTGGTAACAGTCGATGAATTCTTGGACGAGAACTAGCCAATCGATTCCTAGAATGACATCATAGCATGTAATCTCTAGGACATAGAGGTCCCATAATAAGTGACATCTACCAACCTCTTGTGGGCACTACTTGCACTGATGTACACTAGCCATTATAGTTCCCAACAGTGTGTCTAGCGTTAAGATATCGGAAAAGGAAAAGATACAGATCCCAAGGTTGTTCACAATAGCAACAAATATAATGTTATGGGAAGCCCCCATGTCAAAAAGAGATGTAGATAAATATGAGGCAACAAAGATCGTACCTCAAACTGTAGAAGGATTGAGATCCTGCTCTTGCTGGGTCTAATCCGCTACAAATTTCTAACATGCACCGTGACACTATGACCCTCCCCGACCACTCTAAGATGATCCACTCTAATTTTGGTAGAAGGATGTAAACTGACCACCATGGCCATGGCCTCCACCTCGTCCTGAATGGATAGATGAGTTCCAGTTCCCTGACTGGTTAGAAACTGGTGGTGCTTCTCCCGAACGCAGAGCCATAGAATATCCTTTATCACTAGCTGATGGTGAGAGGATCTAACAGAAGTGTTGAAGGTGACCCAACTTTCCAAACAACCGGCACTCCAATGGGTCTCTCGGGTAGCGTGGCCACATATCCCCACACCTTCCGCACTGGTAGCACACTACCTAGTTACCAGAAGAAGTATCTCACCTCCTCGGATCACCGCGTGATGACTCCCTGTGGTGCTTCTTGCTCTCAGTAGGAGGAATAATAACCCTACATATAGAGCCGCCCTAGATCACAACTATAGAAACCCTCATATTGCGCTTTGTGATCAGTTCCTGGTTGACGATAGAAGTGATAGAAGTCAACCAGATGATGTTCACCTACGATCGGATGTCATGCCTCAGACCATCCTTTAACTTCCTTACCATGAAAAAATGATCAACTCCTGGAGTAGGCGTGAAGCACTGTAGCTCGATAAAGAAGGAAGAATACTCCATAATAGAAAGATTACCCTGCTCCATATTCATAAACACCCGAGCTCGATCGGCCCTCAACATCTCTGGATATAAGTAGTCATAGAAGATGTGTTGAAACTCATCCCATGCCATAACCTGTTGGCGTCCTTCCTGCGATATCACATCCCACCACCTCTTGGTGGAGTCCCAATTCATATAGGTAGTGAGCTTGACCTTCCTCTATGGAGGTGTCTCCAGATGCTCAAACATCTTCAGCATGGCTTCATGCCATGACTCTATAGCATGTAGTCCTCCATCCCTTGAGAAAGTGGGTGGATGATGCTGCTGGAAGACTCGTGTCAAATCAGCCATCGATGAGGTAGGAGGCGGTGCGCCCTTAAAGGTTTGCATCATCCTCATAATGTCTTCCCTGAATTGTGCATCAACACCCATGTCAGGTACAATGGCTGGTTCCAAGGCTGGCACAACTGGGGGATCTGCAGGAGGTTCCTGATCAGCCATGTCTGTTGTCATATCACCTCCTGGAAACTAGCATACAACCAGAGGATGTCTTGGTGGCATTACTCTACAAGGTCAACCACACACCGTAGATCAAGATATAAAAGACAGAAAACAATGAGTGTAAGAAGAGATCAAAAGGAAGAAAGCATTCAAGTTTTACAAAACATGACTACACGGCGTGTACAATTCTTACACAGTGTGTTCCCTGAAGTCATTTACATGGGTGTGTACTTTTGCCTAAACTGGTCGTGTAACACCCCAAACACACAGAGTGTTGTCTCAACACACAGTGTGTACATGAATACACTTCCCATACCCAAGTCCTTCTATATGTTTAGGCCACACGGATCTCCTAAGACAAGGCTACATGGCGTGTTCAATATAGACACGACATGTACTAGACAAGCTTCACGTGGCCCATGTTGTTAGTGACACGATCGGACACACGGCTCACACTACACTGTGTGTTCCAGATGGACACAGCATGTATGAGAGAGGATAACACCAACCCGTGTTGTTCATGACACTACCGAGTAATTGGGTTAGACCACACGTCATGTTTAGATGGCACACGGCGTGTATTAGACATGACTCAACCAACCTGTGTTGTTAGTGAAACGGGTGGGCACGAGGTCGACAAGAAATGACGTGTTTGGATGATTCATGACATGTTCACTCCAGGCTTTCCCCATCCCATGTCTCTGCCCACATGGCCTATGACTTGGTCAGAGAATCAACAACGTGTACTTAAAGTACAAGACATATACATAAGAAAAACTATTTCTTCCCGAACAGAAGAACACATGGCGTGTACATAACACTACATGACATGTATTTTGGGGTTTTATGGACAGTAAGCGTCGGAAATTTCTCCGGAACCTAGAAAACACAGAAACAAACAATGAAAGTTCCAAATTCTGATCGGTGAGGGCTCATACTCCCCGTGAATCAATGTTTGTAATCTTATAGACATTATAACATGGGAACAAGGCAATGATCCACCAAATTCAGGTCCATGAGGGCCCATAACACCTCAAGAACCAATGTTTGGTGTTTATTTAAGCAAACCTCTACACAAACAATACCTTATCAAACCGTAGGTATTTCTATCAAGGAACTATCACAACATAATGCATATTTACACATCATCTATCACAACAAAATAAAATCACTAATGTATCCTAGATGGCATGGAAAAAATGCATGCCATGTGATTTCTAGTAAGTTCCTATATGATACATGAGATGTCATACCCTCAACTCATCAGGTTGAAACATAAATAGAACCTAAAAAATATCAACAATCACATCATAAATCATGTGAATCACCCATGGTGAAATCAAATCAACTGTAATCTTGAAAAACCAGAAAATTTTCAATTAAACGAGGTAAATTGGTTTTTCTTTGTACATGGGTCAGCTAGTCCTGGGCATAGCTTATTACCAATTATCCATTCTATCATATCCCTGGATAAAGGCTCCAAAAATTAAGTCAAGAGAAAAGAAATCCTTTGATACCACTTTGTAACGTCCCGATTCCAACAGTCACCCAGAGTCGCCCCGTACCCGGTTGGTCACTTGGCCTCAAGTGCATTTCCCCAAATGCCTGAGGCTATCAACTAGTAGCGAGGGCCTTGGGTGTGATAGTGGGAAAAATATCCCCTCATTGGCAGAGTACACCATGGAACACTAATTGCATAATCTGGAGCACATGTACATAATGATTCATGACACATATGTCTAGGAAAGCAGCGAAACAAAGTACAATGTTGAAATACAGTACTAAACCATGTCCAAAAAATAGTAATTAGCTCCACAGAATTGCAAGCCAAATCTTGCTCCTATTCTCTAAAGATCCACATCATTTCAAGTACTTGAAGTAGAATGGCGCTTGTGCTTGTCTAGGCATTCAACAATATAATCTGTTTGAGCCCATAAGCATGGCCCAAACAGGGTGTGAGACTAAATACCAATAGGAAACCACCATGAGATATGTGCCTAATAGTTAAAGAGTATATGGTAGGTAATAGTACATGAAATAGTAAATATTAAGGTACTCAATAGTAAATAATCCATAGTTCAATATCAAGTAAAATCTAAATAATTAGATAAAACAGAACAGGTAACCCTCTGGGTTGTACACTCAGTCTAACCCCTCTCATCCTACCTATCAACACAAGAAAGTATCTAAACACAAGGTAACCCTTTGGGATGTACTCAAAACCTATCCCCTATGTTCCTACATTACAAGTACAAGAAACACTCTGGGTAGTACACTCAGTCTAACCCCACTAGTTCAACTTAATCATAGACTTTCTAAGGAAGACATCACGGTACATTCCCCCTATAGTCTCGTATCGCAACTAAAGGCACTCTAGGGAAGCACTTATGTCTCATTCCCTTTATGTCCCTCATCGGCGAACTATAGACACTCTCGGGAAGCAATCAACTTCAATTACCTCTTTGGTCTCACATCATAAATTATAAAGACACTCTGGAGAAGCCCTTACGTCCATTCTCCCTATGGTCTGTACACCCGGTTCTCACGACCCTGTGCAAGTCAAGAAAGTCTAGAAATATATAATGGCCAAGGTAAACCTCGTGAACTACTTGGATATCATTCTATAGAACAACAGAATAACAGAACAATAGTCACACCATCCTACAATACTAGGCATGGGAAAGTAATCAGCATCCTAACAGGCAATCAAGACCCAAAGGTCCAACCAGGAAAAAAATGCATGGAAAAAAATTAAAAGCACAAAAATTAACCCAATTCACAAACAAGAATCATTTACTTAGGCATATCAACATATTAGAGAAACAATAGGTCTAAAATGGTAAACGTACAGTACCCTGCTCATGGGTATTGGGAAAAGTTTGCACATAAAACATAAATATTATCTTTGAAAAGGCACAAACCACCTACCTTGGGGTTATGAGATCAATATACTTGAACCACGAAGCTTGAATCTCCACAGCATGCCATATATCTAATAAAACTTCCAAAGGGTTCAATCCACGATATCTCGGAAAATAAGAGAAATCAGAAGATTATTCTCTTGGAGAAGAGATAACTCACCAATGTGATTCCAACGCAATAATCGGTGTTCAAATCCGAGAACGGACGGAGGCTCAGGTTGTCATTGAAGATCCATGACTTCTCAATGCACTCGGATGAATGGAACCTAAATGAAGAGAGTTCTATCCGTCAGACACGACCCTTGTGAATTTAATAAAAAAACAAAATACATGGTGTGTAATTTTGGAGTACACAGCGTGTACTTGTGGTTTCCATACTCCGCATTAGGTAGCCTCCAATTCATCACACATGGCCATGTGCAATGCCGCTACATTTCCAGCACACAGCCACCCATGGTAACCAAGTACACGGCCTATACTTATAATGTACATGGCATGTACTTCAAAAATTTCCAAAAACTCATCTTTTATCAAAAAATCTTTGAAAAAGATAAACATACCTGAAAAGAAGATCTAGGTTCTTATATCGATATTATGTTTGGGTGTATTTATAGGAATTTTCAAAAAAAAAATCTGTAATAGTAAAAAATAAAGTTTTAGGGTTTCAGTATATTTGATGACATCATATTTATGTTATAATGTTGTCATAAATAATTTAAAATAATCTTATACCAAAATCAAGTTATTTTATTTATATTAAGTATTTTAATAGTTTTAATCAATTGTTAAAAAGTATAAGTGACTTTCCAATGTCTATAAAGTAAATATTGATTTTAAAAAACCTTACTTTATTGAATCATTACTTTTCTGTGCCCAAAGATGTATTTAAAAAAGAAGTTCGGTTTGGTGGATTAAAATAATAGAAAATGTGACCCAAATACCCCTAACCATGAGAAAAAAATCCTATTTAGTACAATGGTTTTTCATTTTACACAATTTATTTTTCCAAGTCCTATATTTAGACAATATTAAACAATTCCTCCACTTCATCAATAAATACGCACCCATTTCCCCATTTTCATTAACTCCCAATCCATCCTTCATGAATATATGGTGACATTTCCTCCCATGGAGTCCCCTAAAGTTTCCTCATGCCCTCAAGTATTCCTTCTTATATTTTAGGAAAATCTTATCAAGTTAAGGGAAATCTTCACTTCTCTTTCCATTCAAATTTCCTTTTTATGTAGAATGACTTCCAATTTCCAAATTAAGTTCTTTTTTCACATTATTCTATACCATTAATGTAATAATATCCTTTTTTGAAGGGGAGACCTTTTCCCACTCATATTATTTCTATTTTATAATACAATTTTTTATACTTTCCCTGGTGCTTATGGTTCTTCTAAAATTTACCTCCATTAAATGAGAAATTCTTTTTTCCTTTTAATTTGAATACCAAAACATATTTTATTTTCATTGGTTATTCAAATAGATTTATAAATAACTTTTTTATTCCAAGATTTACATATATAATACATTCTATTCCTTTCATGGGTTAAAAATTACATAATGATCATGTCTTTATGAACGTTTTCATGTCATGATTTTTGATATAAAACCCATAATTTATTCTCCTAGATAAATTAATGAAATGATTTATTATAAACTATGTAGAACAAGAGAAATTAATATATATGAATGGTTCACCCTAATATTTATCTAATTCATTACGTAATGAATATAATCTCTTGGGATGACATCTTTTTACAATAACATTGTTAATAACTTTGCTAATTTTCTTCTATGACACCTTGGTGATAAAACATTGTGATATAAATATGAATGTATCATTCAAATATTATAGCCACATTTCATTATCCCAATTATTGTTTGTATAATTATGATATGACTCTTGTTCATTCCTTATCTTTATGCATCATGTTCTTTTTAATATGTCTTAAGATCACATGTTATATGTATCCCTTTCTTTCACCTTATTGGGACTCATGATCACCCCCTTCCTTTGATGTTTGTCCCCAGTATATGAAAATAATTAAAATTAACATATATTGAACCCATGATGACAAATTTCAAGTGGTTATATAATAATTTTTTATTTTTTCATGTATTATGTACTTTTTCCCAAGAAATTATAATTGAAATTTTTCTCTATTTTTATAAAATTTGATGAAAATTTTGTAAAAAAAATCCAGATTCCAAGGTTCTTTCACAATTCTGTCTAATGACTTAGTATAAATCATTACCAAATGTTTTTTATGGATTAATTGGTGCATGTATCTAGCCCGATGGACCAATAACGCTATTTGGGACTATAGAAAATTAGCACTGATACCAGTATAGCTGGAAATCAAGTTTAGTTCATTAAAAAAATATTTTTCCCTTTAAAATTTTGTCTACTAAGAATTGTATGTGGATTTGATATAGTTGTGTATATTCAAATTCTAATTTTTCATCATTTATTTACACAATAATGAAATTATTAACCCAATATCTTCTCTTTTGGTTAATCATCCGGGTGGTGTCACCTACATTTATAGATTCTCTCGTCTATATGACATCTAAAACTACTTGTATGATGGATAATTTTAATGAAAAATTCAAATGATGATATTTTGAAGAAAAAATTGATTTTTTTTTTGAGATTTTCAATGGGAATGAATCACATATAGTTCTCTCTTCCATTTTATATCCTGTTATATAGAATTTGTAAAATTCTTGTAATCCCTCATATTCCATCCTATACACAACACAATCATTGGGAGAAGAAATATTTTTTCATACACCACTATTCCATTTGAAAAAAATGTATTTTTTTACAATATTTAGAATCTAAAATATTGTTACATTGTATATGTTTCATATTTTAAACCTTCTTGATATTCAATAAATATTTAATTACTCCAACGATTTATATATTTTCAGTAAACGAATTTATACACTACTAAAAACACTATAACTTTTGTTCAGTCTGGGAATTTTTCTTCTGGATCTCCATACAATCACTCAAAACATGCAATTATTTCAATTCTTTTAACACATATATCATAAAATAATCCATCAATATGATCCATTGTCTCATGATGAATATATTCACGAATTTTATACCGTGATTTCATTTTTTTATTTCATTATTCCATATCCAATATGTATGGATACAATTTTTACCATATCAAATCAGACATACACTAAATTATCTAGATCGTAGTGTTCTCATATTTATATTCATCATTCATTGGAAAACAATTTCTTCCATTTTTGACATTCTAACAAGTAAATTCAAAGAAATAATCATCCCATGTCTTATATTCCTTATTTTTCATCAATAACCTTTACTCAGTTATAATACATTAATTACATAAAACAATAATTAAAATTATAAAATGATAAATTATCTAAATATGTAAATATATAAATTTTGGACATATATATATAAACACAACCATATATATATGTAAACATATAAATCTATATGTTTATATAAATGAAAAAGATATCAACACATAAACACAATAAATATTAATTTAACCCATATAAAAACATTTTAAATTTAAAAAAAATTATGATGTTTAAAAAGTATTAAATATTTAAAAAATAAATATTTAAAAAAATAAAATTTAAAACATATATATTAAAAATAAATAAATATATAAACATAAAAATAAAAAAACAATTAAAAACTAAAATAATTATCTTGTAAAATATATATAAGATAAATGAATATATATATATATATAACTATTAATAATTAAAATAAAATAATATAAATTGAAAATAATTAAAATTTAATATATATAATTTTGAAACAGATAAATATATAAAAAATCTAAATAAAAAATATTAAATATTAGAATATAACTATGCAGATATTGATTTAAATTATATATAAAATTTTAACATATGAATTGGATACGTATAAATGTATATATTAAAAACAAATAAACACTTTATCATATATATAAAAACCCCATAAATAAGTACAAAAATACCGAAATAATTGAGTTTTCATTGAAAATCAAAACCACTACACCTAAATTAAAATATAAGAATGAATATTTTAATTTGTTTAATATATGAAGGAAAATTATTTAATAATGATTTTATAATTATTTAAATCTATAAAATTATATATTAAAATTATATAGTAATTAAATTTTTATAAAAAATCAATGAAATACTGATAAATCATCATATAAATTCCTAAAAATCAGTATTATTCGACCTTAAAAATAAAAAAATAGATTCAACCATAAAATGGGCCAATATTTGATCTTTTGAACTGAAACAGTCAAAAGAATTGTAAATAATCCAGTCCTATGATAGATATATCTATCACGTATATGTGAATTGGAAAATTAAGGCATTAAAACCCCCTACATAACACCATACAAAAAAAGGTGGTTCTAAAAAAGAATATTTGGCCTGATAATCTATATAATGATCGTTGGTCCTATGAGACAATGACATAAAACTCCACAAATGAAACTCTATAATCAGTATTATATGGGAAAAATGTAGTATTTTCCATAATGGAATGGTTAAAGTGTTTTAAAAAAACATTTCTTGTATATATAAACACTATGGATCCAATATTTTGGTCCTTGAGTTGTGAAACTATTTTTGAGATTTACTATTTAAGTTGTGATATTGGTTTTTAATTTAATTTATTCCTACCTTAGGTCACTAAATTTGGTATCATAGTAGATTATATATATATATATATTATTTTAACTATTTTCAAAATGGATTAGAGAAATTTTCCCAACTCTATAGAACCCTTGGTTTCAATTATGTAACAATTTATTTAGTTATTTTATGTATATAAAGTCTTTGGGTAATGTTTGGAAGTGGTTGGAAAACTTTTGGAATGTTTTTGGGGATTTTATACAAGTATAAGGTTTTTAGAAACTATGAAAATCCAATTGGAAACCATGTATAGTGAAATAGAGGCTAAGGGGAAGGTACAGAGGTAGGCTCATAGTTTTTCAAAACTGTACAACCACTTTGGAGAAACTGAGAAAAGTGGGATAGTGGGGTTTTGTATGATTGGTTTACGGTTTTTATGAATATACTAACCAATCTTGTGAGGTCATCCTTGAGGCAGAAATGAACAAAAATATAGTGCATGGCTTTCCTAACTGTTTGACTAACCATGTAGTGTTTAAAATCTAGTTTGTAAAATTACAGTTCTAGATTGGGATTGTTTTTAAACCCAAATTTTTTTCTCAAAATAGACCATAACTCATTATTTATCCCTTACAAAGGTTTTGTAACCCTTTCCCATAGAATTGGAAGCATTCTAAAGAAATTTATTGGTTCATTAAATAAGGATTTACTTGGTAGGTCCTCATTTTTGGTCGTTTTTAATTGTTTTTCTTAGATCTACTTCTCTCTCTCTATCTCTAATATTCTATGATATTGTCCCCTATAGATAGATATGTGGTGTTGTATTCCAATCAAGGTTATATTTGGATTTTTTGATTATAGGAGAAGAGATCTAAAGTGGTTTTTTTATATTCAACCCCATTTCATTGGTGTTTTTTACTTTTATTTGTTTTCACAATAAATCATAAGGTAGGTGGATTCAATCTAAACTCATATTCCTATAATTATAATGTTTAAATTTAAAAATGATTTTTTTTAATTCATTATGATTTTTTTGTGGAATTATTGGTGGAAATCCACTCGTGTGATAGTTTATGAAATTGTGAAAATTGGGTGATTTGATTGAACTTGAAAAAAGAAACATTATTTTAAAATAATGGTTTTAAAATTTATGTATTGTTTTGATGCATAGAAATGTGTTTTCAATAAAATGGTTGGTTTTATTGAAATGTTTTTTGCAATGGTTTTCAATAAATGGTTAGTTTTAATGAAATAATTTATTATTATTCTTTTAAATAAAAGGGTGATATTTTTGAAATTGATTAATTTGATTAGAAAATGTTGTATTGTCATGTGTTTGGGATAAATTGTTACGAATGGTTGGATGGGGATAGATAATGGTCCAGAAATTACCCCCATCAATGTGACAAGTTATGGACATGAATGTTCCACCATTAATGGTGACACCAAGATTGGCTATGTTGTCGAGTGTGGTTTTGTGATATGAAATGGGTAGTTCCAATGGAATTCATGAAATGGTTGAAAGGACTTGTTTGGATTATTTTTATCAGAAATAATTTTATTTGGAAAAACTTCGTTGGTATGGAATTGTTTAGCTTTGTTATAAATTTTTTAACTTTTTAAAATAGTTTTATTTAATTTATTTTATATAAATGTTCTAAATTGTTTTATCCTCGTGGAATGAGTAGGGATTTCATTTGGTGAAGGCCTCCTGAATTTAATTACTCATCCATGCATTAGAACATTGGTGCTTATGTATATATTGTCTATCAGTACATTGGTAAATGTAATGTATAACACTTCTTTAGTGGAACTTCACGATACTTTGGTTTTTTTTGAGTTTGTTGTATGGTTCATGTTTGGAGCTATGAAGTTATATATTTAGAGTCTTTAGGTTTCATTCATTTTTTCTTCTTCTCTGTACCATGATGTTTTGTAGTATTCTGTTGTGGTACTCATTTTTATTTAGGTTTTTATAAATTGGTATTACTAAGTTATTTTACATTTCTATCATGTATCCTTTAGGGGTATTTTTTATGACATGTTTTTTAGGTTTTTTATTTTAAAAGGGGAAATTTTCCATAACTATTGATGAAGAATTTTCCATTTATTTCCAACCTTTTTCACCTCAGGGAAATCTCTTAAGTTCAAGTGTCATTTCTAAATCAACTCAATCAAATGAGGAGGGGGTGAGATGTTAATACTGTTATTTGTCTTGGTCCTTCAAAATATAATTGTAGAAAAATATAAATTAGTATTTTTCCTTCAAAATATATTTTTTGAATAAGTGGTGTCGGCATTTCCAGTCCTTGAATAACAACTAGTCATTAATTCTTTCAGTCTTAGTGTTTAAATCCATTTTTTATTCATTTTTTTGGATTGGTAGCAATGAGTATGATTGTTGGGACATGAAATCTAGAGAATAAAAATACATAACTAACCTTTTTTGCTAAAATTCAAGTTAACAATGAGTTGCGAACAGAAGTGTTGTGGAGACACTTATAAGAATTATAATAACATTGTCATGGTTTTATCCAATGAGATGAGAATGACATAAAATGTAGAAATGAATTCCCTGTAGGAGAGAATATATCATTTCAACTAATGATTGTGTACTGATTTTTGATCTATGAAAATTACTATAATAGTTTTCAAATAAAAGATTTTAAAAAGAGATTAGTTGTAGTATAATTAAAATGGTTTTATTTTCAAAATAAATATTATATATTTAAAAAATGGTTGAAAATGGAAATGATGAATTATAGAAAGAAATGTTTTGATATCATAATTTGGGAGAATTTGAAATTGTTGATCCTTCAATTTCGAGAGAGTGAGACTTATGGAATGTTTTTAATTTTTAGAGAATGACACCTTATATGTATCTTAGAAACCAACTGAAGGATGCTGCTGAGAGTATGGCTACACCTGAGCCACAGGTGAACCAATATCTAGTTTAGAGTATCGTCCATGATTTTCATGTTGTGGATACAAGGAATGTAAGGGATTAAATAAAATAGGTGGATCCTTCTGTTCAGTTCTAGAAGAATAATCAACATTTATTTGAGGGTAATTTGAAACCAATGATTTCATAGGTGTGATTAAATAGGATTAATTCAATAATCAATTTTGTTGGCACATTAGTAGAGATAATGTCAAGTTGAAAATGTATATGATCAAGGATATTTCACAAAAGTGGTGGGATTTAACAGTTAATGACAAATTAGACCATTGAATTGTATGGGAGGTTTTTAAATAATTGGTTAATAAACAATATTGTCCTCATACATTCATAATCTTAATAAAAGTAGAATTATTCATCTCGAAGAAGGAGAGGATCAAAATGAAAGATTATGTGGCTTAATTCAAGAATTTATTCCACTTTGGACTCGAAGTTTCTTCCAATTTGTCCTTTAAGGAAAAAAAATTTGAATCGGGGTTGATTCAAGATATTTTCTCAATGATTTATATGATCTATTGAATGGATTATACAGATATGGTCAATAGAGTGATAGTTATAAAAAGGTACATCTTAGGAGATACAGGTAGAAAGAGCATGTTGATACCTATTGGAAATGGTGGTAACCATAATGCTAGGAGAAAGTTGAAAAGGGAAACTTATTTACAAGGTAATTGGATGGGAAAGAACCAAATATCGAGATCAATGAATCTTATTACAATAACCAAGAGAAATCAGGTATATCTACAGTGTGGTTCCCTTTTTCATATCAAGTGAAATCGTACACCACAACCTAAATCATTCAAAAATTACAATAATATGGGGGCGTCTTCAGTGTTATTATTGTAGTGTTGCGAGGTTAGGTGTACGAGATACTTCTTAGGTGTCGTATGTGTTGTATGCTTAGATGGGAGGAGGGAAGTATAATACTTCTTATTATCATAACAGATTTATCCATTGTGATTCCTGAAATACCACGACTCCTCAGCAAGGTAAATCCCAATAATACATTAATGAAAAATGTCAAGTGATCAATCAATTACATGGAGATGATTAGGTGATTTTGGACAATATATATCGACCATAAATGGTATAAGGTATGAATATTTTGAACTATAAACTCATAACCATTTATTTGATATAGGTGAATCTCATTCTTTTATTGTATCTCATGTTTTTGATTTGCTAGTTTTAAATGTTGAGATGATGACTTCTATGTTAAAATTTTAAAATCTTCTTGGACAAAGATAATGTTGATCCCTTATGTGTAGATATTGTTCTATAACTATGTATGGAGATATGTTAATATGGGATTCCTATGCTATAAATATATGAATATGATATAATCTTGGGTATGGATTGGTTGATAAAAATCAAGGCTCACATCAACTTTTATACCTGACGTGTTTGTTTTTTAACTGAAGACATAATCAAGAATATCATTATATGGGAAAAAAATAAAAAAACATGGTGCAATTTTATTTTTGTAACCATAAGTTGGAACCTTATATTACTATTTGACATCTTTGAATTTCAAATCTATGGGGGAGATCGAGAATATCGGTTTTCTAATGGGTTTTGATCAATTTCATTATTTTTTCTAAAACATTCTTAGGGTTTGTGCCCACAATATAAGTGAATTTTATTATTGATCAATTTTTGGGGACCAATAATATTTCATTTATATCTTACGGGATGGAATGAAAATAATTAATGGAATTGAAATTGGAGTTGTAACAATTGGAATGTAAGGGGTTAATTTGTCCTAACACGTATCTTTTGGCAGTACCAGTCATGTTTGTCAAAATGGGGTATAAAATACTTTTTTTGTATGTGGATTACTGCAAGCATAACCAAGTTATGATAATTAATATTTATCTGTAACCATGAACATATGATCTATTTGATCTATTTAGTAGAGATCACTAGTTCTCCAAAATTGACTTGTGTTTAGGATATCACCAATTGCTGGTTCAAAAGGAGGATATCCCAAAGACCGCTTTGAGGAGTAGATATGACCATTATAAAAATGTGTTAATGCCTTTAGGTATTACAAATGAACCAATGGATTTATTTTATTGATGAATTAGATATTTAATAGGTATCTAGATTCATGGGTAGTGGTGTTTGTTGATTTTATATTGGTGTATTCAATGTAATGGGTTGACCATGAGCAATACATGGGGAAACTGTTGGGAATCTTAAGAGAACATTGTATATATTCCAAATTATTGAAGTGTTCATTTGGGATAAAATAGGTATGCTTATTTGGCCATGTAATTTTTAAAAGAGGTGTTTTTGTGGATCCAGAAAATATAGAGGTTGTTATCTCTTAGAAACCACCAAATAATGTCTCTGAGATAAACAGTTTCCTTGGTCCAGCTGGTTATTATTGACATTTTTTTCATGACTATTCACAAAAATCTTCACCAATTTAAGATTTTACAAATATTATTGTATCATTCCATTATATATACAAACAACTATGTTCTCTTCCATGAGCCAATTGGCCTTGGGATGTGATTCCCCCTACTAGCTCATGCATGAGAACGCAGTTGCATGTGGTTATATACTAATTTCACCAGGATGGATGGTTCTATGGTTCCTCCACTAGATAGTACCCATACGGACTCTCCTATATATTTTTCACTTTGATTATGTGATACTCAATATCGGTATACAATTTGAAATTTGGGTTACCTTAAAAGTAATTGTGTGCTTCTAATTATTGTTGAATTCCTTGATGTTTTTTTCATTTAAAAATGTTTTCTTTAAAAATTAGTCAGTAATTTGGCATTTAATTTTTTATAATTTCAATTTTATTCATCTTTTAATGTTTATGCATGGAATAATTTCTTGGTTAAAATATACTGGGCATCAGCTCACACCCTACATGATCCATTCTGTGTAAGTAGATTTGGCTATGTTTGATTCAGGTAAGTGTGACGCTTTTGAAGGTGGTGGTTCAGGTTTTAGCTATAATTCTTCATTAGATGTGGTGGAGATTGCTTGAGGGTGCCTTCCTTTTTCCATGGGTGGTTTTTGAGTTGGTTTTTGGGTTACCCTACCTTGTGATAGTTTTGGGATTTGGTTTAAACTATATAACTAAATTTTTAAACCTTGTAAAGGAATTTTTGGTTTGGTTTTTCTAGGTTGTTTTATTTTATATTATTGTTTGTATTGTAATTTCATATTCATTTAAACTATTCCTGTATGCTTTTATTCATACCCAAGAACCTGTGTCAGCTTGTGGGGATTAGGAATGCCCCTCAGGCCTTGCCATGAACAGGGTTGGGTGTAAGTTCGAATGAAGATCTGTCTTGATTTGTGACATATTTGGCTTTTTTTATTATAGGGGAAGAGATAAAAGGTGGGTTTTTTATATATTCAACCTGGTTTCGTTGGAATTTCAGTACCATTATTCATTTTCTCCAAAAAAACATATTGTTGGTAGATTAATTATTGACTCATCTTACCAGAACTAGAAAAATTAATTTCAAATTTAATGTTTTTTGTGAAATATTTTTTTAAATTTTCTGAAATGATTGATGGAAATGCTCTTGTGTAATGGTTTATGAAATTGTGAAAATTGGGTTTTTTGGTGGAAATTCAAAATAAAAACATAATTTTAAAATGATGATTTAAAAAGTTTGTTGGGTTTTGATAAATGGAAAAGTGTTTTCATTAAATGGTTGTTTTTATGGTGGAAATTCAAAATTGAAACATGATTTTAAAATTACGATTTTAAAAGGATTGTTGGGTTTTGATACATGGAAAAGTGTTTTCATTAAATTATAGTTTTTACTAAAATTGTTTTTTGGTGTGGTTTTCAATAAAAGGATAATTTGATTGATGTGGATTGTTAGTTTGGTTTTCAATAAAATTTTAGTTTTATTGAAATTTCTGAATTGGTTTGTAAAAGGTTCTATTAGTTTGTGGTTGGCTTAAATGATTAAGAATGTATGGAAGAGGAATGGAAAATGGTCATTACTTTTCCACCATCAATGGGAAGGGTTATAATCCTGAATGTATCATCATCAATGGTAACACCAAGATTGTGTGTGTGGGTGACTGTAGTTGTGTGATCTGGAATGGGTAGTGCCAACTAAATTCATGAAATGATTAGAATGACTTTTTTGGATGATTTACCTGAAAATAAAGTATATTTTTTAATACAAATTTTGTATGGAATTTTTTGTATATTTAATAAATGGTTGAAATGTTATAAATGGTTTTATATAAATTGGTTTATATAAATGTGATAACTTTTTTTATCATAGTGGAGTGAGTATGGAGGTAATTAGATGAAATCTTACAGAGTTTAGTTACTCAACCAGTATTTTGTACTTTGGTTCTTTTGTAGATGTTGTCTATTTGGACCTAGTAATAGTTAAGGTATCTCACTTTTCTAATGGATATTCATAATACTTAGACTAATTTGTAAAGTTTTCAATATGGATATTGTTTGAAGTTATGGATGTATTTATTTGGACTATTTGGGTTCTACATTGTTGAGTTCCACTATGTAATTTTATGGTTGATATTATTCCACTTTGGAACTCATTTGTAGTTTGGTTTTGATAAAATTGTATTAATTTGTTATTTTAAATTTTTATCATGCATCATGTAGTGATATTTTTTGTAACATGTTTTGTGAGATTGTTTTTTTTTCAAAGGGAAAATCATCCCCCATCTATTAAAAAATCCATTGGCATTTATTTCTATCCTTTAGCTCTATGGGGGTGTCTCTAAAGGCCAAGTAGTATTTCCTCCCTTACTCAAGATAATGATTAGGGGTAGGATGTTACAAAAATAATAAATATGTGTCTATTAATATAATAATATCCCCAAATATTGATAATGTCTTCATTATATGGTTTCCCCAAGATATATATCCCTATAAACATAATAAAAGTGGATATAGGATCTAAAACATATATAAATAGAGGTAAAAACCCTAAAAATTGTGTGGTTAGTATTAACTCAATATTTAACTAGTGCATGAAAGAGAGTATTAACTGTTGAAATCATTGGACAGTCCCAAGGGATGTTATTTTTTTGATCATATTCTATTTTTTAATTACTTGAAGGTTTGGTTTCCTAGTAACATCAAAATATTGTTTTGTAATGTATAAGATAACTCAATAAAATGTAACCTACATAAACTAATATTTATATACTTTTTACTAAATTAACTATATACCAATGTAATAATGTAAAAAAACAAGGTTCTTTATGGTTTAAATTCCTTTTAAGATTATGATAATAAAATTTATTATTAATATTTTTTCACTCATGTAAATTGTTTTGGTTTTAGTAGTGGTTGGAAATAGAAGGAACCATGAATGATGATAAATAAGTGTGTCTTATTTGGATATTATAATAAGAAGTAATTTTATGTCATTACTAATACCAATTTATGATAATTTTTCACTCATGGAATGAACTATGAACTCACAAGAAAATAAAATGGGTCTTAACACCAAAAGAAATTAGTGGTATTTAAGTCAAATGATCTGGAATTAAAAATATTTGTAATATGATTATTATAATTAAATAAATTAGATGGGTACCTCATTATAAAATGAAATCTATAGTAAACATACAATTAGCCACAACTATATTTTTTAGTATGTGATAATTAGAATTCTGAGAACATAAATCATTTAAAGGGAAGAGGATTTAATTACTTAATATTTCACTATATATTATCCTCAAACAAATCATTAGTTAATATCATGTTTCAACCTAAAAACATAACAAAAATAAAAAAAACATTAAATATTTTCAATATTAAATACTAAAACATTGTTATTAAAGCTAGTATATATAAAAGATCCCATATTAGAAAATCAATAATGATAATGGCATCCAAATGTTGGATACATCCATATAAATATCATTTTTATAAAAATGAATGGGTTGTAGCTTTATAAGGTTTTCCACCCAACCAAGTCCAATATAAACTTGAGAAATTACGATTTGGGAGAAAATGTATATAGAATAAGTTCAAGATCGTGGAGATTTCGACAAGATCCATGCTAGAAAAATCACCAACCAAAAATTCAGCCAAAGATTATATGATTCATAGGACATATGCATATATAATAATGATTATAAATGTATAAAATAGGATTTTATACGAATTTAATAAAATATTTTTATGTACATTTATCTCATAAATTAATATATACTTTTTGAAATTCAATTTTTTGAAATTCACTTTTGGATTAATTTTTTTTGAAATGTTTTCATTTAATTTTGAGTAACTATGTTTGTTTTTTATTAGATAATAAAAAGATTTATTAACACATGATTTATTTTGAATTTATAAAAAATATATATCTAAACTACCAATATTAATTTTTTTTTTAAAAGTTTTTCACATTAAGGACCAAGTTGTAAATATAACATGATTTGGAGTATTAATAAAGAATTAATATCCTATCATTTTGAATATATTTAATTATTTAGAGTTTTATAAAATTTGATCAACTAATATACTTAAAAATACTATAATATTAAAATATGGACAATTGTGATTAATATTAATATTGCCACTATAAATACAAAATAAAATTAAATTTCATGAAAAATAAGCCGTACTTTCAACATTACATATTCTTGGTTCTTACCCATCCATAAACCCTATAAAAAAAATAAAAACATGGGATGAGAAAAATAATCTCATTAAAAGAAATAATAATAAGAATGAAAGAAAGCCCTTAGACCATGAAAACATATTAATGTTTTCAAAGTAAATATTAGGATAAAAATCATTTTTCTACCCAACAATACACCTTCCCTTCCCAATGACTTTCATTAAATATTTTATAAGTAAAATTAATTGAAAAAATAAAAAATATAATGTCTTTTTTGTAAACATGGTAAAATCATGATTTATTAAAACAAATTTATTATTTTATCCTTTAATAAGTATCAAATATTTTATGGGAAATAGTGTCATCGATTACATTTTTATAAATAATAATATTACCATAAAAAATCATATAAAGAAAAGATGAAACCTATATGTATCTTGCAACATCATTTTCCACGTCAATATTAAAAATGAAATAACAATATTTACAACTTCCAAACCCAATTCATTGGAGGGATATCATAGGAAGAACTTTCCTTATTTTATAATGTAACTAACATCCTTGGTTCATGACGTAATCCCCAATCCTTTGTTAATAATGTGGCCACCTGTCTATAGTTAAAGATGTTACCACCCATAATTGGATTATACAAGAATAACTCTTTATTATAAATAATATCTAATAATCATAATAAATAAAAACACAAAAAAGAATTCAATTTTCAACCTCTCAATCCTAAAATTTTCCCTTCACCCATAAGAAAAACATTAAGGATATTAAAATATCTATCCTATTTAATTACCCTTTTCAATACAAAAAAATAACCCAAAAGGGAAATATGGTATTTTTTTCAATAAAACATAAAATATTGTAAAGGAATATTGAAATAAAATAATTATTATGAAAGTTTTTAAATTCTTTGTCATTTTATGTGTAAAATATTACAGTTAATTTATCTTTTTTATACTCTTCAAACAATACATGTAAAAAGAATCCTTTTCATAAAATTTATAAAAAGTCAAATGCAACATAACATATCCATTAAAATTATATTATATCTATATAAATAAAATTATTATATAATCTCATGAATATGGCTATGGAATAAAAAGGCATAGAAAATTAATCCCTAAAACATTTTTATAAAATATTTTTTATGTAAAGTACCCAATAAGTAAAATCTTAAAAAGGTTCCTTCTTATTATTAAAAGAATTTAAATAAAGTTAAATATGGGGAAAATATTATTATAATCTATTAAAAAATAAATTATAAATTTATTGAATAATTTATAAGAAAATAGAAGAGAAATATATAAAAATTAAATCATTAAAACTTTAAAAAATGAGGTTTTATGTAAAAGGGTTCCATACCTCGAGTTTAACTCAAAATGTATGTTAATTAGCTGCTTGAATAATAAAATTTCATAAATTATTAACTTTATTAGGTACATTTTATCAGGATTATTATTAATTTTAATTCATTTATTAATAGGTTACATATAATACTCAAAAAATTAAGATTATGTCGATTATTTTGATGATATTTGGCTTATATGACAAAAATGACTTCTGTATGTAGAAAATGATCAAATAGTTCATTATTTACACATCTATAGAATAATAGTCAGGAAATAATTATAATTACTAATTATAATTAATGTTTTAAAAAAATCATGAAATATTTTTATGAAAAATGAACTATGTTATGATTATAGAGGTGGTAGGTCATAAGTATTCACGAGTAACATTTTCATTTTTTAATGATTATTATAGAAGCAATTTATGTATTATTTTATCTTTCTATAGTGATCATAATATAATGAATACCATGTTATTTCTTTATATATATATATATATATCATTCATTTTTGAGGTGACCTAAACTGAATCACATTGCTTCATGGAGGTGGTTGTCAACACGTTGGAACGAACAACAGTATCATTTTTCAGTGTAGAGAAAGGTAAGAAATAAAATAATATATAATCATTTAATAATGATAAGTATCAAATTATTATAATAATTATTCTATATATATCATATATATTCAATAAACATATACTTATTACTTTTCATCGAAAACGTTATTGAAAACCCAATCGCATCGCTTTGTGATGTGGTATTCTACCGTACAAATGAACAATGTTATCATATCACCCAAAGAATTGAAAGAAAGTATATTTGATATAATAATTCCAAAAGTATAATTTATTTATAGATATATTATATTTAATTTAAATCCATCATTATAACAAGTCATGATAGGTGATGATGAAAAATGAATTACATGAGTACGTGAGGTGGTAGTCCGCCGTACACAAGAATGACGGTTTAATTTACCATTTGATGGAACATGATATTTTTTTAGGTTATAAAATTAATATAATACAATATAATTATATTTTATATATTTCTATAATTATACCATCATAATTTAATAATATTCTATGGAAGTCCAAGAATAAATAAAAAACACTCGGTCAAGCATAATACCTCATCTTCAGACAACCTCCTTGTGTTAGCACCAATATCGTTCATATAATGGATTTATGATAAAAAAAATGGATCTATGTCATGTTTATATAATTAAGGATGGTATTTGGGTGTTTCATGGCCAACGCTATTTTTTTATACTTTGAATAGTAGAGAAAATTGGGTGGCCATTTATAATTGGGGGAGAGGGTACATTTGGAATTTTTGAAAATAAAAAGTTTTTCAAAAGATTTTCCACATATAATAGGGCTAAAAAATAAACCATTGTAGATAGTTATATGATATAATTTTGAAATATGATCATAAAATATAATTGAAAAATTTTATTATTTCATTTTAACAATTATCATTTTAGTTTAACCCCTTGTAAACATATTTTCACCTTAATCACAGAAAAATATTTTTACTATTTTCGATATTCATGATGAAAAAAATTATATTTTCCTGATTATATAATATAAATTATTATTATTAAAAATATATTATCCATTTTAAAAATTAAATTTATAAAATTCCTTTAATTTTTTTTAAATTCAGTCCTACTGACGTCATAGAAAAGTAGTTTTGGAATAGGGGTGTTTTCAAGTAAAACATGATTTTATGTAGAATTTATAACTTATAATAATAATTAGTTGATTTTAAATTATTATTTATATATAATTAATATAAAATAAATATAATTTAAATCATTTATAATTATGTATTATTTTAATTAGTTAAAATGGAGAAACATTATTCACATTAAATATGTTTCCAAAAAAACAATGTTTTAAACCTAAAGATATACTTATAAAAAAGTACAATATAAATATAATTAAATAATAATTTTATATATTTAAGTCATATTCGAAACATAGTGATAATTTTAAATCACTTTATGTATTAAAATGAAAAGACATTTTAAAAACATTCGGTATTTTTTTACAATTCATAGAAAAAAATATTTTCATAAAAAACAACATTAAACCCTAAGTTAATTTTTGTATGATGATTACAGAAATAAAGTTAATTGATTTGAATTTATTTTTAAAATTAATATACATTAATTTTAATATTTTCTCTAAAAAAATAATAAAAATCATTTGTGAAAAAATATGTTTAATGACTAAAAAAACATTACTAAAATTAATTTATTATTTAAAAAGAATTTGTAAATAAATTTATATTTACTATGATATATATATATATATCCTAATGTATTTAATAATACTCATATCCTCCAATTTAATAACTAGGCTATTACAGTCATATATTTTGTTAGTCGTTTAAGCTCAATGTTGGTTATTGAACACTCTATCAAACAAAACAATATTTCTTTAAAAAATCAAGGTGTTACATACTCCTACCCCACCTTAATAAATTTAATCATCTCAATTTTAACATTATATTAGCAAAAAAATTATTGAAATTTTAAAATTCATTTCTTGAATTCACATATTGTATAAAGGGTTAATAAAACATCCTATTAATATGAGAGAAAATGATATATGAAGGCCATCTAGAATAATAGATAATATAATTAAAATAGTCGAACAATGGTGGGAAGTGAATATTTGGACATGGAAGGAATAAATAATTCCAAAATAATGATGAATATTTAAATATATCATTGATCACATAAAAGTGAATGATTATGAAAATTTAAAATCAAATAAACCATATAACAATGATGTATGAAAAAGACCATTTTTTCATCAAAACTGAACATAATATGATAAAATTTTAATTTTCAAGATCACTTTACTATGGTTGAAGAAACAATTACCATTTTTACTTATAACATAGGGAACTATTCTTACTTAATGTGTTTAACAACATAATTTATTCAATTTTCTCCAAAAACTCATCTTTTTTGACAAATGATGACTACTGAAGATGAATTTTACATGCCTAAAAAAATAAAGGGAATTATTAAAGGAACACATAACCATTAATATATAACAATATATTCCTCATAAATTTATATAGTAACAAAAAACCAAAACATAAAGAAAAAATTATGATAATTCAATTAAATAATAATCTTCCATACAACATTAATATCAATAGACCAAAATATCAGCTATGATAATTTGATAAATAATTTAACTGAATTTTAATCAAAATATTCACAACCATGTTTGATATAAAAAAATAAGAAATATATGGTCATATATCCTCCTGATATTAGTTTAAAATTTATCTCCAATCATATTTTTCTCTCATAAATCCCTATACCAAAAAATTAATTTTACCAAATCATATAACATTTATAATATACTAATGATTTCAATATATAATTTGAATCACCATAAATATAAACAAAATAATAATAATTCACCCTTTACTCCACAATTAAAATCCTATAATTTTATATTTACCTAATCATATTTTTGCTCCAAAAATTGTGAAATTATTTTCCAATTACATTATTAAACTAATAACAAAATCAATTTTCAATCTCATGTTAACTATATGATAAAAAATCTATTCTAAAAATCCACATAAACATTATATTTCAAAATGATTAATTAAAAAATTATGTCATACTAAAAATAAAATTACATAGTCTAGTGGTATGTACTTAACACTTTTCACCCTTTGGTTGTTGGATTAATCCCCACAGCTTTTCAAAATGTAATAGGTTATCTACATTCTGAAATTGTACTAATTTAATTCATAACAAATTACTATAAATATATTGATAATCATTCATCAACAATGAATATATAATCCATAATTTTTATTAATACCTTTAATCTAATTTCTAAAAAAATAATTCTTCATTAAACAAACTTTTCAGATGTTAAACTTAAGGTTACATATACCCTAATAATTTATCAAAAATAAATAAATACCTCTAAAATTACTCCCATCACATAAAACATTAAAAGAGTATTAATGAATTTAAACATACTATCATCCTTATATATATCACTACATCGTCACTCTTATGTATGTATGTGTATGCACCTTCATCACTCAATGTTCTTTATATCCCATTTACCATTATTTACCTAATTAAACCCAAACACTTCCATTATATAGAAAAATATATAAACCATGTACTAGAATTCACCAATTTCAATAAAATAATACTATATATAATCTATACCATTCATATGTAATTTTTATCTTCGTCGGCTTCAACTATAATGAAATTAAGCATTGGTTGGAATAAATATCTATAAAATTATTAAACTTATTCTATATCATTCCACTGGGGAATCGATATATATAATTTACAAAATCACCATATTTAAAACATTAAACTCCTACATTGGGTGGATGTTTATTCTGAATCAGTGAATTAATTGAATTATTCCATTTTACTAGTAATTTTATTAAATTACCCCCCCATTACCACTTACAAAATGTCTTCTAGTTATTTTTAAACACCTTCCGAGGGGAATCTTCCCAGATTCTTAAGACATATTTCCTTGACTATTTTCACAATTATGATATATATGACAAAAACATCTATGTATATTTATTCCCCCCTCATTTT
This sequence comes from Viscum album, assembly GCA_963277665.1. NCBI lineage: Eukaryota > Viridiplantae > Streptophyta > Magnoliopsida > Santalales > Viscaceae > Viscum > Viscum album. The sequence continues at coordinate 1,185,188,595 of OY728135.1, forward strand.
AATTTTTATGAAGCATTCCAAGGTTGATGTTTTCAATCCTAACTTCTGATAGTTAGTTAAAAATAACCACATGATTTTTCACTATAACTCACATTCTGTATGGTTTCTCATTTATACAACCACCTCATTTTCCACTACATACATTGTTACTTTGGTGCCTATAAGATCCATAAATTTACTAAAACTAATATGGGTCAATGTGATCATATTAATAAATTTTCTACAAACCATAATATAAGGAGATTATACTCTAATATATCATTAACCATGATATCTTCAAATCCTTATATTTACCAAAAATAATTACAATTCCCCCTAACATAATAACCATTATGATTATATATAAATTTTAACTTATGATCAAATAAAATCCTAACCTCTAAATATATCTAAATTAATCTATGATACCAACAGTAAGGACCTAGCCTTAAAAGTAACATAATCATGAGTTTTAGTAAAGAATTCACTTCCTTTTAATTTTATTATCATTTCATGTTTTCAGTTACAAATAAATATGTCATAAATATTACATAAAAACAATAATATAAAATTTTGGAATCTCCTAATGAGTATTTATTTTTTCCACAATAAGAATTTAGAAAAAAATTCTACTTTAAGGAATTTTTTTGAAAAAATAAATATAAAATTTATTTTTTCTTACCCATCCCAAAACCATTTGAAACCCATTTGAATATTTTTTATAAGAAAAAAATATCGTTAAGCTGTATAAAAATAACAGTGAATGAAAATCCCATTAATCAATGAAATAATATATGAATTTTCTATGTGATATTTGGGTGCAAAATAAAAATTTTCATACACAAGTAAATTGAAAAACAAAACTCATCATGTTTTCTTTGACAACATGATAAATTCATGATTTTTTTCACAATGTTATACTTTTCATTATCAAGATGTAGAAAATAAATTATTTTTTAAATAATCTCCTTGAATAATATTTTCACAGTCATAATATGCCAATAAAAACCAATATAAATAATAGATAAAACATATTGGTATCTAGGGATATCATTTTCCATATCACTCAAAAAATGGAATAAAATTATGCAAAACTACTATAATAAATCAATTTGAGGTCAATCATATATCCAAATGTCTTTGGTTTATAACTTAACCCCCCCATCCATTGTTTATAACATAACCACCAATCATTTTTTTATAATGTTACCACCCATCCATTGTGAATAACGTAACCACCCGTCATTGGTTAATAATGTAGAGACCCATAATCAGCATATAACAAACAAAATTATATTATAAATATATTCCAAGAACTATAAAAAATTCATATCACACAAAATTTCAATTTTAAACATTATTGTCTCAAAATATTCTTTTCACTCATGTGAAAATATTATTGGATATTAAAATATCAATCCCAATTTAAAACCCATTTTTAATACCAAAATACCTAGATCAAGATAATGTGGGTTATACTTTTTAGAAAAAATGGAATATTTTAAGGAAATATTGAAATCTAATAATGGAAATTATATAGGGGAAATTCAATGTCACTGTATATATTAAAATAGATCATTCTTTTTGTCATTTTTTCAAAACATTCTATACAGAACATGTAGAAAGATTCCATTTGAAATCATTTGAATAAAACATAAAAGGAGACATAAAATTTCCATTATAATTATTTTATATCAATTTAAATAAATCCATTAAATAGTTTTAATAATATTTAAATGGAATAAAAATATATATAAACTAATTCTTTAAAATATTTTAAAATAATGAGTTTAATTTAGAGGGTCCCTTACATAATAAATTAAAAAGATTCCTTCCTTTTTAATCTTTTAAAATAAAGAAATACACATTCCAAAATGAACTTTATAAACCATTGAAACATAAATAATAGTCTTCTTGAAAAAATTATATGAACATATAATAAAAATATAATGGAATTAAAACATTAAATCTTTTTAAAATGGGGTTTTAAAAAAAAGATCACTTAACAAGAGTCTGATTTAACACGTACATTCATTAGCATCATAAATAACTAAATTGTATTAATTATTTAATTTATTAAGATAATTTTAAAAATAATTATTCCTTTTATTTCACTTATTACCATGGTATATAAAATTACGTAATAAATTATGTTTACATTGAATGTTTTTATGATATATTTCTTATATGTTCAAAATGATTTAGGTAAGTTGACTATGGTTAAATATTTTTTTATTTAAATGTATTTAGAATAATAATCATGAAAAAATATCATTTTTATACAAAAATTATACTTTTGAAACAAATAATTAAATATATTTATTAAAAATGAACTATGTTATGATCATGAAGACCGTACATCATATGTACGCATGAATATCATTTCCAATTTTAAATGATTATTATAGGAAGAAGGTACGTAATATATAATATGTATCGAAAAATAATTATATAAAAAATAAAATTATATATATATATCATTTGTGTGTTCTGGTGAGGAAAAAGTAATCTCATTGCTTCATGTAGGCAGTAGCCCACACGTGCACACAAACACCCTTATTATTTTTTAGTGGGTGGATAGGTAAGATAAAAAAGTATAGATTATCTGTTTATAATGATAAATATTTCATTAATATAATAAGTGTATCATATATATACGATATATTCATTATTTGATAACTTATTACTATCCATGAAAATAATCAGTCAAAATGAATCCCATCGCATCGTGGGGCGGTAGTCCACAATACACATGAGCTACGTTATAAAATCCACCACGTAATGGAAAGTAAAAAATATATATGTGATATAATAACTATAGACGATAATTACTTTAAAATTATCATATATATATAAATTAAATACATCATTATAAAAATATATGATATTTGATGATGAAAAAAAATTAAATTTGTTCGTGAGGTGGTAGTTTGTCGTACAGATAAATAATTCTTTTATTTCCAATTTGATAGAAGATGATTCATATTTTGGATATTACATTAACAAAATAAAATCTCAATATATTTTATATACTATATTCTTTATATAATAAAAATTTAACAATATTTTATGTATGTTGAGGAAGAAATATTAAAAAAATGCTCGTTAAGCATGTTACCTATTCTTCAGAAAACCTCCATAGATTGGAAAAAAACAATATTAGGATAAATTTATCTTAATAAAATAGGATCTATGATATATGGAGGAAAATGAGGATGTTATTTGGGAATGAATGTGTCGAAAAAATTTGCTTCTAATATGTGAAGATGATAGGGGAGGGTGGGTTTGTGTTAGTTGGGGAGATGACACATTTGTAATTTTTTATAAGAAAAAGGTTTTCCAACATTTTTCACATGAAAAAGTGATTAAAAATAGACCCTTATAAATAATTAGATGAGATAAATTATAAATATAACAAGAACATATAATTTATAAACATTTTTTATTCATTTAAACCCTTATCATTTTTGTTTAACCATGGGTAAAATCGTTTTCACCTTAATAACAGTAAAAGATATTTAATATTTTCACTATTCAAGATGAAAAAAAATTAAGTTCACCTAATAATATAATATAATTTATTTTTATTCCAAATGTGGAATCATTCATACTAAATTTATCTCACAAAACATTGTAGAAGGATTCTAAATTTGACCTACAAATTTGATGATAAAGAGGGTTTTCATGAAGTGTATATTCCAAGAAAAATAATGTTATATATTAAATCTAGGACTATTAATAAATATTATATTAATATAAAATAATATTAATATATATATAATATAAATTTAATTTAAATAAATCCTATTTATTTATTGTTATTTTAATTTAGGTAGTAAAATATTATCCACATTATAACAATTTTTTGAAAAAAAGTCAGTTTTTTAACCCAAAAAAGAATTTAAAAAAATTACAATATCAATATGATTACAATGTAAAAATGTGGCTTAAATATAAAAAAATAATACATCTTTTATGTCAAATAATATTCAAAATGAAACGGGACATCTACATTTTTTAATTTTTTTTAAAATAAATGACATTTAAAAAATAGGTATTTAAACTATTCACTAAAAAGGAGTATTTTCTAAATAATCCAAAATATTCTCCCAATGTTATTGTTGGTGTGATTATTTAAAAACTAGTGTTCCTTTTTTGAAATAAATTATATAAAAGTTCTCAAAAATAAAAATCAAATTTTCTTTCCAAAAGAAATAAAAAACATTTTTAAGAAAACATATTTGTGATGATCAAAATTACTTTACTAAACAAATTTATTATTTTCTAAAAATTTATCAATAATTTTATATTAAACTGTACATATATATATTTCATAATTTAAGTAACACTATTAATACCCATTAATTTAATTTCTAGGTAATAACAATAATATATTTCATGGGTTTTTTAAGCATAATGATAGGCACCAAGTACGTTATCAAACATAATGTTCTTCTATTAAAACCATAATGTATAAAATCACAATGTTTTATGTCTTTAATTAAGAAATATTAAATTTAAGAATTTTATTATGATTTAATTAAAATAATTTATTTATTTATCAAGGCCATATTATATGAAGATAAATTTTAGATATTTTTCTTAAAAATATTGATTTTTGGAAAATGATGAAAAATACCATATCTACAAATAACAAAACATTATGTAATAATTTTTGAATAATTATGAATATAAAATTTTTGAAAACATATTCTATGAAACATTTTTTATTTTATAAGTGAATTTATAATTTAAAAAAAAATATTTTAATTTATGCACCCATATTGGAAATTATATCATTTAAGTTATATTTTTTTAAAAATAGTTTTTAGTGAATTATAGATTTATTAATTTATAGGTAATTTTATCTATTTTAGAGCTTTAATAAAAATGGATTTAAAATTTGGATTCATCGTTTCCAAATTATATAACAATAACCATTTCATTTTTTGGGTTAAACAATTAACTACCTAGCTAAAAACAAGTTAACATGGTGAAAACTATAATGGTATAACTGTGTAACCATAGAGATAAAGAGATCAACATGTATAGAAATGTTTATATTTAAATGGTGGAGGTTTTTTATCAAATTAAATCCTCTAAAATATTTTATTTATTAGTTTTGTAGAATCATTAATTTATATTATCATCCCATTATTGAATAGTTTTGGGTATTTATAAAAATAATACACCTTTTCTCTTATAAATGCATAACTCCTCTTATAAATTACCCTCACATAATTACCTATTATACTCAACCAAAACTCTACCCGAAACTCTAATCCACACTCCTATACATATTATTTATGTTATATTTTTCATAAAATACCATTTCTCAAATTTATAGTTTTATTTGTAAAGGAGATAATCCTAGAAGAATGTTATAAGTTCTTAACCTCTCTTTCTCATTTATATTTCATTATGTTATTTCCTCCTTCCTCAAATTTAATTTCATAATATGTAAATGATAAAATAATTACCATTAATATAATGTTTTTTTGTTATAATTATGAAATAATCATTTATCACTTTCCCCATTTCATTTAATAAAAATCAAAATGTGAATATTGCATTGTAAGGACAAAATCATAGATAACAAAAGGTGTCTTCATTACCCATAACAATAATATAAGAATGATCCTAATAGAAAATTTAATAAATATTTATGATGTTATAGGTATATTTTAGATTCATAACTAATAAATCATAATTATCTTTTCACTATTCTATGGAAAATTAACTATTTAATAATTCATATCTGTAGAATATCGCCTCTATGTGATGCTTGATTTCCATTTTTCATTTCATCATCACCATACATGTATGGTCATGATAATGGTTTTAAATGATAAAAATGATGTTTATTATACCATTAATGTTTTGTTATATCACATTTTAGGACCTAATTAACTTATGTTCAACAAACGATTATCATAAACTCAGTTGTTTATAAAAATCATACCAAGAGAAAATAAATTAATTAAAAATATGTAATATTATCATATACGTAACATTTTACTATTGATGACTTATAATTTTTATATATCATAGTAATATACAGTAAATTATTACATTGCGACACTTAGGTAATGATATTACAAATAGATGAACTCAAAAGCATCGATAATCATGGTATGCTTATGATTGGGCTGGTTTGGCCACCTATATTAAAAATGATGTAAAATAATATCATTTATGATTATAGAGAAAAATGAACTTATAATATGGTATAAATATATAAAATTTGGTTTTGGTTTTCTCTATAAATGATACATCAATATTTAAATCATCAATTATGAAAACACTCGTGATACAGGAAAAACTAACTAAGATATATATTGATAATGATTTTAAATGTAAATTATAAACATTTTGAATAATTTATATTGTTTTATAATTAGATATTATGACATTTATGTTTTCTATATAGGGTAATAGAATTTATTTAGAAAATCAGGGAAACTAGTTAAGGGTTTCATTGTATCACATTTCAACCCCTTGAGACCTTTTTATGCTTTAAATCATGCTTCATTTTAAATTTTATAAATAATTTAATTTTATAATATTGTATCATTTTTACAATATATTTCAGGATATTCAATTTTATGTTTTTATTTATACCCCCCATTTGGTTCTGATTCTATATTTACAAATGTTGTAAGTGGTTTTTATGACTCAAATATTTTTCTTTGGTCATAATCACTCTTCATTGAGTATTATTTTTCAATAATAATATATTCTAACCCATGATTTTGTGATATTATATTTCCGACATATTTTTTTCAAAAAAATATATTCACACCAAATTTTTCTTCTTTTAGTAATATATAATTTCATTAAAATACATTTTTCTAATAATTACGTCCTTTACTTTTCATAGATTTTTCGTCCATATCCATGCTTTTACATCCTTTCATTGTTTTCATTATTTTTGGAAATATAAAAATTGTTATTTTATTTTATTTTCATAATACCATTTACACCTTTTGATCAGGAAAATTGAATACAGTATTTATGATGTGGCTCTTCAGTCAAATATATTTTAAGATATGTTAAAGGGTTTTCCATTGTCTAAAATGAATTTTTTTCCAACCCAAAAATATTTCGATAATATTTATGTATTTCAAATTGTATTTTATTAAAGATTATTTATAATAATTTTTTCATAAGATTTATTTTTTCCTTTAAATAAACGTTTTGGAATGTAATTTTAACTTCGTCATTCATAATAGTTCTTAAATGGTTTTTTTCTAGGATTTATCTATTATGATGTGATATTTTTCTAATCCTATATATTTTATTAGGATATGACTCATTTAAAAATATTATATTCTTGATACCATATGTTCTTTTACGATTATGTTATGTGATGTTTTTTTGAATGTTTAAGAAAGTCATTCTTTTTTCCATTAGTTATTTAAGATATAATGATTGAATTTAAGTGTTGAAAAAATATATGGATAATAATGGGTGGGGTCATATGTCATCCCCAAAAATTATTTTATGCTTGAATATAATGAGATAGTCAAGCATGTATATAATTAATTTTTCCCACTGGTGTAGGTATAATGGGATTTCTCACAATTTCATGCATGGACATAATGAGCACGTTCACAAAATAATGGACTTAATGAGTTATCTCACAAAGATTTTTATGGTTTATATAAATTTCAATGTTTTTATCATATTATTCCACAATTTAAAGATTCATTTAATTTTCATGAAATTCCATGTTTTCATGATTACATATTATTTTTAATGTATTCCACAATTTTATGTCATGTCCACATGTTATATTATTATTATTAAGTTGTGTTTTGATACATGTAATATATTTTATTAATATTGAATGATGTTTTTTGATCTTATGTGATTATGATGTTACTATGAGATGTTTTTTTATTATCGTCTATGGTTTGTTGTCCTTTTATTAAGATAGTTATTCCTTCCTTATGTTACCCATCATGTTTATAATCTAACACATTATGATATATTTTACCTTAATGACCATATGAGCTCACCCATTTATATAGTTATACCCCTAGGTTAATAAGATGATTATATCATATGTGATATATAGTTAAATTACTAGAGTATAATTATTAAGAAAAATGTTGCATGTGATATAAAATATCTTTTTTATGTTACTAATATTTAAGGCGATAAACCATTAGGTCATTAGATTGTGTGATTAGTTATGAGATGTATTATTTAAATCATGAGATTATGGTATTAATTGTGTTATGTTTATATTGATTCACAATAAATATTAACTTTTTTATGGTAAAAAATGTTACCCTTTACATTTCCTCTATTTTATTCACCAAAGCATTCTAGGTTTTCAAACGAAATTAAAATTTTATGACTAGAATATTATTTATTTTACTACACTTGGATCTTCACTAAGGCAAAACATACTCAAAAAAATATATTAGAAACTATATTATCTTTATAATATCATTATATGATACAAAAAAAATTATTTTTTGTTGGGAAATAATACATGTTTCCTTTAGTAATAAAAATAATACAAAAACTATTATATTGATATCACAAATTGTATTATAAGTGTTTTGGATAATTTTTCCAAATAGAATAATTTATTCATACAAATATTATACTTATGTTGGGACCAAATGACTCATATTATAAAAAACCTCAATGAAAAACACTCTATCCTAGATGAATAATTTTTATTATTACCATTATTATATTGATTTAATTCAATCCAATGAACTCTAAACCATGTATTTTAAAATAATTATCTTTTATTTATAATAAAAAAATTATTAATAATAATTTTCTCTTATCACATAAGTTAAGTGAGATGTCTCGATAAATTTTTTTCTAAGGCTTATATGACCGTAATATATGACATTCAATTTAAATTTCTGTTTTAAAATCTTGTTTCTTTATTATTTAAATAAAGACTAAAATATTTACCTAGTATTGTATGGAATTATTAATTATTAATAACTTTCATAAAATAAATTGTTTGAATCATATACCCTTCAAATATGATCAATATGTTTATTTAACATAGTTATTTGATATGGAAATTATAATCATTTTTATAATCCTTAAAGTATCATAGTTAAGTAAATCATAGAGAATAATTTATTTATTTCTTGAATCTTCCATTGGGTTTCAATGAATTCTCTCCACTATGTGATGAAACATTATGGGACTCTATCAATAATTTTTCTTCCAATATATTCAAATTTTATTAATATTAATATTCAATATTAAATTAAAACTTATATATCAAATTCCACACATCGACAATTCAGGAATGTCAACAAAAATATTTTATATATTTCTTAATTTCATTTACACTGTTAGAATATTTCAAATAGTGGAAAAAATATAAAATCATGAACCAAAATATGACATAATGAATCCTCTTTTAGGATCACTTTTGGATTACCACACTAATAGTGGGTGAACAATTGTGAGATAAATCTTGAAAGAGATATTATTTCAACCTAAATTGGTTAACACCCAATATTTACCATCCCAATGTGATCCTAAAACATCATAATAAAGGTACATGTCAATGCTCAAATTGGATTTTTTATATGAGGATTATTATTGATGTTCTGAATATCAATTCTCAATTCAAAAATGAGTTCAAATTGGGTATAGTTGTATCTAATTCAAATTAGAACTATAACATATTCATGACATTTAAAATAGAAGGAATAATAAATTGATGATGATGAAAAAACTCATCCTTTTCAAAAGAGGAATCAAATATTTCAGTCCCTCCAATAAATGATGACTTGTAATCTAATTTTTTCGGATTTGAATGATTGTTTGTTTGAATAATAAATAATACAGACAAAATTATTACCTCATTGGTTTCAAGGGAGTCATGTGATCACAAGGTATGTGTTAATCTATGATTAAATAGTCTTGAATATGATCTAATAATTGATTGAAATGAAAAAATATATAATATTTTTTCAATTACTATATTAATATATATGAATCATTATTTACCGAAAGATATTTTTTTTAATTTTAGTGAGATTTTTTAAAACATGAAAAATTAAATCACTTTTATTTAGTATAATTATGAATAAATAGAGAGGATATTGAAGAAAAATCTTAATAATTTAAAAAACTAGTACTTACCCATGCATTCCAAGAGCAATACGTTCAATGATTACTTTCATGAAGACAAAACTATACTTCAATATTAATAAAGAACATAAATATTGTATATATTGAAAAAAATAGTGATACTTAATATTGAACTATAATCAGATAAAATATATATAATTGAAAACATAAGAAAATAAGAAAAATAAAATAATAGAGAAAAATCTGTTGGATAATATTGAAAACATATTGGAGAACATATGATACTATATAAGTAAAACATAAGTATACCATAAATTTACAAAATTAACCATACAAATGCATGATAGAGAATATAAGGAAAGCATATAGGATAATATAGAAGGAAAGTAAAATTATTTGAAAACATATAAAACATATAAGAGAATATAGTGGATAACATTCAATTGAAAAGAAAAACAACATTTTAAAAAAATGAAATTTACATGTCTGGATACATAAATGAAAGGAAAACTAAATAGGTCTTATAAATAAAACATAAGTATCCAACTTTAAATACATGAATAAAAAGAACAAATGTTTAGTAATTAGAAAAGTACATTAAAAAACAAACATGAATGAAATTACATAAGTATTAATGTCACTGAGATATTATGACAAGTAAATGAACGAATTATTATACAACAATACTATAAAAAACATGATATTGCAATGAAAATGAATGAAAAGAACATTCAAATGGACATTTACATTTTAAAACATACATCATAAGTCTTTATGTCACTGAGAAATAAAGTCAAAGTGTATAAATATCCAACTTCAAATGATTGAAAAACAATTCTACATATAAAAAAATGTTTACAATAAGAACACATGAATTGGTAAAATAAACAAAAAATGATAACATGAAAGTATTAAATAGAAATCAAAATTAAGGAAATCGAAATTAACCTTTTTAAGCATGCAATGAAAACCCGTGTGCTACTTCATGGACGTACTCATGGCCAAATTGCACTCCCTATACCTTCCTCGTTAGCTGCTACATGGCTGAAAAACATTTCTTCATAGAAACAAATTCTTACAATAAGAATAACTGAATTTTTAGAATAAAAAACAATAACATAAAAGTATTAAATTGACATAAAAACAAAAGAAGTCAGAAAAATAGGTAAAGTGGACATTCCCTCCCCCTGCCCTGATCCTCCCCTCCCCTCCACTCCCCTCCAACCAACCCACCCCTCCCCTGAGTCCTCATCCTCCCTTGCCCTCCCCTCATCCTCCCCTCACCTCCAATCCCCTCCCCTCCCCGCCACTCAAACCTGCCTAGCCCCTCCCCCTTTCCCTCATCCTCCCCTCCCCTCCATGCTGCGCATCCCCCTCCCACCTGTCCTCATCGTTCCCTCCCCTCCCCTCCCCTCCCCTCCAACCTTCCCAGCTACTCCCCCCTTCCCTCAACCTCAATTTCACTCAATAAAAATAATCCATCACTGTAGAAACTCAATAAGAATTATTATTTATATATTTCATCAATTTTTACTAATAAAAACAATTTATGTTTTATCTAATTCCAAAAAAAAGACCGCTCAGAAATAAAAAAATTTGGAAAATATAATGGAAAACATATGCTCATGATATCAAATAGTGAACAACATAAATTGATTTTATAAAAATCAAACAAACATTCTTGTACAAAAATGTATTATGTTTTAACAAAATTTCCTAAAAAAATTAGGAATAAAAACATAATTTGAATGAAAGTCATGCAATATTACTGATAAAAAGATATGATAGGAGGAAAAGATATGATAGAATCAATATTAATTTTAATATTGTGAATTGATTGCATACTCGCCCAAAAACCTCATCGTAACTAGAGTAGATGGATTGATTACTTATCATGTTGCAAACAGGATGGTCTAGAGCATTCATAACTACAAGATATGATAGAATCTTATCATGTTGTAAAATGACTTAATTTTTTCCAAAAATCCTCCATTATTTTCCTCAATTGAAAATAATTATCCAAAAAAATTTACAAATTCCATCATTTAAAAAATAATACCAAAATGATAGAACTCAAAATCATAGAATAAATAGGAAAAATATGAATTCAGAAGCATTTATATAAAATTCTGTTCCAATGAAAATAACTACATTCATTGTACAACCTGTGATTCCCTAATTAAAGTCATAGAGTCGTTTCTGTTCAAATTGTTAGAGGGTCATTTTACACATTGTTATTGAAACTAATGACACATAAGAACATGTATACAAAGAAGGATTTTTTTTCAAAAACATGAGTGAAAACCAACGTAAATTATAAAATTATGGTAGAAGACTGTAAAGGTTAAAATAGTATAAGTTCCCTACTATTAATAGCATGATAGGAGTGTCATACATCCTTGCTGCAATGATCCAGTAGTTGTGCATGTAGACTGACTACAGAGTATTCTCCTACAGAAGTTCAATATACTTCATGAAAAAGTAATCTTATAATAAGACAACTGTAATTTGATTTATCAACAAAAAGGATAAAATTCTGGTACTGTACAGTTTTCCGGACATATCATTGCATGAAATTGTGACATATTTGATCATTGGATAATATAATATACAGTTACCATTCAAAAATCATTACAATCAAATGAAATTGTATGGGATTTTAGAGCATACAAAAGTAGGTAATGTAAAAATATAGGGAGAAGACTCGAAATGATAAAATAATAGTTATTTCATTCAAATAACCTATATGTTCCAGATTCATGTATGTACAGTGCCTAAATATTGTAGTTTAAAAAACGAAATGATAAACAAAAGATAGGATTTTATATATGACTGGGTACGTGGTCTTCACAATGAAATAAGTATATAAAGGATCTCATAAATCAGAATAATGAGCAGAAAACAATTTGAAATATGGTTTGTGTTTTCTACAGATTTTATTAAATATATTACTGCAAATAGGAATTTATAAAATAGATAATAAAACAAATTAAATAGCCAGCATGTATTCTTAACATTTTATTTCAATGTAATTAATAAGTTTGTTTCTTCAGTTTTCCTGTTTATATTTAACCGCATGTTGGTGTGTATATCAGGACATTCACTTGTTGTAGTTTCTCTTTCTCAGCATATATTGACAATATTTTTCACTCCATTATCATTATGAAAATCACGTGATAGGTTTTTATCCAAAAAAAATATTTTTAGAATGATTTGGAGCTACTACAAGAGGTAATTGTAATCGTTGAGACATAGACCAAATATTTAATTGTACACAATTATCTAACTGTAGAAAGATAAAGATGGCTAGAACAATTTGTTTGAAATACATATAACACAATTTCTACATTGAATTAATGAATCTTTTTTTATGTTAATAGAAATAAATTAGTAGTCAATAAATATAACAATTAAATACCTGAGTAGTTGACATATTTGAGGTTGAATTATGAAATCATGTGTCAATGTTTGAAGTCTGTAGAGAAAACCTAATAGTTTGATGCTCCTATCATGAAATATTAAAATTAATATAACAATAATGTGATTTTCAATTGTTAATAAAAAATTGATGAAGTTGAAAGAAAATGTAGCAGGATATATTTGATGCCACTACTTACTCATGATGACACACTTCTTTGATCTCCCTATTCAATAATGAGGAAAACATTAATATTTTGTTTATTATGTTTTCATATAAAATTAGAAAAATTTATACACTACTACCTCAATCTGTTCAAATTTGTCAGTAAATTTATACACTACTATCTCAATCTGATCAGAGTGGATGTGAAATGGTAAATAGATTCCTGGAGAAACTTCAATAAATTTACAGAATTATGCAACAAAAACCATTTCATTACTACTCAAATATGTCAATTAAATGTTGTTTACCGTGACTTCTTTGAGAGACGTGGAAGGATGTGGAGGTTACACATCATCTTAGAGAATCGAAGATTATTATATATAATAGATTAATAGATATCAACAGATGAAATAAGTTAAATAACTCAAATTAGATATGTGACAAAATAAGTTGTCAAAGGATTTCTTGTCTTAAATGAATTGAAATAAAATCAGTCTTACCCCTAGGGAAAACAAAAAAATTGGAGTCCGGATCATACCTATTGTGATAAAAAATGTCCACTTGAGCACCAGTGGTGGCAAATAGGTATCTTTCCCAATACCACCCCATGGAAAAAGAAAAAAACAGAGTCCAAATCAAACATATTGTGATCACAAACGTCCATGTGAGCAGCAACAGTGGCAAAGAGGTATCTTTCCTAGTGATGATCAGTAGCCCTGAAACATAAATAAGTTCAATAGAGGAAGTAATATAAAGAACTAAAATTAAATAAGAGACAATATCAATTTATAGAGGATTACTTATCTTAAAAGCATTGAAATAAAATCATAGTCTTACTCCTAGGGAAAAACAGTGTCCAAATCAAACCTATTGTGATCCCAAATGTCCACATTAGCACCAGCAGGGGAAAAGAGGTATCTTTCCCAACAATGATCAGCTGCCCATAAATGTAATTTAGTTCAAAAGAGGAAATAAGATAAAGAACTGAAATTAGAAAAGAGATAATATAAACTGACAAATGATTCCTTGTCTTAAAAGAATTGAAATAAAATCATTGTCTTACCAGAATGCATTCTTCCACACATAAACTGTCACTGGCTGGTAGAAAGGGAAATAATATATTCCACAAGGGGATGATAAATAACAAAATGTTTAAATAAAAAATATATGCCTACATTGAGAAACAGATTACATTGGAAGGATTTTGAGATGCATGTTCAGTGCCTACTACATGATTATAATGTGAGACATTCAATCCAATGATGCCCCATTATGGAAAACCCATGTATTTTAATGACATAAAAAAAATTATAAAGCTTTAAACTATGATGTAGAATACATAAATATATTTCTATTTTCAGAAATCTATAAAACCAATTCATATATATGGATGGTTTTCACGAATTAACATGGCTAATAGATGTTATAAAAATAAATTCATGTATCTGAACTAATACACTATATAATATTTTTATTTTTCCGGTATATAATAACTATTAAAGTAATACGCTACAAAAAAAATAATTCGAAGTTCAAAAAAATTAATTCCCTTATTTGAAAAACAATTTAAAACATATGAAGCATATAACATGATATTTTTTCAGTGATTGAAATCAAGCATTCATTGAATAGCGCACCTTAGTAGCTCCCTTGCACAACACCTCGGTCTATAGTTGAGCTGTATTTATTGAATTTATCATCTCTCTAATCTGTTTATTTGAACTATTCTGGGTAGACAAGTATTCAGTGGGCCAAAAAGGCATAGCCCCTTCTCATTCGTTGTACCTTTCAAAAAAAGGAAGAGGTGGGAGAGGATCATGGGATGAAAATAAAGGAATATACTAAAGAAAACAATTTATATTAATATTTCCTATACTCAATAACTTGCCTGAATATTAATGTACCTCCAAATCAAGCCTTAAATCCCGAGATTAGAGCTGTAACCACTTTTTCAGAAAAGTTATCGTAGTAGTAACCATTCAAATTGTTAATCTACAGACAAAATGAAATTATTTTATTGAATCTGTTTATGCATTATCAAGCACTAAGCACTATCCTATGATGTAGAATACATAAATATGATTCTATTTTCAGCGATATGTAAAACCAATGCATATATATAACCTTACCCTTATGTTCATCATAAAAATAAAAAAAAGGATAGAATATCAAAGGAATGTATTCCAAATAGTTATATATGCAACATGATGTAGTTAATTTAATTTTATAAAATTTGAATGAAGATATTATTTTCAAAAGTAAATGATTTCAAAGATGTCAAACAGATCCCTAAAATTTCAACATCTTACCGCACCTTTATATTCACCATCAAAAATAAAAAAGTTCAATACATGAAAGGAATTCATTTCATATATTTATATATCTAACATGATCCAATTAAATTAATTTTATAGAATTTGAGTTACATAATAATTTATAATTGTTAATGATGTCAAATATTTCAAAAGGTGTATGCTTATAAAAATTGATGATAATGATATCAGGAGAGGTAACAATTTACGACATGGTTTATGATTATAAAAAAAATGATGAAAATGATATCAGGAGAAGTAAGAAGCAATATACGACCTGGTGCATGCTTATAAAACAATGTTGACAATGATAAAATGACATTCTCACCTTTGGATCTATGACCAAAATAGCAGTATGTTTGTCCTTGTTAAAAGCATGTTTTAAAATATTAATACTATTTGTGATAAAAGTGAACTCAACCATTTTTGAAAAAAAAATAAAAATGAAATAATTACATTGAAAAAAAATTAACATGAATCTTTGTTACTGTTGCATTCAAAAATTGGAGATGCTGATAAAGAAAGCTGAATAGAAGAAGAAATGTAAGCTCATTGGGAACCATTATAATGATAATTCAATGTAGAATTAAACCATACTAATGTGATAAAATATTTTTACAAATAACAAAATGGATAACAAACAACAGAAAAAAAATATACATAATAAAATGTACATGAATCAATGATTTCCTAGATCATTCAGCAGAATAATATATCAAACAAATATTTATGTTAAACAAAATAATAATAAATGAATCATTATGTACATGGAAATAGAAATAATAGTGAGAAACAATTACCTTATATTTGATACCAATACATTGAAAAACAGGAGATGGTGATATAGATGCCAGAATCAAAAAAGACATATAAAGTCATTCATCACTGTATTAATAATCATATAGTGTAAAATCAAATTACAAATTAAGAATAATATTTCATTTTCCAGAACATACATCAAATAATTAATTGGTGAATAGATACCAGATAACAAAAGGGAATAGATATCCTGATTTGTGAATCAGTAAAACAAATATTCGGTAATAACATGTGAAAAAGTTTTATGTGAAGGAAAATACTAAAATTTGAAGAGGATATTATTAAAACTATATTAGGGGAACAGATCTTTTATGGTCCAAGAAACACATTGGTCTAAATTTCATTGAGTTAAAAGATTAAACAGATGTCGATGCGGATGGAAATCTTGATCTTGATAGAATTAGGAAAAATGATGAAGTGAATCTGGAGGGTTTCTGACTTAAGTACTTAGAAGGAGTATTGGGCAGAGGGAAACATAATATGATCTAGGGGTTTCGGGAGGATGAACCATAGTAGAAGATGGGAGATGGCAGGGAAAATGTGAGCGGGAATGAATGGAATCATCATAATCATACTCAATGAACATATATTTCTACAAAAAGAAATGAAATTAAAGAATTTGTACCAAATATTATTGAAAATTAAAATCATATAAACATAAATCTGATGGTTAATAGTAGCCAATCGAGAAGAATAAATGGACTACATGTATTAATCATTGAAAAAATGCGAATGAAATGAAAAAAATGAAGTTTAGTTAGTTACAATGATGCCATGAATGCAACACTCAATGAAGATAAAGAACATATAACTAAGTACATTAAATAATTGTACCTGTTGTAAAAAATACAATGTCAGTGTTGGAACACACTCCTAAAGATCCACTATGTTAATTTTCATCTCACGCAAGAAAAAAAAGAATATTACAATAATTAGGTTTTTGTTTTCTAAAAAATTAAAATGGAGAAATTAAAAATATTAGTACCTTGATATGATCAATTCTAATACCACTTCTTCTGACTTCTGCTTAGGGAAAGTCTGTGTCATTGGTGAAGAAGACAAGGTGGTATTCTTCCCCCTCAGACGCCAAAAGATCTTCATTAGGTTGACCTGCATGGCTAATAAGAGAGTCATAGTTAACAGAAAAAACCTTCAACATCGTAGAACGTTCATCCCTGTCATGTGTAGCTGATGGACAGATCATAGAATAAATGGATGCCAAACGGTCTCATGTAATTGACTTACTGATATCCATAAGAGGGTTCTGAGGTTTTATTTTCTAATTGTACTACAATTGATATCTTACCAGGATGACTTTCACAGTATTTGTTGGCATTAGTGGGGGGGATTTACCAGCTAGCATGACATCCAAATGCACAGTGGAATCAATATAACAGGGGCCAGCTAATTTCACCTCAGTCGAGATGTCGTTAGCTCCCCCTCATAAGGAGAGGAATCTTGTTATGGAGGGCATATTGTTTCCTACAAACTTGTCCCAATGGAAATAAAGTATTTGGTATGCATTGCTTCAACTTATTACATCATCCATATTTCATAAAAATGTATCTCAATAGTATATTGTAACTACCATTTGTCTTTGAATATTGTTTCTTGGTGTGACTGGTGGAGCTGCAGAAAAAAATTCCACAGTTATGGGTCAAGAAACAATGATATTTCAGTAACAATATATTTTTTCAAATAGTGAGAGGTTAGTTTTATCACTTTTTAATAAATTGGTTTACATAATTAAAGAAAATGACATGCAAGGGAAACTGTAATATGAGGTTACCATCAGTGGGTATTGGTGACAATGGCGCATGTTCTTCTCTTTGAGTGCATCCCGTGGGTGTTAGACGTTATTTTTTAGTAATATTTTCAAGAGATATTTAACCTTCGATGGTGTAAATTGTAAAAAAATATGTAATAGATTTGAATGATATATGAAAATATACCCTAAACCCTAGAAAATTGACAAAATATGTAAGCAATTTGAATGATATATGAAAATATATACCCAAAACCCTATAAAACTGATGGGGTAACCAACAGTGGGAGAGGGAATATGTCAATGGAGCAGAATAACAATGGAGGAATTTAGATGTTCTATGAAAACAAAACAAATTACATTGGTTTATACCTACTATTAGTCACTGCATACTATAGGGCGTGGGAACCATAGGTGGAGCATATGACCCATATTTGGAACAACTGAAGGAGGAGTAGCTGGTTGTCGATAAGGCATAGGCGCAGGATATTACGTCAGAGTATCTGAAGGCTGCTGAACTGATCTCAAGGTCACGGCTACAAAGGAATGTCGAGATCTGGAAGACATGGTGACACCCAGAGACAGGGTTCACGAGTATTCGAGATGAGGAGGATGGGCTACGAACGGAGACTGTAACGCTGAAACCCTAGCTGCTGAGGAGAGGAAACACGGGAGGGTACGGGGGAGAGGGTCGGGAATGTGAGAGGAGTCCGTGAGGGAAGTAACGCGCGGGGGCGACGTGGCTTCGCAAGGAAGTGACACAGAGGAAGAAAAAATCCTTCTTTAGAACATATTTAGATATCACCCTATAATTTTGAGTCATTATTTTATATTATTATTATAATAAATGTAGAACAAAAAATTAAGTATAGTGGCTCAGAACAATATGAGAAATGAATGATGGAAAAAATAATTTTAAAAAAAAGTTCAATGCATGGGATGAAAATATAAAGAACAACATTGATGTAAAGAATTAAAAATTAGATATTATATCCAAGGTAATTAAGGATAATTAATATTTGTTAAAATAAATGGATGTTATTCATGAATATTTTGGTGAGATGATGATAATATTATATTATTATAGAATGGAATTTTCTAAGGATAAAATGGATTCCATCCGTATAATATGTCTTATGTGGGAACTCAATCTGGCTAATCTTAAAAGTAATCTTATTGAGACTTAATAATCAGAGAAATATAAACCCACTTCTAAAAAATTTTCTATATAATATTAAATTGATATAACACCTCCATTATATAGAAATAAGATCATTATTTTACATAATTATTTCACTTATGAAGTTGTGGAGAAAGATAAACCATCTAAATCTCAATGTAATAATTTTACAAAATCTATTTATATAAAAATTTATGGTTAAAATAAAAATTATACAAAAATATGGATGAGGATAAATATCGAGTATCCAACCACCATACTCAAGGTAGATAGAAAAGGAATTTTTAATTGTTTTCCTCTATGAAGACACACACATGTGCTGTAAAAGAACCAAAAACTATATGCCAATTGTGCTAGAAATTCCAAATAGTAACAAGATGTAACAATAAGTTCAAGTATCGTTGGTCAATGTTGGTGCTACAATAGATTCAAGAATGGTGAATTATAGTTTTGGTATAATCCCAAAAATATAAAAACACAATGGAATCATATTCCAAGGTTGATAATAATGGTGAAGATGCAATAATAATTTCATAATAATATTTTCTTCTACACCAAAAATAATTTATGCACTTAAATATATTTTTTGGTATTGTAAGAGGTGGTAGTAACATAAGTGATGAAAGTTCATGTAAACATGTACTAATAAAAATGATAAGGGGTGACAACAAACATTGATAAATCTTCCTTGTGTATTAATACAAATAATTATGAAAAACATATTACACCAATATTGTTTTAGAATAATTTATCCTTAGACACAATGAACAATAATGATAAAAATAATAACATTTTTAAGAATATTTTTAAGATGTTTGATAATTCTTAGAATAATGATGTAAATAAAGGATGTTATAATAGTTTAGGTGGAAGATCCAAACATGGTTTTAATTTACATAATGTTATTTTAGTAATCTTTTCATAAGTTTTGTAAAGGATGATAAAAAGGGAAGAATAAAAATAAAGTGCCAGTACCAAGGGTAAAGATAATATTATGAATGATGAAGTAAAATTTCAAGAGAGGTTTTCAATAGATTAGAAATATAATATCTCAAAAGTACTTATTGATGGTGACAAAATAATGGACACATTTAAGATAATTTTTTTTATAACTCCTGCTAAATATTGTATGATGACAAATATTGGGAAAGAACCATGTTTGAAGTGTGCATTGTTGTCTAGTGTGAAAATTAATATTCCACACAATGTTTTCAAAAACATAAATTAAAGACACCACACTACCCAAAACAACCATGAAACTTGAATGGTTGGAAAGAAGATTTCAGCGTCACATAGAGAATTAAGGAAAAAAGTTTAACAATATATATATAGGTCTTATCTATATTTATCACACGAAAAATCATTCAGGTTC
The DNA here is from genome assembly GCA_963277665.1 of Viscum album. Classification (NCBI taxonomy): domain Eukaryota; kingdom Viridiplantae; phylum Streptophyta; class Magnoliopsida; order Santalales; family Viscaceae; genus Viscum; species Viscum album. Next base: position 1,185,209,691 of record OY728135.1, read on the forward strand.
CACCTTATTTCAAAAATCAACTATGTTCTATTTAATTGTTGTTCATGTATGGAATTTAGGGTGATTGTAGTTATCAAATGAAGATCTAAAGAAATATAATTTTGAATAAATACTTCAGATAAAAAAAATTCCATCTTGGAATGATTTATCAATTGAAATAACAAATAATACCTAATAAAAAATATATGCACTGATTATGTAAATAAAGAGAGAATCCCTTAAGGTGGAGTTTTCTTTGAATCTTAAAGACTTTATAAATAAAAATTAATTTATTTTTCTAGATAGTGAACATGAAACAGTCATGAAATTTTTTTATTATTTATTCCTTGATTCATGAAAAGTATCATATGGATTTGATCTACCTGATATCATCCATTATATTAATTGTTAAAAAACGTAACATATTATCCTTGATGAAGAATATCAACGTACCATATTTTATCAAAATATTTAAATTTTATAGCAAGGATGTTATAAAAAAATCACTAATTATATCAATTGGCATTCAGAGGATCAACTAATAGAAATGATCTATCTTTATAAAGTGAATTTGGAGATCATCCATTTAGGGGAAACATCCAAATATGTATCCAAATAATTATATTTCATCTAAATATAACTTCTCTAGATTGTGTTTTTTGAAGAACACATTAGTGTTGTTTATTTAAATACTCTCTTATCCTTAAAAACAAAATATTAAATGATGTTTGGTCTTATAGGGGAGAATATAAATGAATAAATGCAATTATAAAATGATTATTAGAGATGTTGAAAGATTTAATTTCATAACATAACCTAAAAAGTATACTTCAATGTTTTTATTATGTGTGAGAAGATGAAGGCATTATTATCAGGTTTAATGTTTATTGAGAATGTTTTTTTTCAGAAATTAATATCATATATATTTCACATATATTATATCAATTGTTCTCAACCGATTATAATCATCCTTGAAAAAATAAATAGAATCTAAGGGAAGATACATGTTTTTTTATCTTAGTTGGTCTTATATTCTGAATTGAAAATGGATAGATTTGAATTCTAAATTAGACCCTCTTGTTTTCTACACTAGTTTATCCCATGAAGATATAAGGACGAATAAATGATTTAATTTTTTTTAATAAAGAAATTATATTTTCCTCTCTCAATTACTTAACACTTATTATTGATAAGTAGGTGAGTTGAAAATTGAAATGTTAAGTAGTAAGGAGGAGAAAATAAAAAAATGTGAAAATTGGATGAACAAATTGACATTGAATTTTAAAATGTTATTGAAAATAAATACAAAGGGGTAAATTAATGACCATAAATTCAGTTTTTGTTGTATTTTTTATCAACAAGTTAATAATTGATGAATATCTTGATGTCAATATGTATTAAAGAATAAGCAAAACATTTATGTTGATATATTTCTCTAAGGATGTTTATAAATTATTAAAGTGATGTCACCAAGAAACAAAGTGCATTAATTTGAAAATAAATTTATAAAGCCCAAAGGTATATTAAAAAATATTCATATGTTTTGGTACTGTAAAATACTATTCTTAAAAGATATCATTATATTTGTTAAAAGAAATATTTTAGCTTTATCAATGCTATAATTTATAATCATCAGTGGTAAGCTAAAAGTTGATAAAATATTTTGGATGTAGTGGGGATTCATGGGTAATTATTATGGATTCATTTTATAGAATTGGATTTCATTTATGAGCAATTATCCATATAGATGTTATGACTGATTGAACTTATCATGAGTCTGAAAGACTTATTCCAATAGATTTAAATGAAGTGCACGATGATTATATTGTATTATTACCATTAAAATACTTATTTTAATAAAGAATATAAATGAATAAGACCATGAAATTTAATGAATAATTATTGAAGAAAATAATAAGAGAATGTTTTATTGGAATTTATAATAAATTTGATCATCAAATTATTTAAAGGTTACCTAAAATAAAATATACAAACACAGTAAAACTAAGTACTACCTCAATCACATATGGAACCCTAAGGGTCAAACACATGTGTAAGATCCCATATTTTTTCTAGCTATGTTCCTCTTTTATTTTTTATGTTAAATATATTTTTTGGGGATTTCTTTGTTTTTATGACTTATAGGCTATGTCTTGTTCAGTTACAGAGAGCCTTTGTTGGGGAAAATGACCTAATGTTCAGAGATTTATGTATATTTGAATAAATGGAGTCTATATAAAATCATGTTAAATTCGATTCTGGTGGTTTTCAAGGATTTGAAATGCTTTGAAGGTGGTTCAGGTCCATTTTTTGAAAACCGTACTGAAAACTATCTATAAAGTATTTACACACAATGTGTACATGCTTCATGTTGTGTAACTGCTTCCAAACACATTTGTTGAACAATTATTTTGAATGGAGTGGTTACGTGACCTGTAAATAATTCATGTCATGTATAATTCAATCTAGATTAATATTAACATGAGGTTAGAAGTTTTTCACTGTTACTCTAAATTATAAAATACCAAATGTGAAATATGGTTACACACCATTAATTTATCAGCAGTAGTTGTTTTAAGGATTTCATGTGGGTGTAATTCTTTATTATTTATCCATAAATACTTCCTTATCTCAATATATGATGATTTTCAAGTGATTTAAGGAGCCTTTCTTCTATTATGGATGACATTTTTGTGTGATCGATCTATGGTAAGTCATTGGATTTTTTTATCCCCTCCTCTTTCATTATTCTCTATTATAGAGGTGAAACCCATGGACCACTTTTTTTGTGAGATTTACAGAGGTTCATTTAGAATATTATTGAGATCATAAAAACCTTTTTCCTCATTTCTATTTGCTTTCAGAAGTGTTATGTTAATAGCCATTGAAAGGTAGGTTGTTTAACCCAAAAATTTTGAATTTTTTAATTGTGAAGTATATTGAAAATTATGATTGATCCAATGTATCATGCACTATAATTAATTTATACATTGATAAATGGTAAATCATAGATTGGTATTTAGTTTGTATACCATTGGATTTATTTTTTGATGAAGCCTCTATTATGGATACCCTTTGGGTGTGTGAACCATAAATAGAAAGAACAAGGTAATTTGTTTAAAGGATGTTTAGCATCAAATGAAACCGTTAGTGATTTCTCGAAACAAAATCCATATGTAATGGAGTATTTTCTTATTGATATCACTCTTGATTATTGCATTTATAAAGGAAAGTAAAATTTAATTAAAATTGTTTATTTTTATAGTTAACCATTGTTGATTATGATGTGATATTGTGATACACATGTTTTATGACTTATTGATTTCATGTTTTAATGCTTATATAAAAGGTTATTCCCCAAAATACACTTTAATTATTGTATACAATGTCATTATTGGAAATGTAAATACCCAAAAGTTCCATGTAATCTTTTTAATTATTTGATATTTTTACATGTCTGTAAAAATTGGGGGCGCATGATTCTGAGGTCCAGTGTGCTCGGAATGAATTTCTGAACCTTTTTTAATATACGTTCAGAAAATGTACGGGTAGAATTTTCTCTCTTTTGAACTGGTTCTTGTATTAAAAATCTGAGGGAACCTTGGAATTTGTAGTGCCTGTATTCTGACTAAAAATTCATTTTTTTGATTTTTGAAAAACACTTTTGGTTTAAGTGAGAACCCACCATTACAAATCACTTTGAGGGTAAGTTAGAACCAACATGCCATCACAAGGAGCCATTGAGGGGATGAGAAAATAACCCTGTCATGGACCAGACCCAACAAAAACACCACAAAATCACATGTGACCATCACATTGTGGCTAAGTGAGAACCAAAAAAACAAAATCAAATGGAAAACCCAAATATTATACCATCATCGCTGGAACCAAAAATAAGAAAACAGCATCAAAGAGCCTCCAAGATCATAAAACTCATAAGTAGATCCACTAAAACCATCCCAATTTTCCAAAGGAACCTTCAAACTAGTCCATAGTGGGGGCGTGCGTGAATGGAAAGGAAAAAAAAGTAGAGGAAAATAATAAAATGATAGAACCATAACCTGGAACACAAAAACAGAACCCAAAGGAGAAAACATCAAAATAGGGGAGAACATGCGTGGGAGTTTCTCAAGCACCAATAATTCCTGGGGTCACCCTCTGTGACCTCGTATTGACCCGGGAGAAGATGTTGAACCTGCTTGTTCTGAACTCGAAGTAAACCTGAAGAGAACTGTTGAGGAGAGGACATTTTTTGCGTCGAGAATTCTTGCATCTTCCTTCCGCATCTTCCTACTAACTCTGGAAAACAATAAACAATTACCATGCCTCAAACCATTACCATCAAATCCAAACAAACGAAATGTGGTAATCTCTCTAGTTGAAACTGCAAGCCTCTGGACATTGAAGGAGTTTAGCAACAGAGATAGTGTCATGGCGGCAGGCTGCACATTTCGATCTATCGATCTTGACCACACGCGTTGCTCCGCCGATCTTGACCGCACGCATTGCTCTGTCGAATGGGGTTGCGTGCCGATAGGAATCCCTGTCACATCACCTCTCACATAATTAATGAGACACTTTAATTATGGAAATTAATGAGGGACATTAATTAAGGCCATTAATGAACCTCATTAATTCCTCAAGGCGTTTCTCACCATTCCCCCTACTATTTAAATGGAGCTTAGGGTGGGGTTTTGGCCCGGCTTCATCAAGAATGTAACCCCTGACGAAGTGACACCACACCTTCCACCGATGAGGAACAGAGGATTGACGACACCCGTTGTTGGATCAATCTGAAGGTTGAAAGACGACGAAAGCCAAATACTACGATATCTCAAATGAATTATAAGTTAGGGGTTGCCTTTTTATTCAATATTTCCACTTGATTCTATTCCTCTCTCTGGAATTTTTGGGAGGTTGTTGCGGGGGATTTGAATGGGGTTCATTATTATTGAAAAGTGATGAATAATTACCTCTATCTTGCTTTAACGCTAACCCGGAGGGCGCGGGACAAATGAACAATGCTCAGACCCTCCGCCGCTTATTTTCTTTTTATTTCATTCTTCGGTGACCAGTTTTACAATTCAACAGCAGCACGAGGGAGAATGTCACTATGAGGCGACGATGATCCGGGAGGCCCTTAGGTGTCGATGGCACCAAGAACGAATCACTGGAGCACGTTTGGTGGCATGTGGAATCAACCGCTGGCAAGCAAAGCCGGCGGCTACAGGTGGTGGCTGGATGAGGCCTACAACAACCATATATTGGCGGTTGGAAGCTGGAACACCATCACGGGTCGCGGTGGCTATAGGCGACTGACTTTACAAGAGGAGGGCAACGTCTGCAGGTGTTGTTGGCAGCAACAACCGCGACTAATGAGCTGTGCAAGGTGGGGGCGGCGTGGACCCCATGCCATGTCGCGTCATGCCAGAAGAAATGGCCATGCATCCATGGGTCCAGGTCGGAGTATCGGTCAATCTTCAGGCGGACCGGGCCGGACCCGCGGCCCAGCGGGCCAGCACGGGTCGGCCGAACCCCACATGGAAGGCTGGGCCTACCGTGACCCAGGCCTGCAAAACAACTAGGCCGACCCCGACGGGCCATACCTAGTGAACTGGGCTAGCCCTTAATGGTTCGGACCTTGGCGGGGTCAGGTAGACCCTAGGACCCATTACATCGTGTTGGCCTGATAGAGTTGGATCAGGCCCAGACCCAACCGGACCCCGAATAAGGAAACTCTCGTAACTAATGAACTCGGTGTCCATTTGACACACTTTCTATGGAGTTGGGACCCATTTTGGTGTAACTTCCTGGATCCGGGTGCCACACCACAGGTGCAGCGAACCTGGTTGGTCACATGACCTCAAGTGCATTTCTCCAAATGCTAGAGGCCGCTGACTAGCAGCGAGGGCCCAAGTCTGAATGTGGGGAAACTATGCTCTCATTTTTCAAAGTGTAGCGCAAAGGAAAAGATAAACAAAAAACAATAGTGGAAGCAGTAAACAATATACAACTGAATGGATAACCAATGAAAAAGAGAACCAGCAGTCATATATATATATATATATATTAAGATGCATTATGTCACTAGTCTATGAAAATACCCAGAATAGGTTACAACACAATTCAATACAATTAAATACAGCTCAAGTACATGGTATAGCAAAAACAAAACAAATCAGTGCAATGGGAGCTTAGCAGCATTGCAAGCCTAAGATCGGTCCCATGATCTCCTACTCTTCTACAAAAATCATGTACATGTATAGGGACCCATTCCCCTATAGACACCTACAGCAATATAGTTTGTTTGGGCTGAAGACATGACATAAACATGGTGTGAGAAATAAATCCTAGTAGACAACCACCAATTTCCTGTACCTAATTGTCAGTGAAAATGTGCAATAGTAGTGTGCAGTAGTAAAAATGCAATAAACAAAGTAGTAATCAAAAGTAACTAACTCTACCAGTTATATTTTCATTTTAATATTCATTTAAGCATGCCAAGTTGGTGGTTTAACTTGGTAGGTATAATATATGAAAATTACCATAGTGAATATTCATGATAACTCTGTCCTCAGACTTACAAACCTTGCCCTCAGGTAATTAGATTCTTTCCCTCGGGCTAATAGATCACGCCCTCTGGCGATTTCCCTCGTGCCTAATGAATATTTCCCTCATGTATACGAGATAATGCCCTTAGGCATGGAAGAAACTGCCCTAAGGCTAATAAAAACACTACCCTCGGGCTAAATAGAACACTTCCCTCGGGCTAAATAAAACACTGCCCTCAGGCTAAATAGAACACTACCCTCAGGCTAAATAGAACACTGCCCTCAGGAGCATGAAACCAGGCCGAGCCCAACAGATAAGCAAGCAATTATATAAAATTCCTCTCAAGGCAATTTAAAGCATGAAAAATTTTTGGGTATACCCTCAGGTAACCTGGACAAATGGCTAAACCAGGGATCACACCCCTGCAGTGGTCCTGGATCCAGGAAGTGATCCCAAATAGAAGTTTAAACTTGTCATTAGATTATCTATACAATTCATGTTGAAGTGCACTGTGTTGCATTTGTTGTCAATGAGGTATGTTGTTGTCAAGGAATGAATGGATGGATGTCAAGGAGTTTCAATATGTGAATGACATAGGATGTGATGGTGTTGGTAATGAATGGAGAATGGCCATGGTACTAAGATGCATGTCACTTAGGAGATTTACTAAGTGGCATAGGAGATTATGGTTTAAACATTCTCCATGAATATCAGATGATTGTAGAACTGTTCTTAATGTTTCAATACTTGTATCAAGATGATACTAAGTTACACCACTTGAAGAATGGATGATGATGAAGCATCATCATTACATCTGACGATTGTTGAACTGGTCTTTAAGTTCAAAGAACTTGTATCAACTAGATACAATGTCACAACAATGTTAGAAGACCATGCATTGTCTTCACAATGCATGAGGAGATGAAGTGATCCATCCACAATCACTAAGTGGATGAAGTGGTGCTAATGAAGTCCATGTACTATTTCTTAGTGCATGTGAATTAGAAGAAGAACCAATTTGATCTCTGATTAGATCAACGAAGAACATGGAAGAAATTATGTGATTAAGGAGCTCGGTTGAAGATAAAGACCCTTCATGAATTCCATTCCTAAGAATTGAATTCATGTTGAAGAAGAATTGGAGGAATTTTAATGGATAAGAAATAGAGAAGAGAAGAGAAGAAATGAAGAATGGAGGAGTTCTTAAGGAAATGAAGAAGAGGGGCTTAAAGTGGCGTGTTGAGCTTGTTACTTTTTTTTTACACAAAGGACTTGTTCTACAAGTAGAAAAAAATTAGGCCACCAAGGAAGGCCAGCCGAGGACAACACCTCAAGAATATGCGGGACCCGAGGGTCAACCGCGCTCAAGAGAGTCTTCAGGCCAAGGCAGCAGCCCTGAGGTAGGGGCGCACCCGCAGGACGCAGTGTGGGCGCCATTGGCGCGCCCGCAGGGTGCTGAGGTGGGCGCAGAGCATGCCCGCAGAGAGAACACAGTGCGGGGAGGCACCGTGAGGGGAGAGGTTTCAATTGATCTAAAGCCGGCAGCGTTTAGTTGTTAATCTGCGAGAAATCCATGAGAGATTTCGATGTGGGACGTGCGATTTTCATCCGGAAAAGATCATGGCTGCCCGCTTGATCTCGCGCTTGATCTGCACCGCACATCTCATCCGCCGCGAGATCTTCTAATCACAGCCGTTCAAGTTCATTTAAGTGACGCTCCAACGGCTCGCGGATTATCTTCTTCCATGAGCTCAACCGGAGGCAAACCGCAATGCCGCCTGAACCAGTGGCCTCCCCGAGCACTGAAGTCGAGCTCCCGACCTCTAGATCGAGCTAAGGTGTTCATTGAGTTCGTCTGGCCCTAACGAACTCATCCATGCACAGTAGTGAGGAAATTCGGACGTGGCCAAGGCAAACAACGTTGTCGAGGCTATGAGGTTTATGATTTTCATGGTTTGGGCTTTAACAGAGACATGCATGCGTTCAAAAACGCATGCACGTGAAGGAAACCAAAAAAAAGAGAGAACCTGCATTAAAATAGAGAAGGAGAACGCAATACGCTGAAGATTTTTTAACGTGTTTGAAGTTTTCAAAAAACGACAAAGATTTCGGGCATTTAAACTTATATCTCACGCAGAAGATTTGGCATCCCTCTGCCTATTAAAAGGAGCAACCGAGGCTCTGAATTTTCTTGATGATCCCTTGAAGAGAGAAGTCACGCGAAGCCTCTATGCCCAGCGAAGTAAGAAGCTCCGCGCAACCCACTTGCGCGACGAAGCAGCACAAATCCATTCCTGGCTTCGTGTGTTCCTTTTGCGCACCTCTTGCGTGAAAGAAGAGAAAGGGAGAGGCCCCTACGCGCTCCTCTTGTGCGACAGAAGAAGTTGGGCAGCGCACTTGCGCGCCCTTCTTGTGCCCGCAACAGTATCACCTGCACTCCCCGCGGGTGTTGCACTTGCGCACCCCGCGGCCAGTGACCTTGCGCGGCACTTGCTTGCACCCATTTAACCTTGCGCAGCTATGGATGAGAAGTGGAGGGCCGCACCCCTTGCGCACCTCCTTTATTGTTCTGGTGGAATAGTAGAGGAAGGCCGAGCCCTTGCACCCTTTGTGTGCCAAGTGAAGAAGAAGAACCTACAGGTGCTGTGTGTGAACCAAGTGAAGACCACACCCATTAAGTATGTGTGTAAAGTGGGAGGCCATAGATATGTGTGTGCAATAAGTGGAAGGCAAGGATTGCACCTTGTGTTTGCTAAGTGAACAAAGAAGTTGTGTGAGAAAACAAAAACAAATAGGCCGAACCTAGTGTGTTCACTAAGTGGAGTGAACACACTTAGAAGAAGTAGAAGACACTCACACAAAGTACAACACACATTTAAGTGTGTAATAAAAAGGAATAAAATGTGTTAAGGACAAGAAGAAGGTGTGTGCTAAAAGTGTTACACCCTTTGTGGGCTTATTGCACCAAGAGAAGAAGAAGGGGAGTGCATGAATGCATGCATGCACGTGCACACGTGAACAAGTTGAATCTGCTTGTGTGCATTTTGAGTTGTCCAAGACTGAAAGTTCTTGAAGATGATTTTGGGAGGCCATGCAGTCAGTGCATGAGGAAGAAGAGTTGCCATGCACTCAGTGCATGATGTGAAGTCAGACTGAAGCCAGACTGAAGTTAGAGATATCAGTTGTCTGAGTTTTCAGTAATTGAGAAGAGCCTAATCAACAGAAGTGATTAGAAGTGCTGAGCAAGACCAACAGACCTTTTCAGAGGCTGTTGAAGATTCTTTAAGAGAGAGGCCATGTCATCCTAAGATAAAGGAGATAAATCCCGAGCAAGACGAGAAGTCCTGTTCATCACAAGTGAGTAGAGGTACAAAGCAAGGCCAGCAGACTTTATCCCAGGCTGCTGAGGATACATGAAGAGCTAAAGAGAAGAAGAGCTACTCGTGCGACTCGAGGATCCAGGAGAAGCCCCCTGAGAGACTCAGGGTGGAAAAGTCCTCAGTGGGATTTTGGATCAAGCCAGTGGGATTCTGGTAACACTCTGGGATGCAGTATAAAGACCCTCCTGTGGGACTCAGGAGAGATACAGTGGGAATCTGTATCGACCATTGTAATACTAACAGATTATAATGGAAGAAACCATGTTGGGCAGCGCACTTGTGCGCCCTTCTTGTTCCCGCGGCCGTAGCACCTGCGCGCCCCGTGGGTGTTGCACTTGTGCACCCCGCGGCCAGTGACCTTGTGTGGCACTTTCTTGAACCCATTGAACCTTGAATGGCTATGGAAGAGAAAAGGAGGGCCACACCCCTTGCGCGCCTCCTTTAGTGTTAGGGTGGAATAGTAGAGGAAGGCCGAGCCCTTGCACCCTTTGTGTGCCATGTGAAGAAGAAGAACCTACGGGTGCTGTGTGTGCACCAAGTGAAGACCACACCCATTATGTGTGTGTGAAAAGAGGGAGGCCATAGCTAAGTGTGTGGAAGAAGTGGAAGTAAAGGCTTGCACCTTGTGTTTGCTATGTGAACATAGAAGTTGTGTGAGCAAACAAAAACAAGTAGGCCGAACCTAGTGTGTGCACTAAGTGGAGTGAACACACTTAGAAGAAGTAGAAGACACTCAAAGAAAGTACAAAACACATTTAAGTGAGTAATCAAAAGGAATAAAATGTGTGAAGGACAAGAAGAAGGTGTGTGCTAAAAGTGTTAAACCCTTTTTGGGTTTATTGCACCAAGAGAAGAAGAAGTGGAGTGCATGCATGCATGCATGCACGTGCACACATGAACAAGTTGAATCTGCTTGTGTGCATTTTGAGTTGTCCAAGACTGAAAGTTCTTGAAGAAGATTTTGAGAGGCCATGCAGTCAGTGCATGAGGAAGAAGAGTTTCCATGCACTCAGTGTATGATGTGAAGTCAGACTGAAGCCAGACTGAAGTTAGAGATATCAGTTGTCTGAGTTTTCAGTAATTGAGAAGAGCTTGATCAACAGAAGTGATTAGAAGTGTTGAGCAAGACCAACAAACCTTTTCAGAGGCTGTTGAAGATTCTTGAAGAGAGAGGCCAGGTCATCCTAAGAGAAAGGAGATAAATCCTGAGCAAGACGAGAAGAACTGTTCATCACAAGTGAGCAGAGGTACAGAGCAAGGCCAACAACCTTTATCCCAGACTGCTGAGGATACTTGAAGAGCTAAAGAGAAGAAGAGCTACTCGTGCGACTCGAGGAGATAGGAGAAGCCCCCTGTGAGACTCAGGGTGGAAGAAGTCTTCAGTGGGATTCTGAAGCAGGCCAGTGGGATTCTGGTAACACTGTGGGACGCAGTATAAAGACCCTCCTGTGGGACTCAGGAGAGATACAGTGGGACTCTGTATCGACCATTGTAATACTAACAGATTATAATGGACGAAACCATGTTGGGGTGTTTAACCAACATGGCAAGGACGTAGGCCTTTGGAGCCGAACCTTGTAACTCCTTGTGTCCTGTGCCTTTACATTTACTGCACTAATCGAGGAAAGGCTGAGAGATACAAGAAGAGTGGATCGAGGCCTTAACAATCCATAGATGTTTAATTGGTAAAGAATCAATTAGTAAAAAGTTTTTAAGGATCACTGATTCACCCCCTCCCCCTCTTAGTGATCACACTAATCTGGGCACTTCACATGTTATTTTTTCAGAAAAGGCCTCAGCCATACGACACCCCAAACATGGGTTCGTAGCACAATAGTATACAAAAACACACAACATTTGGCATTTAAACACCATACCAACTACCTCGATCACCCTTGATCGGTATACGTGAACAACGCCTCCCGAATCGTCCAAGAAAGATGTAGATCTGGGATAAAATAATTCTCGTTCAAAATTAAGTAACTTCCCTTAGAAAAAGAATTGGTTAGAACAACACAAGGAGAAGGGAGACTTTACCCGTATGTTCCCAACATGATTGGTGGAAGAAGAAACGGATTCTCGGTGCGTGGTCGGGAGATATCTGAAACTCTAGACATCCTCTTAAGCTCTTCTAGTGTTCTAAGCTTCCTCTATGAACAGAGGAGGCTACTATCTGTTTTAAGCAAAAAAACAAACTACACGGCATATACTCTCAAGTAAACGGCATATACATTTCTCATTTAACTGTTCCTCTATCGGCTACCATTTTACTGCTGAACTGTTCATCTGTTGACATGAGTACATGGTGTGTATTCTCGATAACACGGTGTGTACTGTCGCTCCTCTAGCGGCTGCCTCCAACACCTTACTATTCACCTACCGACAGAATACATGGCATGTAAATAGTCTATACACGGCTTGTAGTTAGTTCTTCATATCCTTCATTGCCGACAGATCTACACACTCATCCCACACAGCCAAAGTACCCCATGTGTGGAAAAGTACATGGCGTGTAGTTACAAAATTTGGGATTTTTCCCCATTTTCCTTATTTTCAAAAAAAACACGTAATGAAAAAGAAAAAAAAAATAATGTACCTCAAAAACAAGAACTGGGTTCTTACAAACATCCCCCTTAAAGAAATTCATCCCTAAATTTCCCTCCTATGGGTGGTGAAGATAAATCCCAGAACCACTCTGGGCACTGAGCACGTACATCGGCCTCCCGCTCCTAGGTTTTGTCCTGCACTCGGCCATACTGCCATAGCACCCGTACGAGAGGAACTGACCGGCCTCAGAGAACCTTCATGCTCCTATCAACGTTATGAATCAGATTCTCCTCAAAGGATGCATTGGCCTGAAGCTCAACCTCCTCGGGCTGAAAATTGTGAGACGGGACTGAGTGATAATGGTGCAACTGAGATACATTGAAGACATCGTGCATGGCCCTGTACCTCTATGGTAACTGTAACCTATAGGAAACTGACCTGAATCTCTTTAGAATCTCAAACAGCCACACATACCTCTGTGAAAGTTTACCCTGTCTCTAGATCCGCATGTGTCCCAACCCTGGTGAGACACAAAAAAACACCTGATCCTTGACCATGAAATCCAAGGGTTGTCCGCTGTGATCAACATATTATTTCTGACAAGACTGTGCAGTAGCCATATTCTTCTGTATCAACTAGACCTGCTCGGAAGTCTCCTGCACAGGATGTGGTCCCTATAAAGCTGCCTCACCTGCCTCCAACTAGCACAAAGTTGATCAACATGGTCTACCATATAAAGCCTCGTATGGTTCCATCTCAATAGTTTCTTGAAAACAATTATTATAGGAAAAATCAACTAGGGGTATATGATTCTCCCAAGATCCCCCAAAGTCTAGGACACTTGCACACAGCATGTCCTCAAGCATCTGTATCGTATGCTCAGACTGTCCATCGGTTTGAGGATAGAAAGATGTGCTCATAAGCACTTGTGTACAAAGTTCCATCTGAAAACTCTTCCAGAAATGAGACATAAAATAGGCGTCCCTATCTAAAATGATAGAACATGGGATCCCATGATGACGTATGACCTCTCAGATATACAGCTTCTCGAGCTCATCAACATAGAAGGTCTCCTTGATCGGAAAAAAGTAAGCTACCTTTGAATGTCTATCCACAATGACCCACACGACATCAATTCCTTGATGTGACCTCGACAACCTGGTCACGAAATCCATTATGACATCATCCCATTTCCATTATGGAATGGATAACTACTGTAATAGTCTAGTTGGCATCTGATGCCCCGCCTTCACCTACTGACAGGTGGAACACCTTATAACAAAACCAGCTACTTCTTTCTTCATACCCAACCACCAGTACTGACGCCTCAAGTCACGGTACATCTTGGTAGCTCCGGGATTCACTACCCAAGCTGAAGAATGAAACTCTTTCATCAACTCCTCATGTATATGCCCTGGAACCCTTACTCGTCCATAGAAATGCAGTACCTCATCATCGCATATCGCCCAACTAGGAGGAGGGTCCTCACTTTCCATTAACTCCCATAGAACTAGTCCTTCGGATTCTGTTAGTTATCTCATCCTCACTCTATCTGGGAGGGTAGAAGTCACAACTAAGGAAGAAAGATAGGTTTTCCATTAACGATCGTGCACCTCTAAATATATCTCAGAGAACAAAGCCATAAGCTACCACTGGCCTCATGAACTAATTATGTCTTAGTCATCATGCTCAGTGCATCAGCAGCTGCATTACCCTTGCAAGGTGTATAGGGAAGCTCAATGTCAAAGGACTGAAGGTATTCAACCCACCTTTGTTGTCTCAAGTTCATCTCACGTTGGGTAAAGATATATTTAATACTTTTTTGGACCATAAACACCACAAAATGTTCTCCCAAGAGATAATGTCTCCAACAGCGTAACACATGAACAACTGCAGCCAACTCGAGATCATGTGTTAGGTAATTCCTCTCATGTGGAATCAACTGGAGAGACCCATACACAACTACTCGATTTCCCTACATCAACACTGCTCCCAGAACAATACCTGATGCATCACAGTAGACTATATAGCTCTTCTCTTGCTTTGAAATTATTAGGATTGGTGTTAATGTAAACCTTCCCTTCAACTCTTGAAAGTATGTCTCGCATGCTTCTGACCAAACAAACTTCACACCCTTCTTAGTCAAACCCATCAACAACGTTTCTATATGGGAGAATTCTAGAATAAAATTCCTTTAGTAACCAAACAACCCCAAGGAACTCCGTATCTCAAACACGTTCTTAGGCTGCTCCCAGGAAACTACTGCTCTCACTTTCTCTAGGTTTACTACAACTCATGACTCTAAGATAATATGACCCATCAAGTGTATCGGTTCCATACAAAAGTGGAACATTTAGAGCTTAGCATATAGCATATGCTCTCTCAGTGTACTCAATATGATCTCAAGATGGGTAGCATGGTCATGTCGAGTGTGAGAGTACACCCAGATGTCATCCATGAAAACTAAAACAAAAGAGTCCAGATAAGGGTGGAACACACGATTCAACAGAGCCATGAAAACTTCAGGTGCTTTCATGAGTCCAAACGGAATAACCAAGTGCTCGTATAGACCATATCTGCTCTGAAAATATATAAGTGGTATGTCTGATGGTCTAACATGTAACTGATGATACCCAGATCTCAAGTCAATCTTTGAGAAAACGCATCCTCCTCGATGTTGATAAAAAATATCATCAATCCTCAATAAGGGATATCAGTTCTTAATAGTCATTTGGTTCAGCTTTCGATAATCCACCCAAAGTTTGATGGTACCGCCCACCTTCTTTAAAAAAAGAACCGGGAAACCCCAAAGAGAAGTACTGGTTCGGATGAAACCCTTTGACTGCAACTCCTCTAACTATCCCTTGAGATCCTACAACTCAGGTCCAGCCATCCTATAAGGGAAAATGGACACTGGTGCTTCTCCTAGCACAAGATCAATAGAGAAATCCACCTCTCATTCCAGAGGTAGACCTAAAAAGTCGTCTGGGAAAACATCCCTAAAATGATCAACTACTGGAGGGAAATCCTTCTAACAAGTCCCCTGATCATCTAGATGTAAACTCGCAATATTGGTTGTCACTCCACCTCTCCCATGATGCTCAGGTCCATCTCGGCTCACCTGGAAATCCCATTCACCCTTGTATAGAAACTCTCTATCCTCTGGTGATGTAAAACTCGCCCTACAATGATAGAAATCCACAAAGTCCTGGAAGGGTACCAACCAGTCCATCCCAAGAAGGATATCATATCTCATCATATCCAAGACATAGTGGTCCCATAGAAAGTGACACCCACCAACCTCTAGGGGGAACTCTATGCACTGACGCACACCAGCCATTCTAGTTCCTAACGGAGTGTCTAAAGTCATGACATCGGAAGAAGAAGAAACACAGAGCCCAAGGCTCTCCACAATGGGCATAGATATAAATCTATGTGTAGAATCCATATCGAAAAATACTGGAGATAAAACAGAAGTTACTAAAATATTACCTCTGATAGTAGAAGGTCTGGGATCCTTCTCCTGTTGGGTCTATTGCAATGCATATGCCTGCCCAGTGTCGTGGCCCTGTGACATAGCCTAGCTACCCTGAGTTTTCCCGCCCTGCTACCTTTGAGATCCTGGTGTTTGGCTACCATGGACACATCCACCATCTCTGCCTGCATGCCTTGACGTATCCCAATTTACTGACTGGTATGAAGCTGATGGTCCTGCTCCCACATGCGGAGTCTACACAGAACCCCTCTCACTAGCCACTAGTAGAAATGCCCTGCAAAAGCGCTGTAGATGACCCATCTTCCTGTAAGCTCGGCACTCCACTGGCTCACGTGGACACTGTGGTCTCTGGTGCCCATCATTACCACACTAGTAGCACATGACCTGGCCACCTGAAGTATTCTTTTGGCTAGTACTTCCACCGTGAGAGATATACATCCGCCTCTTCCTCTTATCAGTAGAAATAGTACAAGAAACCAGTGTTGAACAGCCTTGGACCACACTACTAGCTTCCTGCAGGTTCTGCTCAGTAATCAGTGCATGGTTTATAATAGCATGCATTGTAGGCAACCTGAAAACATTCACTAGTGCTTATATGTCATATTCGAAGACCATCCTCAAAGTGTCTGTCCATCAACGTCTAATCACCCACCAGAATAGGTGCAGAACGCTGAAGCTCGTTGAAGCGAGTAGAATAATCCATCACTGACATGGTGCCCTGCTACAGATTAATGAACTCTCGAGCTCCATCTTCCCTCAGCATCTCCGAGAATAATAATTCATAGAAATATTCCTTAAAATCTTCCCATTCCATGTCACGGTGATGCACAGACTTAGTGGTAACATCCCACCATCTCTTGGAGGAATCACGCAGCATATAAGTCATTAGCTTGACCATCCTCCCTAAAGGCATCTCACGATGCTCATAAATAGTCTGCACTTAATACAGCCAGGACTCTGTATCCCGTGGTCTGTGATCCCATGAAAACATAGGCGGATGATGCTGTTAGAATATATGTGCTAGCTCTTCCATAGATGTGGTGGCCTGCAGTGCTACATGAAAGGTCTGCATAAACTGCATTAAGCCTTCACAGAACTGCACATCAGCGCCTGTGTCTGGTATAATAGTTGGCGCCACATCTGGAACTACAGTAGGATCCACTGGTAGCCCATTTCCAACCATCTTAGGAGTATAATCATCACCACTCTCTTGTCGAACAACTAGCGTTCGTCACGGTGGCATGACTCTACAAGGTTAAACGCACCCCTTAGATCAAGATTATAAAAGACTGAAAACAAGGAGACCAAGAAGGGAACAAGAGAAAGAAAGCATTAAAGATTTATAAAACTTAACTGCACGGCGTGTATAAAAACTACACGGCGTGTTCCCTCAAGCCATTCACATGGGCGTGTACTCCATCTAAAACAAGCTGTGTAACACCCCAAACACACGGTGTATCCTTAGACTACATGGTGTGTACTTGAATAATCCTTCCCTTACTAGGTCTTTCTACACGACTAAGGAGCATGAATCTCCTAAAACAAAACTACACAGCATGTCCCACAGGTACACGGCGTGTACTCAACAAGATTTCACCGACCCGTGTTGTTCGTGCCACGGCCTGTGTACCCAGTCCACACTACACGGTGTGTTCCAAAAAGGCACGGTCTATACATATAATCCCCAGACTGACCAGTGTTTCTCACTACACGACCGGCTACACGGATGGTGCTACATGGAGTGATCCATGTGGACATGACATGTACTATGAAAGATAACACAGACCCGTGTTGTTCGTGACATGGCCGGGTACCTGGGTCAGACTACATGGCATGTTCAAGGTAGACACAACGTGTATGTCTTAAGGTTTCCTCTGTCTGTGTTCTTAGTTACATGGTAGAAACCATTTCAACACTACACAGTGTGTAATAACTGTACACAATGTGTCCCCAAAGCCATTACATACCCGATGTCCTGGCCCACACAGTCTATGACATGGGAAGAGACTACACGGTGTGTACTTAAAAAGTTTTCCTTTCTTCCCGAACAGATGAAAACACAGTGTCTATCCATAGAACTACACGGCATGTATACTGGGTTTTTCTGGACAGTAAGCCTCAGAAACTACCCTGTAACCCAGAAAAATGTTGAAACAACACCTAAGTTCCAAATTTAGATCTATGAGGGCACATACTCCCTGTGGATCAAATCATGGAATCTTATACATGTTATAACAAGGAAATATGTAACTGATCCACCAAATTCCGGTCAGTGAGGGCCCATACTCCCCAAAAATCAATGTTTGGCATTAACTCTATCAATAATCTCACACAACTATACCCTATCAAATAGCAGGTATCTATCAAAGTAGCTTTGACAATAGGATTCTTTTCTAGCATAATAACTGTCATAACAACATGCAATTTCTAATGCACCAACATGGCATGGAAGGAATGCATGACATATGATTCTAACCTGTGCCTAAATGATGCATGAGATGACATAACCTCATCTCATCGGGTTGCAACTAAATAGAACCCACAACTTATATATAAATAGCACAATCAAAAATGCATCACCCAATGGTGAAAATCAAATCATCAGTAAAATTGCAAAACTAGTAATAATTTTAATAACGTGGTAGGTTGGTTTTTACCTGTACACGGGTTAGCTACTCCCGGTCAAAGATTATTACCAAAGACCATGTACATCCCATCACAGACTAAGGCTCTAAATAGTATTTCAAAGAAAATAAATTCCTCTGATACCACTTTCTAACGTCCTGGATCCAGGTGCCACACCACGGGTGCCATGAATTCGATTAGTCACATGGCCTCAAGAGCATTTCTCCAAATGCCAGAGGCTGCTGACTAGCAGCGAGGGTCCAGGTCTGATAGTGGGGAAACTATGACCTTATTTGTCAATGTGTAGCACATTGTAATAGATAAACAACAAACAACAACGAAAGCAGTAAACAACATAAAACCAAATGGATAATAAAAGTAAAAGAGAACCAGCAGTCATATATATATATCAAGATGTAGCATGTCACTAGACTATGAAAACATCCAGAACATGTTACAATACAATATAGATCATGTACAAGGTACAGCAAAAAAGAGAAAAATTAGTGCAATAGGAGCTCAGCAGCATCTTAAGCCTACGCTTGGTCCAATGCTCTCCTACTCCTCTACGACAATCATGTACATATATAGGGACCTTGCCCCTATCATCACCTGTAATAATATAGTCTAGTTTGGCCGAATACATGACCCAAATAGGGGGTGAGAAATAAATCCCAGTAGGAAACCACCAAAGTTTTGTGCCCAACCATCAGTGAAAATGTGCAACAACCGTGTGTAGTAGTAAAAATTCAATAAACTAAGAAGTACTCAAAAGTAACTAACTCTACCAGTTATATTGCCATTTTAATATTCAGTTAACCATGCCAAGACTGTGCTTTAACTCAAAAGGTATAATATATGAAAATAACCACGGGGAATATTCCTGATTACACTATCCTCAAACATACAAATGTTTCCCTCGGGTAATTTGAGTCTTTCCCTCAGGCTAACAGAATCATGCGCTTAGGCGATTTCTCTTAGGAATAATGATTATTTCCCTCATTTATACGAGATAATTCCATCAGGCATGGATGAAACTACCCCCAGGATAAATAGAATACTTCCCTTAGGCTAAATAGAACACTGCCCTCAGGCTAAATAGAACACTACCCTCAAGCTAAATAGAACACTGCCCTCAGACTAAATAGAACACCACCCTCAGGTGCAAGAAACCGGGCCGAGCCCAACATATAAGCAAGAAATTACATAAAATTTCACTCAGGGAAATTTAAATCATGCTAAATTTTATGGTATACCCTCAGGTAACCTAGCCAAATGGCTAAACAGAGGAACGCACCCCCGGTGTGGTCCTGGATCCGAGAAGGGATCCCAAACAGCAGTTTAAACTTATCATTATATTATCTATACCATTTTAGATATCTTTTCAGCAAAGGCCTCAACCATAAGACACTGCAAACATGGTTTCGTAGCACAAAGAAACACAAAAACGCACAATAGTTGGAATTTAAATACCAGACAACCTACCTCGATCACCCCTGGTCGGTATACGTTAACGATGCCTCCCGAATAGTCCAAGAATGATGTAGATCAGGGATTAAAGAATTATTGTTCAAACATAAATAACATCACATAGAGGAAGAATTGGTAAGAACAAAAGAAGTAAAATGGAGTCTTTACCCATACGGTCCGAACGTGATCGGCAGAAGCGGAAACGGATTCTCAGTGCGCGGTCGGGAGTTCTCTGAAGCTCTGCCGTCCTCCTGAGCTCCTCTAACGCTCTAAGATTCCTATGTGAACAGAGGAGGATACTGTCCGTTTTAAGTGAAAAAACACACTACACGGTGTGTTCTCTCAAGTACACTATTTCCGATTACATGGAGTGTCATGTCTCTCTACTGGCGGCTGCCTCCACCACTTTACTATTCACCTATAGACTAAATAAATGATGTGTAAATACCCTATACACGGCGTGTAGTTAGTTTTTTACATCCTTTATTTCTGAATATCCTACACGCCCTTTGTACCCATCCCACATAGTCAAAGTACATGGCATGTGGAAAATTACACGGCGTGTAGTTACAAAATTTGGGATTTTCCCCCATTTTCCTTATTTTCTCAAAAACACTTAAGGAAAAAAGAAAAAAAGAAGAAACTTGTACCTCTAAAACAAGAACTGGGATCTTAAATTTGGGAAGTGTTCCTTTTTCCATATTCTAGTAGGCTTGACCAAGCTGGGCCAGACCAAGGTGCGATCACCCCCGTTTCATGGAAAGAGGTGTCTCTAACAGACTGGGCATCTGATCGATCTATCGTCTTTGTCATAACGAACCTTGTGACAAGGTGGTCCATTGGAGTTTAAGTAAGTGAGTTTGGAAGGAGTTTAATGTCTAACTTGGGTTGGATCATACATGAATCCAACCAGGACCTCTTAAAAAGGTTCCCATATCTCACAGATCGGGCATCTGATCGATGCGTCGTCTATCATGTTTGGACCCCTGTGATGGGGTGGTCCCTTGGTTATTCTTTTTGAGAGAATTCATACCAAATGAAAAATGACTGATGGATTGAGTAGCAGACTCTTTTATAGATCAGGCATTCTTTATTTTGGAATCAATTGGCTTACTGCGGCATGAAGAAGAAGAGCGACCAATATGGGTCAGCATAAAAAACTCCAGTGTGGGGTTATCTAGATTTACGACTAATCATCCCTTCCTCCACATCAGTGACCAAGATAGGTCAGCACTAGCGACTAATATGGGATATCACCAGTGACCAATACGGGTTAGCACCAGCTACCAATATGTGTCAACATCTAGCAACCAATACGGGTCAGCACCAGCGACCAATATGGGATATCAACAGTGACCAATACGGGTCAGCACTAGCTACCAATATGGCTCAACATCTAGTGACCAATACGGGTCTGCACCAGTGACCGATACATGTCAACATCTAGCGACAAATACGGGTCAGCATAGAGTGACCTGTAAGGGTCAGCAGTAGATTTACAATGGATAGGATGATCTGGCTTTATGACTAGTCATCCCTATCCCAGTAACACTAAAGTTATACCATTAGAGTGAGCTGTATCTTTTCCTTTTTGTTTCATGATTTAGTTGACTCTTGTGATATTACTTTTGTGGTATTTCTGGTTATTTTTTCCTTTGTGGATTACAGAGAGACCTTCAGGGGTCTTGAGATACCTAATGGGTATTGTTATAATCACCCTACAGGGTATTGTTATAATCACCCCTACACAGGCTTCACCCACATATTTTTGTGTCTGGTGCAGACTATTGACACTCAGTGCCAGACTTTTGGAGGTTTGGGACTTGGTGGAGTTGGTGTGACAAGAGCAGTCGAGATTCTATTCCCCAACATCAGACTTACAGCTACTACTCTACAGTTAGAGCTCTAGGGCAGATGTGATAAATGTTTACTTTCATTTCATTATATAGGGATTGTATTATGGCCTACTATTTTCATTTTACAGTTGTACATGTGGTTGTGCTTTACTCTCATGGTTATGCCTTAATTTTGTTGGTTTTTTACTTAAGTATCCCTTTTTGAGTGTGTCCAAGTTCATTAAGGCAATGCCTTCCCTGTTTGAGAAAGGCCTTCTGGTTCTAGTCACCACCTCCTAGACTATGGATGGTAGGCTTGGGGTAGTCACGTCTGGGCCCATTGGGATGGGTCGTGACAAAGTGGTATCATAGGGCTGTTGGTTCTACCAGAAGAACTAAGAGCCTAATCTTAATGAGGTAATGATGTAATGTGTCTTGAGTTTGTTTTTAGTTTAGAGAGTCCAATGATGGTGCAGTGGCCGACGTTACCATAAACTAGGACCTTAAATTCTATTTTTTGACTCGGTACATGAAAACATAGTGTCCTAGTATTTTGAAAAGTTTTCTTGATATTTCTTGAGTCAGCTCACCATGTATAAATTATTAACCATGGTGCATCTATTTCTTATAGGATTCCTCTATGAAGATAGCCAGCCAGGATTCTTATTAGAGATAATGACAGTGGCCCATCGAGTGATGAGGCGTTGGTACATGGACAACTCATAGTGATGGTACCTTCAGGTGGTGTACCAGCAGCACCTCCACCCGTTGGGCAGTAGATGGTAGCATTGAATCATGCTTGCTGGTTGAGTGCATTTCATGAGTTCCTGAGACCGATTCCTCCACAGTTTTGAGGCAAGACGGACCCCCAGATACTAGAGGACTACCTTGACGTGGTTTCTCAGGCCTTTCGCTTAGTAAAGACACCCACCGATAATATTGCGATCTTAGCTGGTAGCCTTCTTCAGGGCTCGGAAGGATGATGGTGGAGCTCGACAGTCTAGGTGCATGAGGAGATGACCCTCACGATGCTGGACTTTGAGAGCCTTTTAGAGAGGAGGTCATGTCTGCCACACTACACTCTGTGCATATTTAGGAGCATCTGCATCTACAGTTGGGTAGCCAGACTGTGGATTAGTATTTGATGAGATTTACTTATCTCTCTTTATAATCAATAGACATGGTATGTGACCCTTACATCAAGGCCCAAACCTTTGATTAGGTGATAAGATGAGATATTAGAGCTGTTACAGTTTCTCTCAGTATCCTGACACAGGATGGGGTTCTAGAGTGAGCTTTACTGATAGAGTGTTTCCTTGTCGTGCAGGAGCCAAAAGTGGGATCCCCTATCAGACGAGAGTTAGCAGAGTCTTCTACAGCTGACAGTAGACAGACGAAACAAAAGACCAAGTGGGCTAGGCCTTCCAGAGGGCGACCTCAGGACACAGGGTCAGAAGTGCGAGGCTCAAAATGGCGTGGAATCCACTAGTGAGGCATGATTTGTTTTTTCTGTGGGGGGACTAGGCCACAGATCTCATGATTGTCTGAATCCCCGCACAGATGATCGGAAGATGGTGGAGTGGCCACCAAGGATGCAGGAGCATCAGGAGCATGAGCGTCAGCCAGGTGGCGAATGAGGCGGGGGATTAGTACGTGCAACAGGAGGTTCTTGGGGTCACTAAGCACAATCACCACCACCCCCTAGCGGTCCACCATGAGCTCCATGAGAGGGTGGATGGGTATAGGACTAGATACAATTATTAGAGTTTCGTGATACTAACGTCCCTTATATTAAATAGGGTACGATCATTATCTTCTCTACTTTTGCAGCAGCGCTTATCGACACAGGTGCAGCCATTCTTTCCTTTCTGTGGAATTAGTTCGGGACTCTGAGAATCAAACTAAGAATTTAGATTGACCTTTTCATTTGGATAATTCTACGAGAGAAGATTCAGTGGTCACACAATGGTTATGAAAATGTGATCTTACTCTCATTATAACACCCCAAGCTTCAACGGTATGCTTCTCTTTGAATAATTTGATAGCGTGTGTTGTACGCAACACCGAGTTCTAACACACCATAACTAATCAAACTAGCTGTTTTGAATAGTAATACCTACTTTTTGAAATTATATATATTTTATATTTCAAAATGGACTTCATTATTGGATTCAGAATATTTAATTTAGCATAAGATGAAATTTTGGTACTTTTCGGATAACTTTAATATTTTGATGAATAGTGAAAATTACTAAATTTTAATTAAAAACAAATTTTTTAATAAAAATAATTAGTAGTGATAAATTATGAATTTAAGTGGTTTTAAAGTATATTTAGAATATATTTTTAGCATTTAATACAATTTTGGTCATTGGACATAATTTCACAATTAAACCGAACATAAACAATTATCAATCTTTTGATAGTTATTATATCTTAGAAACACGCTTTTTGTTTTAACAGCGGGAATCAATTTTAAATTAATTTCTGCCACTTATGTGTTTTGAATTTGGAAAAATGGATTCCATATTTGGAATCAGGATATTAAAATTGTGTAAATAGGTAACTTTTATATTTACACATTTTGAATAATTACTTCGGTAAATATTTTTTTTACCATGGTTAAGGGTAAATCCGATAAATAATGGTTAAAAAATAATATTATAATAATACTAAATTACCCTAAAACGTGTCCTAGCCTTATTGGTTGATATATGTTCAACCATAGGCATCTTTGGGTCTATTTTGGGACCCCATGGAGCCACTTGTAAGTGATAGGGACACTTTATTTTAATTAAGTTAAAATAATTACAAAAATGACACTTGCATATATCTTTAAGAAAAAACATTTTTACATAGGGTTATATATGTTGGATTTTCGACTATAAATATTTATTAGAAAGATAAAAGGATTTACTACATAAGGATATTTTATTTATAATTTTTAGACATTAAATAATTTATGTTATTTATTACACAATGATGATGTAGTAATTACCATAATAGTGAACAATTAAAATGATTGATATTATAAATACCCAAATAAATATAATTTGAGACTTTTAATGAATTAAAATAATTTTCGTGGATAATATGACATATTATTATTGATTTAATTAAATTTTTTCGAAGTAATCATTCTTTTATAAGTTTCAAAAAAATTAACTATTCAATAGTGTCAAAATTGACATAAAATAGTTTTTTAAAAAATATTATATTATTAATTGATATTAAATTACTAAAAATCTAAGGTTCTGCCAAGAGACTTACATCATGCTGTTTGTATCATTAATAGACCACTTGGGGGTCTCTTGGATGTATATTGTAAGTTTATTACCCATATAATATAAAAATACAAAGAGACATTGTGAAAGTGAAACTAATTAACTTAGAGTTAATACTTAAAGATAAGGTTAATATAGTAACCCAAAACTGTCTAAATTCTATTGGTTGATTGTTTGTCGACCTATACCCACCTTAAGCCTTTAATAATCAACTTTGGAGCCATTAGAAACCGAATATGAATTTATTATAAATTAATATTTCTAGCTTTTCCAATGGTGCCCCTCACCCCTCTTATAAAAGGGCACTCCTCCTTCTCATTTCTTCACAGCTTCAAAGCCTTTTGGATTGGCCCAAATATGCCCAAATACTCTCCCAACTTCTCTAACTACAACCTAGAGGCCTTATTTTTGTCAGAAAGCCATCCTAAGGATCCCTTTTGATCAAATCAAAAGGAAGAACCCGAAGAAGAGGTAATGATTTCACCACCCTTTTCCAAGTTCCTTTCTTCATCCTCTTCTTCATTCTTTGTTATTACCATTCTAAAATAATAACTCCAGCATCATATATATACTGTGATATTATTATAAATATGGTACAACCATATTCATTATTCTATCCACCCTTTGAAAAACATGTCACCATACGTGCGTACGTACGACTTACCGTCTCCACGTCGTGGTGTAATTGTTATTTCAATATCTTATTATTTGGATGGGTATAATAATGATGTGTAACTCATGTAAATAATAAATATAACATGTTAATGATTCTTTATATATGATATACCACCAATTTATATATTATTTTAATATCAAAAGAATGATATTGTCGCTTGTGCGTACGTACGGACTACCGTCTCCACGAACGCGATGAGATTCATTCTCCATCGTATCCATTCAAGTATAATTATCATTTGATGATTTAAAAATAATGTTTAAGGACTTGATATCATTATGTATATGAATAATATACAGCCTATCTATGACAAACATGGCTTATGTAACAAAACATATAAAAGAAAATGTGTAAGTTAACACCTGAAATGACGATAATACTAAGATATTATTAACAAAGCAATGTTAAAAGATCATATATGATATCATATGAATATATATGATTCTTTTATAATTTAATAAAAATTATTTTAATATTATATAGGAGTTTAACCTACCCCATCCAAGGAAAAGTAAAAGGTATGGTTTATTTCACAATCTCTTCATTATCCGAGGTTGTTTATACGTAATAATCTACTGGGTTCTCTTTATCATCCACATCCATGTTTCTTAAAAATGTATTTCAAAACATTTTTACTATTTAAAAGAAAATGGGTTAAGGTCATTTATACCCTTGTTTGACTTTTTATAATAGTTTTTTAAAGGAATCTTTCCGTCGTTTTCCAAACAAGGTGCTTTTTAACCTTTTCGACAGAATTAAGGTAAGAATGTTTTTTTAACTTATACGGCTGGTGCGGTTATTTTCCACCGTTATAAAATCGTCAAAGTTTCCCTTACAAGCTTATAAGAATATTTTAAAAGAAAATGTTTTATTTTATAAATATATATTGTCTTAAATGATTTCAAAATAGAAAGAGATATTTCTCTAAAAAGAGTTTTGATTTCATCTATTTCAACATCCTTTGATGGATTTTACGCTTATTTGAAGTTGATTTATTATTATACAAAACTTATATATTGTATTTAAGGTTTTGTGATATGTTTGTCTATGGATGTGCTATTTTTATACCATTCATTTTTTATGGTGAAAGTATTGACATTTCGTATGCTAGTTTTAATACGAATGTTTATGTTATGTTTAAACCTTTTCATATGGGAATGCATTGGACTTAATATGTGACGGGTAGAGCCCGCTATAGCTCCTCGATGCATTGGTAGGTCTCATGATACAAACTAGTGTCTTGGCACAAGTCCTTGGCAAAATCTTATTTGTATTCTTGGCACGAGGCCTTGGCTATGTGGTTATGATAGTCTGGCATTATGCATTCCATCATTATGAAAGTGGTTATTGATATTGCATGTGATTATTCGATTAGTAGAATATCCCTGTGAATAAGTAAATGGAATTATTTCATTTTACTTTTTCCATACTATGTTGAAGTTCAATTTTAAAAAGATTTTGTTTTAGTTATACATTTCCTTAAATGTTTATTCTTATTTATGAAAGTTTCCGCTATATTGTTATCCTTACTAGGCCTTTGAGGTCACCCCTTTTCTATGTTTTATTTTTCCCAGGAAGTGAAGAAATAAATTATGAATGACCTACAAGGATATTATATGGGGATATGAGTGTGGAATATGGAGACAATATGTTGTTGTTGTAGTTTTTCACTTTATGATGTAATGTAAGAATTATGAATATATCTAGTGTTTCCAAGGCTACTAAACCAATCGGTCTTTCGAGATTTGATCTTTCTTGTGATCATGACAATGTTATGTAATCATGCACTGAATCTGGGTAATTGGGGTCGGGGTGTTACAGTTTGTATCAGAGGAGGTTTAGTAGAAACCTTGGAAGCTAGATTTAGATAAACTATGATTAGAGCACGTAGACCTAAGATGAACATTGAGGATTAGTATAGAAGAATTTCATAGAATTTTGGTATTGTAGAGATTTTGTGAGTTTTACAAGCAATACATCCCTATCTGGATATGAGCAGGTAGAGGTGGCTCTGGCACAGATGTACCTAAGGGTAAAACCTGAAAACACCGCTTTGAGCTAGACTCGAACAGGAACTGGTGCACGACAACGGGCCTTGCTGCACTCTTGGTTACGACACTCCCAGGGGATATGCTTAGGATAACTCTCATTTTCTTTACAAATCATTATGAAGGTTTTATGAGTATATACTTCCATAAAGAAAACATTTTTATGATTAAGGATTATATCCTTAAATAGTTCAATTTATGTTTAGTGTTTTATAAGTATGGAATTATGTATTTTGATTCATAAACTGATCTAGTTTATGCCATTGTTTAGAAATGGCGCCTAGTGGAAGAAATGGAAACTATATCAATGAACGTACTCCATGTAGGGATTTCCCCTGGCTCAAGATAATTATAGTGGAGCTGGTGATGCAACTGGTGCCGATCAGCTAATCACCATACTGGGACAACTCACTTAGGTTATGAAAAATAACCTTACCCGTATGAAGCACCCTGATCCACAGCATAGAGGATCAATGTTAGATAGATTCATGAGGCAACAACCACCAACATTCAATGGGAGTAAAAAACCCTTAGTAGCTAATCAATGGATATTTTCCCTAGAGAAAATATTTCAGGCTTTGGGGAGTAGTGAAAAAGAAAAAGTTATCATGGCAGTTTACCACCTCACTGGAGATGTTGATCAATGGTGGTCATTGATTCAAAATACAAAGGAAGATGATGAAGTATCAAATATGGAATGGAGGGAGTTCAAAGATTTATTTTTAGAAAAATACTTTCCTCGCGACCATCGAGCAGATATGGAAAGGCAGTTTCTGAGTCTGAGAAAAAAGGAGGATGAGAATGTCACAAAGTATGAGGCTAACTTTACAAGGTTAGAAAAGTATGCTAGAGATTATATATG
Source organism: Viscum album (assembly GCA_963277665.1). Classification (NCBI taxonomy): domain Eukaryota; kingdom Viridiplantae; phylum Streptophyta; class Magnoliopsida; order Santalales; family Viscaceae; genus Viscum; species Viscum album. Next base: position 1,185,238,445 of record OY728135.1, read on the forward strand.
TAACCCAAAAAGTAATATTGGTCATTTCTTTGGTGGGTTAAAACCATTTCTCCATTGAGCATTAGTCTCACAATCCTTCTCGTCGTACGAAGACATTGTCTCATGTGCTATCAAGACTGAAAAGGAATTCTCTAAGTCTTAAGACTTTAAAGCAAAGAAAGAGAAGAAGAGACCTGCTGATCAATCTGGGAACATAAATAAGGGGAAGAAGGGAAAGGTTGAATATCCATCCTGTGGTAAATGTCGGAAGAAACACCCCGGTACTTGCTTGAAGGGAATGGGAGTTTGTTACAAGTGTGGTGAAAAATGCCACCAAGCTCGTGATTGTAAGGGGAAGAAGGAAGCCACCAACGTTCAGTGCTACAATTGTAGGGAGATGGGGCATTATGAAAATTAATTTCCTAAGCATTAGGATAACATACCGCAGAAAAGGCCAAGGGATCAAGTCCAAGCTTATGCTATCACTACTGCTGAGGTAGAAGCTCTGAAAGGCGTGGTGGCAGGTAATTTAATGGTTTCCTCAAGTTTAGCAAATGCATTATTTGATTCTAGATCATCGCATTGTTTCATATCTTCCCAGTTTGCTAAGAAAATTAGATATTTTCAATTTGATTTAATAAGGGAGTTATCAGTTAAAACTTCTAAGGGAAGTATCACTGCAACAATGTTTTGTGAATTAGTCCCCATTAGAGCACATGAATGTTCTTTATCTGCAGATCTCATCGTCACACCTATTATTGAGTTTGATATAATCCTCGGTATGGATTGGCTTTCATACTATGATGCGAAGACTTATTGTAAGAAGGAAGAGGTTACGATTCTTGATGATAATGATAAGGAACACCTTATCTTTAGAGCAGAATCATCACCACCTAATTCTTATTTAGATCCACCCCCAGTAGCTCAACGAAATTAAATTATTGGGGAGGAAGAGAATGAAATAACTGTGGGTGAGGAAAGGAATGTTCAAATAGAGGATGTACATGTTGTGAAAGAATTTGCAGATCTATTTCCAGATGATTTACCTGGATATCCTCCAGAATGAGAAGTTGAGTTTTCTATTGATTTAATTCCTGGATCAAGGCCTATATCGAAGACCCCTTATAGAATGGCCACTGTAGAATTAGTTTAACTAAAGAAACAACTAGAGGAATTGAGTAATAAGGGATTTATTCGCCCTAGTGTTTCTCCATGGGGAGCCCCTGTTCTTTTTGTTAAAAAGAAAGATAGATCTATAAGGTTATGTATCGACTATAGGTAGATCAATGCTATAACAATAAAGAAGAAGTATCCCCTACCTCGAATTGATGATTTATTTGACCAACTGCATGGACCTCAATACTTTTAAAAGATTGACCTTAAATCTGGATACCATCAGTTGTGTGTGAAGAAGGAAGACATTATGAAGACAGCATTTCGAACCAGGTATGGGCATTACGAGTTTACTATAATGCCTTTTGGATTAACTAACGCACCTTCTGTATTCATGGATATTATTAATATAGTTTTCAAGGAGTATCTCGATGAATTTGTGGTGGTATTTATTAATGATATCTTGGTATACTCCAAAATCTACGAAGATCAGGAAAATCACTTGTGCATTATCTTGAAGACTTTGAGAAGACATGAATTATATGGGAAGTTTAGCAAGTGTGAATTCTGGCTTCCGGAGATTTCTTTTCATGGACATATTATCTCTAAAGATGGAATCTATGTTGATCCTTCTAATACCAAGGAAATACAAGAATAGCCAGCACCTACGAATATAACTGAGGTACGTAGTTTTATTGGTTTAGCAGGTTATTATCGACATTTCGTCCAGAATTTTGCCCGATTGGCTAACCCATTAAAGAAGCTCACACGTAAAGGGTTAAATTTGTTTGGACAAATGATTGTGAAGAATGTTTTGATGAACTAAATAGAATATTAGTCAATGATCCTATATTGACTCTACCATCGGAGAATGATGAGTTCGTTATTTATAGTGATGCATCGAAGAAAGGACTTGGTTGTGTCCTTATGCAGAATGATATGGTTATTGCCTATGAATCACGACAGTTGAAAATTCATGAACAATACTATCCTACTCATGATCTCGAGTTAGCAGCTGTGATATTTTCTTTTAAGATATGGAGGCACTACCTCTATGGTGAAAAATGTGAGAGTTATACTGATCACAATAGTTTGAAGTATATTTTCTCACAAAAAGAACTCAACATGAGGCAAAGGAGATGGCTTGAATTACTCAAGGATTATGATTGCATGATACACTACCACCCAGGTAAGGCAAACAAGGTGGCAGATGCTTTGAGTAGAAAAGAACATGGAGTTTTGAACAATATGAGAATTGAAAGGGATCCAATTTTCATGGATCTAGTGAAGATGGACATGGGAATAACCAGGGAAGGAGAAACATCAATGATTTTTCATATGGTTTCCAAACCATCTTTACTAGAAAGGATTAAGAGTTCTTATACTAATGATGGAGAATTTAAAAATAAGATTAAAGATGTGAATAATGGGAGACTGAGAGACTTTGTGTATGAAGATAGAATTTTGAAATTCTAGAAGAGACATTGTGTTCCCGATATACCTGATCTAAAAAGGGAATTGCTGGATGATGCTCATAGTTCCAATTTCTCTATACACCCAGGGAGCACCAAAATGTATAGAGATTTGAAGGAACATTTTTGGTGGGACAACATGAAGAGGGAGATTGCTGATTTTGTGTCAAGATGTATGGTTTGTCAACAAGTGAAAGCTGGAAGGCAACAGCCTGGAGGAGTCATGCAACCTCTTCCCATACCGGAGTGGAAATGGGACAATATTACGATGTACTTTTTCATGGGGCTACCAAAGACTCCTAGAAGGAACGATGAAATATGGGTTATTGTTGATCGTCTTACCAAGTCAGCATATTTTTTTCCTATAAGAGAAGATCTACACCTGGAACGTCTAGCAAGACTATATATTAATGAATTTGTGATACTTCATGGAGTACCCCTATAGATTGTTTCTGATCGTGATCCCCGTTTTACTTCAAGATTCTGGAAAAGCCTTCAGAAATCCCAAGATACTGAACTTCATTTGAGCACTGCTTACCACCCTCAGACAGACGGACAATCAGAATGGAGTATTCAAACCTTATAAGACAAGTTGAGATCTTCCTCACTTGACTTTCAGGGTATGTGGGATCAATATTTACCTCTGGTAGAATTTTCTTATAACAATAGCTTCCATTCGAGTATTCAGATAGCACCATATGAAGCGTTATACGGAAAGAGATGTCGAACACCAACCTGTTGGGATGAAGTTGGTGAAAGAAAACTTGTAGGTCTAGAACTGGTGGAGGAAATGATAGAAAAGGTGAAGGTAATCCAGAATCACATCAAAGCATCTCAAAGTAGGCAAAAGATCTATGTCGATAATAGAAGGAAGGATTTAGAATTTCAAGTCGGTGATCATGTTTTCCTGAAGGTATCTCCATGGAAGGGAGTCATACGTTTTGATAAGAAAGGTAAATTGAGTCCCAGGTACATCAGACCTTTCAAAATTCTAGAACGAATTGGGGTTGTAGCTTACTGATTGGCAATGACGCCAAGTCTCTCCAAATATCACGATGTGTTCCACGTATCTTTATTGAGGAAATACATGCCTGACCCAACGCCTGTACTCACCTATGAGGAGTTAGAACTGGAACTCGATATGTCTTATTGTGAAGAGCCCGTCAGGATTCTTTATACGAGAGAACAAGTACTGAGAAACTGGACGACACGTCTGGTAAAAGTTTTGTGGAGAAACCATAAGATGGAAGAGGCAACGTGGGAACCCGAGGAACTTATGATGAAGAACCACCCGAGTATTTTCATGCGATAATATTCTAGAAATTTCAAGGACAAAATTATTTGATGGAGGGGAGAATGTAACACCCCAAGCTTATACGGTACGCTTCTATTTGAATAATGTGATAGTGTGTGTTGTACGCAACACCGAGTTCTAACACACCATAACTAATCATACTAGCCGTTATGAATAGTAATACCTACTTTTTGAAATTTTATGTATTTTATATTTCAAAATTGACTTCATTTTTCGATTCGAAATATCAAATTTAGCCTAAGGTGAAATTTTGGTACGTTTCGGATAACTTTAATATTTTGATGAATAGTGAAAATTACTATATTTTAATAAAAACAACTTTTTTAATGAAAATAATTAATAGTGATAAATTATGAATTTGAGTGATTTTAAAGTATATTTTGAATATATTTTTACCATTTAATACAATGTTGGTAATTGGACATAATTTCACAATTAAACCGAACATAAACAAGTATCAATCTTTTGATAGTTATTATATCTTAAAAACACGCTTTTTGTTTTAACAGCGGGAATTAATTTTAAATTAATTTCTGCCACTTCTGTGTTTTGAATTTGGAAAAATGGATTCAATATTTGTAATCAGGATGTTCAAATTTTGTAAATAGGAAACTTTTATTTTTAGACATTTTGAATAATTACTTCGGTAAATATTTTATTTACCATGGTTAAGGGTAAATCCGGTAAATAAGGGTTAAAAAATAAAATTATAATATTACTAAATTACCCTAAAACGTGTCCTAGACTTATTGGTTGATACATGTTCGACCATAGGTATCTTTGGGTCGATTCTGGGACCCCATGGAGCAACCTTTAAGTGATAGGGACACTTTATTTTAATTAAGTTAAAATGAATACCAAAATGTCACAAGCATATATCTTTTAGAAAAAAAAAATTATATATGGTTATATATGTTCAATTTTCGACTATAAATATTCCTTAAAAAGATAAAATGATTTACTACATAATGAGATTTTATTTATAATTTTTATACATTAAATAATGTAATTTCTTTATGACACAACGATGATGCAGTAATTACCATAATAGTGAAAAATTAAAATAATGGATATTATAAATACCCAATAAATATAATTTTAGACATTTAATGAATTAAACTAATTTTCTAGGATACTATTACATATTATGATTGATTTAATTACCTTTTTTCTAAGTAATCATTCTGTTATAAGTTTCACGAAAATCAACTATTGAATAGTGTCAAAATTGACATAAAAGAGTTTTTTAAAAAAATATTATATTATTAATTGATATTAAATTCCTAAAAATATAAGGTTCAGCCAAGAGTCTTATATCATGCTATTTGTATCATTAATGAACCACTTGTGGGTCTCTTGGATGTATATGGTATGTTTATTAACCATATAATATAAAAATACAAAGAGACATTGTGAAAGTGAAACTAATTAACTTTGCGTTAATACTTAAAGATAAGGTTAATATAGTAACCCAAACCTGTATAAATTCTATTGGTTGAATGTTTTTCGCCCTATACCCACCTTAAGATTTGAATAAGCAACTTTGGAGCCATTAGAATCCGAATATGAATTTATTATAAATTAATATTTCTAGCTTTTCCAATGGTGCCCATCACCCCTCTTATAAAAGGGCACTCCTACTTCTCATTTCTTCACACCTTCAAAGCCTTTTGGTTCGTCCAAACTCTACCGAAATACTCTACCAACTTCTCTCACTACAACCTAGAGGCCTTATTTTGATCAGAAAGCCAACCTAAGAATCCCTTTTGAACAAATCAAAAAGAAGAACCCGAAGAAGAGGTAATGATTTCACCACCCTTTTCCAAGTTCCTTTATTCTTCCACTTCTTCTTTCTTTGTTATTACCATTCTAAAATAATAACTCCAGTATCATATATATACTGTTATGTTATTATAAATATGGTACAAGCATATTCAGTATTCTATCCACCCTTTGAATAACATGTCACCATACGTGCGTACGTACGGCTTACCGTCTCCACGTCGTGGTGTAATTGTTATTTCAATATCTTATTATTTGGATAGGTATAATAATGATGTGTAAGTCATGTAAATAATAAATATAAAATGTTAATGATTCTGTATATATGATATACCATCCATTAATATATTATTTTAATATCAAAAGAATGATATTGTCGCTCGTGCGTATGTAAGGACTACCATCTCCACGAATGCGATGAGATTCATTCTCCATCGTATCCATTCAAGTATAATTATCATATAATGATTTAAAAATAATTTTTAAGGACTGGATATAATTATGTATATGAATAATATACAACCTATCAATGGAAAACATGGCTTATGTAACAAAATATATAAAAGAAAACGAGTAAGTTAACACCCGAAACAACAATAATACTAAGATATTATTAACAAAGCAATGTTAAAAGATCATATATGATATCATATGAATGTATATTATTCGTGTATAATTTAATAACAATTATTTCACTATTATACAGGATTTTAACCTACCCCAACCAAGTAAAAGTACAAGTTAAGGTTTATTTCACAATCTATTCATTATCCGAGGTTGTTTATACGTAATAATCTACTGGGTTCTCTTTATCATCCACATCCATGTTTCTTAAAAATGTATTTCAAAAAAAAACTATTTAAAAGAATATGGGTTAAGGTCATTTATACCCTTGTTTGACTATTTATAAGAGTTTTACAAAGGAATCATTCCATCGTTTTCCAAACAAGGTGCTTTTTAACCTTTTTGACAAAATTAAGGTAAGAATGTTTTTTTAACTTATACGGCTGGTGCGATTATTTTCCACCGTTATAAAATCGTCAAAGCTTCCCTAACAATATTATAAGAATATTTTCAAAGAAAATGTTGTATTTTATAAATATATGACTCTTAAATTATTTCAAAATAGAAAGAGATATTTCTCTAAAAAGAGTTTTGATTTCATCTATGTCAACATCCTTTGATGGATTTTACGCTTATTTGAAGTTCATTTATTATAATACAAAACTTCTATATTGTATTTAAGGTTTTGTGATATGTTTGATTGTGGATGTGCTATTTTTATACCATTCATAGTTTATGGTGAAAGTATTGACATTTCGTATGCTAGTTTTAATACGAATGTTTATGTTATGTTTAAACCTTTTCATATGGGAAGGAATTGGACTTAATATGTGATGGGTGGAGCCCACTATAGCTCCTTGATGCATCGGTAGGTCTCATGAGACAATCTAGTGTCTTGGCATAAGGCCTTGGAAAAATCTTATTTGTAGTCTTGGCACGAGGCCTTGGCTATGTGGTTATGATAGTCTAGAATTATGTATTCCGTCATTATGAAAGTGGTTATTGATATTTCATGTGATTATTCAATTAGTAGAATATCCATGTGAATAAGTAAATGGCATTATTTCATTTTACATTTTTCATACTATGTTGAAGTTCAAGTTTAAAAGGCTTTTGTTTTAGTTATACATTGCCTTAAATGTTTATTCTTATTTATGAACGTTTCTTCTATATTGTTATCCTTACTGGGCATTTGATCTCACCCCTTTTCTATGTTTCATTTTTCCCAGGAAGTGAAGAAATAAATTATGAATGACCTACGGGTATATTATGTGGGGATATGAGTGTGGAATATGGATACAATATGTTGTTGTAGTAGTTTTTCACTTTATGATGTAATGTAAGACTTATGAATATATCTAGTTTTTCCAAGGCTACTAAACCAATCGGTCTTTCGAGATTTCATCTTTCTTGTGATCATGCCAATGTTATGTAATAATGCACCGAATCTGGGTACCTGGGGTCGAGGCATTACACTCATATGAGAGAGTTTAAGATTAGATCTTCTAGTAGTGGCATTGAAGCCCTACAATGTCATTATAGGCATGGATTAGAAATCAGCAGTTCACAGACTAATTGATTGCTTGAGACATATAGTGCGATGTACTTGTAGATATGAAGACCATTTTTCGTTTGTTGGTGAGAAGAAAAATAGAGCAGAATGATATGGACTTCCACTCATGAGGGTGCAGCCGATTACATATCAGCTGGCTTCCATGGCCTTCTACATGATAGATGAGGCGAGTCAATAGTTTCCAGCGGTGGTGGACGAGTATTAGAATGTATTTCAAGAATATGTCCCATTACTAACTCTTCATAGAGAGATGGACATACACATTGACTAGTACCAAGGAACAACACTGATATCTACACCAGCATATCAGATTGCCACTACAGAGATTGAAGAGATGAGGGTACATTTGGAGGACTTAAAGAGGAAGTGATTTGTAAGGCCCAGTGTTTTCCCATGGGAATACCTAGTGTTGTTTTCCAAGAAGGCAAATGGATTTCTGAGGCAATGCGCAGACTTCCAGTGCCTAAACCAAGTACCTTTGAAGAACAAGTTTTCTCTTCAGAGGATTGATGAACTATTTGATCAGTTAAAAGGATCGAAGTGGTTCTCAAAGATTGACCTCAGATTAGGCTATCACCGGCTTTGTGTCTAGGATGAGGACATCCAAAAAATGGCCTTCAGATGTCGGTATGGCCATTATGAGTTCTTGGTGATGCCATTTTCCATGAACAATGATCCAGAAGTGTTCATTAGGCTCCTAAATATTATCTTCAAGCCATAACTCAATCACTTTGTGGTGGTCTTCATCAAAAAATTCTTGGGGTACTCAGCATCTGAGAAAGAGCACATTGTACACATGAGGATAGTTCTGGACACATTCCGGGAGCACCTGTTATATGGTAAGCTCTCAAAATGTGAGTTATTGATACAGGAGGTCCACATCATGGGACACATCATCTTAGAGGCTAGAGTTGCAGTGGATCTAGAGAAGAATGAGAAAATAATTTCTCGGAATCCACCCATGAGTGTTAATACGGTTCAGAGCTTCCTTGGATTTGCATGCTACTATCAAAGGTTCGTACCTGATTTCCCCAGAGTAGCATCACATATGATTGCATTGAAAATAAAGGAGATACCCTTCCTGTGGTCAGAGAAATTATAGTAGAGATTTAAATAATTGATTCATTGCTGGACTTGTGCTCCCATCATGAGGTTTTTGGAAGAGGGCACTGACTACGTGGTTTACTATGATGCATCAAAGACCGGACTCAACTGCTTCCTGAGCTAGGATGGTGCAGTGATTTCTTATGTCTTACTACACCAAAGGCCTCATTAATAGAATTATGTGACTCACTACTTGGAGTTGGTAGTAGTAGTCTTCGCACTAAAGATGTAGCGACACTACTTGATGGGCGAGCGGTTCATTATTTACTCAGACAACAAGAGTCTCAGATATATCTTCATGCCGAAAGATCTGAATATGAGACAGCGACATTGGCTAATGTTCCTCCATAACTATGACTTTGGGATAGTCTATACACCTGGGAAGGGATACATAGTGGTAGATGTGCGTAGTTGGAGATCGAGTTTGTAGCTACTGCCTGAGGATCCAGAGCAGTTAGACTCGCTTCAGATATCCTACATGGATAGATATGAGAAATTCTACCTCCAGTCGATGGTAGTTGTCCCTCCACTAATTCAGCGAGTTAGGGGGTGCAAATCAGAGACAACATCTGTGAGACTACACATGCATAGATATCCTCAGGGCATGCACTAGACGAATATTCTTATGGTGAGGAGCATGATATCCTTTTCAAAGGACGTTTAGTTATACTAGTGGTGCTATGAGAGGAGGTGCTGAGGATGTTCCACACAGCCCCTTGGTAGTACATCCAGGAATGATGAAGTTGTATCAGGTCCTCTAGCATTAGTACTGGTGTCTAGGGATAAAAACGCTCTAAGAGAGTATGTTTCTAGATGCCTCACTTTCCAGCAAGTGAAGGTCAAGCACCAGGTACCAGTAGGCTTGACCCAACCCCTCGAGAAACCAGAGTGGAAGTGGGAAGGGATGTCGATGGACTACATGACAGGGTTACTATATACATCCAGATGGCACGATAACATCTGGGTGATCGTTGAATAACTCACCAAGTCGTCCCACTTCCTTGTTATTAAAGAGAAGGGTTTTGTAGATATCTTGAGACGTCGTTACGTTTAAAAGATTGTGCAACTTCATGGGGTACCTTTAAAGATAGTCTCAAACAGTGACACACACTTCACATCCTAGTATTAGAAAGGATTACAGGAGGATTTTGGAACATAGCTTCGCTTAAGCATAATTTTTAACCATAGACAAATGGCCAGACTTGGTGGACCATCCAGACCATAGAGGACATGCTTTTTCCATCTGTCTTATATTTTGGTCACAGTTGGAGAGGGGGCACGATGTCATCCACATATCCTAGATGGGGAAATATGTGCATTACCCATCTCATGTCATCGACCTTGGATAACTTGAGATTGATGATGGGTAAAATATTTGTGGAGTACCCTATGGAGATTGAGGATCAATAGGAGTGAATCTTTTGTGGGTGGTCGATAACTCTGTTTCACTTTCTGTGGCATCACGAGAATCTCTAGGAGAGTACATGAGAGAGAGAGAGGCTCATATGCTTTCCATGTACCCCTATTTGTTTGTGTAGACTTATTTGGATTTTGGGGATATAAATCCACAAGTTGGGGAGAATGTAAAGACCCAAAAATTTTGCGTAATTTTTTTTAATGATTTGGGATTTTTACGAGTCTATGAAAATTGGCAGTGTGTAATTCCATGGCCCGGTGTGCTCGAAATGAATTTTTGAACTTTTTAAAGGTACATTTAGTAAACTCGTAGGTAGCATTTTCAATCTTTTAAACCATTGTTTATGTTAAAAATCTTAGGGCACCATTGAATCTGCAATGTTGGGATTCTCTTAAGGGAAAATTCACTTAGACCATAGTTGGTCAAGAGAAAAAGATATTTCTTTTTGAATTTTAATGAAATAATAAAATAAAATAAATTGTTATTTTTTTCCTTTTTATTTTTCCTACCACCTCTTGAGCAGTGGTGGTGGGGACGACGGGGTGGCCAGACCTTTAATTGTGGGGTGTTAATTGCATGGTTACACTTTGGTTTTGTATCCACCCCTCATGTAATTAATGAGACACTTTAATTACATCAATTAATGAGGCACATTAATTACGACAATTAATGAACCTCAATAATTCCTCAAGGTGTTTCTCGCCATTCCCCCACCTATTTAAATGTAGCTTAGGGTGGGTTTTTTGCCTGACTTCATCAGGAGATGAACCCCTAATGAAGTGATGCCACGCCTTCCATCAATGGAGAACGGAGGATTGACGATTCCCGTTGTAGGATCGATCTTAAGGTTGACGGACAACGAATGCCAACGATAGCGATGTATCCAACAAATCAGGTTGTAGGGGTTGTCTTTTAATTCAAGATTTTTCCTCGATTCTATTCCTCTCTTTTGAATTTTTGGGAGGTTTTTGCAGTGGATTTAAATGGGATTCATTTTTATTGAAAAGTATGGAATAATAACCTCCCTCTAGCTTTAAATCTAACGTAGAGGGCTCGGGCCCAACGAACAAGGCCTGGACCCTCCGCTGCTTGTTCTCTTTTTGTTGCGTTCTTCGGGGATGGTTTTCCCAATTTGACAAAAGTGTGAGACAGAATATCATGCTATAGCAGTAGAAATCTGGGAGGCCCTTAGGCACAACCAACACCATTTATGGACCACTGAAGCACATCTGATGGCCCAGAGAAACAATCGTCAGCGCGCTATACCGGCAGTGGCCAGCGGTGGCTGGATGAGGCCCTTGGAAACATGCTATGGGCGATGGGACAGCGAAAACCCATCACGCACTATGGTGGAAAAAAGGCGGTTGGCTCGAGACGGCTGCACGGGAGAAGGGCGGCTTTTGCAGGCACCACTAGTGGCAGCAGCTGTGGCCAGTGGGCCACGACAGGAGGGGGTGGCAAAGACCCCATGCTGCATTGTGTCTTAAGGAAAAAACAGCCCTGCATTGATGGGGCCAACTGGGAGGATTGGTTCACCTTTAGGAGGACCAGGCCGGACGTTGACCGTCTTAATGGGCTAGACCCGCGGCCCAGCAGCCCAACACGGGTCGGCTGAGCCCCACCCGGCGGGCCAAGCCAATTGCAGCCCAGGCCTGTGAACCAGTTGGGCCAACCTCGACAGGCTGGACCCATTATACCGAGTTGACCCATAATGGGATAGACTCGGGAAAGGTTCAGTAGACCACATGACCTGTTGCCTCGGGTTGGCCGGACTGAGGTGGACCGGCCCTAGAGCCAGCTGACCCCCGAATAAAGAAACACTCGTAACTGATTAACTGGTTGTTCTTTTAAAACACTATCAGTGGCATTGAGATCCATTTTGGGAAGCGGTCCCTTTCGAATTATCATGTGGGCCCGACCGAGCCGGGCCATACCAAGGTGTGATCACCTCCATTTCACAAAAAGGGGTGTAACTAACATAATAGGTGCCCAATCGACATGTCCTCTGTCGCATAAGGACCCTTCTGACAAGGTTATCTATTGGAAATAATTTAAGTGAGTTTTTATGGAGTTTTAAATGAAACCTAGGTTGGATTAGACATGAATCAAACTAGGAATTTTTTTATAAAATCACCCATATCTCACGGATCGAGCATCCGATCGGCACACCATCTATCATGTTGGTACCCTTATGATGGGGTGGTCCCTTGGGTATGATTTTTTCAAGACTTGGTACTCGTTCAAAAAATTACTGATGGATTGAAGAGCAGAGTCTTCTAGAGATCAGGCATACTTCATGTGGGAATCCTAGGGCTAGTTGTGTCATGAAGAAGAAGAAGAACGACCAATATGGGTCAGCATAAAAAACACTAGAGTGGGATGATCTAGTTGTACGACTAATCGTTCCTATCTCTGCATCACTGACAATGAAGGGTCAACACTAGTGACCTCAGTAGGTCAACACTAGAGACCAATATGGGTCAGCACCAGTGACCAATACGGGTCAGTATCTAGTGACCAATATAGGTCAGCACTAGGGACCTTTATGGGTCAGCATCTAGCCACCAATATGGGCTAGTATATAGTGACCTATATGGGTCAGCAGTAGATTTACTACAGATAGGATGATCTGGCTTTATGACTAGTCATCCCTATCCCACTAACCTTGAAGTTATACTACTAGAGTGATCTATCTCTATTGTCTTGTGCTTCATGATTTAGATCATGCTTGTGATATTACCTTTGTGGTATTTCTTATGATGTTTGCATTTTGGAATTACAGAGAGACCTTCAAGGGTCTTAAGGTCCCTACTTGGTATTGTTATACTCACCCCCTTCATGGGCTTTACCTACACATTATTGATTCTAGTGAAGACTACTGAATCTCTGAGGTATACTTTTGAGGTTTGGGGCTTGGTGGAATTTGGTGCGATGGGATCAGTCGATATCCTCTTCTTAGACATCACACATAGAGCTACTACTCTCCAAGTATAGCTCTAGGGAAGATGTAATAGTTGTTTGCTTTATTTTTAGATTCTAGGGCTTGTATTCTAGCCCGAAGTTTTCCTTTTAAAATTGTACATGTCTTTGTACATTACTTTTGGGATTATGCCTTACATTTTTTGGATGTTTACTTCAGTTTCCCTTTTGAGTGTGTACAAATATCTAAGTTAAATTCCTTACCTATTGGTGAAATGTTTCATGTGATAGTGACCAACCCTTGGCCTATGGAAGCTGGGCATTAGGTAGTCACGTCCGGGCCATGTGGGATGGGTCATGACAGGACACATGCTATAATTATTACGTTCTAAGTTATGCCCTGAAACATGTTGTAATTCATATATATTGGGTTATTATCTAACACATGTTGTAATGATTATATATCAAGTCATTTCTTTATTTATGATGCAATTGTTATTAGAGGTCTTATCTTAGGTTTGGGTAATTTTTCCAAGGATATATGGTTATGGTTGGCATGGTTTTTTACATTCTTAGATACATTTTATCCTGGTCCCAAAGCAAGATATTTGGATATTTGGAAATGGTTAGTAGGGTTTTGGTAAATGTTTAGTGTTAGTCCCCCTTGGTGTTAAAGTATTTTGATTTGTGTATTTTATTAATTGATTAATTAATACCCATGTTTCTATATTTATAGAATATAATTATTACCATAATGGTTATATTTAGAAATAGTATTGACCTAACAAGTTTTACTCACACCCTATTTCAAACGTTGTTTGGTACCCGAGTAGATTACATGGATGTCATATTAAATTGGGTTGAGGGACCTTATTGTTGATTTTTTTCTTATTGAGGGGTTGTAGTTTGGAGATAATTAAAACATTGGGTTTGGGGCTAGGGACTTTTAGAGTCTTTATTTGGTTCTTCTAGTCAATCATTCATTATTACCCCCATAATGAAATTTAGTTACATTATATCCTCTTATTATATTATTCCATTATTATTTATTGTATTTTTTAAATGGATTTCATTTTTTTTGTGACTTTTTGTTTTGTTTCTTTTATTTATTGTACTTTGATATTGATTATTATTGTTTATTCATTTTAGGTTGTATCTTTGTATTATGGGGTATAATTCCCCATTATACATATTACACCCCTGCTGCTTGTTGGAAACGTCTAGTGTATGGAATTGTACTCTTGAGGTCCCATAACTAACCATTTTTTGCTACATGAAAGACTACTAGATTGAGGGATGTTACAAATCTATATTATATCGTGGTTTATTTTATATTTCATTACTATTTCATAAAGGGAGTGAGGATATTATGAAGTTTTAGTACTTGGTTATGTGTTTGTGCATGGGAGTAGTTAAAAAACTGAAAATCAAAGAGCCTAGAGAAGAGATTTTTGTTTTCAATATTATATAGTTACAATTTATGTTATCTAAAACACCTGAATATTTTTATGATATATATTTGTAAATATTTTTATTTTTTATTTCTTGAGTTATGTGCAACACTTTATTTTCTGGCATTATACACAACAATAAGTTTCTATGTAACATATTTTTATTATTATAATTATTTAAACAAGACAATTATAACCTATATATTAGAATGGCTGCTATGAATGATATTTTTTTAATCATGAAAATTATGTTTTATAGATGTATGTATAATTATTTTACCAGTTAATTATAAACTAATGTAATCCCCTTTTTAAAATAAAAGAAAATGTTTTTCCTAAAAAACTACTTAAATGTAAAAAATTGATGTTTAGACCAATAAATAAACAAATAACTCTTGTTATATTATATTAATGATATATATATATATATTTTATTCAGACTAATATTTAACATTCATCTTATTTTTTTTCTAGACATGATATATAAACAAATCTATTTTTACGTATAACAGAAGTATTTTTCTAAAAGGTAGTTTTGACTCCTTTTGATGGTTCACTTGTCAAAAATATAATTTTTTACAATATAATAAATTATATTTGAAAAAAATAAACCTTTTTTTAGAAAAATTAATATGATAATGTTCTTTTGGTGATCTTTTGGTATTTTATTGATAAAATTATTATTTTCATAAATAGTGAAAAATATTAAATATTAATTATAATCTAATTTTTCTTCTAACATATTAATATAGATAAATTATTTATTAATATAGTTTTAAAGTTGAAATAGTAAAATATTAAATAGTTTAATAAATTATTGGTTCTTATATTAGATTTCATATATAAATTATATATAAAAACCTTTCAACCATTTGGACTTTTGTCACTTAAAAACTCATTTACACATTCCATCAACGATATTAATGTTAAATTATTTTTGTCCAATTAAGTGTTTTGAATTTCTAAAAATTAATTCCATATTTATAATTATATGATAAAAATTTATTAAATATGTCCATTTTATTTTTTTGGATAATATGTATAGTAACATTGATAATTTTTTACCATTGTAATGGGTAAAACTGGGTAATTAAGGGTAAAAATTAATTGGTAAGGATTATAAAATGTCCCTAATAATTTCCCATATTTTATTGTATGAATTTAGTTATATTTTCCACACATAAGGTTATAAATTTAATAATTTAATTGAAATATTTCCTTGAAAAATACTTGGATATTATTGAAATCAAAGAGAGTGATAAATTTTAACACTCTTACTCTTAATAGGTGTAATTTTTTTAATATGGGGTTAAATAGAAAATATTCTAATTTATGTAAATTATTATGAAATATATAAGGCATATATAAATCATGGAATTTTTTTATTGAATAAATAGTTATCATAAATTATAACACAAGGAAGATGCGGAAATTATTTAATTAATGAAAAAACCAATTAAGTTGTATTAGAAAATATAAAATAAATATAATTTGAATTACATAAGGTGATAAAATAATTTTCGTTGTCAATATGAAATATTATTGGTGAATTAAATTAAGTGTTTCTAAGGTATTTTACTTTATTGATTTTTATGATGTTAATGTAACGAATAGTGTCAAAATTGACACTAATGAAATTTGATGAAAATAATATCTTATTAAATTATTTAAAAGTTATAAAAATAAAAAATAAGGAAAAATTGGATGATTTTATTCTAATGTATCATAAATTTATGATTTATGATCCAATTTACTCCTCATGATTAAAACCCTCCACCTTTTAATATCAAAAATATTATTACCATAGTTAAAATTATAATAGGTTAACTAAGGGTTAATAAAAAATATATGGGTTAAAATTACAAGAAAACAAGTATAAAATATTTTTCTATGGTATTACCACCGTATCCAAAATTATATTCTAATTAAATGATATTTGGAGGTATCTGGATTGAAAATTTATTTATTTTAATTAATTATTTTTGAGAAATCCCAAAATTTCCCCTCAACATCAATATAAAAAGACACCCCTTAATCTTATTTAAAAACATTAAGCCTTATTTATGGGATAACCTCTTTAAAATTATCTTATAAACTTCCGTATCCACATTATAATTGTTTTGTTATTCCCACAAGAGCAAATCTTGAGTCCCTTGGCGGATATCTAGAGGAGCTGTTTCAAAGAAGATGGAATCACTCTAATTGAACAATCTATTTTTCTACTCTTCTATAACTTCTATAAATATAAGATATATATCTAGAAATAATAAATTCATAATACTAAATATGATGAAATTTTATAATGATTATGAAGGAAACACTATAAACCCCCTTTCTCATCGAACAATAAAAGATATTATCACTTGTGCGTACGTATGACTTTCCATTTCCACATAGTGATACAATTCATTTCCAACCACCATATTTTATGAGTGGGTGTTATTATGGGTTTAATTATTATATATGATATTTATGAGATAATTATAATTCTTTAATAATAATATTTTATCTATAGTTTTACCACCTAATATTTTTGGAAATGAAAACACTGCTTGTGCGTATGTATGGCTTACCATCTCCATGATGGGATGTGATTAATTTTTCATCTATATTTCACATGGATGGCGATAATACAGAGTTTAATTTATATATAAGATATATATAACATAAATATTATTCTATAATGTTAAATTATCATATAATTTTCTTTCCTTTAATATGAAATGATAATGACAACAATGTTCAAGTGTATGTACAGCCTACATTCTCCATGAATGGTGTATTTTATTTTCTATTTATAAATTCAATATATCACTATTAATATATATATATATATATATATATAATTTTTATAAATGTGATATTAATATCATTTTTACCACTCTTTATATGATGAAATTATTATCTATTTAATAGGGCCACGGATAAGAAGTCAAAATAGGAATGAAAAGAAAAAACAGTTATCAATCAAAACATAACGTTAGCATGGAATTGTTAATAAGAAATTAATATTAAGTAATAAGAAAATCATATATGGTATTATATATATGAATATGGTTATATGGTATATTTATAATAAAATTGTATTTATTATTCATTAGGATCGAATATAAATGAAGTAAGTGAAGACTTAAGGTAATGGATTTTCCGTCTCACTGTTATTTTTGTGGGACACATGCCTTATACACTACATGTTTATTTTGTGTTGTGTATATATTTCCCATGAATTTATTTTATGAGTATTATCCTAATATTTTCATATTTTCATATCCTTATAATTTTTTATCTTTTATGAGACATACTATTCTATTGATTATAATGTGACAAGCGATTATTTCACAATATAGTCAATAATTGGGACTGTTTTGTTTTATATCAGCATTGTGGAATTATAATATTCCACACCCATGTTTTATAACAATATTTGAAATTATTTTTAATGATATAACTTGAATATTTTATTTTATTTTTTCCAATAATTTACTTTTAATTAAATAGGTTGAAAAGATTTTTTCATTTTTCTGCACAAGTCTCTTTATGAATTAACTAATAAAAATATATTGAAGGAATGTTTTTTAAACTTATATGGAATGAAAGGAATATTACACCATCATGAAATATTAATGTCTATAAAATTTATATATAATCATACACAGTTAATTTCAAATAATTTTTTTTTATTTTAAAATTTCATTTTATTTTAAGAAAAGAAAACGTTTTCAAATCCAAAAGGTTATTTTCCTCAAGAATGATTTTCAAGCTATCTCTAAAAATTATTTTCCCTCTATGATATCATTATTTGATATTACATATTATGTTTTGGGAACATTTTTCAAGTATACTATCCCAATTGATCATATGGTTCATTTATGGTTATGATGGAATGATATTTATGAAACCCATTTCATTTACTTGGGCTATGATATTATTGAATGATATTTATAAAACCCATTTCCTTCCATGATTTCTAATAAAATGAATGATTTATGTTATTGGGGAATAAATGTGTATGGTTTTCATTATGTTATAGGTGAGACCTATATCTCTATAAATTTCATTTGGTAATGATAAATTTCATGTGAGCCCAAAGGGTACATGGAAGGCCATCCATATCCCGCAACAAAATTGTACACAGGGGGTCATATTGATCCCGCAAAAAAAAGGTATATGGGAGGCCACACAAAGACCATAATAAGAGGGTACATAAGAGGTAATTCTAAGCATAAAACAAGAAGGTACACATGATCCCATCCCAAAATTGAAGCAGGTATGCTGGTGATTATCCCAAACCTATCATACAATGAATATATTTGTGGGTATAATTGATATAAGATATTATAAAATTATGTTTATGCCACAATTTCAGTGTATTATACCATTTTTTTACTCTTATGGATCATGTGCATTGAATTTCTTTTGATTCTTGTCTTATTACCTACCCATCATTATACCATTACTGATGTATATCATCTTTTATATAAAGGGTATGATCTTAAAATGTTATAATCATGTTTTCATACAAAAATGATAATCTTATGCTTACATATCTTCCATTATTAACTTTACTGAGAATCAATGATTAACCTTTCATATGTTTCCATTCCTTAGCATATAAATAATGTTTTTAACAAGGAGTAATAGAGGTGAATATATTTATGGGAGATATTGGAGATATTTCACATAATTAGTAGAATATATTCCACATTTCTATGGGAACAAAACTTATATAGTCTTTAGGAATGTGTTTTTATAATGTAATGAATATTCATCTAAAAAGATATAATATCCATGTTTGAAATTCCTCGATCATTATAGTTGGTATCAGAGAAAAGGTTTAGTCAAACTTTGAAACTATTATGAGAAAACCTTTGTATGATTTATAAAGATATGTCTTATTATAGGTTACAATCTGATATAATTCATAATGATCATTAATATCCTAGGATTAAGCCTAATATGTAATATATTTAAGGTAATTTAACTTTATTATGTGGATTTCTTAGTATGATTAGTGTTTCTCGCACTATATTGGGTTTTAATCGATAGATAGAACCTGAAAGGCAAAAATTTATACTAAATTTGATGGGAAATACAATGATTTTACTTTTGAGAAAGAAAATGTTATTGGGTTTTGAATGAAAAATATAATCTCTATACACACATAAGATATTAATCATATAATACATTATACTAAAAAATAGAGGGAACATATTTCTAATTATTCATTCATGAGACAACAACTGTCTTCTTTAAGTGGGTCTTCTGATCCACATGTTTTTAAAAAATGGATCTATACCATTTAAATTTTTTTTTTCTATCCTTTAGTGTTCAGAACATTAAAAAGTCATTTTGGTATTTTATCATTTGGAAGGTGAATCTGAAAAACGGTGGACTCTTATCAGCATCACTATGAAGCAAAATGAAATTTAATATATAAAATTGTATGATCCTAAGGGGATATCTATTAGTATGTAATTCCCCTATATTCTATGAAAAAATATGGATAAGTAGTTCCTTAAGATTATGGAAAAGTATGATGAATCTATTAGTACCTATAAATCTAAATTTATAAGACAATAAATGTATTATTTTGGGTTAATAATTAGCCCTGAAATCAAAATCGATCAATTCTTTGGAGTCTTGAAACAAATTCACTGGAAGGCCTTGTCTATAAGAGACCTTATTACCTACAAAAAAGTATTTCATTGCACACTTAAGGATGAAATGGAAACATGATATTCCCACCACTCCCCTAGGTTTGATAAGAAAATGAAGATCATGTCTCATTAACACTTAAATAGTGGAATGAACTTTCAGGTATATATATGTCAAAAATATTTGAAGAAGCACTCTGGTGAATGCCTGAAAGGGAGAAGAGAGTATAAAAAGTCTTTAAAGGAATTTAATCAATAATCTAAATTCCAAAAGTGATTGGAATAAGGTCTTTAGTTATGTTAATAATGAGAAATATCCAGACACATAAAAACCTACCAAAATTTAGTGATTTAGTTTCATAGTGTTTGGGAATTACTCTAAGAAGTTCCATAATCCATTGACTGATGTGGATGATAAGCCACAAAAACAATTGAGAAACAAAAAATAGAAAAGGATATGATATCACAATATAATAAGTGAAACATGATAATTAGAGAAAAATTATCCTTTTCCCTTTATTTTGGAATTTTGTGTTTGATTTTGTATGAATGAACCCTATGAAAATCTTATTGTTCATCTATTATTGAAATTTTTGTTGATTATATACATGGAATCTTGAATAATGAAATAAAATATTGTATTGGTATAAGCATGAACCCAATAATCCAGTGAAAATGTTTTTTATAAAAAAAGTTATTATATAAGGAATGAAGAAAATTTTTTTTATTCAATAAGGTTTTATAGAACAATTAATATCTAATTTGGTACTTTTCGGATTAGTTTCATGTTTTGATGAATAGTAAAAAAATACTGAATTTTAATTAGAAAATTATATTCTTATAACATATTTATATAGTTAAATTATGTTATAAAATGGTTTTAAAGTAACATTAGTAAAATTTTATAACAATTAATATCATTTAGATCCTTAGAATAAATTTAACATTTAAATTGAATTTAAAAACATTTCAATCTTTTGGACCTTTTCACTATAAAACTTATTTACTCATTCTGTCAATGGGGTTAAATTTAAATTAATTTTACCAAATTTTATACCATATTTGTAATCATAAGTTCCATATTTTTTAAATTTGTATCTTTTATTTTTGTACAATTTGAATATTAACATTGGTAACATTTGTTACTAGAGTAAAGGGTAAAATTGAGCAATTTAAGTAAAAAATAATTTGATAAGGATTATAAAATGACCCTAAAAATTGAAAAAATAATATTTTATGAAGTTAATTATACTTTTAAACACAATTTTTTTAAATTGAATAATTTAATTGACACTTTTACATGATAAATACTTGAATATTTTTAAAATGAAATAGATTAACAAAATATGAAAATTTTACTTTTAATAAGAATAATATTTTTAATACGGGGATAAATAGAAGAGATGATAGACTGTAAATATTCATATGGAATATAAAACTTTTTTCTAAATCATTAAAATTTATTTTTAAATATTACTGAATAAATAATTATCATAAATAATAACACAATCATGAAGCAATAATTATCCAATTAATGAAACCCAATTAAATGTTTTTGAAAATATTAAATTAAATATAATTGGAATTACTTAAGGTGATTAAAAAAATTATAGGTTAATGTGAAATATATGGTGTGTATTAAATGATTTTATTGAATTTATCTTATGTTATTGATAACAAGTCAAAACAAGAATAAAAAACAAAGCGGTTATTACCCAAAAGATAACATTAACTTGGAATTTTAAATAAGATAGTAATATAAAGTCAGAAATAAATAATATATAGTATTATATAAATATATTAATATGGTTCTCTATTATATTTATATTAAAATCATTTTTATTTTATAATATTGTTTAACATATACGAAGGAAGACAATATTTAAGGTAAATGATATTTCTATCTGACATTTATTTTTGTGAGACCGATGCTTTTTAAACTACTTGTTTCATCTGTGTGCTATATATACTTCCCATGAATGTATTTTTTGATTATTATTAAACATATTATGGTATTTTAACATACATATAATTTTATTTCTTTCAAGTGACATATTAATCTACTAATTATAATTTGATAAGTGATTATTTCAAAATGTCATCTATAATATGGATTGTCTTGCTTGAATCATGGTTGTGGAATATTTATCTTACATGTCCATGTTTTCTAAAAAAAATTAAAATTTTCTTTACTATTCTACTATGAATATTAAAATTTATTTTTACCCATGTTTGAATTTATTATGAAATGGTTTGAATAGAATATTTTGGTCATTTTCTAAACAAGGCTCACTGTTACTTTACTAAAAAAATATACCGAAGGAATTTTTTTATTCATTTACACTATGAATGGAATCTTCCACAATCATGATGCCTTAATGATTTAAATAGTAAATTGCAATATTAAAAGGTTATTTTAAAATAATATTTCTTCATTTATTTTTTTTATTTTCAAAAAATGTTTTTAATGAAGAAAACATATTTTTCTCAAGAATAATTTTCATGTGATCTGTCAATATTATTTTT
The DNA here is from genome assembly GCA_963277665.1 of Viscum album. Taxonomy (NCBI): domain Eukaryota; kingdom Viridiplantae; phylum Streptophyta; class Magnoliopsida; order Santalales; family Viscaceae; genus Viscum; species Viscum album. The sequence continues at coordinate 1,185,261,314 of OY728135.1, forward strand.
CATTTGTGATATAGTTCATTATTGTTACTTATGATTTAATGGGGATATATTTTAAGGATAATATCATATTTCTTCCATGGTTTATTTATGGTTCAGATAGAATGATATTTATGAATCCTTATTTCCATGGGATATATTATAACTGAATGATATTTATGAAACCCATTTCATTCAATGGGTTCTATAATTAGGAATTATTTATATTATTGTGTATCATATATGTATGGTTTTAATTATGTGATGGGTGAAACTATATCTTTCTCCAATTAATTGGGTAATTATACTGTTTTATGAGCTCAAAGTGTATGTGAAAGGTCATACTAATCCCACTAAAAATGGTAAATAGGAGGTTATCTTAAGCCCCCCAAAAATGGTACATTAGAGGTCATCCTAAGTGTTAAACAAGAGGGTACGTGGAAAATCATCATAATCAAAAAATCAAATGATAAATGGGAGGCCATCCCATGAATTAGGTAGTCATATGAGTGATTAGGCCATGATGAACATAGTATAAATATAATTGTGTGTATCATTGACATAAGATATTCCAAACTTATATGTATGCCCCAATTTCCATTTTTCCCATTTTTATACTCTTGTGGATCATATGGTTTGATTTTATTATGATTGATGTCTTATGATCTTCCAATATTTGTGCCATGACTCATGTATATGATCTTTGTTATGCTTTGTATGATCATAAAATATTACTCTCATGTTTGTATACTATTTTGCTCATTTTTTCCTTACATATCTTCCTTTTTTACCATTAATGACCAAGAATGATCAATAATTCTTATGTTTACATTTGACATGTAATATATGAAAGGTTTTAGGTAGGATTACTAAATAGAAAATATCTTTATTATATATATTGAATACCTTCACCAAATTAGATGAATTTGTTCCAAGTTTCCAATGGTAGTAAACTATTCTGGTCCATAGGAATGTTTTATTGTAATACAATTAACATTCCTCGAAAAATATTTAATATAAATTTTTGAAAAGGCTACGTCGTTATATTATTTCATCTTGGGAAATTCACATGTATTGTGCAGTTTTTATTTAGTGATTTTATTTTTAATTGATATTTATACTCATAAACCTGGTATGGGGAGATATTAATATGCATGCATCATTATAGGTACATAATGACATATATTTACTTTAATTTTTTAGGTTAGGGACACAATTATTTGACGTGATATATACTATAATATTTTAACTATTATATAAGATGCCTTTTATATCTAAGAAATGAAATAAATGAACTGATATGTCATGATAAAACACTAGTAAGACATTTTTAGAGAGACCAATAGTAAGTGGTTATCTATTTTTTCACATGTCGAGGTAAATCATGTTATATCCAGGGTCTTAGAAGTGTGTTTGTATTAAATAGAAAATAACTCCTCATCATTTTTAGTTGAGAGTTAGAATATTTCTTATCAAAACACTCCTGTCATAGATGAGCCAGAGCAATGTGTAGCTCATGAGGATCAGATGGATTTTTAGCATCACAATAGCTTCTTAGGGGTCAAACAATCATTTTAAAGGGATATTGTTTCCCCTATTCTATCAATTTTTGAGCTAATGAGATAGTTCTAATACATCATCCGCCTATGTTCCCTAGGGAGGGATTCCCCCATGAAGCAGAGTTCTGGATTGAATTAGTCCAGGTGATATATAAGTATCATAAGACACCTACAGAAATGATGGTGAATCTTACTACATATATGCTTTGTGGACCAACCAAATATTGGTAGGACATTCAGGAGTAGGCTAGGTATAAGGATTATTTATCTTTTTAGAACATTGGGATGATGCTCCTGAAACATTTATATCCCATGATGTTGAGATATTAAAAGTATCATGAGTTCATGATCATGAAAAAGGTGGGTATGTCATTGATATACTACATCAGATTCTTCACGGAGCTGAATATCTTTTCGCAGTCAATAGTTGTTGCTGAGATCTCTTGGGAAAGGAATTTTCATGATTGTCCTTACTATGAAATCAACTTGTAGGTGAACATTTTCTATCTAAAAAATTTCATGGATGTCATGAAAAAGGGACCCATCAAAAAAATGAATATAAGAGTTGATATGTGGGGCTAGGATATTTTAGTAGGAAAAATTCGAAAATATTATTCAAGAGGAAATAATAATCACTATGATAGTTTTTCTGAGGAAACATTGGGATTGTTAGTCAGTGTAGTAAGAATCCATCTCAGAAGAGTGGTACATGGAATTTATATTTGTGTTGAAAGATGGTCCATAAGCAACTATAGTCTTAGTACCCCACATTGGAGTGTCATTATTTAAGTAGGATGATCCTTCTATAGAGGTTTTATAGGGGAATAAAGTAGTATTGATGTGAAAAGGGATCAAGATAGGATCCAGATTTTTGGATCGACTCAACTACTCCTCAAAAGATAGGTATATGGAATCCAAAATATGTTCTGGTCGAGGAAGGAGGTGTTTCACCCTAATAAATTAATGGTAGTACTAGGAATAGATAACATCATAGGGGAGTTATACTGGATCATAGGGAATTAAGGACAGTCCTTTTCATGCTAAGAATTCTACTCTAGTGATTGTGGATATAGGACTTTATACTGTCATAGGTAATATTATGGTATCATCTATTCTTTCTTGATCTTTTTGATACATGGGAATCATATTCATTTTTATCCTCTCCTTTTTTAAATGGTTTGTGATTTTATGTGGGAGGATTATGAGGTGTTTTGACCATCGATACACCATTGTGATTATAATCAGAGAATATCAGATATTTCAAGGTGTGTTCTCTATATATTATTATTTACAATATCTTTTTGAACTTCTTTTGATATAAACGATTGGATTATAATTGATTATAGGTATTTATTGGATAGTTCTTTAACAAGAACATATTTATTTTTACTAGAGGATAGTTACCTTTGTATCTCTAAAAGGAGGAGTCTTTTCTTATCAAGGAGAGTGGGGTCTTCATGATGGTCATGATAGACTAATTCTATGTAGGTTTTACTATATCATGTATCCGATAGCTGATCCTTCTCCAGATGATGGTATAATGTATCAGTGTTCATTTCATCTAGTGATAGACAAATTTTAGGTTTCCTTTCATAATGATTTATAAAAATAATATCTACAGTGTTAGATCACGTTTCTGATCAAGTTGGTGTTGGGAGAATAGAATGATTTTATCCCACCTTATAGAATGTAACCAGTTAAGCTTTAGGAGTTTATTATTCAGCTGGAATATCTAAAAGTAAGAGTTTCATACATCCTAGTAAATCTCTATGGGGGTATCCAATTATTTTTTCCATATGATGGATAGTTCCTTGAATTTATGTGTGGATTACCAGATATTAAATCATATTATGGGAAAGAACCAGTATCCCATTCTGTATATCAATGATCTCTTCAATCAGTTCATAGGTTCTAAGATCTACTCCAAGATTTATTTGAGATAATGACACCATTATTAGATAGTGATACCATCATTAATACCATAGACTGCTTTTAGGATTAGGTATATCTTTTACGAGTTCGTAGTGATGTTGTTTTGTTTGGCTAATGCATCAGAATTATTCATGGACTTGAATAATACTATCTTTTATCCTTTTATAGATTGGATTGTGGTGGTTTTTTCTAATGATATCTTAGTATACTCTATGCTTTCAAAATATCATACCGAATATCATGAAATCATCTTGAGTATATTGAGAGGGAATAATTTTTACAAGATCTAACCAATGCAGTTTATGAATAAATAAAGTGCACTTATTAGGACATTCCAACTTAGAGGAAGGGGTTCAGTGGACCTAGAGAAAGTTGAATCCATTTTATCTAGGGGTAATCCTATGAATGTTATAGGTATCTAGAATTTTCTTGGATTAGTAAGTTATTATCAGTGCTTTATCTTGGCATTATCATGTTTGGAAGCACTAATGTCAAAGATTATCAAGAAATTGGTAACGTTTTTTTATTAGATTCATCCATGATAGATTTCTATAAGACAAAAAAAGGCTGACCTCACCACCTATCCTCACTTTACCAACTCTATATAAATAATATTCCATGTACTATGACTCATCAATAGTTGGACTTGAAGAAGTCCTAATGAAGGTGGATTTAGTGGTTTCATGTGGCTCTAGATAGCTGAAATCGTAGAATAGGAATTACTCTACTAATGATTTTGTATTTACAATGGTGGTACATGACTTAATATGCTAGATACACGATCTTATGGGTGAGAGGGTTTTGGAGTACATGGAACAGAATAACCCCAACTAGATATTATCTTGGTGTGACCCAAATGTTTGAAAGAAGATGTGGGTCTAGTATATGAAGTATTTCAATTTTGAGTTACCCTATACAGCAGGAAAGGGTAACATTTTTTCTGATGTATTGAGTTAGAAGATGTAGAAAGACAAATTCTTGGATTCTTATGGTGAGTGGAGGATGATGGATCTCTTTTCAAACACAAATATGTATTTTAAATAGTCTTATATATGAGTACCTATGACTTCAAAATATGTTATAGTCCATCATTTGTACTGAATCAAGACAAAGATGTAATCTCACATAGAGGTATTATTTCATAGAGATAATTTATTTTGTGGGGGCCTCCATTAGGTTAGTCTCTTGTAAATATAAATTAAATTCTTTCACGTGGATGAGTATGGGTTCCTTTGGGAGTTTTCAATTAGCTATTGATAGATGTTCGTTCTACTAGATGGGTTGTACATCCTGGATTGATAAAGATATATCATGATCTAAATAGAATATACTGATGGTTAGGAATGAATAAACAAGTAGCATTCTTTATGGTAAGATATTTCAATTTTTAGTAGCTGAATATTAAGCATTGATGGCCAGATAGTCTTTTTCAGTTGATTCCCATTTCTAAAGGGAAATTGGATGAAAGCACTATGGATTTTATAACCATATTACCCAGTAAAACCCATAAGAATGATGGTATATGGGTGGTCATATATCGAAAAATGAAGTTATACCACTTTTTTACTATCTAAGAGACCTTTAATGTTAATGATCTCAATAGTATTTACATGTATGACGTAGTTAGGCTACACTGTGTTTTGAGGAGTATTGTTTCTGATAGAGATCCTCATACCAAATTGTAGTTCTCGAACTATCTTTTAAAAGATCTATGATCAAAACTTATTCTAAGTATGTCCTATCAACCATAGACTTATGGTCATTCTAAGATAACTATTGATGTTCTGGAGGATATGTTATAAGATTTTGACATGAATTCTAGAGGTTCATGTTAGAAACATATTCCATTCATGGAGTTTTTATATAACAACTACATCGAGGCATCAATCCATGTGGAACCTCTTGAGGATTTTTATAAAAGGTCATGTTATTCACATATTTTTTTGTTATAGGTAGGTGAGTCAATTATTTTTGGTTATATTTTCATGTAAGAGTTTTCTGATAAGTTTTATATGATCAGTATGTAGTTGGAAACCACACATAATAGGAAAAAATCACATGTTGTACATTTAAGAAAACCCCAAGAACTAGAGGTTGGTCAACATGTTTTCCTTTGGGTTCCATATAGGTTGGGGAAACACTTTATCAAGAAATACGTAAAGTTAGAACCCATTTTTTTGAGACATTTAAGATATTTTATAGGTTCAGTGCAATGGCATTCTGATTAGACATTCCTTGGTGTTATAGTTTGATGAACGTCATGTTTCGCATGTCCTATCTTAAGAGGTTTTATTCATAACAGTTGTATGTGGTGAAAATTAATGATTTCAAGAATTGTGTTGATGAATCATTTTTGGATATTCAATTTCATATTTTGAATCATAGTGGTATGTATCACTGGGGTAAGACTATGCATACGGTTCATGTTTAGTAGTATCATGGGCATGTTTTGGGTGAGACCTAGGAGAGGGAGTCGGATATGCGATCATAGTGGCCAGAATTGTTCTCTAAACCCTATAATGCTGCTTAGAGAATCTTGGAGATGACCTATTATATAATAGAGAAGTTATATGATCTCGTCTTATTTAAAGGCACGTCCCTGTTTTAGTTATTTTGTTAAACGTCTTTATTATAGTTTTCCAATATCTTTAAGCCTTGGGGGTTGTGTCTTGTTCATTAACAAAGTATTTTTTAGGGGAAAATTAAACAATGTTCTAGGATGTATGTTTATTTGAATTATTGTAGTCCAGATATAAATGTTTTAAATTGGGTTACAAGGGTCTTCCATTCATTTCAAGGCTTTGGAGGTGGTTTACATCCACTATTTGGAAACTAGATTGAATAATATATACAGAGCATTTAGATGTTGTAGATATGTTACACGACATTTAACTTCCACCAGACACATATTGTAAACTAGTATGAGGCATGAATTGGTAAGAAATTGTATAATTGGTTCACATTGTGTAAATGTTGAGTAGGAAAAATATTAACTTGAGGAGATTGGGTTTTAAATATAAAACTTAATTAGAATATACATGACATGAAAGGTGGTTACAAGACATGTATTTATTAGGATTAGTGGTTTTATGGTTTTCATACATGGGTAATTTTTCATTATTATTCTTTACAACCTTCCTCCTCTAGACCTATGATGAATTCTGAGCTATTTTTTAAGTCATTCCTCCATTATCGACTTCCTATTTTTTGTGATCGATCCCTGGAATGAAATTGGATTTTCCCCTCTTATTTTGTTTTTCTTCATTAGGGTGGTGAAATCATTGGAATGATTTTTGATTTTATCTTGACATGGGATTATTTAGGTTATTCTTATGATCATCTATACCTTATTCCTCATTGGGTTTTTTAATTTGAAGCACATTGTTAGTTTTGTTGAAAGGTATAGGGTCTAAATATAATCCTATGGTAATTTTAATTATAAAGAATATGAATTATTTTTATTTTAATGATATAACATGCACTATAATTAATTTATCCATTGATACATAATAAATAATGAATTGAAATATTTTTTGAATCCCACTAGATTAAATTGTTTTTGTGACCTAGCTTATTGGTAACCATTGGGCATGTAAACCCTAAATAGTAAGAACATAGATAATGTATTAAAATGTTTTTATCATGACATGAGAACTTCAGTCATTTATTGATATTGGATCCTTGAGTAATATATTATTTTCTTATAAACATGACTAATTATAATTTAATATATAAATGAAATGGAAATTTAAAGACAAATGACAATTTTAGTAATTAAGAATTAAGGATTATGATGTGATATTATTTTACCCATTCTGTATGATTTGTTTAATTCATTTTTTAATTCTTGTATAGCATGTTAGGCCCTCACACATGTTATAATGCATATATATCAAATTATTCCCTAACACATATTGTAATTCGTATATACTAAGTTATTCTAGGACACATGATGTAATTATTATATACGGGGTTATTCCTGGACACATTTTGTAATGCTTATATATAGGTTTATACCTTGATACATGCTGAAATGATTATATAGAGGGATTGTCTTTGGATTGTGTTATTTTTCCATGGATATATGGTTATGGTTGTCGTGGTTGTGTTACATGATAGATAAATTCAATACTGGTGCCAAAGTGGATTATTGGGATTTATGGATATGGTTTTCATGGTTGTGTCACAAGATAAGAGACATTATGAAATGGTTTAGTAGAAGGTTTATTGATGTATTATATTAATTTATAAATTATTGTACATATTTTTTACTTTATTATGTACATATATTATCATACTAGTAATTTTAATACATGGTGGTGTTGACATGTTGATTTTTATTCATAACATATATGGTCCTCTATTTGGTACCTGAAAAAGATTACATAGATATAGGATTAGAAAAGGGAAATTGACATTGCAGTGGATTCTTTTTTTGTTGAGGAGATGGAGTTTCGGGGTGGGACAAACATAAAGTTTAGGACGATGGACTTTTTGGGTCATTATTTGATTTTTCTAGTATTTTATTTTGTATTGAACCCAAAATTACATTTAGTAACATTTTATCCTTTTTTATGTTATTACCTTATTATTTATTAGATTATTAATTTGTATTTTATTGTTTGGTTTATATATTGTATTTATTTTGTTTTCGGTATCTTCATTACCTTGATATTGATTTTTATTATCTATTTTAGATGTGTTGTAACTCAATACTAGGTGGTATATTATTCCCACTATACTATTTACACCGTCACTAATGGTTGGAAGCCTCTAGAATATAAGGAGGAGATCTTGGGGTCTCATAACTAACAATTTCTGGCAACGTTATTGAGCATCAGATCATTGGACATTACATCATAGGATTTAGTCGACCTTGCCATCTATAGTGGATGGAGGAAGCATAATGTGCATAGTGAGTGATTGAGGGATAAAAGGTTCTTGGGGGTCCATATAGGGAACATTGGGCTAGGCCAAGGTGATTGCACAAATAGGTTGGCCAATGTACTAGCATAGGGAGGTACCGACCATGAACCCCATGGGTAAATGTTTAGTTCAAGGAGCAGACCCCAAGATACTCACAGATAAAATTCCATTAGAATACTAAGGGTTATTTTTAAGATATTTACATAGTAGATAATCAATATTGGACACAGAGTGATGCTTCATTTTTCACCTCTTAAATAAGATACATAAATAAGTTGTGTCACATGATCAAACATATTTATACCATATGTTTGTCTATCTTCTAAATCTGTCATTTGAAGGAGCAGCATGCAAGCTTGAGACAACCTTCCATCTCAAAATAGTCTTCTATAAGATAGAAAAGATTGACTCACCATAATTTAATGTTATCTAAAATTTATCATGTCGTATCCTTTTTCTACATCATTTAAGGTATGTTTTTAATAGAGAAAATTATATGATATTATAACATACAATGATTTGTATCGTAATTAAATAAATTGTCATGTAAGATGATGTCTTAGTTTTTTAGTGTTTCCATCATTTTGGAGAGTGTTCCACCATGGAAGATTCATAATGATATTATGTTTTTATTTATACCCTTGTAAATAATTACCATGCCATTGTAGATTTCATTTCACTACAATGAACTAATAAAGGAATGATTGCGCCCCAAAATATCATGCCACATTACATTCAGTAGGATGTCATTTTTGTGGAGACTTTCTCATACTGTAGAGACATGAATTGAGAAGTGGAGATTCTATTCATGCAAAAGATGATATACTCACATGGAAATAAGTCTGAGCATGTGAAGGAAAATACTGTAGAGACACCATAATTCTCATCTCCTATGATATCAAAAAAATAGGAAACTTGTGTTATAATTTCATAGAATTATATGAGATCAAATAATCCTTTAAATATTACTTATAAATCCTGAAATCTGGATCTAATAATAAAAATATTGAGATAGGGTCCTCAAAAAATACTAGAAAATAATACTTCCATACTACTAAAGATAAATTGTCATAAAGAAATATTTATAGGTATCTAAATGTAGAGAATTTTATTTTCTTATAGTTAATATAACTGGGAGAAAATGAGAATAAAAAATTATCTTTGAGCACATTTGTTATGAGAGGCTAAAATTCTCATTGTCTAGAAGTAGAGCTCACACAACATCAATAAAATATTTTGATTTATCAAACATAGGGAAAAAATGTAGACCTAGTGCTGTATACAGTGGATTCATTCTATTCATAGTTGAATAAGAATAGAGAAAAATATAGATTGTGGAATATAATTTTTTATAAAACACATGAAAAATACTGGTGTATCAAGACATTAATGTATTAATATATTATATAAGTCTTTATAATTTTGAGACATCCCTTTTGATTATTAGGAATCATTATGGGATGATTTTTTATCTCTTTGAAATTTTAAACACTTTATTTTCCTATTTCACTTACTCAGTTAATAGTTCTACACTCTTATTACCATGTGGAAAAAAGATTAAAAATTAAATAGTAAAGCACAAATGTCACAATTATTTTCAATAGGATTATCCTCTAGTGTATATGATTACTCCTTAGTGTACAGAGGTTAATATCCCACATGTATAGAGAAATCCTTTTATTATCAAGATAATAATTGACAATGTTATTTCCTTGTACATTTTTTTCTGGGACCTACTTGGTATATAGAAATAATGGGCTTTTTGTCTATTTATGAAACATATTGGTCGTGTACCACCTTTAATAAATATCTCATCTGATGACTTGGGTCTCTTATAGACTATATGATTTGATCTTCATATTCTTTATTAGAAATCAGATTGGATCCCTCAAATATCACATTAATAAAAAGGGATGTCTCAAATTATACAACAGTCTAAAGGAAACATCTATATCTTAGTCAGTTACACTAATATGACACTTTGGTATACTAGAAATATCAAAGGTCATATTCCATTCAAATGATAAATGGAATATATCATCATAATCAAAATGTTTTCTTCTGGGATTTATTGCAAATATTCTTAATGTGAAGTAGTATTTATTCAGTTTCTCAAACATTGATATATCATGAATATGAAACAGATGATGTATCAAATATTCCTCTTGACAAAGAAGCTATCCCTTTTAAAATAGTGTCAAAAAATAACTATCGTTCTCATTCTGAACCAATTTATATTAACTATATATGAATTCTATTATCCATATTTAATGTATAATTATTTGGTATATTGAATTAAAATTCAATTAATTATATATATAATAGTACATGGTTTCTTTTTTTCATCAAAATTGGCCATAAAACCTCTCTCCATATTTTTCGAATCATATCCACATTTAATGTTGTGACAAAACTAAATCAAATATATGAAGCTCTTAGATGTAACTAAAAAAATAAAACCTGATTGTCATCCACATTTCTCATTATCAAATAATGTCTAAAATAATTTCTTATTCATTGAATCATTCTTCACATGAACTCCCTCATGTGAATTCTATAATTCCATCACATGCATGAGTATAAAGTCTGATATGAAATGTATGTCTATTTTTAGGTGAAAAATCCCACAAAAATGACTTCCAATAGACTGTGTCATGGAAGTACCTTGTTTAGGACATTATTTCCTTCCAAGGTTTATTATACTACAATGACATATTCTATGTAATAGTAATTATTCTAATGTGAAGAAATAAAATCATTGAACCATGATGATTCTTCCATGGTGTAGCTTCCTCAAAATTTCATAACCATAGAAAAACAAAAACTTCATCTTATAGTGAAATATTATTGATTGCAGTTTACCTCCATTTATGTTATGATTTTCACAATTTTATATCCCTCTAATAATAATAATATTCTGATGAAACATAGAAAAGAAATGACATGGTCATCTCAAAATTGATGGGATTACAATGAGTCACTTATTCATATGGCATAAAATTCATTTTTGATATGGAAGGTTTTGTTTAGAATGTATGTAGGTACATTGAAGTCTATAGTTTGAAGAGATCCTAATAGACAATAGAGGTTTGATTATTCAGGTGGAAAAACTTTTTTGGGTTTTAGAAATAATGGGTAAATGGTGAATTAATGATTCATGTCCCACATAGATTCCAAAATAAGTTGAGTAGTTCCAAATAAGCCTCTGTGTTCCATGGGATCAGTAATTCTGTATAACCTATGGTATAGTATCGAAACAACAAAGTCACCAGGGTAATTGTGGGTCATTCTCACCCATGATATCCCATTGCCCATCCTATGTATAAAATCACTTGTCCACATGCTTGTGCGCCCTATGTTTCCCACTATTCTCTTGTTATCCCTCATGAGATACCAATGGGATCTATGATTCTTCATACCTCCAGGGGTTTTCAATGTTTCTTTCCTCCCATATGGTTGACCCCTATAGTCTAACATGTAGTTTAGGTTGTCCTTAGTTTTCTTGTGGTTGGGCATATTTTTTGGAAAAAAATAATAAGATGTGTTAATTAAATTTCTCAAACATTTCCAAGACAAATTTCTCATATTCTCTTATTCAATAATTATTAATAGAATCACATTGCCTTGTTCAAACCTATTCTACATACAAATTTGTATTTTTATGGTCTTAAAAAGGTGTAAAATATGTGAAATTCATCAAATTCATTTTAGGAAAATTTTTAAGATTTATGATTCGTTGAATTAATCATCAAATTTACAAGGATTATTTATAACTCATAACACCCTATTCCATAAAATGAATCCATTTAAATTATCCAATCATCACCACTTTAAGAAAAATATGATGTGACATTTAAAATTCTCATGGATGGTTATCCTTTTTATGTTTTACACTGTTCAAATATTTCATTTTAAAATATGAAGATGTCTTTTAATAGTAATCTATGGTAGTACCATAACACACCCAATATTTTTTAATCAAACATTCAGCTTCTCAAAGTGATTATCAACATAATGCACATTGTTTCTTAGGGAATTATTTTGTGTTCTATTTACAAAACAATTAAAAAAAATTAAACTTCTTGGGGACTTCACATAAATATTCAACAAAAATTCATGAGAATATAAATAATGTTCTAATAAATTGTTTATCTTCAAAAAATATTTTCATAAATTGATTTATCACTTACTAACATATTGGGAAAAAATAAAACTCAAACAAAAAAATAGGATATTCAACCTATAACCTCTTAGAGGCATAAGATCAACCAATTATATTTATTGTATTGGTAGTTAAAAATATTACATAATCCATTTTTCATATAATGTTGTTAAAAATTTATGTGAATCATTCTATTCTTTTAAAAATAATAACCTATCAAACATCATCAACATATTATTACATAGGATAGTATTTCTATAAGACATGGGATTTCCATTTCTTGAGAACACTTATTATGTTACCAGTCTAATAAGATTCTAATATTAGGATTGTTTATATTAAATAATTTATATCAATGTTATGTTTAAATTTTACTATGATATTTATCTAAAATCGAATCTTTTATTAGGTGAGTATAATGCTTTAATTTCATCTAATAGAGAATTTTAAAAAATGTACTTCCAATAAAATTATAAACCCCTTTATAATAAATAATATCTAATAGTTTTCAAAGAATAATATTTCACACATATATGAGCCTTTTTTATGCTATTATTTTTTGTATTTAGGTAGAGATGCATCCCAATAATTTCATATAATAATCTAGTAGAGTTAACCAGATAACACCTTATCTCAATCTACCATACAGAAAAATAAAACTCTATTACTCTTATAATATAATTGTATTAGGGTATTTTTGTTATGTATAAACCAAAAAAATGTAAAATATAGATACTTAATCCTATAGGGGACACTGATTAAATTATTTCATTATAAAATATACTCCTTGGGAACCCAGCATTGGCATGACCTACCAGGTGGGATGTTCAAGGTCATGAAATGTGTCAATTTGGATGAAATATAACTCCTAATAGTTCAAGGTAATCTAATATCACTATATTATATCATATATTCCATGTTCATGTATTCATGATTTTTATTATTTAGTTTTGAATATTATTCCTCTCATTAAATCAATATGTTCAATCTATATTGATGTGAAGCTCTTGATAGAACTCATAGATTTTGTAATCAAAAAAAAATTTAATATAATGATATTCATACATATTAAAAAACACCCCTTGTATAAGGTATATGAATCAATTTTCTATAGGGGATTAAATTCAAATAAACCCAACAATCCAATAAGAGTAATCTTATAGGGACATATATTTATCCCCCTCATTTATTGATATGGAGAAAACTTCTTGTATGGTGAGAATTATGACTGAATGTCCCTCTAGCTAGGGATAAATTAATTAATAGAGACCTCAGTTCCATCATATTTCCAAAACATAATATATATAAATCATATTTAACCTTTAAATATAAGATCATAACATACCAAAATCTATAATCAAAAAAGAAAAAAACTAAATAAATTATCTTATATATCATTTATCTCCTTATATAAATGTATGAAACTTTTTTTCATAACCCGTCCCTCGGGGCCCATGTCGTGACTACCCCAAACCCGCCTTCCATAGACCAGGGGCTGACGACTAGGACCAGAAAGGTATATCCCTAAAATGGGAAGGCATTCCATTTTTAGCCTGTACAGACACACAGTCCCAGAACACGATAAGAAGCAACCACAAAGTAAACTGTTGTAGTTAAAAGAGTGCTAAAAGTAAGGGGCTGGAATATAAGCCCACCTAGAAAAGTACAAGTACAACTGAAAATTATAAAACAACTAAAATTTGAAAAGCATATCCTAGATCATCCACTATGGATCCTACATAAAGGGTATGTACAACTCAAAATTATTAGTCCCAGCATCACGTCACGCCAAATCATCCACCTACGAGCACCGTCTAGTCCTAGATACCACATCCTCGATCAATGTTGTACGTCATCTGCACAAGACACAAAAAGGTGCGGGCAAAGCCCATGTAGTGGTGAGTATAATGATACTTAGTGGGGACCCCGAGACCCTATAGGTCTCCTAAAGTTCCACAAAGAAAAAACCACAAAGAAAGACATCAACTCTACTTAGTTATATACCCATACATATATCTATGTTACCGAGATATACTCATCTCATTCATGTGGTAAGTATATCATAATGGTTACACCACGAAGGTAGATGTACCACACATATAACACCAAGAAGGTAGAAGGACCACACAGGTAACACCACAAAGATGGAAGTACCACCCACATAAAAGTCATAGTTTAAACAGAGTCACAGATCAAACCTGGTTTTCACATTAGATCAAGGATAGAAGTATCATCAATCATATCGTTGAAATCATCGAAAATTAGAGAAACCTTCCTCTGACGAGCATTGTGGGACTATTGGGTCACATAGAGCTGCATCCCACTAGCCTCGGACTGCTGTGGTACTCATCTCTGATGGTATTGTTGGCATGCCAGGTCACACAGATCTACTTCCCACAGTGGGCCTACTGGGTCACACAAAGCCACTTCCCACTATCCTTGGACGGTTTTGGTACTCATCCCTGATGGGTACTGTGGGCATGCTAGGTCACACAAAGCTGCTTCCCACCGTGGCCCTACATGGTAACACAGAGCCACTTCTCACTAACCTTGGACCGTTTTAGTACTCATCCTTGATGGGTACTGTGGGCATACTGGGTCACATAGAGCCGCTTCCCACAATGGGCCTACTGGGTCACACAGAGCCAATTTCCACCTAGGTCAGACTGAGGTATGCATCCCGGATGAGTACCATAGTTGTCCAATGTTAGTGGGAAGTAGCTCTATGTGACTTAGAAGGGAAGCATGATAGTGGCCAAGTACTTTAAAAGGGTCGCTGATCTTTCCCTACACTGTTAGGATATGAAACAAGACCCTTTCTTTAGGGATGATGCCTTCGAGTAGGTTATTAGAATGGAGATCAGGGCTTTAGTGGTGACCCTCAGCATCCCCACCCAGGCTAGGGTGTTGGAGCTGGCCCTTCTTATAGAGAGCTTCCTAACGAAGCAGACACTGATAGCCAGAGCCCCCAGCAGACCCTAAGAAGCAGATTCTTTGGGAAGTCTATGATGACTTGAGGTCCATTTTATCTCAAGATTCTTCGGGTAGTGAACATTGTAGTGGTTAGCCTAGGTGTCTTCGGAAGGTAGTCTTGGGGTATTCATGGATCAGGCCCCATGGGATGGGTCGTGACAAAGCGGTATTTGAGGGAGTCAGCAAGGAGCCAGACAGTGCTATACGTGTGGCGGGCAGGGTCACATAGCTCACAACTACCTAACCCACCGTACGAATGACCAAAAGATGGTCAAGGGACTGCCGAGGAAAAGGTAGAGGTTTGAGTGGGGAGATCCGTGGGGTGGCAGACGTTGTAGAGGTGTTGGTCGTGCAGTAGGCGGTGGGTGGTGATTCGAGGTTTTACCACCAACACCACCACCACCACCAGGTAGTCCACCCCGACCACAGGGATGAAGAAGGCAGTGGCAGAGTTTGTTTCACGATTCCTCACATTCCTTGAAGTGAAGTCCGAGAATCAAGTACATATAGGCTTAGCTCAGCTACAAGAGGTGCCATATTTGAAGTCTGTTAGGATCTCTATAGACTTTGTGACTGGGATTCCACATATGTCCAGGGGGCATGATTCTATCAAGGTGATCATTGACCAACTCACCAGGTATAATGTCCTAACTGTGGAAAATTTTTTATTTTTCATAGGATGCTTCCTAGAGGATGACCAGCCAAATTCAAATTCATGAGGACACCCCTCATAGAGACAAGGCGTCTGTCCAGGGACTAGTGTTTGAGATGGCCCCGTCGAGTGATGCCCCAGTGCTACCAACACCCGATGGTCAGCCCCTGCTACTGGTGATTCGGGTAGAGGGCGTTCATAGGAATGGCACCCTATATGAGTTTAATAGGTAGATACCTCCCACGTTTAGGGGAGAGACAGATTATCGAGTCACTTAGGACTATCTAGACGATGTGATGTAGGTCTTCCACTTAGTGAGGACACAGCCTGACCAGATGGCGATCTTGGCAGGGAGCCTTTTGTAGGGATCAACTAGGAGATGGTGGAGTTTGACTATCCTGGTTCATGATGAGGTGACCCTCACTTCGGTTGACTTCTAAAGGCTTTTTTGGGAGGTGTTTTTTCTAATACATTGCACTCTATGAACATTCACGAGCTAATTCACCTTTAGCAGGGTAGTATGACAGTGGCGGAGTACTTTGCAAGGTTCACGCTGCTTTACTGATACTGTACGAATATGGTACAAGACATTTTCATCAAGGATCAAGAATTCGAGTAGGGGATCAAATGGAGATCAGAGATTTAATGGTGACCCTATGCATCCTCACCCAGGTTGGGGTGTTGGAGCAGACCCATGTTGCAGAGACATTCCTGATGGGTCGGGCACCGACAACTAGAGTCGCCAGTAAACCCCAGGCAGTAGAGTCTTCAGGCAGGTTGTGATGGCCTATGGTCCATGCACTCTGTGAAAGGGCTCCACCTATGTCCAGGTGATATTATTCCATCTGGGTGATTATTGACAGACTCACCAAGTCGGTCCACTTCATAACAATCTGAGAGTAGGGATCATCATAGGGATTGGGATGCCTCTACGTGTAGGAGATTGTGCGACTTCATGGGGTGCCATAGATGATCGCCTCTGAACATGATGCATGTTTTACATCCAGTTTGTGGAAGACATTTCAGGAGGGGTTTGGGACTTAGCTACGTTTGAGCACCACCTTCCTTCCTTAGACGGATGTCCTGACGGAGTGGACCATTCAAACATTGGAGAACATGCTTCATGAATGTGCCCAAGATTTTGGTCATAGATTGGAGGATCACATTCCCTTGGTGGAGGTTTTTTACAACAACAGGTATAACTCCACCAACAGTATGGCACCATTAGAGGCCCTATATGCTCTACCTTACAGATTGCCACTATGCTGGATCGACCCAGGGGAGTCAACACTTATGGGTCAAGAGTTGGTATGTGATACCACTAAGATGGTACAAATCATCCAGGAGCGGATGAAGACTGCACATGGGAGACAGAAGTCCCATGAAAATAAGAAATCGAGACCTTTGGAATTCTTGGCGGTGGACCACGTAATCTTTCGAGTGTCCCCTTAGTGTGGACTATGGAGATTTTCCAAAGGCGATAAGTTGTCACTGAGGTTTATTGGACCATTTATAATACTTTAGAGGATATGTGATGTGGCATACCACTTGGAAATTTCATCACAATTGGAGAGGTTTCAAAGAATCCTTCACATATCCCAGCTAAGGAGACATGTGAACTACCCATCTCACGACATCAACCATGGCGAGTTGGACTTGGAAGATAGAGCGACGTTTACAGAGGATCCAGTAGAGATTGAGGATCGACAAGATCAAGTCCTTTGTGGTTGTTCAATACCTCTGGTGCATGTGTTATGGTAGCAAAGAAACCTCCAAGAGAGAACATGGGAGCGAGAGGCTAAGATTTGTTCTCAGTACCCCGCATTTGTTTTCTTAGTCAATATTGTGGCTTTGGGGGATGAAAAGTCCTAATTTAGGGAGAATGTAAAGACCCAGATTTTCAATGTAATTTTTTTAAATTATATGGAATTATTATAAGTTTTCGAAAATTTAAGGTTTATGATTCCGAGTCCCGGAGTGCCAGAAATGAATTTTTGAACATTTTTTTATGGTACGTTCAGTAAATGCGTGAGTGTCATTTTCTATCTTTTGAACCGTTGCTCAGGTTAAAAATATGAGGGCACCGTTGAATCCACAGTGCCATGATTTTCTTAAGGGAGGATTTACTTTTACTATAGTAGGTTCGGAGAAGAAGTTATGTTTTTTGACTTTTAAAATAAATGAAATAAAATAACTTTATTATTTTATTTTATTTCTTCTCCACCAACGGACAGAAAATGTGTGGGACACGTGATGTGTCAAGCCAATAAATGGAGTGACTTTCCAATCCTTAGTAACAATATCATTAAAGAATTAAGAAGGTTTCTAATTTGTGATCCCACATTAATTACTCATGTATTTACTTACCCTCCCCTCTCTTATTTATATAGAGCCTATGGGGAGGAGATGGAATGGCTTCACCAAGCTGAAAAGTGCTAAAATAGTAACGAGATGCCAAAATCTTGAAGGAAGGAGCCAGTTTTAGAGAGCGGTGATGTGCGAAACTGAAACCCCGAACTGGAGATTGACGTTCGTGCGACGACCGGGGTGGCTTGTTTCGGGGATGATGAACAACAAGACTTCATCAATCGCGAGTGCTCTCCAACAATTCAAGGTAAGGGTGGTGTTGATTGTTTTTTCTTTCCCCAAAATTCATTCAAAAATGATAAGCATGGATCAACTCTTGAACAAGTTGATCCATTATTCGATATACATGTGGAAGGGTGTGTTTTATTGTTGGGATCATGATTGAAATTAAGGTATGAAATCCTGTTGAAAACCTTTTCCCCAGAACTCCCAGATTTATCTCTAACATGGATGGTGCAGGCCGACACGAACAAGGCACGAGCCCCTCCCTTGTGAATTGATTGTGGTTGAAAAATTTAAAGATGCAGACAGGTCAAATCATTACCTACCATAGTGAAGAATGAAATAACAGGATGCCGTAGGTGTAGATGGCGTAAGAAACGGGCCATCGGTGCTTGACTGACTACCCAGTGAACCCCTACTGTCGGCACCAGAATTGGCAGCAGCACATTGTAGTGCTCGCCGTGGGCCCGACAGAAGAATGGACTACTAGTCTAGATGATGGTAGAACCAGGGTGGGGGCGCCCCTGGCAGCGCACCCACATGGCTGTAGGATCGTGGGCTATGATGTTAGTGGTAGGAGCAAGGTCTTCCAGTTAGACCAGTAGATGGAGGACGGGGCGCGTGCCAGCGGCACGCTAGGATGTGAAGTCGCGGCCCATTGGCCGAGGCACAAAGGGACCCATGGCGCCAAGTGGTGCCGCGTTGGGTCAACCCCTGCTGTTTGAACCACTAACGCAACCCCGCGCCACATCATCCCTACCCAGACACACCACATTTCAGTGTCCCTAGTAGCTTGCATCGCCAGGTCGGTGGTACACTCGGGCAAACCCAACAGACCGACCCGCCACCCATTAGGCCGACCCGCGACCTAGTGGTCCAAATCGTGACCCAACTGGGTCGGGCTGGGCCCAATGTGCTGGGGTGAATAAGGTTGGGTTGGACCCGAGTCAGGCCAGGTCAACCAATATCGATCCGGGTCTGCCCATACCAAATTGGGCCGGGTCGGTCTGACCAAGGGGGACCAGACCTAGACCTAGTACCGACCAGTTACAGAAAATAGGCACTAACTTCTAAATCGAATGTCCATTTGATGAACCGTCTGTGGCATCAGGACCCTTATGACAACGTGGTCCTTTTGAGATACTCCAATTGAGTTTTGAAATATGTTGGGGTATGGCCAGGTTGGATAAACCATGAATCAATCTGGGCCCTCACCACTAAAATGTCTGTATCATGCAAATCGTTCATCTGATTGACGATCCATTCGCAGCTGTGGGACTCTCTTGAGGAGAAAAATTGTTTAGTATTATTTGTGAAAACGTCCAGGGATACCAAGATGCGGCGAGTTTATTGATTGAGTTTCTCCCATGAATACTATGTACGGAACCCTATGGCTGATTGAGACCTGATGACTGTTGACATTGGAATCCTTACGACTCAACAACTATCTTAGTGGGAAGCGACTCTGTGTGACCCAACAAGACCATAGTGGGAAGTGGAATTGTGTGACCCATCACACCCACGTTACCCATCAGGGATGTGTACCTCAGTTTGGCCATGGTCGGAAGTGGCTTTATATTACCAAACAGGCCTACAGTGGGAAGTGGTTCTGTGTGACCCAGCAGGCCCATAGTACCCATTAGGGATGAGTACCATAGTAGTCCAAGGTTAGTGAGAGGCAGCTCTATGTGACCTGGCAGGCCCAGGATGCTCGTTAGAGTGGAATTTTTCTGTATCTGAGGAGTTCAACGATGTAATGACCCTTCTATCCTAGACATAAAGTGATGCCTGCTGTGAGCTGAGTTGTGTTGTGTGCTTTTTTGCTTCATGTTATACTTATAGTTTAGTGTATGGTCATTCCTTGTTGTTTTGGGGGTCCCTACTGTGTTTAGTGTTACTCACCCCCTTCATATTCATTTCCCACATGTCTGTCATGTACCTCATAGTTTTTCACTGGAAGCCTACGCTGACTAAACTTAAGTCGCACCTCGGGTAAATCTACCATCCTGAACGCAACAGTGCCCTCAGAATTCTGATCTGGGCAACCATTTAATAGTTATTCCCCTTTTTTAGGAAAACTTCTTACACATGCTAATTAAAGGTGAAAAAAACGTTGACGGATCATTTCAGGCACTCTGGGCCTCAGAATCATGCGTCGTTAGATTTCGCAGTCTCAAAATAGTTCCATATATTTAAAACAAATATACGAAAATTCCAGTACATTACACTTTATATAAGATTTTTATATATTTAAACTAAATCAAAAAATTATTCATTATTTAAAAAATGTATTCCTTAATAATTAATAAGGGAATAAATAAAAAATTAAAAATTCATATATTTAATCATAAGGTAAAAAATGTATAATAAATTCATAAACATTTAAATTATAAACTCTTTATAACTGTACATGCATTATCAATATTCCGTAATTAAATAATTTTGTACATATAATCACTTCATAATTATTCCCAATATAAACAAGTTCATATTTAATTAATTATATAAAATTTACTTAAATATATAATTTCTGAAATATAAAAATCATATATAAAAACTATTAAATTATTATATAAATATTAAAAATATTTCTCAATTAGTATTGCTTATACCCAAATCAAACATATAAAAAAACAACTTTTATGTAGATTAAATAGTTTCTCAAACAGTGATATTTTAATTTGAAAAAATCATATTTAATATTTGGAACTATATAAAATAATAAATATAAACACCATTAATTTTTTTTATAAACATTAATTTATAAAAAAAATTAAAACGATCCAATAATTTCAATATAAACATTTTATATCCATATTATATGGCATTTAATAAAAGTTTGAAAATTTATTATATATTAACATTTAATATTATGGAATATTGTTTTAATAAATACATAATAATAATTTAGTTAATTAATAATAAGTGATTTATAATTAAATAATTTATGAACATATTTATAACATTATTAGAATTCCAATATATATTTTATTCCATTGATTATAAACCATTTACATTAATTTATAATTAAAATATAGATAAATATAATTTTTCAATTATATAAAATTTCACAATATAAGGAATGCCATTATCTCTAAAAGAAATGATAGGACAGTTAAATCAATTTAAATTAATATCCTTTGTATTTAATGATTGATAATAAAGTCCTTTAATATGTCATGCGATATTTTTATGATTAACTTAGGGTATTAACTGTCATAGCTTATGACTGAGCTTGTGTAATATTAATATAGTGCTCAGAAACATGATTATGAGTAACTCGACACTAGGGATTGTTGTATATTATGTTAATCCATAAGTATGATAAGCCCTGTTAAAAAAGTTGTTGTTACCAAATTTTAGGATCTAAGATAATATTCACATAAGTGATAGAACGATTTGTTTCGTTGGTTTCCTTTGGTTATATAATATTTTTTAATTTGAAATATCATACAATGTGATATATATAAACACGAACGAACTTAACATTATCACCACATATGATATCCTACAAAATAAGGACTGACTATATTGTGTCATATTATATCATATATTATATGTTCAATAATATAGAAAAATATATATCAATAGTTTTATAATGAATTTGATATATATATTTCTTCACATTTAAATATTATTTATTTTGTTAAAAAAATATACAGAGGCTTCAAAAGAACAATTTGGTTTATAAGGATCAATTAAAACTTAATCAACATAGTTGAAACAAAAAAAAGGAATCTGTATTCAAAAGATCTAACATGAATGAAAAAGAAACTTTAACACCCCTATATTTTAAAGAATATTTTACTTTAAATAGATTTGAATTTTTTGATAGTTTTCATTACACGCAACAATGAGAATAATGGAACTGTGATATAAATATTTTTATATAAATGTGACTATTGATACCTAGTAATTGAAATAGGTGGAATGAATATGAATAAAAAAATTATGGAAAATATGTATAATAGTTTTATGTAATAAAAATTTACTGATCAATGTATAATAAAAAAGTACTAAATTTTTTAGAAAATTCATATTCGGTTAAAAAATTTATTTTACACAAAATGGATTTTATTGAATTTTTTTTATAAAAATATTATATTTAATTCCTATAAATTTTGAAAATTTTATTTATTAAAATGGGTTTTATTATTCATTTATAATCTTAAAATCAACTTATGATGATTTTTTTTATTTTTCTGAAATTATTAGTGTTTCATTGAATAGTCCAAATTAATGGTTTTTAATTAAAACTATCTTTCAATTTAAATAATATATAAATGATAAAAAATAAAATGGATTAAAATTAATAATAACATTATATTATTAATAATTTAATTAATATCATTAGAATCAATTTTATGATATATTTTTCTATTAATTCATTTTTCAAATATGAAGGCATTTTTTCTAGAAATACTCACTTTTTGGAATTTTTGAAGTATAAAACAAAATTAAGTAATGAAATAGATGTGAGGTGAATTTCATAAAATAGATTACATATTTTAAATAATCATAATTAGTACAATTTTATTGTATTGATTTAATTTTTATCATTATTAATAGTGGCCATGGAAATAATTTTTCACCTTAATAAAATTTGAAAAACTAACTTAAAACTGTTAGTACAACATTAAAATATCCTTCACACCTACATTTATCCAATTGTATGGGTGTTTTTCAACCAGTAATATCATTATAGAGTTAAATAATTTCTTTCAAAGCTTTATTTTGATTTCTTAAAACCCATGATTTAATTTTGGTAAAGATATGTTATATTTTACTCAAAATAAAATCAATTATTTAATCATTAAAATTGGTGGATGGGTAGGAGGATTCTATTTTGTTTCTGATTTCTATATAAGTATAAAAACCATCATTTTTAAAATAATTACCTAATAATATATATTGAAACCAATTTATTATCTTTTTCAATATAACATTATGTTTACTCTGATATCAGGTATTTTACTAAATAAAATTTTGTGTTTTGTTAGTATACTAAAGGTATTTTATTCCACCTATAAAAGTCAATATAATAAAATTATTTTGAAATTTTTAACTATAATGTTAAAAATTAATTATAATTCCCATTTTATTTTTGGTATTATAATTAATTTATCATGGTTAAAGATGAAATTGGTTTTAAGGGGTTTAATTAGAAGATAAGGCTTAAAATGAATCCAACACATGAACAAAAATGTCTTGTTGGGTGTATGGAGAACCAATAACACCTTATCATATAATTTTTTTTTCCTCTATACCATGTGAAATGATTATGATAAATAAATAAATATATATTATTTAATATATGATGTAATTTTATGCATGATATCTCCCTCCACCATAAATTCATACCACTTCTCCACTCTTAACCAAATTTAATTATCCTCATATCTCATCCAATACCTTCCATAATAAAATATAAACATTCTTAAATATGACTTATATATTATTTTCCTTCAAAAATAAAATCCATTCATGGATTAAGATGTATGTCAAAAAATGTTTTCCAATGAAGCTGTATAACTCTTAGTCGAGTAAGTGTAATTTTAATTATTATTCTACATAAATTAAATTTGATTACCGATACAAAAATAATGAGTCAAGTTTAATCAATTTATTGATATTTATTAATATTATTGTACAACTATCTTCTCCATATTTTCCATCTGATGAAAAGAAAAAAACATTTATTATGCATATGTATGTCATATTATCTTGGTGTCGTAGTGAAATAAAAATTTACTACAAACTCAAACACACTCTCTTGGATCAGGTGATACAAATATAGTTTTTATATTTCTATCATCGATACCAATATATTTTTAAATGAATCTTTATAAAACAAAAACATAAAAATAAAATATTAGATCTCTTACATACCAAGGGGCTATTTTCAGTTCAAGGTTTTTGGGAATTTGGATAAACTCTTACATAACAATACCCATGAATTTAAGTAGGAATTTCCCAAAAATTAAAAACATTTCAAATTATATATTATTCCTTAAAAATCTCTCATAATTTCATTCAGACATGAATCCTTTCAAGACACAAATAATTTAACAAAATCTTTCAAAACCTTTGGAAAATGAAACATAATAAGGGTGAGATTAAACACTCATAAAATGTAAACATAATAATAAAAATTTGAATATAAATATTGATCATAAGAAGAGAATAAATATATAATAAATTAATCAATTTTGAGGATTATAACATAATATAATTAATACCCATCAAAACCTATATTTTTAAGCATGGGGCATTGCATGAAGTTTAACATAGGTAAGAATAAATAATCGTGATCTGTGTGATGTTAAAATTGATTAAAGAAAAAAATATAAAAATATAAAAATCGTAGATAAAATGAGTATATATCTTGTAAAATTGTCTCCATGGATCCATTAAATTTTTAATAAACAGTACTATCAATATAAAACATAATTCTAAAGAGAACATAATCATTACCAAATGCGTTATAGATCTATTTCTGGCTCACCCATCATTATGTACTATATCAGGTGTACTCTTATTCATGATTTAGATTGAGCTAAATGATCAAAATGAGCAGCATTATTCTAAATAATCACCATATAAAATGTGAAAGAACCATAATATAATCCTAACACATTAACTATATCATTTTTTGACATAAAAATACTAATTTCTCTATTAATGATTTATTTTCTCCTAGAAATGTAAGGGATTCCATAAAAAATAGTATAATCCATATAGTGATTGAATATAGATGTTATTGAAACATATAAATTGTATAATATAAGTCATATCAATGTTTAATATTGTTAATGAATATAAATACCATAAAAATATCATTAAGAAATTCTTGAGGAGAATACCATTTACTCTTTGGTAATAGATTTTAAAAACTGAAAATTCCAAAAATGGAAATCTCTTTCCATGAAAATAAACTTCAAAATATGTTAATATAAATTAAATTACAATAATGATTATGATGGTGTGAAAACCAGTTCATGGTGTCAATTTTAAAAATATACATTGTTTTCTATCTTTTAAAAATAGATTCAAAAGTGACCCATGCAGAAAATAATTTTGAAATCATAGATATATAATTGACAGATTCCTGGTCTAAAAAAGGTACAAGAATGGTATCACACATATAAAATATTATTAATGCTTCTTAAAAAAATAATTGATAAAATGAATACTAAAACTATTAAACAAATTCTTAATTATGGGATAGGAATATATTTTTGGGTCTAGAAAACAAATAGTATATTATTTCCCCGAAATGTACCATGAATATAAAAAATCTCAAAAGTAAAGAAAATTATCAAATAAAGCCTTTACTACTTAGATATGTATGTAATCAAAACTAATTGGAAGATTGATTTTTATATGGATTTATAAATCTCCTTATTTAAATGAATAAATATTCTAAAAATAATTAATTTTTTTAATAAACTATTCAATGAAATCATGGTTCATGACATAAAACTTGTCTTAAGAAAACGTTTTTGGAAAAAATAAACCCTTTTGAAGATTGTAACTAATGAAGTGATAATTAATCCATGGAGTTATCATATGAATTTATTTAAATCCCAATAAAATAATTTTAAATAATTAATAAAATTACTTTGAGTTCAATTAGCACATAATAATGGAATAAAAAATGTGTTGAAGTTGATTTGTAACCCAATAAATAAAAATTGTTTAAAACCCTCTTACAACATGGAAACATTCATGTAAAATAATATTAGGTTAAATAATTTTGATTGTAAATTAATATAAAATGAATTGTGTTTTAATCATGATATAACATTTAAAGGGGTATTTATATACACAATAAAAATGAAATTATGTGCATAATAGTAAAATATGCCTCAATGAATAGAAATTTAGAACACATCCCGTACGTAGAGTCCAAAAATTCAATGTATGTACTTTAACTCTAATATAATAATATTATATGAAATATTTAATTGTATGAGAACCTTATAAAGTTTTATTAGTTTATCATTAGGCCATTTTTTTCATATATATTATTTATTAATCATTTAATTCCATGTATGGTGTTTTGAGGACGTTTGGTTCATAGTTGAAATAATACATCATTATATTAACCATGGATAAAGTGTTAATTATTTAAAAATATATATAATAATAATAATTTAATAGTTCTATTTTTTTTAAATTAATCATAATTTTAAAACTAACTATGAATGAAAGCTATGAAAATGAATTATATTAAAATTGTCGATATAATATGTTGTTTGTATGCATGCGTAACGTTTCCATATTTAAATGAAAATTAGAGAAATAAGGTAAGTATTATTTTAAATATATATAATTATATAATTATATCCTAAATATCATATTATAACATTAAATATCCTTTATATATTATCAATGTTATTCAGTGATAAAAGATGAATCACATCTCTTTGTGGAGTTGTTAATCCACACGTATGCATGAACAACATTATAATTTTTCAATACATGGATATGTAAGAAATTAGATGATATAATATCATTGAATAATTATTTTAATGATATGAATATAATATATAATATATATATATATTATGTCTATCATTATATCAATCTGTAATAGGTGGTTATGGAAGAATAATTACATCGGTTCAGGATACGGTAGTCTGTCGTACACACAAATGATGCATTCATTTTCCATTTCATAAATGATGATAATGACATAAGTTATTTAATTGTAATAATAACATTTAATTATATGTAAAGCACTTTGGTATTTATTTTTTCATGGTTTGAGATGATTTTATGGATGTATATGAATAAATAATTTTAAGGATGTCAGGTTAAATGAATAGATCTTCTTTTGAATATCTCATTTAGATATCATTTAAAGGACCCTTATAATGGTGTTTATAAAATAAAACAACTTTAAAATAATGGATAAGAATTTTTATAAGATAAATGGTTAGTTTTTTTAAATATTAGGCTTAATTTAATTTAACGAAGATAAAGGAGGGTTGTCCTTTTATATGAGAGGTAAAAAGAAATTTTATAAATCCATGAGAAATTATAATATATTATTTATAAAACTAATTCTAAATGGATCCAAAATAAAATTATTAATTATGTAAGGGTTATATGGTCTTAATATAATCATCCATTCAAAATTACATTGGTTTAGATAATATTTTAATCATTACCTTTTGGTTTAACCCCTTGGTTAACCAATTTTAACATTAACCATGGTGATGAATTTTTCAATATTAAAGGATTACTATTTTTCCTCTAAAGTGTCAATTATATGATAAATATATATAGGGTGATCTTTTGGACAACTTAAAATCCTAATTATTCTCACTAATTTGTTTTATAATTTTTAAATAAATTAATTGAATGGTATTAACATGAAATATCATTAATGTCATTTTGACACAATTAATTTTAATTAACATTAAAAAATTATGATAAAATATTTATTTAGCATATAAAAACATTTTAAAATCTATAATATGTTATATAAATCCATGAAATTTAGGGTTTATTATAAATCTATCAATCAATTTTACAATTAGAGTTTTTAAAATCATATGAATTATTTTTCTACCACTTGTACAGGCATTGTATCGGTATTTCCTAAGCATTATAGTTATTTATTTCATAAAAAAAATACAGTAAAAATTAAAATGAAAAAAAAACATTTTGAACATAATAATGAACATTTATAACTGATTATAATTTATTTTCATCCATTTTAGAAACTATTAATAATATTCAATACCATAAAATGAGATGTTTTTGTGTTATCATTTACTAAAAATATTATAAAGCTAAAAATCAAAGATAAGTTGAAACATAAGTTAATTTTATAATATTTTGGATGATAATGGTATAAATATGATAAAAATATGAAATTATGGTATGTGTTTTAATGGATTTTAAGCCTTATCAAATTAATTTTTACCCTAATTAACCTATTTTACCTTAATTGTGGCAACAAGATTGATTATTCTTAACATTCACATTTACCGATATTTATGTTTAGCACATTAACTAATTTTAATTATTCTAATTATATTTATGTAATACATTTTATAAAATTGAAATAACAATATTTGAAAGATTTAATTTAAAATTAAACCAACAAATGGTTGTGAAAAGTGATTTTCAATAAATATCTATTTTTAAGAATAAAAATGTTTTATATCAAATTCAAGTATAATTTTGATTAAAATAATATTTATTTAATATTTTTTAATCAAAATTGAAAAATTAAACACTAAAAACTAATACAAAATCGAATATTACATTATAATTACATGAAAATGAAAGACAATTTTCAATAAAATAATATATTTTTCACAATTAATTGAAAAATAAAAAAATAGAGAATTAAAAAAATGTCAACCGAGGATAATTTTTACTTGATGAAATATAAATTTAAAAACTTTTTTAAAATAAAAAATAAAAAATATAAATTAACTTTATAAAATATTCACTCACAAAAAACAATAAAATGACATTTTTTATGAAAAATATTTATGAAAAATAAAATGACTTTACTAAAAATTGAGTTCTTATTTATAACCCATTTATGAATACATTTTTATTTATTATAACATTTATACATATTTTATAAATTTTTTACATCTATTTTTACTAAATATTTATACAACTATGTTATAATGGTAACATTTAAATAGAGATATTTACTAGCATATTTACAATTGATAATGTGTGTCCGGTACACAATAAAAAATATCATTTTTTAAAGTCATGATATTTTACATTCTCCCATAATTTAAAATTTTCTTATTTATTTTAAATTGAGATTGGTAATCTATGGTTTGAAATTTGATAATACCTTATTTGAAATCCCATATTATAAAAAGGTTCAATAAAACATATTCATGAAAAGGTGGAATGAAAAATAAGAAATTTATTAGTAATAAAACCTAACATTTTTTTGAAATATGAGAACAATAGTGGTGGTTGAAAATGTAGACATAGAGGAAAACATTATTGTCCAAATAAATATAGTGATTAGAATAAGACAATAATAATAAGATACAAAATGATTATAAGAAATTTAACAACTAGAAAATTATATTCTAAAGGGGTTTGAAAAAAGAAAATCAAATTTTATAAAATGAAGGTAATAGGGAAAAAATATTTCAAGATATTATCCAAAGAGCTTGAGGAACTAATTTACCAAATATACTAATACCATAAGGATATATACTTACTTGAAAATTAAAATTTCATCCTATAATCAATTTACACCTCAATATATTCTTTTTCTATAAATGATATGTATTCACGATGAATTTTTCATGCATGGAGAAACAAAATTACATTATAATAGATTGAATAATTCATAAATTTATAACAAGATATTCTAAATATCTTTAAACATTATCCAACATGGATATGGATAACACAAGGTAAAATAAATTCCATAATGTATAAAACATTATATAAAGAAATAATATATTAATCTACAAAACATCAACAATAACAGCAATTGTTCAACTTAGATCATTCCATCAATAAATAATCCTATATCCCAAATAAACTCAATAACCTAAACATTTAAAACATTTAACATCAAATTTTATTTCATACAATCCCTCTTATGTCCCAAAAGATTTAGTATAATTCATCCCAAATAATCCTTAATGTTAAACCATAGGGTACACCTATGGTTTACTTATACCTTAACCATGTAAATTTTCTCCCAACATATAATTAATTACCTCAAAATAAAATTAAATAAAAGGACATAAATATTTTTCTAATACATAAAAATTATAATCAAACATTAAATCATAAACTCTTCATTTCATATATAATATAAAGTTAGACTCACCTAGAAACATCACAATATAAAATGTTATTTTATCCTTTTTTTCTAGTTTGTACTATAACATCCCTAGACCCATGCTCCTTAATCTAGAGCTAAAAATATAATCATTACATTTATTCCTTTGAAAGTGTTAAAAATGACCCAAAATATTTCATCCAAAACATATAACATTAAAAGGAAATATTGTATCACTTATATAAAAGAGGACCTTTTTTGATCTAGTTTTTTAAAGATACACAAATAAATTATTACATAAGGGTACCAATGTATTTAGGTGAGAATTTTTTTCCACTAAAATTATATTTTAATTTTCCATATTAATTCTTCATAATATTCAATAAAATTATTCACAAATGACAAATTTATAGTCACAAATCATTTAGCATCATTCTTTATAACATGGGGAAATGGAAACATAAGAAATAAGATATCAAATTCCCATTAAGGGTAAACATAATCATTAATAATTTAATGTCATTAGTGTCCATAATAGGATCATAAGATATTAAAAAAATAATAAATGATAATTAAAATAGCATAATAGAATTGAATACCAAAGAAATTTGGCTCATAAATGTTTTGCATGTATTAATTATTTAACAAAGGAATGAGTTATAGGAATCAATAATAACGCACCCTTTGTGTTCAATCTTGATAAAATGAAAAATTGTAACCCAATAGAAAAAATTAATAATACATATTGGTATATTGGAAAATTATAACCATACAACCATAACAAGTATAACTACAAGTGTACTAACTAACATAACCAACATTCCACATAATTTTTCTTGAGATCAAACTCAATACCCAATGCATTGGAGAGCTATATCAGGCTTAACCATCATCATGAGCTATGTCAATCTCACCCATAATCAAAATATATATCATGATCACCAATAATAATATGTTATGTCAAGATCACCCTTCATCATAAACAATTTTTGAGAACTATAACATAATTATAGCATATTAATTATTTCTTTTCTCTATATAACATCAACGATTATTTTTAATATCATTATTTATCCATCAATAAGATATGGATTGCAGGAAAATATAATAATACATATTGATAAATAATAAGGATGGTATCATTGAAATATATACCAAGTGGGTCATAATTATCATCAATGTATTTTTATTTCATTAATATAAATAATTGAAAATGGTCATTAATAATATTCTTGGGGAAAATATACTTTCCATTTTAAAAATCACCTTTAAAAACAAAATATTCACAAAATATTTTGAAAATATATCCCATTTAAAATAAATCTGAAAACATTAATAGGGTATATTCAAATAAAATAAATATCAGGAAATTTGTAAAAAAAAACATGTCATCAATGTTATAAATAAGAACTTATCTATTATTTTGTAAAGAGTGTCCAAAGTCAAAAATGAAAAAAAAATTATTAATTTTTATTATAAAACCACATAAATTATTTAAAATAATATATGAAAAAAATTTTTGAAAAAATTATTTTTTAAAGGATATTTTAATTGAAAAAATATAAAATATGTATATGGAAATCAATGATTCACTATCTAGAAAAGATACAAGATCAGTATCACAATCAAATTTTTTTATTGGATTATTTTGATAAACAATTGATGAAATGGAAACTAAAAAATAAAAAACATTCATAAAAAAAGATGAGTAAATATTTTAATTCAATAATATTAGAGTACATGATTTCACACCAAGAAACCATTAATGTAAAAATCTCAAAAAGGAGATTATAAAATAAATCCTTTTCTACTTTGGTACCATTCAAATAAAATGTCATTAAACACATGAGGATTCTATTTACATATAAATCCCATAAATTAAATGATTTATAATGGGAAAATTTATTCATTATTAAGTGTTAAAACCATTCAAATAAATCATGTCACATGATATGAAACATGTCAGAACAGAATGAGAATGAGAAAAAGAAAACCCTTTCAAATATTAGAACTTTTAAAATAATAATTAATTCATGATGTGATTATGTATACATATATAAATCCAAATAAATAAATTTTATATACATATTAATGATGTTTATAGAGAAATTAAATCATAATAATGGGATAATAAAGTAAATGATGAAGAGTTATTACCTAATGAAAGAAAATTGAGTTAAGAAACCCCTTACCGCTTGTTAAGTTTCATGTAAAATCCCCTTGGAATAAATAATTTTGAGTAAGACATAATATAAAATAAATTATCAAATATTAATGATATAACATGTAAAAGGTTTATTATATACACTAAATAAATCAAATCGAGTGCATAACATTAAAATATGCCTCATGGAAAAGATATTGAGATGAAATTCATTACCTTGAGTCTAGACATTCCAAGTATGTCCTAGAACTCCTATATAATAAATATATATAAAATATTTATTTTTTAAAAAACATTTAATGGTTTATTATTTTTTCATTAAATAATTTTTGTTTTATTTTTATCTATAAAATATTTAATTAATTAATCATATAATTCTATATCATGTGTTATGAGGATGTTTGGTTTATAGTTTCAAAAAACTATGGTATGATGACTATGGTAAAACAGGTAATTATTTATTAACATATAGGATAATATTAATGAAATGATAAATTTTTCTATAAAATAATACTACTTTTAAAACTAGCTATGAAATATTCTTTTGAAAAATTATTTTCATTTCAATCATGGAGACGGTAGGTCAAGATTACATAAGTGTAACGTTCCCATTTCTCAAATATTTTTAAAGAAAGAAGTTAATTATTACTTTATCATTTTATAAATATTATTATATCATTAATATCATAATAACTCTTAAATTAATTTATATATACCATCTATGTGTTTTTTTGTTGAAAATGAATCATGTTTCTTCGTAGGGGTGGTGATCTACACATATGAATGAACGACGTTATCATTTTTTAATTCAAGGAATAGTAATAAAATATATGATATAATATTTTTAAATAATGATAATTATTTCACAAATATAAAATATAATCATTAAATCATTTATTATAAGAATCTACGATATGTGGTAATGGAAAACTAATTACATCAGTCTGCAATGTGGTAATCTACCTTACACCAGAATGATGGATTCATATCCCATTTAATGAAACATGAGATTTATATAGATTATGAAATTAAAATATCAAAATATCATTATATTTTAAAAGATATTTTTTTTTCATTATGGTTGAGGATAATTTGAATGATGTAGAAGATGAAATAAACTGAAGGTGGTCAGGTTGCACAATTAGCTATTCTTCTATAGACCTCCATTAGATCCCTTCTTAAGGACCCTTAAAATGGTATTTTAATAGGACTATATCTTCTAAATTATGTATTCTAATGCCAATAAATGAATATTAAAGGGTTTGATAATTTAAAATTTCTTGATGTGGAGTAAGGAAGCGAATAGAGGTGTTTCTATTTATAAAGAAGGGAAGGGATTTTTTTTAAATTCATGAAATATTATGATATAATACTTGTATTACACATTTCAAATTGTATAAAATTGAAATTAATTCAAATTATAAAGAAGATATAGTCTTAATAAAATAATTAAATAACTATTATATTTGTTTAGTTATTATTTTAAAGCGTATATTTTGGTTTAACGCCTTGGATAACTAATTTTTAACTTGATTGTGGTAATGACTTTTTCAATTTTAAAGGGTTATAATTTTAAATATAAGCTAAAATTTTTCTCATAAATGTACAAGGGAAGAATATTTAAAAAAAATCATCCAAAGATTTATATTTTATAAAATTTATTAATTCTAAATGATTTAAAAAAAATAAGACTTGACATTAAATATCAAATATATTATTTTTTACACTATTCATTTACTTTGACTATAAGAGTAATAATATAGTATTATATTTAAAATAAAATACTTTCACATATACATAATACATTATATTTATATAGAAAATTATTGGTACACTATAACCATCCAAAAAAATATTACTTTAAAAAAATTAAAATAATTTACTTGATTTTTATATTGTTTTCACAAAAAATATGTGGACATTTCATAAGAATTTAATGTAATTATTTATTAACTATAAATTTAAACAAAATTAACCAGATAATAAAACAACTTAATTTAAAATAAATATTTATAACCTAATATAATGAGATTCTATTCATTTCACAAAATATTAAAAATAATTCCTGGAAAGAAAGTGATATTTTGGACTTTGTCATTTACATGAAATATTATTATCATGAAAATAAAATAATATGTTAAAAAATGAACATATTTTTTAATTTTATATGACTATAAAAGAAATTAAATCATTAAATTTAATTAATTCAAGGGTTTTAAAATATTTTAAATCTTATCACATTAGTTTTAACTCAAATTAACCCATTTTATCATTACTAGGATATCAAAATCTATTATAATTACTATTCATATTCATTGAAAATTATGTTCAAATTATTAAAAAAGAGTAATTATGATAATTCGTAATATTTAATAAATTTTATCAAATTAAAATCACAAAATTACTGGAAATTATTTTAAAATTAATTTCATAAAAATAAACAAGAAGGTATTTTCTAAAAAATAATTTTAAGTATAAAATGTTTTTTATATCAAACTAAAGTATCATATTTATTCAAATAAAATTTATTTGATTTTTTTTAACAAAAATAAACTAATTAATTTTTTAAAATAATTCAAAATATAATTTTAGTTTGTAATTACTTGAAAAGAAAAGTCGGTTTTTAATAAAACTCGTTATTTTTTTTAATTTCCATTTGAAATTTCAAACCATTGAAAACATTCAAAAAATTAAACCTAAGACAATTTTAACAAGTTGACTTATAAAAAGATAAATTGTTATCGAATAAAAATTATAAATGTTCCTAAAATTAATTTTTATATTATATTATAAAAACCCTTAAAAACCATTAAAACCCATTTCATATGTAAGCGTGTTTTTGAAAAATAAAATGACTTTACTATTGATTGAGTACATATTTATATTAGCATATCAATATGTTTTTATTCATTAAAAATATTATA
This sequence comes from Viscum album, assembly GCA_963277665.1. Classification (NCBI taxonomy): domain Eukaryota; kingdom Viridiplantae; phylum Streptophyta; class Magnoliopsida; order Santalales; family Viscaceae; genus Viscum; species Viscum album. Next base: position 1,185,296,965 of record OY728135.1, read on the forward strand.
TATATTTAATTATTTTTTTATTTTTTCATATAATACAATTTAATGGATATTTTATAACATTCATATTTAAATAGAAAACAATCATTGTTCATTTAAGATCAGTGGTGCATTTCTCTTATGATATCAAACAAAGTTATCTTTTAAAATCTCAGGATATTACTATTATTCATAATTATTTTAAATGGATGGTTATAGATATATAATTAATGAATATATATGATATTTATGAAATAATTATGGTTTTAAAATAAAATATATAATTTACCTTCTTATATTTACACCCATTAAAAAAATTTATAATTCTACTTATGTGTACATGTGGACTACCACCACTATGAAAGTGATGTGATTAACTTTAAATATATTCCTTTATAAGTAGATTCAATATACATATATATAATTAATATATATTAAAATTATATCATGGTTAACATTCTAGAGTATATAGAACTATGAGAAATATGCAATGGCCAAACTACCAAACCAAAACCTACATGAAAAACGTGACAATTAACACATGATATTGATGATGTAATAAATAAATTTTAATAAAATGTATTGAAATGTTATAAGTTTATATTATATGATATTATATGTATTTATATGGTTATTTGATGGAATTATTATAAATTTAATGTTATAAGATATATGGTTAAGTCACATACAAAGCAAGTTAGACCAGAGGTAAGGGTTTATTTCATAATCTTATATTTATTCGAGATGACATATGTTTTACATTTACATTGAGGGAATTTTTTGATATTTATAACCTGAACCAAATATATTCTCTTATACCATTTTTATTTCATATTTTTCAAAATATTAGATCCTTTTTATATTATTTGGCACTAAAACGGATGAAAAACTGTTTTCTATGGAAAACTGGCATTTGTTTCAATCAACATAGAAATGATTTTCTTCAATGTCAATATTTTATTTAAAAAAGTTTTTCATGATTTTTTTAGTATTATAAAATTATTTATTAAATTATTTTTTACCAACGATTTAATTTTTATAAAAAAAATTTAAAGGATTATTCTTTTTGGTTTCCAAATTAGAAACATTTGAGTTTTTACCTAAAAACTGAATGAAATATATTTTTACATACATTGCATGAACAATATTTCCCAATATATGCACCACTCAATGTACGGATGAGTAAATTAAATGTTTTCATGGATATTTCCAAATAAAATTATTTTCCAAACATTTTTTAAATATTTTTATTTTAAATAATTGATTTCAAAATGAAAACAGTATTTCCCATAAAAACGATCCAATGATAATTTAAATTTATTCTCATCTATTTACAAATCTTTTAAGACATCCTATAATTTAATGAGGATATAATATTATCATAAAATCTACTAAATTTATCTATATTTTTTATGATCCATTTGATTTGGGAAATTATTGAAATTTTTTATGCTAGTTCTTGCAATATTGATAATTATTGATAATAATGTGACATTAACTAAGTTTTATTTTTTATTTATACGATTAATAAATTGAATGCATTAAGTGGAAGGTATCGGTCATAATTATATATCCCCTTTGTACATATGTTTATATCATGAAGCAAAATGGGTTCAGAATTCATCCATGTCCATACCCTTTTATGTAAGATGTCTCGATATGAGGCATTCATAGAATGTTAATAATATCCTTACATAGGCCTCAATGTTATTTTTGAGATCTCTAAAATTATTCATTTCTTAATTATGAAATAATTTTGAGATATCTATGGGATTATTAGACTAGTTAAGATATCTATGGATACATTTCTTATTTATGTGGTTATTTATATGGTATTATTTTATCATCATTTATTTATCACATATTATTATTATCTTATTTATTTAATGATAGATTAAGCTGTATACATACCCTTAATGAGGATATGATATCTAAAAATCCTTATGTTTTCATTCCCCCATTTAATAGGATTTTTTCTATGAGTGATGTGATATATTATTATTGAAGTAATATTGATGTTGTTAAAGAAAATACTATATTGTAAAATTTTTTTCCAATATAATATGAGAATCAATCATGTTTCTAGTTTAAGATGACTACAAGACTATTTTTCCTATTTTTATTTGAAAAATTGTATTTAGTGATTGTGTAATAATTTAACCATCAACTGTGGGATAATACAGATGGGTTCATTACGGTTTTTATAATATAAATTTTTGTGTATTGCTATGGAATTAGATTTATGAAAACATATATTAGGGGAAATTACCCTATAAACAAATTTGAAAATAAGTATGTGTATAGAATAACATTTGGAAGCCTTGGTAAAAAAGATATTATGCATTACTCTTATAAATACAGAAATTATAGGATACTAAAAGTTGATGTGGTTTTGGCATAGATGCATTTTGGTTTTTTATCCTTAAAAAATATGGTCAATAATATATCATCCTCCATCTAGTGCATGATGATTGTTTCGTTAATATACTCCCATTTTCTCACACATAGAGGATATTATTAGGTTAATTATCCTTTTATTTATAAAACATTTATAATTATTTGAAAATACTTTTATTATTAGAAGATATCCAAATTAATAGTAAGCTAACATTTCTATGACTAGATATGCATAAAATTTTCAACTTAGGTTATGTATTTCATCATTTTCCGAAATATGCATTATGAATCCTAATGATATGATCTAATATAGTTTATTAAATTATTTATAAATTGTTCCTAATATAACTAATGAGAAATATTCCAACACTCATAATCAATATATAGATTTTCCCAATGAACAAGTTATCATGAATAGTGTTCTAACTGAGAATATTATGAATATATTTTGATATTTGAAATAGGTTATGGCTAATAACAACACTAATATAGAAAAAAAGTTATCATAGTATTAATTCTTTATATTGGAATACTTCATACATATGGATTCTATATCCGTTAATGAAGCTATAAATTTAGAGATGGTCCAACATCAAATCATGTCCCTATAAAAAAGATATTTTTACTTTGATAAATAATTAATGGGTTATGGTTATTCTATATGTTTATTTTTTAATGGAAGATTTTGATCAATGGTGGTCATAAATTCAAAATAAATATGAGGATGAGATGATATGATGAATGAAATTGAATATTTATATGAAGATATTATTCAAAAAAATTATTTCCGCATGATAAGAGATCTAATATGGATAAGAAATTACAAAATCTAAGATAGATGGAATAGGAAATTGTAGGTGAGTTTGAGGTTGACTTTAAAATACTATAAAAGTATTTCTATAAAATATTCATGTAATCTATAACATAATATTGATTGTTTAATTGATGGGCTTAAGACAATCCATTGAAGGAAACTAGTCTCTAAAATGTTTTCTTTAATCTATAATATAGTATCAAGTACCATTAAGATAAATAAATAGTTCTTTGTGTCATATATGATCAAAGGAAATAAATATTAGAGTATCATAGGTGAGAACCAATAATAAAATTATGTGGAGGAAAATAAGGAATATATGAAACATCCCACATGTGATAATTTGGGGAAAACGCCATATTATTTTCATCAAGGGCATGGGTGTTTTGTTCAAGTGATGAATGAAAGTCCATCAACCATTTGAATGAAAGTTTAAGAATTAATCTTATACTAATTGGTGTTTCAACTATAAGGATATAAGAAACTATAAAAACTAATGTGTCAAACATTAAGGTAACTAACCATTGAATAAGTGTAGGGTAATAGTCCAATATTATGTAATTACTATAACAGATGTTGAAAACACTTAGGTTATGATAATATGTACATTTATCATAAACTCACAGATTATTTTATTCCATAACTAAACAATATTTCATAATATCCATGGATATCTAATAATACCATGAGACTATAAGGATATAATTACATGTTAAGACTTCTTGTGGGTTTCTAATTCAGAATTTGAATATATCAGGAAACTTCTAGTATCATTTATTGTAATCCTCCAGTTATAAACATTATTATTATACTGAAAAGAGGATTTGAAAAAATCCTTTGTTTTATGGAATATTTAGTTTTAAGGATTTATTAATTAGAAAATGATTTATATAATAATATATGAAAAATAATTTGAAATAAAAAATGTTAGTGTTTTTCCTTTATTATTAAATAATTGATTATCATTTACCCATCACTAATTTGTCATTTTATGCACATTAAATCTATCTTGGCCATGTTATTTATCAGCCTTTATTAGTCATTGTATTTTATTTTCTCATCTATTTCTATATTTTAACATCATTAGAATTTTATCTTTATTTAGGATCCTAATTTTGTGTTGTTTTAGGTATCCTTTATATTTCCCATAATCCTTTTCAAATGAACTTTTGAAATCCCTTTGTATGTATCTATTTTGAATAAATGTATTCACAAAAATTAATCAATTGTTGACATACATAAAATTGGGAGGGAGTAATTTATTTAATTGGGGTGTAATTTAATAGTCTTATATTTTTAAATACATTCACCCTTAAATAAATTTATTTCTTTGATTGTTTTATTTACTCCCAACATCATGTTTAAACTAACCATGATATAAATATTATTATTTTAACGTGGTTTTCATAACCTAGTCATTAAGATTAGAAATAGTTATATGAATAAAAAACAATGAAAAATATATATAAAAGTTATATATAATGAAAATACATTTATTTATGTATAATAAATAAGTAATAAATTTTTTAATAAAGTAATCTTATGTATCAAAATTATGTTTTTTTCATTAATGGTTATTATTAATTTTTTTAATATTATATTTAATTTGTATAACATTACTAATTTTAGTTTAAATAATTATTAATTTTTTGGATTTATCTAATCAAAATTATATTAGGATTAATTCGTGGAATTTTTATAAGAAGACATATTTTTCAGTGACTGGTATCAATTGATGATTTTATTGCAAAATGTATTTTCATTTCAAGAATTTAAAAATATCCATTATTTAAATTTTTTAAAAGTGAAATTAGTTAATATATATTAAAAATGATTTAATTAAGATCAATTCAATAAATTTTTTGATTTATTTTGGTATAAAAACATTTTACACTTAAAATGCATTTTTTCTAGAAAAACACCTCTCAACGCATTCTAAAAGAATAATTTTTAATTAAATTATTTTAAATATGTTAATTGAATTTCATAAAATGGATTCCTTATTTTGAACCATCATAATTAATAAAATTTAACAATGTTGAAATTATTTTATGTTATTATTACTAGTGACCACAATGAAAAGTTGTTATCTCAATATAATAAGCAAAACTCAGTTAGAATTATGGGATAAAATTTAAAATATCTTTATCAAATTCATTTATACTTTTTAATGAGTTAATTCTTACCAAATATATTTTTAATTAAATAAAAAATTTAATTTTTTTATCTAAGAATCTATGCTTGACTTTGTTAAAAGGTATGTTATACTTTATTATAATTGAAAACTGTATTTTTGTATTTTCAAATAGCAGCATTATTTCAGATTATAGTTAGTTTTAGACTTATCTAAAATTATAAAAACCTTAAATTTTCTTATTTTACAAAAACAATCTTGTAAAACAAATTATTTTTTAATTTCAAGGTGAAGTGACTATTACTCTGAAATCTTATATTTTCCAAAAAACAGTTTTTATCAGTTTTGCGTTATTATATTAAAATTATCTCCATACAAATTTATAAATTAAATATAAAAAATTTAATTTAAATATTATAAACATACTTTCCCAAAATATATTACAAGTAACCCTTTTTTATTGGTCATATAATTAAATTATCATAGTAAAAACATTATATTATCATGGTTAATGTTTAAATGGGTTTAAAGTGGTTTATATAGAAGATAAGGATTAAAATTAATTCAAAACATGACTAAATATTATTGCTTATGTTTCTATAGAACCTAAATCGTCTTATATAATAATTTTGCGTTCTATGGTTCCATTTGAAATTTTATTATAGTTATATAGATATATAGATATATATATTATTTACTCTTTTTAGTAATTATAAGTATGTCCTTCCCCTCCCCATTAAATGTATACCACATTTCCTCCATTATATAAAATTAATGATACATATATATTATCCAATGACTTCCATAAAATATCTCTATATTCCTTCCACATGTCTCATAGCCTTTATTCTTTCCAAAATTCCATACATTTATGGATTAAGGTGTAAGCCAAAAGTGGTTTCTCAATTAAATAGTATAACTCTTAACCGAATACTTTTAATTTTATTTATTCATATAATTCCTTTATTTTTTTTGAACATAAAAGAATAATGAATCTTTTATCCTAAATTTATTGATATATTATTATTTTTCTAGTAAAACTATTTTACACCTCTTTTACATCCCATAGAAAGTGAAAATGACCACCTGTATGCACAACCTACAATCTTCACATAAGAGTGTAATTATTTTTTCATAACCATTTACATGGATGGTTATAATGATGGAAATAATGAATTTATATTTGATATTTATGATAGTATTGTGTTTTTTTTAATATATTATATCATTTACCTTATTATATTTACACCCATAGAAAATGATGATAACATCGCTCACGTGTATGTCTAGGCTACCACATCCAAGAAGGGATGTGATTCGATTTTCCTGACATCTGATAAAAAAAATTTAAAATATGTTTTTAATAAATAATTATCATTTTTATATCATTTTTCACATAATTTATATGATTATATCATGAGAATGATGTTTGGACTAATACTACCAAATCAAAACATACATGAAAAGAAAGACAGTTAACACATAAAAATGACGATATCAATAATGAAATATTAATCAATGGATATTGAAATTTTATAGGTTTCTGATATATGATATTATAATTAGTTATATTTATTTGGTTTCAAATTATACTAAATTAATGTTTATTATACTATATTTTAAAAGAACCTACAAATCAGGTTAGATACGAGGTAAGAGTTCATTTCACAATCTCAACCTCATTCAATATTTTTTATATTTTATGTTTATATTGAGGTAATTATATGATATTTATATTTCAGACCTCACGCATTTTAATATTATTTAGTTATTTATAAGTTATGTAAGTATTTGATCCATTTTTTTCTTCTTTTTCACACAAAAATTCTAAAATAATTAAGCAAATATGACTTTGTATTTCCATTCTATCATGAATATTGTTCTTTCAGGTCCATATTTTCATTAAATTATTTTCAATGAATATTTTAATATTTTAAAATAATTTATTAACAAAATTTTCTCATTTTTGACTTTTTTTAAATGTTTTAGTGTAATATTCTTGTAATTTTATAAATTAGGCACTTTTTACTTATTATCAGAAATTAGAATGGAATCATTGTTTTAACATACTCAGTGGGAACTGAATTTCATACACTTATGATTGACCAATTATTTGAAGATTATTTAAAAAAATTCTATTATATTTTTGATATAAAATTCAAATTTTTATAGTTTAGAAAAATTTATATTTTAAATATATGATTTCAAAATGAAATGGCTATTTTCCTCAATAAATGATCCTTTGATCCATCTAATGTTAAATAATTAATTCTGACATATTTTGAAAAATATTACTGTTTACTAAGTATATAGTCTTATGGGACCATCTTTAATATTTCTCTATAGATCTTATAATTTTTTAAACTAGGGAATGTTTTTAAATTCTTTTAGTTATTTCTTCCAGTATTGTAATTATTTATTATTATTTATAGTTGATTAAGATGTATTTATTTATTTATTTTATTAATTCATCATAATAATTATGTTATGTGTGGGTAAGAAAATTCTACACCCCCTAAAGAATCAGTGGGAATCATGTGAAAAAAAAACATTTTTGGTATTCATCTAAGGCTTAACCTTTTTATGTAAGATGTATAGGCATGATGCATTGCATGTATATTCAATACATAATTTTATAAGGCTTCGGTATAAAGTTTAGGATGTATGGAATTTTGAATTACATCATTATGAAATAAATTATTAATTTCTAGGTGATTATTCAATTAGTTATGATACCCATGGATATGTTTAATGATCATTCGACTATTTATATGAAATTATTTGATCATTATTTAATATTATCATATTATTCACCTCTTTTTTATTTTATGATAGTTTTCTAATGTATACATACCCTTACTGAGAACTTGAGATCGACTCTTTCCTATATTTCTTACCCTAGGATTTTAAGAAAGTGTTATATGAATGATATAAAATGATATAATAGAGAGAATAATGATATTCTCAATAAAAATACTATTCATTATTTTAGGATTATAAATGTGGTGTGAGATTCAATCATATATCTTGTTTACCTAGACTACTAAACTATTTAATCTTTTAGGATGTGATCAGTTATATCTAGTTGAAATTTAATTAATTACCCATCAACTCCATGTTATTAAGGTAAAGGTCATCAGAGAATATTTTATATATATAAAATTAATAACTTGTGTAACATTCGCTAATAATCATTACTTCCCCCTTAGTCTTCAATATTTCTGGTTAATAAATACCACTAAAAAAATCAAAATAATCCCACCTATATGGTGTATCAATGGGTTGAATTATTTACAACTTATATGTATAATACCATAATCAATCCCACAATGTGCTAGTGCCTCTCATAACAGAGGGTGGAGGTGGAATAATACTTTGAGATGGAGGAATGTAATTACTAATTTCTTTCTAAATGTTCTCACAACATTTCACATTAGTAGTCTCCCCTTATATATAACACTCATAATATTACATAGATTTCACGGTTTAAAAAATATATTATATAATATTTGGAGTTTATTCTTTGATAGTTCAATGAATTCAACACCAAAATTATTTATAAACCTCACATTATTGTCATCATATAGGGTGTTCACAATTATGACATCCAACAAATAAGAATACATGATTGAAAACATTGATCATTCAATATCCAAAATATATTAGTTTTTTATTTTATCTCAAAAAAATTTATTATGCATATAAACATACCATATAATATATCCAAATCATATTTTATGATATATGAGATTTAGTATATATGCACAACACATGGAAATGACTATATATTAATTAAAATTATTGAAGTGTTTAAGAAGAAATGATTTTTCAATGGATGTTTTATTTAGATTTGTGATAATAATAATAAAATCATGGAATCATTGCCACAATTTCATGGGATATTATATCTATTATTTTTAAAATATGTAAATGGAAAATTTATTTTAAAAAAATAATGTATTTTTGAACTTTGGTTTTCAGATTTTAGGCATTGATAAGCACAACACACCGTTTTCATATTCAATAGATCATGGTTTATTCAGGTGTTACACAATTTCAAGACATTTATATCTACTCAAAATGATAATGATTTTGATACTAAGTGGAAAATATTGATTTATTAAAATTTAATTGGAAAATTTTGAGTATGATTAAAGATTAAGATTAAATGTTTTACTGAAGGGTCTGAAGTAAATTTTCAATTCAATTAGAGAAAAAGGTTTTAGATATGGAAAAGTTTTTAGAGTGAGATAGAAAAGTTTAGCGAGATTGTTTAAAAATAATGGAAGATAAATTTCATTCATTTAAATATCATAAAAAATATGAATATATCATTAATCATTATCAACAGGAAGCATATCACAACACCAATTGGGGTGTACTGTTTTCATTTTTGATCAATATTGAGACCCTTGGTAGAAAATTAATTCTCTTTAAAAACATGAATAATTATTTCAAATCTTGATTTTTTTTGCTATAATAGGTAATGTTAATATAATATAAACATTTTAAAAATAGTTTACTTCTTTAATTTTGGTTCCCCGTCATGTCACCAAATATATTCCCCTAGTATATATCATATAACAAGTTAACTAAGTAAAATCGCATGTCTCTAATTTTTTTCATTTTAATATTTGGTTAGGAAGAGATTATTATATTAAATATTCACAAAACTAGACCATTATAGGGTTTAATTTAAATTTAAATTAAACAATTTCCACATCACCACTCATGGTATCATCCATTTTTAATGGTATGAAGTGGTATCTAAACTATGGTTTACTTTGAATGTGTTTTTCCTCTTTGAGAAATATGTTAACAATGGTAAAACATAGGGTAATTTTAATCCTTGATAAACATAATTTTAAACATTATATTTATTTAAAGAACTATTGTTGTAAAATTGAATAGAATTTTATACATTTTTCAATCAAAAAATATCTAGAATAAGTGAAAGAAGAGTACTGATAGAAAGAAACCATAATAAGTTTTATTCTGGTACAAAATGAATTTATGAATTTAGGGGATCTTTTTCTATCGAAATATACGTTATAGTGATGTTGTGTAAATCCTATATTGAAAAGTATAAAAAATTATATCTATTATGGAATATGAAAATATGTGAACGAAATATTTAGGTGATTTGGAATAAGTATGTGGACATAATGATAAACTTAAAATGTTCTATTAACGAATTCTATAATAACATTAAAATTGTTTTAGAGGCATTGGGAAAACTCTGAGAAATACTCAATGATGTCATAATTATTAAGTGGATCATGGTAAGGTTTCCACCTCACTTAAATATAGTTATCTCATTGATTAGAAAAAAGGATCCATAAACTCTCTCAAAAGTTGATTTACATAGTATAAGTTTTGGAAAAGGGATATTAACTAATGAAGATAACATTGTATATAAGTAAAGATCTATGTAAGTGGAATTTAAAGAAATAAGAAACAAACTATTTAATATAATCTTAAAGAAAAATTAGTATATGACTTAATTTCATTCCTTTCCAAATATCAAAATATATAATAATTAAATTATAAGGGGATTTTTCCACTCTAACTTTTGATAAATAAGTTTTTAAAACTATTCTGATGATTTTTCCATGATTTTTTTATAACACAAAATAGATGTGATACACAAAAAGAAATATTTGAAATGAAATGTTCAAAGTGGAACCTATTTATGAATAAATACATTCTTTTATAATATATCTATATCTTCTAATAATTGGAAGTTTAGATGATTGAGGATTGGAAAAAAAATATTGAATAATTATATATAACTTTATTAAAAAATGTTAGGCGGACATTTTTTATGACCTTAACCCCTACTCTTATACCCCTACTGTGTGAAAATCGAATATGGGGATTACTCCTGAAACCCACCATTCATAGGCCAACTATTGATTAATATCACTGAGGGTATAAAAGGAATTAATGGAAGGCATTAACCTCAAGACATAAATGCATCACAATATTTATTATAAAATGATAAAATACATCACATAAATAATTGATAAACAATCCAATTACATGAATTTATTTTAAAAAAAATTGAAGAATAATAATACCAAGAAAATTTCCAAGGTAATAGTTGTGAACCCTAATAGCTCCCGAACAGATCCTTGATCTAGTAGTTTCCAAAATCATCTCTAATTAACTCCAGTGGACCTAAAAAATTATATATATATATATATATATATATATATTATGATAATTCAAGATAATCAAAGGTATTCGCCTCAAAATACTTCAAGAAAATTAAAATGAAGTCTATTAAATCCAAGTGAATAAAAAAAAGGGCAACAACTTGTTACCCAATCAAGAAAAAAACTATCTTATCCTAAACAAGTATTCCTCATGAATTAATATATATAGTTAATTATATATGAAAATTATGAACATAATAAAAGTGTCTCATATCCACTTCCCCGCATGTTTTTCATTCTCATTCCCAAGTGCCCAATGGGTTATCCTCAATCCTTTATATAATATATCCTTTCGACCTAACAAATCATATCAGAACCATTACATCATTATATCCTAAACTCGTTAAAATATATATCATCCAAATATCCTCACATCTATAATAATGTTTCAATTCATGCTTCTATTATAACCCATCCATTATAAATTATACCTCATTCCATCAAATCCCATAGAAGTGCACTTATGGTTACTATAGTCTCTATAAACAAAATAAATGTATATGTTATTACCTCAAGACACTATTGTACAGAGACAAGTGTATAGTAAAACTAAGATCGATGAATTATTGAGTATAAAACTAAAAAATACCTTGATCTATTTTACAATGAATACATGGAGATAATATGATAGCTCTGAAGGGAGATCTGGTAAGACAGATTAGCAAGGTATTTGTTCCTTCACCAATATAGATATTATGGAATTTACATGGATCTAAAAAATATGGGAATTACTTTTTCATCCTACTTGGGTGGTGAAACATATAAAATAAAAAATATTTTCAATAGTATATCACACAACCGATCTAAGGGGAATTATAGATCATGACACCTGAATTGTTGTTGTAATTCACATGAAATCCAACTACCGAGACTATGGTCAAGAAAAAATTTATTCATTTAATAAAAGAATAAAAAATACTAACATTAATTTTTAATTTAGTAATTTAATAATAATTATTCTATTTAAAAAAACATATTAAAAAAAACATGATTAATCATTTTATCTAATAAAATCAAAATTTCATTTTCAATTAATATTTTAATTATATATTTACATTCCATTCTAGTAGAGGATTAATTCTAACCCAAACCATTAATTCTACTTAATGTAGAATTTTTTTCATCATCAACTGATCCCAGGAGTTCATTTATGATTTAATTTAACATTTTATAATGTCGATATTCTAGTAATTCACTGAGAATTATATAATGAATTTGTCTTTGTGTTTTATATGGAAACTATAATTGGAATTTTTTATTCAAAACCAACAACCACCAATAAAAAATCCACCACCAAGAAAACATAAACCAATATGGGAGAGACTAGCTCTCAACAAAAACTAATGAACTGATCCACAATACAAAACAGAAACATGGAAAACAAGAAGGGATGGTTTTCAATATTTTCCATCTATACCATCTCCATCTATATTAGACCACTTACAACACAAATGAAATAATACAATCCCCAATTAATATCCCAAACATACTAGGTTAAATAGAAAATCATAAAAAGTTGTTTATAACATCTCATGTCATTCAAACCAATTAAAAAATAGGGTTAATGAAATCCCCAAACCCTTTTTTTCAATAATCAATATTACTTTTTACCATCTTCATTTATCCTATTAATTATAAAAAATGTCATTAATATTTCAGGGAAGTTATTTAACTATCACATTCATGTAAAGAATTTTTCAATGAAGACTTATTATTAAATTTATATTCTTTTTCCATTATTCACATCATCTTACCCTATATAAAATTTTTAAACAAATTCAATTATATTTTTAATTCTATAGGATATTAATAATAAGAGAAATAAACTCAAAATTTTCAATAAAATTTCAATATGTGTCACCAAATATAATATAAACCACATAAAATCACAACACCCCTTTAACATGTAATCCCTTTTATAATTTTTAAATTATTATCTTTATTAGGTAAAATTAAACCATATAATCACTGATGATAAATCACATAAATCCTACAAATTCACTTAAAAAAATAAATTTCATGATTCCCATACCACGATATAATTCTTAAATCATTTTTTGTAATGTATGGATGAAAAAAACGTAGAACTCTCAACTCCTCCTCCATGAGGAACTCTCGATTCAGAAGGAATTATTCAAAATAATATTCCCCCATAAATCATAAATTTAAATCAAGAATAACCAAATAAAAATGGTCAAAATAGTATGGAATGAGAGGATGATATATATCGTGATCTAATGGGAAGAAATATCACTTTGGATCTCCTATAAATAAATCTATACAATTTGGGAGCTAAATCCAAGAAAACGTATCCTAAATGTCTCTAAATAGATCCATTGGTATACTAGGGTTCAAAGGAACATATAGAAAATAATTGAAAAATAAAAGTGGAATATGAATTCATACAAGAATTTCAAAACCTATGACCACATCCTAACACACCTTTCCATAACATGATGGTTAATTTTTTCACCCAAAACATGTTGAAATATGGGTGGCCATGATGTAATGGTCCAAATAAAATATACCCTATAGAATTATAATAACAAATATTCCCACATCTTCTCCTTTCCAAAACACAATCAAAAAATTTTCTTATAAACCTTTGGTATCACCATAGCACAATAGGGAAACCACACAACAGTAGTCCCAATATTAGTAGAACTATGGGTTTTATCCTCCGAGACTCTACAATGTAGCAGATACCTTACACCCTAATGACCCTATAGGAGGAAATTAAATAAATCCTGACCCTTGATCCCTGTAGTGTAGCCTCAAAAACCACATTGTATAAACCCTGAGGAAGGTAGATAAAAGGATCATATCCCCTTGATCTACACCCAATTTACCAATAAATCAGACCCCCACAACCCTAAAAAATAGATCTACTAAACTATTAAATTTAAACACCATTAAAAAGGGCCCATGGCAACATCATAAGTCTCTTCTCCCAAGACTACACTAATCGCAACCTAATATGTACATTGTAATTCCTACACTTCACAGGGATATTCCAAATCCATCCACACTTTTGATCCTCTAAACATTTCAGGCCACCACCTATCCTTATGAAATATAAAATAAAGGATAACGAAAAGTATGTACCTTATATTAGTCCCCACTCATTAAATTATTTTACTCAATAATTGATACAAAAAAAATTGAAAAGAATAAAATGAAGGTAAATTCAACCCCCCATGAGAAACGTTGATGATCTACTGTAATAATGAGATCATGTAATACACATCAGAGGAACGTAAAACCTAAACATATAACATCAATCATCATCTCATAAATTAAAAATAATCATACATACCATAAAAAATACAACAGGTACCAAATAAATATATTTAGAGCGAATTTCCAACTCATGATCCAAATTACTCCCCACAAAGGCATCATACAACTATAGAACACAACCCAATAGAATAACATTTCCTCACAACACCATATCCTGATGGTCCTCTATATGAGATGTACAATCCTTTAATGTCTCATCATTTTAGAATTATAGTTCCACATAGTCCATGATAAAATAATCATCATGGTATAGCAATTTAATCTATGATACATGGAAGATATTATTAATTTTCCACATTTGGGGGGGATGTTCAAACAAATATGAAAAAAAACTCAAACACATGTGAAAAATTTTATGGCCCTAAAAAATTGGTTGAAATATTACTGAAATAACTAAACCTATGTTTCCCAAGATGATGAGATATCTTCAACGACACATAACCTCTTACATTAAACTCTATAGTTATCTTCCTTTGATTATCAAATTAATTTTAGAGATGTTTTGGTTCTTTCATCAGCTTAAAAATCACATACACATTCTCTATCATAATCCATACTAATTATAGTCAATAATAGGATAATCACTCCTAATTTCGATATAATATATATTTGTAGGTACATTGATACAAAAATTTAAATAGGTATATAACCATAGATGAGTGATAAATGTTATTATATGTGAACGCCACCAAAGATAAGTGTATCACCTAAAAAATTCTAAAATCCATAATACATACACAAGATAGTATTCTATAATATAGTTATTTCTCTCTATGTGAATTTTTATTTTTTAAAGAAAAGTGGTATTAAGGAATTGGTTAGATCCAAAAGCATGTTGGGGAATTTTCCATAATATCGATGTAAAACATGGATCATGATTAGAGGTGATCATCTTTTAAATCACATGAACCCCAACCACCTCATCCAGATACTTAATAAAAAAATTATGCTCAACTATATAGTCTATATGTTATGATATACATTTGTCAGTATTCCCTAATGACATAGAAATAATTACATATTCCCTAGTAATAGGAAAAATGTGGATGAAGTTGATCAATATGTCCACCTACATACAATGGGGAACATTAAGAAGTTGAACTAACCTATAAGGAACCCGATCCTCAATATACACTTATTAAAAACAAAAAATTGTGACATAAATTCTAAAATGGATCGCTTCCTTCCAAAGAACCAATAATTAAATAAAAAGTGTGGAATATCTCAAACTAAGTAGGATATACAGCCATGAGAGAACTATGTAACTCAACAAGAACCACTTCACACATCACTAAAAGAAAGAAAATCAACTGCCAAAATAAAATCTGATATCGATCATCCATAGACTATTCCTTCATATAAACACCATAAAAAATTTAATATCACCAAACCACCAATTCAGAATACCATATAGGAAAATCCTCCACCTTTCACACTAAATATTACTTCACTATAAGTTAATAAAGACACCTCATACAAAAAATAACTCCCCTACCAAGGAGAATCATTTTGATATCCTCCATCACTCTCCTAACACCACCAAACTCATGAAAAAAATCTTTATGAAAATTACTTTTCATTGCATAATCCAAAATTACCACTTTACTCAGTATTTTAAAAATAAAGAATTTATAATCCTATAATAATTCAAACCACCATTTTTACTATAAAATCATGTCACTGTATGAGTTTATTACCTTAATTTCTTGTGATTCTTGAATACCACAAAGCACTCTATGATGAAGTAATCCATTGAAAATTCAAAACAAACACATTTAAACTAATTTAAATATTTTATGTAGTTTAATTGTATTTGAAATTTCATAATTAATGATTTTTATATGATATTTAATCTATTTTCTACCCCATAAAAACACTTAGTCCTTGACATGAAGAATCAAAATAAATATTAAAATCAAAACAAACCTCTCAAAAATGAGGAATATGACCGCTAAACATATTCTCTTTAAAATAATAAAAATTATATTTGTACTTTTTAGTCTGCATATAAAACATTTATTATCAATTAAAATTAGTTTGTGTAATCATAATCTACATATTTTGGGTATGATGCTCGAGTAATAACAAACCTGAAAAAAGAAACACCACACCTCCACCACATTCTTTGGGTATACCCCTGAAATGACTACCTCAATCATCATAAGATCCATCTCCAATCTAGGATGATACATGAAAAATCTAATGAAATGACACTCAAAAAATCTAGAACATGAACCTAGAAGGAATTATAAATAATTTATTACTCTAAAGAACTCCTAATATAGATCACAAGTTCTTTATATGATCATCATTGAATGTAGAGTACTCCCAAATTATTTCAATTAAAACCACTATGACCGCATATGGAAATGTGTAAAATAAAAATTCATTAATCCCTTGAACACTCTGGGTACCGTTATACCACTTAATGAAATCATAAATAACTCATAATGACCATATAGTCATATGAAATATATATTTATAATATCCATATATATCACCCACATCTGATGATATGCTGACCATTTATTGGCCTTTTAGAAACAGTAAGATCTATTCAGCTGGTCAAAAAATTTAAGACACATGAGGGCATAATATCTTTTTTATTGTCACATAATTATAGTGGAGATAATTAATAAAAAAATGAAAACATCCATATACCTTCTTTATAAATTGAACTAATGTTCCTTATGTACAAAAATGATGATAATTAAAGCCTTGTGGCACAATATCATTCATCATTAATATATATATATCCCACAATACCAAAGACACCACCCTATATGGGGACATAAATATCAAATTGATGCTCAACTATAGTTCAACCCCAAACACTGTCTCACATAGAGGATGTATCACCACACCATATCATAAAATAATTGAAGGTGTTCTTCTACAACTCCTCAAATCACCACCAATTAATCCTTTACTGAACAAAATAGCAACCAAACCATCATATAAGTCAATAACCTCACATTACTATGACCCATATGAGGTAATATATCACCAATAAAAACCTTATTATCTCTATCATCACCATATAATATAACTCAAATCTTTATGTAATCAATATATTCTTATACTTAATATATCATGTGCATGTTGAAGAATATTTCATATAGTTGCATCTTCAAACATAGGAGATCTCCCCAATAGTTTTGTTACACTTGAATTAAATAAGATTCCCAACACAAATCATAATACCTATCTAAACATATAATGAGAATAGTCTATGCCAATGGAACAAGAAACGAATCCACCTCATGTCATGAAGCAAGGTCTCAGGGAGGGATCAATTATGGATTATATAGATATTTAATCAATCAATTCATGAGAAAATGTTATATTTACCAATACATTTCATATATATATATATTCCATCATAATATTTGAATATTTATCATATGAAAGTTTGATCCATTCCAAAATAATTTAACTCTTTTATGATTGGAAACATGAAAACATAAAAAAAATATTTACAATAGTTCTATATCATCTCTAACAAAATTTTCAATAACTAGATCTCTTATTGGAAATATCATCCTTAATATCATTATTGATAACCTATGGGAAGGAAATATATGATAAGGGTGAGATCAAATTCTCGATAAGGTTTCATAAGGGAGATACTAGTGATCATATAAGCATAATATGAGAAAATGGGTATGATAATATGAGAATAACATCTGAAAACAATACCATACATATCATAGTTAATAATCTAGTTTAATAACACAAATATTGATAGTTTATAAGATATAAATCATAAATTAAATATATAATAGGTAAAATTAAATCTAAACATGGTCATAAGACATTAATTATTATAATATACAAAAGAATAGAAAAGAATTTACATTGCAGTAATGGTTTATTTTTAAATCTATCATAGTGGAATTGGATCCCTTCACAAACCATAATAATTATTAGTGTCCAATATCAATAATATCCTAGTAGACATAGTCCCTTACTGACTTGGGCACACTCCCCTTTATTGTCATATATATCTAATGACATATCAATCTTTAAACAATTCATTAGAGGGACATAGTCCCACCCGTTACATAATGAAAATCATTCATATGTGTTCTAAAAGATCACAAACCATTCATCGCATCAGAACCCATGATAATAAATTGGGTTCTTAAAAATTTCCTCAAAAAATAACATGAGGAAAAGAAATAGGTTTCATAAGCATAACTCCATAATGAACATAAACCACCCAAAGAAAGAATAAGGATGGTATACTTGTATAATATTACCAGTAAATAATTAGAAACATTTAATTTTTTTATCATTTAGGAATAAAAATACTATTAAAATATCATTAATATTTCTTGAGGAAAATAATATTTCCATTTTAAAATAATTTAATAAAAAATAGACAAATATAAATTAAAAAAATATTAAATATATCAATGTAAACATGTAAATTGAGATTAAAAAAATAATTCATGATGGTGGTAAAATTAATTCATGTCATATTAGTTAAAAAATACATTCCATTTGTATTCATTTAGAAAAGTCACAATGTACCTATTTGGAATAGGGAACAAATATTAATTTCAAACCAGTTTGGGTAAATTAAAACATTTTCCTAAATAACATTATACAATCATATAAAAATAGTAAAAAACTTATTAAAAAAATTATAAAACATTTATTTGGAAGAAAAAACTTTCTGAGTGATGAGACAAATTAAGTCTATTTTCCTTTAAAACATTTTTTATCTCTTGTTTAAAACGGTGATGAAAACGAACGGATACTATTATTTTTTTGGAAATAACCATAGGAAAATATAATGAATCAGGATATTAAGAGGTGGAACAAAATATTCCATCATAATACTTAATCATAAATAATCCAAATATAAAATAAGACTGTAATATAAAACCCTTACTTTGAGTTCTCCATGCTTCTAAATCACTCTAACATCCTATATAATAAATTTTAATTTATTATAATTCTATAATAGAGCCATTATAATATTTATAATATCATTTATTATCGCTTTATAACAATTCAACACCCCATTTTTTGAATAATTACTTATTAAAATCATCATTTACTAGTGTTAATTGATTCCTGTATAGTGAGTATTTTTTTCTAATTATTTTGGTCATTATATATTTATCTTAGTTAAATAATATATAGATTAATAATAGTGATATAAATATAATATATATTCTTTATATACATTTTTGGATTATTCTATAAGAATTATATATATAAAAATTAATTACACCATTCATGGTGATGGAATGCCATACTTATGTATGATCTCAATTTTGATTTTTTTTACAGGTATAAAAGAAGAAAGGTAAATAATATTTCCCCTTTAAAGTAACATTACTATATTATATATATCATATATATACATAAAATTAGTCATTGTTAACATACAATTAAAAAACAATTTAATCAAGAATCGCTTAACTTCGAAAAGTTGGCAGTCCACATGTACGCACGAACAATATTATAATATAAAAGAAAATTGGATGGTAAGTTTGTAGATATAATATTATAATTAAAGAAGTATAATAATTTTATAAATATAATAAAATCATTAAATCTATCCTGATATCTATTAAAAAATATGGTGATGAAAACTGAATTATATCACTATGAGGAGATGGTAAGGCATGTGTACGCACGATTGATAAGTTCAATTCTCATTTGATTGGAAAGATCTATATATTTGTATTTTTTTCACAATCATGATAACATTTCATAATATTTATTATACTTAATTTATTATTTTATGATTAATTAATTGGATTTAAATAATATAAATAAAGTAGAAAAAGTGATTGGTTAAGCCAATTACCTCTTCATTGTTAATCCTTTACAACTCTTCCAAAGGGATCTAGGATTGGTATTTTGGGAAGACTATAACAAATGTAATATGGATAAGTAGTTTTTTTAGATTAATGGTGATTTTGTTTCAAGTCATAATGCCCAATGTGGAGTTAATAAGTGAGGTGGGATGTTCTCTTTTATAGATGAGGTGAGGGGCACTTTTGGAATTTCCCAAATCATAAAACTATACAAAATTCATTATCAAAAAAAGATACAAAATTTATATGGATTTAATGATAATTTTTATATGGTTTTAATACAGTAAAATATTATAATTTATAATTTTTTCGTGGTTATTTTATAACTTATCATTTTGATTGAATCTTAGTTAACCAATTTAAATTTTAACTATAGTAATACATTTCTCAATATTAAAGGGTTATAATTTTTACATATAATGTGAGAATTTCTCAATAAATGAAAACTTTTGGAACTTTTAAACTATTTGATAACCACCTAGAAATATTTCAATATTTTTCAGATTTTGAATCATTTTAAAAAATATTATTTCGGAAAATTATCATTATAATCCATTTTAATACAATTCATGAATTAAAAAGGCATAATAATAATGTTGGAATTTAAATTTAATATTTTCAAAAAAAATAATATGTAATTTAATCTATAAAAATTGTGGAATAAAATATATTACTCAAATTATATCAATTTTAATATTTTGAAAATCAATTATTATATTTTCTTATTAATGGAATAAATACATTTTTTACATTGTGTAAGAATTTATGTTAATTATATAACACCGAAACATTATAAATAAATTTAAATCATGAATACAATTTCATTGTACAAAAAATGATTACTAATATTCCTTCATAACATGATTTACCTATATGAGTGTATAAAGGATACTTTAAACTATAAAAGTGGCATTTTAAAACATTCATTGATTTAAATAATATATTAATCATTTTCATATACATGTTTCCATTAAATTAATAAATATATAGCCTAATGTGATAAGGATTTAGTTACATGTATCTAATAATAATAACTATGAATAGTTATGACATTATCACATGTCTTTAACATAGATTAATATGATTTACCCATTACCAAGGTGGTAAATTTTACCACAATTACTATTTTCATTGATAAAAAATAAAAGGGCCATATTCACCAAATTTTAAAATTATGATTATAACTATGTAAATAAAATAATCTAATTAGAAAACTATAAATTTCATAAAAAATCAATATAAGTGTGAAAAATGTGGCAATAAATGTTTTTAGAAAAAAATCATTTTAAGCATGAATGAAGACTTAATATTATACTCTACATTGAAAAATATTTTTTAAAATTTCAAAACAATTCACCCAGTAAATAATACTCAAATTTCAATAAATTAATTCACCAATATGGATTAATTTAATTTATTATGAAAAAACATTACACGTGTAAAAATATTTTTCTTAAAAAAATTTTCATTTTCATTCAAATGATTTTTATTTTCATTTATAATCAATTGGGAACCAATTAATTAATTCTTTTCATATATAACCATATATGATTTATAATTTATTTAGTCATATCCATTCCTACCAATCCCAAGGATAGGCGATAACTATAAATTTAAATGAAAATGTTTTTATTGTATATCAGGGTTCGTATAATGTTGATGTTTCGTGTAAAACAATATATCAGTGAAATAAAAGTATTTAGAGAGAAATATGTCATAAACATTGTTATTGTGTCATAATATACTACCCTTAATATTAATTTATACCTTAAAATTTATCACACTCATATAAAAATATTAGGGTAATTTGGCCTAATCACATACCCCAGATCCCACGTAGCTTCCTCAAATTGTGGTTTCACCACAATACATTGAGCAGGTGAGTGGTATTGTTTCATAGTACATTATATCTTTGATCCAAATTATCTAATTTTTGTTATTAATTGGAATGATAGTTCTTCAATAGTGTGAACTCTGATTTGAGTACTTGTAAATTATCTTGTATGTACTTCTTGATGAGATATACACTGAAGAAATTATTAACATGAGATGGATTCTGTAATGGTGGAAATCAATAATATACCTTCCAAATTTGTTCTATAATTTCAAAAGGTCCAATTTACCTAGGTATTATCTTTATATTCCTTCTAAATATCATCACACTCTTTTATTTATATATTCATATGAATACCTTATCACTAACATCAAACTCTAGATCATTCAGATGATTGTCCGTATAACATTTTTTTCAACTCTGGGATACTATTATGTATAGTTCCATAGATCTATAATTATGTTCGATTTCCTAATCTATATCAGGTACAAATAACTTTATTTCTATAACATAATTCTAACATGTTTGATTTTTACACTTCTACCATAGAGTTCTATATAATGATTCCTATGAATACTTGAGTAAAAGATATTATTTTAATAAAATTACAGAAAAAGAAGGTTTTTATCCCAAAAACCATTTAAATATATAGAGAATGATCCTAATATGACTTTTATAGATTAAATTGAACTTTTATACTGACCAACTATCTAAGGATGATAATTAGTGTTGAAACATAACTTTATTTTTTGAGCATGTTGAAAAAACCTATAAAACATCAAGGTAATCCTTAGATCATGATTAGACACAATTGATAATGGTAGACATTAAAATATTAACATTTCATTAATGTAAAAAATGATTATTTTCATAAATAGATAAGTATTCTCTAAGGGAAATGAAGTGTGCTAAATTCGTAAGGTGATCGAATACAACCCATATATAATTATTACCTTTATAATTTTTTGGGGTCTGATGAAAAAATCCATAATGATGTATTCACATTTTTGTTATGGTATCAGTAATGGTTGTAGCATACCCTTAGATTTATGTCTCTCAAACTTAACATTCTAACGTTCCAGGAACTAACATACAATCTCTTAAAATCTCTCTTCATTCCATCCCATTATAAATACTCTTTTATACCTAAATAAATCTTCATGTTTCTAGGATGTATGAATAATTACAAACTATGAGATACATAAATTATCTCCATCCCTAATATAGTATGAAAAAAACTCATACATGGTTCTTGAATAAAATATTTCCATAATAAATAGGGACTAATTTAAGAATGTGTCTCATCTTCTCATTAATCTCTATATCTTCATTATGAACCAACATAATTTTCCCTTGAATATATTGTTTAATATGAATTTGAGAAAGATATGATTTCTACCCTTCCTTGATGATTTAAATCTCCAAGCATTGAAAGACCATAAATACTGTATCTTATTTTATCTTCTTCAAAGACAAGATATCATGATCATTTTGAATCATATCATCTTCTACCATGATCTGTTTCCTAGTGTGGTAATGTATTTAGCACTCATAGTCATTAATTAGCTCCATCCACCTTATTTGGTTCATGTTTAACTATTTTTAATTAAATATACTTTAAAATTTTGTGATAATTATATATGTGACAACATTATTCATATTGACAATCGATCCAAATGATTAATGATACAATTACTACAACTGACTCCAAAGCCTGATTTGGGTAATTATTATAGTGGACATTAATTCTTTAAATGGAATAATCCATAACCATATCATTCTTAATAAGGAAACATCCCAACCACTTATATGTTTCATCACTAAAGATTAAAAACCCTTCCACGCTATAGGGTAGT
The DNA here is from genome assembly GCA_963277665.1 of Viscum album. NCBI lineage: Eukaryota > Viridiplantae > Streptophyta > Magnoliopsida > Santalales > Viscaceae > Viscum > Viscum album. The sequence goes on from OY728135.1 coordinate 1,185,321,331, forward strand.
GTAATCACTAGTGTGAAAACAAGATCTCTCTTTAGTTCCTTTAAAAGTTTATCACATTATTTCATCCAAAGAAACATAGATCCCTTTTAAGTAAACTTGGTGATTAGATTTTATATCTTTGAAAAAATCTTCACAAAGCATTGATAATATCCATCCAAACCAATAAAAATAGGGTTCTCAATCACTATGGTGGGTCTGGGATAATTCTCAGTATATTACTTCTTTAAAGGGGATACTAACATACAATCTCTTGAGATTATGTGATCCAAGAATGAATCATTCGTAATCCAAAATTAAAACATGGAAAATTTTGAATAATGTTGTATTTAGGGTATCTAGTATAATTCTAAAAAAATAATCATTTTAATACTTTAACATTGAGTGAAATATAATTTAATTTATAAATACTTACCAAAATGATCTATCTAATCTATGAAGAATGTATTCATTATATCCATATTGTTAGTGTGGGGAATTTCCTAAGATCAATAGGAATCACTATAAATTCATTGTGTTAATACCTCATTTAGAATGTTTTCTTTGGTATAACCACATTCTTCAACCTCAATTAATGATATCCAAAATGAATATCAATCATGGAAATATATTGAGCATCATGCAGTCGATCAAACAAGTAATGAATATAGGGGTTGAGTACACTTGTTCTTGATAGTGGTCTTGTTATATTATTGATAATCAAAAAACTTAAATTGGTCCATCTTTATTATTAAGAAATATAATCGGTTCATGTGAAAGTGATTCACATGGATGAATGAATCCATTGTTAATATTCTCCTATAGTTTATTCTTTAACTCTTGTAACTCAATCTGAGCCATTATATATAGAGTCTTGAAAATTTTTGTATCACTAGGTATGAGATCTATTGAAAACTCAACTTTATGATTTAGTGAAAGAACATGAAACTCTTCTATTAATACATCTATAAACATCTTAAAAATATTAATATCTTCAATATTGATTTTCTCTCTAACTATCTATGAGAAACACACCTTTTGAATAGGAATTAAGACTAATATATTGTATGTATCTTCCATTATAAGGCCATTTTTATCAGAACGTTGATAAGAGATCATAGGGTGGTTTATAATTTCATATATAACATACCTTCCTAAGTAATTGATATGGGATTTATTTATAGATATACAATCAATTCCTAAAATATCATCTAATTCAACAAGATGAATAATGGGAAGACTTTCTAGAAACACATTCCCAAAAACATTAATTGTGGAAGAATCATAAACATGGGATGAAATCATGAAAACATTAGTGTTATTTACCTCTAACACAATATTTAATTTACTATTATAGACTTAGAAATTTATTTATATATATAATAGTGGTATATTTATAATCCAATAAGACATTATTAGTTCTAGAGTGGATGTTAAGTGTACATTTCACCACACTGTTGTTGTACACCTCATAAAAATAGTGACCATATGAGATTTCCCTTTGCCTATATGCTTAATAGGTCGTTAAATCTATAATTATAAATAACTTTCATATTTAGTCACTTGTTAAGATTACACCCATACCACTTAAATTTAAAACTCTAGATTGGGGGTGGTTCATTCTGAGTGGAATTATCTTAATTCAAATAATTATCTAAATTATTCTAATCACTTTGTAATTATATTTCTATACAACCATAATTTTTACACTTAAACATTTACTAGATCCCTTAACAATATTTTCACCATTTTTCATTCAACACATAAAGCATAAAGTACATCTCATATTCTTAATTTTCTATGGTTCTTATAATTCCCTATGAATTATATTTTTTTTCGAAAAAACTATGAGATTTATGGTTAACATAAATCTCCATCTCCACCATGATAGAATACAGAACAATTTTTTCATAGATACTAATGTCCCTTGTATTATTCCCTTCAATACCATGGTTTTAATCCACTATATAATCGATCAAACATACATTCAGCTTGTATGATAATAAATTAGGAAAATGGGTATGCCTTGTAATGTTTTCCTCATAATTACAAAAAGATTTATCATCCTTATTCTTTATTTCATGGAATTATTTATCTATTTTCATTTAAATATTATGATTAATATATATATTTTTAATATTTAATTTTAAATTTTTCACACCAAAAGGGTTGAATTAATTTTTATTATGCTAGGTTCTTGATAAGATCCCACCATTGATCTACTTCACCTTATAAATAGTCCAGAGTTACAATAAGATTCTCGTGTTCCCATAATTAAAGAATGGAAAATATATTTTCAATGGTGTTTATGCATTAATTAATGAGTAGTTTAATGGGGTACCAACTAAATGAAGGGTGATGTTTCCTCATGAATGACTCAACAAAATGTTGTACCGTACTTTTCTCATTTGGAATCTCAATGTGATACATATCATGAGAATATAGTGTCATAATAGAATATAGAAGATAAATTCCAAATACTATGAAATATAGTATATTAAGAGGGTAATCATTTAATTACCCATTTCATTTGTCATTAACATGATTACTTTGGGTTCCATCTAATGAACAAATCGAAAAAGAATTAAGGATAATCAATGAACTATATTAAACATAATGTTTAATAGAAGAATAGTGTGACCATTAATAATCATGTTAGGAAACCATATAATGATGAAAAATAATTTGTATGATATTTAAATCATAAAACATTTTTCTATTAAACATTAAGTTTAATATAGTTTATTGATTAACCAAAATAAAAAATCTGGATTTTATTATATACTTATACATATCCCTAGAGTTCTTACTAAATATTTCCCATCAATGATTTTATTGGTTAACTAGACTTTTATCTGATACCATCTAATACGAACCATAATTTTCATACATATATATGACATCTTAATAAGTGATTATTAATTACATACAATTTTAATCCATACCAGAATCATTTTAGCATAGTATATTTAGATATTTAGAAACATAATAAATAGTTTCATTATAGTTATACATCATATCCCACTTAGTTCATTATAAGTAGGACAATTCATAAATTTATCATACTTTATACCTTTATTCATAACATAAGGAAATGAAATATAAGAATATGTTGATATCATATGCTAATTAATTGTAAAATCATGAGATGTCAATGATCATATAAGAATAACATGAGAAAATTTAATATAAAAGAATTTGATGATAGAATTTCATGATTTTTAATATATGGTACATACTAGTTTGATGATGATGTATTGTTATTTATATAGGTAGTTCTGGTGGCAGGGGAAGAAGAAATAGGTATCATTCTTGGTGGTGAGATGCTTCACCTGTCCGAAGGGGATGAATGGGATTTAGAGGCCTGCTATGTTACTATCGGAATCTCCCCTTCCAGAATGAAAATGGGATGACATCAACATAGATGTTGTGGTAGGACTAACTTGTAAACATTGTAAAAATAATGTAATATGTGATATTAAGTAATTAATAATGAAGGTATCCCACTTATTTCTTATTAGGGAGAACATCACCATAAAAAATCTAGTAAACAACTATATATGGGAGGTAGATTGATTTCATGGTGTTCTAAGTATTATTTTTTGATTTAATCTTACCTGACATCACATTTTTATTCGTTTATTTAGTAGGTACTAGGATCATAAGTACTTAAAGCTATAAACTATCATCATGGACTGATGGAAAATCTAAATAGACAATTCAAATTCAAGTGGATATGGCATAAGCCTATGTAATTGATTTCAATGGTTCATGGGAGAAATATATCGAACTTGTGTGGTAATCATATTATAGTATCTATGATTCATATATAAAAATTTATCATTTTTCATACTTGTATGTAATTTCATGAATTTATCATTTCAGTTGGTTAGAGGCATGTGAGTTATTTCTTATTGGATCTAGTCTCATAAAAAAGGAATCTGAGTATGAATAGATGAATATAAAGCACATGTTAACCACTCAGAGAAAGAAAAAATATAATACAGAGCATTGTATATAAACTATGAAGTTTGAGTTGTTGCATCTGGTATTTCTGTAGGGAGTTACCTACAATTTGACAACGTCGTATCCAGAATGAAAGAGAGATAGCACCTAGGTTCATAGGTCTACTTGAGATAGAATAGTGAATCGGTTTATTGGCATATAGAATGGATCTTCTATGATAATATAGTTCCATAAATGATGTGTTACACATGTCACAACATAGTATATATCACTCTAACCCTTCTTATATGATATATTTTCAGGTTGTTTACCTTGATGTTGATACGTCCACTGAGGATAATCTTATATGTATCATAGGATGTTGAAATATAATTTTATAGGGAAGATAATTTCTTTACCACAAGTCGAATGGTATCTTGGGTGTGATCAAGAAGAGAACATTGAGAGGGAGTCTGATATATGGGTATAGTGGTTGATGTTTTTTTGAAATACGCCTTAGTGATGAATGAGATCACAACTCAAGGATGTTTTGTTTTATAGTAAGAGAGATATAAGGTCCCATTTATTTTCAATAAAATTACTATTTATGTTTTTTAGTTCCTATGAATGTATTCTAAATGATCCCATTTAAATGACTACATTTTTTATTTATATTTGTTCTTGATTTTGGAGGAGTTGAGTTAGTGGAATTACATAGGTGAAAAAAATATAGAATATTTGGCACTTCCACTACCTCATTCCTGTAGTCTGCTGGTAAGATAGGGAGATTCCAAGAATTGCAATATACCAAAAATTATTTCAATATCTAGCCAATGGGTTTTGGTTAGAATGGTTTTTTTATAAGATAACCATCGTCTATTCAGTGAGGTTTCTAACTATGTATGTTCACAGGTGGAAATTAACGACACTCTGGTAGCATAAGGCTTGGTTATAGTATCAAGTGGTCAAGGGGTACCCCACCTATTTTAAACTCCTAATAACTCTTTATTTGACCATAAAAAGGATTTTAAAATGTAAATGGTTCCCTAATGATCCTAGGACTTATTCAACAATTATCTTTTATATCTTATAGTTTTTCGTTTATCCTGATGATAATATTTGTTATGAATTTCTAAGTTTTTTTCCTCTTTCTTACTCATTAAGATGTCTTATTTAAACCTTATGGAAATGTATTAATATGTATACAAAGGGGAATTGTGGTATAATTTTATTATTATATTTTATCTTTGGAGTTTTTTTTCATTCTATGAGTTGGGAGCCCTAAAAACTCCTAAATGTGTATTTTATTTCTCTAGTGTGTGAAACAAATGTTATATAAGGGGAATTCCATGTGTGAAACCTATAGTAATTGGAATGGGTTAATTATTAAATCATTGACCTCCCTTAGATCTTGTTTGGTCCATTTCAATTTTCACTATGACCTATATCCACCAAACAATTGTGGAAAAACATGACACTAGTTTTAACATGTAACGTAATAGTCAAGAAAAATATGTTCAATTCGAAATTATAATTTAATTGAATAAATATGGATTTTACATAAAATGTGATTTTTGAGTAATTTTATTGTTAATGAATCACATTTCGTATAATTGGTTAATTGTAATGAAATTATATTTAGCATAATTGCATGATGGCGTAATGTTATAACTGATATGTGAAATTTTATTTGGGTTTAAATTACAAGTGTAATGAAATTTTTGTAATTTTATTTTTGTTTTTCTCTTGGAATAATGGAATAATTGCTTGATAATTAGTAATTTTGATAAATTATCCAATATGGAATATGTTTACATGTTTGGATTGATTGATTTTTTGAATTAATTTTTCTTTATAGTAGTTTATGCAAGGTTACTTAATTTAATGTTTTGATGAAAAGAATATTATATATAAAGTATTTTCTTATATATTGATATAACATTAGATTTCGAAGAAATCACATGGGAATTATTACATTACTATACTATCAACATATGAAAAGGTGATTCATAAGTTGTAATGAGTAATATCTATTAAATAATTTATCAAAAGAATGAGAATGACATTTAATTGAAATATTATCAATATAAAATAAAGATAGTAAAAAATATTATAACAAATGAGCTTCAAAATATTATTTAAGACAAGTAATCATTACATTTTTCTTCAATTTTCTACCTAATGATGCAGTTTAAGGCCATCAAATATGGAAAAATTGGGTATACAACTACTAAAGGGATGTGGATATGGTAGTTTCAATATGTATTTGGGGGTGGATTAGTAAAATAGAATTGATTTGTATATGAGTATAAAGATATGATGTTATTTTTTATATTAATAAGGGGTTATTTTATAATAAATTATTAATTATTTTATTATTTAGACTAGAGAATATGAATAGTATTGATTTACATTACATTTATTAATGAATGTTTTAAAAATTGATCATTTTTAGGAATTTAGTCCCACCAATAACTTAATGGGGTATTGAAAGTTTTTATTATATAAAACATATACTGTCACGAACCAGGTTGGGTGGTCATCTGACCGGGCACCCGACCCGGTCTACGACATGTCCTGAAGGGCGTTCCTGATCCCCACGGACTAGTACAAGTGACTGGGTATCAAAACTAACACATCAGAATGATTTTACCTGAAATAGTCATCACAAAACAATTGATAAGATAAAGAAACTAAAACTGAGAGCAAACAACCAAACAGGGCCATAAACCGAAAAAAAACAGGGGTTTACAACATGAACCCACAACCAAAATAAGAAACAACAAAAGAAACTCAAACTCAAACCTCCAAGAAACCAGAGAGACGCAGCATACACACACCACAACACCAACCTGCACGAGAAGACCATCAACGACCAGAACCACCATCGCTGAGCATGAAGTCACAACCAGGAATGCAGAACAAACAGAATCTACATACACCCAATGGTGTATATAGGGTGTGATCTAAAAGCCCAGTTGGATGCCACTGAGAAAAGGTTCTACGCATAATTATTAAAAGATAGATACATTTTCAGTTTAACGGAATAAAAATAAATAAAATCTTAAATAATTTTAATGAAAACGGTTTTAAGGGAAAACCTCTCTAAAATTAAAACAACCTAAATTAACTTACACACACACACACACACACATTTCTTGGTAACCCCAACGTCACACCGTGTGCTGACGGTGAGTGAAAAACAAAAGAGGGGCACAATACATGGGAGAGGCCCTAAAGATACGAGTGAGAAGTGGGACCCTAGAATCTCATGTCTCCGTGAACAGTATAGGAATCACAACAAAATATGTTATTGTGCACGAGCCACTAGACCGGGAAACCCATCCATAACCTAGTGGTCTCCGATCATTATCCAATGTTTAGTTAGTGTTGTAAGCGGCAATCCAGCTAAGTGAAACTGAGCCGGAGCCACTCCTGTATCACTAGTTCACTAGTCCTAGTCCACCCACCTAGTACCTAGGCTTCCCGTTTGTGCTCATGTAATTATAATTTCATGCCACATGTCATAATCATACACTCAAACCCAATAAGTCACTACACACGCCAAAACAACCTGTTGCACACAAAAAATCCATTTGAAATAATACACCTCTAAAAAGTTTTCCAAACACATTTCACACTACTTACATAATCTAATAAACCACTTAAAAAGTTTAAAAACAATTGCAAAAGAGTGTCACATGGTTTTACACACACAATGGTAACCATTTATAAATTCAAAACACATTCCAACATCACACACACTCAAATATAATATAAAGTGTGACCTTCACCACCAAAAGGTTTGATGGAAAACCCTTACACCATATGAAAAACACCATTGCATTAACCACATAATTTAACATGCAAAAAATAAAATCATACAAAACAATTTAGAAGAAAACACTTAACGTTAACCACTAAGATCACGAAAAAACTTCTTTTACGACCAAATTCACCCAACGCCATGTAAAAAAATAGTTCACACCACATACACGACATAATAAGACAACTGCACAATTCAAAATTCACTAATAGAGTTATCAGCAGAAAACACCCAATAATATGAACAATTTACTAAAAAAAATCAATGCAAATCAAACATCAAATAAAACTCACTTTGCACAAAAAAAATTAATTAAAAATATGCGAAACAAAATAAACATTTCAAATTAATTCATCAGATAATAGTTGGATGGGGAACCACCTACCTTGTCATAGTATACTTCACAAATATGGTGCGCAGGAACTGCCACACACCAACTGCAACTCAAACAAACCACAAATGACACTGAATCAAACAATTGACCCAAAAATATCAAGAATTAACCCAAAATTTAACACCCTACCTAATAAGAATCTAAATCCCCCCATGAAAAAAACTGCATGGATTGACACACCAAGGAAGGAGGGGAAAGGGGGATTACTGACACAGCAGGATGAGGGGGGTGCACCAGCAGGTCCCGGTTTCTGGCACCTCATGACCAGGCTTCGGTGCAGGTGAAGAGAGGAGGATGGAAGAGGGGTGTCTGATAGCGGACGGCCGAGGAGGGTAAGGCAGGATGGAGGTCGCCGAACGGAGAAAAAGTCAAGGGCGGCGGCACTATGGGAGGCAGCATGCAGCTGGTCCGGTGAGCAGCGTGGGTGAAGTGGCCAGTGGGGTGTGGTGCATTCCACGTAGCCGGCCCGGAGTGCAGGGATGTGCTGGGTAGAAGGAATGGGAGATGGTGGCACAACATGAAGAGAGGACAAGCTAGCGGCATGACAGGATTCCCATGGGAGGAGGCGCGACGAGAAAGGGAGAGTGAACAAAGGGCGGTGCAGCGTAGAAGAAAAAAAAAGAATAGAAAAGGGGGGCTCGACAGGCTGGAGGGATCACCAACCCTATGAGAGGGAAAAAAATAAAAACCAATAAAAATATAATATAAATTAATATTAATAATAATAAGTTCAATAATTGTAATAATAATAATAAAAAAAAAATCAAAATAGGAATAACAATAATAATAATAATAAATCAAAACATGAATAAGAATAATAATAATAATAATAAGAGAAATAATAAACCAAAATAAAACATATAATCATAAATAAAATAACCTAATTTTCATCAATAATAGAAATAATAAAAATACTCATTAATAATTAATAATACCCTCAAATAATAACATTACCATTATCAGTGAAATCATCTTATTTTACTTTATTTATTTTACCACTCACTTAATTTTTCTCATTATTAATTCATTTCACTTAATTTCTTGAACATAGGGCAGGTGCGCGGAAAACCTGGCAAGGCCGCACTGTGACATAGGTGAGGCCTCCTGGCTTCGACAGTGGGGTACTGAATGTTGTCAAAGACAAAACACTCATTTATCAGTGCAAGAGTGCAAAACCCCAGTCGGGCTCAGCCTGAATTTCATATAAAAATAATATATATATATATTAAAAGCAGATAAAATTATAAGATAAAACATAAAAATCAAGAAACATGCCACAATGCAAAGTTCGGGTGTGACAATTCTCCCCACCATAAAGATTTCTGTCACCAGAAAGCCACAACCAGAGCCAAACCCCAAAGCAGAAAACCACAATCCCTTAAGGTTCAAAGGGAATCCCCATAAACAACAAGCAATGAGATGAAAAAGTATCGTGCTCAGATAAAGTGACTCAAAGAAAACATTGAGAAACTCACAAATACTTTTTGATATGTGTTTCCCGCCCTAAAGAGCTAGAATGCCTCCAGTTGACTGATCAAGGAAGGGAACTCTCGCACCCACGAAAACCAACATCACAAGTCGAAACACCTCAAGCACTATTAAATCGAAACCACACCATTTGGCTAGAATGAACAAACAAGGTTTAACCACGTCCATGAAACACTCTTATCACTTATCACCAAGACATATTTAAAAACAGAAGAAAAATATCAACATGGGGAGGCCCAAGGGGCTCCCCACCACTAGGAACTCACTGACGCTCGAAACGAGACTGAAAAACTGACACGGGGAGGTTCGAACGGACTCCCCGCCATTAAAGAAATGTCCAGCACTAATTCATTCTAGAGACATCTTTGTGAGACCCAATGTGGGTCTCCCCACCATTTAGTACCTACCAACACCCAAGAAGAGACTTGAAAACCAACATGGGGAGGTCCGGGCGGACTCCCCACCATTAAGGAAAGGCCAACACCGATTTATTTCAGAGACCTTTGTGTGAGACCCATCGTGGGTATCGCCACCATTAGAACAAACAGGGGATACAAAACTTTGAAAAAATATCGATGGTGACCAAACACCACACCACAAGGGGCGGGGAGGGAGGGGCCCGACCACCCGGGTGTCAAAACCACAACCTAAGACAAACAAACATCTTCACATCCACGGATGAGCACTATTCCAACATTGAGACCGACTTACCCAACATATCCCATAAGGACCACTAACGAGATTTCATCTAGTAGAAGTGGCCCCCATGTCTCTAAGGAAAAGAGACAACCACGCCTCCACATGGTCACAGAAACCTCACGCAACAAGATGGTTTGTTCAGAATAGAACAACCACAGAAAACAATATAACCCTCCTTCACCTTCAACACCGAAGATAGAAATTAGGTTGGGGTTCTCTACACTCCTGGGGCTCCTGAACATGTGCCAGCTTCAATCTAAGGCCTATGACTGGAGCCCTGATGTTTGAAGCATCTCATGCCTCGCAGTCAGGTGTCAAAGACTCCCAAACGGAGCTTCTCCTTTTGGTGTCACATGCAACCACACTGCAACCGAGGAAACACCAGAAAACACAACACTTTACGACATCTAACTGATCATACACAGAACATTCACCAACACAAAAGCTGAAATGGTGCATGCACATGACCCTTTATCATCCTGAATGAGAACACGGCACCACAAATCATCACCTGAACATGATCATTATTGTTGAGAGGAACATTATACATAGAGGGACTTCAAATTGAGTCTTAAAAAAATGTGATCCCTGAAATTGACCGTAGAATCCTCATGTGACTGGGTCTGCCACACTAGTGGCCTGACGTAGACTCTTTCTTAAACGAAACCAACAAAGGAACAAAGGTCATTTAGAGTAGTGGCCCGCACCGACCACCCTAGGATTCTTCCACCTTTTCCCCTCTGGAATCCCTTTCACTATTTCCAAACAGAACATTCAAATTAATGAGGTCAAAATTCACCCTTGATAATCAAAGGGAACTCACACTAGAATACATCACCGAACATGACCCTTGCAACCAATGAAAATAATACAAATTCCTTTAAGAAACTGATCAACACTGAAAATTATGAACCGCCTTCACCCTTCCCTACTGGAATTCCTTTCATCATTTCCAGGGGAACCATCAAACATGATAGTGTCAAACTTCATACTTGACAAGTCAGACACTCAAAAGACCAAAATCCCCTTCAAATCCCATTGCATCTGTCATCCCGCTGTGAGAGGATCCGCTTAGTTGTAAAAAGGAGAGGTGGGTTCAATTCTAGAATTCAAGAAGAGATTTTTCTAATCAATTGGAGGGTCGGCCAGTGGCGTTTTTCCTATGGCCACACTTCAATAACATGTAAATGCTTTATGGGGGGGGGGGCATACACTAGTCAAGAATGAAAACCATGGACCCAACCGTACTGGTCCGATGGTCAAGGAATACCACAAGCGATCACCAAATGTGTAGGGGGAACCACTACAAGGGCTCCCTGATGTATTCTTCCAAATAATTCACTAACCACACACTTTCATACCAACGTACAAATAAGAACTCCAACTCGGGACACAAATCACTCAAAAAAGATTTTCGGCTCGAAATGCCACACATCCAACCTTTCAAAAATACTATGACACACCACACAATCACCATTTACTAAAACACCAAAAAAAATTATTTAACAAAACATTTTGAAAATAGGCCAAGCTAGTGGGTTGCACAAACAGTGATGGAGTCCCATGGGCCAAGACCATGCATGTTCCTATGCCACAACGGCACCCACCTCATATCCATCCAGGAACTCATCCTCTCATGCCATTAACCCTTTCTCTCTCCATATACACTCATGCATGTGGTTGCCCACGAGAACACCAAGGATCAAAACCAAACCTTTCCATTTTTCAAAACCAAAACATCCAACCCACACTTTTCAAACCATATACATCATTTTATTTTTAATGTTCTTTATTTCAAAAAATTTTCCAAAACATTTTCCAAGACCACATCATTTTTACTTAAAAAACAAAAGTCTACAATTCCAAAACAAAGAAATGGGGAATAGTGAAAGAGAAAACTAGTTCCAGCGGGTGACTGGAACATATGGTTGGCAGCCATATGCTAATCACACCACTGCCACGGAGGGTATTCCGAGACAGCATCCCAAGCTCTGTAGGGCTTTCCAAACCCTGCGAGCTCACTAGGACCACAGACCTTACCCCTTTGTCATTTCCCTTAGACAAGATTAACCGCAAGGACCAAAAACTCAGACAAACCTCAACATACTTTGGTAACTTGAGTCCCACCATGAGGAGTGCTGGCCAGACACCTTACTCGTAGCCAGGATGTCAAGTCTTGAAAACCTTAACTCAAGTCTATTGTGACTCTAACCCAAAAAATACAACCCAAGAGAGCAAACCTACTCTGATACCATTTTGTCATGAACCAGGCCGGGTGGCCATCCGACCCGGCGCCCGACCCGGTCCGCGACATGGACCGAAGGGTGTTCTCGATCCTCAGGGGCTGGCACAAGTTCCTAGGTATCAAAACTAACACATAGGAATGATTTTACCCGAAATAGTAAACACAAAACAACTGATAAGATAAAGAAACTGAAACTGAGAGTAGACAACCAAATAGGTCCTTAAACTGAAAAAAAAAACAGGGGTTTAGAACTTGAACCCACAACCAAAATAAGAGACAACAAAAGAAACTCAAACTCAAACCTCCAAGCAACCAGAGAGATGCAACATTCACATGCCACAACACCAACCTGCATGAGAAGACCATCAACGAATAGAACCACAATCGTTGAGCACGAATTCACAACCTGGAATGTAAAAGAAATAGAATCTACAAACATCCAAGTCTATATGTTGGGTGAGATCTAAAAGCCCAGTAGGATGCCACTGAGAAAATGTACTATGCATAATTATTAAAAGACAGATACATTTTCAATTTAACGGAATAAAAATAAATAAAAGCTTAAAGAATTTTAATGAAAACAATTTTTAAGGGAAACCTATCTAAAAGGAAAAAAACCTAAATTAACTTACACACACACACATGCACACGCACACACACACACACACACTTTTCTTGGTAACCCCAACATCACACTGTGTGCCGACAGTGAGCGAAAAACAAAAGAGGAGCACAATAAAAGGGAGAGTCCCTAATGATACTAGCAAGAAGTGGGACCCTAGAACCTCGTGTCTTGGTGAATAGTATAGGAATCACAACAAAATACGTTCTCGTGCACAAGCCACTAGGTAGGGAAACACATCCATAACCTAGTGGTCTCTGATCGTCATCCAATGTTTAGTTAGTGTTGTAAGCGTCAATCCAGCTAAGTGAAATTGGGCCAAAGCCACTCCCGTATCACTAGCGCACTAGTCCTAGTCCGCCCACCTATTACCCAGTCTTCCCATTTGTGCTCAAGTAATTTAAAGTTCATGCCACATGTCAGAATCATACACTCAATCCCAATAAGACACTACACATGCCAAAACAACCAGTTACACACACAAAATCCAATTGAAATAATACACCTCTAAAACATTGTCCAAACACGTTTCACACTACTGAAATAATCTAATAAACCACTTAAAAAGTTTATAAAATAATAGAAAAAGAGTCTCACATGGTTTTACACACATAGAAGTAACCATTTATAAATCCAAAACACATTCCAACATCGCACACACTCAAATACAATATAAAGTGCGACCTACACCACCAAATGGTTTGATGGAAAACCCTTACACCATTTGACAAACACCATTGCATAAACCACATAATTTAACATGCCAAAAATAACAGCTTATGAAACAATTTAGAAGAAAACGCTTAACGTTAACCACTAAGCTCATGCAAAAACTTCATTTATGACCAAACGAACCCGACGCCTTGTAAAAAATAGTTCGCACCACTTACGTGACTTAATAAGATAACCTCACAAGTCAAAAGTCACTAATAGTGTTTTCAGCAGAAAACACCCAATAATATGAACAATTTAATAAACAATTTCAATGAAAATCAAACTTCAAATAAAACTCACTTCGCACAACAAAAATTAATTAAAAATATGAAAAACAAAATAAATATTGCAAATTAATTCATGAGATAACAATTAGACAGGGAACCACCTACCTTGTCACATCAGGCTTCACAAATATGGTGCGCAAGAACTGCCGCACACCAACTGCAACTCAAATAAACCGAAAATGACACTAAATCAAACAATTGAACAAAAAAAATAAAGAATTAAACCAAAATTGAACACACTACATGTTAATAATATAATGCCCCCAAAGAAATAAAATGCACAGATTGACAAACCAAGGAAGGATGGGAAAGGGGGATTACCGACATAACAGGCTGAGGGGGGGTGCACTGGCAAGTCCTGGTTTCTGGCGCCTCAAGACCAGGCTAGGGATCAGGTGAAGCGATGAGGCCGAAAGAGGGGTGAGCGATAGCGGAAGGCCAAGGAGGGTAAGGCAGGGAGGAGGTCGCTGGCTGGAGCAAGAGGTAAGGGCGGGGGAGCTATGGGAGGCAGTGTGCGGCTTGTCCAGTGAGCGGCATGGCCGAGGAGGCCAGTGGGGTGCGGCGCGTTCCAGGTAGCCGGATGGGAGTGCATAGATGCACTGGGTAGAAGGAAATGGAGATGGCAGCACAGCATTAAGAGAGGAGTAGCTAGCGGCGCGATGGGATTTCCATGGGAGGAGGTGTGACAGGAAAGGGAGAGTGAACAGGGGGCGGTGCGGCGTGGAAGCAAAAATGAAGAGAAAAGGGGGAGGGGGCTTGACGGGCTGGAGGGAGCACCAACCCTAGGAGAGGAAAAAGAAAAAAAATAAAAATATAATAAAAACTAATAATAATAATAATAATAAGTTTAAAAATTGTAATAATAATAATAATAATAATAAATGAAAATAGGAAGAATAATAAGAATAATAATAAATCAAAATATCAATAATAATAATAGTAATATAATAATAAAAATAATAATAAAGTAAAATAAAACTTATAATCATAAATAAAATAACCTAAATTTCATCAATAATAGAAATAATAAAAATACTCATTAATAATTAATAATACCCTCAAATAATATTACCAATATCAGTGAAATCCTATTATTTTACTTTATTTATTTTACCACTCACTTAATTTTTCTCACTATTAATTCATTTCACATAATTTTCTGAACATAGGGCAGGTGCCCAAAAAACCTGGCGAGGTTGCACGGTGACCTAGGCGAGGTCGCCCGGCGTCGACAGTGGTGCACTGAATGTTGTCAATGACAAAACACTCATTTATCAGTGCAAGAGTACAAAACCCCAATCGGGCTCGGTCCGCATTTCATATAAAAAGAATATATATATATATAAACGCACACCCACACACACACACACAGATATATATATATATATTTAAAAGAAAATAAAATTATAAGATAAAACATAAAAATTAGAAACATGCCGCTTCGCGAAGTCCGGGTGTGACATATACAATAGTTTTTTATTAATATATAATATAACATAGGTCTTTAAATTTTATTTTTATCATTATGATGTCATAAAACTCATCGTATTTGCACAAGTTGTGTTTTTTAGTATTAAATAAAAACTCCATTTTTTATAAAAAAGTAAAAAAATACTAAGATAATTTTGATTTACTGGTTGGAGAAATGAATTACATTTTATTATATCCAATATATTAAATTTTTTATTTTTTTTAAAATATCAAATAATACATAGAAATAATTTATCATGTATAAATAATTCCCTATTTTTGATGAGCTATTACATTACTTATTTTTACCCAACCTAATCATTATATTTCTAATAATTATTTATTTTTTGTTTTGAAATATTTATTTTAACTAATTTATCATCTAATTTCATAAAATTTGTCTTTTAAATACTTGAATATGAAAATAGTTTGGTTGCAATAGAATATATAAACAATAATTTCTATGTTAGATCGATGACCATATTTATTTTTCAAAAAATTCATTAACAAACTATAATGGCCATTTTGTGATAATACAACCTAATATATGTGAGGAATAGTATTTTAAAATAAAAATATTAAATACATCATACTCATATTTTTTTAATAAAATATGTTATTTTTTTAAAAGGAATTTTTTATTTTAATACAATAAGAATATAGAATAAGAAAAAAATTATTTTATAATTAAATTGAAATTTATATAAATTATAAATACCACCTAAAATACGTTTTTAGTGTAAACACATTATATAAAAACTTATTTTTATAATTTAACAAAATTTAAAAGTCTTATAATTTTAAAAATTGACAAATTACTTTTTATTGTTTTATGATATATTTATATAGCTACTAAAACATGTAAAATAATATATTATCAATTATTTTTGAACTAAAATATACCAATAAAATGATAATATAAAAATTTGACTATCAAAAATAGTGATTTAGATTTCAAAACTATATGGTGAAAATTAATTATTAATTCACAATAGTATATTTTATATTAAAAATTTACATATATATGATTATAAAATTATGTTGCACTAAACTTTTTATAAGAAACATTATTTCAATGGTGAAAACCAACTGTGTCATAAATTTTTATATAAATTTATTGGATTATATCATTATAATAAAATTAAAGGAATGGTATTTAATATATATATTTATATGTTAATATAGAGAAATATTCATTGAGAATCTTAGATTTCATATTCCACCACTTAAATAAATCACATCCTAATAAATTGTTACTTGTTGATAAAACATTATCAAGGTTTTCATTTATTTTTAGGAATAAAATAGTAATCCATAATTTTATCTTGAAAAAAAAACTATAGAAACGTTATGACACGATTCATCATAAATATATTGGAATTTTCAATCCTTTGTGACTATACTATTTATACTGAACATCATACTATATAGATAATTGTTTTCCTTTATAAGGATTTATACACAAAAAACACAACCGTACTTCTAAAAAATGAGTATAATCTACTTTGATACAAACTGAAATTAAAAAAATGAAACATTGAGATCAATTGAAAAATGTAAATTGTTTTACAAAAAATAATAAATTCCAATCGAATCCTGAAATCTAAGGTTTTCTACACTTAAGAACATGGTACATGTCACACTACTAAACTTTAATAATTAATTATAACATTAATATTAAACACATTATAATATGATTAAAATATATTGTTCACTTATGATCACCTCCTGAAATGGGAAAACATAATAAAGAAGTGATCTCAAACACTCAATTAAAAGTAAAACATTTTCAACAAGATATAATGATATATCCTAGATAAATATGACATACAAAAATTTGAGAAAAAATATGATTATTATAATAAGATCATGAAATCATAGAAAATAATTATTCTTTCTGGTATAATCATAAATAATAGTATTATTTTTAAAATATAAAATTTTTAAAATAATGACATGTATCTAACCAAGAAATCCATATGTGATTACACCTCTTGGTCATGACCCATATTACCTTCAATAGGGGAAACCATAATATTATGACATTGAAATAGAACACATTAATTAGTAAAGAATTTCATAATCTAATGTCAAGTATAAACACTAAAAAATTATATAATAGTGGAAATAGTGGAAAACCCTTATCACATAAAATAATAGACAAATCTAGTGGCGTCATGAATATAGTAAATAATTTATACAAATCTAAAAAAATCATTCCCATATATAACATTTCAAAGGAAAATATAATTGTATCATGTTCATGTATACCAAATATATTACATGAGATATGAATATTTATCCAATAAATTGGAGTGATATATAATTCAAATTTTCTTATTTTCGTAATACTATATATCCGTAAATGTGTTTGCATATGAATATGAAACAAACATAAATCCATAAAAATTGTAACATGATTATCTTATATAAACAATATAGGTTTTAAAAAAATTAATATTTATGTAGGAACTTCTCAATCCAAATAATGACGTATAAGTTATTCATAGTACTTTTTTAAAAAAAATCATATATTGCAATGTCAAAAATTTCATCACTCAATCTAATTTATGGGAATATAAGTGAGTACCATTAAATAAAAAAAAATAATTATAAGGTATTAAAAAATGAAATGAATTGGAATATATGTTACCTTTATGCATAATGATATGGTATTAAAATAGTATAAATGGATTATTTCTATCATACAATTTTTATGTACACTACAATGATTATACACATGATATTGGATAAGGAGTTAGAATATTATTTTTTCATAGAATCCATTTATGGGATATATAATTAAAAAATTAAAATACAATAATTGGCCATATAAGTGCAATAAAAAAGAGTATTGATATAGATCAATAATATTTTAAAGGTATATATAAAATTTTATAAGTTTTAAGTAAATGATTTTTTTAGTATTTTAGTAATGTTCAAAAAAAATAATTAAAATGACATTTATTAAAGGATGAATTAAATATAAATCATCATTAAATAAATATGAGATATAGATATTTATAAAACATATAATATAAATAATTGTTTTGAAAAATAATCTTGTAATAGCACATATAAAATGAAATATAAAATATGAAAATAAATTCCATGTGTTTTTTTTCTTTTTCATACAAACACAAAATAAGTAACATTTAAAAAAATCCTAAATAATTATATAAAATATGTTCAAATTTTTTTATAAAAATAATTATTATTAAAATATAATCCTTTAAATTAATATATTTAACCTATAATAAACATTTATGGGAATATAAGATTATTTCCCATATAAACATTGTTAAGTTCGACATACAAAAATAAATTAAAGAGGACCAGGAAAACATGAATATCTATAAGAAATGGAAAGGTGCTGATAAATAGAAAATATAATGGAATAATTTGAGAAATATAAAATTAGTAGGGGATATATATTAGTGATATATAGGACAATAAGAAACATATGTAGTGACAAAGACTGTTAGGAACAACATTGGGTATGAACTATAAATCAACAAGGGAGGATTAGAGACAACCAATTCATTAAAAAGTAATGTCAAATATAAAGGTAAAAATTCAAGAACATGGATATGATTCATAGAGTAAATTATGGTTTATAGAGTAATAATACTTGAAAATAATATATATTTAGAACGAAAACTGAATATAATGTTTCAAAATGCTTTGTATTTCTGCTAACTTCTAGTTTAATGAAATTATATTCTTTAGTTACAAAATTTTGACACTATTTATTGTATATTTAATTATTATTATTATAATTAATTCTTTTATTATGATATATTATACATTTATTAGATTTATTATTTATATATTGTTTGTTTTGAGACTATTTGGTTCAGAATTAAAAAGATTAATTGATGTAATGCTATCAACAATTGGTCACTTACAAAAAGTTTTATATGATCTAAAATTCCACTTTTATGTGGTTCATATCATTATAGATGCTGTATAGTTCAATATATAAATACTTTTAATAAAAGTATCATATTAACATTTTCTTTTATTTAGTCAAGTATTCAATGATTAAAATAAAACCCGTTATTTAATTTTAATACCATTATAATCATAAATATTTTATTATTTATGGATTATAAGAATTATATTATTTTTAAAAATTATTATATTCCATCATTAAAACAATTTTCTGTTATATATAAATGAAATAAGTTTATAAAAGTACAACACTGTTTACTTTTGTGGTGTAAGATCACAATGGGTGATTGATTTATTTTTAATGTTTTCTAAAAATAAATAAAATAATACATGCATTAATTTTATAGAAATAATATAGCATATAGTTTTTATGGTTTTAAGGAAACTTTTAATGACCACTTACATGAAAAAATGGGTTATAGGAGAACTAAAATTAAAATACATTAGTTTCAAAACCCACATTTCAAAAATAGAAATAGTTTGTGGAGGAAATTTTTTTGGAAGAAATGGATCATCTATCCTTAATAATAGATCAAAATTATTATAATACCATGATTATAGAATCATTGAATTAACGAAGATATGGTTTAAATTATTTTATAACAGAATAATCTCCAATAAGAGTTCGGAATATGGGACTAAGAAACAATGACATTAACATAGTAACAAATTATGAAAATGGGTTTGATGAGAGTGAATGAGTAATATATAAACACTAAATAATAAAAAGGTTGATAATACCATGTAATTATGATCATGGAATCTTATATATTATAAAATTTTGTTTTGTGAAAAGAAACCCTAACATATCTCTTCATGTTTCTTCTATTGAAATGAGTGTAATTCCACCAAAATAGTGGATTTTAGAAACAAAAGGAACTTAGGGACACATATATGGGGATTTATAGATAGATATAGAAATTTATTTGGTAATGGAATATGGTTCTAATGTGAAGAGATAGGGGTGAAGGATTCGTATTTTTATAGTCATGGGATGGGATATTTTAGAATAAAGTATTTATTTCATGACTATTTACATTCCGAACTAGGAATTTTATTGATTCTTATGACATTTATTAGTGTGTTATTTTAAAATAGAGGCTCATTTAATATTTAAATCCACTCAAAACCGAATATAATCCTAGATTTTTTATTAATATTATTTGAATAAAATATAACTCAGGACTTCAAAATTGATTTATATGTTTAAAAACTCTATTTAGTATTTTTTTTAAAAATTATTTTACTCGTTAAATAAATTTTATGTCAAGAAATATGTTTTGAATTTATTTAGAAATGTTTAATTAAATATTTTTTGATAATACTTATTATATTAATAAAATCATAATTTTTTTTCTTCAGTAAAATTCATCATTTCAATAAAAATAAAAAGAATTCAAGTTAATATAATTTAGAAATTTATATAAAAAATTATTTCAATTGTAAAATATTCAATTTCTAAATATTTGAAATTTAATTTTTAAACAAAATATCAATATACATTGAAATAAAAAATCATCTCAAATAAATATTATTTATTTCTCATGATTTATTATATTTCTTCTTGTTATCACTCTTTATTAATATATGTTTCAACAAAAGGATATAATGTTTGACTTGTTTTCAATTAGTTTCAATTATTGTTTTTAAATGTTTTCAATGTTATGGATTACTGGTGTAGAAAGGTGGAGAAGGAATGTTGGTACCTATAGATATATTTGAGTTTTTATATAAAAACCCTAGTTCAAGTAAAAAAAATCCTACCATGAATGATTGGATATATAAGAATCTACAAGAATTCCATGATCACCATATGATTAAAATAGGTGTCACGTTAGATTAATATATTTTTTCTAAAATAAATATGGGATAAATTCATACTATAATCTATTTCTTACTCCATATTACAAATATATTGGAATATATATTCCCACCACTCAGTCATCATTGGTACACCTGGACCTTATCAGTAGCATGTGTTGATCAGGAACTTGCTTCCAGCCTTATAACTAGATATCTTAGAAGATGTTTTAGGTTGATCTGAATTTCTTCATGATGAAATTTTATCATAGCCATCTTTTTTATTTTTGGAACTTATGTAGATGGGATATAGGATCTTCAAAAATCATTGTTTACATCACAAGTGATTTTCTAATCCCCACCTTATATAATGAAATATTAGTTAACATGGAGGGTTTGAATATTTATATAGATTATTTTTGGGGTATTTTTATTTTAATTGATATCATTTCAATATATATTGATTTCATACCAGTTATTTGTTCTATTTTATTGGTTTTGTGTTAAATACATAGGAATAAATTCAGTTTCAAAATTATCTCATTTGGTCTGAAAACTCATGTAAAGTCCTTATTAATAGGGTATTAAGATATTATAAATCTTATCATGTGGGTTGAACTAGGTATTATAAACTATTCATAAAAACTATGCACAATTATATATCTTCCATTAATTTTTTATTTTACCCCTTCTATTCTGAGATAATATTAATGTGTTTTTTTAAGAAGTATTAAAAAAATTCAAATTATTTTTGTTATTTTTGATTAAAATAGTTATTGATGTTGTGTTATGTTAATTAGTTTCATGTTATAAGGGTTATTTTTCATGTGGGAAGGTTGATATTATCAACTAATTTTGAAATGGAAGGTAATAAATGTGTTTTGAAATAGTTTTAAATTGTTAAATAAAATTTATTTCCTTAAACAAAGCAGAATATTCTTCAGTTTAACATGGTTTTATTTAAAATAATATTTGATTCAAAAAACTAAAATGATATTCAATAGGTTATTTTTTCTTATATTTTTGTTGTATTATTTTTTATGGGGTTTTTTTTAGTTTTTATTTTATTTTTCTAATTATAATTTTCTTATAGTATCATGTACATGATTCAATTTTATGTTTTTATTATTAAAATTTTATTCCCTTGAAAATAATAGGTAGAGTATTTAATTTAGTTATTTATATGTTCTTTCTAGTGTGTTATATATTTTCATCTATGTCTGATATATCTAATCATTATCTAACTTAAAAAATGGAATTAATTTGTTAATCCAGACCCCTTTATTACCTAGAGACTTCTCTCATGCAAACATTAAGGACATATTTGGTAGACTAAACCCATGAAATTATTCCTTGAATATACAATGATTTATTAGAGTTATTTTTTCAAAAGCTTTCAACTTTGATAACCAGTTCTTGAATATCTAATAGGTTTTTCCTTTTTTTGTGGGTAAATCATCTATCTTGGTAATGAAATCCCATAATTCAAATATTTGTTTCATATTCTTTGGGAATAATTAATCCGTATTTTATATTATTTATATTCTATCCTTTTATGATTTTTTTTCCTTATAGTTCTCTTTACAAGTCAGTGTGACCATATTTATTTCACTATTGTATTGTGAATAATTTTATGGTGGGGAGAATTTTTGCAGGTCTTACTACTTATGAATGAACACTAGTGTGTTAACATCTAAATGTGAGATCATTTTTTAGATTCTAGAAAACTATAGAGTACCATTGTGTATTAATTTATGTGGTATAGGTTAATTGTGACTTATCATATTTGTAGTTTTCTAATAAAGCCTATTATCAAGTCCTCACATCAAATTAAACATGTACAAGATTAGAGCTTGATCTTTCTCGATATATGTTCTTATTCTATTATTTATTTTATAATCTTTGAATCATATTTTACATCACAATCATTAAAACATTTCATTACTTCATTCCCTATTCTGAATTTCATTCCTCTAAATTTATAGTTGTATTTTATAGAATTGATTGTGGCGTGGTGGGGATGATTTTAACACATCAATGTAGAATTTAAGTATCTATACCGAATATGTAATTTTTACCAAAATATTTAATTATTTGTAGTCAGAATTTTTCATTTTTGTACACTTTTTTGATTTCTCACTATTATTGAATGGTTTTGTAAAATATAATATAAAATTATGTAGATGTACATATATTTTTTTACAATGGAAATTGCATGTTTTATACATAGTTTTATAAATTTTCGGTGTAAACCATACAACATATTTGATAGAGTTTATTTTATCTTTTTTTCTCATTTTAATTAGAGATAGTCCCCTATTTCCTTCCCTATTCAAATGTATTTTTTAGGGAATTCATTAGTGATTCCTCTTTTTAATTCAATGATTAAACGTATATTTCTTTGTGACTCAAAATATTAAAACGACCTTTATCTCATAATATTACATTATTATTTTACATCCTTCCATTTATTCTTCTTTCCCTTATTCTTTCATTCTGTAATGTCCATGTGAATTAAACATATTTTATATGTTTCTTTTAAACAATGGTATTATAAAATAAATGGCATGTGAAGCTTCTCTTGACACCTAATCTATAACGTTTTCATAAAATAAAACATTATTCATTAAGATTAACGTATTTACTTTTTCAATCCATCTTGTTTGTAATTACATGGGATATTTGGAATTTAAAACCCAATTTTAAATTAAATTTCAAATTAAATTCCATTGATTATGATTCTAGATCAGTTCTATGTGTTGGGGCTTCCAAGAGTGACATGAAAAATACTTATTCAATGTTTTATAAGATAAAAAGATAAATTGATTTAAATTCACACTAATAATTTGAAAGAATCCTAAGAGTATGGTTATGTGTGGTTCAATAATTAAGAATATGAGGATACTAAGATTCCCTTGAGAAAAATTATTTACAGTGTTACCATGATTATTGATTGTGGTGATTATTTAAATAAATATTCATTTATTTTTAAACCATTACAAATCATGAGTAATAATTCAGTTATATTTCAATATTAATAAATACTAACTCAAATTTTTATTTTATATCTACCTTTTAAAATTAATATGATATGATCTTTTAATGCCCTCCAATTTCATATTTTATTAACATTATTATTTTTTCTCTAACCTCACATTTATTATGTTCATTTCTTACATTTATATTTATATATTTTATTATCTTGGACTTTTTTGCTTTTGATATTTCCTATACTAAATATTATTCCATGAATTTATTCCCAATTTTTATCCTTAATGTTTCTTAACCAAAACTATAAAAATAATTTTATAAAAAATAAAAGGTAAAATGGGTGGAGTTTTCATAAAATGTGATTTCTATAGGTTTAATTATCTATGGGACTTCAATGACCATTTATTGAGACTTGGTCCTTGATCCTTTGGGTCATGTGTGATTTCAACTCAACCTAATTAAAAAATGTACACAATCCAAATTAAATATAAAAAAATAAATAAATTTGGGCATTAAGGTTATGTCCATTCTACATGTAATAAATATAACATCTTTATTTTATTATTAAAATGATTCTAAAATGGATTTCCAATTATTAATAAAAAAATTCAATATTTGTTCTGGTATTTATTAAAATAATTTTGATGTATAGAGATTGTTTCCTTAAAAATATATAATTATTTTAATTTCATTAAAATTTATTTCAAACTAGATTTTTCAGACTCTCTTATAACAAGATAACCTAAAATATTTACTAAAATCAAACTATGGGTGTATAGGTTTCACACAATATACACTCATTTATTTGTATGTATTTTATGTATCTCTATGAAGGGGATTAATTTTTGATATAATGTTCTAATATCATAGATTCATTGGGGTTTTAGAGGTGACTATCAGTAAAATGGATTACATTATGTTATGGATTAAGATTTTTTTTCTTTTTAAATATTCATATAAAATCCAATTAAACCATATTTTTATTTTTTTCTATTATATTAGTACTTACAATGTATTCAAATAAAGTTTTATATTTTTAATAAAGTGATTTTTGTTATTTATTTTTTATATCCAAAGTTTGGTTTCCCTCACAGTTTGAAAGTATTCTTTATTGTGCGTGGAATTATATTTTATTGATTCCTCATTCTAGATTATTAGTAATTATTTTATCTGTATTTACTGATATCTCAATAGAGAAATTATTTCAACTAGGTTATAATTGGTACCCTTGGTACTTTTTTCCAAACTATGGGGATTGATAATGAACTCTTGGCCCTTTCATAAGCCAACTCTGGTGATGTGCTAGGTTGATTCAGGTTGGTTTATGATAGAAACAGTATTCAAATATATTCAGAATTATGATACTTAGAAGTGTGAAAATGGATAATGACACATAAATGATGATATATTATCACTTATGAAGAAGATGTTTAAGAGAAACAAATGATGATTTAAGGGTCATATACTGATATATCTCAATCTTTGGGGAAAGGTTAAACAAATCAATTTTAGGTTTCTGAATAGATTTAATTAAGTGAATTGTGATATTTCAATCACTCAAAATCCTGGAAATATTTTTTCCTTATATAGGAATTTTAATTTAGAGATGAATGCAAAAAATTTGTTTCTAATTATTATTTTTATATGTAAAGATGAATGTGATACTCAATAAGATATATTATAGGATGTTTTAAGTATGTTTATCGTATACATTGAATATTTTATGATATCTATCATAGAAAACCAAAAACATAAATATAATAGGATGAACAAGAAGATGTATTTTTTATCGTAATGTTAATTTTGATGGATCCATTTAAGAGATTGACCTATAAATAAAGAAGATAATGAATTTTGAAGGATTGTTGATAGATAAATTCAGATAATTTAATGATCATGAGGTAGAAAATAATCTCTAGTAGAAATATTTATATTAAGATGTAAGTAGTCATGGGAAATTTGAATAATTAGTTAACTACAGATTAATTATTTGGGATCACACTACGATCATTGGTGTTGTTAATATATCCATCAAGGAGAAGAAAAAATAATATTAAAACACTCTAAAATGAATATTTATCTTTGAGAAACAAAATCGTCTAATAAATAAAATTAGATTTCTTATGGAAGAAGATATATTTTGTGGAATTATGGGATAATTTATTAATGGGATGGTTTTATCAAGGGACATTAAATTTTTATAACGTATTGTGTTCTCAAATAATATATTTGATGGGTATAATTTTTTATGGGTTAAAAATTTAATTAATAAAAATAAATGTAATTTTTTTAGATTAAAATGAAGTAGAAGGTAGGAGAATTTTTTAAACCATCAAGAACATATTAATAATCATTACTTTATTTAAAATAAAGGGGTGTGTGGGGAGATTCTAGTAAAAAAATATTTCCTTTGGTGAAATGAAAACATTATGGTTAACCAGGCCACCTGATGTTCTATTGTAGTTAAGTAGAGAGATACACAGATAGAAAATTTATATGAAATTAGACATATAGAATCAAAACATATTCTTTATCTCATAATGAAAGTTAATTATATGGATTTAATTCCAATTTCCCTAAATTCAGTTATAAAAGTTTTTATTGTAGTAAAATAAGTTGAAAATATTTATATGGATTTCAAAGAAGAATTAATGAAATTCAAAAAAACTAAATTTCTTTGGAAAATATATTTTATCCGTTAAAATAAGTAGAAAAATATAACATGAGTTCTTATATTGAATAAAAAGTGAATAATTTGAAATAAGTCTCAATTAATCATATAATTTCTTAGAAAGAGAAGAATCTAAGTATGAAGAGGAATGATATACATTCTGGGATAGAATTGAATGTTAAATATAATAGTTGAATATGGATTATTGATCATGGATGTTCATCCTACATTATGGGTAAGAGAAATATTCTATATAATTTGAAAGTAATAGGTGACAGAATCGATTGATATGGAAATTATATTTCTATAATTTTCAAAGGTTGTGGTATATCCTATTTTTATAGATAATAATTGAGTAATATTAGTGTTATCTATATTGATGGTAACTGGAATAATTAAATGATTTTTAGTTTGTTATGTGACATGATATTATATTTTACATTCAGTTATATGTGTGGTTATATCAAAGTAAAACAATAAACTCTCTTAAAAAGGGGTAGAGAATGAATGAAAACTTTTATTAAGTGGAAAACAAGGATATTTCATATATACATAGTATATAATAGGAGAATAAATTTTTATATTATATTTTTTGTCACCTTTATTAATTGAGTATGGATAATTTATAAAATTTTCAATCAATTTCTATTATTCCTTTTCTTTAATTGAATATAGAAAATACATTTTATTTTTAGTTGTGTTGAAATATGGTGACAAACCCATATCATGCAAAAAAGAATATAGAATCCAATATACTAAATTTATTCTAAATCAATGTAACTCTTCTAATTAATCATTTCAAACTCTAGGTGATAAATACTTCATTTTATTTGTTTATGACTATAACATGATATGATGTGATATGTTTATTCCATATAATAGATAATTTCTAAAATGAATCAAATTATTAAAAATAAATTTATACAATAAAAAATGAAGATTAATACATATTCAATGATTGGATGATAAATTGAAATTGACATATATTGGTATTGAAAATTATCAAGAGAAAACTGAAATAAATTATTATCTTTAATGATATGGAATCCTATATATTAAATAGTTTCTTAAATAAGGAATCACATAGAATATAATTGGGAAGCATTATTGTTGATTTAAATTTTCATCTCACTATTATTCAAAATAATTTTTGAAAGTTATTATGTAAACTCAAAATTAAGCATTTTCTAGTCCTGCTGAATGGAATATATTTTCTTAATTATGGAATGGTATGAAAATATTATTTAATCCTCTAAAATTATTGAAAATTAAATAGTTTATTTTAAATAAATCCTGAAATTATTATCAAAATATAGTGGATAAATAATTATTTAAATGATACTCTTCAAAGAGTATGATTTAATTTCTTTTAAAAATTCTCAAAAAGATATTTGAAATTATTTATGTGTTGTTTTTTAATAACAAAGCTAAAATATTATTTTTTTTGAAATTATGTCCCTAAATATGTGATTGAAGAATAATAAGATAAAAAAAATTGATTCAATAGAATCAAAAAAATTATCCAAATGAAGATGACTCTAAAGTTTAATTAAAGGATTATAATTGTACTTAAGGAAGTAAATCATTGTCTTGAACAAGAAGAAAATTATTTATTCTTTATCCAGGTTATATTATTAGAGAAAAATATTATTCTATGAAGAATGAAGGAATCCAAATAATGGATCACAAAACTCTGTAATCAGAGGTGGAACAAAATATATTTGAAGTGGAAAAAAATAACGAGTCGGGAGTGAAATCTATTAATAAAACATTGAAAAAGTTTGAAGAATCAAAAAATGGTATCCTGTGAAGTTAAATTGACATAAAAATGTGATTTATTAATAATGTTTATTTATAAAAATTATGATATACATGGAATGTTTATCTTGAATAAAGAAAAAATAGATTTTAATTAATATTTATTGGATAGTGTGTCTGATGTTTAAGAAAATATTTCTCTCTTATAAAAGAGAGAATCAATAACACTATTTTTAGTAGAGGTTGTTAAAAATAATATTTGACTATATATAATTGATTTGAATATTAAATTTCTCAATAGATACTTTAACTAAGAAGTCTACAATAGAAAACTTCTAGAATATCATGTTAGATATAATGATTAAAAGGTATTTGTAATGAAAACGGATTTGGATGGCATGAAACAAAAACATAATTTAGGCCATTTACCTCTACATAAGTATCTAAAAAATTTATAGTGAAAACGAGGAGTTATATATCATGACCATTTTTTCAATGACTCAGATGGTGGGTGGTTTAATGTAATGGTGTGTTGTGATGATATAATATTTTTTAGGAAAAATAAAAATTCAATAACTCAATTTTCATAATTAATACATTCAGAATTTGAGAAGAAAAAAAATTAGACAGACTCTAAACATACATGGGAAATGTAAATCATAAATAAGAAAAAAAATTACATCTCAATGTTGATATATAAAAATAAACAAATTAAATAAATTTGATTTATCATGTTGTAAACTATTTTCAAATTCGACACTGATTGGAAATAAAAAACATAAAAAACATAAGTATAGTAAAAGAGTATTCATAATATGGAAGTTTAATCGGACTATGAAGTGATTATTAGGGCCCTCCAAGGGAAAGGTGAAGTTACTTGGTGTTGGACATACCTAGTTCATGGTTGTGCGATGGAGTTTTCTAATGAATGTGCAGTTAAACATATTCCAATGGAGGCCAACTTCACTGTGCATTCTCTTTATCGAGGTTGTATTCCGGATGATCCTTTGGTGGTTGTCATAAGGATGGGATCCTTAACTCAAAAGTGTATTGGTATTGTGATGGGGGATTCCATGGGGCTCCATCATTTTAGACCTCTTTAAATGCTTGTCTTGTAAGGCCCTTATTTTTTAATAAAAAATAAAATATCAGTCTATCATGCTATATTCATGTTGGAAAAATTTTAGATTTTTTCTAAGGAAGAGCATCTCTTGAAAATAAAGAGAAAAATTAGATTCATATAGTGAACATTAAAATATGTATGATTCTTTAAATGTTTTAGAAATTAAAGTATATTAGATTATTTAGATATAGACTTTGATGGAGATCGAATGGATAACAATTTCCTAAGTGGTTGATACTTATTCATTAGAACTAATTTTATTGGATGGATATGTTAGAGAAGTAAATTTTATTATTAATTACAAAATAGGATGATTATATATTATTTTACAAGTCCAATACATAGTTGATGTTGATAATGTAGTAATTTTAATATCATACTGAAGTGGCATGACAAAAGTTGTTGATTTAGTGTGACCAAAATAATTTCATTTCAATAATAATGATCCCAGTAAAATACTCTTGCAATAAAAATATCTAACTCTAGAATCACTTAAAAATGGATAATGTTGGGTAAAACAATGTGATATTAATGTTTTTTTTGAACTCAACATCAAGATGGAGAAATATTTACAAAACAAATTGTTTTAATTATTTTCATGAATCATCACTTTAAACTCAGAGTTCACCAAGTATCCATAAAATAAGGAGGTTCAAAACTCCCCTTGTAAAAGTTCATTTACAAGGATATTATTTAATTTTTTGTGTTCAATTTTTTAGTGTAAATAGATAGGTGAATAAATGATTCATGGGGAACTATTTGATGAGTTAAGGTAATTCTAGATTATATAGATATTATTGTAAAAATTTACATATTCTCCCCAATCCTATAATGGACTTTTTTAATTTAGTCTTAGATAATTTTTTAATGTCCTATTGATCATGTTTTGGTTTGATGGAATATTTATTAGAATAGATAGATTCATTTTCTACCATTTTCCCTCACTCATGCACTCGCCTCTTCCAATGTTATTCTCATAAAACCCTTCATATTGTGGGAAGTGCCACATGTATTAATAGTTCTTCTTTTTATTCATCTTCTTCATCTCTATTTTTGTATCCTTATACTGAATTATATGCCAATATTTGTTGGTTTCTATATAGGATCTAACCATGTTATTATTTAACTATTTTCCCACACCTTCTTGTTTTCATTTTCAAATGTTATTAATCGTATATCATCACTAGGATATTAGTTTCACATATTGAGTCATCTATTTTAGATTACATGTGTCGCTACTGAATTAATAGAATAAACAAAAAGGTTTTTCTTGATCCATAAATCTAAACTGTTATCTTTGATGGTGTAATTTAACCTTGGTTGTGGCCCTTAGATATTAATTAAGAATTACTTTATCTCCATAACCAAGTGGTTTCAAATGCTTCATCAAGACCATTATTGACTCAATGCATGGTTGGGAGTTCTTTTTAGGTTAGTTTATTCTTATTTTTTTAGTGGGTATTTATGGGTTTTGGGTTAATTCATGGTTCTCTACCTTTCTTATGATATTATATTTCATTTTCTTTATTCTGGTTTTTCTTCTTTATAATGTTTATTTTGTTTTCTTGGTTTTCAAGGATTTTTTCACTTCTTGATTTTTTAAAATGGGATGTTCTAATGTAGACTCAATAGTATCCAGTTTAATCAAGTAATTGAATTATTTTTTAAGGTTTTGGTGGTTGGTTATGTAGTGAAGGTTAGATGGAATGGTGGTTCTAACTTTGATTAGGTTGACGATTAATGAATTGATGGGATACATGATAGGGAGAGTAGTTAATTAGTACGATTAAATTGAAGTAAGTTTGGTTGATGAATTATGTTCTATCTATTGTATCTCACAACTCAAGAATTTGGAAGATTATTTTTACCATGATATTTTGTATTTATATTCTAGTTGTATTCATTTCAAAATTTTGACAAAATATTATTTTTTATTTTAATATTTGTAAAATAAATTGGTAATAGTTTGGATCTCAGGATGGATGTTTTTATTCCCACATAACCCCAAAAATCTGGTTTAATTAAAAAAATAAAAAGGATTTATAATAAATTATTCTTAGAATTCATGGAAGTGACCAAATATAATGAGATAAGGGAAACATTTATTTTAATATCACAGTATAAGAATGATTGTATCTATTAGATAACATTGATAACATGATATAGAACATGGATCAAGAATTGTTGGATTGGAAAAAAATACAAAGGGAAATAATGTTTCAACCGAAGGTTCTAATTTTGGATTTGTGGTCAATTTGATTCAATTATATTAATTAAATGAGTTCAAATCTATAAAGTACAAGAATTAATATATTATAAGAAATGTTAAGACTGGTATATATTTCTATGATGCAAAAAAAATCACAGTGCAAGTATAAATATCACACTATTAATGAATGGTTATATAAGAAAATACTTTTCAAATGAAAACATTTATGTACTATAATTACAATGATATGTGAACAAAAATTTTAATTTTTTAATAACTATATTATCAAAATATAATAACCATTTTATAATAAAAATTCTATAAATGTGAAGCATTTTATTTTTAAGTAAAACAATAAATACTTCATAATTTTATATTCTTAATACATGATTTTAACATTTTAAAAATGAAAATTTTAATATAATAAAACATGAGCATCATATAGGATTGTAGTAATTTATAAAATAAGTGAACATATATTTAAATTTTTAATTCCTAAAAAATATTACCCTAGTGTAAAAATATTATTTAACATTTTTTATCATGAGATACATATAAGATTTCCTATTCCATTTAAAACTATTACTTTATAGACAAAAGTTATATGATAAAATTCTATAACAACTAAAACATATAAAATGCTTATAATCATTTAAAATCTATTGTAAATATTACCAATTAAATTATAAGATGATAATTAAAAGATAATAATGAATATTGTAGTTATCCAAATCAATATGTGTATAATAAATTATGAATTCATTGAGGGAAATTTCAATAATTGTTATTATTACTAAAATTGCATTGATTTTATTATTTTCTAGATAAAAAACTGTTAAATAATGATAAATAATTATCTAATAAAATGGTATATAACATCCGATATTTATGTGAGTATAAGAAAAATAAAATAAATTCATACAATATATATATTAATGGGGGAAAATATTTATATATTACCATAAATATTATATTCAAATTAGGGTTTGATACAAAAAGATAGTGTTTTACAACATGTTACAAGTTTAAAAAGGCTTGATGATTAGGGGTTAAATGTTTCATGTAACTCTAGTTTCCAAAGAAGAGAAAAACTCATATAGGATTAGTTTAGAAAATTTAGGACTCATTATAAGCAAAATAAACAATATGGTGTTAAAATTATGTGTTAATTTTGAATATGTTTGATAAGTTGTGGAGTTTTTTCAAAAAACCCACTGTGTGATATTGTTAGAAATAAAAACAACTACTGTTTTCGAGTTGTGATTAATGAAAAAGGTAGTTATAAATACTCTATAATACATATTTTATATTTAGTGATACATCATATAGATTTTAGTAAGAAATTTTACCTTAGGTCTAGTTAAGAGATCAGAATTGTGCTAAAGACTTACAAATTTCATCAGGGTTTAATTATTTCTTTAAATAAAATACCAATATTAGTGGTGATGGTTCCTAAATATGTGTTAAAATCTTATAATTATTTACCATGAATTAATATCACAAAATTAGACAACTTATTTCTATATATAGAACTAAAAAATAAAGATCTAGAGAGTACTACATTATAATTGATATCATATTTAATTTTTTTAAAATATAATGTTTTGATAAAAAAATAGTATATGGGAAGGAAAACAACCCTACTATATGGTTTTATCATGAAATTTTGTAGTCATTAAAGATTGAATATGTGTCTATGATCATGGAATATAATTCAATTTATCAAAATACTATTATTCGTTAGGCTATCTAAAAATGATCATAGTTTTCATAATAGTTTGAATAGAAATGGTGATTTTTGGTGGATTTAAGTATTTTTAATTGAAATTTTATATGGAAATGTTATAGTGATCAAAACATTGTGTGGTTTCTTAAGTGACATATCATGGTATATTTTATAATAGTTTTTAAAGAAATAAAAAAGTTATTTTTTAGTATTTATAGTTAATATCTCTATCACATGTTTTCATATTAATGAAAAGACTAATATATCTGAACATAGTTTATGTTCACCATGTAAATTTTTATTTAATTTTTATACAATATACATATTTTTTATATAACTAAAAACATAAAATATTATGTTATTTAAAAGGGAATATATCAACTTATCATTTAAAGGATAATATATCTATTTTTTACAATTAAAGAAGTGGACTAGTGGTTTGACATATGGAGGAAGTGGTGATTTTCTCTTCTATTATAGAACCATGTAATTAATATATAAATGAAATCAATATGAATCGGTTATATTATTGGAGAGAGGTTTTCCTAATAGTGGAAGTGAATTTGCTCTAATTTATAGATCTATTTAGAAGAACAAGTGCTAATGATTCATTTTTATGAATATAATGAATTTTTATAATCCAAAATGGTGTAATGTTTTTTTTTATTTTTTCGATCAAAATTATCATTAATATTGGGTAGTGAGGTATTATTGAATGTGATGCAATAGTGATATTTCCATGTGTGTGGTTATGATCCAATATGGTTAGTGAGTCCACTTTGAACATTTAATCAATAGTTTAAAAAATTAATTTCATTAAACAAACACATTTTCATGAATTTGATCCTTGAAAAAAACCTAGAAGAAGTGAACCAAGTAATATTGTGTGTGTGTGTTTGTTCCTTATCTAATTCATTTTTATTAACGATGTGGGTTTTTACCTAAATATTCTAAATACTATATCATTGAAAGTAGTTAGTATTAATAAACATTAACTCATTCAAACCCAACCATCTTGGGATATCATCCATTTTTGGACCATGAATTCGTATTATCATGAAAGGATCAATTTAAAAGTGATTTCATGTAACTCTGCATATTAATTTGAAGAATGATTTTAATTTATATTTGGACAATCCATGTGTATTTTAATATATTTTGTTTATATAACGTTTTAATGGAGTGTCAATTTTATATTGAATGGATATAAATTTTGAAACTTTATCTTGGAGAAGACTTACCATTAATATACTAGTGGGGGTCCATTAGAAATTTAGTGAAACATGGAAGTGGGGAGTACCACTGCCCACCCAACATGAGTTCTAGTAAAGGTCAATTGATTTTACAATGGACTTATTTAGTGGTTGGTACTATTTACACCCCCACTAAAGTTTAGATAAAAGAAACTAGAGTTGTAGTGGGAGCCTAAACACCCCAAATTTTTAGTTTGGATTATTTTATAATTTAAATTATTTTCTTCTCTTTAAAGAATTTTGGACCCCTTTTCACCCAAATGAACCTACCACATAAAGATATATTATTTCATGATTATTTTTCCTAACACTAAAATAATTCATAACTGATTTGAGGGTCATCCTTTTTTATTGAAATAAATTGGTTACTCTAATACTCATGTACTCTTAAATATTGGTGACTCTAACTATTTCTATATTATCCACTAGTTTAACCCAAAGTTTTTAAGTGGTTTTGAGGAAATAAAATTCAAGATATTTGTTCATGAATATTATATTGATATTCAATAGATGGGATTATAAAATGTCAATATAGGTGTTACCTAATATTTCTCAGAAATTAATTCTGATATTCTTTCTTATGTGATGTATGGGTCATGAAAACCATGTTCACTTGACCCTAGTTCAAATTAAAATCTTATTTTTCTATAAATTGTTATGACTACTATGACCTTGAGTGGTTACTCGTCAATTTTTTTTTTGAATTTATATCCACTTATAGCCATGTTGTTGAATTATATTGTGTTGGAAAATATTTGTGGGACCAAACCAGGTCTTCCTTGAAGTATGTGTATACATTTTAAATCTTGATATAATACCTTTACCTCAATGACATATGATATGTTAATGAATTTTATTGGTGGGATTTTGGTTTGTACAATCTATAACTTGTAAATCGTCCTTAACCTTGTTTGGTTCGTTATGGACTTATATTTGGTGAGTAATCCTCTGTATATAACTTGAAGATGTCAAGTAGATTTTGACTTGGATTATGTATTGAATATGGGTTGTGAATTCATAAATTGACCCAAAATATATTATAAAATTTGAGTTGGAATATATTACAACCATAACAAAAATTACTTATAACATTTTATATAATTTTCCTATTGTTAATTTTCATGTATTGGGAAAATATATGGGGAAGCATGGCCATAATTTTTATTTTAATATTTTATATGGATGAAATTCCCACTCTTGTTTTTTTATTCATGGTAAGGTATTTTATTCCCATTATTTGGAATATTTATGAAAAAGATGTTATGATCATTTTTTTGAAATATAATACCAATTTATTTTATTTTATATATAACTAGGGATGAAAAATATGATATTTTAGGTATTTTGGTTTAGGATGATATATTAGGGGTATTGAAATGTTATTATCATGTGACTTGGATGGTGTTAATAAATGGATGATATGCCTAATTGATTATTTTTAAATTTTAAACGGGATTAATTTAAAATGGAGTGATAACTTAAAGGAAGAATATTTGATGCTCATATGTTTATAATAATTTATGGGAAATGAATCCCTTAATCTTATGATGAGGCCCAAGAAGATTTTTTATTTTCCTTATTGTGATTATTGCCATGGATATAGTAAATATGAAATCTTGATGATGAAATTGGGATGGGATTCCCATTATTATATTATCACTGATATATATTGTTCCAACACTTAATTAGTATGTTTGGACATGATATACAATATTATATTATTTATCATGGATTTTATGTCCACCTATGGAACATTATTATCGGGATTCTATGACCATGATTATGACCTAGTTTGTAAGGAATAATACTCACACACTGATATTCATAATTCCATGACATTTGATCCTAGTTCTTTTACTTGATTCTCAAGTTGTACCACCCAATATTATTATGTGATTCTATAGTGGGATGTTCTGACTATACATAACACTATGGATTGGATACCTTGATAGTATTCATGTGACATGTTTAAAAAAACCCTCATGCTCGAAAAGTAATTATAGTTGCATTGGTGTCACTTTGTATTACCCATGGATACAACTTAATTATCTGTTATTATCATTTATAATATATATATTTTTTAAAATCATAGTCTTCATGAAACCATATAAAATGGATTGTCAATGAAACTATTGGTCTGGCCTACTATGTTATACTAACAACCTTCTGTGGTTCCTTGTATACCTAGGTTGAAATCATGAAAACAATAATTGATAAACACATGGTTCATGTGTTGTATGGGTAAGTTATAAAAACATGTTTGGTGGTGGAAGAAAGGTTTTAGTGAGAAAATGGGACCCTAAGGTTCTATATTATATTTTTATTTGTCTTTTTACATCATTTTCATATATTTTCTCCTTGAGAAACCTTGTATTTTTTTAATTCCTACATTACATTGAATTTTAGATGATATTTCTATAGATATTTTTGGATATATTATTTGTGGTCAGTCTATAACTATATTTTTCATGACCCGTCCCAGTGGGGCCCGCACCGTGACTCCCCAAGCCTGCCTCCAATAGGCCAGGGGCTGGTAACTAGTACCGAGTAGGTATATTACTAACATGGGAGGCATTTCCTATGTACATGTACAAACGCACACATCTTCAAGACCACAATGCTGAGATGTAAAAACCACTAAGGAACAAAAATTCATGTATACAACTAAACCCAACCAACATAGTACGATGAAAGGTAGATTACTAAAAAGGTAAACTGGGCTAGAATACAATCCCACCAAAAACAAGAGTCATAAAACTAAAATGTCCAACCTATAAATACAAAAGGTACTGGGACTACTGCTCGTCACCATAGGAAAACCTCGTCTGTAGGTAACTCATAAAGCTCGGTCTTGTCCAGGTCCGCCCTGGACTCTATCAAAAGGGTGCTCGTCTTCACAAGACATCAGATGTGCGGGAAAAGCCAGTGTAGGGGTGAGTATAACAATACTCAGTAGAGGACCCCAGAAACCACAAAGTAGTACACAAGGTAAAGGTACAGTCAGCTATACACAGTATATGTCTACAAAATATATAGGAAAAACTAGATAAACTCCAAACACAGACCCGTGGTCTCAAGACAAGTCACACAACTGAATACCCCCATTAGGGATTTAGTTCGAAGATTCCGCGATGCACTCGTTCCGGGAGAACACGCACCACGAGTCTTATAGCTCTGATGATGTTCGTATGAGAAGTACCGTTCGTCGGGAACCATCACGAGATGTAGTCACAATCATTACGGTAGACACAATACTATGTGGGAGGATTTCTGATAGATAGAAGCACTCATTATGGGAGACACACTCATGAGTGTGAAAGATCACGATACACAGATGAGGATCACTTCTAGGGCCATGGTGGATATCGCGACTCATCTGGTTTCACCAGTTAGTTGATACACCAGCTAGGTAGAGGATCAATTCCCAGTAGAGTTGGTCATGTCGATACCTGACTCTACCTAGGGGTAGGAATGGACAGAGGATCTCGATCTGGGCCTCTCAGATAGATTCCTGACTCTATCACGGAAAGTCCTACCGAAGGGATCATACTTCTGTGTGAGGAAATGATGACTGAACATCAGGGGAATGACATGAAGGGGCACTATCCCAAACGAAATATTTCCAAGATACAGTGAACAAGAGGACCATGTCGTTTTCCAAAAATTAAACAGCATTTAGAAAGGTACATGCCATCTTGTCTGACCCCGGGTACTGCCCATGTACAACAGCCCGTGTCGTAAGTCTGGTCGTGTAGAAAAACTGAGTACACAACGTGTAGTATGATCTACACACCGTGTCCAAGTGACAGGGGTTGGCCACGTGTACGCTGGCCATGTGACCGTACACGGTTATCAACCCGTTTACTCTAACCCGTGTCCTTGTATCCCCAGGATACATGATAAGTCCCACGTAGCCGCTCCTGTACTGTTGTACATTTTGTGCTCTGAATCCATATAGATCATCTTGTGTCCGTGTACTTCCCAAAATACAATCCGAGATTCGGGGATATTCCAACACGCCGTGTGACCAGGGTCACATGCCATGTGATGCCTCCCTAACCCCTGAAACCCTAGTCGTGTCAG
The DNA here is from genome assembly GCA_963277665.1 of Viscum album. NCBI lineage: Eukaryota > Viridiplantae > Streptophyta > Magnoliopsida > Santalales > Viscaceae > Viscum > Viscum album. Next base: position 1,185,360,565 of record OY728135.1, read on the forward strand.
GTACTACAAGGTGTGTTCTTCGTAAGTACACGCCGTGAATTCTGAAAATTTCTAGAAACACGGACTTCCACCGTTGCACCTCTAGTGATTATTTTTTCATCGATCCGGTCATCTAATCGCTATGAAACATCCATGTTTTGGTCGCCCCGACACCATGAAGCTGTTCTCAATTTTTTTGGACCGCCAATCGGCTCCGAAAACAGGATTTGATCTTCTCGTGCGATGAATTATCAAAGAACTCACTTTTCTGATCCGGTCTGATTCATCGTCCCCCATCGTCACCTCACCTCTTCAAGGTCATTTCGGTGTCAAACCTTTGATTAGGGATCATTGCATCACAGAACGGATGTGCAACAATCCGTTGTTTATCACCCCGCGAAGGACATGAAGAACGCGTGAGAAAAGAAAGGTGGTGGAAAATCTAATAAAAAAAGTGAGGAATAAACCCCCACTTTCGTTTGTCACGGCGTTGATCCGATCCTATTATCAGGCTTAAACGTATCAAGAATAAACAATAACAAAACAACATGGATCAATTCCCCGAATCATCCTGATAAAACCTTCCCGCAAGAGCGAAAGAATCCGCGGATCAACTTGTTCGTGGTTGATCTGTGTTCATCATCTAAAATCAAAAATAGGGAAAATAATTCAAATACCAAACCCCTAACTCAACTGGGATCGATCTTCGATGAAGGTGTCGCGCAGGCACCATCGTCGAGATCCTTCAATGTCAGTGGCACAACGATTCGCAGCTTTGATCCATCGTTGTTCGCCACCGAGAGTTTTATCCAGAGTTTTCTCGCCAACAATCAATGTTCGATCATCCCAATAAAAAGGGAAACGTATTGAAAATCAAAAATATGTTCCGGTATTAATGAGACAGTGTTGTTGTTTTTGAGTCATTATGACATGACATTAATGACTAAAACAGCTTCCATGTTTCTGCGCTGTAGTGGACGTTTCCATAAAAATAAAATAAACATTTAGTAATTTATTTTATTTTCATTTTACTAAAAACGTCTGAAAATTAACTTTTTGCATCGACCCACGCTGGTCGAGGTTAGGCTCATTCATAGGTAAAGTTGTCGCCCCGGATGCAATGGTTCCCTCAAATTTTTAATCCGGGCATCTGTTCAGAAACTTCCACAACCGTGCACAAGTTTCGACTCACTTAACTTAAAAAAGTTCGAACCACCATTCTGGTCTCACTGGACCTTGGAATGATGTGTCTTATTCTCACCTAGTCTCAAAATAATTCCATATAATATTTATAAATAATACACGGAAAATCTGAGACATTACATTCTACCCACTTTTGGGCATTACGTCCCCAAAAAGCCAACACAACGGCTACACAAAAATATGTGGGTACTGGGCACAGATCTGAGTCTCCCGCTCCCATGTGCTCTCTTGAAGTTTCTCGTGCTGCCATTGGATGCGCACCAAGATAATTGATTTCCAATGAAGGATCCCCTCCAGCCGATCCTTGATCTCCACCGAGTACTCAGCAAAGGTCACTCTATCCTTGATGTCCAGCTCACCCCAGTCGATGACGTGTGATGGGTCATGCACGTACCTCCTCAGCTACGACACATAGAAGACATCATGTACCCAATGCAACTATGGTGGTAGATTTAGGTGGTACGCCACCTCGCCAACTCTGTACAGTATCTGGAAGGGTCTGATGAACCTTTGAGATAGCTTGGCGCCTCTGCCAAATATATGTAACCCTCATCGATGTGAGACCCAAAGGAAGATGTGGTCTCCCTCTTTGAACTCCAGAGGCCTCCGTCGTCTATCAGCATAGGACTTCTATCAGCTCTGTGCAGTCTTCATCTGCTCTTAGATGATCTAAACCTTCTCTATGGTAGCTCGCACCAACTCTGGACCCATGAGTGCTGACTCTACGAGGTCGGTCCAGCAAAGCGATGACAGGCAAGGTCTCCCGTACAAGGCCTCGAACGGTGCCATACCAATGGTGGAGTTGTTGTTGTTGTACGCAAACTCCACTAGTGGTAGGTGGTCCTCCCAGCTGCAACCAAAGTCCAAGACACAAGCTCGCAACATATCCCCCAAAACCTAAATGGTCCTCTCCATATGACCATCAGTCTGGGGATGAAACATTGTGCTCATGCGTAGCTATGTCCCAAAAGTCTCCTGCAATCCCTTCCACAACCGGGATGTGAAGCGGGCATCTCGATTTGGGACTATAGTCAAGGGGCCTCCATGAAGCCGAACTATCTCCTGTACATAGAGGTGTCCCAAGCACTCTACGGAACTCTTCTCTCTGATAGCTAGGAATTGGGCCCATATGGTGAGTCGTTAAATGATCGCCCAGATAGAATCATGCCCCTTGGAAATCTGTGGTAAGCCTGTCACGAATTCCATCGATATTCCATCCCACATCCTCTCTGGAACTTCTAGGGGTGTGCTAATCTCACTAGAACATGGTGCTCAGCCTTCACCTACTGGCTTGTGAGACATTGAGAAATAAACTCTGCTACTGCTTTCTTCATGCCTGACCACCAGAACTATCATCAGAGATCCTGGTACATCTTTTCCACCCCAGGATGTACCATCAAAGGGGACATATGAAACACCCTCTGGACCTCCTCCTGCAATGCCACTGGTACCACAGTTTGTCCTCTGAAAATAAGTATGTGCTCCCCACCTTGTGAATATCCATCAAGAGCATGTCCTGAGGATAACTAAGCACGTAAATCCACACAGTCGACATCCCCAAGTTGTGCCTCCCTGAATCACTGTAAGAGTGGAGGGGTGATATAAATCGACTGTAGTTATGATTTATCCTCTCCATCCATGAAGGATAACTGCAACGCGAATAATTGTTGTGTCGCCTCACTCAACAGCTGTGAGCTCGACCTTCTGCTAAGAGCATCTGCCACCTAGTTCCCCTTTCCATGAGTATATATGATCTCTAAATCATAGTTCTAGAGGAACTCTAGCCATTTTTTCGGCCAAAGATTCAAATCTTTCTGCAAAAAGATGTACCTGAGGCTCTTGTGGTTAGAGGAGATGATAAACCGCTCGCCCATCAGGTAGTGTCGCCACATATTTAATGCAAAGACCACCGCTGCCATCTCAAGATCATGGGTCGCATAGTTCTTCTCATGTATCCTAAGCTGGCGCAAACCATAAGCAATAACTGCATGCCACTACATCAGGACATAGCTGATCCTAGTCCCTGATGCGTCGTAGAAAACTACGTACTCGAAACCCTCCTCCGGAAATCTTAAGACTGGGGTGCTTATCAAACACTATCTCAGCTGCTTAAAATCTATTTGGAACTTCTCCGTCCATATGAAGGGTTTCCCCTTCCAGGTCAAGGCTATCATTGGTGCTGATGTCCGATAGAAATCTAGAGTGAATCTTCGGTAATATCTTGCCAACACAAGGAAGCTCCGCACCTCCATCACGTTCTGAGGTGGCTCCCATGATAACACAGCCTCCACCATGGCTGGGTCCACAGCTACTCCATCTACTGAGATGACATGTCCCAGAAAGTGGACCTCTTGAATCCATAACTATAACTTCAAGAGATTCCCCTAAAGCTGGTTCTCCTAGAGTACATCCAGAACCATCTGAAAGTATCTCGTTTGCTCCTCCTATGATGCCGAGTACACAAGGATGTCATCGATGAAGACCACTATGAACTAGTCCAGGTATGGATGGAAGATCCTGTTCATCAGTCCCATGAACACTACGGGGGCGTTCATCGTGCCAAAAGGCATCACCAAGTACTCATAGTGATCGTAGGAGTATCTGAAAGTCGTCTTTGGTATATCCTCGTTCAGAACTCGTAACTGGGGATAGCCTGATCGAAGGTCAAACTTCGAGAACCAATGTGCCCCTCATAGCTGATCGAAAATCACATTGATTCTTTGTAGTGGATACTTGTAATTTACCATCACCAGGTTCAGGCGCCAGTAATCCATGCACAACCTCAGACTCTCATATGCCTTCTTGGGAAACAATACTGGGGCCACCCAGGGTTAGACGCTGGGTCTCACGAAACCCTTGCTCTGAAATTCCTCCAACTGCACCCTCAGCCCGTGAAGATATGTGGGATCCATCCTCTATGCTGATGAAGAAATAGGTGTCGTCCCTGGGTGTAAGTCGATGCAGATGTCGATCTCCCGGCAGGGAGGAAATCCTGGAATATCTTCAGGAAAGACGTCCTCGTTCTCCTCCACAACTGCTGGGAACTGGGAGCTCACAACATCCACTACTCTGAGGGCAAGGCTAGCCAACTCATGAGTGATTGGATGCACCCTCCTGTGCATAAGTCCATACCGTGATGCCTGGGTTTCTCTCTCTTCAAAAAAGGATAACCTTGTCCCATCATGGCGGATACACCGCAGTCTTCACCTAAAATAGTCAATCTGGGCATGGACTGAAGATAACCAATCGATACCGAGAATGATGTCGTAAGGCCTCGACACTACCACCATGAGGTTCCTACTGAAACTCTCACCTCTAAGGGTAATATCACACTGTCTGCAAAGTTGCATGATCATCATGTCTCCTCCCATAGGTGTATCCAAATATAAGGATAGAGTCAACGGTTCTACTGGAATCTCAAAGTTTCGTGCAAGACATGTGTCTATGAAAGAATGACTAGAACCTGTGTCTATAAGCATGGAAGCTAAGGTAGATAAGACACAGATCGTACCTTGAATCATCCCTGGTGTCCTTGGGTCGTATGCCTCGACCGCATGCAGCTATCCCTGCCCATGTCCCCCATCTCCCTGAGCCTAGTGCGGACCACCTGGGGGTGGCGGTGGAAGTAAGTAGAAGCGTCTGCCACCACCTGCAGATCTCCCTGCTCCTCTACCACGTCCGCTGCCTAGCGGGTCTGCCTGTTCTGTTCTCTACCTCTACCTCAGTGGTCCATCCACCTCTTCCCTATCAGCATCTCAATGGGTCGTGTAATCTCTTGTGAGATGTCCTCTACCATCGCATGTGTAGCATCGCTTCTCTCTAGGCTGACTGGATCTAGCCTAAGAGCCATAGACTGTCAATCCCCTATCCTGGGTCCTCCATTGATGTTTCCCACATCCAGGTCCCTGTCCCTAATGTTAGCTCCCAGCTACCGAGGACTTTGCACCTATCTGCCTGCTGCTGACTACCGGCGGCTGTCTCTGCTCCGCCAAGAAGCTTTCGATCACCAAGGCCTGCTCGAGCGCTCCAGCATAAGTCGATATGCATAGAGGCACGACACTAGCTGGAATGTCTCATCATAGACCTCACTCGAAGGTCCAAGCTTTGATGTATTGAACCCTGACCATATCCATCGAGTACCTGGCGAGGTTGGTGAACCTCGATGAATAGTCAGCTACTGTCATACTGCCCTTCTGGAGCTAAAGAAGCTCATGTATGCATACAGCTCTCAGCGTAACCAGAGAGAACTCTTCCCTGATGAGTCTCTCAAACTCCGTCCATGAAAGAGTCTCCTTTTCATGAGACTATGTGGTCAGACTCCACCATCGTCCCGTCGAACCCTGAAGAAGGCTTGTCCCTTGGATCCCCATCTGGCCTTCTGGTGTCCTCACTAGACGGAAAATTCTAGTCACCACCTCAAGCCAGTCCTCAGCCACCAGAGGGTCAGGCTCGCCTCGGAACCAGAGGGGTTTCTATCTCTCTAACTCATGGAGTGTGCTAATCCTGCACTCCTCATCAGTCGGTACTGCAGGTAACACTGGCTGCTCTACTGGTGGTGGCATAATTGGTGCACCACTTGTTGGAAATGTTTGGGGACCTGGTCCATGTATCGAAGCCTCATCACTGAGTGGGTCATCCTTGTGATCGTGCTGCTGAAACCTAGTGGTTATGTGTCGTAGAGGCATTCTGTAAGGAAACAAGACATACCATGGTCAAATAGTATATCTGCATAGCTGACACAAAGGACATGAAAAAAAACGATTCCTATATGATGCATGTACCTTTTATTCCCTAGAAACCCATGTTTTCAAGTATCGAGTTCAATAGAAGGTTGTCAAAGTCCTGGTGTATGGATACGTCAGTTGCCACACCAACACTAGAGTCTCTGGCCTAAAAGATGAACCTAAAACACTCAACACTGTTACCCCAAACCAAACTCACAGACTCTTGGTCGTAAGGTAGAACCAACCACCTCTGATACTACTCTGTCACGACCCATACCAGTGGGACCCGTGTTCTAACTCCCCAATCCCACCTCCAATAGGTCAGGGGCTAGTGACTAGCACCGAGTAGGCATATTACTAACATGGGAGGCATTGCCTATGTACCTGTACACATGCAAACATGTCCAATCCCACAATGCTGAAATATAAAAACCACTATGAAAAAAAATGCATGTATATAACTAAACCTAACCAACCGAGTATGACGAAAGGTAGAGTACTAAAATGGTAAACTCGTCCAGAATACAAGCACACCAAAAACAAGAGACTAAAAACTGAAAAGACCAACCTGTAAACACAAAAGGTACTGGGACTGCTGGTCACCATCGTAGGAACGCCTCGGCCTGTAGGGAACACAGAAAGCTCGGTCCTGTCCAGGTCCACCCTGGACTCTGTCAAAAGGATAATCATCTAAATAAGACACCAGATGTGTGGGAAAATCCTGTGCAAGGGTGAGTATAAAAATACTCGGTAGAGGACCCCGAAAACCACAAAGCAGTACACAAGGTAAAGGTACAGTCATCTATGCACAGTATATGTCTACAGAACATATATAAAAAACCAAATATACTCCAATCCTAGAACCATTCTCTAAAGACAAGTCACACAACCACATAACCCCGTTAGAGATTCAATTCGAAGATTCCGTGATGCACTTGTTCCAGGAGAAGACACTCCACGAGTCTTATAGCTCTGATGACGATCATCCGAGAAGTACCATTCGTCGAGAACCATCACGAGAGGTAGTCACACTCATTACGGGTGACACACTCCTAAGTGGGAGGATTTCCGATAGATATAAGCACTCATTATGGGAGACACACTTCTGAGTGGGAAATATCACGATACAAAGATGATGATCACTACCAGGGCCATGGCGGATACTGTGACTCATCTAGATTCACCAGTTATGTGATACACTATCTAGGTAAAGGATCAATTTCCAGTAGAGTTGGTCATGTTGATGTCTGACTCTACCTAGGGTCAGGAATGGATAGAGGATCTCGATTTGGGACTCTCTAATGGATGTCTGACTCTATCATAGGAATTCCTACTGAAGGGATTATACTCTTGTGTGATGAAATGATGTCTGACCTTCAGGGGAATGAGTAGAAGGGGAACTAAACCAAAAAAAATATGTCCAAGATACGGTGAAAAATAGGACCATGCTGTTTTCCAAAAAGTACATGACAAGTAGAAAGTTACATGCCTTGTTGTCTGACCCTGAGTACTGCCCGTCTACAACGGCATGTGTCGTAAGTCGGGTTATGTAGAAAAACAGAGTACACGGTGTGTATTATAATCTACACATCGTGTCTGAGTGACTGGGGTTTTCCCTGTGTAAGTTTTCCATGTTCCCATACAAGGTTATCAACCCTTGTACTCTAACCTATGTCCGTGTATCCCCGAGATACATGCCGAGTCCCACGTAGTCGCTATTATCCTGATGTACACATCGTGTTCTGAAGCCGTGTTGATCATCCTTTGTCCATGTACTTCCCAAAATGCACACCGATATTTGGGGAAATTCCAACACGTCGTGTTACCAGGGTCACATGCCGTGTGATACCTCTCTAACCCCTGAAACCCTAGCTGCCGCCTGTACTAAACGGTGTGTTCTTTAGAAGTACATGTCGTGTATTCTGGAAATTTCCAGAAACATAGACTTCCACCGTTGTGCCTCCAGAAATGATCTGTTCGTCAATATGACCATCCAATCACTACTAAACATCCAGGTTTTTTTCCCGACACCATGAAGCTTATCCCAATGTTTCTGTACTTCCGATCAGCTCCAATAACATGATTTGTTCTTCCCGCGTGAAGAATTCTCGAAGAATTCCCTTTTCCGATCTGGTCCGATTTGTCTTCCTCCATCGTCTTCGTACCTATGAAAGGTCATTGTAGTGTTGAACCTTAGATTTGGGATCCTTAAATCATGGAACATATGTGCAACAATCCGTTGTTCGTTGCCCCATGAAGAACATGAAGAATGCGCAAGAAAATAATGGGGTGGAAAATCCAATAAACAATGTGAGGAACGAACCCCCACCATCATTCGTTACGGCGTTGATCTTCTCCTATTAGCAGGCTTAAATGGAACAAGAATCAACAATAATAAAACAACATGGATCAATTCCCCAAATCATCCTGATAAAACCGTCCCGCAAGAAGGAACAACTCCGCGGATCAACTTGTTCATGGTTGATCCGCATTCATCGTTTAAAATCAAAAACAATGAAAAGTATTCAAATAACAAACCCCTACCTCCACTGGGATCGATCACCGATGAAGGTGTTATGCTAGCGCTGTCGTTGAGATCCTTCAACGTCATTGGCACAACGATTCGCAGCTTCGATCTGTCGGCGTTCGCCGCTGAGAGTTTTCTCCAAAGTTTTCTTGCCAACGATCGATGTTCGATCATCCCAATAAAAAGGGAAACTTATTGACACTCAAAAATATGTTGTGGTATTAATGAGACAGAATTTCTGTTTCTGAGTCATTATGACATGACATTAATGACTGAAACAACTGCCTGGTCATTGTTCTACAGCGGACGTTTAAATAAAAAAACATTTAGCAATTTATTTTATTTTCATTTTACTAAAAACTTCTGAAAATTAACCATTTCCCTTGACCCACACTGGTCGAGGATAGGCTTGTTATTAGGTAAAGTTGTCACCCCAGATTCAATGGTGCTCTCAGATTCTTAATCCAGGAATCCGTTTGGAAACTTCCACAACAACGCAAAAGTGCCAACTCAGTTAACTTAAAAAAAAGTTCTAACCAACATTTTGGGCTCACTGGAACTCAGAATGATGTGTCGTCTTCACGCCTGATCTCATAATAATTCCATATAATATTTATAGATAATACATAGAAAGTCAGAGACATTACAATATTCCACATTATTTATTTATTTTATTTTAATGTTTTTTATATTCACTTTGATTGATTATCATATATTTCAGATGGTGTAGTTTCCCAACCTCATACAAAGACCATATCTTTTGGTCACCATCCCTTGGAGTATAGGGTAGTGATGTGGAGGTGTGTAGAGACTTAATCTCAGTTACGATGGAGGTAAAATGCTTAGCGTAAGTTATAAAGTGGAATCAATTTATTTTTTACCTTACTATTTTTATTATTCTATAAATCTGATATAATATTTTTTGAATTTTTTATTACCTTTAAACCAGGGAATAGCTGACCCATGTATTGGGAATATCAATGTTTCCAAGGGAAATGTTTTTCATTGTTCTTTATATTATTTCACAATTCTTACCAAATATGATCTAATTCTTTTTATTTTTTTATGGTTTATTTATATTCCCTCTATCTGAATAGTATCCTGAGGGAATGTGTACATGCATCATTCTTTACATGTAGGATTTGTATTACATTATTATAGTTTACGTTGTTTGAGAACTCCAATTATTGGTATTATGTTGTTTCTACCTTGTAAATTGATATTTTATAACCTAAAAATATATGATTATAACCCTATAAGAGATTGTAGTAAGAGACTAAGGGACTGCATGAGGTTTGTATGTTACCTTAATATGTGGGGGTGTGTAGTGTAGTGGGATTCTCTTTGTATTATTACTTATCTTATTTGTTATTTTTTTAATTATGAGGGATATGTTATATTGAGTCATGTATTTTAAAATGTAGTGATATTAATATATGATGAACACCAGTTGATCACTAAGAAGGATGGGATAAAGTATCCACCAAGGTACTAGATATTGAGCCTCATATGTTTCCTTTACCTCATGTTGATCAAAATCCTGAGGAGTGTATTCTTAAGTATTAATAATCTATGGGACATGAGGAACTGAAGGATTTGATGTTAGTGTAAGGATTGATGTGGGAGTATCAATTTAAGCACCCCCACTATATTTTTTATATAGGTTTGAACCCATGTTTAAAGGATGTATATTTCATATATGCAGACTATTTTTTACCATCTTGAGAATCCACCAGAGAGGGAGGTGAATTTTTTTTATATTAATTCATGGATAATGAACAATTGTGGGATATACTCATCTAATAAAATCACTATATGGGTCAATCTAAGAAGTGCATCCATGATTTTTCCCTGATTATTTCTCTCAAGAGATGTTGAGGGGTGATTAGGATTTGGGGTTCATGTATTTTTCTAGGAAACACATTATTAAAAAACTATTTTTCATATGATATTGAGTTTATCTTTCTATTCTAGTGTGTAAAAGACCATAAGGGGTTTTTATTTAACTCATATACTAAGACATTTATCTCAACCTCCTACAAGTATCATTCATATGAGATTTTTTTTATTAGGCCCTTATTTTTTAGGGGAATCTTGTAATGTGTGGAAACTCTAGGCTATTAGGTACCTATGTAAGGTCTGTGATAATATATTACACCGCATGGGTTTATAAATAAATTTAATGAATAATTTAATTCATGAAACATTGAGTCTCTATGAAACAACACTTTATAAATATTTAAAAAACACAGTTATAACCTAAACAGTAAATATAGTAATATTTTTAGTAATAACTAATTTTAAATTTTTTTTATTATGGTTTCACATAAATAAAGAATATTTTTAGTGAAATATATAATTTTTGGTAAAATTAAAATCATTTTTTGAAAATTAACTTATGGTGAATTTTTAGAATGCTTATGAGAAGTTTCATTTCAATGAATAGTGAAAAATACTACATTTTTTTAAAAAACTATGTTTTCATATAAATAATTATTATTATTTAAATTTATTTTTAATGTCAAAATAGCTCAATTATATATATATATATATATATATATTAATCCAATGTATATCATTGTAATCAATTTTATATTGAAATCAGATATAATAATTTATTGAACTTTTGAGCATTTTTTTTACCCGCCTCCTCGCCACACCTGTCGTATTAACATTAAACATTATTTTTCTTCTTCATTAAATTCAATTTGAAAAAATACATGATATATATGGTTGTGATAAGTAAGATATTTATAGTTTGATAATATCAACTTAATTTTTTGGTGAATAGTAACTTAACACTTTGAATATTAATATTACCCTTATGAATAGTAACATGGCCAAAATAATAGTAACCTCACCAATGAAAGTATGAATAATTTTTAAGTACATTATAAATGAACGCATGATATAATTATATCAGAGTATAAGTAAATGAATATTTTAAAAAAAATAATCAAGTGTTGGTATTTTTTTAAGTTATAAATAATTAATTACAATATTATAATTAGTAAGATGATTTAAAATAAAATTATTATTCATAAAATGTATTCCTAAAATAATTTTTTTGTCCTCAGATTTTAGGATAATTTTATGAGACCCTAGTTCATTTTTGGGAGTTTTATAAAATATGTTATAAATTTAAAATCTATATTTTTTGAGTAAATGATAATTTTAATTGATAATAAAATTTCTCAAAATTAGGAAATTATCTTCATTAAATGTAGTTCATTTTTAAATTATAAATGCCAAAAAAAGGAATGGATAAATTTTTGGAATTTTTCTAAAATACTTGAATTTTTTGGTGAATAGAAAAATACAATTATTTACGAAAAATGTTAAATAAATAAAATAGTGAGCCATAGGTGATGTATGGATGATATAAGACCATAATCTCATACTCTCATTCATTATTTTAATATTTTGTTATGATAATTCTCAAACTATTCACTGTCTTGAGGGAAAATAAAAACCAAATGAATAAAATATTCTGAAATCACCCCTCTCATCCACTATATATACCACACCTCAAAACCATTTATCCTCACATATTACAAGATCTTATAATTTTCCATATTTTACTTTAATATTATACCCAATTCTATACCCTACTTTCTAAAGGTTTTGGTCATATCAAATGACCAAACCAAGGTGCCTCAAGGAGGTTCTCAAAGAGGAGAATTCAAGAGGTAAATCCTATTTCCTTTTCTTTTAATTTCCTTTTAATTTCCTTTTTCATTTCCAATCCTCTCCTCACCTACTATATCCAATAAGAATGATTACTCTAGTATCATTTATATACTGGAATTATATCATGTTAATTTAATATCTTTTATAAAAATCTTTCCCCTCTCTCTTTTATTTTAAAAACTAAATCATCATTCGTGAGGTGCTGATTTATAACCTTCATGAATGATAGATTTTGGTTCTTCAATTTATCTTCAAAATAAATTTATAAAACCATTATTATATTTTTAAATATGATTTAAAATTTATATTAAAACCATTTCTATGTTATGTATGTAATATTTTCAAGTAATACAAAATAATAAAATGAAATGAATTTGTTGTGATCTAAAATTGCTAAAATTAATTTAAACAATTCTCATTAACAAGATATCTAATGATTCATCCACATATCTAGGAATATATATATATATATATTTCCAATTAATCTCTTGGATGTTAATTAATATCATATAATTTTAATTGTGTATAATTAAACCTGTTTTACACAAACTTTAATACATTTATACAAGAAACCCGATCATAAAATCAAAGAAAATGAATACTCCTGATTGATGAAATTAAACTATATAACTCATCAATAAGTCGATAAATGAAAATAATAAAACTGTAATGAATGAAATGCATATATAAATGGGTCCAAATCCGTTAATTAATGTATTTAATCAGATTTTCTAGGACTATAAGATCAAGTGTATAACACATTCAGACATAATATAAGGGGTTTCTCATCTCACTTTTATTTCTATGAGATTTCAAATATTCCACACTTATTTATTGTATGTGGTTTATTTTTCTTAAAATTGATATATAATACCATGAATATATTATTATTCATGGAATTAGGTGTTTCATTTTATAACAATTATTTTTTGGGCATACGATTTGACTGATTACAAAGTTGTATGGGTATTCTTCCAAAACAAACATTTTCATTTGGGTTATGCATTATTCCTCTATAAACCACGGTAATTCTATATTATTTTTATATAATTATTATAAATACTGATTAAAAACTCCAAATTTATGTATCCAGAAATTTTCATCTTCTTTTATGGGAATTACATGTTTGATAAGGTCCTCTTTTCAATTGTTCCTGATATGCAAGCCCGGTTAAAGGGACCATATCAATTTCGAACCAATTTTTATATACCATCCATAATCTATTTTAAGATAGCCATATTTTTCTAAAATCACTATTTTTCATGGAAAAATATATTTTTTCATTTATATTTTTAGAAAAACAATTATGAAAAATATTTATAATTCTTGCAAAAGAAATCTGCATTGCAAAGCTAGACGGGCATTTCTATCAATAATCTATCAATGATTTTATTAGAGTGTTTTCTTTTATTGCAACACCTATGTTGAATTTTATTATCTATTGAGATTTATATACTATTTTTATGATCAGCCATAATTTATTAAATGGTTTATGATCCTTTGGACTATGTATGTGTTATCTTGATACCATTCACCGTACTACTTAGAATTTTTTTTGAGTATGCTTAAATATTTGGGAAAGTTATTTAAATTTCATAAGTATATGTTGTTTATTTTTTTCTATATTCATATTCTGAATTCATTGAGATTAGTAAGTGATGGGTGGGGATATCTCCTCAATATATCAGTAGGTCTCATGAGACAAACCAGGTATAATATCGTTCGAGGCCTTACAGAGTAATTAGATTCTAGTATTGAAGCCGTTATAGTAGTAGATTCTTGGAATGAAGCTATAAATGTATGTTTAGATATCCATCATTATGAAACTAGTAATGATATTCCATGTGATTATTCTACTAGTATAATATTAGTTGTTACAATTTATTATGGAGTTATTTAATCATGTTTTATTCCTTTCATATTATACTCAAGATTATGTATTAATGGAATGTGTAATTTTAGTTATTCACCATTGTTTATTATTTGGGTTTCCACTATATTACTTACCCATATGGAGCATCTAATCTCACCCCTTTCATATGTTTGCTTTCCCTATGGTATAAAGAATAAATCATTGAATAAACTTTCAAGGATATAGTTTATTTTATATTATTATGTATCAAGTTTTCTTTTATTTTCCCAATGTATTAAAGATATAATAAATGTAATCTAGTATTACAAAACTGCTAAACTGATCGATATTTTGGGATTTTATTCATTGTAATCATTCCAATATAATAATATATTGCACCGTCTCTAAGCTTCTAGGGTCGGGGCGTAATAGTATAATAATAAGTAGGTGGTATTGGTGTTTTAAAGATTCACATTATAGTATTGATGGGAGATACATTCAATGAAATTGTTATTCTTATTCATAGAATGGGAAGACATTGATAGGTGTATAAGGGTGGTTCATATATGACCAAAGTACCACTAACCACTACTAGATTTTCCTTTATATAGATATAGGGGGAAAATACAATGTTTTTTCTGAGTTCATCTCAGTCGACTAATGGTTGTAGAAATGGTAAAGTTATGGGATCCAATGTCAGATATGTTGTTGTAAAACTTGGTGTTTCATGTATTTATTTAATAAAATCAGGGAATAAAAGAATTTTTGGAACACATTAGGTGAGTCAAATTAATTAATATCCTCGATTTATTTAGTCAGTGAATTTTTAGGGAGGAGTTATATTCCAAAAAGAGTTACATGTTATTATTAAGGATCTTTATAGTCATAAGGATTTGTTTTATACCATATGAGGTTTCATTTTAATAGAATAATCATATTACATGTTTTATTTTATTTTAAAATTTTGAACACATATATATCTACACATTTGGATGGTCACATAGGTTTATAAATTGGTAAATTTATGTAGATAATGATCATAGATAAACAATTATGTGTCTGGATTGAGAGTATTTATATTTTTAAGGGATGTACCATTTTAGCCAGTGGCTATAAGAAGCTTTGGGATTTCTTCATGTTTGTGAAACATGGTCATGATGTGATCTTCTATTAAATGACTAGTTATTTCAAAAATATCAATTTCAATCCCAATATTTTTTTCAATTATGTTTTGGTAATTAACTATGTTAATTTTAGAGATTAGTGTTTTTATGTAGGTCAAACATGACCTAACTATAGGAAACTATGAGAGATTTTGAAATAGATCATGAGTGATTTTTTTAGATTAGAGGAGAAACAATAGTCAGTATATCATCCACTAAATTATCGTTTTAGAGAAATGATTAATGAATTATTCTTTTGTTTTAAAGTCGAGTGAGTGGTTAATTTTATAATATATATTGTTCCAAGTATGGATCCTATATCTATACCACTATAATGATAACTCCCATAAATCATAAAGAACTAATTTTTTTAGAGAACTTTAACCTGAAGGGATTTGTTAAGAAAATAACATCACCTTGGGGTGCTTCTATTTTATATTCCATGAAGGGGGATGTTTCATTTTTTTTGTGTGTGAATTACTATATGTTTAACTAGGTGATGGTCAAGAATTGGTATATGATTCCACATATTTATTATCTATTTCTCCAACTTTGGGGAAAAAATTATTTCTAGAAGATCATATAAAGATCAAGAAATCATCAATTGAGGGTAAATCCATTCATATTCCTTTTACTTTTATTGAGATAAATCATGTGATGCATTAGTATATTCTGATGTAATTTCACAAGAAAACAAACTGAAATTATTTAGTTCTTCTATATATATCTAAATTATTTTTTTATCATCATTTTTGATGATATTCCGATGTACCCACCATCATGATATGATCATGATCCTCATTTTGATATTTTATTATGAATACATAGGAAATTTCATCTATATTTTATGATCAAAATTCTTTAATTCTTTTATTAGTGAGGTTTTATTATTGAATTAATTGATATTTTATTCCATTTTATTTGTGGACACTGAGAAGGTTGATGCATTCATTTCAAGGTATTGAACAAATATGTTTGAGACCCCTATTTTCTTTATTTTGAATATTATAACATGTAGTTTATCCATAAATAATCTATATTAGTAGTGTTGAAAATATAGCTAAAATGGGGAAGCTTTTATGTTGTATGATCTTCTTAGTGAATTTTTTGGGAGTTGATGAGAGAATAAAATTTGAATCATTTTTTATATACATAAGATAGCTCAGAGTTATAGCCTATATGGTGATGTATCATGGGTGTGTTTGGGAGAAACTCTGATGTAGATAAAGTATATTGTTTCTTATGGATCTAGGATTTTTAAAAGGCATCCACTGAATTATTTGACTCAGGATTTGGAGTTGTAGGGTGGAAGTGTATGTGTTGTGGGATTGGCATCACTATTTATTATATGAGTGGTTTATAGTGTATACTAGCCACAACATCCTTTTATATATTTCCTTGCAACATGATCTAATACTTTGAAAAATGAATTAGGTTTTATACCTATAATATTTACACATAAAATTTAATATATCCCAATAATAGGGATGTAGTTTCTAAATAATGGAATAGGAACACTTAGTCCCATGTGGTGTTGAAGGTGAATAATGGTTGGAAGTTGATGAGTTTTTTTCTAAGATGCATCACAATATCTATGACTTTCACAGAATTGTGAAAATTTTATTTATGAATATCACCACCTTACTCTTTAACGGGTAAAGGATTTTTGGTTTTTTGATTCATATTATCAACTAATGATGGATAAAATATATGGAGGGATATTTCACCTGATTGGTACCCAAATCTAGATGAGATTATTTACATACAATTCTAATAAGTGGTTCCCATAATCATGCATGAGGATTTGAGGAAAGACAAAAATTCCTGAATATGGGATTTTCACAAGGTAAATACATAGATTTATCATGATTTTGAAATGTAGTATTACTTTCGCTGGATAAAAACGCATTGTACGTTTGGTTCTATGGTGCATGACATATTAGTGAGTCCAAACCATGAACCAATAACCCATTGGACTTCCCCAATATATACCTATTATTGAGTAGATATATAATGATTTAACTATATATTTCATTATAGGATTATTGAGGTATTTTAGGGGTAGTCATACATAGTGGTTTATCACCATCTGATTAACCAAATTCTTTTTTTTCTTAGAAATTAGAGAGATATATTCTATTATTGAGTTTTTAAATATCTATGATGGAAATATATTAGGTCTATAGGGTGTTATCAAGAGTATTTTTTTAATTTTCCTCTTTTTTTACGTCATACTTCTAGTAGGTGTTTTATAAGGAACTTGATACAAAAGTTCCCCTGAGAACGTCCCACCATAAATTTAACAATAAGAAAATACAGAATACCATAAATTATTTGATATAATGCATCGAGCATGTGTTCTTGAAATCATTGGTTCTTGGGGGATCCAAATTTATTACAATAATTTTTACATAAAATTTATTTTTAGGTATCTATTGGAGGGTTCTATTTGACTGATTTTATGGTAGTCTATACCAATTAACTTCATGATTGTCAGATTCAAGTGATTATTTTCTTATTTGGTCATGTTTTATACAAGAAAGATTAGATAACATCTACTTGATCCAAAGTAGGTGGACTATTACATATAGTAGGAAGTTGTATTATTTAAATGAGTTTGGAATTCCTATTAATGGTTTTGTGAGGGACACATTGTTTTGAGTGTGTTACCTTCATTGGTACATAGATAGATTCAAAGGTAGGGGAAACTAGAGCACGAGTTCATGTGTCCATTTATGGTTTTTGATAAGATATATACATGGATTATAATTTTTTTAACAATAGTTGTTTTATTTCATTTATCTAGTGTTTGGAGATACCACATTAATTCATCTCATAAGATTAGTACTGAGGTTATTGAGTTAGATCCTAGTGATTAATTTATAGAAAAACCAATTCATTTTTTTTAATAAGAGTGGAAAAATATATCATGAGAATATTGGTACTTCTTAGGAATTATTTAAAAGTATATAAATATCTAGGAGGAAAATTTGGTGTGTGAGGTTGATATTGGAGTAGATTGTTAATAGAAGTTTGTTAATGATTCTCAATGATACCGCACTTGGACCAACATCTTTATGGTGGAATAGTTGTAACGCCCATCATAATTTCATAGAGATAGTTTTTTATATATAATTATCCTACATGTATTTTAAAATATTTTCATTGGATAAGAGGATATATAGGGTATATGTTCATTTATTAGGAGAACTGGTCTAAATGGTAGAAATTTTCATTAGAGTAGATTTCCCACTAGAAGCTCTATAGGGATTCACTGTCTATTTACTGGACCTGTTTAATGGGGTATACTACTACCCACCCCCAACAGACTTCTAAATAAGGTTAAACATAACATTGTTGGCTATAAGATGTATAAATTCCTAGTACCACACCCACTAAATATCTGGTGGAATCCATTAGAGATCTAGTGGCATCACAAAAAACATAAATTTTTAGTCATAGGACTTCTACCTTTTGATGGCCTTTCATCCCATTAATATATATTTTTTTCACCATATATTGTATGTACCTCTCACTCATAAATATCCAATTATTGATAATTTTTTCTCTTCCCATGTTGATTATTATTTTATTTTAGTGCCATAAATTGATAATTAATTTGGTGAGTCCAATCCTCATCTTACCCTAAGTTATGTGGTCTTTCACCATTTATATATTCTACACTTGTTTACCCAATTTTTTTAAGGGTTAGAGTTATTCGGATTTATATTTATACAAGTTGAGGCAGAATTTTCTATTGAAATTCAATTATTGGGATCTTACAATGTTGAGGTAGGTGTTCCCTAGGACTTATCAGTATTTTATGTTGGTTTTCATGCATGATTAACTTATGTGGAATGCCAATGATTAAATCTATTTTAAATTAAAGTATTATTTTCCAATAAATTCGGAATCTATTATGATAATTTGGATTATGAGTGGATTCCCCTGACTTTTTTTTGTTTTATATCAATTTTTTATCATAAAAATTAATTTAATTTTCTTTAATCAAATGTTCAAGACCCAAATAGGGATTCCATAGTTTATGTGATGTAATTATGGAAATAGTTAGGTTAACATAGCCTTTGTTACATAGTATATGCGAATGAATTATAATATTCAAATTAATTCTCAAACAATATACAACTCTTAAGTTATCATAATCGCTTTATTTCTTGGAATAAATTTTTATGGGTTGAGTGTTCCTCACCTTATATATTGAATATCATTTGTAGGTTATTCCACGACAATGGAATTGAATATGGGTTTTTATATTGAAACTCGCATAAAGAATATTATAAACATTAAGATATATGATATTAAACCATTAATAAAAATTATATATATCATATTGGTTAAGATAATTGTTATAAAAGTTCTTATTTTAGACATCTATATCAAATGAAAATCCATTAATATTATTAAGGATTTTTTTTGTGTTTAATGTACCACTTGTTATATGATTTTAAAGATAAGTTATGTTTTTCTAATTATTTGGTATCTTATAATCTAGACATTATGACTGTTACAATGGGACATAATGACTATTTATGTCATATTGGTTTTTTTGAGTAATAAAATGATCATTATGATGTATATGTGTGACCAATAGACTATCATCATGATATTTTTATTCAATTACCATTTGACTTGTTTGATGATGGTAATAAGACTTTATTCCCAATTATTTGTATTTTTCTTAAAATTGGGATGTATTCCTCATTTTGTAATTCTTCCATGGAAGGTTACATGACGTTTTTATGTTCATAATCATTTATGGTACCTAATGGACTTATCCTTATGATAAGTCTTATTACTTGGAACACTTCTCCCTATTATTGGTATACATGCGCCTAAGGATGATATACCCTCTTTATGATGGAGTCGATATGGGATTATTTTTATTTTATTATCATTTTGGGTCACTATTCTCACTCTTAATGAACATATAGGGATGTGATTATTATCACCATATTATTTCTCAATGATGTTTTTTATATGTATAGATCATTATTATAATAATATTATTCCCACTACTATGTCTTTGGTTACAGATAACCCTTCACATTTGATGATTGTCATGATTTCATGGGATGTGATGCCCATTATTATGTCTCGATTGTTATAATGTATATAAAAATATCTTTATAAAACTATAACAAGATGTTATTATCATGGATAAAACTATGGATAATATGTGAAACTAGTATTCCTACGATATGCTTTGATACAACTTATCTCTAGACTATGAAGTTATAAATTTACTTGGGTGTCTATATAATAACTATGTTTGTGAAATATTTTTTATAATTATTTTATCTGCCCATTTTTTATTTTTTGACGTACTATACTGTTCATGGACCAGTATATATTGAATTATGTGTGAAAATATAGTTTGTGACCTATTTAGTTATACACACACTAATAAATGGTTTAATAGTTACTCATATATATTTCATTTTCATAAATATAGATAATAGAAAGTTCCCTATTATAGATCAGTAAGATAGAAAATCATTGTTGTGTTATAGAGGTATTGTTGGATAAGGTCTCAAAACCTTATTTTTTTATAGTCTGCATTATTCATTTTCATTAAAAATATTTCTTTTGGCCATACTACATGTGACCATAAACTATTTATATGTTATTTTTAAAAATATAGTTTACCACATATTGTTGTCCATGTGTTTGATGTTGTACTGGAGTTAGGTCTATTACTAAAATTACACATTACGTTGTTATTATATTTTAGTGTTTATTATTAATTATATGATTATTTCTATCCATATGTATCAGTGTTTATAAATTATCCAATTATTATATAGATATTTTCTATTGTCTATCAACCTATGGAATATGGGGATTTATACTAAGTCATGTAGTTCCACCAATTCATTGAGAGTGGTGTTGAACCGGGCTAATCTATGACACATTCCATTCTCTAAGGGTTTTAGAAGCAGTAGTTACTCCCAAAAAACTATGGCCTTTGACATATAGTAATACCAATTATGAATCAATTGGATGAATCCTTGTTTATATTCACCTGGACAAGATATATACATGGTTACATCTCCTAGAATCTCCATGGATATAAGGAAATTATATTTCCTAAAAAATGGTTTGTAAGGAGCATGATGTTAATAATAAAGGAATTAATGATCTAAGTGGAAATTTTTCTAAGGAAAAGTATATAAATGTAGTGACATGTAAATTATGAAAATTTATAGGGTTACAGTCCCAAAATATCATTGAAAGAAACTCAAAAGTATTTAAAACAAAATTTCAGGTACAATGTAATAAGTATGGGGACTTATAGATAGAATCTAATGAATATATAGATGCTTTATTTTTTATATTAAATTTGACTATGGAGGACATGTATAGACACTAAGAATTACATGATTATGTCAATATTGTGATGTGGTTTATAAAAATTGTTTCTCCTAAAAGTAATAAATTTTTCTCAGTGATTGAGAAAAAATAACCAAAGACCATTTCATTGGATGATCTACATAGAACAGTTTCTTTTCTTGTGATACGAGAACTAATGAAAATAATCTTAACGTACATAATTCATATAGAAAATTATTATTTAAGGAAATGAAAAAAAACATGTTTCAAGATTCTTTTGTGGGAAAATATGTTGATCACATAATGTAATTCCATTCCTAAAATCCGAAGTGAGAAAAATGAATGTTTTAGTGAATACTTCCATAAGAAATATTCTAATGTCAAATAGTTGGGCACTTTATTTCAGTATTTCCTATAAAGTTCCAACATAATGGAGAGTATTATATATATTTGAAGTAATATTAAATACATGTTAATGGAAATAAAAATATTAAAACATATGTTTATAAGGAAAAAACTTTTTTCAATATTACATAAATACATCGAATTAATTAGAAGTGTGGGAGATTACAGATTATACAGACCTCAATAAAACATTTTGTGTGACTATCATACATATGAAATACTGTGTTAAATAAAAAAAGTTAAATATTACAAAGTGATGTTTTTTTACCAAAATATAAAATTGAATGTTATAGTTAAATAAATTTATGTTTGTAGTGTCCAGATAAAGAAATATAATGTTTTGGATCATGATTTTAAACATTATATATGGAATCATTATGATAATAAATCTATATATAATGTTGAGATATGAAATAATAAATCAAACAATTAATAAAACCTAATAACACTTGTTTAACTCAATATAAATGTGGAGGAGAAATCTTAAATTATTAATGTATTGAAAAAGATGCAAAAAGAACGGGTCAGAGGGATTGTGGATCTCATAGAAGAAGAAATTTGAATCCGGTAAAAAATTTAAGAACAAGAAAATCTGAATATTCCTATAATGAAATTTGTAAATTGCATTGGATGTGATATATAAATAATAAATTGTAAGCAGAGAGTTCCTATAAATAAGATTCATGATTTCAAATAAAAGAAATGAATAATTAACAATTTAAAAGTGGGGGTTAATCATAAGAATAATAATTACATTGTTGATGAAATTATATAAGATAAAACTTTTAAGAGAATAATTGATTCATATAAGACATAAATTATTATTGTGTTAGTAATGAAAACTCACATAAATGTTCCCATAATTTGGTGTAATTGTTATAGAAATATGTGTCTACACAATATGTGTTATTTATGGAAAAATGGGGTATCAAGGAATAAGTGGATTAATGTGTGTAAAGTGTAATTAAATATAATATGTATGTTTTTAATGAATAATATTTTAATTTAAATGACTATTCCCATAAATACATGTATTTAACCTCATGAAGGAGAAATATATATTATTAAATTATGGTTTAAATTAAATGGATCAATTTATCATGTTGATTCTTAATAGTGGATTCACTTACCCATTGATGTGAAAAATGAATATTTTTATAGGGATCAAATATGACATAAAATGACACATATTATTTGGTTTTAATAGAGGTCAAAATATAATCAAATTTGAGAAGGAAAAAATTTGGTGGAAAATGATTCTTATTTGTTTAAGGCCTTTCCCACAATATTCTATGTGTAAATAAACTGTGTGCCTTAGGGAATGCATTATTATTAACAAATAATACATGTAATGTTATGGTTAATGATTGTGAATTTTTCATACATTGGTAGTTAAAAAACTAAACCTATACCTTATACGTAAATAAGAAGATAATTATTCTCAACTAACGGTAGTTGAAAAACAATATGACATAAATGAGCTTAAAACTTGTTTAAAATGTTTATTGATGATTTGGTGATACATCATATTTTCTATCACATCCCAAAATATAAATTTCATTACACTTACACAAGTATGTTATGGATAGACATAAATATCATTCATAATAAATGTAAATCGAAACAAAATTAAATAATAAGGTCCTTATAATTGGATTATTTTGGTGTTTATGGGATGATATTACACTGATATATTAATTAAAAGACCTATTATGTACTCATTATTGTTTATTATAGTATAATATAATAGTTTATTGTTATTAATCCAAAATCTAGAGTTATTAACTATATTATAATGCATCTTATATTAGTTTAAAATAATCAGTAATTGAATAGTGAAATGTTTTATCAAAATATCATGTTTTTTAAAATGTTCAAGTATATGATTTTCTTAAAAACATATGATAAGTTGATCTATTTAATAATTGATATATGAAAAAACAAAACATAGTCCATGGGAGGAGAAATTAAAAATTAAATAAATTGGACTGGATATATCTCATTGAGAAATACCTAAAAGATAAATTTTTAATGGATGTATTAATATAAATATACATTGAAAATAGATCTGTATTATGTCTAGGTGGGGATACAAATTCATATGATATGTTTCAATAGAATAATTAGTATTTGATACATTAGTATCTTCATGAGTAAATATTTTATTCTTGAAAATGAGTAAATCCATCATAACTTTTAATCTCAAGGGGATAAAGGTGTCTTTCATCAACTATTGAAAAGATAAGACCATATGAGTGATTTAAGAAATGGCTCAAAAATGTAAAAAAAGTAATGATGTCACCTTTATGTAAATGAGTTTATTTTTCAATAAAATAGTAATTAAATTTTAATGAAATGTATTTTTGGATTGAGAAACACAAGGGATCAGAAGGGGATGATAATGAATTAAATGAAATAATAAAAAACAATGATTTTATTAAAATTCATAAAAAAATTAAGTGAAGAGTTAATTCTTAAATTTATTCTAAAAAATATTCTATGATTGGATAATCATAGTAGAAATATTAAAAATAAGGCCCATATAAAAACACAATTAACTTAAGTTAAGAATAAAATTTTTCATGGGGATGCATATAGTATGTTTCTAATAAATAATATTAATGAATATTTAAAAATATTGAGATAAATCAATCATGGGTTTTCCTATTTTTATATGATAATTTTTTTATAACCTTTCCTGTTATCTATAATAAGTTTAATTATTAAAGAATATTGTTTGAAAAAACTCATAAATTATGTGAAAAAGTTACTCTAAAATTAAATGGATTAATATTGATGATACATTTTTTTCTATGTTTATATGATAAATGATTATACTATTCATATACACAATGGTAATAAATTATTTCAATTTATATCTAATGGATGTTAAATAAATATTTCTTAGTGGATTCCATGAATATGAAGTATTTGTATAAAATTATCATGGTTTCCTCCTTCATAATTGTGACAAAAAGTGTGTTTCTTTAAAAAAAACTCTATTGGTTGTATAAATATCTAAGATATTAGTATTCAATTATTGACCATTGAACAAAAAAACATGTATCCCAACAAAATATTGTTCATTGAAATCTCATTTTCAAGAAGTATTGTAATAAAATAATGATAAAACTAATTTATTTTGATGAGAAAAATATTTAGATGATCGAATTTAGTAAAATACACGAGTTATTAAATTTCATGTGTAAATGTTTATAAATGTCTATGATATGTGTTTTTTCATCTACTTTTAGAATATATAAAGAATAAATGTGAATTTTATATGAAAATAATTTAATGATTAAGATATGTTTAGTCAATTTTTTCTAAAAGATTGAAAATATTTTAAAAAAACCATATCAACATGGATAAAGTTTTTTAAAGATATTGATAAAAAATTGGATAATATAAAAGAGTATAGATAAATTTATATAATCCTATTGTTCCTAATATATTCAAGACTGCGCATTATATTTTAATATTCCACATCACAAGGTATAAAAAATTCCTCAAGGAAAGAAACATGATTACAGAAAAGTGTAAAATTTCATATATATAATTCATGATGGATTTTAGGATATTTTATAGATGAAAATCTTGAATGGGTTTTTGAGAAGCATGTAGATTTTTTTAGATGGTTTAGTGGGTGATTATAAATCCAAATTTTGTGTATCATTTTATCATGGAGTCTTTTGAAATTTATAGAATAAAAATAACTATGATTAATATCTTTAATACTAAAAAATATTAATGTATATATTCTAGTTAATATTTTTAAAAACATTTATGGATTCCACAATAGTTTGAAGATATTTTTTTTGAGGTAAACTCTCTCATTTCAATAGTGTGAAAACTAAAGTTCTAAATGTTCTATAAATAATCTACTACATCAACCATTGACACAGCTCATTGAGTTAATATATCACATTTTCAAAGAAATTTTTTAAATTTTATTAGAAAAATTATAATATGGTTTAATGTATGATAAAAAATGATTATCACTAAATAATGATTTTAATCACATATTTACTTATTCAAAAACTTGTAACCCTAATAAAATATTCAAATTTGTTTCACTATTATCGATAACCTGTTAATAAAATTATATGTTTTCTATTATCATTTTATTGGTTTAGTTATGTATTCCTCTTATTATTATTAATTAAATTCTCTTTGGGTTAATTGAAAATTTATTATAAATACTAAATCATATGAGTTGAAGTTACTCATTATTTTCATCATTAGAGAAATACTCAATCATATAGAGAAATAATTATTTTTTTTGGAATACAAAGGGGGTAGATTCCTTAAATAAATAGTTTATTATAGAGTAACATTAATGGTTTATTTTAGGGAGAATGAATAATTTTATATATTTGGATAATATATTGGTTCATTGGTAAACATTTCTTTTAATTGTTGTTTCTCAAAAGAGCATGACTCATATGGGTTCAGAGTAATTTTTTTAATTATTAGATACACTAATAATAATATAATAATAATAAAATAAGTTTTTTTTAAAGAGTTGTGTTGTTATAGGAGTTATTTTCAATACATCAAATGTTGGAGATTTTAAGAAAAATACCTTATATATTTATTTAGGTTATGATTGTTAACAATTTCTAAGATAAAGACTCTTAAAAATATGGTTTATCTGTACTAAAATATGATATAAATTGTTGTGATATTTATATGATGTTAGAATAGTTTTTTACATAAAGGAAATATTAAACATCCAAAAAACGTTCTGATAGTAACATATAGTTGAGGTTTCAAAAAAAAACTTAAAAAAAGAATAGAATGTTTTTTTTCATTCTTGAATATATATATATCTTATAATATTATTTTTTCTACTTTACTTATGACCATGTAGTATTGGGAATCATGTTCATCGTGTATTTTTAAAAAATGGAGAGTTGTATAGAAACACATCTTAGTAAATATAATGGATAAACTTTTATGTTTTGATTAAATATGGGATCTATGATGAAAAAATCAATGTAGTAAGAAAAATTTTCTAAAAAACAAGAATACTAATTGAAGTTAAGGGAATTTTTTGATTGTTTTTTATATTAAATTTTAATAAATCCTGTTATAAAATAGTAAATCAAAAAAATTTAATACATTTAATCCTGTTTTAATAAAAATGGTGAAGTTTTGGAGACACTATGAATTCAGAATATATGTTTTTTAGTGATTTGAAAATGATAAAAACAAGTAAAATATAGTATCATGGTATACTATATATATTTATTTCAAAAGAGGTAAATGACCAGATATTGAGAAAATAAATAATTTTTACACTATGATTTATAACATCAATACATTTATGAAACAACATTTTATGGTTTATGTCTTCCTTGTCATGGATTATTCAAGTCCTATAAGAAAATTATATTTCAATAAATTTTCAAAAGTTTAATGGTTTGTAATTTCAAGGGGTTGAAATTAACCATGTTTTTAAATTCTAAATAAATTTTTTATCCATGATTAAAAAACACAATTG
This sequence comes from Viscum album, assembly GCA_963277665.1. Lineage (NCBI taxonomy): Eukaryota > Viridiplantae > Streptophyta > Magnoliopsida > Santalales > Viscaceae > Viscum > Viscum album. The sequence continues at coordinate 1,185,387,965 of OY728135.1, forward strand.
AATATTTTATTCTAGGTAGAAATATATATTCTATTTTTTTCTTAAAGAAAAAAGTATTAGATTTAGAGAATACATCACTTTGTGATAGAAAAGATTTTAGAGGGTGTTCTAAATAGAGGAAGAAATTTGGAGCTCATTTATAGATCTATGTAGTGATAAATGAGGAAGTAATTGATAATTGGGGATATAAAGTGTTTTACTACACAAATGTATGTTTGAAATTTTGTTTTTGATTTTTTATCAATAATAGATAATAATAAGTGGTGGTGAGTTATTATTTTGTTTGAGAGTAGTCATTAATCATTTTTTAGTGGTTGAGAAACAATTGATATAATTATCCCACAATGAATATAATAAAATAATTTTTCTACATAAGTTTTAGAGGAATAACACATTATAGAGATTAAACTCCATTTATATATCATGTTCATGGGGATTGAGTGAAATATATTATTCACATGTTTTTTATGAATCAATATATAGTGTTAAAAAGAGAAATATTTGGACTAATCCTGAAACAATATCATCACAAAGTGTAAATCTCAATTTACAACCCTTAATTTCTCCCTCCATGTGTTATAATCTCATTATAGAACCAGTAAATACATTATCCCCTATGTATAATTCATTTTTTAATATATGTTCTTTATTTAAAATCATTCTATTTTAATTATATATTATTGTACTAGAATAAACATCCCTCCACATCTCATATAGATCATCATGTTCTAGCATCCACATCTCTAAATAATTGTTATTTATCTAAAAAGTTTCCTTGACAACCCAATAATATTTGGAGGAAATATGTACAAAAAGATGAAATGTTTTATATTATTTGGAATTGAGAAAAATAAAATCAATATTGATATTTTATAGGCACTATAATAGTCCAACTAATAATCGTCATGTTTTATTAACCAATATTTATTTTTTACATAATCTATCTTCCCAAAAATCTTCCTGATATTTTAGATTGAGGGATCCAGTTATCCACATTTTCATGGGTGATAATGAGATCTTATATTTTATAATAATTTATATTTTATTGGGTACCCTTCATCAACTGGTTATTGAAACTGGTTTTATGATAAATGATCTATATAATTGGGAACTCAAACCTCATTAATATGTTGGTTTTGAAATAATTTATCTCTAATTTATATAAATAAGAAAAATTTACTTCCATGTAATCAAATTTTGAAAATAATTAATACACACCAATATATGTGTGTTAAAAATTAATTTTTTAAAGGACTGATAAAATTGTTTACCCGTATATCAATGACACATACCACTATTATAGGTTTTAGTAACTCCTCATCCTTCTTACATATGATCATATTTATTTCGTAGAAATCATAATAAACTTTTAAAATCAATGCATAATTATAATGACTGAGTAAAAAGAAATCCCTTTTAAGTATATTTTCCACAATTTGACCTAGGTCATACTATCAACCTAATTATAATGATGGATATAATTCTTCCACTATTTCAATTTTTTAATTTGGAATAGAATATTAGAATATTCTATCTCCAAATTGATTAAATATATCAATATTATCCCAAATATAGTGTTTCAATTTATTTATGAACCTTTTAATCTAATGATAGATAATATATTTTTAAATAATTCTTAAATAAAAATAATTAGTAAAGAATTCATGGAATGATTATTTTATTAAATCCAGAATGAATGATTTTTTATCTATGAAATATATCACTTATTTCCTCTAAATCTTCTCTAATTAATGTCAATATTTTCATAAATAATAAATGAGTATCTAATTTTTTTTGAGCCCTTTTTTCATAATTTCAATATCGAACTAAAGTAATTGTATCTACTAGATCTCTTATGTCTTAGAATCTATCTTGTTTGGTTTCTATTTAAAAACCACATAATTAGTATAAACTACCACCTTAGAAATAAAAATATATTCTGTGAACTTATCAAAATCATAAAAAACACCAGGAAATTAATTTTCAATGGGATTATTATTTAATTTTCTTCAAAAATGGTTTCACTTATATAAAAAACCCATTGTACCCTAGGGGTCTGATTGTACACCATAAAATAGTGATGTGAGTTATGGTGTCTTGAAATTTCTTCTCTTAATTTAACATAATTAGTTTCTCTTTTCACATTGGTAAATATTCATGAAAATATTTTTTGAATAAAATTCAAAATAAAAACAAAAAAATATTAGGGACCAAAAAAATTTACTTGGTTCACCCATAAAAACAATATACAAAGAAAATATATTAATGATCCATTGATTTTCAAATTAAAAACTAAATATGTATTATTAGATAAAAACATTAGTATAAACTCATTACATATCCAAGTTCCATGGAATATTCCTCTCTTCTAATTACTTCATTCTTGTTTGATATAAATATATAATCAACAAGTTTGCCTAATTTGAAAGATTTTAATCAAAAAAACAACACAAAACAACAATTTTTTTATCCATGATTCTATATTCTTCAATTCCGCATCTTCAATGATATACAAAGAAATTATTTTTTCATTAAATAATCATAAATTAAATTCTATCTCACATAATTATCTTCAAATATATATATATAATAATACACCATTTATTCTAATATTTAATGTTATCTCCTTCTATCTAATATATACTAATTCAATTCAGCATAATATATCCTAAAAATATAGAGTGTGTTTGAATTTTTAAATTTTAAATTCAATGAACCATTAACGTCAAATTTACTTTAACTCATATTTATCCCTAGGATTTTCTTTGACTAGATATACGCCATGGAATTAATTAAAATGTTATTAGTTGGTAAAATAAATACCCAATAATTAAGATAAAACCACATCATTACTTATGCATTAATTCTATGGATTTCGTCCAAAAGGTTGTGATATAATCCTTCACAAAATGATTGATCTATTTATCCTTTATCTTCTTTTAACTTCATAATTTATAGTTCAAGACTTAAAACTATGTAGAATTTACTCTATTTTGGGAATTAAGACAATTTGATCTTCAATATTCATGGTGCTATAAGATTTTCAACATCAGTTCTCACATTGTGTATTCTATTCATGGAGTGTTCCTTTGTGGATAAATAGTTATTTTATGGGAGAGTGTTATAATAGATCAAATAACTAAAATTAATTTCATCATTTTCCATGAAAAACTACCTCATACGGAATTACCCTATCATTTATAAAACCATTGAAATATTATGGATTATTATTCATGGACTATCTAACCAAATAATATTGAGATTAACTATTCTTAATAGAATTTATATAATTTCATATATCTTTTATGGCATGATATAATTTGTCATAATGTGAACAATGAAATACCAAACTATGATAGTGTAAGTAACCTTAGGGTCCTTGGTTAATAACCTAATAAAAAATATATTCTTGGTGAATCTTATTGACTCATGTAATTAATAAACATTACTATGTTCATGGCCATGGATTTAGGCATGGGTTGTATCATGAACTTCCCTTTTTCAACTACATTCTGAATTTGCTCCATGTTATTAAACTCTTAAATAGTACTTATAAAAAATTATTATCAGAAAAAATAAAATATTCTAATCAATTTATGAAAAAATATATCCCATGTAATTTTCCATTTAATAATTTGATATATATTTTTTTGATCCTTATTGATAGTTTCCTTTAATCATGAACCCTGTTTATTTATTATTCCATACCAAAATATCCACACAATCATCTATAATATTTATCTACCTTTGAATATAAAATTTAAAGGGTCCTGTTATTTCAGTTGAAATCATGATGATATAATTCTAGAATCTATCACTATTTCATATCTTAATAAATACAATTCAATTATTTAATAAGAAAATATGAGTCCATTATTATTGTATTAAGAAAGAGATATAAACAATTTCCACAATGATGACCATTATTCCTCTGATAAATTCAATTTTTATATTAATCACCACGGATAGTACCTCATCCTATCTTCTAACACACAACAAAATATTATTTTCAACAAACTAAAATAGTAACTAAATATATGATAATGTTCTATGGGGAGAGGGAAATTATAGCCTCTTAGTTTTGTGAGATTGGTTGAACTCGGAGGCTCAACCAATTCTCTTCAAACACATTAACCACAAATGTGTTGAGGAATACATACCTCTTCATTTAAGGCTCAATTTTTAAATTTCTTCTTCATAACCATTTGAAATATGTGGAATTTTCACAGAATATACACTACTAAGAAAAGTCTAACAGCCTCCTTTCTTTCCATCAGTAGGAATTTATCTTCAATATCAACACCTTAATTATGAGTATATCCTTTATATACAATCATTTCATTATTATATATTATATTCTCATTTTAATAAAACTTTTTATTGAACACCCTCATTTAATAAATGAAATTATGATTTTTAAATCTATCTAGAATCCCTCATGATTTATTTCTATCTATCTTATCAAATACATGATTAATTAATTCTACTCATGATTTATCATTTTCAACTTCTTTAAATGAATTATATATTATCTTTAAGAATACATCAACGTGTCCCATTTTTCATTATCTAAGTCTATGATGTAGTATATATTTATCAAATAATTTTTCTATTATCAACTTAAACCATATAATATCTTGATTGAGTCATAGGTTTATATAATTAATATGTTTTTTCCTCTTTAGATTCAATAAAAATTTAGTATCATTCTTAAAATTTTGATAAGCACCCAAATATGTATTTATTTTCTCATCATCTATAAAAATAACTTCAAAAAAACATTCCATATTTTATTACCTTGATTTTCAAATTTCATTAAATATATGATCTTAAAAATAATTTTGATGCATTTATTGAAAGACTTATAGGCCTTACTCTTTGATGTGTATCCATGAAAAATACCTCAATCCCATGTATCACATTATTTTTCTTTATTTCACTATTTATTTAAAATAAAAAATTTCCCTCAAAAATCAATGAGTAGCATCAATGTGTGTTTCTATACATAACACTTTTAAAATCAAATTATCTCTACTCATGGATAACGAAACACTCTAATCCTTGTATAAAAAACAAATTTAAACACTTCTTTCCAGAAGTTATATCAGATGACACTCTCTATCAAGAAAAAAAAATTGGGTTATTTACCATATGGTGTATTAAATCTACAACCCTATTTGTTTATGGAGTTCTCGGAAAATATAATTCTTGTTTAATACCATATTTTTTATGGTAATTCAAAACTACATAAGATTATTACAATGTTCTATTATCTAATAAAATAATTTATATAGATATTTAAATTTAATTTTCAACACTTTTTGGGGATATTTTGATTAAATCAATCACTTCTATATTTTATCATATAGATATAGTATATTTTATTTACAATATTCATCAAGAAATAAGGCGAATCACCCTCAACATATGATCTATCAAGGTCAATTTAACCACACACATCAATTTGAACTAATATATGAATACATTATTCACTCTTATTCATTGGATGATATGGATTATGAACAATTTTTCTTCACATCATGTTTCAAAAATAATTTTTTGATCTCAATTTGTCTTTGGAATATCCATTGTACCTCTAAATTCTGAACATTTCTCTATACTATATCGATTATCCTAGCCCCACCGTTTATGTTGGGTCATTTCCACAAAATTTAATATCCAAACTAGAGTTAAAAGGAAAAAACTATTAAAAATTAGTAAGAAGTACACTTTCATAAACTACCATAGTATTCTTCAACTCATCACTAGATAACTTGGTATTCATATGGGCTTTGATCATTAGTACCCCATCATTATAGAATTATTTTGTAATATAATCTATAACAATTTCATTATTCAATATAATTATATAAGGTTTCAAGAGATAATAATATTCAATGGACATTATTTCAGTGCTATTAGTATTGAACTATTTTACAAAAATTTCATCCAAATTTTCCTTTTCAATATTTTTCCCTTAATTCTAAAAAATTATTAAAAGAGTAGATAAATTTTCTATTAAATTTATATTATCTTGAATATAATAAATTAGGTTGAATTATTCTTATTATAAACAATAAAATATTTCATTTAATAAAATTAAATTACATTGACTAATACTGACTCTCATTTGGAATTCATATAAAAATCATCCTATATTCAACTAAAAAATTCATATTTTAAGCTAAAATTTTTTCCAATAAAAATAATAAACATATAAATAATTTTTATTTTAATATGAATAATACACTACAACTCACCTTGAGAAGCATCTTATAGCAACTACTTGAGACAAATTATACACTTAGTATTATAATACATAGTGTTGAAAAGAAAACCACAAAACTAAAATTTCATCATTGGTTATATTATGTTATTATCACCTATCAAATGACCCTTAACATTTATATATTTTCTTGTTTGTAAATAATTTTTCAATGATTGAAAAAAAATTATTTAATTCAACCTCCCCATGTTCTTAATATTTTTATACTTTGTTATTAAAGTTTCATTATCATAACCCATACTAGTTCTATACATGATACTTGGTCTTTGATAACTTGGAATTTAAATATTTTAATTCCTAGATATTCTCTATCTTTAAAAACTTATTCTCATAATTTCATAAAAAAAATTCTTTGATCTATTTATTTTAACCACTAATTAAATATTTTTTCTCATGGATTCCACATCCACCTCAATTGTTTCAATTTTATTCACCTTTTCATGAACATACATATTGGGTATCAATAGTGATCCTGATATCTTATTCAACAATAAATATATCATCCAATGTATCTCCAAATTTCAGAAGAATTTTCTCACATGCTTCAACTACATTTTCCAAATTATCAACTTTTTCTACATTTTCATCACTATAGCTTCAATACTCATTTGATAATCCTATAATTTTTATATTCTTATTTATCTATAAACAAGTATCTTAATTAACCAATTTTAAATCAACATTGAGGTCAATAACTACCTATGGTTGATCATTGTCTTCTTCAACAATAGATTTTAATTTATTCACTGATGACATTGTAACATATTCAATTTCAAAGATAAACTTAGTATTTATAAATTCCAATAGGACTTACTCAGAAACCTCCAATTATTTTGTATCCATAACCATTCCCAAAAACTTATTAGTACTAGAATTTCTAGAATTTAAATTAATTCCATGGAGAACATCATTTTATATTTTTCTGAGAATTTATATTCACGAACCAATTCATAGATCTTATTCATTAAGAATAGAGAAATGTATCCAATTTTTTCACAATATAAAAAAGAAATTTATAGTATTTCTTTAAATATTCCTTTTTTCATTTTATAATTATTACTTCAATAAAGGATAATAATTCATCTTAAAATTAGTCCTTATGATATTCTTGTATCTATACTACATTTATTCTGTATCTTCAGGTGAATTTTGTAATGATATCTCCTGATTTTTCCGGCATCTTATATGAAATTATTATTTTATATAGTTAATCAAGATATAAACTCTCTAAGGATTGGTTTGTCATGTTATGAAACATTTTAATTAAAAATTGGTGGAAATTTTTTGATATTTTTTGTATAATATTATAATCTTTTTACAAAATTATGAGTTTATGTATAGAACCAATACCATCATCAAGATATTTATAGACACCATCATTATTTACACTAAAATTCATCACAAAATCATCAAAATAGCTTTTTAAAATTTGACAGATATACCTCATCCACTTTTTTTCACATTAATGTTGTTATAAACATTAACCCATAATTATTTTATAATTGGATAATCTATAACCTTCGTATATATTTTATTATATCACACTCATGATATGTAATTTTTATCCTAAGAATCATCATTATAAATCTTCATATCATCATTTGTTGTAGATCTACCTCTTGAATAGTAACTATAAATTTCATGAACCACTAATGGGAATATATCAAGTAAATGAGATAATAAATTGTATCACATTATGTTTTTTGAAATATAATAATTACATCTATTGAAAAATATAACTCCCTTTTGATTAAATATATTCTCCATCACATCATCTATAATGAAAATTATAAATGAAACAACTAATAGATTTGATATCACATTTTATACCCTAGTGGACCAATTGTACACCATAAAATGTGGGGGTAATTTAAGGCTATTTGAAATTACTATTTTCATTTAACTTAAAAGGATATGATTATAATGTTGATAAGAACACCTATAAATTTTTTTTAGGAACTCTCAAATAAAAAATAATATTGATCATGGACATGTGATTTTTCTTGGTTGACCTAGAAAAGGATACATCCAAGGATTACATATCAATAATGTGTTTTTATTAAAATTAACTACAAATTCCCTAGTATGATATTATAACATTATTACAATATCACTAATCATCCAAGATATATGACATTATCCACTATTCAACCAAATCATCTCTAGAGTGAAACTAATTTTTAATCGACACAAATTTCATGTTTAAAAGAATCCAATCAAATAAAAACCCACAAAACAATTCTTTCTCTATGATAAAAAATTATTTGTTCTAAATATTCTGCAATATATAAAAAATAATTTTTTTTCAAAGGCTAATCATTATAATAATTTTATTGTACAAACATATATTTTAAAATCTAAAAATTGAATGAAAATACATTTTTATGATCATCCTTATTCTATCATTATATTGTACGTGTATTAATTCCATCCCACATGATAGATCCTTTAATCCAAAATGATGTTTTAATTTAAAAATTATAACATGAAACAACTACTATGTTCAAACTTCCTTTAATTCAAATTCATCCATTGGATCATCTCCCTTAAAATCTCTGCTATAGAGTTAAAATGAATAGTTATTATTTTCTTATATAAAAACTCAACAATTAAAGGGAATCATCATACTAATTTCTATTCTAATTTTAAATATTTCTTCAATTATAGAGTGATATTATACTTCATGTCATGTTATACCATTTTCACATTTAACATTTTTAATTTTCAGAATGGTCAGGATGAAACTTAATCCATTATAGTGTTCACTCTATTTCGATTAGTTGTATACATTCATCTTAATTTTTCACATCCATGTAACGGTATTAATAGTAGGTTGTTAAGAAAGTATAATACACTCATTGAAATCCTTCATGGGCTAAAATTTATTTTGTGGAATAACACAAAATTTACTAGGATCACATAAATATATTTAAACATTTTTCAAGGCACAACATTCCATACATGGAACAACCATCACATTTCCTTAATTATTTAAATTTATATGATTTGTGTTCATGTGTTTTCCAAGAATATAATGGTGTTTCCAACTATTTAGAGTGTTAATAAAAAACATCTAAATATCCTTTATCACATAACATAATGTGTTGCAACATGAACAATAAAATTAATAATTATTATAATTGAATAAACCATATGAACCAAAATGAAAACCCATATAAATAATACCTTAACAGTGTGACCTATGAAAGTGAAGTGTGAATGAACATTAAAATAATTATCCTCAAATAATTATTAATAATTCACAATATTTACTTCCCTTTTTGTTCAACTCCATGAATTAGCACCTACTTCTTAAATTTATTTAACCTGACCTGGAAATTAAATTTTTTTATTAAAAAAACACTTTTGCGGAAAAGTGAGCAACCAAACAGGTACAATCAAATCTAAAGATTAGCCAACACTAAAAGATGACACAAAATCATTGAAAACAAGACTAAGATTGTTAAAACTACTTACCCGGTATAATCCCCATTGAAGTGCTTCAACCTTTATGCTCGGATCATCCCAGAGTAAGTCTTCAAAGCGGGTAGCTATCCTTTTCCAAGTCTGAATATATTATTCCACATTGATCTTTTGTGCATTGAAACCTCGTGGCAAAATAAAATCATGGTGGTTGATCAAATTGCTTTTTTTTACTAACATCCATTTTAACCTCTCTTTCTAGGATTCTTTCAACCTCCTCCCTTGAGGCATTAAGTTTAATCTCCTTTTCATGCATTTCATCATTATAATGAAGAATTAAATCAAGTTATTGAGTCTGATCTTCTTCTTTCTTTCCTGCTGCACCACCCACCCCTTGGATGTCTCCACACTTGGTTTTTAGATTTCCAATTCTTGGGCCAGAACATTCCAGATCTTGATGTTTTGGCTTACAATCCTTTTCTTTTGCCTTACTAGCTGCTCTTGTTTTCATCGGCTTAGGTAGCAGGGAGTAGTCCTTCCTCCCTTTAGAACCATTCCCTTTAGTAACAATGCAGATCCCCAACTCACAGTGCCCCTTCTGATCCTTCTTCTTCCTCGGGCTATGTAGATTTCTAATTCTTGCTCCCTCCTCACTGCTAAAAGAAAATTGACGGGAGTCCTCAGCTTCATTCTCACCCTCCGAGAGAGCCTGAACACCCAAGGGATACTCTACTGCCAATAGTGAACCCACATATGGAGTAGACCCCAGGGCCTGAACCAGGAGGTCAGACTTTACACCTCCACCGGACATCAGGTCAGTTTCCTGGTCATTAACATGACCTTCTTCCGTCAAGCCTTCAAAACAGTTAACAAGACTAATGGTTGTTTGATCGTTTTCTGGTTTGGACATGGTCACTGCATTCTCTCTATCCCATGTAGCTTTTGTCCCCTTGATACATGTAGAGCCTCCCTTACTTTCCACCACAACCACACCTACATGGTTAGGGGAGTGATCATAGAAAACTGGATCATCGTTCTATTCCATCGATCTTATATTCTGAGGGACTGAAGTATTCTTCTCTATCGCAACCCCAGTTGGAGGCCTTAACACTAGATGCACATCAACCATCTTGAGACTGGAACCCAAGGCACCATCCTGCCCAGTGAGCAAGCCTCCATTCTTCATAGTTTCCGCAAATGAATGTGAAACCAAAGGAAGATATTTGCCTTCCAAAGCTGATCCTGCTTGAGACATATCATAACATTTTATCCATATTTAGAGAAATTAACCATGAATGTATCCAAAAAATACTTGACCACATAGTGTATGTTGTGTTTCATATATCATAAACTTAATATATGTGTTACACATTCAAAATGTAATATTTATGTGTGTTAAAGTACTATAGGGAATGAACATTATGTTTTGATTTGGTCATCAGGTAGCAATGGAATTTTATTTTACCTTCACTAACGATCATTAATGAAGTAGTGTGTATGATTATCTAACCATTATTGTATTTGTTTTATAAAAGGATTTAAAATTTGACGCTTAATTTTATATTAAATAAAAATCTAATTTTAAAAAATACTCTATACTTCATTAATGATCTGGTATAGATCAGCTTATTTTCTTCATACAATACCATCATTCCTAATGTATTTGGAAATACATAGAGAGGAATATCCCATTTAATATTAAATATATAAGATATAATTATAGAATATAAGAGCTTAAAATCATCTATTTCAAAATATTTAATTATTATCAATGTCAACCACCATTGGGTTTCCCCAATCAATATGCTTACTTCTTCAATTATTACCTTATGAGTTCAGATAGATGAGATGGTTCCCTTTAAATTCATGAAACTTATGTAATATCCTTTATCCTCTTCATAAGAACATTATATTTTTATTTTTATTTATCATCAAAAAATTTAACACTTAATATCATATAAATTTCTTAACCATCTCCCAATATTGAATAAATTTTGTTTTTTAAGATTTTCTTAATCGCTTTCTTGGGTGGCCTCACTATTGTAACAATTATATCAATGAAAAATTACCTAGATATATATAAAACTGTACTATAATCATTTTCATATAAATATTATTCACTTTGTGAACTATGTTGTGTTATACCTCTTTATTGGGTTTTAACATCATCTTATTTTCTTCATTTTCCAACATAAAATGAATCTTGTACTATTCTTCATAAGTGATGTCTATATCTAAATACTCTAGAACTTATTTTTGTTTCATTTATATAATAAATTAAAGGGTTATATATTCCACTCCATTAATTAATATCAACCATTATTTATTTACATAAATATATTCATTACCTATTGAAGTGAAATGCCTAACAAGAATCACGGTTACTTCTTATTCCTCTTCGTTAGCAAATATTATAAAATTATTGGGGGAATAAAAACATTCCCAACTTCACTAACATATGATTATGGTTTAAATTTTTTCTTTTTAATGAATTATCTATAATTTAATTTGATAATATCATTTTATTGGGTTATTTTATACTATGTTTCCTAAGTACATTTAAATTTATAAAATAGAAAATTACCACATATAGATAAATATCACTAATAAATTTGAATGATCTTATAGTTTATAGGATTAATAATCTTCCCATATCTTTAAATTTCATATCAATATTCCATTAAACCAAAGATTAATATTATTTATCAAGGAAGGACACTCATAAGTAATTTATTATTTTCATGTTGCGATGTAAATTCCCATGGAATTTGGTGTGTGTAATAATATGAAAAATTAATTTGGTAAAGGAGATATTAATGTGTCACCTATTAAACAAATCCATAAATATATTATTTTTGGACTCACATTAATATAGTATTCCATTTATGGCATTGGTATGGGTGATCTATAAATATATACTCCAAGAATACTTTTAGTGTCTTTATAAGTTATTTATTAATTTATTTTATATTTTTTAATTATATTATTTATACATTTACCTACTAGGGATATGATCATAAAGTTAATTTTTATCAACAATATCCTTTTTTGGTTAAATTACGTTTATATTAAATCTAATTTATTTCTTTAATATTACACTATTATCTAACTAACATTGAACCACCAATATTTATTAGTACTTTTTAGGTGGCCTCTTTTAAATTTATCAAAGGATTTTTTTTCAATGTAATTCTGAATATTTGAAATAGAGAATTAAAAAAATTATTTCTTTTCATAGTTTTTCATCTTATACAAGGCATATATAAATTTTTTTTAGTTTTTATAAATTTATCAAGATACCAATTGTTAAATACATTCTTAAGAAAAATTTTCTTACCTATGATATTTTTATGGATATGTTGATCAATGGATGTCTTGGGGTTGTATAAAAACCATGATCTTTATTACACACTTAAAATATGATTTATTAAAAAAACATAAACTTAATACAACTAAAATGATTGAGAGTTCTTGTGTCTTGAGAAATTAAGAAATTTACATAACATCTTAAAATATTAAATATAATATCTTTATTGAAAACACCTTTTACATGAAAAGTTATTTCATTCATACTTAACACTTCATGGGATGACCTAAGGACGTACATAAGAACAGGGTGAGCAATAAATCCTAGTAAGGGAGTAAACAAGGAATAACATGAATAATAAAATATATGTTAGGATATAAGAATATCAATAGAGAAACAGAGAAACATGAACATAAAGGCATGATATAACATGATTATCATAACATGTAAATGTGTTAACAACAAACAACAAGATATTAGCATGAGACAAGTCTCATTGCACATGGATTATCATGAGTAAACACTCAATGCACTTGAATTAGCCTTAGTAAACCCAAATTGAACATGGATTAGCATGAGTAAACCATCATTGCACATGGATTAGCATGAATAGACCCTAATTACACATGTATTAGAAATATTAAACCCTCAATTCACATGTCCTATCATGATACTCAAAATTACCTAATTTATTGGAGCACTATCAGTGTGAACCATTTATAAACATTACATTTAATGTGTACGTGTTCTTCATGGATCATATAACATGTAATCATTGAACATCATAAGTTATTCCATAACTAAGATATGTGGAATACATACATGTAGTTACAATTAAATGTGTATATGTTCATAAAGATGAATATCCTTGATATATAAATTGGTATGGTATTTTCTACAAGATTATTTTTGGTTTGGAAAAATGTAGTGCAATTTCGGCAGCATAATGTCATCATATGGAAATTCATAAGTTGGGTTGATGAGAGAGATAAAGGGGTCTCACATCATTTATACATAAAATATACAGTAAGTGGATCATTTAACATAATATCCTAACATATGAAATAGAATTTAGATTCATCATATAGGAGAAATACTTGAATTGAAATAAGAAGAGATAAATCCCTTACTGAATTTCGGCATGGTATCGGGTATACACGGAAGGCATTAATGAGAGATAAAGTGGTATCTCATCATTAAAACATAAGGAGGTAAGTATAGGGAATATGATAAATCATACCACAACTTTTTAATTGGAATTAAATGTTCATTACAATGTAAAGAAACTTGGATAAAATGAGAAAGAATGAATCTCGTACAGAAATCTGGCATGGTAACGGGTGTACATAAGGGTTCATAAGAGGGATATATGATATTTAAAGGAGATATCATGATTTATAAATAAAATTCTCTGTATTGATGTAACTTAATAACATATCCTTATATAGGAATAAAATATATTAAAATACATAACTTGAAAATAATTCTTGATAAAAGAGGAGGGTGGGATATCCCTTATGAAATTTTGGCATAGTAAGGGATTAGGTAAGGGTAAAAATGAGGGAGGATAAATAATCCCCAATTAAAATAAAATTACATGAATATTAACATAATTATTATAAAATAATAACATTATATCCATTTTAAATTATAAGAACTACTTTCAAATAAGATTCTTGAATTTTAAAGGAGAAGAAGGTGAGGATCCCTTACTTGGAAGTGTGATCCCAAAGGCTTGGGGGAGGATTGAGAGAAGATTAATGAAAGTTTTTGGAGCCTTTGTAGGATTATATAGAAATAAGGGAAGATTTTAGTCAAGCTCAAAATGGTTTTAGTTCATATGAATGGGAGATTGGGAATGTTTAAATAGGGAAGGAGAGAAAAATATTTATTATTTAGGTTTTGGACACTACACATTAAAATATAAAAATCCATAAACCATCCCATGTTATTCCCATGGTTTCTGAAAAAGGGGAGAGGTATAAAAAAATATTTGTAAAAGGGTAGAAAATATTAAAATAATATGCTTTTTTATGTGGAGATGAGTCACACTTCCAAAGAAATCATTTTAAATTGTTAAAATATTTTATAAGTCTTGGAGGGTCCACTAAGGCATTATGAAATTAATAATACAAATATAGAATCACATTATTTTAATGGTAAATCATATATTAATTGTATATACCTTTTATATTATTTTATAACATCACTATTGGTTCATTACGATGTCATAAAACACATTTTATATTTATTCAGTATTTAATTTTTACCTAAAAATTTGATTATCTCAAAAAATTATGAAAAAGTAACTCCAGGATAATTTTGATGTCCTGATTACAAAAATAATATTCAGTTATATAAATAATTTTCAAAATATGTGAATTTTAACTTTTAAAGTAAAAACCGATATCTATTGAAAATTAACAGGTTTGGAAAAAATAGTATTCAACCTTAATAAAAGTGAAATTTGACGTCATAAAACATATATGATAATTTAATAACAATTATATGATAATAATATTTTATTAAGATATTATTTATTCCATAAATTCATTAATTCATCAAAATAAATTCTTTAATTAAAAATATAATTTCAGTTTTATCAAATAATAAATATACTTCTTATCAAACTGAATACTTAACCATTTCGAGAGTAAAAAAATAAGGAATAAATATAATAACCACTAATAACTAAAAATGGTGTTAATATAACATTATTATAATAACATTATTAACAAAACCACAGTTTAATATAATTATTTTTATATTTCTAAAAAGTACCAATTTACTTAAAAATCAATTTATCTAATTCATTATATATTTTAGAAAAACTATTCTCATAAAGGAATAGATAGAATAAGACTTTTATTTACATAAAAAAGGATTACACTATAAGTAACTAATACCTTGTTACATAAGACCTTATAACACCTGCATAAGACCTAAGGGTAAGGTGTGTGATGGTGACATTCTCTTGGGGTGGCTCATATAACATCGCTCAGGGGGTAATCTCTATTAACTTGTACTTTTCCTATAGGTGATTTCATTCAAGCTTAAAATGTTGAAGCTCAGATTAGGCTTTGTCAAGAGAAAATCCCATTGACCCTAGCTCCTTTCCAAGATCTGACAAATTAGCTTCGTATGACAAGAGTCTACTGAATGAGGTCATCATCTCCTTTGTCTATGTTAAAAGGATTTTTTTTAAAACCATAAATTTATATCAGTTGTGTGAACACTATTCAACAGCTATATTATCAACATTAATGATACCTAATGGTCATTTAATCCCAATAATAAAAAAAATAGAGCATATGTTTTCTATATATATAAAACATTTAATTAATTAAAATAAATAGAACTTTATTCATGAATTTTAGGGTCGTTGCAACATTCCACCTTCATAAATTTCACCGTAAAATTTCTTTTTCCCATACTAAAAAATATGTGGATAACTCTACCTCATCACTTCCTCAAGTTCCCACGTTTCTTCTTCAAACTTGTGGTTTTTCCACAACACTTTGATAAGGGGAGTTATCTTTTTTTGTAGAAATTTTTCCCTATGATCTAATATCTTTACCAGCTTATCTTTATAGGAGAGGTCATTCTCCTACAGTTCCACCTCTAGATTGAGTACATGTGATGGGTTAGGTATTTACTTCCTTAAGAGTGTTACATGGAATACATCATGTATAGGATATAGGTTCATTGGGAGTGTTAGTTGATATGCCACTACTCCAATGTGATCAATGATCTTAAAAGGGACGATGTTCCTTGGATTAAGCTTTCACTTCTTCCCAAATCTCATAACTCTATTCCACTATGATATGCAGAGGAATGTCATGTCTCCAATATCGAACTCTAGGTCTCATTGACCATTACCATCATAGATCTTTTGTTGCCTCTGAGCAGCTTTAATGTGTTGTCGGACGGTGTTAACTTTCATTAAATTTTATTCAACCATTGATGGACCTAGAAGTTTTCACTCCCCAACTTCATCCCAATATTCCATTGTTCTACATCTCTTCTCATAAATGACTTTTAATAATCCATTTGGATGATTCAGTGGAAACTAATATTGTGAGATAAATGAACCAGAGGAAGATGTTGATCTCATCATTCTTTGATATCTATTGAGCATACTCTTAACATGTCTTCAAGTGTTTGGATAGTACGATCAGATTATCCATTAGTTTTAGGATGATAAGTCATACTAAAGTTCAGGTTATTATTCAGAGCTTGTAGGAGACACTTCCAAAACATATAGGTGAATATTAGATCTCAATTGGATACAATTGATAGTGGTACTATGTGAATCCTTACCACTTCTCTGATGTATATTCTTTCCAGTTGATCCAATTATAAATCCTCTAAAATTATAATTAATTTTTCAGTCTTTGTAAGATGATCCACAACAACCTAGATAGCATTATTTCCTTTGGATATCTTTGGAAGTCTGGTGACAAAGTTCATGGTGATGTTCTCCAATTTCCTAGTTGGTATGGGCAATGGTTGTATCATCCCCTCAGTCTTATACTTACAATCCTTCACTTTCTAATATACCAATCACTTTTATGTATACTCAGTGATCTCCTTCTTCAAGTTATCCCACAAATAATGCTCTTAGAGATCTCAATACATATTTTTGTTTCTTGGGTGAATAGAGAAATTCAAACTCTGTGCATCGTCCATAAGTTCTTTATTTTACTCTGGAATTGATGGAACACATAGTCTTGACCCAAAATATCACAATTCCTTCTTAATTAACATTGAACTCCAAAGATTTCCCTTTTCTAACAATTTCCACTTTCTTTAAAATTCCAACATCATTTTTTTGAGCATCCTTTAACCTTTACAAAATATATGGTTGAGAAATAATTTGAAAAATAATTTATCATATTCCCTTATTTATGATTTCCATGTACATATTCATAAAATATAAGAATATTGGATCCTTTTCAATTCTCATCTATAAAAGAATCATTGGGTCCTATATACTTAGAGTATTCACCACCTTGTTTTCCTTCCCAGGGTGGTAGTGGTTTGAGTAGTTGTAATCTTTGATGATCTCTAACTATATTTGTTTGTGCATATTTGGATATTTCTATGTAAATATATACTTGAGGCTTTTGTGATCTGTACATATTTCACACTTCTCCACAAAGAGATAATGTTTCTTGATTTGTAATGCAAAGATTACTACCACTAACTCTAGATCATGTCTGGGAGATTTTTTATCATTAATTTCCTACTGCCTTGAGGTAAAGCCAATGACTTTGTCTTTTTTCATCAAATAACATCCGATGGGGGCTTTCAAAATTTTCAATAAGAACATTCCCATAAACTTTAACATGTGATTCAACACTTATATAAGTTTTCCCTAATTATTAATTGTCATTTTTTGTAGAAACTCAATGTTCTTAGAAAATATAAAAGATATACTAATAGGACATGAATTGAAATACATTAAGATATACACTACATTTATGTATAGGTTGCATGTAATTCATTTATCATTATCCATCTTAGCATATAAATTATTATGCTCCCTTGATCAGAGAGATTGTTGATGCTCATCATGCTTCTCAGCCCTTTCCATAGAGCATAGTCTTGGGTAATGATTGACTTAAAAAATTTATAGCATAGAACTGTCTAACATTTCTTATATGGAACTTTTTTTCCATTCAACACATTATCCATTCATTTAGGGAAACTGGATACATTGTGCCATTACTTTCCATACATAAAACATATTCTTGTCCCTTTGTGACATTTCCCTTTGTTCCTCTTTCCACACTTGTTACACGAAGGAAATTGGGTCTTCTTCTCATCATCAACATTATCAGATGGACTTTCATGATATTTTCATCTTCCTCGTCCTTGATTTCATTAGGAATTCAATAAAGTTCCAATTATTAATCATTATTTTGGATAGCTAGTTGGTCATAATGATGATATTTCCTACTTGGGATCCCATTTGAATGGGAATCTCATTGGTACATTCATCACATTTCCCTTCACATCAGTTGTCATCCATATTCCTCATATTAAGGGCCATTATCTAGAATAAAAGGAAAATTAAAAATCAATATCTTAAACATTTTAACAGATAAATGGGAATACAATGACATTAAAGGGATAACTTATAAATTATATTTATCTACTTAACATATAATTTTATAGGATTTAATGTATGTTATTCATGATCTATCTCCTAAAGTATATTCTTATGGACTTTTTTATCCCTTAATAATGGTTTGTACTAAGATTATGAATTTACCAAAGCATATCCCCAAGGAGTGTCGAACCAAGACTGTAGAAATTCCTATTGTCGTGCACCACATTTCGTTCGATTCTAGCTCAAAGCAGTGTTTTCGGGTTTTACCCCAAGATTCATCTGTTCCAGATCCACCTTTACTTATTTCTATCCATATAGGGATTTATTTGTTTTAAAAATCACTAAATCAATACCAACCAAAATTTAGGGATGTTTTATTATACTTCATCCTCTCCCTAAGTCTTTTACTAGAATTTTCTAATCCTTATCCACAAAATGACTAAACGTACCTTTGATACCAACTATAAAAACCCTACTCTTTATTACAAACATAAAACATGATTTATTACTTAAACATTCACTTAATACAACTTCAACGATCGAAAGGTCTAGTGTCTTAGGAAATTTGGAACATTAAATAACAACTTAAAATATGAAATACATTATCTTTATTGAAAACTCCTTTTACATGACCAACTCATTCCTTCGTACTTAACACTACATGGGATCACATAAGGGCATACATAAGAAAGGGGTGAGCTATAAAGCCCACGTAAGGGAGTAAACAAGGTATAACTTGGAGAATATATTACATGTTAGGAAATAGGAATAACAATGGACCATAAGAGAAACATGCACATAAAGGAAAGATATACTATGCTTACCAAAACATGGAAATGTGGTAACAACATACAACATGATATTATCATGATCTAAGGCTCATTGCATATGGATTAGAATAAGTAAACTGTCATTGCACAAGAATTGGCATGAGTAAACCCTCATTGCACATGGATTATCATGAGTAAACCCTCAATGCACATATATTATCATGAGTAAACCCTAATTTTGCATGGATTAGAATGGGTAAACCCTCATCGCACATGGAGTATCATGATACTAAACATTACCCAATGCATTTGGAGCACTATTAGGGAATACCATTTATAAACATTTCATTTCATGCATAATTGTTCCAGATGGATCATATAACATGGAATCATTCAACATCGTAAGTTCTTCCACAATTAAGTAATGTGGAATAAATAAATTTCAGTACATTTTTAATTTCTATATGTGCATAAAGGTGAATAACCTTGATAGATAAATGGGTATGGTATTCACTACCTGACGATTTTGTCTTGAAAAAATGTGGTGCAATTCCGACAACATAACATTTACAAATAGAAATTCATAAGTTGGGTTGATGATAAAGAAAGGGGTATGTCATAATTTATACAATAAATATAAAGTAAGGGGATTATGTAACATAATATCCCAACATATGTAATGGAATATATATTCATAATATAGGAGAAATACTTTAATGGAAATAAGAAGAGAGAAATCCCTTATGGAATTTTAGCATGGTAATAGGTGTACACAGAAGGAATTAATGATAGATAAAGTGGAATATCATAATTAAAACATTAGGAAGGAAGTATGGAGTATATTATAATTCATACTCTAACATTTTTAATTGAAGGTAAAAGGGTATTACAATATAAATAAATTTTGATAAAAATGATAAAGGAAGGAATCCCTTATGGAAATTCAGCATGGTAACAAGTGTACATAAGGATTCATAAGAGAGATATATGAGAGTGAAAGGTTCTATCATGATTTATACATCAAATTTGAAGTAATGATTTTATTTAATAACATATCACATCATAGTAATAATATAAATTTAAATACATAACATGAAAATAATGCTTGACAAAAGAGGAGGGTGGAAGATCCCTTATGAAATTTCGGCATAGTAATGGCTTAGGTAAGGGTCAAAATGAGGGAGGATAAATAATTCCTAATTAAAATAAAATTACATGGGAATTAATAGAATTATATTAAAATAATTATATTATAACCATTAAAAATTACAACAAATACGTTCAAATAAGATTCTTGAATATGAAAGGTGGAGAGGAAAGTGAGGATCCCTTACATGGAAGTGTGATCCCAAAGTCCTGGGAGAGGATTGAGAGAGCATTCAAGGGAGCTTGGGACACCTTTGGAGGATTATAGAGAGATGAAGGAAGAGGTTGTTTTAGTTCAAAATGGTTTGAGTCATGAGGAATGGGATATTGGGTGGGCTTATATAGGAAAGGGGAGGGAATTCGTTATTATTTGTGTTTTGGAGTCTACACATTTAAATATTCAAAACCTCCAATAAAACAATTATTTGTTCCCATGGTTTTTCTTCCAAATTTGAGTGGTATAAAAAATTCTATAATTCAAAGGTCCGAAAATATAAAAATATTAGGCTTTCTAATGTGGACGTGAGTCACACTCTCAAGGAGAACTTTTTAAAATGTTAAGATATTTTATAAGTCTTGGAGGGTCTACTAAGGAATTATAAAATCAATAATACAAATAAAAAGTAAAAATATTTTAATATTAAATAATATATTGTCTTAATATCCCTTTTAAAGTATTTTATGACATCATCATTGGGTCATTATGATGTCTTAAACAATATTTATTTATTCGATATTTAATTTTTATCCACAAATTTGACTATCTCAAAAAAATATGAAACATTCACCATTGGATAATTTAAACATCCTGATTCTAAAACTAATATTTATTTTATCTAAATAATTTTTTAAATATGTCAATATTTACTTTTAAAAAAATTAATATTTATTAAAAATTTATGGGTTTTGAAAAAACTAGTTTTTAATCCTTAATAAAGGTGACATTTGACTTCATTAAAATTATATGATCATTTAATAAAAATTATATGATAATAATATTTTATTATAATATTATTTATTCAAAAAATAATTAATTCAACAAAATAAATTATTTAATTAAAAATATAATTTCAGTTTTATCATCACAAAAATATAATTCTTATCATACTGAATAATTAATCATTTATTGATTAAAAACAATAAATAATAAATATAATAATAACTTATAATTAATATTATGGTTAATATAACACTATTAATAAAACCTAATTTTAATATAATAACATTTATATTTCTAAAAAGTGCAATTTTTTCCAGAAAAAATTCAATTTATTTTATTCATTATATTTTGAAGAAAAACTATTCTCATAAAGGAATTGATATAATAAGAATTTTATTTATAAAAAGGGATTAAATAATAAGTAACCAATACCTTGTTACACAACACTTTATAACACTCACATAAGACCTAAGTGTAAAGTGTGTGATGGTGAGAAACTCTTGGGGTGGCTCAGATAACACTGCTCAAGTGGTAATCTCTATTAACTTATACTTATCCTATAGAAGATACTATTCAAGAATAACATGATGAAGATCAGATTGGTCTTGGTTAAGTGAAAATCCAAGTGATTCTACCACCTTTTTGAGATCTAAAAAATGAGCTTCGTACAGATCAATTCTACAAGATGAGGTCATCCTCTCCTTTTTCAATATTGAAAGGATTATTTTTAAAAACATTAAATTTATATCAGTCATATGATCACTGTTCAGTGACTATATTATCAGTGGTAATGATACCTAAACGTCATTTAAACCCAAAAATAAAAAAAATAGTGCATGTGTTTTATAAATCTGTAATAAATTTAATTAAATAAAAAAATGGGAATCTTATTCACCATGTTCGGGTCATTACAACATTCCACCATTCAGAAATTTCTCCCTCAAAATTTTCTTTTCCCTACTAAAACATATGTGGGTAAATCTATCTCATCACTTTCTCTACTTCCCACATTGCTTATTTAAACATGTCGTTTCTCCACAACCCATTAACGAGGGACATTGTCTTATTTTGTAGAACTTTTTCCCTATGATCTAAGATCTTCACCGGTTTCTCTTTATAGGATATGTTATTCTCCAATAGTAACACCTATGGGTTGAGTACATGTGATGGGAAAGTATATACTTCCTCAGGAGTGATACATAGAATACATATTGTACTTGAGATAGGTTTGGTGGGACTGCTAGTTGATAGGTTATTGCTCTAATGCGATCAAGGATCTCAAAAAGGCCAATGTACCTCGGAATAAGTGTTCCCTTCTTCCCAAATCTCATAACTCTCTCCCATAGTGATATGGAGTGGAATACCATATATCCAACATCAAACTCTAGGTCTTGTGGATTGTTTTTAGCATATCTATTTTGTTGAATCTGAGTATCTTTAATGTATTGTTGAATGGTATTTACATTTTCCACCATTTATTCGACCATTTCCGGACCTAGAAGTTCTCACTCCCCAACTTCATCCTCACATGATAGTGTTCTAAACCTCCTCCCATAAAGAACTTCAAAAGGATCCATTTAGATTCATGAGTGGAAATAGTTTTTGTAATATAACTCAACCAGAGGAAGATGGTGATCCCATCCTCCTTTGATGTCTATTGAGCATGCTCTCAACGAGTCCTCAAGTGTTTGGATAGTCTACTCATATTTCCCATCATTTTGAGGATGATAAGTCATACTAAATTTCATATCAGTATTCAGATCGCATTAGACACTCTACCAGAACATGGAGGTGAATGTTGTATCTCGAGCAGATACAATCAACAGTTGTACTTTATGCAGCCTTACCACTTCTCTAATGTATATCTGTGATGGTTTATCCAATTATAAATCCTCTCGAATTGTATTGAAGTTTGCAGTATTCATAAGATGATCCACAACAACCCAGATAGCATTGTTTTCTTTGGATGTCTTCACATATCTTGTAACAATGTCTATGGTGATTTTCTCCCATTTCCATGTTGGTATGGTAATGGTTTCATCATCCCTTTAGACTTCTGCCTCTCAACCTTCACTTACTGACATACTAGGCACATAGATGTACACTTAGTGGTCTCTTTCTTAATTTTTTCCTACCAATAATTCTCTCAGAGAACTTGATACATCTTTTTGTTTCCCGGGTGAATTGAGAAATTCAAACTATGTGAATCATCCATAAGTTCATTCTTAAACTCTAAATTTTATGGAAAACATAGTCTTGACCCAAATCTCACAATTTCTTCTTTATTAAAATTTAACTCCTAGTATTTCCCTTTTCTGATAGTTTCCACATTCTTTTTAATTCCCACATAAACCGTTTAAGAATCCATTAACCTTTCAAAAAGAGATGGTTGAGCAATCATTTATGAAACTATTGATGATGTTAGCTTATTTATGATTCCCATGTTCACATTCATCAAATATAATAAGATTGGATCCTTTTCAATTATCATCAATGAATGATTAAATAGGTCCTATGTACCAAGAGCATTCACCACCTTGTTCGATTTCCTTGGGTAGTAATGGTTTGAGATGACATAATCCTAGATGAGCTTTAACTATCTTCTTTGGATCATATTTAACTCCTTCTACGTGAATATATACATGAGGCTTTTTTTATCCATATATATTTCACACTTCTCCCCAAAGAGATACTTTCGCCTGATTTTTAACGCAAAGATCACTACCACAAACACCAGAACATGTGTGGGGTTGTTTGGCTCAGGAATTTTCAACTGCCTTGAGGCATAAGAAATGACTTTGTCTTTTTCCCACAAATTCCATCAATGGGATACATAAAACAATTTCAAGAAAATTCCCACAAACTTTTGCATGTGATACAACACTTATACAAGTTTTCCCTAATTATTAAATATCATTTCTGGTGGGGACTCAATGTTCTTAGAAAACATAAAAGATATACTAATATAACATTAATTGAAATACATTACAACATACACTACTTTGATGTACTAGTTACAAGTAATTCATTCATCATTATCCATCTTAGCATAGGAATTTCCATGGTCCCTTGATCAAGGATATTTTTGATGCTCATCAGGATTCCTGGCTAATGAAATAAAGCATTGTCTTGGGTAATTCCAAACTTCTCCACATTAATAGTATAGAACTCTATAAGATGCCTTATGTGGAGATTTTTTTATCCATCACAATATACATTATTTCATGGAAATTTGATACTTTTTCCATTCCTTTCCACAATTAAAACATCTACTAGTCCCTTTGTGGCATTTCACTTGGTGCCTTTTTCTAAACTTGTTGCATGAAGGAAATTTTGTCTTCTTCCCATCATCAACTTTATTAGATGAACTTTCATGGGATTTCATCTTCCTTTTATTTTATTTCCTTGGTAATTCAACAATGTTCCAATTGATAATTGTGATTTATGATTTCTTGTTTGTTATAATCACGATATATCCAAATTGAGCTCCTATTTTATTGGAAACCTAGTTGTTACATTCATCACATTTCCATTCGGATCTATTTTTATCCAATTTTCTTCATATTACTAGCCATTGTTTAGAATAAAAGGAAAATTATGGAATAGAATCTTAAAAATTTATAAAGGGGAATCCAATAACATAAAAGGGATAACTTATAAATTACATTTATCTCATTAAATTATAAATTTCTAGGATTTAATATATCTAATCCATGATTTATCTCCTAATATATATTCTTATGGGATTTTTTCTCCCTTAATAAGGGTTTGTACAAAGCTTATAAATTTACCAAATAATATCTCATATGAGTGTTGAACCAAGAGTGCAACAAGGCTCGTTGTCTTGCACCAGTTCTCATCTAATTCTATCTTAAATTGGTGTTCTTTGGTTTTACCCCTAGATACATATGTGCGAGATCTAGCTCTACTTGTTCGTATCCTGATAGGGATATTTTTTTTTGATAAACCACTTACTCTATACCCACCAAAATTTAGGGATGCTTTATTTATACTTCATATTATCCCTAAGTCTTTCAATAGGGTTTTCTAATCCTAATTCCCAATATAACTAAACCTCAATTTCATACCAACTATAACAACCCTTCACATTATTACACACCTAAAACATGATTTATTATATAAACATACACTTAATACAACTATGTTGACCGAGAGGTCTACTGTATTGGGAAATTAAGAACATTACATAACAACTTAAACCATGAAATACAACATATTTATTGAAAACACTTTTTACATGACCAGATCATTTCATCGTACTTAACACTGTATGGGATGACCTGAGGAAATAAAGAATAAAGGGTGTGCTAGGAATCCTGGTAAGTTAGTAAACAAGATATAACATGAAGAATACAACACATGTTAGATAATATAAATATCAATGGAGGATAAGAGAAACTTGAACATAAAGGCATGATATAGCATGATTATCATAACTTGGAAATTTGGTAAAAGAATACAACATGATATTATCATCATCCAAGGCTCACTGAACATGGATTATCATGAGTAAACCCTCATTGAACATGGATTAGGATGAGTAAATCCTCATTGCACATGGATTAGCAAGAGTAAACCCTAATTGCACATGGATTATCATGACTAAACCATAATTGAATATGTATTATCATGAGTAAATCCTCATTTCACATGGAATATCATGACACTAAAGATTATCCAACCCATTGGAGCACTATCCGGGCACACCCTTGATAAACATTTCATTTCATGCATAAGTGTTCATCATGGATCAAATAACATGGAATCATTCAATATCATAAGTTATTCCATAATTAATGAATGTGCAATAAATACCTGTAAGTACTATTCAATTTGTATATGTGCATATGGTTGAATACCCTTATGAGATAAATGGGTATGGTATTCACTATATGGTGATTTTGGATTTGAAAAATGCGGTGCAATTTCTCCAGCATAACGTCATCCTATAATAATTCATAAGTCTATTTTATGAGAGAGAAAGGGTTCTATCATAATTTATGCATTAAATAGACATTATTGGGATCATGTAACGTAATATCACAACATATGAACTATAATTTGGATGTATAATATGGGAGAAATACTTGAATGAAAATAAGAGGAGAGAAATCCCTTATGGAATGTCGGCATGGTAACAGGTGTACACGGAAGGAATTAATGAGAGATAAAGTGGTATCTTAAAATTCAAACCTAAAGAGAGTTTTATGTAGGAGATGATAAATCTTACCCCAAAATTTTAAATTAAAAGTAAAATGGTATTACAACATAATGAAACTTGGATAAAAATAATAATGGAAGGAATACTTTACTGAAATTTTTCATGGTAATGGCTATACATAAGTGTTCATAAGATTGATATATGAGAGTTAAATGGGATATCATGATATTTATGTAAAATATTAATTAAGGATTTTATTTAATAACATATACCAACATAGTAATAAATTAAATTAAAAAATATGACATAAAAATAATTCTTGATAAAAGTGGAGGGTGAAAGATCCCTTACAAAATTTGGGTAGAGTAACGACTTAGGTAAGTGTAAAAATGATGGAGGATATATAATCTTTCATTAAAATAATATTACATGGATTTTAATAGATTTATTATAAAATAATTAAATTATAACCATTCAAAATTATAAAAACAACTTTTAAATAAGATGGTTGAATTTTAAATGAGGAGATGAAAGTGAGGATCTCTTACTTAGAAGTGTGATCCCAAAGGATTGGTAGAGGCTTGAGAGATTCTTCTTGGGATATTTCATGCCTTGGGAGGATTCTAAAAGATATGATCTAAGGGTTTGTTCAAGATCCAAATTGTTTGAGTCATGTGGGATGGGATATTGGGTGGGTTTATATATGAGAGGAGATGGAATTCTTTATTATTTAGGTTTTCGACACCACACATTAAAATATTCAAAACCCCCAAACAATACCATGGTTTTTCCACATGGTTTCTATAGAGGGGTAGTGGTATAAATTATTTTATATTTTCATGGGCTGAACATTTTAAAATATTAGCCTTTCTTATGTGGAGGTCAGCCACACTCTCAAGGAAATCATTTTAAAATGTTAAAATATTTTATAAGTCTTGGAGGGTCAGCTAAGGCATTTTAAAATTAATCAAAAAAAAATTAAAATCACATTTTTTTTATTGATAAATCAAATATTGAACTGATATAACTTTTATATTATTTTATTACATAACTATTAGGTCATTATGATGTCATAAAAGACATTATATATTTATTCATTATTTCATTTTTAACCAAAAAATCGATTGGCTCAGAAAATTATATAAAATTTACCATTGGATAATTTTGACATCCTGATTCCAAAAATAATATTTATTTTATCAAAATAATTTTCTATGGATTTTATGTTTCACTTTTAAAATAAAAAACTAACATTTATTGGAAATTGATGGGTTTTGAAAAAAAACAATTTTTAAACCTTAATAAAACTTGCATTTGAATTAATAAAAATTATACGGTCATTCAATTAAAATTATATGATAATAATATTTTATTATAATATTAGTTACTTCAGAAATTCATTAATTCATCAAAATAAAATATTTAATTAAAAATATAATTTCAGTTTTATCAAATAAAAAATAAAATTCTTATCAAACTAAATAATTTATCACTTATATAGTAAAAAAACAATAAGGAATAAATATTATCAAAACTTATAATTAAAATTAGTGTTCTTATAAAAAATTTATAATAAAATTATTAATAAAACCTTAGTTTAATATAAAAAAATGTATATTTCTGAAAAGTGTCATTTTACCCAAGAAATAAATTTATTTAATTCATTATATTTTTACGAAAAACTATTCTCATAAAGTAATTGATGGAATAAGTCTTTTATTTATAAAAAAATGACTACACAATAAGTAACTAATACCTTGTTACATAACCCCTTATTACACTAGTATATGACCTAAGGGTAAGGTGTGCACTGGTGACAGACTCTTAGGGAAGCTCAGATAACATCGCTCGTATGGTAATATATATTTACTTTCACTTTTCCTATAGTAAATTGTGTTTCAGATTAACATGTTGAAGATCAGATTGGTCTTGGTTAAGAGAGAGTCTAAACAAGGCTACCTCAATTCTGAGATCTAAAAAGTGAGCTTTATATGGATCAGGTCTGCTGGATAAGGATATCCTCTCCTTTGTCTTTATTGAAAGGATTATTTTTAGTAACCTTAAATTTATATCAATCTTGTGATCACTGTTCAATAGCTATATTATCAACTTTAATGATACATAATGGTCATTTAAACCCAATAATAAAAAATAATTAATGTTTTTTCTATATATATAAGAAATTTAATTAACTAAAAGAAAGGAAATTTCATTCAGCAATGTTTGAGTCATTACAAGTTGTAACTTGGAAATATATTTTTTCTTTCATAAAATCCCAATATACTATTATAATTATTGATATTTTTCACAAAAATTTATTAATCCATCCTTAATTTAGATTTTATATCAACCATTTTTTGTTTATATTAATTATATGAAACTTCTTGAGGTTATTGATTCATTTAAAATTTTTAATCCAACATTTATTTATCTTTTATCTCACATAAAATTCCTACAAAAGCTGGTTTTATATATATTTCCCATGAAAATTGTTTTGTATCAGGTGAATCTCTAAGAGTTTATAGGGTCATAAATTCAATTAATTTATTTTATATTGTCACAATATAGGTTTAATATTTATATTCTCACCCACATTAATATTCCCACTTATATGTTAGTATTTATTAATAATTCTACCTAAACAGAAATGTTTATGGTTTTTTTCAAAAAATATCCTTTTATGGATAACTTTATAAACAATTTGAAATAAATTTTTAATCTAATTTGAAAACAATAATGTTACATCTAAAGGACTACTATAGAAGGAGGTAATTTTCTAAGTATCTTTATTTAGGCATCAAATGTTGATTCAATATCCTACTCAAATACCTTTTGAATAAAATTTTAAACATTCACCATTTTTAGGGTGGGATATATTTATCCTTTAAATTATTCACTATTTTATCAAATTTGGTAATCAATCCATTTAGGATTTATTTTGATATGTCCTTATTTGTATCCATTAATAATAAATTAATGGATATGAGGTATATTTCATAATTTTCAAATCCATTTCTCTTGAATATGTTTCAAATATATATATTTTTTGTTAAATTTATTTGTAGATCCATTCCATACATTCCTTAAAGCTTACTATGATGTTTAATTATAAATACATTACATCGTATATGTGGAAATGTGCTCACATGTATTTTTTTTCCTTCGAATTCTTGGGGGGCCTCTTTAATAAAAATATGCCTATAATATACTGTAGTCAAATTTAATTTTCATTATCTAGATGTCCTTTTTAAGATATTAAATAACATTATCTTTTATTTTGGGTAGTTTATTTTGTTTATCACTCATGATTAGTGATTAAACATTTATATCATATCCTTAGGAATTAAATCTTAGGGTTTGTTGTAATTATCACTCCTTGACCAAGTTAAAGGTGATCTACTCATAAAACTGTGAAAATTAAGATAAAAAATCCTCATTTATAAAAAATAGAGAAGAAATAAATTGACTCAATCAAGTGACTAATCACTAATCTATCCAGTTCATAGTATTTTAGACATCCTGAATAATGATACTAAAAACATTGACTAGGCTATAAGAATTGTAAACTATTAATACCTCAAAATGTGTAGAATTTATTGTACTCATCCCCAAAAAATCAAAATATAAAGAATTGGTATATCATAATTTCATATATTTATCCATAAGGAATTCAATCGTCCAATGATCCTAAAGTATATAAACTCATTATTTTGTGAATATTTTATTTACAAATTAAAAATTAAATGAAAATAATACAAAAAACTCAACAAAAAATTACATTTTAATTAATTTAGTGATATTAAATTGATTTAAAATAATGATAAAAAGTATTATTTCATACACTCATGAAAAATAATTATTAAGATCATCGTAAGTTTCTTTAAGAAATTAGTATGCTTCTAATCAATAATAACCAATAATATTATAATTAGTTTAATTTCTTCTGGCTTGAAATACATTCATAAATTAAATTTATTGATTTGCAATCATATATAAAAATATTTAATAAATATAATCTCATATCCAAAATCAATCAGTACTCTAATGGTCATCCATCTCTATTAGAAAAATTATTTAAGAATTAATCTTTTATGATATATTTAAAATAATCTAGATATTATAATAAAAAATATCCTTCATTCAAAATATAATTCAACATTAAATTATATACTTTTACTTTAAATATTTATTCGTTATAATTTAATGTGTCTATTCAAAACCAATCCAATGATATTCAGTCATTAATGATAGATCATCTCAAATGAATTAAAAGAATAAAAAGTGAATAGATCAAGAGAAATAATCTTGAGGTTAAAAAAACACTATCTCTTTGAAACCCTCAAAAAAATTATTCCATTATTAAAATAAAACTTTATGATATATATATAAATTTTAGACAAATAGAAAATGTATTTATATAATTAAAAACACTATAAATAAATATTATCATGAAACCCAGGGTTTAATGAAACGGTTTTCAATATAATGAGTAAATATCCTCTTCAATATTTATTTTTACCTCAACAGTAACCTCTTATTTATCATTTTAAATATATATATATATATTCTATAGTTACACCATAATACTCAAGATATTATGATATAATAACCATATCAATTCAAATACATCTTTTAATCTTAACTTTGAAAGGGTATGTTCCCATATTCTGTTATAAAATCTTTCCTTAAACATTCAATCTATTCTAATGAGTGACATCATAATAGTAAGTTAATTTCTTAGATAATTTATATATGGTCCATTATATATTAGGAACTCTCTATTATAGTGTCTCTACTTCTTTTTATACGTCAATTTCATTCTTATTTGAGATTAAAGCCAATTTCAAAATTCTATCATCTCAAAATCTTTCATTCTTCAACTCTTTAAGTACAACCTTATGTGATAATTATAGAATTGTAAATTCTTATTATGCAAGAATACATTAAATTACCTAAATATTCAAAACATATTATCACTATGATGAAATTAATATATGTTGTGGCATTTTATTCCAATCATAAAACTTATCCAAACTCTTACAAATGAATTAACATTCTTCATCCTATAAACAATCCCAAGAAATACAAAAAATTAATCATTATTAATCCCATTTAACAGTAATATAATAATTAAATGATATGCAGAAATTATGTTTTTTATTAAGTGATTACAATCTAGGTATGAGACTGTGAGTGAGGAAAACAATAATTTGGCTCACTGTATGCCTAGTGGACAATTTCAGGTGCCTAGTGAATAAGATTAATGAGCAGTTAATTCAAAAAAAAATATTAGGTACTCAATGAATACTATTGCATAATAAATCTTTTTTAAATGAAAAAAAAATCATTTTTAAATATTTTTTTGATGAGGATTAGGTTTATTAACTTTTGATATGTCGCAATATAACTTTATAAGTATCTCTATATGGTTGATAGTGAAGATAAGTACAACCCCTAAAGCCTACATTGAATAAGACATGGGTTTTCAACTAGCACCAAGGGTATATAAATTATGATATGAGAGATATTAACCTTTTTTATCTTCAGAAGAAGAATAAATTCAATGTTAAATTAAAAACACCACAGACAAAAAAACATAAACATCCTAATAACACTATATAATATATATATATAATTTCAAAAAAACCCAAAATATAATGATATATAAAATCATTAATACAATGATTCCAATAAACTCATTGAAATAAATAAGGGACTCCTGTTCGATAATTATGAGATACTAAGGCCCAGAAATACTCATATCTAGGAAGAACAATCATACTAATGGTGCAGTGAATAAAAAGTAAAACTTGAATATCTTTTATCCAATTTTTATAATTTATTTTACCATTATTATATTTACTAAACTGTTATATATTATAATTATAAATAAAACATTAAATTAAAACAATATTGGTATCTTAGACCCACTCCCCAACTAACATATCCACCTATTCACCCTAAAAAATGGTCATTGTACTCTCTTCGCATCCCTTAATCAAATACCACTTCATACCACAACCATAACCTCATAATAAAACCCCATATCCTAGAAAATTATGTATAATATAATAACCACATTTTCATTACCCCATAACCAATCTACAAAACCATATCAATATATAGATGTTATGGTAATAGAGTTAGATCATTTTTTATCTCTTCTCAATATAGACGTGGTTTTAGGGCTTCAATGGGTACTCAATACCTTATAATGGAATTTGTAATCTTATCCAACATTGGTGGTGTTTCATAAGAAATGTTAAAATATAATTTTTTATATAATATTTCATAAACCCAACAATGTTTATACACCCTATAAAGCCACAACTATAACAATTATGTCTCCAAACTCATCATGAACACTAAAATTTTACAACAACCCCTATCCAAAAAATTATAGCAAATAAACGACATAATTTGTTTATAAATTTCATACATAATCATTATATATTCAAACTCAAAAACTAGTAATATAATATATTAATTAAATAATTACATTAAACTCTTCTTTTATAAATTGCACACATCATGAAATGTCAAATCTCATTCCTATGATTTTATTCTTTCAGTTATACATTTTATATTCATATCCATGATAAAATTCAATGATCTAACATCAAAAATACATAAATATTTCTTAATATGTATCATACTATATCATGTTTAATATTAACTTTTTCTATAATAATATTATTTTATATAACATTTATATGATAATTACCAAAAATAATAAGACATATTCTATAAATCTCACTTCCAAACTAAGTTTCAATTATTTTAATATAATTAATTCAATCTCATTTAAATTTTTAAAGAAAATAAATCATATAGATTTTATAACCTCAAAACATTTGTATAGTTCCCAAATCACCTACCTAAAACCTATGTTAAAATAATTATATCATTGAAAAATGAATCTGGGTAAATAAATCCCCAAATTGATAATAATATTCTATAACATTTAAAAAACACATCAATATAATATAAATTATACTTCCATTACAATCCTTGAATTTCAAATGGAAAATAATATAAAGGTATATAAGAAGATCCAAGGAAAAAGAAACCACATTTCAAATAGATTTGAGCTCATAAATGGAGAAAACAATAGTCATTAAAATGGATCTTCATGGATTCTAGGAAAATATCCCAACTGTCAAAGGTTAAATAATATAAGAATTATTCAAAATTAAAGATATAAATCTAATATATTTGTAAATAAATTAAACAAATAAAAAAATTTATAATGTATTGCATTATTTCATAATCTAAATTATTCAAATGAAAATATGAAAATCATGGTGGAAACCCCAATTATCTTTCCTTAAATTTCAGTAAGCAATCCATTTCAAAATGATTACTTCTGAAATTATTATTTCAAAATTTTCTTTTCACAACATAATAACTCCAATCAAGTAATTGATCTTGAATTCAATGAATATATATTTTTATTCATAATTTAATATTTTATTTCCTTTTTGAAAATAACATATAATTATAAATGTGTAGCACCGCAGAAAAAAAATGAGAATAATTTAGAGGGGGATTGAATAATTTTGTAAAAAAAATATTTATTCCTATATCAAAATCAGTATTATTCAGGTTTTTTAATTTTTAGGGAAAGGGAACTAGGACCAAGTTCCTTTAGATATAAGATCAAGTGTGATCCTTTAATATTCTCTTATGTCTCTACCATGTGCTCACTGGACGACCCTCTAGAATATATGGTTGACTCTTTAAATGTTTTCCCACACTTGAAACCGGGTGAAACACTACATTTTGAATTCCAAAATAATATTACAATGTGATTATTTGCAGTATAAAATGATCATAATGTTTAAAAAAATCTGGGATCATACCACCAAATAATCTTTATTGTCATCTAAAAATATTTCATCAATATAGAAATTATTATGGAATGATTAATTTATTTATAATGACATATTATCGATCAACATTCCCATATAATGTTATATAAGAAAAAATATGGTGTGAAACAAACTCTCACAATGTTATGATTAATTCCAGTAATTTATAAATTTTATATAAGTAGACACATTAAAATATGTAATATGAAATTAAGAAAATATTCTCCTTCTTATTCTTTAATATTCACATTAGATAAAAATCATAATTTATTTGGAAGTATTTACATACTTCACATGTTAATTATGGTGATTCTCATGTTAGAGTAATTGTTCCCTCTATTTTATCCCAATGTAGGGCAATAATATCCCCTTGTTGTTCTTTCTCTATCATCAAAAAATATTATCTTTTTTCTTATAATATCAATCTAAAAAACCTTAAACCAATGAAAAATAATAATATTATTTAATAAATTTTAATATCACATAAAAAACACTTAAATTAATTTTCTCCGAAAATAATTCAACGAAAAATTAAAATGTGTATGAAATTTAAAAACCAAATCATTTTATTGAATGTTGTTTTTAAGATGTATCCAACTATAAATTTATAGAAACTTTCTATAATGACCATGTCTCAATTTAAATCATCTCAAAAATACATCATTTTCAATTCACTTCAAGTAAACTATTTAGTATATAACATATAACGTCAATGATCTTGTATTAATGAAAATTCTATGGTATAATGGAAAATTATTTTTGAAATAATTTCTGAAAATAATTTCTTAACATATTCCTCATAATAACTATTTGAGATATGAAAATAATTTCCCACAACCCATTATAGTGTAGTAACACATGCTATCATATAACCAATAAAACCATGACATAATATATTAATCATAAGGAGTAATTGTGATACTATTCTTAAACACCAATACCATAGAAAGAATAGTCACCCATGGAGTTAGTCATAATGAACTGAAACTATTTATAATGTTATATTCATATAAGATAAAAGTTCACCGCAAGATCAAACCCTCAAATTCATAGTCCTCCTCCAACTTCCACAAATCTCCCAAAAGAAGGATGCATCCAATATATTGGAATTCTCATTAGATATCCCTCAAGGGATCCTCTTCAAGGAAAATTAGTGATAAAAACATTATAAATCAGATATAAAAATGAAATTAATGTAATTTAAGTTCTAAATAAATCTAAAAATAATCTATTTATAAAATTATATAACCAAAACCTTTTAAAAAAATATTAAATTACAATATTAGGTACATTCATCTAAAGAAAAAATTTAAGTCCATTAAAATCATATAGAGTCATAATAATATCTGGTACTAAACACAAATCTATAACTCTCACTCCCATGTAAATGATTATTTTATTCCTTAACATAAAAAATAGTGCGACTTCCCCCATATAATAACCTCTCTTATAATTCCTTAATATTTAAAAATAATTCAATATTTTTAAAAAATTCCATATTTTATAACTCATCCATTTCAATATTGTTTGAGCTGATGTGAAAAAATCATTAAATCATTTAATATATATTATATATAATGAAATTTATTTTCCTAGGATGGAAGTGAAAATTAATATTCTATTTTATAAATATGACCCAAAACCATGAATTTTCTAAAAAACATAGGACATAACTTACTACCTATATTGAACCTTCCCTTCCCATCACTAGAAGAACCAATTAAAAATAAATTATTACCAATCTAGAACTCCAAAAGTCTCGTCCTCTAATTCTCATAATGCATTTAATTACCACAAGAAGACTCCATGCACTCCTAAATCACCTATACCTTCTCCATTATAATCTATACTAATTTTTTTCAAAATTTCATTGAATATATTACTGAACTTTAAGAAAAATGTGATATTTATAACCTATTAATAATACAATTAAATGGTATCCTTCCATTGGATGGGTTATAGCTGTTATCATTACAATGTTTAACCAGTGGAAAAAATTTCACTTAAGAACAAATAATTACTTAAGAAGATAAATGAAATATATACTCACATTTATAGATATATTTCATCTTTAACCCATCAATATGAAGTAAAAAATATTTGATCAAGAAATAATTGAGTCCTAAAATAAATTTACAATCCATTTCAAAATAAGGATGTGAATAAATGATCATGATAAAAGATGGAAGTCCTTAGAACTTCATGGATCCTTTCTACCTCTACCATAAAAAAAATTCTAATAGACATAAAATTCTAAACTCCTTTATTTTGAAAAAATTTTATAAAATAGGTAATCAATTCATAATCACCTAAATAAAATTGTATCCTTTAAAAAATTAATGAAAATATTAAATGAAATATATATATATTTATCCATATTCATATATGGAATATCTAAAGCCCCAAATAATATACAAAAAATCCCATTCATGGATTTAAAAAACTTTTATACAAGGTGTCAATATATGAAATACACTATTTATCTCTTAAAATTAGCCCATCATAGCATATAATTTAAATAATAATATATATTATAATCACTTTAATTCACTATTAATATTTAATTATAGATCTCACACGAAACATCCTCCCACATTTCCAATGGAATAAATGGAATTCATTTAAATAAAACCTAATCATCACTATCCATTATTCTTCGTTCAATATAATATTCATAGAAAAAAAATTTCTCCTCACTTATAACTCCTTATATTTTAGATGGTATCCCTTTAAATATTGAAATAAATGAATTTTCAAAATCATTCAGTATAAGAAAATGATACCACTGACATCCTCAAAGTCTAAATTCATATTATAGAAAAATTGAAATTATAAAATATTCATTAGTAGAAAAACACCTTCATTGACCTCCTCTAGTCCATATTCATGTCCTTAAAATCCAACGTCATCCCCAATTCGTCACTAGGCTCAAAATAATCTACTTCATATATCCTTTTTCACAGTACATCATCTACCACGCAATATATATGACTTTTAAAATTCATAATCATATTTATAATCTATACATATATATTTATGTATATTTATATTCAATTGAGGGAAGATATAAAAATAATTTTATGATCTATAAAGACCATAAAACCATTCAAATAAGTCACTGTCCAAAAAACATCAAATAAAACACACTAGTACATGATAAGTTTTATGAGTGGAATGATTACATTCATAGAGGAATAAATATAATAACCAATTGGATATTAAAACTTGATCTTGAATTAAAATATTGCCTAGTTGAATATGAAAGTATTTATATTAAAGCCTGAACGTGGATTCCTCCTCTTTAAGGAGAAAAATTGACCATTAATAAACATACCTTTTAGGTACATTAATTCCATTAGGAATTGATTCTTCTACAAAACAAATCCTGGTCCTTAAATTTTATGTAGTAAAAGGTGTCATAATTTAAGATACAATATACACCAACCTCATTTATATGAATTTTAGATTAATAAAAATAAAAACCTCAAAAAAATCATTGTTGTTACCTATGAAAGGACAATCGTAATATTTTATCGATCAATACATACACCTTCATGAGATAAAACATGCCCAAAAATTGCACCAAAAATGGTTAAAACATGATAATGGATAATTTTCCAAATAACTATTATCACTGATGAATTTTAAATACATCCCATAAACAATCATTAGGCTCTTATAAGTATGAATAAATAAGGAATTCATTAATAATGTCCCCTAATAACTAATCTTGGAGCACAAAAAACACTATATTAATCAACTATATGAATTAAACTAATAAATTTTATCTCTTATTGGAAATGACATAAATTAAAAATTCCCATAGTGACACCTAAAAGAGTTCTTATAAATATTATCCTATATTAACCATATATTATGATACCCTAACCACAGATTAATCTTTGATTACCATCAATATATTTCCAATTTATCAAAAAATACAATAATACTTAAGGGTGGATAAGAGTTATTTATATTGACCAAGATAAAATAATTATTTCCACATAGATTGTCAAGCTAGAATACTCTTCATTTGAAAAAAAAAATTAAATGTCATATAGGGGGACATAATGGGTTAGAAGAAACATTTCTCCAATATTCTATTAATTTTAATTAGTAACACGCATATAAAGAAAGGTAATATTCTTTAATAACACATTGAAATAGTTGAAATTTTAATTCTTCACTCTACCCAAAATAAGATATTGAATTAATGGGATTGTCTAAAAAAATTCAAGAAAAACACATGCAAACTCTTTTATGAATCACGAGAATTACATTATCTGTACCCCCATAAAACTCATAATTAATCTTCCTAAATTTGATATAATGGGATCATTGCATCCATGATACATCTAATGATCAAACTCAGCCATGACTTTCACATTCTTACCTTTTATAAAAAGAACTCTATTATTCTCTATTAGAAATCGGTGATGGAAAGTGTGAAATAAAACTAATTGTTTCCAATTATAAGATAACATGGTTCAATATATATTAATAAAAACTCACCAACTAATTGATACAACTTTTTTATTATCACCCCCCCCCCCAACATACTTATTATAATCATTACCATACTCCAACTAAAGTAGACAAAAACATGGGTCTATAAAAAATATTTTTTATTATTCCTAATTATCTAAATAAACATATTTTAATAAATGAGTAAATAAGTATTTTAATGAATGGATAATAGTTGGAAGAATAAAAATATATGGAATATAAAATAATATCATGTTTTTTTATTCTTTTTAATATCCAACATGTGTATATGAACATATCCTACATTCTGACATGTTTCACCTAATATTGAATAATATATAATGACCCAAATCATTTGCGTGTGTATTATATCAAAATTTGGATTATATTACTAATTAATTGTTGTAATTTTTGGTTGTAATATACCTATAAATTAAATTCATAGTAGTTGGGGGAAGAAGGTTGGGAAGGAAAGATGGTTTTATGGAGTAAAAAGGATTATACTACAAATGGCTACCAAATGGAATTTTTTTACCATTTTTTATCCATTAGATGTCTGGTGGATACTAATAATAGTTCTACTAGGTTCCATTATAGGTATTTTTAAATGGAAAATAATTGATTTATTTATAAAAATTTAGACCCATTTTATAATCCCTTAAGGATTTTACACCCATTTTCCCTCCAAGGCCCACATGAGGGATCCCATATTCATTCCTATACAATACCATTTAAATTAAGATTCATTCATTATTTATATTATTGGATGATTCATATACGAATTATCTTTTAGTGAAGCTACAGTTGGAAATCCTCTATTTTTTATTTTCTTCTTTGATTATGGTAGAGGATAAAACAATTAATAATTTTTTTCTATTTTTAGAAATGTAATGAATATTTGGTTTATTATTATATAGAAAAGGTAACATAATCACATATTTACAAACCTGGGGGATATATAGATTTTTTTTCTAGAATTTGGGTTATTCTCTATATAACAATCATAAACTCAATTTATTTATTGTTCTATTTTTCATTGATTTGTAGAGTGTGGATAATTATACTTCTATAACATATGTGTTTTTATAAATTCTATTGATAGGCGACCCTAATATTATCTCAATTTATTTTATTTTTAATGACAACAGCTTCATGAAGTGTTGTATGGAATCACAAGAAACTTTTTTCCACATAAATAAATTTCTAAAAATTGTTTTCTTTCATCTTAAATTTCATAAATGGTTATTCTAATTTAACTTATTTATTATTTTACCCTAGATGTTTTTTCAATTATTTAATTATTTTTAATGATTTATAATATATCTTTACATGTTTTTATACAAGTTTAGTGTTCTTTATATCATAGGCCCACACTATAAAACTGTTTATTTTGTGTTTTTGGTATGTTGAGACATATAAAATTATATGTTCTCTCACTAGTCCATATTTTGAAGTCTCCTTAAATTTCATTTAATTATATTTTAAATTATCACAATAAAATTTATTGATGTTTTTTCCTATTATTAGACTATATGTAATGAAATTAACATTTATATTTTGTTCTAGATTTTATCATATATGATTATTTAAATTTATTAAATTTTTTTATGTTCCCATGTATACTTATCTCAATTTATATAATGATTTGATGTTACTACATATGATATTGGATATCTGGAGCATAGGTATTTTCTAATATTACATATGAAGGTATTTCACACCTTGATAATGAATGTTGTGGAGTGATACATGTACACCAACTTTATAAACAGAGAAAAAACCTATAATTTTTAATGTCAACATTCTTTCTTCTTAATAAATGCTTGGTTTTCATTTATGTGTAATTTAAAATATAAATCTCAAGCAATAAATTATAAAACTAAAAATTATTTCATTTAACTGATATAAAAAAATAAAAATGAATAATAAATACTCTAAAAATAATTAAAAATTGTTTAATGTAAAATAAAATAATGATAAAACATGATTAAAAGTTGATAAACATTATGGTTATGGTCCTTTAAAAATTTCAGATCTGTGAACAAAATTTAAAAACTGAAAAAAAAAAATTAAAATTTTCATTTTCATTTTATAAGTAGTGTAAGGAACGTTGTTATAAGATTTATGTGAATAATGAATTATGAAAATAATAATTATTTATATAATGAGGGAATATTATATAATATTTTTAAATATTTCTATTAGATTGGATATAGGACCATTATGAGAATAACCCAACTATAAAAAAAATAGTAACCTTACCATTGGAATAATAAAATAAAATGTTTGTTACTAAGTATGTAACCATATCATATTGTGACCTAATGATGAATCATGTTTAAATATGCATTAATATTTGATAAAATAATTTACCTCTATATGTAATATATTTTATGTATAAATATAAATTTTTGGGAAAAATTTATTCATAATTATTTAATAAATTTCTTACCTATAATTAAATAATAAAATAACTTCATTTAAAAAAATTGGAAATTGTAATGATATTTATTATAATTTTCATATAGAAATAATTTTGGTGTCTTAATTTTCCAAAATAGTAACATATAGGGGTGAATAATGAAATACAGTAAAATGTGATATTTAATATTATAAATTAAATATTTGATTAATTTCATCATTGAAAATGTAAGAAACCATTACTTCATCATCATATAAATAATTTTCTAAAATAGTCACATGAGGTAATAATATTAATTTTCTTATAAAAATGATAAATTAATCAAAACGTTTATTTAAAAAACACTTCATCACCCACCCCTATAAATACACCTCTCTTCAACTAATTTATCTTTGTTAGGAAATAAAATTATCATTCAAAATTTCTAACCAAATACATCATCATTCCATCATATCCATTTTTAGGAAGCGTTTTTCAATCCAAAATAACAATAATAAAATCCTTTGGGTGTATTCATTAGGAGTCGTATAATGGAGGAATTTAAGTACTCTAATCTAAAATATTTTAATTTCAATTTCCTCTATCTTATTCATCATCATTATAAATTTAATAAAGAATTTATATATAATTAAATTATTTTAATATTTATACTTTAATCTAAGTTATATCAATATATAATTCTGAAGATATATTTTATAGTTGTTCCTAAAATATTCTAATCATTTTTTTATCTTATCACATCTATGGGTAATGTTATAAATAAACTATTAATACCCTGAATTTTTTGGTTTTAAAAAATATAATGGATAAATGCAATATTTATTACATTATTATTATTTTTTAATGATAAATTGGTCATTATATCAACGAAATTAACAATAAATAATTATATTTTTTTAATCCAAAAATTTGATCATACAATAATTCATTTAATAATATAAAAACATTTTAGATAATAAATTAAAATTGATAATCATTACACTAATGGAAAGTAAATACTCCATACATTTTCACTTTTTGAGGACATGGAATAATTTTTGCAAACTTTTTTCTAATACCAATATACATAATTAATTCATGTGCAATTGACTAAACAACACCAAATGATCGATATGAACAATGTAAATATAACTAATTCCGAAAAACTTATAATAAATATATTTAAATTTAATAAATAAAAATTAAGAAGTTTCTTAATTATTTTGTTAAACTATATAATTTGACTATTTATTGTGTTATAGGATCATCTAAACTGGTCAAGATTCAAGGAATGTAAACTCCCTCACATCCATTTACTTTTAGTTTATGTTTTTATCTCCCAAATTCTATCTATTTTCCTTTCTCTATTAAATTTATAATATTAAAATTTTATATACACACAATACCATTATTTAGACTAATTAATTTACCACATATTTTTTTGTTATATGTGTTATTTACAAGATCTCATTACAACATCATTTTTGAGATCAAATATGATAAAAGGGAACATTATAATTTTATTTTCCCATTTCATGTGTCACACTTTTTAGGTATTTAAATTCGGAATAATTTTAATATAAAGATAATTTATGCTGATAAAAATTTGGTGTTATAGAAACTTCTACACTCTTATCGATTTTAGAGATCATATACCCATCGCCTTAAAAATTGTATACGGAGTTCATTTTGGTACCAAATTATTTACCACTATGATTTTTCCTCACTTGAGATCAATTAGCATGAACAATACATTTTCATTCAAATATTAATATCTAAAATGACATAATCCATTAATTTTTTTATGGAAGTTAGTTATATGTAATTTGTTTATTATGTGTGACATGATTATGTATGTCACTAAATTCTCAAGGTTTTTATATGGTTTATTATTTATGTGTGATTTCATTTATTTGTGGCACACATATTTATATCATATTATTATTTTTTGGGTGGTATTGAAATTATATAACCCCAAAGTCAATTGTGTTTAGAAAACATTTTAAGAGATACTAGTCTTGGGTCTTGGTCTATGAGAATAGTAAACTATATTATAATGAGAGGGTATGGAAATTCCATTAGAACCAGCCTGTGCTTTCATGGGAAGCCTAACAAAACGACCATGCGAAGGTAGAGAGCTACTATCATGATGTAGATATTGGGCAGGGGCAGTTCCTTGTAGATAGTCTGGTTGATTTCTCTAAGACCTTTAGGTCATGTAATATCCTAAGCCTATGGGCCATGTGATCTCTGAGCCTACGAGCCTTGTAAGGGTTCACCCACATCCATTGAAAGGGGTTTATCAAAAATCAATTAAAATTAAGGCCTTCAGGCCATTCAGGTGTATTATGGTGTCCTCACAAGGAGCCTAGGTATAAGTTTATATTGATATAATTTATATTTTTTCGCATCTATATTATTTTTATGTTTACTATGTTCCTATTATATCGTCTATATTATTCCTTTTTTCATGTTATGATTTTTCATATTCCTCTTTTATGATTCACAACTAGGATTAATGACTATTATCTTAGATCACCCTTATGTTTATATTGATTATTTGTTTGGATTGAATCTTTTTCCAACACCAATGTTTTTTATGTTTTTAGGATAGCTCATGGAGGGAAAAAATACCACTATATGTTAAAGATAAAAATTATTAGGTTATTAAATTATTATGGTTTTATTTTTAATATTGTGTATTATGTGACTTAACTCGCAACTAATTTTTATATCTTTATTTATAGGTTT
The DNA here is from genome assembly GCA_963277665.1 of Viscum album. Lineage (NCBI taxonomy): Eukaryota > Viridiplantae > Streptophyta > Magnoliopsida > Santalales > Viscaceae > Viscum > Viscum album. The sequence goes on from OY728135.1 coordinate 1,185,432,642, forward strand.
TTGGGGTTATTGACGATATAAATAATGATATAGTATGTGTATAGGATGATATTTTTGAGATTTTATATTATATAGCAGTATTTTTATTTTTTGTAGATTAGATTGAGGAACATAATAGTAAATATACAATAAATTTACTACATATAGACTTATAGGGATGTATGTTTTGATATACAATTGATTTATGAGTTATTGGTTCTGAGGTTATAATTTTTTCAGTATGCTTATTATTGAGAATATTACAATCCTTTATTTTTTTTTATTTTAGTAAGTGAATATCAATGATAGTAATCATCTAAAAATAAAATTCTAAGAGAAATGTAATGATTTCCCAAAATAAATGAAAAATATTTTGGGACATAATAACCTAATAATATTAATTTCTTGATTGACTCAGGTTATGAATAATATCATGAACCATGTTAAGAACCACCTCCCCCTACGAGAGAATAATTTCTTATTTATTTTTCTGATGATGAAGACAACCACATTTTGGTGAATATTCTCATCCACTAATTTTCGATCAATAGATTATTTATATTAATGTGATATTTTTTTATCCCTCAATGCATTATACAAGTAAAATTTATATTTTTCACATATTTCTACTAGGTAAAAGTAATGAATTGGTGGAAACTAATCAATAATACTAAGACCATGGAATATATTTAATCAATGGAAATGGGTGAAAACAAGAAAATATATTTCAATACATATTTTTCCAACACTCTTTTTATTAAAATGATGATAATATATATAGAACATATGAAAATGGATGATGGATCAAATGGTTCTTATGATGGAAAATTTTTATGAATTTAATGTTACACATATATCATTGTTATTACCCCTATAACAAGGGATGTTTATTTCATTAGTTTTATAAACAGATTCATTGAAAATCATTAGTAATTTGAAATATTTAAATCTATAAATAAATAGTTTGATATGAAATTAATATGGATATAGAGATTAGGAAATCCCAATTATCCCATTTTTTTAGAGTTAAAAAGAAGTTATAATATTGTTTAATTGTATAGGATGAACTGAAAGATATCATTTATGGAAGAAAAATCAGTTTCCCATATGTTAAAGGTGTGTGAAGATATACCCATAGAACTACCTAAAAGGAATGAAGGAAATAAATATCAAGAAGTATGAATGGATACGAATAATCTATTTTATATAATGTATAAAATTAATATTCCAATCAATCCACCACCCATGGTTAAATGATTCGACATCATGTAAAATAAACATTAGGAAAATTGAAAAACTAATATCAGGGTCATCAAGTGTAATGAATGAAAATAACTCCCAAATCCAATAAAGCAAGGATGAACTTATTATATGACTAAAAATGAAGTTGATTATGATAATTAATTGGTTATAGGTAATATTTGAATATATTCAATAATAGTGAACATATTATTTGATTATAGTTCTATAGAATCCTTCTTAATATTCATGTTCAATAGAAATATTCAAACATCCCCAATAAAATTTTATTGATGTATCTCTAAAAACACCATAAGGTGAAATCATTGAATCTCATGTTTATAACTATTTTACTATAATTTTTTGGGAAGAGTCTCCTTGAAAATATTGTTGTACTTCCTTTGGTAGAATTTACTTTTATACAAGGAGTGTATTTTATATCCTTATATAGAACTAATATCAACCATTAAGTGGAATAAATAATATTATATATCCAAAATAAACATTTTATTTTATATGATTGTTAGGATAGTTATGAATCTCTTTTTTAAACTCATTTGAATATATTTATATTTCATTCCTTATGAAAAATCATATCTAAAAAAATTATATTGAAATTTATAGGATCATCTATGAAGAAATTCCCATTATAAAGGAATATATAGATGTATTCCCATGATGAGTTCATTTAACTTTATCATAATTGAGAGGTTGAATTCTAAATTTAAGATAAACCATAAGATCTTTAAAAATATATGAATATTTATAGAATGTCCCACATTGAATTAGAAGATTTCAAGAGGTAGCTATAAGATAAATTGAAATATATTTTCATATAAACATATTCTATGGATTCCACATTTCTTTTTCTATAAATATGAAAAGGAATGTGTTTATTTTCATTAAATATCAAGAGATTAACTAAATAATGATAAAAAATAAGAATTCACATTCATGGATTAATGTTATATTTGATCAACTATATAGGTATTAGTACATCTAAAACATGGATATTTGGAAAGGTTATCATGAACTTAAGGTGAATTATTAGTATATTCTAAAGGATACCTTTCATATAATACATAAAAAATATGATTTGATATTTATGACTTCAAATATCACTAATTAAATAGAAATATTTGTGTATATAACGAAACTATTCTATAGAGTTTGCCTAAACAAATTTTGTGGGTCTTTATAGATGATATTATACTATAAACATAATGAATAGAATAATGTGAGGATCATTTTTTTATAATACTAATATCTTTGTGAAATAATATGTTATATGAAAAATATAGTAAATGTGATTTATATTTTTTAAAAAATAAATTCGTATGGGAATATAGTTATAATATATATGATATATATTTATCATTCAAAGAAAAAATATTTCGAATAATAGATCTGAAAAATGTATATGACGGACATTAGAAGATTCCTTTGACTATTTTGGTACAATAAATGGTTTTCTACAATATTTCATGTTTTTCAAACCCACCAACCAAGATACCATCTATGGAGTAATGTGTTTATATATAGATTAATGTTGGTACATATAAAACGTGTTTATGAGGAGGAGTCTCACATCAATTGTATTCATAGAAACCTCATATTAGGTAGGATTTTTTAAATACTTTAATTCATCAAATAAGGTCGTTTAATTTTTGGACATGAAAAGTGATAAAGTGATAGCGTATACCATAATATGGTTGAAATATCATGATAAAGATTGTCCAATGCTTGATATGACATTGGTTTTAGTAATATTTACCTTAGACATTTTATTTAATTGTTTCTATTGAGATATCTTCACTACATAAAATAATTATAAGATATTAAAGTATATATTCACAATAATTGAGATTAACATGTTCCTCCACCAATGGACCAAAGGCCTTCATTTTTTATTGATTTTTGATAATCCACCTTTCAAGGGGTGAGGTGGAACCCTTACAAGGCCCATAGGCATAATTACTACATGACTTGTACGCCTTAGAGTAATTCATTTCATGTAGGCTTCAAATATTACATGTAACCCAGACTAACTACTTAGAACTGCTCTTCCCCAGTATCTTCATTGTGAAATCAGTTCTCCACCTTTGCATGGTTGTTTGGGTAGGCTTTCCCATGCATACACAGGCATGTTTGGATGGCAGGTGATATACCCTCTCATTCTTGAAATCTATTTAGATTCGGCTATGGTGACAGATCATTGCTCATCCTCCTTCTAAATCATGTTCCTTGTAGGTTGTCCGGATTTCATCTCCACTTAAGGTGTCCCAAAGGCCTTGAGGTTGCCCAAAGGCCTTACTGACCCAAAAGCCTGGGTGGCCCGAAGGCTTTAAAGGACTCGAGGACCAAATTGGTGACCCGAAGGCCCAAACGGGGGAATATTCATAGCTGTTACAATGCCAAATAGTACCTGCTATAGTTCCCCCGATAGTACCTTCGAAAATGCTACTATAGTGCCAAATAGTACCTACTACAGTTCCCCCGATAGTACCTTCGACAATGCTGCTATAGTGCTGCTACAGTACCCAAAAATATGCCTCCTCCTGGATTTGATCTTGGGTCACCTCAATGCACTTAAGGAGTCCTCGCCAACTGTTTTGAGGCACATGTGTGATAATAACATGTTATAATGAAGATATTTAGAGCATATTAGAGGAAATAAATTATCAATATATGACCATCTTATAATCGTAAATAATGTTATTGATTCTCAAGGTAGAAAATATCTTACAACATTATCCTTGATGAGGATTAAAAGATACCCCATATTCTATTAAAAACAATGGATTTATAAGGTAATTATAAAATAAGGAACGATATCCAACCTCAACGAAATTATTTTTTACCGATCCTTCCTAAAAAATATTAGGAATGTTCAAAGTGGTTATATGAAGATCAAAAAGTAGTGGTAAGCAATAATAAATTAAAAATATCAATTTTAAACATTTATAAAGTTGGTGAATTATGATTTAGTATAGAATTATAAATACTATAAAATCTTTATATAAAGGATCATCTATTTGATGATTCACATTTTTCACCATTCTCTATCATCCCAAAGAGAACAATGATATATAGAGATATCTGTTGAAACTTTTGGTAAAATAATATGAATAACGAGATTCATAAATATATATTTAAATAATATTTATTCCAATAACTTAATAAATAATTTAAAAAGAACATAAGGATTATAAAAACATTTATCATACCAACATTGAAATAATATAACATCACATCGGATTTTTCAACAGATATGAAAACTAAATAGAAAATAAATAATTCCATATGTCTTATGGTAGTTCATCATTCAATTTTTACTCACATAATTTCTATTTGAAAAGACTTATCACTCAAAAAAATACATGATATAGAATAATGATGCTTGGAGGCTTCATCAAACACCACTAATGATCATATTAGATTTTGATCTAAGGTGAATAGGAAAGCTCTAAAGAAGTAATCAAATGGTATTAATCATTTTTTTGAAATTTAATACAATATATAAACTTTGAAAAAATGGTCATTCAGAAATGACTATTCAAAATATAGAAGGCATTCTTAATGAATGATTTTTGGACGTCTAATATTTTTAGATCATCATCTTCTTCTGGTCGATTTCTCTTACAAAAATAGCTACCAATCAATCATTAAAATTTCTCCTTATGAATCTCTAAATGTGTGGAAGGGTGGAACTATATTTTGTTGTGATAAATTTAGATATCATAAGGTATTAGGACATAATGTAGTCAATGAAATTAATGAGAAGGTCCTTTCTATTCAGTAACACATTATAGTAAAAAAAAATTGTTATGTTTTCAATCATTGATGAGACAATGATTATGAGGTTTTAGAAAAACTTATCATTTATATATCTCCATATAGGATATTCATGATGTTTTAAAGGAAGTGAAATATAATTCCATATAGTAAGGTTCTTAATCAAATTAGAGTTGTATATTATTGAATTTCCCTTCCAATGAACCACCGTCATGTATAAGATATTGTCTAGGAATCCCTCTAAATAAATTAAATACCAAACCCCTAAATTGTATTAAATATTGGGTTAGTGAAATTGGAGTATGATATATCTTATGAGGAGTATAAGGTGAAGGAGTTAAGCCATAAGGAAAATGTTTTATGAAATAAGAATACTCACTTGATTAAAGTATAATGGAAAAAACATGAATATTAACAGTCAACATAGGAACCTATAGATGATACAAAATAGAAGAGAAATCATATATTTTCATCTTAGAGTATGTGTGTAAAATTTAATGATGAAATTTCTAAAGTCGGGAGGACTATAAGGACCCAAACATCTATATTAGAAAATATTTCCTTCTCAATAAAAGCTTGTGTCAGATTTAGGTTTAATATGTAGAATAAATAACATAAATTAAATAATAAAAACATTTCAATTTTATTTAAAAAAATATACAATTTAAAAAATATATAATAAAATATATAATATTTAAATTAATATAATAGGACAAAAAAATAAACCCCACATGAAAAATTATGAAATATAAATTTTCATGGTCCCCATGAAAAATCACATTCATTATAAACCCAATAAAAAGGAAGCCAATATTAATACAAAATGTTGGAATTTTGTGAATAAAGAATAAAGAAAATTGATAACAAATTGGGTGAATATATACCGATGTAAATAATTTGTATTTAAAGAATTTCTAAATATAATATGACAGTATAAAATATAGTCATCAAAATCGTAACATTTATATTATGATAAAAACCTGACCATTGGAATATAAAAATGTAAATTATAGTAAATAATAAATTTACCACATTATTATTTTTTACCCATAAAAAATTGATTTAAAATAAGTATTAAAATTCTATTGGATAATTTGGAAAACAATATAATATAATGGAAGTATATCTATTTATTTTTCCTCTATAATATTTTATATTATTTAGTGAAATAGAAATTTTTATAAGATAATAAATTATTAAAATTTCCTAATTTAGAAATGTATTTTTGAATTATCTTATAAAAAATAATTACAAGTGATGATTTTGTAAATTTTTAATTTTTATAATTAGAAAAATACATAGGTGAGTTGTGTATTTTAGTGAAACATATTATTTTATATTAAAATCATAATACATAACTAATTGCATCAATGATAATGTAAGTAATCATTAACTCTTAATTACATATATACATTACTATACATGGTCACAAGAATTAATACTATTAATATTCTTTATAAAAATTAATAAACTAATAAAAATTATCCCAAAACACACTCTAAAAATGCATATGTCTTCCCTTTATTTCTATTTACTTCCAAAACACACTCTATTTCCTATGTTCTACCAAAATTAATCCTAAATTCCACTGATAAATGTTACTGATTACCTTGTTTAACTAAAAGAAAAATCTTAAATTCAATTGGGTGTAGTCCAAAGGAGTCATCTCAATATGGAAGGTATGTCTTATTATATAAGGCCTTTAAAATTATTTATATTTTATTTATTTATTTTCTTATACAAAAATATAATGAACAATATTTACGTTATGAAATTAATTATATATTTCTATATTAATATAAATTATATCATTATATAATGCCGATAATATATTTCATATTTTTTATAGTAATCACCATAATAAGGACGTTTTAATATCTTATATTTATGATGTTATAAACCAATGATTAAAAACATACATGAATTGTTTTAATAGCAGAATTAATGAATAAATATAATATTTGAGACGTGATTTATATTTTTAAATGATGAATTTATAATTATATTAATGATGTTAACAATAAAAATTCATGATCAATTTAACTACCAAAAACATGCATTCCAATACACATTTCGTACTCTTAAACCATTTTGGACCATTCATTGAACTATTGGAATTTTATATCAATATAATGATAAATAATCCATTTTTTTAGAATTATAATTATTATGTATCCATTTTAAGACATCATTAATGAATATAAACATACCAAATTAGTTATATAGATGTTGATAAAACAAACACCAGAGATCAGCCTGAAAAAAATAGAGATTTAACAAATGAATAACATATGACTATAATTCCATTTTAATATATAATTTTAATTTCAAAAAGTTTGTATAGTATTCAATTAACCTATGTAATTTACTTAAAAGTGTGGTTAGGGGAATCGAAGAGAGTTGAGGCCATACATAAAATAACACCCTCACTTTGTTTTTCCATTCTTGCATAATTCAATATATCTCTCTTTTTCCCCTTTATTATTTCCACTTAAGTTATGTATATTTTTTATATATATAATCCCCTTTTATGAAATATTTCTTTATTTTTGTTGTTTTATATAGATATTCATGATTTTCAAGTTCCCATACTGGTCACATATATTTATTTTGACCCTAAAAAAGGGGATCTTTCTTATTTTCGTTTTATTTTCATATGATAATGGTATATAAGATATAGTTTTCAAACACATTATTAGTTATATATAAAAATGATAGATCATTTTTTAATAAAACCATATATTCTTATCTCTATAAAATTTCATTAACCCATTTTTTAAAACATTGATGAAGGATTTCATATTCATAACTACTTAATTACCCCAATGATGTCTCATCCACATAATGTCAATCGTCAGGTATAATGATTCATTATTCAATTATGAACATCCAAAAATCCTTAATCACTTATGACACATCATTTAGTTGTGCATTGTGATGTGATTATATAACCAATTTCCTTCTCTTATTTTTTTCGTACTCTTATGTTTTATATATGATTTTTTTGTGTGGCACAGATATGAATGAAATATCATAACAATATGAATCATTGAAGAATTATACATCCCACCAATATATTGGGTAATTCTTATATCCAATCACATTTCATTTATGAAACCTTGGTAATGAGCCTATCATATTATGGTATGATTTATTGTAAGTGAGCATTAACTTCTTTTTATGAAGAATTATTGTATGTTTTTTCCACATTTATAAGATTATAATGATTATCATGTCAATATTTTATCATCCCTTTTATATAATATTTCCTTGTTATGATTTATAGTCTTCCACTATTATGGTTTTACATTAAGTTCATTGACCCATGTGTTATCTCACCTTTTGTTTCTTGGTTAATCCCTTTCTGTGATTTTCTCACTTCTTATATGTATATACCCAAAATAAACCATGAATTGATAAGAATATGTTGAGATATATGAGGATAAAAAAATATTTCAGTAAGGAATACTTTTATTTTTATATTTATGATATTGTATTATGTCTCCTTTCACCCAAAGACATTGGATATCTATATTTCGTGGATTTTTTATGGTTATTTGGTAATATAATGATGTAATAATATGTTTATGAGATGAGTGTTATTATAAAATTTTATACATATATATTATTAAGATCATAATTATGTGGTAATTGTAACATCCCAGGTAAATAAATAATATTACATTGTAATTTTTATCAATATTTGTGAAGAAAATATTAATATTACTTTAAAGGGAACGCTATTCTCGATGGCGTACCAAATACACGACAACGAGTTCCTTCGAAATCTTACGTTGCACTCTAATAACAAAATAATATTATTTTAAATGGGAGTTAACACCTTGCCATTGTAATGGCGGGAAAGAATGGAACTAACTACAAAATTATTATATATGTTTGTCAAATATTTTTACTTTTATCCAATAAATGTTATAGGCGTAAAATGCAAATGAATCCAATTTTAAACATAAATCTTCTAATATTCTTTAAAAGGTCGATTAACCACCTTTTGATGGAGAACCCTTTTTAAATATACTTTTTACAATTTTATATGTTGTATTTTACAAAATAAAATCCTTCTTTAGAATATGGACATCAAAATTTACTTTGTTTAAATTTTTGTTATTTTTCCAATAAAGATCATTTTTAAGTGAAAATGTTGCATTTTAATTCAAAACCTCCTTTTAATATGATTTATTTATATGGATAGATTATATTTTTAATTGAGATTAATTTTTATTTATAATATATTTTTACCATTTAATCCAATGTTGGTCATTGGAATTAATTTCACTTTGAAATTGCACTTATACTAGTGTTAATCTTTTAATTGATATTGTTTCTTAAAAACACGCTATTTGTTTTGACTACGGTAATTAATTATTAAATTAATTATTGAAACTTATAGGATTTGAATTTTTTAAAATAGACATCATTTTTTAATTTGGAGTATCAAATATATCTTAGGGTGAGTTTTTGGTATTTATCTGAAAAACTTCAATTTTTGATGAATAGTGAAACCACTAAGTGGTAGTTAAAGAAACTGATTTTCGTTTAAATGAAACTTTACCACTTCTGTGATTTGATTTTCAAAAATCCTACATACATGGTTTTCATTAATAAGTAAAATTTGTTTCAATGAGATTAAAATAATTTTTGGTAAATACTATCTTTTAAGTTTTATTAATCACGATTACAGGTAATTAGTGTGATTTAAGGTAAAAATGTTATTATAATAAAATGAAAATATCTTGAAACTTGTCATATCCCTATTTCATGAGTCATAGCCGACCAAGACAACCCATGGGTTGATTTTTGGGACCCCATGGAGCCTCTTGGTTAAGATAATGACATTAATTCCTTTTATTTAAAGTAAAAGTAAAAATTACACAAACATGTATTGTTTTACTAAAACAATTATTACATGGGGTTATACAAGTCAGATATTTGACTATAAATATTAATTCGAAATATTAAAATATTTCCAACATCATAGTATTTTTTTTTAATTTTTAGACATTAAATAAATTAAATTATTTATGACATAATGATGATGAAGTGATTACCTCATTATTTAAAGATTTAAATAAAATAAAAAAGATAATACAAAATCTAAGACCTACACATGTAAAAAACCTATTTTATGGGTTTATTTTGAACCCTTATCACCTTATCCTCGAAATATATCAATTTGGGACCTATAAAATCCGAAACTAATTTGAAAATAATGTAACTTGTTTTGAATTTCCAAGACTTCCCCTCCTCTCCTCTTATAAAAGGCCCCCACCTCTACCTCCTTACCCACACCTCTCAAGCCTTTGGATCATCCATCCCCTGCTCATTTAATCTCTCCACATATCTCTATTCATCATTTAAGCCTCACCTTTGGGCATAATCCTTTCCAAGGAAGCCTTTGAGATCAAATCAAAAAGAGTTACCTGATTTAAAGGTATTGTCTTTCCTTGTGTTCTTTTGTTTTATTTTGCTTCGGGAACCCTCTAAACTCTTTTTATCCCATTATTTTGTAACAACACCAGTATCTTCAATATAATAGGATGTTTTTATGTGAAGTATTAGAGAAACACATACACACACCATCGTCTAAAGGTTAAAGAACATATTGTTTCTGTAGATGGTGAATTTCTGCCTTACGAAACGATGATTGTTCAATCTTCTCTTAACACCTTTCATGGTGGCTATTATGATGTCACTATATTTTATATATGAGATATATGGTATTTATGCTTTCTATATACTTCTGAATTTTATATTTAAAACATGCCTTTATGTTTTTCAAGTTTTGAAAATGCGATAATTTCATACGAGGAAGTGTGGACTACCGCCCCCTCAAGTGATGTGAATCGTTCATGAAATACATGGAACGTATAAAGAATTAAATTAATGAACTTATGTGAAATATATAACATATATATATTATACTAGAATTATAATATATATATATATATATATCTCTCTCAATTATTCTTAATTCCACTAATATGTCAAAGAAATAAAAGTAGCGTTCATGCGTACGTACGGCCTACCGTCTCCATGAACGGTAAATTTCATTTCTTTTTATCTCCAAATGTTATGGAATAGTATAAAATGAATATTTACTGGATATATAAGATATTTAAAACATTAATACTATTCTGGAGATGATTTACTTATAACTAAATGGACAATCATTTTCAAACAAGTTCATTTTTGACTCATGTACCAAACAACGACAAAAAGGTCAGATATGAACTCACATTATTAACCAAATATTATAACATTATAATATATGATATGAAATGAATAATAATATTTAAAGGGAAAATTAAGCAATTATAAATTGACCAAAGTTTATTATTCAGGAATATAAAGAAACAAACAAGACAAGTCGGACTTGAGGTAAGGGATCTGACCACTTGCTTTCTTTTCAAGTACCCTCTTTTATGTCATTTCATTTATGCTCCATGTTATTATGTTGGAGGATGTTCTTTTATATTAACCATACTGTAACTTGTATTTTTATATTATGACATAACCCCTCTTACTCTCATCAATTCTTTTTTTTTAGAATTTTTAAGTGGTGCCATTAGGCTGCCAAATTTTCATAAGGGAACCTACCGCTCTCTTTCATTTTAAGTACACTCTTTTATGTCATTCCTTTTAAGCTCATATTTATTATGATTGGGATGTTCTTTTATATTACACATACTGTAATTTTTATGTTCATATTATGAGAGACCCTATTTTCTCTCATCAATCCATTTTGGAAGTTTTGATTAGCGCCGTTAGGCTGCCGAATTTTCGTAAGAGATCCAACCTCTCTCTTTCTTTTTAAGTACTCTCCTTTATGTAACTTATTTTAAGATCCTATTTGTTATGTTGGGGGATGTTATTTTATAATCATATTGCTGTAAATTTTATTTTAATATGATGAGGTACCCTATTTGATCTCATCAATCCATTTTTGGAAGTTTTAAGTGGCGTCATTAGGCTGCCGAGTTTTCGTAGGGGATTTTTCATATCACTTTTATTCCCGTGAGATTTATGCTACATTTTCCACAATTTCCTTTGAGTGGTATATGTACTGCCCATTATTATACCCTTTGTGTAATATAATTTCTTTTATTATTATTTACATCAATGTTGTATTGTCCTTCTTTCATGGGGTGTATGTTTCGAAAGATACGCAAGTCGGTAAGGGAACTTTTCACCCTCCTCTTTTTAAAAGACTTATTTTGTTGGGTATTTTAATTTACATATTGTAATGTTGGGATATGTTCTTATATATCCATATTGATGTAAATTTTATGTCCAAGAGATGAGATACCCTTTTATCTCTCATCAACTCATTTTCTGAATTTTAAAGTGACGTCGTTAGGCTATCGAATTTTACCAAGGGAACTTCTTAACCCAATTTCAATTTCTTTGTGTTCAACATGTAGTTATTGAATATGTCATCCTTTGAATATGTTTGAATGAACATTGATTGTTTTAAAATTAATATCCACTTATATTTGGTGTATTTATATTTGTCACACATAATTATGAGATTGATTTATCCTTAATTTAATGGTACCTTCTTTACATGGGATTTCATCTCATTTTACATTTCTATTGAGACTTCATTATTGTTATGCACCAATTCACTCTTATATAGTTTATATACTATCCATTGGAATATTATATCATGAATTAATTTATTCTCATGATATTATAAAGTTCTGATTAAATGTTATTTTTCAATTATTGTATTCAAGAGTCTCTTATTTTGTTAAAAACCCTTTAACTAAAATATCATTTTAAATGTTTTAATGATTTATTCTTATAAATATTTCTCGTTAATATCCATGTTTTCAAAATGGTTTTAAGGATTTATTTATATGGATATTAATGGTTTAAAATGTTAAAATATTCAAAGTGGTATGGGACACTTTGATTCAATGATCTCTTTATTAAATGTTTTAAATGGTTTTGAAAATGGTTTTCAGAATGGATTCATTATTTCAATATCTTAAAATGTTATATGTGGGAATGTTATCTTTCCGTTATGCTTAAGTTATGTGTTATGATTATGTTATGGTTCTTGGTAATTGTTTATGAAGACAGGTGGTTCCGTGATAAACTAAGGGCGGGTGAGCCCGATATAGCTCTCCAATGTATTGGGTAACGCGAAGGAGTTAAATGTTAAGGTTTCTCCAAAGAGATTTAGGGAATATACTGTGATGGATATTCCAAACGTAACCATGAGGGTTACTCCCTACATAAGAATTTTATGAATGCCACAATTTACCTTTATGCCTTATGATTTCTATTGAGTTATACATAAATCTTATGATTTCATGAGGTATGTTAAATTGCTTATGTTTTATGAGTAAAGTATGATTTCATTGATTCTTATGTATACATGGACTGATGTTTTCTATCCATACTATTATAACCCTTACTGAGCTTATTATGCTCATCCCAAGTTTTTGAAACGTTTTTATAGGACATAAAGTTGAATAGGTTCAAGGATGGGATCAAGGAAATGTCAGGCTATCTAAAACAAGGAACTAGAAATGACTAATTTGTTCAAGAGTTTTTATTTAGTGGAAAAGATGGAAGCTGTGTAGATGTGTCTACATTGTAATATTTGATATGTAATAGTTATGACCTAATTCTCTAAAACTCTAAACCTGAAAAGATCCTCAATGTGAATTATTCAATGTAATTCAATATTATGTAATGTTATAAGGTCGGGGCCTTATATTTGGTATCATAGGTTGGTTTAGATAACTTTAGAGGTTAGTGTATTCTCTAAGCATAAGTGACATTACCATAATGGTTAGGATTTCAGAAAGAGTCCTATTTTTAGATAAAGTGAATGGGTAAGTATATCTTAGTTTTTATCTTCCTCATTAGTACATGATAGTTTTGTTGATATACTCACACTGACATTTTTGTTTTTAGTAAATGGTTGGATCTAGAAGGCACCAAAGAGACAGTGGGTTTGAAGGAAACTATGGTGGTTCTCTGATTAAGAGAGTGGATGAAATGGGGGATTCAATGAGGAATCTTGTGGTTGTTCTAAACCAACTATCAAGGAGTCATGATCAACCACTTGAACCGTGGTGAGTTCTCTAATGAATCATGTACGAGACTCAATGTGGATGTTCAGGTAATAATTATAAAGGTAATCATTAGGGTTTATATGATCCTTAATTTTGAGGTAATTATGGGTTACTATATGTTATGATGGAATATGAACGTCATGAGATAAGCTTGAGGTTAAATTATGTTATGGTTATTTTTAAAGATTTTATCATTTTTTGGGGAATTTTATAAGAATTATATAGTTTTGGAAAAAGGACAACACACAGACCGTATGACAACCCGTCGCGTCGGACAAAGCTGTGGGAATCGAACCCACAACCAAAGTTCGACTGGTATTTAATGCCTACCACTGGACTATGTGAAGTCCCTGGTTAGTTTGACTAATTCTTTTTAGTTATATGATTTTAAGAATCAAGAGTAAGTTTATTTTGGGTTATCTATGGAAATGATTAACCTATCATGGAGGATATGTGATTAGGTTAATTACTTTTCAATATGAGACTTTAAGATAAACTAATTTTATTTGGAGATAAATGATAATTTTTACCTTGTAAGAATATGTGATTAAATCCTTCAAATATTTGGGTTTCAATCTTAGTTTGTTTTAATATGAATAATTTTATGGAAAAATTGTTTATTGAATGGTCTTTGTTGAACTTTGGGTATTGTTTGACAAATTATGGTGATTAACAATGGATTTTTTTTTTATAAAGGATTATCTTTTTTGGGTATTATCTGATCTCATAATAACCTTATTGGTTTTAGTTTTCGTTAAGTTATAAATAAATGGGAAGTATATAGTTATCTTTTGTGGATTAGGTGATTCTCTAGAAGTTAATTATAGCTCTCTTAATGTAAACAAGTCATCCTAAATACTCATCTTTTGGAGAAAATATGAGTTCGTGTAAGAAATCTAGTAAAAGTTGAAAGTCAACATGACAAATAAGTATATTTCCTTTTGTTTTAGTTAACCTAAAAAATAAATTCCTCAATGAAAAGTAACTTAAAAAAATGTTGTTTGTTAACTTTTCTTACTGGGGAATCCAATACCATTTAACCCATCACAAGTTTGTGATTTTCTTATGGTTAACTTTCTCCTAGACATGTTTACTATCACTCTCCATCAGAACATGACAATTTGTTTTTTCCTCCATATCCATATTTTCATACGTGGAATCCTAGTATGGGTTAACTCGGGTGACCTTTGTACTTCTCTCCCATTCTTTTTAAGTGATATTTTTACTGAATCTTGTTCTGATGTGGGACATTCAATGGAGTTTCCAAGCCCAATTTTTAAATTGTGTGGACGCAATTCCCAAAAGGGGGTAAGGATATAACATCCCAGGTAAATAAATAATATTAAATTCTAATGTTTATCAATATTTGTGAATAAAATGTTAATATTACTTTAAAGGGAATGCTATGCTCGATGACGTACCCAATACGCGACAACGAGTTCCTTTGAAATCTTACGTTGCACTCTAATAATAAAATAATATTATTTTAAATGGTAGTTAATGCCTAGCCATTGTAATGGCGGGAAAAAATGGAACTAACTAAAAAATTATTATATATGTTTGTCAAATATTTTTACTTTTATCCAATAAATGTTAGAGGCGTAAAATGGAAATGAATCCAATTTTAAGCATAAATCTTCCAATATTCTTTAAAAGGTCCATTAACCACCTTTTGATGGAGAACCATTCTTAAATTTACTTTTGACAATTTTATATGTTTTATTTGACAAAATAAAATCCTTCTTTAGAATTTGGACATCAAAATTTACTTTCTGTAAATTTTTGTTATTTTTCTGATAAAGATCATTTTTAAGTGAAATGTTGCATTTTAATTCAAAACCTCCTTTTAATCTGATTTATTTATATAGATAGATTAAATTTTTAATTGAGATTAAATTTTATTCTGAATATATTTTTACCATTTAATCCAATGGTGGTCATTGGAATTAATTTCACTTTGAAATTGGACTTAAACTAGTGTTAATCTTTTATTAGATATTGTTTCTTAAAAACACGTTATATGTTTTGACAGCGAGAATTAATTATTAAATTAATTAATGCAACTTATATGTTTATAATTTTTAAAAATAGACATCATTTTTGAATTCGGAGTATCAAATATATCTTAGGGTGAAGTTTTGGTATTTTTTTGAAAAACTTCAATTTTTGATGAATAGTGAAACCACTAAGTGGTAGTTAAAGAAACTATTTTTTCGTTTAAATGAAACTTTACCACTTCTGTGATTTGATTTTCAAAAATCCGACATACATGGTTGTCATTAAAAAGTAAAATGTGGTTCAATGAGATTAAAATAATTTCTGGTGAATAGTAACTTTTAAGTTTTATTAATCGTGATTAAAGGTAATTACTGTGATTTAAGGTAAAAATGATATTATAATAAAATAAAAATATCTTGAAACTTTCCCTAACCCTATTAGATGAGTCATGGCCGACCAATACAACCCATGTGTCGATTTTTGGGACCCCATGGAGCCAATTGGGTAAGATAATGACATTAATGCCTTTTATTTAAAGTACAAGTAAAAATGACATAAACATGTATTATTTTACTAAAACAATTTTTACATGGTGTTATACAAGTCATATGTTTGACTATAAGTAGTATTTTGAAATCTAAAAATATTTCCTACATCATAGTATTTTTTTATAATTTTTAGACATCAAATAAATTAAATTATTTATGACATAATGATGATGCAGCGATTACCTCATTATTTAACGATTTAAATAAAATGAAACGATAATGTAAAATCTAAGACCTAAACATGCTAAAAACCTATTGGATGGGTTGATTTAGAACCCTTATCACCTTAGCCTCGAAATATATCAATGTGGGACCTTTAAAATCAAAAACTAGTTTTAAAATAATGTAACTTTTTTTGACTTTCCAAGAGTGCCCCTCCTCTCCCCTTATAAAAGGCCCCCACCTCTACCTTCTTACCCACACCTCTCAATCCATTGGATCGGCCAACCCCTGCCCATTTCATCTCTCCACATCCCTCTCTTCATCATTGAAGCATATCCTTTGGGCAGAATCCTTTCCAAGTAAGCTTTTGAGATCAAATCCAAAAGAGTTACCCAATATAAAGGTAATGTCTTCCCTTGTGTTATTTTGTTTTATTTTGCTTCTCCAACCCTCTAAACTCTTTTTATTCCTTTATTTTGTAACAAAAACAGTATCTTAAATATAATATGATGTTTTTATGTGATGTATTTGAGCTACACTTACACACACCTTCGTCTAATGGTTAAAGAATATAATGTTTCTGTGGATGGCGAATTTCTGCCTCACGAAACAATGATTGTTCAATCATCTCTTAACACCTTTTATGGTGGCCATTATGATGTCACTATATTTTATATATGATATATACGGTATTTATGTTTTCTATATTCTTCTGAATTTTATATTTAAAAAATTCCTTTATGCTTTTCATGTTGTGAAAATGCGATAATTTCATACGAGGAAGTGTGGACTACCACCCCCTCAAGTGATGTGACTCATTCATGCAATACATGGAATGTATAAAGAATGAAATTAATGAACTTATATGACCTATATAACATATATATTATACTGTAATTATAATATATATATATCTCAATTGTTTTTAATTCCATTAATATGTCAAAGAAATGAAAGTAGCGTTCATGCGTACGTACGGCCTACCATCTCCATGAACGGTGCATTTAATTTATTTTTATCTACAAATGTTATGGAATAGTATAAAATGAATATGTAATGGATATATAAGATATTAAAATCATTAATAATATTCTGGATATTATTTACTTATAACTACATGGACAATCATTTTCAAACAAGTTCATTTTTGACTCATGTACCAAACATCGACAAAAACGTCTAATATGAACTCACATTATTAACCAATTATTATAACATTATAAGATATGATATGAAATGAATAATAATATTTAAAGGAGGACCTTAAGCAATTATAAATTTACCAAAGTTTATTATTCAAAAATATAAATAAACGAACAAGACAAGTCAGACTTGAGGTAAGGGATCCGACCTCTCGCTTTCTTTTCAAGTACCCTCTTTTATGTCAATTCATTTATGCGCCATGTTATTATGTTGGAAGATGTTATTTTATATTAACCATACTGTAATTTGTATTTTTATATTATGAGATTCCCCTTTTAATCTCATCAATTCTTTTTTTTAGAATTTTTATGTGGCGTCGTTAGGCTGCCGAATTTTCGTAAGGAAACCTACACCTCTCTTTCTTTTTTAAGTACACTCTTTTATGTCATTCCTTTTAAGCTCATCTTTCTTATGATTGGGATGTTATTTTATATTACACTTACTGTAAATTTTATTTTCATATGATGAGAGACCCTATTTTCTCTCATCAATCCATTTTGGATGTTTTGATTGGTGCCATTAGGCTGCCGAATTTTCGTAAGAGATCCAACCTCTCTCTTTCTTTTTAAGTACTCTCTTTTTATGTCACTTCTATTAAGATCCTCCTTGTTATTTTGGGGGATGTTATTTTATATTACTATTACTTTAAATTTTATGTTAATATTATGAGAGACCCTATTTGATATCATCAATCCATTTTTGGATGTTTTAAGTGGCGCCGTTAGGCTGCCGAGTTTTCATAAGGGATTTTTCATCTCACTTTTATTCCCGTGAGATTTTTGCTACATTTGCCACCATTTTTTGAGTGGTATATGTACTTACCATTTTTATAATCTTTGTGTAATATACTTTAGTTTATCAGTATTTACATCAATTTTGTATTGTACTTCTTTCATGGGGTGTATATTTCGAAAGATACCCAAGTCGGTAAGGCAACTTTTCACCCTCCTATTTTTAAAAGGCTTATTTTGTTGGGTCTTTTAATTTAAAAATTGTAATGTTGGGATATGTTCTTATATATCCTTATTGATGTAAATTTTATTTCCAAGAGATTATATACCCTTTTTATCTCCCATCAACTCATTTTCTTAATTTTAAAGTGACGGTGTTAGGCTGTCAAATTTTACCAAGGGAACGTATTAACCAAATTTCGATTTCTTTGGGTTCAACATGTAGTTATTGAATATGTCATCCTTTGAATATGTGTGAATGAACATTTATTGTTTTACACTTAATATCCACTTATATTTGGTGTATTTATATTTTTCACACTTAATTATGAGATTGACTTATCCTTAATTTAACGGTACCTTCTTTACAGGGGATTTCATCTCATTTTACATTTCTATTGAGACTTCATTATTGTTATGCACCAATTCACTATTATATGGTGTATATACTATCCTTTGGAATATTATATCATGAATTCCTTTATTCTCATGATATTATAAAGTTCTGATTAAATGTTATTTTTCAATTATTGTATTCAAGTGTCTCTCATTTTGCCCTTTAACTAAAATATCATTTAAAATGTTTTAATGATTTATTATTATAAATATTTCTCATTATTATCCATGTTTTCAAAATGGTTTTAAGGATTTATTTATATGGATATTAATGGTTTAAAATTTTAAAAGCTTCAAAGTGGTATGGGACACTTTGATTCAAAGATCTCTTTATTAAATGTTTTAAATGATTTTGAAAATGGTTTTTAGAATGGATTCATTATTTCAATATCATAAAATGTTGTATGTGGGAATGTTATATTTACTTTATGATTAAGTTATGTGCTACGATCTTTTTATGGTTCTTGGTCATTTTTTATGAAGACGGGTGGTTTCATGATAATCTAAGGGCGGGTGAGCCTGATATATCTCTCCAATGAATTGGGTAACGCGAAGGAGTTAAACGTTAAGGTTTATCCGAAGAGATTTAGGGAATATACTGTGAAGGGTATTCCAAACGTAACCATGACTGTTACTCCCTACGTAATAATGTTATGAATTCCTCAAGTTACCTTTATGCCTTATGATTTCTATTGAGTTATACATAAATATTATGATTTCATGAGGTAGGTTAAATTGCTTATGTTTTATGAGTAAAGTATGATTTCATTGATTCTTATGTATACATGGACTGATGTTTTCTATCCATACTGTTATAACCCTTACTGATCTTATTATGGTCATCCCAAGTTTTTGAAATGTTTTCATAGGACATAAAGTTTAATAGGGTCAAAGATGGGATCAAGGAAATGTCAAGCAGTCTAAAACAAGGAACTAGACATGACTCTTTTGTTCAAGAGTTTTTATTTTTTGGAAAAGATGGAAGTTGTGTAGATGTGTCTACATTGTAATCTCTTATATTTAATAGTTATGACCTAATTCTCTAAAACTATAAACTTGAAAAGATCCTCAATGTGAATTATTCAATGTAATTCAATATTATGTAATGTTATAAGGTCGGGGCCTTATAGTAATATTCTAAATTTAAGAGAATGGATATATAAATATATAGATATGTTTCTGTATATAAATATGAATAACTATATGTATATATTAATTCCTAGAAGAAGATATGTCTTTGATGTAAGGATGGATATAAACAAATATACATATTATGTTCCTCCCCAAGTGAAGAAATTCTTCCAAGTTGAGTCCAATTATATATATATATATATCCATTTCAACATAAAAATACCCAATGAGAGATATATCTATATATGTGTCCTCTTATAAAGGATCATACTATATATATATTCATGGGGGAAAATTTCTAGTTGTGGAAAGGGAACACAACATAGATTTCAGGAATGGTTCAATGTATGATTTTTCAAATATATTATGACTTATTAATTGATAATGAATAATCATAAATTATTTATTTATCATGATAGAAAAACCAAAATACATTATATATTTCACACTAATGATGATAACTACCTCTAATATAACTATTCTTTTTACATTATATTACTACTATATGAACATGATTTTATGAAATAAAATATTCATATGGTGATAACTTATTTGATTTAGTGATCAAAATCCCTATACATGTTTCCTTGGAATGAATATATACCTTTATACTTATAATCTGTATAAAGGAAAGGAATCTATATAAAAAAGATAACTGAATAATTGGTCAAAAATAATGATGATTGTCACATCTCAGGTAATTATAGAATAATTCCTTTTAATATCTATTAATATTTATGAATCAGATACTATTTTTAATTTAATGGTGATTCTATGTATGATAGCGTACCTGATACATAACAATTGTATTCTCTGAAATTCTATGGTGCACAGAAGACTTAGTTGTATCGAAAATAATATAATATTAATATTAGTATATTAAATGGTAGTTATCACCTAAAAATTGTATTTGAAGGAATTAATAAAAATAACTATATTATGTTTAAACATTTTAATTCTATATATTTTACTTTATTACAGTAAATTTCAGGGGATTAATATGATAATTACTTCAATTTTAAGCATAAATACTCTTATATTTTATAAAGGTAGTTTTAAGACCTTTCGATGGAAATTTTTTTTAAATATAGTTTTTGTCAATTTGGTATGTTATATTTGAAAAAAACTACTTCTTTATAAGCAGTATATCTTGATTTACTTTGGCATAATTTTTTGTACTTTTATGATAAAATTCATATTTGAATAAATAATGAAAAATAATGCTTTTTAATTCGAAACTGAATTTTAATACAATTTATTTATATTCTATGATTATCATTTTAAATTTTTATAAGGAATAATTATATGAATTTTTTATTTTCAAATCCATTTTAGTTCATTGGATGCAATTTCAAATTAAAATTAAATAAAAAAACTATGTGAACTTTCAGATGTTATACATAAAGAACCTTTTTTCTCAATCCATCAACAGGATTAAATTGAAATTAATTTCATCACTTCTATGAATTTAATTTTCAAAAATATACATAAAAGGTTCTAATAATTAGGAAACTTTTGGTCTAATAGGAACAAAATAGCTTTTTTTGAATAGTGACTTTAGTATTTTATTTACTATGGTAAAAGGTAAATTAGGTAATTAAAGGTAAAATTAATATTATAAAATTACGCTAACATTTTTTCTAATATTTTTTTTATGAGTTATTATTAACTATAACCATCCTTGGGATGAAACTGCAACCTTTGGAAGCCACATGGGTGTGATTTTCGCAATTATAACATTTAATTTAAAGTAAAGGAAAATATGTCATAAACATGAATCTTCTTACTAAAAACATTTAATAAGGGATTATCTATGTTATATCATTTATTGTAAATAATAATTATAAATATAAAATGATTACCTACATTATGGTAATTTATTTATAATTTTTAGAAAAAAATAATTAAATGTAATAGTGACATAGTGATGATGCAGTATCAGATTTATTAAAGAAAATTTAAATTATATTATATTAATAATATTAAAATAAATATAATTTTAAATATTTTATACCTTCCATGAATTTAATGGATTAATTTTACAATATATATATTATGTAAAGTATTTTTTTAGTGGAATCAAATTTTTATGATATTTTTAAAAAGTCATGTAATGAGTAGTGTCAAAATTGACATAATTCATATATGAAAATATATAATATTCAATTAAATGGTATAAATTTAAAAAAAATTGGACAAAAAGTTTTGATAGCTCTGAAAATTTCACTAATAACTCATCCATCTATCATTTGGCATGATTTGCTGATTATTTCAACTCATATAGAGTAAATTACTTTATATAATGGTAAGAGTAAAAAGAGGTTAAAGAAAAATGATGAGGATTAATAAAATACTAAAAATTGTTTAATTTTTATTAGATGATTATATTTTGACCCATAATTATCCTATAATAGAACTAGATAAGTTTGGACTTATTTGCAACTGATATTTAATTTATATTAATTTAATACTTTTAATATTTCCAAGGGTTCCCCTCCCATCTCCAATAAAAAGGCACCAATTACTCTCTATTAATCACACTTCCAAAACCTTTTGTTTCAACCAATATCTACACAAACCCATTTCTATAATCCATCCCCATATTATTTAAGCCTTACTATCATGATAACATCCTTCTTAAAGGTGTTAAGGTGTTAATAAAGGTGCTTATCTGAATGAAACGTAATGTTTTTATTTAAGTATTTGTATTCTATTACTTCATATAATTCCTTAAAATTATTTTATTACAAAATTAAATAATAACTCTAGTATCCTCAATATATTCATATGTTATTATGTTAATATTATCACCTAAATCCATCTCTACTTTTATTAAATCCGAAAAGAATTAATAATTAATGTGTTCGTGTGAACTCTCACCTCCACGAACTGATCAAATTCATTTCCCATAAAAATCCTTTGTGAATGGTTATAATATTGGAATTAATATTAAAATTTGATATTAATTACATATTAATCATTATATGAGAATAATATATCAATTATTTTCTCACTTTCCATCCGCATAAAAATGATAATGTTTTTCATGTGTACGTTTAAACTATCTCCTCCACAAAGTGATGTGACTCATTTTTATTAATTACATAAATTATATTTTATATAAATATATTTAAAATATTAATATGATATTAATGATTTTATTATAATTCTATAATGATAAAATAATACTTACTTCATTTCCATAACGATCAGTGAAAAATGGAAAATGTTACTCATGTGTACGTACAAATTATTGTCTTCATGATTATAACATCGTTTATTTTTCATAACTGTACTTAATAGATTGATATAAAAGTATAACTTATGTATAAAAATTATAATAATTTCATGAATATTATTATATAGATGAAGGAGTTATGACCACATGGACTATTGACATCATACCATGTTAATTTTTGTCTCAACTACCAAATATCGACAAAACATATGACATGAACTCAAATAATTAAATAATTTTTATAACATGGTAATTAATGAATAATAAATATAAATAGGTTATTAAGAAAATAGAAATTAACCTTATTTTATTATTTATGAAAAACAAGGAATATACATGACAAATCGTACTCAAGGTATGGGACTTCGTCTCAATCTCCTTTCATTGAAACATATTTTGAGGTTATACACCACCTTCTTTTTAAGGTTTATAATCAACCCCTTTGAATTTTAATTCATTCAATGGTTTTCAAAAGTAATAATTTTATATGAATCATTTTAATTTCTTTACATAATTATAAAAGGAATGGTTTTTAACGTATGTGACGACAATGACTTCTGTCCCGCCATAATAGTTATTTGATATTTTTCCTCCTTTATAAGCCTTAATGGTTTTAAAGTGAAAAGAAATATTTTATTAAATTTTTGGGTGTTTTGGTATTGATAATGGGTTTGAAAGTGTATTTACTATTTCTATATCTTGAAATGGTTTCTTGTGATTGAAAATGAAATTTTATGAGTGAGATGTCGATAATTGAAATCTTTTATGTTTTATGATTATATAATGGAACATGGACATTTGATAGGTTGTTACGTGATAAACCAAATATGGTTAGTTATGTGATAAACCAATTAAGGGTGGTTCCATGAGAAACCAAGTATGGGTGGTTATGTTAAAACCTCTAATGCATTGGGAATGGAAGTTGTTCATATGGTTATTCCACTTATAAAAGTGATATGTGTGGAAGTCAACCGTATGGTTATTCCATTTAAGTATGATTATGTCCAAACATACCTTCATATGTTATATGTTTCATTCTATGGATTTTAAGGTAATATTTTGATTAAATAAAGGGTAATCAATTACCTTATCTTCATCGAAGTGTAATTACTACATCTTAATAGTGAAAAGTATAACTTAATGATAAAGTAGTCATGGTTTAAATGTTTTCGCAAGAATAATAGTTTCCCTTATTTTTTTATCCTTTACTAAATATATTATGCTCATTACATGTTTTTAAATTTATTACATTGGATTTAAAAAAGAATAGAGTCATGGATGGGATCAAGGAAAATTTATGAAGTTAATCAATAATTGAACAACTGTTTCTTTTAAAATATTTTTTAATTTACAAAAAAATGGATAGTGAGTAGAAGTGTATAATTTTTAATATTTAACTGGTTATGTATGGGTGATGAACTAATTATATAAATCTATTAACATTAAAAGATTCTCAATTTTAAAGAAATTAAAATTAATGACTTAACTCAAGATTAAGTAATGTTTAAGGATATGGCCTTATAGTTGGTATCGGAGGTCAGTTTAAAAAATATTAAGAGCTAGAATATTGTTAATATAATATACATAAATGAGTTTTACTTTATGGTCAAAGTTAAATGATATAAAATTTTAATATTTCCATGTTGCTTCATCTATGATATTTCCTTTCAAAGCGGTTTTCCATAGAGGAAATAGGACACCTATGTTGGGATGGCATACAGAGGAAAACAACAATCCAAATTAGCATTCTAAGATGGTCAGAATCTGAACTAAAGAGTTTTTTGCAGTGATGGCTTAGTTTCCTCATGCGATAAATGGTGGTGGTTTCTATGCATGACATCAACCAGATTAAATGCCATGTAATATTTCATTAATGGAGCATTTCATGAGGCAATATCCCCCCATCAATAAGAGGTTACTCAGTCTATGTGCTATTAGAAGGGTGGATTAAATCACTAGAAAATATTTTTAATATAATTGGGTGTTTATAAAATAAAAATCATAATCTTTCTCTTTGTTGTTTTGATGGTTAATCTGATCAATATTTTAAAGTGATAAACATATCAAAGGAAGTGAAGATATTTATTCCATGGAATGGGATGAATTTAAGTATATATTCTTTCAGAAATATTTTCCTATATATGTTATAATTAAGTTGTAAAATAAATTCTTCTAATTGTGATAAAATGAGGAGGAAGATTATTTGGTTGTGTATGAATAAAATTTCACTCTCTCGTCAAGGTACATTCCTAATTTTATCAGGGATATCTATAGTAAGATAAATTTGTTTTACTCAATATTGAAGCTGAAATATCAATGGGTATTACCTTATCATGAGTTCAAAAGGTATAAGAAACATTTTTATTGTGATGAGAAGGTATAAAATGACTTTTTTAATGATCATGTATTTCATGAGAGAATGAAAAATAAGAGATATAGATCTTAGGAAATGGAAAAATATTCATCAGTGAAGTTTGGAGGTAAGAAAACTAAATTTCCATCTTGTGACAAGTGTGGTAAAAAGCACATTGGAGAATGTGTCTCAATGTCTGGTAAGTGATTCTGATGTGTAAAGACTGGTCATATTTCACCTGACTACACGAGATATAATTAGGCAAGTAATGAGAAGTCTGTGGTAATATGTTTTTATTGTAATGTGTTAGGTAATTATGCCAATGTATGTATACTATTGATTACCTAGGGTAGAAATATGGAAGATCGAAAGTAGAATGGAATGAAGAAATCATTTTTTACTACTATGGCTTATGTGGGACCACCAGATGTAGTGGTGAAAGGTATGTTATAGGTTTCTTCAGAATATTCCAATTCTATATTTGATTATGGATCTTCACATTCATAAATTTTATAGATCATTTCAAGCAATATGGAAATATCTCCTCATGAATTTGATATATATATTTTGGTAAAAACTCTATTCAGATTTATTAAAGAAATAAATATTTATAGTAATCTTTCTAATATAATTATTGGTATGGTTTCTCCTACAAATCTTATTGAATAGCCCATAGTATAATTTGATATCATTTTGGGCATGGACTAGATTTCAGTTTATCATTCTAAAATAGATTGCAATGAAAAGAATGTTTTTTCAACGTTTTAATAACATTAATAATATACCATGAAGCTAAGAGAATGATTAAATATGGAAGTGAAAGTTATATAGCTCATGTTTCTAAAAGAATTAAAATGTTTTCCTTAGTGACATTCCTCTAGTGAATGAATTTATAGATGTTTTTCCTATTTAATTTTCGGTATGGTTCCTGGTTGGGAGGTTGAATTTACTATTGATTTAATGTCTAATTTTAATCCTATTTCAAAACCCCCTTATCAAATTTCTCATTTAGAATTGGTGGATTTGAAAAAATAGTTGCAATAATTTCTTAATAAAGGTTTAATTCGACCTAGCACATCACCATGGGGTGCACCTATTTTATTTTTGAAAAATAATGTTGGTTCTATAAGAATTTATATTGATTAAAGATCCTTGAATATCGTCAATATTAAGAACAAGTACCCTTTTCCTCATATTGATGATTTTTTTTTATCTCTAGGGGCTTAGTATTTTTTGATGGTAGATTTAAGGTTCGGGTACCATCAATTGAAGGTGAAAGATGATGACATTCCAAAGAAAGCATTATGAATGAGATTTGGGCATTATGATTTTGTAGTTGTGACCCTTGGGTTATCTAATGAAACTAATTTATTCATTAATATCATGAATGGATACTTTGATCAGTTTTGGATCATTTTTTGGTTGTGTTTATAGATAATATTTTGGTATATTCTAATTATTAGGAGGAACATGAAAGTCATTTAAGTATGGTTTAAAAAATCATAAACGAAATGAAAATATATGAAATGTTTTGTAATATTCAATTTTTAATACAAATAATTTCATTCCTTGGTAATATTTTTTCAAAATATGGCATAACTATTGACCCATCAAAAATAATAGTTATTGAATAGTGTCCAAGCCTACCATTATCATAGAGATTCATAGTTCTATTAGATTAGTGGGTTATTATCGATAGTTTTTTGAGATATTTTCTCAGTTATCTATCCCACTAACTCAGTTAACACATAAAAGAGTTAACATCATCAAGGAAAAATAATGTGATGATTGTTTTTAAGAACTGACAAGAAGATTAGTAAATCCTCTAGTTTTGGACCTGCCTTCTAGGAATACTGAATTCGTTATATATATTGTTGCTTCAATGAAAGGAATTGGTTGTTTCAGAATTCAGAATGATTAGTTAATTTATTATGCTTCAGGTCAGTTGAAGCCTCATGAGATAAAACACCCAAAAAATTATTTGGAATTATCAATTATTGTTTTTTCATTAAAAATTTTGAGTCATTGTTTTTATGTTGTAAAGTGTGAAATAAATAATGATCAAAAAAATTATGTTTATATGCAAATAGAAATAATAAATAATTAGACCATGGAGATGAATAGAATTAATCATGAATTATAATTTCAAAATTACTTACCATATAGGAAAAAAATATAAAGTGGTAGATTCTTTGAGTCAAAAAAATTAATTCTACATTAACTATGCTACGTTTGGAATGTGAGCCTTTGGTTCATGATTTAATGACTTTTGGATTGGAAGTTGTTGGTCTAGTAAATTCTAGTCACTTGTTTTAGGTGTCAGTGGGATCATTTCTATCATATAGAATTCCGAAAGAATAGAATGAATACAATGAGTTATAGAAAATGGTATAACTAGTTCATAAGGGTAAGTTACTAGATTTTAACATTGATAAATAATGTGGTTGGAGATTGGGAAAGAGATTATGTGTACCTTGTGATTCAAGGTTGCAGAAATATTTTTTATGTGGATCTCATAGTTCTCTATTTTCAGTTCATTTCGGATTCACTAAGATGTGAAGTATCCTTCAAGAGTTTTTATAGTGGGATGGATTGAAAATAGATATTGATAACTTTACCCTAAGATGTTTGAATTTTCAAAAGGTTAAAGAAGAGTAGAACTTACCAAAAGGGATGCTTCAACCTTCTCCCTTTCCACGGTGGAAATGGTAAAATATATCCCCTGATTTCATAGTGGGATTACCAAATACTTCTTGAGGAGAAAATGGGATCTAGGTTATTGTTGATCGATTGACTAAATCTTCTCATTTTATTCATATTCGAAATAATTTGTCTCTAGATCAAATTTATCAGTTCTCTATTAAAGAGATAGTCAGGTTACATTTTGTTCTACTCTCTATTGCATCAAATTATGATCCCATGTTCACATAAAACATTTTTAAAGGCCTTTAAAAGTTGTCAGGTACCTAATTAAATTTCAATATAGATTTTCATCCTCAAACAGATGGGCGGTTAGAAAGAACAATTCATACATTAGAGGATATGCTACGTGCATGTTCAATGGATTACTGGGGAAGTTGGTGTCAACATATTTCTTTGTTGGATATTTTGTATAACAAATATTTTCATTCCAGTATAAATATGGAACCATTTGATGTATTATATGGAAATAGGTGTTAAAATCCAGTTTTTTTGCGATGAATTAGGTGAAAGGAAGATTCTGGGACTCAATTGGTAGAGAAAATAGTAGAGAAAGTTCATTTGATTCAGAGAAACATGAGGAATGAATAGAGAATTTAGAAAAGTTACATGGATAAATGGAGGAATGGTCATTATTTTGAGGTAGGTGATAATGTCTTTCTCAAATTTTCTCTAAGGAAAAGTGTTATGTGTTTTGGTAAGAATGGGAAGCTGAGTCAATAGTTCATTCGACCTTATGAAATATTGGGAAAGTTGGATAAGTTGCGTACCGAGTGTATTTACCTTCGATTATAACCCAGGTACACACTTTTTTAATGTTTCATTATAAAGAAATTAAATTTCAGATCCAACTCATGTATTGAGTTAAGAAGTAGCTCAGTTGGAAAAGAATATTTTTTATGAGAAACAACCAGTCTAGATTCTTGACTATAGAGAGAAAGTATTTTAGAATAAGGTGATTCCCTAGGTTACGTTTTTTCAGATAAACCATATGGTTGATGATATTACATGGGAATCCAAAAATTCTATGAGGGAGAAATACCCCCCACTTATTTGATAAGTAAATAAAATAGTGAGGACACAGTTTCCAAAAGGGGGAGGGATATAACAACCCAGGTAATAATAGAATAATACTTCTTCATGTATATTAATATTTATTAATTAAATATTAATTTTAATATAAAATAAATTCTATGTCTGAGAGTGTACCCAACACGCAAAAATGGTTTTCTCAAATATCTGACGTTTCCCACAAGACTAAGTTATACTAAAATTTATTATATTATTAATATTATTTTTTAAAATGGTATTTATCACCTAGTCGCTATATTTTTTAGAATTAACAGAACAAACTATATTAGGTTTATACATTTTGATTCAATATTTTTAGTTCCTTCAAATATATTTTATAGGCTTAAAATGAGAATAAATCAAAATTTTAATCATAAAATACTTTAATTTTCATAAAAGGTCATTTGACTGCCTTTTGATGGGGAATATTTTTTAAATATAGTTTTTTTCAATTTTGTATGTTTTGTTTGAAAAAAAACTTCATTTTGGAAAAGTGATATCAAAATTTATTTTGGTTGATTTTTTGGAATTTTTCTAATAAAAATCATATTTCAATGAATACTGAAAAATACTGCATTTTAATTCAAAACTAAATTTTCATCTAATTTAATTATATTATTACATTATAATTTTACATAGTTTTAATGTATAATTAGATGAGATTTTTATCAATTAATTTAATGTAGTTCATTGGATTCAATTTCAAATTAAAATATAAATAGATAAACTATGTGAACATTTGAATTTTTTACTTAAAGAACCTGTTTTCTCGACCTCTCAAAACATTAAATTAATTTTAACACTTTTGTGAACTGAATTTTCCAAAATTGACATAAATTGTTGTACTAAGTATAAAAAATTTGGTCTAATAGGATCAAAATATTTCATTTCAATAATAACTTTAGTATTTTATTTACCACTAATGATTGTAAATAGAGTATTTAAAGATAAAATTAATATTATAATATCATAAAATTACCCTAAAACATGCCCTAATATTATTGGATGTGTAATTTACTACCATGACCATCCTTGGGCCATAATTTTGACCTTTCAAATCCACATGGATTTGATTATGACATTTATAATATTTAATTTAATGTAAACAAAAATATGTCATAAATATGTCTCTTCATACTAAAAAAATAATATGGGGTTAAATCAGTGAGATATTAAGCTATAAAAATTAATTATAAAGGAAACAATAATACAAAAATCATGGTAATTTATTTCTAATTTTTAAGAAATAAATAATTATAATAAGTCCTGACACACTAATGATGGAGTAATATATTTATTATATAATGGATAAAATAAATGATTTTAATAATATTAGAATAAATATAATTTGAAATATTTAATGCCATACAAGAATTTTATGGATTAAATTGAAATTTTATATTTGTGTTAATGTATTTTTTATGAGTAATAAATTTGTTATGATGTTTTTAAAAAGGCATGTAATGTATAGTATCAAAATTGACATAATTTATATTTTAAAATATAAAATATTTAATTAATTGACATAAAACTAATAAAATTATATGATTCGAAAAAAAATATTATATAACTCTAAAAAAATTATAAATTATTCATTCATTATTCTTTTGGAATGATTTGATAATTATTTGAACTCTCAAAGTGTAAATTACTTGATAAAATGGCAAGAGTTGAAAGGGGTTGATGCAAAAAAGATAAGGATTAAAAAAATACTAAAACTTTTATAATTATAATTTTATAAATATATTTAAACCCATAATAATCCTATATTATAATTGAATTAGTATGGACCCATTTTTAAGAGATATTTAATTTATATTAATTTAATACTTTAAATAATTCCTAGGGTGATCAACCCCTCTCTTATAAAAGGAAACCAATTCCTCTCTATTACTCACACTTACAAAACCTTTTTGTTCGGCCATGATCTGCCCCAAAACCTTCCTATAATCCCTCCCCACATTCTATAGTCCTTAATTGAGGCATAAAACCCTCCTTAGTGGTGTTAAGTTGTTCAAAAATGTGGTCATCCGAAGGAAAGTTAATGTTTTTATGTAAGTATTTATATTCAATTTCTTCATCCACATCTCTCAAATATTATTCTTCCAAGATGAAATAATAAATATATTTTTCATAATATACTAATATTTTATTATGTTAATATCATCATTTAAATAAATCAACAATTCTATTAAATGGGAATGCAATTAATCATTTGTAAGTGCGTGTGAACTATCACTTCTACAAATCGATCTAATTAATTTTAGATAATAGTCTATCATGATTGGTTATAATAATTTAATTAATGTTCATATTTTATATTCATGACATATTAATCATTATATGATAATAATATATCAATTATGTTCTTAATTTCCATGCACATAAAAATTATAACATCGTTTTTTGCGTATGTGTGAACTGTCACCTCCACAAAGCAATGTGGCACGCTTTTAATAATTACATAAATTTTATGATATATATAAGTATATTTATATAATTAATATAATATTAATTATTTTATAATAATTCTGGAAAGATAAACTAATACCTAACTTCATTCTATAACAATTAGTGAAAAATGGAAAACGTTACTTAAGTGTACGTACGGCTTACCATCTCCATGATTATAATGTTGTTCATTTTTCATAACTATACATAATGGATTTATTTAAAATTATAATTTATGTATAAAAATCATAATAATTTCATGAATATTATTTTGGAGATGATTTAATTATGACTACACAGACTATGTACATTATACCATGTTTATTTTTTACTCATGTACTGAATATCGAAAAAATGTCTGACCTTATCTCAAATAATTATCTAATTATTGTAACATGGTATCTAATAAATAATAAAAATAAAAATGATATGAATAAAGTATAAATTAACTGAAGTTTATTATTTAGTTAGACTAAGAAACGTATATGACAAATCGAACTCAAGGTAAGTAACTCCATCTCAATGTCCTTTAATTGATGCATATTTTGATGTTATACACCACGTTCTTTTATAACGTGTATAATCAACCCCTTTTACATTTAATTAATTAAAAGGTTTTTAAAAGTAAAATTTTTATATGATGCATTTTAATTTCTTAATAAAATGACAAAATTAATGTTTTTTTATTTATGTGGGATAACGACTTCTTCGCCAATGTAATCGTTATTTTATATTTGGCTTCCTCTCTATGACATAATATTTTTAAAAGGACAAGAAATATTTTATTCCCTTTTTGGATGTTTTTTTATTGAAATTTGATTGAATATTTCAATATCTTGAGATGTTTTTTTGTAATTTTAAATGAAATTTTTTGACTAAAATGTTGATAATTTCAATCATTTTTGTGTTATGATTATATAATGGTTTATGGACATCTGAGGGGGGGTTACATGATAACCCAAAGACATGTGGTTATGTGATAAACCAAATATGAGTGGTTCTATAATAAAACAAGGATGATTGGTTGTGTTATAACCTCAAATACATCGGTTATGGATGTTGGGGTGTATGGTTATTCGATTTTTAAGAGCGGTATATTTGGAAATCAACCGTGTAGTTATTACATTTAAGTTTGATTATGTACGAAGTTACTTTTATATGTTATATGTTTCTTTATATGGTTTTAAAGGTAATATATTGACTACAAAAAGGGAAATCAATGAGATTATATTCATTGAATTGTATAAACTACTTTGTAAACGTGAAAAGTATTACTTTATGAAAATGTATTTATTGGTTACATGTTTTTGTAAAAATAACAACTTTCCTTATATATGTATACCATATTGATATTTTTATTCTAATCCCATGTTTTGAAATATTTTTCATAGTATTTAAATAAGAATAGGGTAATGGATGAGATCATGGATATTTTATGAAGTTAAACATAAACTATAAACCATGTTTCTTTTTTAAACTTTATTTGTTTTGTGAAAAAAAAAATTATAGTGACTAGAAGAAAATACTTTCTAATATTTGAGTTGTTATTTATGAGTCATAGAAAAATTATGTAGATCTCTAAACATTAAAAGATCCTATATTTTAATGGAATTCAAATTATTGACTTAACTCAAGATTAAGTAATGTTTAATGTTGGTACCTTATAATGATTTAGGGTGGATGGTGGAATTTTTTCTTAGTTGATTTTATTCTATTTATGATGTTTCATATAATAAAATCATAAGGTATTTCAAACAGTTAGTTACATAAAAATAATTACCAATTACTGAACTTTATTTAGATTTTTTCCCTCATTTGAATAATTTTTTTTATAGTATTCTTGGATTTCTATATATATATTAGATAGATGTTATATTTATATATTGTGAAAGATACCATTTTGGAATATATATTTTTTCCCTGTAATATATTTATATTTTTTATTTTTGATATTTCCTTTATCAATATAATTTAATATAAATTTTTAATATGTGTTTTTTATAATGTTGTTACATTTGAGGGAAAATATATTCAAGATATCATTCGTATTAACCATAATTTTTATGATAATGTCTAGGGATTGGAGATCACTCAGTAGGCCTTTTACCAATCCAATATGGGTTTTGTTTTGATATACCAAATTTGATCATCACGAAATAGAATAAGATCCCCATTTATGGATATGCAATTTAGAGTATCCGAGGGATAAAATTTTCAAAACGTAAGAAGTAAAAAATAAATATGTTTTCAATAAAAAAAATTTGGTGGGTTAATTTATCAAGGGAGGTCATGTTTTGAATTGGTAACTTTTATAAATTATATCTGTACCATTTGAGTCTTAGGCATCAAGGGTAGGTTTTTTCTTAATAGGAGCATGAAAGTAATCATGATATATTTTATGATTTTGTGTCTTTATTCATATATTTCTAAAATCATTTTGAGGTTATATTAATTAAAAAATAGAAATTGAAAAATATTAAATATCTATTTATTTATTACTTAAGACTATATTAATATCAATCTTCAAGTTATTTACTTTATTAATTTATTAATTTTATGTTAATAATTATTATAAATAATCATGATAAACATGATGAAATGAGTGAGAAGTATGGGATATAATATAAGAATTTTCATTATTAATTACTTTTGGGATTGTGTAGATACTTTAAAGCATTGTGGTGTTATTTCATTGTTTCTCCTTTGATTGTGAGTGTGATAAATTAAAATATAACCAATAATAAAATTAAAATTAATCTTTACTTTTTTAATAATATTTTTACCCGGAAAGAATACCTATGTAGGACTTCATTATTTCCAATTTTAGTCATTTAGAAGTGAATAAATTATCGAAATCATTTTGGTTTTTGATTTGTGAAATTTTTATTATTGATCTTATTCTATGTTTCCCATAATAAAATGTTTTTCAAATTTATTTTGGAATAACTATTCAAAATATAATTATAATCTTTATATATCATTTATCTATAGGAATAAAATATTTTTTTAATATATTTTATATTCGGTTAAAAAATTATTTGAATGATAATTTTTTTAAAATCATAAATCAATCCGGATTAAATGTTTTTTTAATAATTTTAAATGTTGAAATTAAATAGAAATTTAGATATGTATGTTATATAATTGATTATTAACACAATTTATAATGTAAATTATTCTTCAAATTAATCTATTAGAATAAAGATGTGGATGAATATTTTAAAAATTGGTTTCAGAATTGGGTTTCAATAGTTTTAAGGGGTAACAGTATTTTAAAATAAAATATTATAAATATTATTTATAGAAGTTTAGTTTTCCTTATTTAAATGATTTTAATTCAATAGTTTTACAATTTTTTTACATAAAATGTTATTAATTATCTAGTTTTTTTTTACTTTATATTCATACAGTTTTAAAATTAACCTTAAGTTTTTTTAAAATATTATTGTGTACTACTTTATATTATTTTAGATTAGTGAACTTTATTTTGAAAAAACCCTCCATATATCTGATTTTTTATTAATATATTCTTTAGTAATATAGTTTCTTACTAGGGTCTATAACATCTATTGTAGAATTATTTTGAAGATGTTATGGTTATTAATACACTAAATTTTAAAATGATTCAATGTTTTATTTTCATAATGTTTTGAAATGTATTTTTATATATTGATTGTGTTTAAAAAAACTAGTTTTTCTTTTGTTAGGATTATTTTCTTATAATTATTCTATTAATTATCCACATATATTATTTTTTTGAAATACCTTGATTGGAAAATATTTCAGTGAAAATATTTTAAAGAATAACAAATGATTTCGTTTTGTTTTTTTTCAAAAACAATATTGTGGTTTCTCTATAAATAAAATACGTTTACACGCTCACAAAGGTATGTATAGTTTTTGTTTTTTAAATTATGTGTGGTATTTTTATTTATATAATATTATTTTTACTCCTTCTCTTTTTGATTTATCGAAATTATTACGTAATTTTTGGATATATGACTCTCTTATATTTATGTGATATTATTAAAGAATAATAGGTTGTATTATTATATTGCGATGGAAGGGTCTGGTAAATTACATTAGAATCATACATATATATTCTCACCCCATGAATCAGTATCAAACCATAGAAAATGAATCGTAATAGCAAACCCAACACTCCCCTTAGAGAAACCTCTCAAAGAGTACAACCACACGACCATTACCCTTAAATAATGGGATAAACCACACATCAACTACCATATTATGGGGGAAATGGGAAAACCACCAAAACCATTGAAGAACCCTATTAAAAAAGAATAATCTATAAAATAATACCATATATAAAACAAACTAGACCTTCTCATAACAAATATACCCTTAGTTACTCCTTTAAATTCAACTATGGTCTAAAATAGTAACCCCTTTCATTTAAAAGGAATCACTTAAAAGGATGTGAAAAAATATACCTATACTTTGACATTTAAATATAAATAAACACACTCATTAAAATAGATTTAAAATCCTCCATAATGATTTCATAATAGTTTTAGATTTACCCAAAACATTACCATGTCTAACTCTCCATTGATGACTAAGAAACAAATTGAATATCATGTAAATCATACAAACAAATTCCCCATATAATTATACTGAAAACAAAGATACTCCAGAGACACAAGGAACCTTAAAATACTCAATAATAGGGCAGTAATTCATGATCTATGTCTATAAAAACATCCCTATGTCTTGAATACTAAATCATTCATCTCAACCATCACAACTATATGGGAGGGTCGTCCACTAGAATCGCCTATTACATATTATCCTATCTCCATGGTCTCTATTATTTCTCTATATTCTTACCCATGTCATTAAATAAAACAACAAAGATAGATCAATGAACCTTATCCTTATGGAAGACTCTAAATTATTCACATGTTCTACCTCATTGAGTATAAAATGTGGAAACCAACTAATCAAATCAATAAAACAGTTCATATATCTAATGAGAACTCCAAATAACCAACTGGATATCCTATATAAGTGTAATATGATCATGAATCTCCATTATAAAAAATAAATACTTATTTAATAACTTAATAAATTATCTATAAGAAATATATTTTGGGAAACCCTACTTAATCTCCCCTATATTTGAGTAGGCTT
This sequence comes from Viscum album, assembly GCA_963277665.1. NCBI lineage: Eukaryota > Viridiplantae > Streptophyta > Magnoliopsida > Santalales > Viscaceae > Viscum > Viscum album. Next base: position 1,185,470,114 of record OY728135.1, read on the forward strand.
CTGAAACAATCCAACCTCTAAAGAAACTCAAAAATTATCTATATCCCTTATCATCCAAAGTTTTATATTAAAATTATTCCAAACAATCCATTGAAGTAGGTATAGATGATTCACATAAGATATTGAGTACTTACTATAATGACCTAAACATTTTTAATGATAATTTGTTTCTTAAAATGTGTATTATATTATTTTATACTCAACAAAAATATATCTCTCTAATAATGAATTGAGATTATTTTGAAATGTGTCCATTAGGTTTAAAATGTTATATGAACAATAGTCAATTATTACCATTAGTCAATATTACCATTTGAAACTATACACTTAATAATTATGTTAACCTTATAATTATTTTTTATAAGTTTAAATGAAAAGGGAAAATTAATTCAGAAAGAAGATTGTATTGCCTCATTCAGTAGATTCATTCCATACAAATTCCAACTTTCATATCTTATGAAGGATATCATAGAACTAGTCTTCACTATTGACAATCCCAAGTTAATATTATACATTTTAATCTTGAACGATATCACATACGGGAGAAGTTTATGTTAGTGGAAACTGCCACTTGGGCGATGTTATCCAAGACACCCCAATAATCTATCACCATCGAACACCTTACCCTTAAGTTGTATGAGAATGTAATAGGGGTTTATGTTTAAATGAATTATTTACTTTATGTATAATCTAATTTTATAAATAACATTTTTATTCCATGAATTCTGTTATGAGAATAGTTTTCTGAATATAAAAATATAACAAATTGAATAAATTGACTTTTCAAACAGAAATTATACTTTTATGAAAAGATATAACTATTATAGTAAACTATTTAATTATGATTAATGATTAAATTAATTAAATAGTAATATAAACACACTCCTATTTAAATAAAATTTATAAAATAAATTTTTTTCTAATATCATAAATTTCACTATGCAATTTCCTCATGCATTATATATCCGCTATTATTCCTAATAAATTAGATTTTTTATTTTTAAAAGTTAAAATTATTATATTTAGATAGTTATTATGATAAAATAAATATTTATTTTTAAATAAACATGTCAATATTTGGTTAGGTTGAATTTTTTATAATTATTTAAAATATGTTATTTTTTTATGAATAGTAAAAAAATACAGTTTGAGTTTTTCAATATGTTTAATGACATCATATTGATATAATATATAATATAAAATGAAATTAAACTCATTAGTATTAAAATAATATAATTTTTGTCCCATGTTTCTAATTCAATGGTAAAATAACATGGAAAATCCCATGGGTTTTCATTTACCACTACCTTGGTGTCTAAGGAAATTAATAAACAAATCCTCCTCTTTTTATAGAAATACCCAACCATTTCTCCATTTCCATTCACTAAAAATTCATCATACAAAAATATATGATAGTTTTACCTCTCAATGAGTCCTCCCATGGTGTCTTAAGTCCCCCAAGTTCCCAATCTCTGAGTTGAAGGAGTTACTCATCATGGTAGGGGAAATATCGCATTCTCTTTTCCTTTCAAGTTCCTTTTTATATGGTATGTATTTTAAATTTTTATACTATGTTATTCTCATTATTTTATTCTATAACATTAGTGTATTAATATTATTTTATTAATGGTAGACCCTTGTTTTATCGCTTTTTAATGTTATCTCAGACCATGTTTTAAACTCATTGTGTTGCTTGATTTTCTTCTCAGATTTTTTATCCTTTTCTCAAGAAATTATATTTTTTTTATTTTTTGAATACCCAAAACTCTTTATTTTGTAGTATTATTCACATATATTTATAAATGATATTATTTTCATGGTTATTAAGATAAATGAAACTTTATTTCCATTTTCATGGTTCAAGAATGACATAAAGTCTTGTATTTAAGAACTTTTTTAAACGTCGTGATTTTGATAAGAAACACATTTCTTTTATTCTCACAAAAAAAAATTCATAAATTTTTTATTACGATCTATATGGTAAAAATTAACTAATAAATATGAAGGGTGTGTCATTAAATCTATCTAATTCATTGTGTAATGAATATAATCTCTAGAAATGACATGTTTTTCTATACCTTGGTGAATAACCTTAGTAATTTTGGTGACACCTTGGTGATAAAACACGGTGATATTCTTATTAATAAATCAATTAAATATTTTTGCCACATTTATATGTTATGATCCATTTTATTCTAATATTATATGTCTATTTTTCCTTTTCTCATTCCTTTATGATATTCTTCAAGTTCTTATCAATAATTCTCAATATCACTTGTAAATTGTGTCCCTTTCTTTCCCTTAGAGGGCCTTCTGCTCACCCTTTCCTTTGATGTATGTCCCTAGGTTATGGGTTGTGGTAATTTTAAATAGGTTGAACCAAATAATAATATATTCAAGTGTATTAATGAATTTTTTATGTTTACATCTATTATGTACCTTTTTTCTAAGAAACTAAACAATAAAATATCCTATGTTTTATATTGTAATGTAAAGTTATTTAATAAAAAGTTGGGATTACATAGTTGGTATCAAAGGATGATTTAGTTATTTTTAGAAATTAGAATTTAAAAACTTGGGGAATAACCTTTCATAAAAGATAAATATAGGAATTACTACTAGTATTTTAAAAAATTATTAAGTATGTTTTTTCTGAAAAAAAAAATCCATGTCTGGATATGAACAAATGGTTATGGTTCTAGAATAGATTTGCCTAGGAGTAACAACTATAATATGGTTCTTTAGTCCTAACTTATCATATCCTAGAACATGAAAAGGATCTTACTATTTATAAGGCCCCAGCCTTAAACCTTACTTAATCTTGAGTTATTACAAGATTACACATTGAGGATCTTTTCAGGTTTAGAGTTTTAGAGAATTAGATCATGAAACTTGCATTACATTCCACATTTAAACAAAGTGGTTACATAACAGAAAATATTCATTCTTCCTATCAACGGAAACATATTTAAAATAAAACATGGATTCTTTCTTGACACATCCTTGATACTATCATCACATCATGTACCTTTCCCTTGACCTGTGAAAAACATTTCAAAAACTTGGGATGAGCATAAAAAGCTCAGTAAGGGTTATAAAAATATGGAAAGGAAACATGAGTACATGTATACATAAGAATGAAATCATACTTTACCCATAAAACATAGGCATATCAAATCATAAAGGTAACTTGAGGCATTCATAACATTCTTACGTAGGGAGTAACCCTCTTGGTTACATTTGGAATACCCATCATAGTATATTCCCTAAATCTCTTCGGAGAAACCTTAACATTTCACTCCTTCGCGTTACCCAATGCATTGGAGAGCTATATCGGGCTCACCCGCCCTCTGTTTATCACGGAACCACCCGTTTTCATAACAATGCCCAAGAACCATAACACAAATGTATCACATAAAACATGCATAAAGGAAACATAACATTTCCACATTTCAATCACAATATAACATTTTAGTATATTGAAATAATGGATCCATTCAAAAGAAACCATTTCCACAACCATTTAAAACATTTAATAAAGATATTTTTGAATCAAAGTGTCCCATACCACCTTGAAGCTTTTAAAATTTTAAACCATTAATATCCATATAAACAAATCCTTAAAACCATTTTGAAACATGGATATTAATAAGAATAAATATTTAAAACATTTAAAGCGATATTTTGGTTAAAGAGGTTTTACCAAAATTAGAGAGACTTGAATACAATAATTGAGGAATAACATTTAGTCAGAACATTATAATATCATGAGAATAAATGGATTCATGATATAATACTCCAAAGTACAGTATATACACCATATAAGAGTGAATTGGTGCATAACAACAATGAACTCTCAATAGAAATGTCAAATGTGATGAAATCCCTTATAAAGAAGGTATCCTTAAATTAAGGACAAATCAATCTCAAAAATATGTGTGAAAAATATAAATACACCCAATATAAGTGGATATTAAGTGTAAAACAATAAAAGTTCATTCACACATATTCAATAGATTACATATTCAATGACTACATGTTTAACCCAAAGAAATCAAAATTGGGTTAAAAAGTTCCCTTGACAGCCTAACGGCATCACATCAAAATGAGTTGATGAGAGATAAAAAGTGTATCTCGTCACTTGGACATAAAATTTACATCAATAAGGATATATGAGAACATATTGCAACATAACAATATGTAAATTAAATGACCCAACAAAAGAAGTCTTTTAAAAAAGAGGAGGGTGAAAGGTTCCCTTACCGACTTGGGTATCTTTCAAAACATACACCCCATGAAAGAAGGACAATAAATCATTGATGTAAATACTCATAAACAAAAGTATATTACAAAAATAGTAGAATAATGGGTAGTACAAACACCACTCAATGGAATTTGTGGCAAATGTAGCATAAATATCACGGGAATAAAAGTGAGATGAAAAATCCCTTACGAAAACTCGGCAGCCTAACGGCGCCACATAAAACTTCCGAATATGGATTGATGAGATAAAATAGGGTATCTCATCACATTAAAATAAAATGTACAGCAAGAGTAATATAAAATAACAACCCCCAGAATTACAAAGAGGAGCTTAAAAGAAGTGACATAAAGGAGAGTACTTAAAAAGAAAGAGAGAGGTTAGATCTCTTACGAAAGTTCGGCAGCCTAACGGCGCCACTCAAAACTTCCAAAATGGATTGATGAGATAGAATAGGGTCTCTCATCACATGAACATAATAATTACAGTAAATTTAATATCAAAGATCATCCCAATAACAAGAAAGATGAGCTTTAAAAGGAATGACATAAAAGAGTGTACTTAAAAAGAAAGAGAGGTGTAGGATCCCTTACCTCGGGTTCGACTTGACTCGATCGTTCTTTAATCTCCTGAATAATAAACTTGAGTTAATTTATACTTCCTTAAGAACCTTTTTCAAGTTCATTATTACTTTTATACCACTTATTACCATGTCATAAACATTATGTAATCATTTAAGTTAATAATATTTGTTTTGTCGATATTTGGTTCTTAAGTCGAAAGTGGACTTCTTACAATTACATGTTGTTCGTGTGGCCAAATGTTTACTATATCCAGAATTGTATTCATTATTTAGATATCATATATGTCATATATATCCATCACATTTATGCATTTATAACATTACATAATCATTTACAGGTAAGAAATGAAATGCACCGTTCATGGAGACGGTAAGCCGTACGTACGCATGAACGCTACTTTCATTTCTATTTCATATTTTATAGAATGGAATAATAATTATATAAAGGTATATTATAATTCCAGTATAATATCATATATTATATCATATTTCCATCCTTTATACATCCCACATATGGTATTTAACGAATCAAATCACTTTGAGGGGGCGGTAGTCCGCACTTCCTTAAATGAAGATATTGCGTATGCCCATAATGGAAGCCATAAAGGTATACCCAAAATGAAAAATACAGAAGCTTAAAGAAAAAAAATAAACATATTATATATCATATATAAATATAGTTACATCATAATGGCCACCTTTTAAGGTGTTAAATGAGTATTTAACAATCATCGTTTCGGGAGGCAGAATTTTTCCATCCACGGAAACCGTATGTTCTTTAACCATTTGATGTAGTTGTGTGAGAGTGTAGCTCGAATAAATCTTATAACAACATCATAGTATATTGAAGATACTGTTGTTGTTACAAAAGAAGTAAATAAAAAGAGTTTAGAGGGTTGGAGAAGCAAAATAAAACAAATGAACAAGAGAGAATGAATTACCTTTAAAAGTGTAACTCCTTTTGATTTGAGCCTAAAGGTTTCCTTTGAAAGGATTCTGCCCAAAGGGAATCCTCTAGGATGAGGAGAGGGATGTGGAGAGAGTAAATGGGCAGGGGTTGGCCGAGCCAAAGGTTTGAGGAGTGTGTGAAATGAGGTAGAGGTGGGGGCCTTTTATAAGAGGAGAGGAGGGGCACTTTTGGAAAGTAAAGAAATATTACTTTATTTGAAAATGTGTTTCGGTTTCAAAAGGTCCCACATTGATATAATTCGTGGATAATGTGATAATACTTCGAAATCAACTCATCCAATAAGTTTTGGACATGTGTAGTTCATAGATTTTACATTATCTTTCCATTTTATTTAAATCGTCAAATAATGATGTCATCGCTTCATCATTATTATGTCATAAATAATTTAATTTATTTAATGTCTAAAAATTATAAAAAAAATTACTATGATGTAGGAAATCTGTTTAGATTTCCAATGAATATTTATAATCAAAAATCTGATCTTTATAACCCCATGTGAAAATTGTTTTCGTAAAACATATTATGTTTGTGTCATTTTTACTTTTACATTAAATAAAAAGTTATTTATGTCATTTCCCAACCAAAGTGGATCCATGGGGTCCCCAAGTTGACCCATGGCTTGTCTTGGTCGGCCATGACACAACCAATGAGTTTAAGACATGTGTCAAGCTCATCTCATTTTATTAAATCATTATTTTTTCCTTAAACTACACTAATTACCACTAATCGCGATTAAAAACTTAATAAGTTACTATTCACCAAAAAATTATTTTAATCTCATTGAACCACATTTTACTTCTTAATGACAACCATGTATGTTGGATTTTTGAAAATCAAAACACAATGATGGCAAAATTTCATTTAAACGGAAAATCAGTTTTTATAAGTACCACTTAGTGGTTTCACTATTCATCAAAAATTGAAGTTTTTCAGAAAAATCCCAAAAATTCACCCTAAGCTATATTTGATATTCTGAATTAAAAAATGAAGTCCGTTTTAAAAAATTCAAAACATATAAGTCACATTAATTAATTTAATAATTAATTCCCGTTGTCATGACAAATAGCGTGTTTTTATGAAACAATAAGTATCAAAATATTGACACTAGTTTAAGTCCGATTTCAAAGTTAAATTAATTCCAACGACCACTATTGGATTTAATGGTAAAAATATTTTCTAATTACACTTTAAAACCAATTCAAAATATAATCTAATCATATAAATAAATTAGATTAAAAAGTGGTTTTGAATTAAAATACAACATTTTACACTATTCATTAAAAAAATGAACTTTATCGGAAAGATACCAAAAATTTACACAAAGTAAATTTTGATGTCCCGATTCTTAATAAGAGTTTTATTTGGTACAAAAGAATGTTTAAGAGTGAACAAAACTATATTTAATGACGGTTCTCCATCAAAAGGTGATAAGTGAACCTTTAGTGAAAACTAGGGCATATACGCCTAAAATTGAATTCTTTCCGTATTTTAAGCCTTTATCTTTTATTGTATAAATGTAAAAACATTTAAAAACATATATAATCATATTTTAGTTATTTATATCCATTCCCACCAATACAAAGGCTACATGTTAACTACCGTTTAAAATAATATTATTTCATTATTAGAGTGCAACGTAAGATTCCCAAGAAACTCGTTGTTGCGTGTTGGGTACGCCATCGAGCATAGCATCCCCTTTAAAGTAATATTAATATTTGATTCACAAATATGGATAAATATAAAGATGACATATTCTTTATTTACCTGGGGTGTTACACTATTCACCTAGTTTGACACTCATGGGGGATATGTTTGGTTAATGACAAGATTTTTATGAACCATTATGAAGGATTTCATAGAAAAAGTAATTGTTGTTAAAGAATAACATATTTAAGTAAGATGTTTTATTCCATGAAATTACTTTAGAATTATATTATTATTAAATGAAACAATTCTCTCACTAAGGATTTATTCTTTTAGAAAATATCATGAAATAGGAGAAATCACATAAATGGTGACCATAATATACCAAGCACGAAGGGCCTTATAATGGAAGCCATAAATAAAAAAACATCACGAGAATGATGAATCAACTGACTCGAGTTATGAGAAATAACATAAATCAAATAAGATATTTGATTCACCTATAAGGGAACAATATTTCCTTGATCCCCTAATGCTTCAACTACCACCTTATTTTAGAAGACTTAATAACCCATTGATTGTTGAATGGTGGATATGCTCTATAAAATAATATTTTCTATACTTCACAGTCCGTAATAAGATAAATTCATCTTGGATGTGTAACGCTTAATGGTAAAAGCTGATCTATGGTGGACACTATTTAAAAATATTAATCCAATATGAGAGATTAATGTAATAGAGTGGGAAAAGTTCAAGGGAACCTTTTTCAAAAAATATATTCCCCATTCAATTCGAAGGAAAAGAGAGAAAAAATTCCTCGAGAAAAAGTAGGTGGAAAAAGAATATGTGGGAAGATATGATAATAACTTCACAAAACGTTCTAGTTACACTTTTATATTTTTCATGTATTCTAATAGGGTGGTGGATATATTCTTTGGTGGATTAATATCCCATCTACAAAAGAATATATCAAACCGATACAATGAAAACTATGAGGAGATAATGAGGATTAGTATGAAAGTGGAATAAGAGTTCAGAGAGATGCAGTGGTCCCATAGATCCAATGAAAAGTAGAGATCATTGGATCCAATATTGGGTGGTAAATTTGATCATGGAGGAGGAGGAAAGCACATTCATCATTCCAAATGAGAAAAATGTTAGAAGAATCATTCAGGGAACTTCTTGCTCGAGAGGGGGAAATGATAAGTTTGGGTAAGAGGTATCTATATTCCTTTGAGATTTAATAGTGAGGTGAATCCTAAACTTCTCAATACAGATAAATAAGGGAAGATGGTGCAAGCCCAACCTAATGTTCAATAATTCAAGTGGTGATATCATGGCCTATTTTCGAATCACTTCCCAAATCTGAAGATAGTGGAATGGAATCACCATAAAACATAGTATAGGCTAAGGGAGAATGGTCTAGATTTTTCCATCATGATGGATAAGATAGATTCTCTAAATGATGTGGTGGTATGTAATCTTTTTTTCTCTCAAATTTACAAAGTACTTTGTTTAATTCTAGTTCTATATGTTCTTTTATTTACTTCATATTTTCAAAGAATATAGAATCATTCCCTAAACCGATAGAAGTATAACTATCATTAAACACTCTTAGAGTTATTATACAATAATAAATAGTGTATATAAACTCTAGTATTTACATTCTTGAGAATAATCTCATCACGAATCTATTATTCATTCCCATGAGAGAATCCAACATTATACTGGGGATGGACTGGATCTCAAAGAACAATTCTGATAATAATTATAGAAGAAAGGATATATTGTTAGTGTTGAATGTAAAACATATAGTTGGTTTCAATAAAGAGATATCTCGATCTGATTTTTTCCTAAAAGAAAATCTTGTAGCCTTTTTTTATGAAAATTATTGGTGAAAATGAAGAAGGATAAGATATTATATGAATATATAATGTCCCCATCATTTAGTAATGCATTTATGTATTTATTGCAAAGTTACTTAGACCTCCCCCATAAAGGGAAGTATATTTCTTCATTGAAATAATTCATAGATCCAACATGAAATAAAATACCCCATATAGAATAGAAAATGTGGACCTAGAGGAATTAAAGAAGAAACTCCAATATCTAACGGATAAGTGGTTTATCTAACCATGTGTGTCTTATTAAAGATCACTTATTCTATTTTTCAAGAATAACAATGGATCAATACAATTACCCATTGATTATAAAGAACTTAACGGGATCACAGTGAAGAATAAGAACCCTATTCCAAGGATTGATGATTTATTTGACCAACTTCATGGGTCCCAATTCTTCTTCATGATTCCTCTTCAATCTGATTATCATAAATTGAGGTTGAAGAAATAAGATATTCTAAAGACTTCCTTCTTATGAATATATGGGAATTATTTGTTTTTTTCATTCAATTCAACTTGAATAATGCTCTTTCTATTTTCATGGATTTGAAGAGTATGGTCTTTAAGGACTACCTTGCTAAATTTTTGCCAGTTTTCATTGATGATATTATGATATATTCTAATAGTCTTGAAGAACATGAGGATTATATATAAGTTATATTGAGAACTATGAGGAATGATAGTGTGGTTATAAAGTTCAACAAATGTGAATTTTGGTTATAACATGTCACTTTATTGGGAAACATTGAAACCAATGAAGAAATATTAGTTAATATCGCCAAGAAAAATTTTGTAGAGGAGTGGAATCATCCTATAATAGTAACTAAGATTCACAGTGTCCTTAATTTAGAATCATATTATAATAGGATTTAAAAAAATCATCACATTTTAATAGACAAACCAACTTAATCGAATGGGGGTTATGTTCATCTAGACAAATGAGTGTGAGGAATGATTCCAAGAGATAAAGAATAGATTGGTTACTGTACCCATTTTAACTCTACCCTCTATCAGAGAAGGATTTGTTATCTTTTCTAGGAATCTATGAAATTTATTGGGTGTGTCCACCTGAAAAATGAAAATTTGATTTTATATGAATCTTTATAGTTGAAGCCTCACAAGGAGAATTATCCCACGCATGATGTGGAGATGGTTCAGGTTATTTTTTCCCTAAAAATATAGTCACTCTCTATATAGAGATAAATATTATATATACATAGACCATAAAATATTGAAGTATATTTTCATGATAATGGAATTTAACATTAGGCAGAGGAGATGGTTGGAACTTTTAAGAGACAATGACTGTTCAATTATTTATCATCCCAAAAGAGAAAAGAAGGTTCTTGATGAATTTAGTAGAAAAGAACCTATTGTTTTATCACTAATGAGGATTCATGGAGATCCTTTTGTCAATGACCTAATAAAACCAGACATGTGAATCGTAAGGTAACGGAAAACTCATCCTTTTCCCAAATGATTTCTCAACCATATTTACTTTATAATATCAAGAAACCTCAAAGAGAATATATTTTATTTCAGAAGAAAATATAGGCTATTAAGAATAATAAGTTTCCTAAGTTCAGTGTTGATCCACAAGGTGTACTGAAATTTCATTCAAGGTTGTGTGTTCAATTTATTCTGGAAATGAAGGAGCTGATGGATGAAGCTCATAGCTGTACAACATCTATACATTCTGTAATAAATAAAATGTATAGAGACCTTTATGATAATTATTGGTGGGATAACATGAAAATGAATACTACCACCCTAAAAGGTGTACAATGTATCAACAAGTGAAGGAAGAGCGTCAAATTCCTAAATGGGTATTACAACCACTACCAATTCCAAAATGGATGTGGGATAATATCACTATGGAATTTGTCACTAGTCTCCTAAAAAAACTAAAGAAAATAATGTGATATGGGTTATGGGTTATAGTAGACCCCCTCACTAAGACTTCCTATTTTATATCTATTCTGAAATATTTATCTTTGGACAAAATTTATAAGATTTAATTAAAGGAAGTAGTGATGTTTCCAGGAGTTCCACTTTCTATCATTTATGATCATGAGCCAAGGTTTATAGAAACAATTCTAGAGAAGTATTCAACATGATCGAAATAATTAATTGAATTTAAGTACAGCTTATCACCCTCAAACTAATGGACAATATTAATAGACTATTTATACACTTAAGGGCATGCCAATAACATGCATTATGTAATTTAAAAGTTGATGTGATCAACATCTCTCGTTAGTTGAGTTCTCATACAACAACAACTTCCATTAGAGTATTCAAATGTCACCCTATAAAGCATTATATGGGTATTTCTGTAGAACTCCTACTTGTTGGGAAAATAGTGAGAGAAAGATTCTTCGGCTTGATCTTGGGAATGTTATGACAAAAAAGGTTCATACCACCCAGGAAAACATAAAGATACTTAGAGTCTGTAGAATATCTATACTAACAACTGTTGAAGGGACTTGGAGTTCAATGTTGGAGATAAATTATTCCTTCAAATTTCACCATGGAAGACAGTCATATTGCTTGGGAATAAATGGAAGCTCCTCCCTAGGTACATTAACCCCTATGAAAACCTTGATCGTATAGGATAATGGCCTATTGAATAGAACTTCCACCAAACCTAGCTCAAGTTCATGATGTTTTCCATGTATCTTTCTGTAGGAAGTACACACTTGGCCCTTCCATTGTACTAAATCCAAATGTGGTACAACGGGAACATGACCTCTCTAATGAGTAGCATCTGGTGAAGATCTTTGATAATAGAGACAAGGTTATACACAACAATACTACCCAACTTGTTAAATTGGTTTGGAGGAACCACAAATATTAAAAAGAGACATTGGAACCAGAGGAGACAACAAGGGAGAAGTACCAACACCTTTTCTCAACCAAGGTAATGACTTGAAATTTTTGTGAAAAAATTTCTTAAGGGGGGAAGAATGTAATGATCCAAGCATTTGGAATGAAAATTATTTCTTGAAAATGTGTGTTATATTTTTTTATACACAACAAAATTGTATCTCTCCAATAATTAACAGAGAATATTTTGAAATATGACAATCAGGTTTCGACTATTATATGATATTTGGTCAATTATTACCATTGGTTGATATGATCATTGGAAACTACACACTTAATAATAATTTTAAAGATATAATAATTATTTTTATGTATACATGATAAAAGAAAATTAATGTAGAAAGAAGAGTCAATGGCTTTATCTAGAAGATTCTTATCATACAAAGCCCATTTTTTGGAGCTTGGGAGGGAGGTACAGTCACTAGGCTTCCCTCTTGAATAGGTCAAATTCGATCATCAATATGTTATGATTGAATGAAATAATCTATGAGGAAGTTTAAGTTAGTGGAAATTATAACTCAGTCAATTTTATCCATGTTACAACAAGAATATATCACCATCACACAAAATAACCTCAGGTTGTTTGTGGGTGCTATAAGGGGTTATGTTTCGAGGCCCCAATTAATATATAATCTCTTTGTATATATAAAATTTTCATCCCATTAATTTGGCATTGAGAATAATTTTTCTTAACATAAAAATATGATAAATTTGATTAGTTAATTATTCCGACAGAAGTCATACTTTTTAGAAATGAAAAAAAAAATATAGTAAATTAAGGTATTATGATTAATAATTATTTTAATGAAATATTATAATTTAAACAATCCAAATTAAATAGAAATTATGAAATAATTTCATTTATTCAAGTATGAGAAATTTCACTATGTTATTTCTCTAAGCATTTTCTAACCACTATTATTTTTAATAAATAATAATTTTTATATTTAAAAGATAAAATTCTCATATTTAAATAATTATTTTGATAAAATAAATATCATTTTATAATTCATCATGTCAAAATTATTTTAGGATAAATTTATGATAATTTTCTAAAATACTTTATTTTCTTGTGAATAGTAAAAATAGACTTTGAGTTTTTTATTTGTTTAATGACATCATAATGATATATTTTGTAATATAAAATTCTATATGGATATTTTTTATTAAAATAACATAAAATATGTCCAAATTTTCCAATACCAATGGAAAATACCATGTGCAAGCCAATGGTTTTGTATTTACCACCAACTAAGTGTCTATAGAAATTAACAAACAAATCCTCCTATTTTTCATTAAAATAACCACCCATTTATCCATTTCCTTTCACTCCCAATTCATCCAATGTGAATCTATGATAGTTTTACCTCCCAAATTTTCCTCCCAATGTTTTAAAAACCCTCTAAGGTCCCAATATTCAATTTTTATGAGTTACACTTCAAGGTAAAGGAAATCTCAACTTCTCTATTCCTTTCAAGTTCCATTTTTATGTAGTATATATTTCAAATTTACATAATATGTTCTTATATAAATTTTATGTTATACATTTACTATACTATGATTATTTTATGAATTTTATACCCTTTTCCCCTCTCTTCTTAATGTTTTCTAAAGCAATTTTTCATACTCGTTATGCAGCCAGAATTGTTTCTTAAGATTTCTCTCTTTTTCTCATGAAATTATCTTATTTTATTTTTTCAATAACCAAACCTTTTTCTATTCTATGGGTATTAAAAAAGATTCCAAAATGATAAATTTTACTCTGGTTTAAACAAACATGAAACTTTCCTTCCTTTTTGTGGATTAATAAAGACATAAAGATCTTGTCTTTAAGAACTTTTTTAGAACATCATGATTTTAATAAGAAAATTGTTTCTTTTATTCTCCACATGTTATTTCTAAAAAATTTTATAATGATCTATGTGGATAAAATGAATTAATACATATTAAGGGTGCACCATAAAAATTTTCCAACGCACTAGGTGAAGAATTTAATCTCTATAGATAAGATGTTTTATGATTCCTTGGTGAATAATCTTTCTATTTTTTATGACACCCCAGTAATAAACATTAGTGATATTATTATGAATATCAAAATTAAAATTGTATCCATATTTACATGTTATTATTAATGTTATTTTTACTATTTTATTTCTATTTTTCCTCTTATCATGCCTTTATGATATTCTTCAGGTTCTTATCGATAATTCTCATGATCATTTGGAAACTGTTTTTCTTGCTTTCCCTTATCGGACCTTATGATCAACCTTTACTTCAATGTATGTCCCATGGTTATGTGTTGAAATAATTTTACATAGGTTGAACCAAATAATAATCCTTAAAGTGTATTAAATTAATGTAATCTGATTTCATGTATTATGTAAATTCTTCCCATGAAACCAATCTTTAAAAGTTCATCTATCTATATAATGTAATATAAAGTTATATAATAAAAATGTGGGATGTCATACTAAATAACAATGAAATTTCATTAGTTATCTATCCCAAGATTCTACATTTACCTTCTAGGGCCAATATCACGATGTTATTTTAATGTAATATCTTATAATATATAATTAATAACTTTATATGAAATAAAAAAAATTACATCTACATCATAGTAAATTATAATTCTTTATAGAAAACACATTCACCCATCAATTAATCTTCCCAACCATCTTGCTCGTTCAACATTCCAAAAAAAATACATCACTACTCCACGTCAATGACAACATTATACAACCTTAATACTATAACCTTTATCTTACCATGTAATCTAAGTAAACAATTTCTAATGGAAAATATGAATCACCACTTAAATCACCCCCATAAAAACCTAAAAGTCATTCTGCATTCACATAAAAAACATTTACACCCTTTCAAAAACCATTCCCCAAGCCATACATAACAACCATTATATCTAAACAATGTGTCCTCATACTATAAAACTAGCCACACCATCACTACTATATCATTAATAAAACTTCTCAATACCATCAAGGAAATTAAATATATATCCCCACTACCCAACACCCAAACCATCCATAACAACTTCTAACCACATTCACATAGATCATAAAAAATGTAAAAAATCCAATCATAGGAAACCCTCTAACAAAAAAATTTAATCATCCAATTTCAAATCATTATTTCCTAATAATTTAGTGTGTCTAGGAATGAAATCCTCACTAAAATTTTAGTTTTCAACAAAACACTTTTTTACAAAATTTTAATGATTTTCCTTTTGTGGGAGTTGATTCAATAAACTATATCATATAAAAAACTCATAACCATAGAAATAGAAGGAATCGTCAAATAGAATCTCTTCAAAATATCCTTAAATTAATATAATAAAATATATATGCATAAAGTTTATTATAAATAATCTTCACATGCTAGCATGAATGGGAATATTTGTATATAGATTAGAAAATAGATTCTAATAAAAACATTTCAACACTTAAAAAATAAATCATCAAAAATAATATCATAATGAACAATAAAATGTCATAAATATATATTTTCGGTAAATATTCATACTTTACACTTAAATAATAATAACATGTTTCTGAATGTTAAGTGTAAACTATCCACATTGTGATAATATGCACCATTCATGACATAATAAAACTAATCATTATATGCACATTATTCCACCCTGAAAACAAGAAATATTTTTTTATAAAGTATAAAATTCTTTTACTTCTTCATTTAACTACAACATGCTCATCACAGAACATACTTTGAAAATAAAAAACTAGTATTTACCAAAAATATCACATAAAACCATTTTTTTCATTATCCATTATTCTTGTAATAAACAAAACCACACCATACCCTTACACATTCATATCAAATTTTAAATAATTATGAATGGATTAGAAACTATGTTTTATTATCAAAAAAATAATATTTCAGCATCACAAAACATCATCGATGTTTAAAAGGAAGAAAAATTTTGTTCATAATTTTTTTTTCAAATTCTCAATGGGTTATCACTAAACAAGATTATATACCTCATGGAAATATAAAATAAATGGATAAAAATCATCCTTATAATAAATTCATATCACATGAGTATAATATGTCATGTTTGGACAATAACACAATGAATAAAAACATTTGTTGAAATTACATTTCTTTTGAGAATGGATCGAAAACGCATTAATTCGTTATATAAATATAAAATTTACTAAATAAAACAACTGTTATAAAGGCTCCAAAAATAGTAATTACATATAATAAAAATAATTTAAACAATATTTACCAAAAATTAAACAAAAAATCAGGGAGTTATGTCAATGTGATATATATTTAAATAATAAAAAATAAGTTAATTCACAAGGAAACATATTTTGGAAAGTTTGGGGGAATCACATTCAAGTTTAAAGAATGTATTATTTAACTATAATACTCTAGTTAATTACCATTTTACTATTTCTATTAATGTAATTTTATCAAATCAGTAGTTAATGAAATATAATAAAATGCAATAGAATATAAGAATAATCACATAAATACTTATATTATCTAGAATACATATTCCAATGTAGTTAATGATGATGATTCATATACCACTATGAGAATGTTACCATTAAATGGTTTCACATTCCCAAAAACATTTTAGTTTTCTATAAAGATTCTTATTTCAGATCATAGGGGGAAAAATATCTATGTTAAATGTGGTCCCCTTAGTCCACATCACATGTTATTCATGTGTGTAATTTTTTACCTACTAATCCTATTTAATCCTTAGTTGTTCATAATTCAAATATGTTCCTTAACTCTCTACAAAAATCTGTGATAACACTTTTTCATGACCCTCCCTCATGAGAACCCCTCATATTCCTACAATAGTAGAGAGATTGAACCACAAATCCTTCCTCCAATACTACATGCGATGGAAGCTATCAATAATAGTATAAAAAGGATATGGGTGGCATTATACTCAAAAAATACCAATATTAATAAAAAACACCAATCAACACCAAAAAAATTATATTTCATGATATTAATTCACATAACATGAATGATACAAAAATATTAGTTATTCGGTATCAAGAATGTACATTCAAAGAAGGGATAAAACTCCAAATAAGCTTCCAACGCCATCTATAACACCCGAGGAGTAGTTCTGTAACTCTCAATATAACCTGGAAACTTTTAGAAAACTATGATTGGGTGATCACTTTAGAGTACTCTGTTGGATGATACTTCAAAAAAATCAATATCTCTATGCAATAAATATATAAGAACAAGTAAGAGAAATATAAACCCCAAAAAATAACAACCACATATATAAAAAGAATTATAAAATTAAAAATAATCGCATGACTCTACATCCCACATTATTTACTATCATGTCCTCCATTATAATAAAACACTCAACCACTTTCAACATGTATGAATTCATCCAATGGAATTATAAATAACTAATAATAATGATAAATCCTATAACAATTATCAATATCAATGAATCTTAGACCAAATTATTTTTTTACACTCACCTGTTAGCTGAGACCTTATACACAAAATTGATAGTTCAATATAAAGATGGCCTCTCTCTAAATATAATCATGAATGTGATAGATAAGACATAATAAAATTATATCTTGAATCATCACGACATTACAAATTCATCCTCTAAATTACATATCTGCATACCATATATCCACAAAAATATCTATATAATACATAACATGTCACATCTAATGTAGTTCTAAATATATCTCATCCAACCCCAAAATGTTGCATAGTCAAACATATCATGTTGGAATTAGTCATACAATATCGAAAACACAATCACATGTGATGTGTCCACATTAACAACAAAAACATTTAAAGTTAATGGAATCATGAATGGAATTAACCTTGAGACCTCTCCTTCTATGTACATTCCCTACCCGTAACTACTTATTTGTATCCAATCCTTCAAAACCACAACTACATCATTAACATCAAATAGGGTTTCATAAATATAAATGGACTAAACCTCATTCCCTCTCCATACCATGCCCAACCCCCACTATGTAATATAATTCACCACCATATAGCGATGTAAATAAATAAAATATCATTCTTATAACTTCAATTAATTATATCATGGATAAATATTATAACTTCAATCCATTACAAACCATAAATGTATGCCAATTCATGTCCATTACAACATGTGATGTTCCACCACATAATTTTCCAACAACCAATTCTATAACAACATCTAAACCCAATATAAACCATGCATGTAAGATATAATTATCAAAATAAAACATAATTAAAAATATAATGGCCATCATTCATGAAAAAGTTTATCAAAATAAAAAATAATAATTTCTATATCTTCCCCATTCGCACAATTTACCATTTACCTGAATCATTAAATTTACTAATTCACTGATGAAAATTAATTCATTAAATTATAACCAATTTTGATATGTTCATTCATCCTTAATCAAGTTAATTTCAACTATGTTAATACATTTTAATATTAATAGTTTAATAAAATCCCACTAACAGTTAATTATTTATCTTGTTAAATAATATTCATTCCCCATATCCATTTAAATATAACATCAACCTTCCATTATTTCATTATTCAATTCAAAATGTATATAACTTATCATTTTTACATTATCATACTAGATTTCAACATCCTATTTAAATTTTACGACTACCATTACTATTTCAAAAATAAGTTCAAAATATTCATGGGAAACATAATAAATCCTAACATCTCAATATCCCCTCTAAATCTAATATATAATAAAAGAAAACACTAAATAAAGAACTAAAAAAAATTTTTAGTTTTCAATAGATTCTATAAATTTCATTCTTATTACCATCATAAAGTGATTATCTCATTATTAAGTTGAAAACGTTATCCAATGATTTCAAAAACAATAAAACATCAAAAATAATCCTCAATAAATAGCATAAACCCACAAAAAGATAATATACAGCATAAAGAACTTGAAACAATTTACCCTTTTCAATTAAAACTTACCTATTTTATCGAACTCATTTAGTTACATTCTTACTTAATGATAATTTCCCACATGGTCTTCCCTCTACCCATAAAAAAATACACATGAAAACACATCAAACAATATCACAAAAGAATATAATAACATGCCTAAAATACATATCATTATAAAATTTAATCATATTAATTTCAGATGATTGGGGATTGATTTATAAATCTTATACATAAATTAGTGTTTATAAATCAATTGATAAATAATAATATATTACATAAAGACATTAAGCACACAAGGAAATACCCAACCCACCAAAACCATGGAAATTAATCATCAAAATCATTACCTAAAACCTTTAAACTAAAATTTACACCACCAATAAGGATTCCTAAAGAAACATTGAGAAAATAAACACGGATAAGGTTGAATAACTCAACTTTATTCTAAAACAATAAATAACTTTATCATAAGTTCCAACAATACTAAAAAGGTAGAATAATAAACGAACAAAAATTCCATAGAGTTATCGAATAGTTAAGGGAATTAATAAAAATAATAATGTGTTTTAAGGGACTATCCAATTTATACTTATGATTGAAATTAGAAGTCTATGAAATATGGGTACACATCATGGTGAAATGGTCAAGGTTATCACAAAACCATGATGACATAATATATATTATGTTACAATTACACATGGTCTATAGAATCCTTAAAAATAATACAACATATCTCCTCACTTAAACATGGTTAACCACAAAATCAGATAAATCTAGTGTAAGAATATTCTATAAGAGTAATATTTATATTACAAAATCATGTCCCGTAAACCTTGTCATAAAATTTTATACGTGTCATGGAGTAGAGCCTCTTAAAATTACATACACCCAAATACGGAAAAACACCAGATTTCTATCATTCGGGATACACCTACACCAAATGTACTTCAAAATAAAAATAAAACCAACACCCCAGATGAATTCCATGTCATATATTTAGGGCCTCACTACAACGACACCCAAAAGGGAGGGCCACAAAAACTAAACACCTTGACTTTGAGAAAAATAAAACTCCATATAACATAAGTATAACTTTATCAATTCTCTAATAACTCTCATTGATCCTCTATAATACATTAACTCAAAAACTAATAAACACACTGAACTAACCATTCAAGAAACCACACCATAATTAGCCCCACCCTGTCACAGCTAACCCTGTAGACTGAACCTTCATAATTCAAACCAAACCATCATGCCAAAAAAACACAACCCTAGTATAAATTTCATTTTTTAACTCTAAATTTTTTCCATAAAACCTTCTTATAACTTCTCCAACACACAAAATATAAAAATTAATGTGCTAGTAGGTTCTAATCAATTCCACTATTTTTTGGAGACTATATACTTGATTTTTTGTGTTTTCTATGCATACTATATCAAGATTCTTATAAATTTTGATAAACCCAATGGTGAAGATTTTTTAATGATCCTCCACATTAAGGGAATTATTTTATTTTAATTTTTTTCAGTAATTCATCTTGTGAGGATTTTCATTTCCTCTTTATAAAAAGTTAATATATTCCCAAGTTTTTTTTAGTATTGATAAATGATGATAAATATTTACCATTTTTTAGCTCTTCCATTTTAGTAATTTCATTCCCTCATATATCAGGGCTTCCATTATAGATATTTTCACTTACTTTGTAAATAAATAACCTTTTCATCTTTTCCATGTAGTTCATTTATGAATTTCACAGTGGGTTTCTTGTGTAATTTTGAAGATGGTCCTTCATATAAAATTTTAATATTAATTATATAAAATATACATAGTATTGAAATTAATTATTTAAACATCATTAAATATTCAATAAAATTTATTGATGTTTATTTTAATTTTTAAATATTTTGTTCTTTGACTTTAAATTTTACATCAAGATATAGATATTTATCATTGATAAGAACCCTATAACATTGAAATGCTATAAATTTTTAATTTATATTTACTTCTAATATATGAAATAATATATATCAAAACTTATTATTTTTTATTTAATAAATTCTATTTTTTATAATGTAACTTTATCCTATTTCAAATCAATCCAATTTTGTAATTCTTTACTATTATAGAAGGATTAGTCATTCCTTATAATTATTTAACCATATTATTAAGAGATTAAATCTAAAATTATATTTAAGAAATATATGTTTAATTAACATACTCTATTAATTAATGAATTAAATCCAATAATAATTATACTTATTTTTAACTATCATATATTTACCCCCAAAATCAAAAAATCCCCCCAATTATAACTTTATTTTATATCATGCATCCTTAATGTTATGAATTAAATCTTTAAAGACTCTATCCCTATCATAGAAGATTACTAACTCAAATTTACTAAATATTTTTTTCTAATTCTATTCTATAAATAATTATTATATCATGAATACCAATTTTGAAATATGTCATAATAGTTTATCTATATAAATTATTATAACTATTATATAAACTGATAACAAATTTTCAATAATTTTTTATTTGACTATAATATACTTAAACTAATTAGAAGAAGAATTTTGAAAATAATATTCCTTATATTCATTAAATTTTATATTATTTGTTATTTATACTTTACTATCCAAGGGTTTTTTTCATGATTTGGTATATAATATATTTTGATTACTTATTATCATAGGAAAAAAATTCTATATTGTTTTTATAACATATCTAAAATCCCTTTAGATATTTCACAATGATAAATTCTTCTATAAAACATGTTTTCCAATTTTGATTCAAACTAATTATTTGATTTCAAACCAAATTTTATTAATCTATGATTTAATTAAATAACCTGAACTACACATATATTTAAGATTAAAAACAAATCATATAAATAGAATAGAGTAATTGATGTGAATTATTTAAAATATGAAAAAAAACCATTGAATAATGGAATATGTATATTCAAAAATAAATTCAATCTTATATAAATATATATATATTTAAATTAATTAGTTAAAATACCTTTAATACAAAAGAAAATAAATTGTACACATTTATATAATGTTGACTACAAAAGTTACATTGATAACCTTGTCTCTAATTATAATTATTGTCTCCAAAATGGTATCAACTGTCATACACTCTAAGGGGGGGATGAAATTGGGTGTAAAAATTTTAAAAATATTTCTTATTTATATATCAAATAACACCTTTTATATTATATTTAGATAATACCCCATGTGTTGGTAGGGTTATTATTATCTCTTATTAATGATCAAATACCTTCATTCACTCCAACTCACCCATGAACATCTCAAACCACCCACACATGAAAATATATAAATGAGCTATATATATGGTTTTAAATTTTTAACACAAATTGGGCCAATATATAGTGAGTGATAAGACCAATGAAAATCCATGCCAGTAATATTATACGTTATTGATTTGAAATAAATCTAAAATGGGAAGTCCATCCTAGGCTCACTAATTTATATAATATGTGAATTTCTTTATTTTTTTGGAAATATGATATATAATGTAAAAAAACAACAATTACACACACTCATTGTTATTTTAAGTAAGTAAAAGTTAGATAACATCCTAATATAGTTCTCTAATGTATCCCTTTATTGGTTTTCCATCTCCTAATGTCAAATTCGTATTCATCATCCAGTATACTATGGATTCTATAATCTATAACACCAATCATCTAACTCCTCTTAAAAAAACAAAAGGTGAGCTTTTATTAATAAAATTTGTGTCATGTTCACTATATTCTACTCTAATTTTATTGTCTCACATACAAAATAATGTAACAAAGATATTCAATATAAATCTATCTTTTCTCTTGTATATATATATATATAAAGTGATCATCGTTTTTAGCTCAACCTCATTTATTATTAAATATTTATTCAAAATATTTCTTATTACTATGACATCCTTCAATGTGGATCATTTAATAGTATCACTATTTTCATGAAATCCAGGTTTTGTGGAATCTTTTAGATAAAATTTATATATATCATATCTGTCATTCCATCTTGAACCCTTTTGTGTGTCCCATGATCATTATACCATCTAGTTCATGTTTCTCTACACTGATAAAACCTTTTAAATGCACCTATAATACTAACACAATCCTCAACTCCATATATATATGATCTTATTTGTTGAAAAATAATCCCAAAATGTCTAATGGGTCACCCAGTGATGATATTTATCCTTAAATACATGAAACATGTACTATAAAACTTACCAAATCGTTCATCCATCATAGATTCCCGATAAAATGTTAGATTGAATTAATTTTATCTTACCATACATTCTTAACATTTATCTGGCATATTTATAGAATTTTATTTTATGTAAAAACTAGTTTTTATGAGGATCATTAATTATGAGTTTACTTTTTTATTTTCATATGTGTAAGATATCTACCCCACAATCTCAATTACTTTTACGGTTGTCTTTATTTCTCTCTTAACATCCATTAATGCCCCAACATTGTCCCACCAACTCCATGATAAATGGATGATTCAAGATCAATTAATAAGTCTCATATCAATAATGGTATCTTATTTAATATTTTATATCAAATTAATATGTTTTAAAATATCCGCAAACATAAATAGTGATATAAAGAGTACATATGTTTTATTCAATTGTCTTTGGGTCAAATCCAACTTGTTCTAGATCAGTTGATGATATGGAAGATACCCATCATCATCATGAATGATGTGTTTTGGGATAGAATCATTATCCATTAAAAAATACCCCATTTAAAAAAATTGGTTATGTTGGTATTTGTGTCTTCATAATGTGGAATGTGTAAGAGTCACAAGTGGAATAGGGTGAATGGGATTTTCATTCATCAAGAACTTTCCTCAATGAATGGGAATCCAGGATGATAGAGTATGATATTTTTTTGGGTTCAGCTGACCTCATTATCCTTAATGTGTAGTGGTGGCAGATTTTCTTCCAGTATCATGATTTCTTTCATGTCATTGGAACATATGTTAGTGTGTGGCCAGATTGGGAAGGCTAATGGACTTTGTGAAAAATATTCTATTGGAGATACGTTTTCAAGATAAGGGAAAGCATAGGATGGATATTTGGTGATGGTGAATTGAAAACCTTGGAAAGGACCTTAGGATAAGATTGGCATCAAATGTTGGCATTGGGATGAGTTTGGGGGTGGAGACATCGATTATGAGATGATGGTGGCCTTAGGATAAAAAGGATTGGGTATGGACAGATTCATATTATGAAACTCTTCTTAGTTGAGCTATGGTTGTAGTAAATCAAGGCCTTATTTGGGACATTAAATTATGTCTTAGGGTCAAGACCCGACATAGGGGATGGTGACATAGGTACCGTAGGGCCATCAAATTGGTGGGACTTTAGGAAATTGAAAATATTGTAAAGGCATGGGTGGATGGGTTTTCCTTCTGGAGGCAGTGACTGACCCTCCCCAACATGTGATTCCATGTGTGTGTTTCATTGTATTATACCCCCAATAAATAATTGGTATCATTTCCACTAATATATCATATTTAATTTTTATGATAACATAAACATTATAAATATCCCAATATTACTAGATGTGATATGTTTTTTTACATTATATTACTAAACACGAATCAGTTCAAATTTAGTAACATAACATGTTTCATCATGTGACCCTCTAGTAACTAGTTATATGGTGTTTAAATAAAATAAATAACATTATCCTATATTAATATATAAAAAGTATATTAGGACTTATTTTAATAATTATCGATGATCACTAGTGCAAAAAATGTCTGAACATCTGTATTTTTTAGGTTTTTCATGTCATTTTTATGGAGACGTTGTTATAGGGCACATAAAAAATCTTGTTTTTTAATATTGGTTAATAGAACCAATATAAAAAAATATTATTTTAGA
The DNA here is from genome assembly GCA_963277665.1 of Viscum album. Taxonomy (NCBI): domain Eukaryota; kingdom Viridiplantae; phylum Streptophyta; class Magnoliopsida; order Santalales; family Viscaceae; genus Viscum; species Viscum album. The sequence goes on from OY728135.1 coordinate 1,185,495,276, forward strand.
TAAATTTCACGTTAGTTATTTAATAACTTCCATTTATGATGCTTTGGTGAAGTTTTCTCACATCATTTATTCAACTACCGGCGAAAAAATAGTATACCATGTTGTTTTATATAAAAACTATTGTAGAAAACTACATTTATTACGTCGGTTATTTTGTAACTGACGTAAAAAACCTAGGAAATTTATTTTCAATGTCAGTTATAAATTAATCGATGTAAAAGCTAATTTTTTAAATGATTTATTAAACCCTTCCTCTCCTCTATAAAACCAAAACCAGATGACAAACCAAACTAGAAAAAATCACAAACAGACCAAAAACAAGCAAAACCAGTAAAAAAATTATACATTTTCATTTAAAAAATTAAAAAATTAAAATATTAACTAAAAACAAACCTAAATCCAACCAAAACAACTACCAAATACACATTTATAATTAAAAAATTAAAATTTTCTATATTCACTAAAAACAAAGAAAAATCCAATCAAACCTGTAAAATAATTTTATCATTTTAATTGTAAGTGTTTAACCTCCTACACAAAATAAGGTTAAGGGTCATTAAATTTCTAAAAATTAAAATGAAAGTAGTCAACATGTATAATAAATAAAATAAATGAAATATTAATTAATAATTTATATGTAAGTCTAACTAAGTCGAACTTTGTAACTATTCTAGTTTTAATTATTTCACACATAAATCTTAACATATAATATCCAAATTCTGTGATGCCTTATTTTTTATGAAAATTATTTTTTAATTATTTTTTCAATTCATAGTATCATTTTTATGTAATCCCAAATGTAATAATTATAAATGGATATTCACCATTAATTTTTCATATTTAATATTGGTACAATTTTTCTCGATGGATCTTCAAAAGAAATCTCATCCCCTATTTGAAAATAATATGAATGAAATAAATTTAAAATTTATTATAATATAAACTGCTCTTAAGAAATTTAAACTTATTTCTCCAATATGTTCTTAAAATTTCCTCACACATTTCCATGGACAGAAAATATCTAATAAAGTTTCTTCTCCATGGGACAAAAAACACCTAACATCAAATGGTCGTTGATATAAATAAAAATTTAATGTTTTTGGTTATTATTTTAAATGATAAATAAAAATAATTTAGATATATATTTCATACCTCTTAAAATAAGGAAACATCCAACATTGCATAATTATATTCTTTTGAAATATTTAGGCAATATAAATTACTTTTTGTTCCTCATCCAAAGCATTCCCTTCAGGTAAAATAAATTATGGTTCCATCAACCTATATAACTATATATGCACATTCGTATCACACATTTTATAAAGATACCAAATACAAAACAAACATTGGTTTCAGTTTTCAATAATTTTAACATAGGGAAAACATTGTGTTAAGATGTACATGGAAAAACCCAGAACCACCTTGATTCCCAACATATCTCTAGTAACAAGCTCCACAATATCATTTTTCAAAATCACCACATCTATTTTATGTCCACAAACATGAGCTTCCATGGGAAATTTATAATGACCCGCCAAAAATTTTAACTATCTTGAAAATCTGTGAAGACTACTATAATCTAAATTTGATGTCATATCCCTTGGTCTTTGTAGTTGGCTATACAATATTTCTTTACCTTTAATGTATTCCAATAAATAAAAATATATATATATTAACTTCTAAATTTTAAAAAAAATTAATACAAAAATAAAATAAAAGGTATAGCATTCACATACCTTTGTGGTAATGAGTCGCAAAATTATATATGGTCAAACTAAAAACTAGCTGACACTTTATCAAACTGACATCACCTCATATGTAGGCAATGGTACTCTATTTGATATATCTATAATAAGTTGTATAGTGACCCTATTCTACTCAATGAAAACCACACCTTTTTTATTATAATGACCAAAATGAGTTTAAACTATTCAAAACATAAACATCATTTAGAAAAATCATTTTAAACATTTTTATAAACACTTAGCATTTGAAAGATTTCTGTAGAAACTATAAAATCATTAAAATTTTATTATACCAACTGAAAAAAACAATAAAAATATAATGAAATTCATTTGGACTATCACATATAGATTTAATATGACAAACATGTAATTATAAAACATATATAATTAATGAAATCTAAATTAAAGGAATTATACCAAAACCCATACTTATATCAAGTATAAATAAAGATATAGAAATTATCCTATAGTGATGAAGCTCAATAAATCAAATAACATCCCCCTATAATTCCAAAAAACCAAAAAATCATAAAATTAGAACCACAATTAAACCCTATTCTCATCAACATAACCACTATGGTTTATTTGGATAGAAATACAAAAAATGATTGGGTGTATGAAAGATTATATATGATGAAAAATAAGAAAATGGGGATTGAACTTAAAAATCTGATTAAGAGTTGTAAGTTGATCAGAAAGATGCGCCAATTAAAAAGATGTTGAACAATGCTTTCAAAACAAGTTTGGAGGCCACAGGATTGAAGATTTGAATGTAGGGTTTCCACACGATAGAGACTGAGTCGCTATCTTCTAAAAATAGTGTAATAATACATAAAAAGACTTCATAACATTTTTAAAATATTTACCACATTGGTTATATAATAACCAACCTAATAAAGAGTTATTTTACATTTATCATGTCGGTTATATAATAACAGACGTCTTAAATTAGATGTATCACATCAGTTATAAAATAACAGAAATGATAAAGTCAGATACTTCATCTATCATGTCAGTTTTAAAATAAATAACATGATGAATCAACGTAATTCATTTTCCACATCGGTTATAGTATAACTGATGTGATAAATCAATTTTTTCAGTTTTTCACATCGGTTATTTATAATGAATATAATAAAATGTCGAAGTGGTAAATATTTTTATAGTAGTGGATTAAGCTACTCTTTATGTCTTATCTAATGAACCACCATGTAACCTCCCATGATACTCATGTTTACATTGTTAACATAAAATAGGGGTATGTCATCAGGTAATTCTATCTTCATATCATGTTTATTATACCACACCATGATATATTTGATTACATGATTCGTTATAACATATAATCAATTTTCAAAAGATGTATTCCTTAATTATATTTAACTTTGATGGCCTAGGACATCTTATTCTTTTTGATACCTTCAAATTGTCATCTTTTGCAACTTTTTTTTGGTTGAATTCAATGGTGTCGATCAAATGAAATTTCAAATTAACTTTTTTACTTCCCAAAATTTTCACTATTAAGCAATTCATTACATGATCACTCCCAATGGAATTATAAAAAGTCAATATATTATTCTCCAAATAGGATGCCTTCATACTCTCAATTTCAAATTTTTAGTTATTTTATTAATAAATTAGTTTTCCCATATTCTTTTTTTTTCACAATATTATAATATGATTAACTCTATACAATCCACAATTCCCATTATCCAGTTATCTTCTTCATTGAGAAACACATATTTTTTATTAAATACCTTATTATATTTTTAATAATATTTTTATGATATTTCATTGTAGATTATTTCATTTTCAACTGAATGGATAAAAAATTTTAATTTAATATTTTTTTAAAAATATTATTTTTTTCCACGAATAAAAAAAGAATATAAGTAATTTATATATACTAAAAGGTCTGTTAGTTGTTAAATATATAGTTTTGGTTTAACTGGGGATAGGGTTTTCTCCTAAGATGTCTATAATTTTCATTCACATTTATTGATTTAATTGAATATCATGTTAATTAAACAGATAATCTATACTTATATTCTTAAACTTAATATTTTTTCAAAAAAAATCATTAATAATATCATAATAGATATTAGAGGTATCATTTCACTGATCATCAAGAAAAATATGTTGAATATAGGATCTAGGGTAAACCATTGATGCATTGATGATCCATCATCGAGGCAAGGCATGGTTTTTATATCATGAAACATTCTTTTTTCAAAAATTATTTTATGTTCCTCATTCATTGATTACTCATTCATATTGACTATTCCTATTTTTTCAACAAAAATACTTGAATGTTAAATAAATTGATTAATTTTTTAAAATATTTTTTTATTTCATTATTTATTTCATTAGATAATAATTTCATGAAGGATATTTTCATATTTGAATTTTTATCCAGTCATCATTTTTCTCTCCCACACATCATGTTACACACCCATTATGGTAACACAATACTGATCAGCTTAAGATAGTGGTGAAACAAGAAGATAAGGTAATAGTTTTTTCATAATAATCCTCATTTCCCTCATTCCCCAATCTCTCATACACCCTAATAATTTGACGAACCACCTAAGGAACAATTATTGGATGGTTTTTCAAAAGGAGGAACATTAATGAAGTGATCATATTGGAGGGAGTTATTATCCAATTGCAAGTGAGAAGAATTTAGTAGATTGGATTATAATGGTTAGAGGCAAAAAACCACACTATGAGAGGTATCATAAACTATAATGGGTTTTATGTGGTTTATAATTAAAAAGTTTATTTATTGTCATATAATAATTGAGATTGTATAGTGTAATAATAAATGGTTGTAGTTTTAGATCCAGTGGATATGGTTTAGGGCATTAAATTCCTAATCCAAGAGCATGTAATTTTTGATAACTAATGTTCCCAAGTAAGTTATCTTGTATCATTGAGAAGTTGATATGAATATATGATAATATTTTTATTAATGGATTAATTGAAATTAATAGTTTTTATTAATTAAAGTCTCACTTTATTTTTTTTAATCTCACTATCACTTGGATAGAACTAAAAATGAAATACCTTACAAATTATAATTTTTAAAATGGTGTACCTAATTTGGGGGAATACTCTACGTTTTCTCCCAAATGAAATTGATACATATATTTTATCACTAATATCAAATGTGATCACAATATTTATCTTATAACAGCTCAGTCTTTAGACTGGTCCAACTCCCATGAGTTTAATGAAACAATTGAAACTTGAACCAATAAAGTCACCAACAAGCTCAATAAAGCATAATCACAAATAGAATACCTCCTATAATCTATCATAATAATCAAAAATATATATTCTCCCTCTTCATAAATATCTTAATGAACAAATTAATCAACAAGATATAGTATATCCATAGTTTTTAACTAAATTTCAATCACCTCTACCTTTGATAAATTTGACATAGTCTATATAGTATATTTCATTTCCCTACACATCACATTATTTGTATTTACTAGACCTCATGATTTACTTGATAAGTATGAATTATATAAATTTTACTAAAACCAATGAGACAAATAATTCAATAATATTCTATCAACATATTTTCTCAAGATTAACCCCATTATCTTATTCATCTGAAAAATTACATGGGTTTGGACTATGTGACCTTCAACCAAAATTTTACAAATTACCACACATTATCATTTAAACCATTCAATTTATTTATTATATAATTTACGAATATTTTATCACAATTAATGATTTTTAAATCATTATATTTGAAAATTCCAAACTAATCAAGCAATGATTTTAATAATATCTTATCATTCATTCCCCCTTCTAGCATGGCTAGAATCATGGATCAATGCATCATCATCATGACATTAATGAATTTGAATATCATGAATGGATAATATAACTAAGATAACTATAATTAATAAATTTTTAAAAAATATTATACATGTATGGAAAAATAGCATATCATAAATATAACTTTAATGAGCTGAAATATCATATTTACGCTCTAGAATATTTTCTGAATGACTATGGGAATCATATATATTCTCAATATAATATTATAAATTCATTTGAATAAATTTTTTATTAGCCAAAATATATTACATATTATTGTAGGTGTGATAATTTTCATATTTCACTCTATATCGTATATAAAATCCGATGTATCACCAAATAAATTATATATCACTCTATGAAAATACATATATGTCGGAGCATCTTACATATCACAGTGCTTGATTTCCTATTTCACATTATTTGATAAACATTAATTTATATCTTCTTTATTATTCTAAATAGCTTACACATCACTGTATGATCATTCCTTTTTTGTATTTCACTTTAAGATTCATCAAATATAATCCATATGAATTAGGTTATATTATGTATCATCAATAAAACCTTATATGCCACTAATAAAATCCTGCATATCATACTATAATTCCTAAAATCTATTCTATTTATTCTAGGTAATTAAACATTTCTTATTGATATTCAGCCATCTTATAAAGTTCTGCATCTAGGAAAACCTTATATATGACTTAGTTAATATTCATCTTTAACACTGTATTAAAAACAACTTCATACTGACTTAGAATCTTTTTAAACAATCTACAGGAATCATTGTAATTTTTAATTAAACACTAAAAATAATCATCCATTGAAATTCATCTCAACCCACCTCAATAATATGTTAAACATCATAAAAATATTCTTAAAACCATGCATTGATCAATTATCATGGTTAACAAAATCAAAAAACAATATTAACAAATACATTGTTCTTCAATATACCCCTTCATAATTATTTCCACATATAACAACTCATACTAAATATCATAAATTCACTTCCTTTCTCAAGTAAACATTTCATGAAACCACAGTGCATGAAAAATAATTTTTTTCATGATATAATTACATCCCACTTATAAAATAAATATATAAACTTTGAATTTGATTCTCTCCTACTCAATTAACTCACTCATTCATTTAATTTTTTTATAAACAATAACTTTAGATTCAAAATTGTAAGTCACAAGTGTTGTGTACCATTATCCCCATTTATTAACAATATTCAAAGGATTTTAGGTAATAGAATAAGTTTTATATATAATTGGAAAAGTTTAACCATGAATATCCAACAAAAAATTATCAAATCTATCCCTTATCATGGAATTAATAAAAATATATTGAATTTGAACCCTTGTTGAGATATATTACATCCTTATATCTCCATTTGAATCCTTCTTTTAGATAAAATTAATTTCCTTTAAACAATTTCATGGATTTCAATACTAGGATATAGGGGCCTATTTGAAACTACTTAAATCTTTCATTAGCTTTTACAATGTAGTTATATAAATATTAGGAAAAGAAACTTTAGTTTATTCGACATATACTTCTTCTTATATTTTTATATTCAAGAAGGCAGAATTCCCATCCATGTGATAAATTTTCTATTTTTTATGATATTTAATAGAAATGAACATTATTGTGGGATAAATTATTGAGATATTAGATGATGGATCTATAAAAATTGCATTAACCAAATAGTATCCTTAAAAACTAATCTGGTTTTCTTTATTGAAATTTCACCTATATCATCAGGATTGTTTTAAAAACCCCACTCAGTTCCAATGATATCTTTTCATTTTGGTCATGAAATAATATATCAAGTATAAATACTTTTATTCACATCTATCTATTAATTCATTACATCTAACCATTATTGGTTCTCAACCACTTTTTGAATTGATTGTCACTAAATTTAAGTAATGAGGGATTTTTTGTTTTCAAAAAGTGAACTTCTTTTTGTTTGTACTGGTGTACTATGATTTCCAATTATATATTCATATTCCAAATTAATCCTCAAACTATAGTGTTTCAATTCTAATTTTCACGAATATCCACTTTTTATCTATCCTAATATTAATCAAAATTAAAATTTCAACATTAGATTCAAGCTTTTTGTTCACTCTTTTATATGAAATCTTCTTGTTTTTTGTTCATAAAATTTTTAAAAATCTATTTCATTCAGAAAAAAAATATTTTTCAATAATAATTAAATAAGAAATTATCCCATCTTATGAATCCTCTTGTTACAAAACTTGTAGCCCCTTCCATTGGGTAAATATCCCATGGAAACAAATTCAACATCCTTTTCATCAAAGTTTCTAAACTTTTAATGTTTTCTCATTATAAATCATGGACTATCAATTTAAATTAAGCACTTGACTGTAAGATTATTTTTGTACCACATTCTATAAATAATCATTTTGTTTATAATCCTCATCATTGAAAAATTAAAATTTTCACAAATATAATTAAATCATCTCTCTAGAAAAACATCGGAAGATTAAATTTGGACAGCATTCTTATTTCTATCTCAACCATGATTTTATTTTTCTTATATGAAGCACTATTCTTATTCATTGAATATGAAGTAATATTGGGATCATTTATTACATGGTTAAAAATATATTATTGAATTAAATTAATACTTAACACTTTTCCATTAAGAATTATTTTATTATTTATATAATCCATCATCTCTCTCTCAACTCATATTCGGAGGATATTGAATACATACATAACTTTTTCTTTTTTCTATATAAACATAAAAATTTTTATTATTATAAAATAATCAATTACTACAGTGACATAAATATTGTCTTCAAAGGATTGATGTCTCATCATCCCATAAAATTCAGAAAAAAATTAATTTCAATGGCCTCATTAACTAAATATCCACTCTGTTGTGACTTTATTATATTATTTTACCTTTTAATAATTTTTCAAACATATATTATCTTTCTATTTTAAATTCAAGAAACTATATTTCCACAACCCTTCTTGATATTTGTCTCATAATTCATTGAACAAGATGGTAAAATCTAAAATTAAATATTTTATTTTCATATTTGTATCTTAGATGAAAATCATCACAAGGATATTTAATTTTGTTTCAAGTAACCACTTATTTGTTCACCTTTTGTGATAAATCTTCAATACTTTAACTACAAGATGATGTAATAATTTATGCGAAAAATTACTAAATTCCTAAAATTAAGGATTTTATTTACTATAAATATCATATTTATTTTCATCAATATATATAACATCTTTGGAATTTAGTTTCTATGATTCAATATTAGTTGTATCAATTCCTTTGATATTTATTGATCTTCCATTATCAAATTTAACAACACCATCATCACATCATTTGATTTTATAAAATATTTTTAAATCTCCTATAATATGAGATGAACAGACACTATCATGTATCCATGACTTTATTCTATTACATTCTTATTGGTAAACCTCAACAAGAAGTGAATTCTCATATTATTGTCTTCTATGGACATCCTCATCAATAGTATATTATTAAACTTATCCTAGAAGTTTTATTGTAAAGGTATAACATAATAAAATTATTGGTCATAAATTGTATATATTCTATTTAAAAAATGAAATCTACTTTTTTAGGAAATATGTATAGATTTTTGTTTTCTAAATAATTCTTCTCAGAAATATTCTTTATTTTTTAAAATATTCTCCCCCAATTCATACCTACATTGAATCAAAATAAATTTAATATTACACAAAAAAATAGAGGCTTATTATTTCTGGATCCATAACACCAATAATAGCATCAAAATCACAATCTTTAATTAAATTGATGAATCAATCTATGAAATTAATTTTGTGTCATACGTATATTATAATATTTTATTTACCTTTTACTAGGGTAAATTTACCTTTTCAGGATATCTCTAAGTTCCTTTTAATTATAAGTGGTATCCTCATGATTTTTATTAGTCCAAACATGCCTTGATTTCCCTTTAGAACATTAATTATTATCTATAATATATTTACCTTTCTTTTGGTTTTCAGGAATATATTTTACTTGCGATTTTGGGAAAAATACATAGAGTTTTTATTAAATGTGTATTTACTTCCATAGAATTATTATAGTGCTATAAAAATTTATGACACATTAACCATGTATTGTATAATTATACTTCCTACGGGTACATTTATTTTTAAAATCATTAAATTTTTTTTAGTAATATCACTTTGAACATATTGATTTCTTAAATATATTCATTTTCAATATTTAAAGATTAATTTTCACCCTTATCTTCTCATTATACTTCATTAACAATCCATTTTTTCTCTTGAGTTTGGTGTTTTTTTACAATTCATGTTTCAAGATCAACATTCAATAATATTTCAATGTATGTTTCATAACTTTATTCAAAACTATATTAGGGTTAAACATTTTTTCAATATAAACCCTAAATTTCATAAACATTTCAGTGGTTTATTACTTATATTAAATAGTATTATTGGATTATTCATTTTCTTCTTTACTTATCAAGTTTCTTCTATTTATTTTTATAAACCTATTATATATCCCAATAGGATTATTGTAATTTTTGGAGCTCTTTAATCATTTTTTATTCTTTCCTATATCTCAATTCCCATTATCTTCATACTCTCTAATTCCCTTCTTAAAAATCATATAAAATGTTACCAATTACACTATATTTAAATAATTTCAATGGTAAATTTCCTTTTTATTTTCTCTTTATTTTTATAATATTGATTGTATTTAGAGATAGTATTCAATCATATTCTTTATTTGTATCATATTTCAGAGATGAATCATTTATCTCTCTTTATGATTGAGATTTTTTGTATATTCAAAATAAATTGCATTCTCTACTATTATATTTTTCTTACAATAATTATCCTTTAACATTTCATAAGAAACAAAAAATATTTTATCTCATCAAGATGAAAATCATATCTATATTTTATAGAAAATAACTTTCCATGAAATCCTAAAGGTAAATTTATCATCAATTACTTACAAATGGTCAAGTCTTACAAAATTTCCCCAAAACCTTATATATTGTTTAAAATTTCATTCACATTTGTAAAACAATCATCCATAATCTTATAATAATTGATTTTAATTTCTTTAAACCTCATTCCAAAAATTTCTGTGTTATCTTATTTTAAAAGTAAATTCTCCTCAAATATATTCTAAATATTATTCCATATTCATTTCTCAATTTTAAGTCTCATTAACTTTGTATAAAAATTATCAAAAATGGAAATAAAAATTACATTCTATGATTTTTAATCAATATTTATACATATTTTATTAGAAAATAACATGAGAGTACCTTCCTTATGTGTTGTAAAACTCATTTTAGTAGTATCAAAATATTGTATGCCAAGAAAAAAAGATAAGGAATCATACTTTTCTATGATCCTTGATAATTATTCTCATCGAATACAGGTATACCTCTACTACTAAAATAATTTATATTCTCCATCATTAAGTTCAATAAAAATATAATAAATTATAGGGATATTGGATTAAGTCAAATACCACCTAGTTTTCTTAGGAAAGTGATGATATATCACTAAGATGGGGAGATGAGTCGGATATACACTTTATAAAAAAATTATTCATTAAAATTATCCTTTGTAACCTATTAGAATTTCGAACCACTCCCTTTAAAATATAACTATCACACATATGTAGGTGAAATAAATAAACAAAATACGTATAATAATTTTTATAAGGTTCAACCATAATATTGGTGACTTGTCCTTATTGGGATTTAGTCAATTCTGAGACACAGATTTTATCACAAATATCAACAGTAGTTATAATAGTTATCTCTTGTAAAATCAATCTTACAAGAAATTTTTATACTATTTCCACTATTTAATTACATTATTTCAAACTAGAACCAACAATATCATGATAAATCTTTATTATTCATCAACATTAGTTTGATACCTTTATCTATGCATTGGGGTATTAAACAATTGTAAGATTCTTCATTATCAGGATCTTTATTATTAGATTATTTAGAATTATTTGTTGGTAATAACACATAAAATTAATCTCCATAACTTCTCCCCTAGATTATAAATAATTAGTATATATATAAATATTACACTCCTCAATTCAACTCATTTATTTTCAATTTTTATTTGTCTCATAACTCATGAATTTCTCAATAATTTATAAATCTAGAATTAAAAATACATTCTCAATAAATTCCAAAAAATTACTTTAAATAATTTTCTCATAATTTTCCCCTGTTTCCTTTTCTATCTAATAGATTATGTTGATTTTCTCTGATTATCCACAACTTAATTTCAATACATTCTCACACTTTCTCATTCCAACTACTTTATATAATCATATAGTATTTTCTCTTTATTCAATTATCATTAATTATTTTCCCTTATTTTAATGTCCCTAGATAATTTAGTAGGAATTTTGTAACATTTATCTCATTCATTCCCCTTTATTATGTGTCTATAATCATAGCTTAATTCATCAACATTATGATATTTATTATTTGAAAGATTAAATAACAATTGTTTGACTTATTTGCTCAATATTGGTTGATATTAAATACTTATATAACTTATGTGTGAAATATTTTATCTTAGGTTTTAATTCATAAACCACACATCTCTTACACAGGTTCTAGAATATCAACTATATTCTTAGACTATTCCTATAAATTCTCCCCAAAATATTATGAAAATATCATTTACATCAAGCACAATATCATACAAATAATAGTGGGTTTTCTGTTATGATAATTTCACTAAAAATTATGCTAATATTCACACAAATCACAAATTATATATTATGTATCACCCTAAAAATAATTCATGTTATCTAGAGATCCTTAGGTATCATAGTGAAATAATTCTATTTTTGGATTTCAACATAAACATCAACCCATATCATCAATATGCACCGAGATATCTTATGTATCACTAAAATATATTTTCTTTTCTATATATTAGTATTATATTCTAAAACTATCTTCCAAATGCACTGGAAAATATTATGTATTATCCAGAAAACGTTATAAAATATTTAAAAAATTACATATCAAATTATGTCTCCCATAATTTATTACACATCATCAACAGAATGTTATTTATCTAATTAAGTTCTAAACCATTTCTAAACATATTATTATAATAAAAAACGATATTATCCCTTTTGAATATTAATATTTAACTCAAAATTTTAGTTTTTATTTTAATCAACTCCTGACCTCTCCAAAAATTACCATAATATCATATAAATTTTTAATTCAACTTCAAACATCCTCTACTAATCAACTTCAAATAAAATCAATTAAAATTCATAATTAATATCTTAAAAAAATTTAAATAACATATTATTAACTTTACGTATGGATAAAAACAAGTAAAACAAATATTTAATATTTTAATTAGTTATTTATAATATTTAATGTTAACGTCATTCTGGTGGATAGGGATTTAAGTTGTTAAGTAAATATCAAATGGTTTGAAAATTTCTAGAATGTTTTATGGTAAGATGTTGGATATAGGACATTCTATCATGATTAATAAAAAATATTACCCTTTAATCATATACATTGTGTAGACTGAAATCATTCACCATGTCCTATTCTATTAAATAACACAAGGTTCAAAAAATCATAGAACATATAAGACCCAAGACAAGACCATACTATGATTACATGGTAACATATCCCTCATATATCATCTACAATGTTAGTTGCATATATAAATGTTGTATGTCAACACGGCTGGTATAAAATAATGTATTCCCAACTGAATATTTGGGATAAGCATACTGTGTCTAGTAAATTAGAAATCATGTATTTCACCTTCCTTAATGTTTCTTAAATATTCTAACCTAGAAGTCATAATTTGATTAAAAAAATAATCCATTATAAAAATTTATTCATATATATCATGATAGAGAGATCCTTTTTATCAGTATAATCCATTTACATTTCCTTATGGGTAGTTTGAGTATCTTGGATATATAGTGTTTAAGGAAACATTTTGAGTAGGTAGGGGGTTGCTACCCCCAGAGAAATTCACCTATACGGGTGAAATTCCAACTTCTATGTTATGGATTTTATTACCCTTATGAATTTATTTTTAACTATGAGTTTGTAATCTAAACACTTCATATAGTGTTAATTCTCTCCTCCATTAATTTTGGGTGTGAGTCCTCCATTTCTGGCCCAAGGTTTTTACCCCCATGATCTAAACAAAGTTTCAGTCCACTATAATATTGATAGATTAAGTATCCATTCAACCCCTTATGTGGAACAAAGTTCCTCTATCTATAGAGTGTTTTTTTCATTAATTGATACACATTCCCTTCAATGAGGTTTGAGTCTTCCATCATGGAAAATAATCACATCAATTGACATACATACATCGGTATGGTAAAGCACCCCTGGTATGATTTCAAAGATGTGATAGGGAAATTAATAAACATGGGTAATTTAGAAATTATAGCTATTGAAAATTGATATTTATATATTGATTCCTTATAGATATGACATTAGTAAAGTTGATTTATGGTTTCTTAGTTTTTCCTACATCTCGAGGTTGTCTAACCAAAAAAAATTATATTCTTTATTTCCCAATATATATTGTGTTTTTTGATTAATTTTTATTCTATTTTTCATTTTTATTCTCTGGGAACCCTACTAAGTATTATCCTATGTACCCTTATATGGTATTTTCACCCATGTTTTTTGTATCAATTAAAATGATATATTGTTTAGATACGACTTCTTTATAAAATGAGTAAATATTGATGGTTCTTAGTTATAACAACCCTTATTTTAGTTACACACTTAACATATATTATTACAAAAAACCTTCAATTGATACAACATAGATGATCAAGAGGTCTAGTGTATTTGGGGATTAGGAACATTATATGACAACTTAAAACATAAAACACAGCATCTTATTGAAAACATCCTTTGCATGACCACTACATTCCCTCGTACTTAGCATTTCATGGGATAACATGAGGACATACATAAGAAAGGGGTGACCTATAAAGATCAGTAAGGGAATAAACATGGAATAACATGAGAAATACAATACATGTTATTCAATAGTCAGATCATTGGATCACAAGATAACATGAACATAAATGAATGATAAAGAATGATAATCATAACATGGAGGTGTGGAAACAACACTTAACATGGTATTATCATGAGCAAAGTCTCATTGCACATAGAGCGTGAGTAAAATCTCATTGTACATGACTTATCATGAGTAAACCCTCATTGAACTTGACATATCATGTTACTAATCTTTACCCAATGCAATAAAGCGCTATCAGGGCTCACCCTTCATAAACATTCCATTTCATGCATAAGTGTGTCACATGAATCATATAACATAAAATCAATCAACATCATAGTTATTTCATAATTAATGAATGCGGAATAAATACATGAAAGAAACATTAAATATTTATATGTGCATAAAAGTTAATACCTTTGATAGAGACATGAGAATGTTATTAACTACACAATGATCCTGGCTTGGAAAAACACAGTGCAATTTCGGTAGCATAACGGCGTGACATATGAATTTATAAAAATGGTTCAAGAGAGAGAAATGGGTGTCTAATAATATGTACATGAAATATAAATTAAGTGGGTCATATAGATACATGTCCCAAAAAATTTAATGGAATTTAGATACATGATACAAAATAAATTCTTGAATGTAAATGAGGAGAGAGAAAATTTCCTTACAGAATTTCAATATAATAACGGGTGTACATAAGAGGAATTAATGATAGAGAAAGAGGATATCTCATTATTCAAACATGAAGAGGGAATTCTGGGGAGGTTCTAAATCATACCCCAATGTTTATAATTTAAAATAAGAGGGAATAAAAATATAAGGACACTTGGATATAAATAAGGAAAGTGAGAATTTCTTACATGGAAGTGCGATCCCAAAGGCTTGGGAGAGGCTAGAGAGAGGCTTCTTGGATTCTTGGGGTGCCTTGGGAGGATTCTAAATAGAGGCAGGGGAAGAGGTTGGATGAACTCCAAGGGATTTTAGTGAAAAGGAAGTGGGATCTTGGGTGGGTTTATATAGGAAATGAGAGATAATTCTTTATTATTTAGGTTTTGGTCACCACATATTAAACTTATCCAAACCACAAACCGGACCGTGGTTTTTACCCATGGTTTTTGAAAAAGGGGGTGGAATAAAATAATTTATAAGTCTAATTACCTATATTCTTAAAAAAAATAGGGTTGGTTATGTGGAGATGAGTCACACTCTCAAGGAAATCAATTTAAAATGCTAAAATGTTCTATAAGTCTCTAAGGGTCCACTAAAGCTTTATAAAATAAATAAAATAAACCTATAATCACATTATTTTAATGTTAAAACATCTAATGGCCGAACATAGTATTTCTAGTATTTTATTACATCACTATTGGGTCATTATGATGTCATAAAGCACATTATATAATTAAACTGTATTAATCTTTTCCCAAAAATTCTTATATCTCAGAAAATTATGAAAAATTTATTGTTGGATAAATTTTATGTCCAGATTCCAAAAATAATAATCATTTTTCTAAATAATATTCTTAATTTTTTAATTTTTACTTTTAAAATAAAAACCGACATTTATCGAAAAATCATGGGTTTTGACAAAAACAGCTTTCAAACCTTAATAAAAATTACAATTGCATTCATAAAATTATATGATAATTTATAGGTAATAAATAGTAATTTAATAATAATAATATTTTATTAAAATATTATTTAATTAAAAATATATTAATTTATCAAAATAGATTTCATAGTTGAATATTAACTAAAAATACTATTATTGCTTTAAAAACTATTTACAATGTAACAAAAATAATACAATGAATGTATATTCCTTATTATATAAAAAAATTAATTCAAATAATAATAAAATTATGGTATTGTTAAATAACCCCTTATAACACCCGCATAAGACCTTAGGGCATGGTGTGCGATGGTGACAGACTTTTGTGGTGGCTCGGATAACATCACTCGGGTGGTAGTCTCTATCAACTTCCAAATATATCGTATTCAGTTCTGATCAAGCTTAACATGTTGAAGCTCCACTTAGGATTGGTCAAGAGATAATCTCGATGACACCATCTCCTTTTGGACTTCCTAAAAATAGGTTTCATATGGGGAAACTCTACTATATTAGGTCATCGGTTCCCTTGTTTGACTATATTGTATTTTTTATACCCTATATTTATACTAATCATGTGATCATTATTCAATGGCTATGTTAAAAATGGTCACAATTTATAATGGTATTTTAAAAGTCCAAAAACTTAATACCAAATAATTTCATATTTTATATAATCATTTTACATAAAACGAAATTTAATCAGATCAATAGGAATTTTCAATAATAAAAGTTTGGGTTGTTATAATCGTCCCCCCTTAAGAAATATTGCCCTCAAAATTTCCTTTTCCCACACTAAAACAGATGTGGTTAACTTTTCTTCATCACTTATTATGATTCCCATGCTGCTTTTTCAAACTTGTGGTTTCACCACAACACCTAGATGAGGGGAATTGTTTTATTTCATAGAACTTTTTATCTACGATCTAATATCTTCACTAGTTTATCCTCGTAAGAAAGATCATCCTCTTGTTGTACTACCTCTAAAGAGAGTACATGTGATGGGCCTAGTATGTACTACCTTAAGAGGGATACATGAAATACCTCAAGTACTTTGACCATAGTAGGTGGAACTACTAGTCGATAGGCCACACCGCTGACACGATCAAGAATATCAAAGGGGCCGATGTACCAAGTACTTAAATTCCCTTTCTTTCCAAACCTCGTGAACTTCTTCCACGAAGATATGCATAGAAATACCATGTCTCCAACTTTTAATTCAATGTCTTGTCGAATTTTTTCTGCATAACTATTCTATAGACTTTGGGATGCCTTAATATGTTGCTGAATGGTTTTTACCTTCTCCACCATTTCGTCGACCATTTCATATCCTATCAGCTTACACTCACTGACTTCATCCTAACATGCCAGTGTTCTGCACCTTTTACCATAAAGGGCTTAAAATGGTGCCATTCTGATGCTCGAATAGAAACTATTATTGTAAGAAAATTCAACCATTGGAAGATATTGTTACCATCCTCCTTTGAAGTCCATAGAACATGATCTTAACATATCTTCTAGTGTCTGAATAGTCTTCTCAGATTGGCCATCAGTTTGAGGATTATATGAATTAATAAAGTTAAGTTCAGTGCTTAAATAATTTTGTATACTTTTCTCTAACTTCAAGGTGAATCTTGGATCATGATAAGATACAATAGATATGGTTAATCCATGCTACCCTACCACTTCTTTGATGTAAATCTGTGCAATTTGATCCAATGAGAAGTCCTCTTGAATCACGATAATGTGAGTTGTCTTTGTAATACGATCCATGATGACCCATATAGCATCGTTTCCTATGGGTGTCCTTGGAATTCTAGTGAAAAAGTCCATGGTAATGTTGTCCCACTTCCATGTTGGTATGGGTAGTGGTTGTATCATCCCCTTAGAATTTTTCCTCTCATCCTCCACTTGCTGACATATCAGGCAATTTGATGTATATTCAACAATCTTTCTTTTCATATTGTCCCACGAAAATTTTTCCTAGAGATATTGATACATCTTTGTGCTCCTTGGGTGAATAGAGAAGGTTGAGCTATGTGTGTCATTCAGAAGCTCCTTGTTTATCTATGGATCGGATGTTATACATAATCAAGACCCAAATCTCACAATTCCATCCTTGTCAACCAAGAACTCTGAGGATTTACTATTTTTAATAGCTTCCCTTTTCTGAATTTCCACATCCTTTATTTGAGAATACTTTATTTTCTCCATGATATATGGTTGAGATATAATTTGTGAAAGGATTGATGATATACCCTTCTTTATGATTCCCATGTACATATTCATCAAATCTAAGAAGATTGGATCCTTCTCAATTCTCATCAATGATATAATCACTAGATCCTTTCTACTTAGAGCATCTACCACCTTGTTCGCTTTCCCAGGGTCTTAATAGATTAGGGAGTTATAAACTTTGATCAGCTTTAAACATATTTGTTGTATCATATTCAAATATTTCTGTGTGAATATATACTTGAGGATTTTGTTATCCGTGTATATTTCACACTTCTCCCCAAAGAGGTAATGCCGCCAAATTTTTAAAGCAATGATCACCACATCCAACTCTAGATCATGTGTTGGATAATTCTTCTCATGAACATTCAATTGTCATGAATCATAGGCAATGACTTTTTCATTCTACATCAAAACACAACCCATTACCTTCTTCGAAGCATCACTGAATACCACAAAAAGTTATCCACTTATGGGTAACGTGAGAACAGGTACAGTGATAAGCCTCCTTTTCAACTCCCTGAATCTTTCTTCCAATTCATCACTCCAATAAAACTTTACTCCCTTATGACATTTATTGGTATGTGGGTTGGAAAATCATGAGAAATTTCTCACAAATCGTTGATAATATATATCTAACCTCGAGAAGCTATGGATATCCATTACCTATGTTGGCCTTGGCCATCCCTCTATTACAGCTATCCTCGAGGGATCCACAAATATCCCATTGCTTGTGATGATATGGTCCAATAATGAGACCTCCTTAAACCAGAACTCACACTTGATGTACTTTACATATAGCTTCTCCTTCCATAAGGACTCTAGTAGATTTTCTAGATGCTCCTCGTGATCCTCTTTAGTTTTAGAGTATATTGGTATATTATCTATAAAGACTACCACAAATTTGTCAATGTAATCTCTAAAGACTTTATTCATCAAGTACATGAAGATTGATGGAGCCTTAGCAAGTCCTAAAGGCATTACTATAAATTCATAGTGCTCGTATCTTGTATGAAAAGTAGTCATGGGGATATCTTCCTTCTTCACCCCTACTTGATAACATCCCAACCACAAATCTACCTTGGAGAAGTATTGTGTTCCAAAAAACTGATCGAACAAGTCATCAATTCATGCCAGAGGATACTTTTTCTTTATCATGATTTGGTTAAGCTCATGATAATCAATGAAAAGGTACAATGACCCATCCTTATTCTTGATGAAGAGGATTGGCGCACCCAATAGTGAAGAACTTGAGCGTATAAACCCATTATCTAGATTCTCCTGTATTTTTTTCTGCAGCTCCCCTAACTCCACAACATCCATTCTATACGGAGTCTTGGATATTGGAAATGCCCGGGATATATGATCAATTGATAATTGAACATCTCTTCTAGGAGGAAAACTAGGAAATTCCTCGGTAAACACTTCAGTGAATTCCCTCATAATAGGCATGTATTCAAGGAATGTTTCTTCCTTATACTCATGTATCTGAGATAGATACGTGTTCTCATATGGCAGTAATATCCATTCAAGAGATGATGGTGCTAAAGAAGATTCATCTTCCTCATTTCACTTGTACAGAATTGGGGGTCGATTCTCTATATGAAGAGTGAATTCCCTCTCACAGAAATTTATGTTGGCTCTATATGGGTAAATCCAATCCATACCAAGAATTTCATAAAATTACACCATAGGAAGTATGACAAGGTTCTCTAGGAAGTTCAATCCACAAAATATGATATGGGGAGTTATATTCATGGGATGTAATGATTCCCCCATTTTTCATACTCACTAACATCTTCAATTCCATGATTTGTGGTGGTGTTGGGATTGTCCTACTAAACATTCAGGATATAAAAGAATGTTTAGAACCAGAACCAAAAATTATGTTCTCTATTCTTGAATTAATAATTGGTGTCCCTATCACCACTTCATTATCAGGGTTTACTTCAAAAGTATTGATGGAAAAATCTCTCCCTAGCTTTCTTGGAGGTTGTTGGTTACCTGTGAAAACCCTTGTCTTAGGGAACTTTTTTGCAAAGTAACATGGTTATTTGCAGTTGAAGTAATAAGCAACACGTTGAGAGTCAAACGGAGTGTTCCGCTTCTCTGTCGCAGTCGTGGTTTTTTCTTGTCAGTAGTTAATAGCTAGGTGCCCTTCTCTTCCACACCTAAAGAATTTCATCATCCCCTATAGGAAATTTCTGGGATTCTTCTTTTCCACACCTTTAGAAAGTGGGTGCTGGATTTTCTTAGCACCACTGGATTTGTCCATAGGACTGCTAGAATTAAAATGCACCTTATGTTTCTTATCGCCATGATACCCCTAAGATTCACCGATCTCCATTTCATCCTAGAGGGTACATCGGACAATTTCTACATAGCTGTCGAAGTTATGGATCATCATGGCTTTCTGTAGGATAGGCTTCATCCCACCAAATAAGCGGTCAACCTTTCATTTGGGGGTAATGACAAAGTATGAGGCATATCATGCAAGCCTTGTGAAGTTTTCCTTGTACACTCCGATGGATTCGTCTCCTTTTTCCTTGAGGGAAAGGAAGCCCCTTTACATCTTAAGCCAGAGGGTTCGAGGAAAATATTTATCGAATTTTTTTTCGAGAAATCCATATATTACAATTCCTTGATCCCCTCCTCATGCTTTGTATTTTTTATCAATGTCAACCATTGATCGGCTTCACCATCTATATGATAAGCAGTCATAAGAACCTTCTCTTTTTCAGAACATTGAAGGATGGAGAAGAGCTTTTCAATGGAGTTGATCCATTACTCAGTGATTGAGGTATCAGATAATCCATTAAAAGTAGGAGGCCTTTGTCTTAGGAATCTCTTGATAGTGACTTGTTCTTTCATGGGGGGGGGGGGGTTGAACCTTCCTCTTGACCCATGTTTCTATACAAATATTGAGTTAAATGAGAGATTATCATGACAAATTTCATGATTCCTTCTCCCATCAGAGAGGGCATCTCATTAGAACAGTCATTACATTGATAATCGCATCAGTTTTTAGCATGATTCCTAATATTACAGGTCATTGGATAGAATAAAAGTAATGTTAGGGGTAACAAATAAAGGTTAATCCAAAGAAAAAACAAATGACTTATAAATATCTTTTATTTCCTTAACATATGAATCTATAGGCTTCTGTATATGTTATCCATGATCTAATTTGTAAAATATATTCTTAGATTCATTTTTTTATTCCTTTAATAATGGTTCATACTATGATTGTGAATTGACCAAATCATATCACCAAGGAGTTTCATAACCAAGAGTGCAGCAAGGCCTATTGTCGTGTACCAGAATACTGAGTGTTAAGCCTGAAACTTCATATTGGAGTTTTCACTCCTAGGTACACTTGTGCCTGAGCCACCTCTATATGCTTGTATACAGAGAGGGATGAATTTTCTTAATAAACCACATACTCAATATTCACCAAAATTTAGGGATTTTTTTATTATACTTAGTCTTATACCTAAGTCTTTCATTAGGGTTTTCGAATCCTAATCCCAAAAATAATGAAACTTATCCTCTAATACCAACTATAACAACCCTTATTTTTGTTACACACATAACATAAATTATTACATAAAACCTTCACTTGATAAAACATAGAATATAGAAATTTATATTGCATTTGGGGCTTAGGAACATTACATAACAACTTAAATCATAAAACACAACATCTTATTGAAAACTTTTTTTACCTGACCAATACATTCCCTCATACTTAGCATTGCATGGGATAACCCAAGGACGTACATAAAATAGGGGTGAGATATAAATCCTAGTAAGGGAATAAACATGGAATAAAATGAGGAATACTATACATGTTATTTAATATTCATATCAATGGAGTACAAGAGAAACATGAACATAAAGTCCTAATAAAGCAGGATAATCATAACATGAAGATGTGGAAACAACACTTAACATGGTATTAGCATGAGCCAAGGCTCATTACACATGGTGCTTGAGTAAACCTGAATTGAACATGAATTATCATGAGTAAAACCTAATTTCACTTGACTTATCATAATACTAATCTTTACCCAATGCATTTAAGCACCATCAGGGAACACCCTTCTTAAACATTTCATATCATGCATAAGTGTGCCACATGGATCATATAATGTGGAATCAAACAACATCATAAGTCATTCCACAATTAAGGAATGTGGAATAAATACATGAAAGTACCATTAAATATACATATATATATATATATGCATAAAGTTGAATAACTGTGATAGATACATGGGTATGGTATTCACTATACAATGATCTTGGTTTGGAAAAACACGGTGCAATTTTGGCAGCATAATGGTGTGACATAAGAATTCATAAAAATGGTTGATTAGAGAGAAATGGAGATATCTCATTATTCAAACATGAATAGTTAAGTATGGGGAAGGGGAAAAATAATACCCCAACCTTTATAATTGAAAATAAATGGTCATAACAATATAAGTAAACTTGGACATAAATAATGAAAGTGAGAATCTCTTAATTGGAAGTGTGATCCCAATGGCTTGATATAGGCTTGAGAGAGGCTTATTGGGAGATTGGATAGCCTTGGGAGGATTCTAGAGATGGGAGGATAGAGTTTGTAAGAACTCAAATGGCTTTGAGTGAAGAGGAAGTGGGAGCTTGCATGTGATTATATAGGAAAGGATAGGGAATTCTTTATTATTTAGGTTTGGGTCACCACACATTAAACTAATCAAAACCACAAACCATCCCATGGTTTTTTCCCATGGTTTTTTAAAAAGGAGAGTGTAAAATAATAATTTATAAGGAGAATGGACTAAATTCTTAAAATAATATGGTTTCTTATGTGGAGATGAGTCACACTATCAAGGAAATCAATTTAAAAAGCTAAAATGTTGTATAAGTCTTATAGGGTCCACTAAATCTTTGTAAAATAAATAAAATAAACCTAAAATCATATTATTTTAATGATAAAACATATAATTTCCGAAAAAAGTGTTTATAGTATTTTATTACATCATATTTGGTCATTATGATGTCATAAAACACATTATATAATTAAATAGTATTTAGTTTTTACCCAAAAATTTGACTATCACATAAAATTATAATAAATTCACCATTGGATAATTTCAATGTCCTGATTCCAAAAATAATACTAATTTTATCAAAATAATTTTCTAAATATGTGAATTTTCACTTTTATAATAAAAACTGACATTTATCGAAAAATCAAGGGTTTTGACAAAAACAGCTTTCAAACCATAATAAAAATTACAATTGCATTTATAAAATTATAAGATCATTAATAAATAATAAAATTTAACTTAATAATAATAATATTTTATTAAAATATTATATAATACAAAAATCCATTAATTTTTCAAAACAGATTTATTAGTTGAATATTAACTAAAAATATTATTTGTGATTTAAAAATTATTTACAAAGTAACTACAAAAATAAAATGAATATATATTCTTTATTATATAAAAAAATAATGCACATAATCATAGTGATAATTTCATGTTACATAACCCCTTATAAAACCTTCATAAGACCTTAGGGTAAGGTGCATGATGGTGAAAACCTCTTGGGGTGGCTCAGATAAATCGCTCGGGTGGTAATCTCTCTCAACTTCCAAATCTATCATAGGTAGTTTCCTTCGAGCTTAACATGCTGAATCTCTGCATGGTCTTGGTAAAGAGTGAAACCCAATGATTCCACCTCATTTCCAAGCTCTAAAAAATGGGCTTTATATGGGGCAGTCTATCAGATGAGGTCATCGCTTCCTTTGTCTATGTAAATTGGATTTGTTAAAGACCTAGATTTATAATAATCATGTAATCACTCTTCAATGACAATATTATCAATGGTCACAATTTTTAATAGTATTTTAAAAATCCAAAAACATAAAACCAAAGAAGTGAATATTTTATATAAGCATTTTACATAATAAAACATTTAATCAGATCAAGACTAATTTTCATTAATGAATGTTTGGGTCATTATATTAGGGGATCTTGATGGTGATAGTTTCATTAAATTATTATACTAAGATAAATTATAGTGATAATGTTTTTTAAATGTTCTTGGGTTCATATTATTTTAGGATATTTGGTTTTTACATTTGACTCTATTTTAATCTTTATATTGTCATAGAATTATGGATATTAAAATTTATCTCATGCATTTTATATTATAGTGTGGTTTTTATTTTTTTATCATTAATTAACATTATATTATATATTATAGATTTATATCCCTTATATGCTCTCAATATACTAATGCTTCTCATGTGTGTTGTTCCTTAATGGTGCTAGTCACCAGCCCATTTTCCTATTAAAGCTAGGTTTGGGAAGCACACTAATCCTCACTGATAACCCATGAAGGTTCCTAGTGGGTCAAGTTATATCAAAATGGTATAATTGTGATTTTTCCATCATTGAGAAGTATTTTGGAGTTATAAATATTGTGAAATTATTTTGAAAAATTTATCCAAAAGGTGTCAAGAGGTATTATGTTCTATTCTTAGGAAAAGGAACATATTTTTTTCATAGGCAGTTAGTGAATCGATTTTTTAAGACTGATAATGTTTAATATACTATAAATACTAATACACCATTTAATGGTTATGAAAAGTTTAGTACATGATTCATGTAATGTTTTGGCAATTAATTTCCATGTCCTTCTACTAGAAGCTCACTTATTTATGATTCAATGGTTATAGGTTCATTATGTCAAATGTAGGATAATACCTAGAAAATAGCCTCTTATAATTCATAGTAAGGGAAATAAGAATCCTAATATTTTTCAATATACTTAAGTAATAGATTATTCGGTTAATTTGGTTTTTATTAATGGGACCAATTAGGATCTATATTCACCCAATGATTAAATAGAAGATCATACACCCATTGTGTATAGATAGGACCCACCACTAGTGGAGAATATGGTAAACCGACTCATTAGTATGAAACTACCAATAGAAATAACGCACTACCCATGTTCCAGTATTAGAGGACTCCTTTGTTTGAATATGATCTGTATCCTATGGAATTAGGGTATTGGATGGATTTTGTGGCCCATATATTCTATCTTGTTTGGAAACACATATAATTGATATTGATTCTCATATTGAATATTCTTTTTGATGTTGTTAACTATAAATGGATATTTAATACTCAAATATATGATGATGTTATTCTCCCATAGTTATATTTTGATAAATTATTTTGTTATGTGGAATATCTAAAATCATTATGAATATTTCAAGATAATATGATTCTATAACATAACTAGGGAATTATGAACTTGAACACGTATAATTTGAGGTTTATGAACCCCGTGTGGTGCACCCTAAATATTTTTTATGATAGATTTATTTAATTTTAAAAGTTTTAGTGAGGTATCAAAAGAGATATTCAAGTTTTGTTTTTACCTCTATGGATCTATAGCTATGTCAGATTCCTAGAGTTAGTTTAGATGATAATGATTTTATAGGATGAAAATCAGTTTGGAAACTTTGTATGTCATTGTTTACCTTGGTTGGATTAATTCATTACATAAAGTAAATGACTATTATTAATATCCCTTTATCTCATGTAGTCATATTCATTGTCCAATTTTTTAGGATCAATGGTATAGGGTTCCCATAGAGCGTGTAACTAGAAATAGTTTGGAGATATGTTGGGGGAATAGATAGAGGACCATGAGTTTGATGATGCTTTGATATAATACCACCACCACCTCATCTATGTGACTATCATTAGGAACCTAGTGATAGAGATTAAGGTATCATATAGATAAAAATAATGTATGGATTCAATAATTATGATTTATACATAGTTTTAGGTATGATATGTGTCTTTAATACATTGGAATATATATTTATCTATACCCTTTCATTCTATTCATTACTTTCCACATTATTATTATAAGAGATAGGAATACAAGGGGTAAAACTAACCTATCCTATTTGACTAGAGGGTACTACATTAAGTGACCATATATTAACCCTGTTGGCCTCGCCTGTTTTGATAATCCCAATTATGCTTTCACATACATTGATAATCCCAAATAATATCTATATGTTAATTCTTTCAATATATGACATTATATTATCAAGTTGATAATAATATCAAAATGATATTTGAAATGTGTTAATCTATGTCTATCTATATTTATATGAACTTTGAAATAATTATAACTCAATCTGCATATGTGTTCCATAGAACATACAAGTGTTAAGTCCACTGATATGTATATGTTCACTGATATTCTCATAGCTACTGATATGGACACAGATATACAGTTATGGTTAATGTCACCGATATGCATGACTATTACTAATAGAAGCATAGCTACTGATAGAATAAGTCTACCGGTATGCATAAGTATAGAAGTATGCATATGTCCACCGGTATGCACTTAATCACTGGTACAGAATGGAGATACTGGTATGCACAGGCTACTGATACAAAAGTCTACCGATACGAGCTACCATTACCCTAGAGCTACCGTTAGAGTAAGTATACCGGTATAAGGAAGTCTACCACTATGAAGTACAATGAAGAGTTGTTGATAAGAAGACCTACTGATACAACCATAAAGAAGAACAGCTACTATTACAGAGTTCACCGATACAGAAAGAGTCACCGATATGAGCAGCTACTGGTACAAGAGAGTTACTGATAGACAAGAAGAGCTACCAAAAGATAGCTACCGATACAAGGAGATACCGGTACAAGAACTGAGAGCTACTGATAGGAAGCTCACCACTATACAAAGTCCATCATTACAATTCTACCAACATAAAGCTACTGATAAGATGAATGTTAACCAGTCAATGCTACTTAAACTCTATATTCTCAATATTATTTATTTATTAAGAAACGGTCATATTTGATGATTTTAATGAAATTAATGTTATTTAATGATATTTTTTGGCATGTCAGGGAACCATACCTCGTACCTATGAAAAGTTAATCATTCCCATTACCGGTGCTGAAATCTATAAAAGGAAGGACAAAATCCATGCAATAGAAGTGTGAAATAAGGGGCTGAAGAGTGGGTGAATAATCGTGCATATACACAAAAAATAAAGGCTACATCCATACTGGAAGAACACTGGACATACACGAAGCCATTAATTCTAGAATAGAACACAAGATGCACCTTAGTCAAGAAGTGAATATCTACAATGAGCCCTTCATACACTCAAGTTGATCAACCTGAACTTGAAGACAACGACCCTCTATTTTTTAGACAAAAACCATAGAAGGACTCAGGAGTATTCCTGATCAATCAGAGGAGTCTAGAGTTGATCTTCACATCACTAGAGAATTCTAAAACTCATATCTACTCCCTCAGTGATTCTTTTATTTACATTTTGAGCAGTGTGCATACCCTGCATATTTTATATTCACACTGTCTCTTGTGCTAAACTATAGGATTTATAAATCCTCATACAAAACTTCTATAACTCTCTTATATCCCACTATGGATAGTGGTAGAGTTCAATTACGCCCTAGAAAACCAATGTTCTGTTGTTTTGTTTTCCCACGAAAACCTTTGGTAGAGGTCTTTGTACCTGGAAAGTATTTGTACTATTTTTTACACTCATCCAGGGTGTGGATCAAATTTATATAATTGTTTTAGAGGAATATGTCTCGGCTTGAGACTGGACCTCTTGGTTATATCTGGTATGCATCTTAGATTAAGTTTAAATTATATTATATATATATATATATATATTATTCCTCTACTATTGAATTTGATATTCAAATTGATTTTAAAGTTACATAGATAGTTATTCTAGTAAGTGTTTGTAAGTTTTTTAAATCAGTAGATTAGTTTCAAAAGCTAATTTAATCTTTTGAATAAATTAACTGAGACTTAATCAATCTTTTGAGAATCTAATTGAACCTTTGTAGATTTATAAATTCACTACAGTTTAACTTGTTTTTAAATTGGGGGATTTAATAGAAATATTTTTAACAGAAATTTTTAATTTGAACTCAATTCACCCCCCTCTTGAGTATCCACTCCGACCAACATTTGGTCTTAGAGGTTGTTTGTTATTTATAAAGGATTTTTGAATTCTCTATTTCTCAACTGTGATTTTTTTTGTATTTTAAATATCTTAAATTTCTGTTAGTTCTAAATTTTATCTCTTTTAATATATTTTCTAAAATATAGTTATGGATAGTAGACTAGAAGGTGCTGCTACCAACATGCCGCCTTTCTTCAATGGTACAAATTATTCCCAGTGGAAACTTAAAATGAAAATTCACATAGAGAGTATGGGATTCGACATCTGGACTTCTATAGAGACTCAATATAAGATTCCAGACACTGAGAGAACTACTTGGGATAAACCTACTTAAACTTCTTACGATAATAATTATAATGAAATGAATGCTTTATACTATGCTTTAGGTGATGAAGAGTTTAATCGTATATCTACTTACAAAACTGCTTATGAAATCTGGGACATTTCGGTTGTTTCCCATGAGGGAACAACTAATGTTAAGGAAATGAGATTGAATACATATACTATTAAGTATGATAATTTTAAAATGAAGCCTGATGAACCTATTTCTAACATGTATCTCATGTTCAATGAGATTTTCAACACTATGAGATCACTTGGAAAAGTTGTTCCTGCAAAAGAGAAAATTATTAGAATACTAAGATGTCTTCCAGACAAGTGGAGGGGCACATGAGTTTCAATTAAAGAATCATTTGATATTGGTGCTTTGCCTATTAAAGAGATGATTGGTAAGCTTATGATATATGGTGAAGAACTAAAGGTAAATGAGGAAGAATATGATTAACCAAAAAGGAAGTCAGTGACTTTTAATTCTACTGCCTCAAAGAGCAAGGACAAGGAAAAAGTTCACATACCAACAGAAAGCTCAACAAGTGAAGGTTCATATTCTGACTGTGATGCTGAGATAGCTTAAATAACCAAGAGATTCAAGAAGTTCTATAGGAAGAAGAAATTCTTTAGAAAATCAAACTACAAAGGAAAGTATGAAAAAAAGTTCATTGGAAGAAGGACTGGAAAAAGCCTGATAAAAGTGATGACATTGTCTGTTATGAGTTAAAAAGGAAAGGACACATTAAGGCATATTGTCCAAAGTTAAAGTTCAAAACGAAGCATGACTACATGGACAATAAGTACAAGAAAGCTATTAAATCAAATTGGAGTGCTTTAGAAGACAGTTCAAGTGATTCTGATTCTACTCAGGATGAAAAATCTCAAAACTCTAACATGTGTTTTATGACAAACACAACTAAGGTAACATTGGATACTTATGCTTTAAATTCTTATTATTCTGAAGTTTATTCTGATTTTGAATGAAAAAATATGTCTAGTGAAGAGTTATTTCAATATTATAATATGCTATAAGAAACCTGTAATTAGAATAAGGACAATTATAAGACCTTGAAGAAACAGCGTGCTTCAACTAGTTCTGTTAAATCCACCCTTTATATAGAAAAGGAAAAGAATGCTCAGTTACTAATGGAAAATACTGAACTAAAATTGTCTAATGAGAAATTAAGGAAGGAATTAGAGAAATTCACAAATGGAAAAGATGAACTTACAAAAATTATAGATAAACAAGTGGCACCAAAATATACTATTGTAATTGGCTATTAGCCTGGAAATAGACAGTTTACTAAAACTACATTTATTCCTAAATCTGGAAAGAATGATGCTAGTTCTAGTTCTGGAAATTCATATTCTTTAACTAGTTATTCATATGGTTATAGATCAAATGAAGTTTATCTTTAAAATTCTATCGATTCTGTATATTATTTGAGACCCATAAGACAAATTTGGGTACCTAAAGCTTTGATTGCTAACATGTCTGGACCCAAGAAAATTTGGGTACCAAAATCATTTTTTGTTTAAACCTGTTTTGTAGGAGACTTTCTTGAAAAGTTACCATAAGAAGGTATAGTACTTGGACAGTGGATGTTCAAGGCATATGACTGGAGATTACTCGTGCTTCGATAGTTTAATCAAAGTTTATGGAGTCTATGTCACCTTTGGTGATAACTCTAAAGGAAATATCATCGGCCTAGGCTAGATTGGTAACACTGATTTAGTTTTAATTTCCAAAGTTTTATTTGTTGATGGACTTAAATATAACCTATTAAGTAATTCTCAGTTGTGTGATGATGGTTTCAATGTGAAATTTGAAAATTATTCTTCTAATGTTTTTAATTCTAAAAATATTTTAGTATTTTCTACTTTAATAAATGAAAATATTTATGTTGTTGATTTTAATTATTTATCTAAACAAAACATTACATTCTTAAATGATTTTCATAAAGAGTCTTGGCTATGGAACAGAAGATTAGGACACTGCAATATACACTCACTTAGAAAACTGACTAGGGAGAACTTAGTTAGAGACCTACCCAAATTAAAATTTCTATCAGACAAAGTTTGTAATGCATGTAAAAAGGTTAAGCAACATAAAGTTTCTTTTAAATCAAAGAAAGAAGTTTCAACTTCTCAACCTCTTGAGTTGGTTCACATGGATTTGTTTGGACCCTCTAGAGTTTCTAGTTTAAATGGGAAGCACTATGTCTTTGTCTTAGTATATGAGTTTTCTAGATATACTTGGCTATACTTCGTAGCTCACAAAAGTGAAGCGTGTTCCTATTTTGTAAAATAATTCAAGTCTATAGAGAACCTTAGTGGACTTAAGATTAAGACCCTGAGAAGTGATCATGGTCATGATTTTTAAAATCATGATTTTGAATCTTACTTATCACACAATGGCTATAGTCACAACTTTTCTGCCCCTAGGACACCTCAATAGAATGGTGTAGTAGAAAGATGAAATAGAACCCTTCAATAAATTGCAAGAACTATGATAAATGAATATTACATGCCTATTTTTTTGGGCTGAAGCTATAAATAAATCTTGTTATATTATTAATAGTGTCTTGATTATAATTATTCTTAATAATACCCCTTATGAGTTGTGGAACCATATAAAACCTAAGGGTAATTACTTCAGATTATTTGGATGTAAAGTTTTTATTCTCAATACAAAGGATAATCATGACAAGTTTGCTTCTAAAAGTGATGAAGGAATTTTTCTTGGTTATTCTTTAACTATAAAAGCATATAGAGTCTTTAATAAAATAACCAAATGTGTGGAAGAATCTTTTTATATCAAGTTTGATGAAACAAATCCACATGAACCTAAACCTTCTCTTGAAAATCGTGAAGAAGATTTGTCTGTTCTGGACCATAATGATAAAATCAATGAATCTGTTGTAAATACATCCAGTTCTGGAAACTTTCCAGAACCTATTTCTGTAGAGCATAAATCTAGAGAAGAACCTGAAATTTCTAGTACCACCTTTACTAGATCAACTAGGATTCTAAAGAATCATCCTTTAGATACTGTTGTTGTTAATCTTGATAGAGGGACATAGACTAGAGCTTCTCTAAGAAACTAGGTTGAACATCAATACTTTATTTCATAGCTATAACCTAAAAATATCAATGATGCAATCAATGATGAATTTTTGGTAATGGATATGAAAGAAGAGTTAAATAAATTTGAAAGAAACAGAGTCTGGGAATTAGTTGACAGACTTATGGACACTTTGACCATAAGCACTAAATGGGTTTTTAGAAACAAAGTTGATGAGTCTGGAAATATAGTTAGAAACAAAGATATGTTAGTTGCACAAGGGTATAGTCAATAGGAAGGAATTGACTATGAAAAAAACTGTTGCACCTGTATCTAGATTAGAATCCATTAGAATCTTACTTTCCTATGTTGCTCATCTGAATTTACAGTTATATCAAATGGATGTTAAAAGCGCTTTTCTAAATGTTTATATAGTTGAGTATTTGTTTGTTGAAAAACCACCTAGATTTACAAACCCCCATCTTTAAAATCTTGTTTTTAATCTTTTTAAAGCCTTTTATGGTTTAAAACAGGCACCAAGAGCTTGGTATGGTAGACTAACAAATTTTCTTATTTCAAAAGGTTTTACTAAAGGGATTGTTGATCCTACTCTTTTTATTAAAATAATTTCTAAATATTTCTTGATAGTACAAATCTATGTTGATGATATTATTTTTGGATCTTCTAAACATTCTTTATGTTCTGACTTTTCAAAGAGTATGCAAAATGAATTTGAAATGAGTTTAATGGGAGAACTCAAATATTTTCTTGGATTGCAAGTTTTTAAAAATAAAAAGGGTATTATTTTGAATCAAAGTAAATATACAAAGGACCTTTTAAAACATTTTGGTTTGGATAGTATTAAATAAAGTGATACACCTATGAGTATTGTTTGTAAGTTGGATGCTGATGAAACTAGAAAACCAATGGATCAAACCAACTACAGAGGTATGATTGGAAGATTACTTTACCTTACTTCTAGTTGAACAGATATTATGTTTAGTGTGTCTATGTGTGAAATATTTCATGCTAATCCTAAATAATCTCAATTTATTTCTGTCCAAATAATTTTCAAATATCTTAAACATACTGAAAATTTAGGTTTATTTTATCCAAAAGGACAATATTTTGAATTAATGAGTTATTCAGAGGCTAACTTTCCCAGTTGCAAGTTTGATAGAAAGAGCACATCTGGAACATGTCATTTATTGGGAAAGTCCTTAGTTTCTTGTTGTAGTAAGAAATAGAATTATGTTTCTTTGTCTACTGCTGAAGTAGAGTATATAGATGCTAGTAGTTGTTGTGCACAAATTCTGTGGATGAAACACACTATTTTGGACTATGGATATAAATTTAGACATGTATCTATTAACTGTGATAACACAAGTGCAATTTACATTTCAAATAACACTATATCTCACTCTAGAACCAAATATATTGATGTAAGGCACCACTTTTTAAGAGATCTTTGCCAAAAAGGTGATATTACTCTTGAATTTATAGGTACTGAACATCAATTAGCTGATATTTTTACAAAGACTTTAAGTTCAAATAGATTAAATTACATTAGACATGAGTTAGGAATTATAGATCACCGTTATACCTCACCGGTATGAAACCTCAACGTTATACCTCACTGGTATGAGACATCACTGTTATACCTCACCGGTATGAAACCTCACCATTATACCTCACTGGTATGTGACCTCACTCTTATGCCTCACTGGTATGAAACCTCACTGATATACCTCACTGATTAGTGGACCTCACCGTTAGGAATTCTCACCAGTATACCCTACCATTAAGTATGGGTTGTTTTAAACTTCTGTCTAGACACCAGAATCTGTATCATTTATACTTTACTTATTATATTTTAATTATTTATTTTATGATCCCTAAATGATAAAACGAAGTCCTAGTTACTTCTGAATCCACCTAAATTTTCCTTTACCCTCAAGCCTTAGCTCCTGAATTTCTCAAAAACCCTATGTTCCTCGAAAAAGAGATGGAAAAAACCAAACTCCCTACTATTAGATATGACATTGATGAGCCGAATGCGAAGAAGTAGAAGACAGATCCAGAAGCGAGTAGTAGTGTTAGTAGAACAAGGTCAGGGAGGTGACCAGTTAACCCGCATTTACAAAATAGGGATATTGTGATCGAAAAAGTGCTAGGTGTGGAATGGTTGTTGTCTAGTAAATAGTTAGTTTTAGAAGTGATGGAATATCAGAAGTGGGTAGAATTCTTTTCGAATAAAAATGGCCTCTACTATCAGAAGCTAGTAAAACGGTTCTATAAGATTGTGGGTTTTGAGAAATACGATGAAGAAAATAGAATTGTTTCATGGGTAAATGGTAAGGAAATAGCCTTTTCATTTGTTGAGTGGGCTGAGTACTTGAGAGTACCACATGAAGGAGTTTTTTGTTATTCATCAAAGATAGTACCACCTACCAGTGACATATTTGATTATGAGACTGCCTTAGAGGAGCTCATTGGTAGTGGCAAGCATTGAAAGGTGATGGCTGCTGAAATGGATGGATAAAATAGACTGTTGTTCAAATTTGTGCAACATGTTCTAAGTCCAAGAAGAGGGGACTTTAAAAATTTGAGATATCAAGATATCTATCTACTACATATCTTGAGACATGGCGTGAAGGTGAATTTGTGCTGGCTAATAATGATTCAAATGAAAGATATGACCATACCAAAGTCAAAAACCAATCTATTATTCTTTGATATGTTAATTTCGGTTATGATTAAAGTAAAGGGAGTATCTGAGTCTGAGAATGAGACAGTGGTGGTAAAGAACAACTTCTGTATCACAAGTAAAGTATGAAAGTACATGAAGATTAATTGGAATCCATGGAAAAGGGAGTGGGTAACTGATGATAAGAAGTTATATGATAAGTTTAATCCCATGGATCGTCCTTCTAGGCCTAAGGATATGAGGGATCCAGGTCTAAGACCTGATGAGGAGGAGCCACAGTATAGTGATGATTCAGAAGAGGAGGATTCCTCTACAGTAGATGGAGTAGATCCGAACTTCCCTCCTAGCCCAACTCCTAAAGTTATGTCACAAGAAAAGTAAGATCTGTAGAGATTAGATCAGAAAGAGGCTGCTCGAGATAATGAAGAAGAAATTCATGAAACTAAAGCATCTTTTTCTATCATATTGAGCCTAAGTCCACTGATTGGACACTCCTTAATGTCTGCTAAGGAATTTGATAAAGTTGATAGACTTATACCTATTCCTGAAGAGCCTCCTACTTTTTCAGAATTGGAGATGGTTGTGGAAGATTATTCTGAGGAAGAAAGAGTTGTTGAGGGTACTATCGCTGTACATGAGAACACACCAATTTAGGGGGAGCATCAAACTAGGATTGGCACTGTTTCAGTGGAAAATGATATTGAAGACTGGGAAGAAGACCCGGGTTTTGTGGTTTGTTGATTAGATTACCCGGATTGAGATAATGAGACATCCCTTAGAAGACCAAAAGTCAATTATGATATTAAGTCTAAGATATTACTTGGATATGTGGTAAGAATACATGATTTGGATAAGCTAAAGTCTGATCTTAAAGTCAGTTTCGTGGAAGAAGTAAAGAGAATGGAAGCTTCACTGGTGTCATCTATTCAGACTGTTATGAATGACTCTGTATCCAGTATAGTACCTAAAAGAGAACATGTTATTGTGCCTGCTAATATAGTCACCAGGTACGACATAACATCTTTGAAGGCTTAGATGAAGGAGTTTCTGAGTGCCTCTGTTTCCGAGTTAAATAATCCATTTGTTGAATAGATGAGCAATTTAGAAAATTCTTTTGAACTCTCTCTTGGTTTTAATGTATCAACCTTTGTGGAAGAGATAGTAGATGAAGTTATAGCTTTCCAGAATCCTGTTTCTACCTTGGTAGAGGATGTTGAAGTTCTAAATAAATCAGTTGTCTCTCTGGAATCTTTTATGATTTCTAAATCTCATGCAGACAAGGATTTGGCTTATGTGAAGAGTGTAGTCAGTCAAATGGTCTCAGTTTTTGAGGAGTTTAATCATTCCATAACAAATCATGTTAGCGCCCAATATTCTACAATGGAAAATATTATTAATGGTCTAAATAAGAGTTTCAAAGAAACTTTTGATTTTTCAATTGGTTCTCTTGCTTCGAGACCTTCAATAGAATAAGATCAGATTAGAGCTTTGATGAAGGAGGATCTTGGTTCAGATTCAACCAGTAACTATGTGGACTCATCTTCCATGACCCAAGTGGTGTCTACCACTAGAGATATCATGAAGACTATTTAAGATTATTTGAGAGAAGCTTCTGCCTCTCAGAAAGAAGTAAAAAACATGGTTGATTACTATTTCCAAAGGGTATACACCAAGCATCAACTCAATAATCATTTCAAGATTATGTTAGAGAACATGAAGCTCCCTCCTGTCAATCAATCCTTCAGAGAACAAGTCAGCAAGATCAGAGAGTTGACCCCTACACTGGACAAATTCATGGAAAATAAGGATGATTTCATTTCTTCCATGGAAAGAGGAGGAGGAACTATTAGGGATTTCAGAAATCTCTTGTTTTCTTTCTTTCATTTTTATGCTTGGCCAGTAATTATACCTCCAGATTTACCTGCATCTGCCTCTACTACTTCTCCTGATCAGTTGACACTAGTCCAAGCCATATGAAGCCTTAGTCCTATGATCACTCATAGAGCTACACAGTACAAGCCAAGAACAGTTTTAGTGGCTCAACCTCCTCTGATCATTTCTGGTGTTCCTAAGACTCCACCTACATCTACCAAACCTAAATCCTCTTTTGATCCCAAGGGAATATCTCATTATGAGGATGTGGATTGATCAGTGTCTAGTATTTTTTATAGGAATCACCTATTTTTATTTTTGTTTTATTTATGTATTTCTTTGTATCTAGTTGCTCAAATAAATATATATGATCTCTTACTCTCTGTTACTTCTCTTCTCCTATATTTCCTTTTTGTCCCACTTTTTTATAATCACAAAGGGGGAGAAATACTATCTAAGGTAAACATATCTGGGGGAGAAATACAATCTTTTA
Organism: Viscum album; assembly: GCA_963277665.1. Classification (NCBI taxonomy): domain Eukaryota; kingdom Viridiplantae; phylum Streptophyta; class Magnoliopsida; order Santalales; family Viscaceae; genus Viscum; species Viscum album. The sequence continues at coordinate 1,185,532,354 of OY728135.1, forward strand.
TGAGCTTAATTCATTTCCCTCTGGTACATTTGTTTTATATTTTACCTTTAGTACATGTGTTTTAAAATATATTATTTTCTCTGATACAATTGGATTTAATGCAATATCCTCTGATGCATTACTGATTATTTTGGGATTATAATATCATAACTTGTTATTATCAAACAGGGGGATATTTTTGACCTCACCTGTTTTGACAATCCCAATTATGCTTTCAAATACATTTATAATCCCAAATAATATCTATATATTAATTCTTTCAATCTATGCAATTCTATTATCAATTTGATAATAATATCAAAATAATTTTTGAAATGTGTTATTCTATGTTTATCTATGTTTATATGAACTTTGAAATAATTCTAACTCAATATACATATGTGTTGCATAGAACAGACAAGTGTTAAGTCCACTGATATGTATAAGTTCGCCGATATTCTCATAGCTACTGATATAGACATAGATATACAACTACGGTTAAGGTCACCGATATGCATAACTGTTACAGATAGAAGAAAAGCTACTGATATAATAAGTCTATCAGTATACATATGTCTACCGGTATGCATAAGTCCACTGGTATGCACTTAATCACTGATACAGAATAGAGCTACTGGTATAGACAGTCTACCAATACAAAAGTCTACTGATACGAGATACCCTTACACGAGACCTATCATTAGAGTAATTATACTAGTATAAGAAAGTCTACCACTATGAAGTCCAATGAAGAGCTGTTGATATAAAGGCCTACCGATACAACCAGACAGATGAACGGCTATTGTTACAGAGTTCACCTATACAGCTAGAGTCACTAATATGAGTAGCTACTAGTACAAGAGAGTTACTGATAGACAAGAAGAGTTTTAGACAGATAGATACTGATACAAGGAGCTACCGGTACAAGTATTGAGAGCTACCGATAGGAAGCTCACCGCTATACAAAGTCAACCGTTACAAGTCTACCGACAGAAAGCTACTAATAAGATTACTGTTAACCAGTAAATGATACTTAAACTCTATATTCTCAATATTATTTATTTATTAAGAAACCATCATATTTGATTATTTTAATGAAATTGATGTTATTTAATGATAGTTTTTGGCATTTCCTGGAACTGTACCTTATACTTATGAAAAGGTAATCATTCCCATTTTCGGAGCTGAAAGCTATAAAAGGAAGGACAAAAGTCGTGCAAAAGAAGTGCAAAATAAGGGGTTGAAGAGTGGGTGAATAATCATGCATATACACAAAAAAATAAAGGCTACATCTATACTAGAAGAAAACCATACATATATGAAGCCATTCATTCTAGAAGATAACACAAGCTGCACCTTAGTCAAGAAGTGAAGTACTACAATGATCCCTTCATACACTCAAGCTAATAAAACTGAACTTGAAGAAAATGACCCGCTGTTTTTTAGACAAAAACTTGAGAAGGACTCTGGAGTATTCATGATCAATCAAAGGAGTCCAGAGTTTCACTTCACATCACTAGATCCTTATAAAACTCATATCCACTCTCTCAGTGATTCTTTTATTTACATTTTGAGTAGTGTGCATACTCTGTATATTTTATACACACATTTTCTCATGTGCTAAACTGGAGGATTTCTAAATCCTCATACAAAACTTCTATAACTCTCTTGTATCCCACTGTGGATAGTGGTAGAGGATATGTATGACCTGGATAGCCAGTGTGTTGTTGTTTTGTTTTCTAACAAAGAAATGTGGTAGAGGTCTTTGTACCTAGACAGTCTCTGTACTATTGTTTACCCCGATCCAGGGTGTGGATCAAATTTATATAAATTGTTTGAGAGGACTAAGTATCACCTTGAGACTGAACCTCTTGGTTATATCTTTTGTGAATCTTAGATTAAGTTTAAATAATATTATATATATATATATTGTATTTTGCTGCTATTGACTTTGAAATTCAAATTGATTTTCAAGTTACAATGATAGTTATTCTAGAAAGTGTTTGTAAGTTTTGTAAATCAGTAGATTAGTTTCAAAAGATAATTTAATCTTCTGATTAAATTTACTGAGACTTAATCAATCTTTTGAGAATCTAATTGAACCTTTGCAGATTTAAAAATTTACTACAGTTTAACTTGTTTTTAAATTAGGGGTTTTAATAGAAATATTTTTAACAAAAAATTTTAATTGGAACTAAATTCACCCCCCCCCCCTCTTGAGTATCCACTCCGACCAACAAACCCAAAACATCCATCAATGAGTGATATCCCTAAAAACAATATGTTATGTATGGATCCAATCAAGGTTGAGATGAACCCATATGGCATTATCCTTCATGCAGAAAAATTATCTGTGGTCTTATATTTGGTGGAAATTTTATTTGTATAGGTTGATATGAAATTGAATGTATTTTTTATGGTTCACCTTTAATGTTGAGGGTGAATTTCATGTAGTATTTCTATGTCCAATTAGCAGGAAATTTTCTTCAATTACTCATCGATGGGGAGGCTAGGTTTTTGTTTAATGGATACTTTCATGGATCAATATTGTGTATCTCTATGGAATTGTTTTAATTTTTTATTATGTATTGTAAGATTTAATATTTAATTTAGTGGTCTAGTTAAGTATCATCATATATCTTAGGAGCATGAAAATTTCAATAAATTTATATCAAAAGGATCGTATTAAGAATATAGTGTTAAGGGTGTAGTTGGAGTACCTTAGTTTTATCAATATTTATGTCTCCCAATGGGTAGGTGATATTATATTCACTAAATATTTTTATGATACCCTAATTATTTTAATTAATTATATTAACCAAAACTAGGTGATAGTTATGAATAAATATCCTCTTCTAATGATAAATGACCGCTTCGACTGGATAAAGAGAGTGAAATGGTTCTCAATGAATACAACCTACTTTTATATCAAAATATTTGGGTTTACAATGTGTAAATAAATAATATAGTGTACATGTGTCATTATAGGGACTAATAGTTCCTTGAAATATTTTTAAAATTTAAAAAACCTCTGATATGTTCTTAATAATCACAAAACATATCATCTAGGAATTTTTTAACTATTAGGTGGTGGAAAATTGTAATGAAACTACCATCTAGGAAAATTTATAAAATTATTATATTGATCACTTTGAGTATTAACATGGACTTTCTTCCAATGGACCTAGTATACAATAAAATATTGAATTTAAAATTATATATTATAGAAGATTATTTTTAATTCCATGCCATCTCAATAGTTGGAGTAGTATCTAGACCCTTGAATATTCAAGTTTTGATTACTTGATAACCAACCAATAATAAGTTTTAGGGTTACAAATTTCTTCTATTAGCGTGATATTATTATAAATTTATGGAAGCCTTATCTAGGATCACATCTCCCAATATAATTAATACATGAAAGGGTAATCCTTAAATATTACATAGCCATTCTAAAATATATTTTCAGAAAATAAATTGGTGGATAATAAAAAATCACTGTAACACCCCATGATTTTATATGTTTTTTCATTAAAATAAATCTTTAATTATTCAGCATCTTGCCGTATACACAACCCTGAGACTATATGAACTGTGATATAGTAAATTGTTATAATATAGACATGAAATTTTCATGTATGAATAATAATAATCACTTTATCATGAATATGTATAATTTATTTTAATAATTCATATTTATTAATTAATTCATTAAAAATAAGTACTCGGTTTTCGGTGAAGTGATTCTCTGTATCAAAAATATATTTTCACCAAAAAAAATTATTTTATTTTAAAAGATAAAAATTTAATTAATTTTATCCATTTTTTGAAACAAATTTAATAAATTAATATCATTTTTATGTTATCATTACAAAAATATCTTAGTGTGAATTTTTAGAACTATTATAAAAATATTCATTTTTTAGTGAATAATAAAAATAACAATTTTTATAAAAAATAACATTTAGGTTTAGTTAAATGTCCAATAATATTTTGAATTAAATATTTAATTAAAATATGTATTATTATATTGTTAATAATACAATTAATTACATTTTATTTTAATTACCCTTGATTTTGGTATATGTTAATTGTTAGACATAGAAACACATTTTTCTAACTACTTTTATCGGGGTAATATCTAATTATCTTAATACATTAATATAATATATAATTATTAGTGTTTTTAGGTAAATTTATATATTATATATATTATCTAATATTTCAACACTATTTTTATTGTTTTTAAAAGGCATGGAATGGAAGTAAATTATATTTTAAGTATGAAAATTCATTTTTCAAAAATGGGGTTTTGTAGCATTTTTTTGTGCATAATTAAATTAAATTCTAGAACATATATACATTAAATTTGGTAAAAAAAATTATTATTTATAATAATAATAATTAATATAATTTAACTGGTTCAGCTTAATTTTTTTTTATTTTTAATAATAAAAAAACTAAAAAAAATTATCATGGTTGTCGGTTAAATGATTTTACAAGCAGGTTTAACCCTGATATAAGGGTTTTATTGCCTCAAAAATCACTCAAATTATTATTTTTTGAGTATATTTCAACCTTATATAATATTATTTTGGAATCCCTTTCAATTTGGATATAATTTCTCATGAAAGTTTCCTTAAATTGCTTAAAGGTTTTGTGAAATTCAGTGTATATCCCTCTCTACACTTATAATAGGGAACCTCTTATCCTCATTTAATCACATAATTTTAGCCCTATAAATCAGATAATCCTACACCAAAAAATTAATTTAATCTTTCCCTTTGTCCTAGATCTTTTGTGATTCACCGAAGACTAATATTTCAAAGAATAATGTGTAATCTAAATGGGGACTCTCTAAGAAGATATATATATATCTTAACCTAGATATTTCAATTTTATTACTTATTATACATCCTATAAACATTTTTTATGCATAAAAAATTATTAATCTTGTATCATTAAAATAATTAGAGGTAATTATGATTATTACACTACCATTTACTACCTCTTCTCAATCCAATGGGAGATAACTGTATCGGTCGTGCATGTGTGTGGAATACCTCCTCTATGTAGAGATATGAGTCATTTTCCACTACAATCATCTATGAATGGATATTATGATATATTTAATTTTTAGATATAATATGTTTTTTATGATAATTATTTTGGAAAGGTTTATTAATATTTACATTTCATTCATTCCATCCTTTGAAAAATAGAATCTCCACTCATGCATATGTACGTACTATCTTCTCCACATAATGATGTAATTCATTTTTCATTACCACTTTATATGAATAGTTATAAATTTGTATGTAATGAATATATATTATATTAATATTCTAGAAATGAAGGTATAATTATTAGTGTTCAAGGACCATAACTGTTGACCCAAAACATACATGAAAAATTATTTTTTAACTCTTAAATTGATGATGATAAGATGTTATAAGTAAAATAAGAATGCTATTATAGATTTAATTATTTATATATGACATATGAATAATAAATTTATATTTATTATATATGATTTTATAGAACTTATTATTAAATAAATATTTAATTTTATGGTTTGATGATAAAATATCATTTTTTTAGGATTATTTTTTATTATATTTTCCGATGATGAATTTTTTTGATCCATATCCCTAATATTTTATTTCATTTAATATATTTTGACTACTTTTATAGATTAAATATTTTTTCCTTTCATTTTCTTATATGTACTCCAGATTCCAAAAGATATTTTTTAAGAAAAATGGACTTTATTTTCCCATTGGTCAAGAATATTTTAATTCAAGTCCATAATTTTTAAAATCATTGTTAAGAATGGTTTTTATATTATTAAAATATTATTTACCATTATTTTTGTCAAGATTTGTTTTCCCTTAAAATTATTTAAGTGAAACTTCCTTATCATTTTCTCATCATGGATATTTTAACTTTTTACTAAAAATGTTAATTGAATTTTTATTTTAACAAACACATCATGAATGGATTTTACCACCATCATGAATACCCAATTATTTTAAGAATAATTTATATTTTTCCTTTTTTTATTGTAAAGAAGAATATTTTCTTAAAATTAAGAAAAATTATTCATTCTAAATATTTCATTTTAAATAAAAATTGTGTTTTCTTCAAGAAATGATAATGATATCTGATTCTCGCTCAAATTTACCCAAGATATGATGGTAGAACGGTCCTTGTAGTCTAGCTTGGGTTATCGAATCCACAGAGACCTAAGAAGTAACCTATAGACACGCACATTATAAGGACTATTTTTGGATATGAAGTGGCCAACTTGGGTTGATTTTAGATGGGTTTAAAGGAACTCTAAGAGACTTAAGTGAATTCAATTTAAAAGAATGAGTTGATACTAGGTTATCGCTCGGGGTGGATTGGACGTATTTCCTTTTTAATGATTTAAATTTCTTATATTTGAGATGGGTTCAATTAACGAGATAAAAAAATCATCACTTGCTGGTTTAATGCCTGCACCCTTTAATATTAATCACCTATACAGTTGAAGGATCAAAGTTTTGAGCAATTCAATGTAAAGGTTCGCATTAGCATTTGAAGTGTGGGGCCTTAAATTCAACAAGGACGATGGAATTTAAAAATCATCAAATAAAAATATCAACTAAAGAAGTGAGTGTACATTAATGAGGTGATAAATAACATCAAATATGTCCCCTTTCTACTCCCTTGTATCAACCCATAAGTTTGTTAGCCCTCCATTGATCCCATGGTTTCAATGGAAGCGAAAAGTAGACTCATGAGGGAGGAAATGGAGAAGTAAAGAAAACAACAAAAATAAAATGATCACTCCATCGTTGTGTGAATAATTTCACAAGGTTTGGTGTGAATAAATTAACACCTTGATCCAACGGTATCAAATTGATATTAAGAAAAACAAAATAATAGTAGAAGAAGAACTTTTATTAAGAAACTAAAGTGAATTGAACAACTTACATGTGAAAGACAAATTTTAGACAACAAAATTGCAGCATAATATTGCAATTGAACAAAGCATCCATGATTCCTAAATCCTCCAATACCACTGCCTTAAATAGGAATTATTGAGCCCTTGGGTCGAGCTTCCAATAGTCCAAGTCTCCTCAATTAATTGTGGTAGGCCATAGGTGGGTGGAAAGTAAGGGTGAGTTGACTTTTCCACCCTTGACCCGAGGTGGCAGCCAGCTTTCCTTCACCGAACAGACGCGCTTGTTAGACCTTCTAGATGGCCGAATAAGAGTGGGCCATAGAAAAATAAAATGGATCTCAGGATGTCTTATAACCGCTTGTAACATTTGGGCACATTTGTAGTTGTGGATTCTGAGATATGATCAAATTAGTGTGCTGTTTTTCTGGGCCGCAGAATCTGGCCTAGAATTTTATCTCTAACTTGGGATGCCTAAATGGATGTCATGGAGGCCGACTTAGCATTGGATCATGAAGAGTTATTTGTTTCTATACATGTCTTCTAGCATCTCATAAAATTTGGGATTCATTGGGCCTTTATGCGGGGCCCCACAATCTCATAGGTGGTCTAGAGTCCAATCTGTCTTCTATAGAATTGCTTCCATTTATCTCCAAATATCTCCATCATCGTTTATGAATCATCCATTGATCCCTGAATTAAAAATGTTCAGATTTAAGTGTAGATATAGTTCCCAAAATATAAAATTAAAATATTTATAACTACATTCCTTAGAATCAGATGACTCATTGGTCCTAAATTGGTTTATATTAGGCATGAAGTGCACAAATGATGAGAATGGATGTTCATAATGAAAATGCACTAACTCAGGCCCAAAAGATCAAAAATAAACATTTAATACCAATAAAATTTAATTAAAATATATGTTTTTATTGGATAATCACACCCCCCCAACTTGATATTTTCTATTCCCGAGTAAATAATTCAATGATTTTATTTGAATTCCTTTCTTCAAACACATTATAACAAATAGTGCTCATGATGTAAACTGCACACAAATATATTTTTATAACCTGTCAAGATAATTTAAAACAAGATTAATTTAAAAGTAGATCCCAATCCCAAGGTCATTCATTTGATCAAATCCATCATCATACTTTATCCAACTCAATGAGGTGTAATGATGTGTTGTGAATCACAATAGATATGGGGGTTCATTTTCATTCAAGGGGGAAATCATGGAAGTGCTAGGAGGGATCACATTTAATCCTAATATGAGTAATATTCATTCATTGTTTTGGATATTTTTTTTATTATTTTTTTTTTTGCAATATTGCTTTAGTAATTGAGATTGCAGTTAATCAAATTAACCCTTGTAGCAAGACTTTGCCGATGACTCCTGGACTCAAAAGCCTTAGGGAACCAAGTGAATCCCACATACTTGGGCATCGTCTCTAGTTAACTTAATCAAAAAAAAAGTCATATTACCATAAATAGAGATATATTGAAAAAATCAGGGCTAGACAACTCTGGAGTCACGATCCCAAAGTGCCAAAAGCCTCGCATTTATCAATCCATTCCTCTACATGCAAATTTTTTATTTATTTATTTATTTTATTTTTTTGAATACTCATATTATTCATAAAAATCAAACCAGTCTATGCTATTTATTATGGGACCCAAAAAAATTCAAATTAGTACCCCACAGTCTAGAGGACGTGCATTGTGGCATTTCGATTTAATGGATGAAAATAAAAATGATGAAGATTTTCATTGGACAACCAAACATCCAAAATCAACGATTTTAAACTTAATCATGAATTAAATTAAGAGTCAAGGAAATAAAAGTTATTTTCTATGTAGTTTTAATGTGAGCAAAGATGTTATTATTTGAATGATAAAGGAATTTTACTTCTTTTTCTTCATTTTTTTTAAAAACAAACATTTTGTTTCCACACCCCCCAACATAGAATGAAACTGTCCCTAGTTTCGTAAAAATAAAATTTAGAATGGGGTATAGGAATAAAAGGGGAGTTCAATAAGGAAATTTAAATATGAGGATCAAGGAATAAAGTCACCTGGTGGTTGAAGTTTGATGTTCTTGTCGCTCAAATTTAGTCCTCTGATATCCATGTCGCTTGCAAAGTTCCCTAGTGGAAAAAGGAAAACTAACAAACAAAACAAAACAATATATATATATATATAAGTAAAATATAAGTATATATATAAAAATTATATAATAAGTAAGCACATTAAGTCATAGGTCAGTGGTAAACACGTGCCCCTGTCTCCCTTCGGTCCTGGGTTCGAGTCCCCGCGGCTTCGCCAGTTGTGACGGGGTTTTCCCCATGGCCTATGGCATGTCCCCTTTTTTAATTATTATATTATTTTTATTATTTTTATTATTTTTATCTTAACCTATAAAATAATAAAAATACAACAAAATAAACTGATGATACATTTTCTTCTTTTTAAATTTCTTGGGTAAGGTATTACTCAAGGATAACACCATGTGACACAGATGAATACGATGCTCCCCTTTTGTACCCATCCATACTCATAATAGAAGAACAGGTCAAAAGTATATTTTTTATTTTTAAATATAAAAATGATTAATTAATCTTATTTGGAAAATAAATATTATTCAGAAAGATTAGAAACATAAAAACCACAGGTTGCCTCCCAAGCAGCGCTTTGTTTAACGTCGTTAGCCCGACATAGATCCTAAATTTATCAATTTTTTCCTGGTTCATAGATTGGATCAATTAACTCAACATCTATTTCCTGTTTATTGAATGATTCAATGAATGTTTTTAACCATTGACCATTGAGCTTGAAAATGTTACCACTAGTGGGATCTTGAATCTCTACTTCCCCATGGGGGTATACATGATGCACTATGAAAGGACCTGACCATCTAGACCTTAACTTTCCCGGGTGTAAATGAAGTTTTGAACTATACAAGAGCGCAAGCTTTCCCGGTTCAAAATGTTTGACCTTGATATTCCTAGATTCGTAGGCTTGATCTCTAGCTTTATTGATCCTTGAATTTTCATATGCCTCTATCCTTAGTTCCTCCAGTTCATTGAGATCTAATTTCCTTTTTGTTCCGGCCAATGAGAGATCATAATCCATTTTCATAATTACCCAAAAGGCCTTATGTTCAATCTCCACTGGAAAATGGCATGCTTTTCCATAAACCAACCTATATGGGTACATTCCTAAAATGGTTTTATATGCGGTTCTATAGGCCCAAAGAGCATCTAAGAGTTTCTCAGACCAATCTTTCCTAGAGGGGTTGACAGTTTTTTCAAGAATTTGCTTAATCTCCCTATTCGCTAACTCAGCTTGACCATTGGTTTGAGAATGGTATCCAGTGGATACTTTATGAGAAATACCATACTTAGACATGAGTGAAGAGAATGGGTGGTTGCAGAAATGGGTTCCTCTATCACTAATTATAGCCCAAGGAATTCCAAATCTTGAAAATATTTTCTCTTTCAGAAATAGAATCACAACTTGATGATCATTGGACTTAGTGGGAATGGCCTCAACCAATTTTTGAGACATAATCAACATCTATGAGTATGAGATGTATCCCCTAGATTTTGGGAAGGGACCCATGATGTCAATTCCCCAAGAGTCAAATATTTCAACCACTAAGATGGGAGTGAGTGGATTTTGATTCCTTTTTGTGATGGACCCTACTTGTTGACACCTAGGACAGCTTTGAAAAAATGTGTAGGAGTCCCTTGAGAGGGTGGGCCAGAAAATACCACATTGAAGAATCTTAGCAGATGTTTTCTTAGAGGAAAAGTGACCTCTACATGCCTCACTGTGACAGAATTTAAGGATGGACTCTTGTTTAGATTCTGGAACACACCTCCTAATGACTTGGTCAGGGCCGAACTTATAGAGGTATGGATCATCAAACAAATAGTTTCTAACATCAGAAAGAAATTTCCTTCGAGCCTGAGTCCCTAAGAATTTTGGAATGACTCCTGTCACTAAGAAATTTGCTATGTCAGCATACCAAGGGCAGTCACTCATAGAGTATAGGTGTTCATCCGGAAACGAATCAGACACAAAAAGGTGATTTGAGTTGTCTTTGAATTCCATCCTAGAGAGGTGATCAGCTACAACATTTTCAACTCCATTTTTAACCATGATTGTGATGTCAAATTCTTGTAAGATAAGGACCCACCTAATCAGTCTAGCCTTAGTATCTTGTTTTTGGAAGAGGTATTTTAGTACAGAATGGTCAGTGAACACAGTGATGGGGGATCCTAAGAGGTAGGACCTAAAATTATCTAAGGCAAACACAATAACAAGTAACTCCTTTTTAGTGGTGGTGTAGTTGATTTGGGAATCATTTAAGGATTTTCTTTCATAAGCAATGACATAATGATTTTTATCACAATGTTGTCTTAACACATCTCCTACAGCAAAGTCATTGGCATCACACATAAGTTCGGAAGGAAGGTTCCAATTTGGAGATTTCATAATGGGAGGAGAGGTGAGAGAGGATTTGAGGGTTGAGAATGAACTCTCACATCTTTCTGTCCAAAAAAATGGATCATCCTTTACTAGGAGAGAACAAAGGGGATAAGATATTGAACTAAAGTCCTTGATGAATCTTCTATAGAAACCAGAATGTCCTAAGAAAGACCTCACTTACTTGATAGTTTTGGGTGATGGAAGGTGACAAATGATGTCAACCTTGGCTTTATCAACTTCAATCCCCCTACCTGAGACCAGATGGCCTAAAACAAGTCCCTCTTTAACCATGAAATGGCATTTTTCCCAGTTTAGGACCAGATTCTTTTCTTCACATCTTGACAAGACTCTCTCCACATTTGGAAGACATCCCTCAAATGTATCCCCAAACACAGTGAAGTTATCCATGAAGACCTCTATAAAATCCCCTACCATGTTTGAGAAGATTCTGATCATGCATAGCTGGAAGGTTCCAGGGGCATTGCATAACCCGAAGGGCATGCATTTGAAAGAAAAGGTTTTGAATGTACATGTGAATGTAGTCTTCCCTTGATCCTCTAGGGAGACCTCAATTTGATTATACCCTAAGTACCCATCTAAGAAATAGTAGAACGCATGACCTGCCACTCTCTCAAGGAATTGGTCAATGAATGGTAAGGGGAAATAGTCCTTCTTAGTGAATGAGTTTAACTTTCTATAGTCAATGCAGACCCTCCATCCACTACTCACCCTTGATGGAAGAATCTCTCCATCCTCATTGGTTATCACTGTGATTCCAGCCTTTTTTGGAACCACTTGGATTGGGCTCACCCATTCACTCTCAGATTAGGATATATGACACCAGCTTTTAAAAATTTCAGAAGTTCCTTCCTTACTACCTCTATAAGATTAGGATTGAGTCACCGTTGAGTTTGATGACATGGATTTGAATCAGATTCCAGAACAATCCTATGATTCCCAACAAGTGGGATAATTCCAGGAATATCAGAAAGGGTCCAACCAATGGCTTTCTTATGCTTACTAAGGACATCTAGAAGCATCCTTTCATGATTGGCTTCAAGAGAAGAAGAAATGACAATAGGATGTGTTTGATTGTCCCCTAGGAAAGCGTACTTGAGTGTAGCGGGAAGTTCCTTCAATTCAAGATCAAGTTGGTTCGTAATTTCAATAGAATATTGGGACATTGGATCATTTTAAATTTCTTTTTTTAGAGTTTCGGATAGGATTGATTCCCCAAATGTAGAAGTTTTAGCTACTAAATTGGCTTGATCAGATTTAGGGAAAGGAGTTGGAGTGGTCTCCATGAAAGTGGTTTCTTCAAATGTTTCATTGATTGTTGGACCTGAGACTTCATGATAAGAGAAATTTGAAAATGATTCAAGACTAGGAGATAAAATTCCTTCATATGAACAAAGGAAATCAATCTCATACTGACTTAAACATTCATCAAATATTCATTTATGTTCCATGGATTCATTATCAATGCTTCCTGTCATGTTTACTTCATGAATGTCCTCGTCATCCCCTATTTGTGATCTTTCATTATAGATGTTCAAGTCAAGACTCATGTTCCCAAAGGTGATGGTCATGTTCCCATTTCAGACTCGGATAACAGAGTTGATTGTTGCAAGAAAAGGAGGGGCAAGAATGATTGGGGTTTGTTCCTTATTTCCTAAGTTTCGATGGTTGTCAAGGACAATGAAGTCAGCAGGGTAAATGGAGTTTTCAACCTTTACCAGAACGTCCTTTAAAATCCCCTTTGGAACCCAAATGCTACGATCAGCAAGTTTAAGTGTGACAGATGTGGGTTGGAGTTCCTCTAGGCCTAACTGGCAGTACACAGCATATGGGATGAGATTGACACTAGCACCTAGGTCACACAAGGCCTTGACAACTTTGCTTTCTCCTAGTTCAACATTGATGTAAGGGAAACCTGGGTCTTTCAACATAGGAGGAATGGTTCCTTGAATGGTGGTACTCGCATTAGCAGCCAAAAGGACTTGGTTTTTATGTGAAACGTTTCATTTAAAAGTGCACAAGTCCTTAAGGTAATTTGAGTAGGAAGGTATGGTTTGGATCGCATCGAGAAGGGGTATGTTCAACATGACTTGTGAACAGATTTCCCTTAATGTTTCACTCAGTTCAGGCTTGGTTTTCCCCCTCATGCGTTGAGGAAATGGTGCAGGTTGTGGGGTTGTTTGTTGAAGAGTTGTTTCCTTGACAATGTTATCAGTTTCCTCAGTTTGATCTTGTGGTTCATTTGAATTTTCATCCAAGTTTGAATCTTTAGGTGGGTTCTGAATTAGTTGTTCAAGTTTCTCAATTGATTTCCCACTTCTTAAAACAGTCACAGCCTTTAGTTTTTGATGAGTTGTTTGAGCACAACATGACTCTCCCCTTGAAGTTGAGGATGGAACTGCCTGAGTAGGCATGGGTGCCTTTCCAGTTTTGATGGTTTTAAGTTCTTGTTTTAGGGAAGATACCTATGAGTTCATCCTCTCCATTTGTTTACACAGTTGTTCTAGTAGGCTTTGTGGAACAGTTTGTGTGGGTTCTTGAGTTGGTTGTTTTATCCCAGGGGGATATTTTGGAGGTGGGATGGTTTGTTGAAAATGGACCGGTGGATGTTGGTATTGGATAGGTTGGGTTTAGAACTGGTTGTGCATTTGGTATTTCTGATGGGGGTATGGATTTTGTCCCTATGTTTGGCTAGGTTGTTGGTTATCTTTCCATCGGATGCCTGGGTGGTCGTTATACGTTGGGTTGAAGGTGTTTTGGTATTGAGGCTTTTGAAAGTTCAAAGCATTTACTTCCGCTGGGGGTCCTCCTAAGAGAACATCCTTGATGGATGGAATGGGTGGGCAGTTGTATGTTATATGGTCATGTTTTTCACAAATTGTGCAAACAGGGTCAACAGTTTGGATTTCATGCACTTTCCTAAGGTCTATCTCTTCAACCTTCCTAGAGAGTGCTACGAGTTTAGCCCTAAGGCTTTCCTCTTCTCTAAGTGTATGAATTCCAGTAGTTCTTTGTGGCTTTTCAGAATAAGGTGAAGTTACCCATGTTTGGTTTTGTTCAGAAAGGCTTTCTAGATACTCGTAAGCATCATTTGGGGCTTTGTTTTTAAAGGTTCCATTACACATCATGTCAATTAATTGTTTATTCCCTGGACCCAACCCTTCATAGAAAATTCCCACATGTTTAGGAATAGAAAAACCATGGTGTGGAACCATGTTTAGAGTGTCTTTGAACCTCTCCCATGGTTCATAGAATGACTCTCACTCTTTTTCAAAAAAGTTTTGGATACTCTTTTTAAGTGCAATTGTTTTGTGGGGGGGAAAGTATTTTTTGTAGAATTATATTTGTAGTTGGTCCCAAGAATTTATGGATGATGGTCTCAAATTTTTTAGCCAATTTTAAGCTCAATACTTTAAAGAAAAAGTAAATATTATCATCTTAGCTATTTCTAGTCGATGTGGGGGACACATGGTTTCTACAATGTCATTGAACTCCTTAATGTGAAGATAGGGCATCTCGGACTCCATTCCATGAAATGTGGGAAGGTGGTTTAGGACATGAGGTTTAAAGATGTAATTGAAATCTCCTAGGGAATTTTGTCTAATGCATGAGGGGGAATTGGTCTAAGAAGTTGTGAGGTAGTCATTCATGTTTTGATCGACCTAATTCACCAAGTTTGGGGCTTCCTCATTTGGGTTTCCATTTTGGTTCCCACCCAGGTTTATGAGTTGGATTCTTTGAATACCTTCCATTGAAATGGCCTCAATTTTTGACTCTGGGGTGTTTGGAAGATTAGGATCTAATGGAAATAGTTCCCTTGGTGTACTTGACTCCCCAACCCCAGGACTATCCACCCTAACTAGACGGTTTGATTGATCGAGGGTGTAGGCGGACATGCGCCAAAAGAAAAAAAAAAGAGAAAGTGACAAGATAAGAGAATTTGGAGGAGAAAAGATGAAATGGGGGAGAATAGAATGGGTGTTTATATTACTTTCTTGGGTCCCGGAAACGACACCAAAATTTGATTCTCGCTCAAATTTACCCAAGATATGAAGGTAGAACGGTCCTTGTAGTCTAGCTTGGGTTGTGGAACCCACAAAGACCTAAGAAGTAACCTATAGACATGCACATTATAAGGACTATTTTTGGCTATGAAGTGGACAACTTGGGTTTATTTTGGATGGGTTTAAAGGAACTCTAAGAGACATAAGTGAATTCAATTTAAAATAATGATTTGATCCTAGGTTATCACTTGGGGTGGACTGGACTTATTTCCTTTTTAATGATTTCAATTTCTTATATTTGAGATGGGTTCATTTAAGGAGATAAAACAACATCATCACTTACTAGTTTAATGCCTACACCCTTTAATACTAATCACCTATATACTTGAATGATCAATGTTTTGAGAACTTCAAGGTAAAGGTTCGCAATAGCACTTGAAGTGTGTGGCCTTAAATTCAACAAGGACGATGGAGTTTAAAAATCATCAAAAAAAATATCAATTAAAAAAGTGATTATACATTAATGAGGTGGTAAATAACATTAAATCCAGACCCTTCCTACTCCCTTGGATCAAACCATAAGTTTTTTATCCCTCCATTGATCCCATGGTTTCAATGGAAGCGGAAAGTAGACTCATGAGGGAGGAAATGGAGAAGTAAAGAAAACAACAAAAATAAAATGATCACTCCACCATTGTGTGAATAATTTCACAAGGTTTTGTGTGAATAAATTCACACCTTGATACAATTGTATCAAAGTGATATTAAGAACAACAGAATAAGAGTAGAAAAAGAACTTTTATTATGAAACTAAAGTGAATTGAACAACTTACATGTGAAAGACAAATTTGAGACAACAAAATTGCAGCATAACATTGCAATTGAACAAATCATCCAAGATTCCTCAATACTCCAACACCACTTCCTTAAATAGGCATTATTGAGCCCTTGGGTCGAGCCTCCAACAGTCCAAGTCTCCTCACTTAATTGTGGTAGGCCATAGGTGGGTGGAAAGTAAGGGTGACTGGATTTTACACCCTTGACCCGAGGTGGCAGCCAGCTTTCCTTCACCGAACAGA
This sequence comes from Viscum album, assembly GCA_963277665.1. Classification (NCBI taxonomy): domain Eukaryota; kingdom Viridiplantae; phylum Streptophyta; class Magnoliopsida; order Santalales; family Viscaceae; genus Viscum; species Viscum album. Next base: position 1,185,548,877 of record OY728135.1, read on the forward strand.
CGCGCTTGTAAGGCATTCTAGATGGCCGAATAAGAGTGGGACATAGAACAAGAAAATGGATATCCGGATGTCTTATAACCTCCTGTATAATTTGGGCCCATTTGGAGTTATCGATTCTGATATATGATCAAATTAGTGGTCTGTTTTTCTGGGCTGCAGAATCTGGCCCATAATTTTATCTCTAACTTGGGCCACCTAAATGGACACCATGGAGTCTGAATTAGCATTGCATCATGAAGAGTGATTTGTTCCTATACATGTATTATAGAATCTCACAACATTTGGGATTCATTGGGCCAGTTTGTTGGGCCCCACAGTCTCATCATTGGGTTGGAAGCCAATCGTCCTTCTCTAGAATTGCTTCCATTCATCTCCAAATATCTCCATCATCGTTTATGAATCATCCATTGATACCTGAATTAAAAATGTTCACATTTAAGTGTAGATATATTTCCCAAAATATAAAATTAAAATATTTATAATTACATTCCTTAGAATCAGATGACTCATTGGTCCTAAATTGGTGTATATTAGGCATGAAGTGCACAAATGATGAGAATGGATGTTCATAATGAAAATGCACTAACTCAGGCCCAAAATATCAAAAATGAACATTTAATACCATTAAAATGTAATTAAAATGTATGTTTTTATTGTATAATAAATATCTTTTAAGGTTAATTTTATCTATAACAACATCCTTTAATGATTATTATAATGTAATGGGGGTATAATAAAATGTTAACATTATCATTATTTATCGATATGGTTTTTGATTACGCTAATGAAATGTTAATAAAACTATATAATTTTAATTGGTTATAAATTTTTGATATGATGAATGTTTTATGATCTTGTGAAACACAAATTTATTGTTTTAATGTTGTGATAGGTGGGCCTAGAATTATATAACCTACCGATGAATTGGGTACAGAATGATATATCACGACATAATAAGGATTTTAAAGGGTACTGAACCTAATTTAAAATGATATTTTTTTGATAATATCTTTTTAGGAGTTAACCTTGACTACAAAATAATGAAATGGGGAGTGGGCCCAATCCACTAAGATAGTCTCAGTGGTGATCCATGACTAAAGAAATGATTTTCCATGATTATGTGTATGAAAAAAACATATTTCTTGTGATTGTTAAATTTTGTTCATGTCTTATGATTGATTATTGATGATTCCCCATTCTTATGAATTATGTAATTTTCTAAAAAAAATGCACCATGTTTCAAGATTAATGATCAATGATTTTTGGATATGATTATTGTAAGTCATGATCATGTTTTCATTCCCTTATACTTATCAAAGGCTCACATATGATCATTGATTTATAACTCTTATGTATACCCATATTGAGTATCTAATCTCACCCATTCTTTCACAACCTAATGTTTTTAAAAAAAACCATGTTTGATAGCATATGCGATACGTACCACCAAACCCAAAAAAATAATGATTATTTAGATATGATTGATCTAAAAATTTAATTAATTTTTTAGATATGAGTATGATTAACTACTTTATGAAATACATATATTCCTTAAATATATTTATAAATTCTATGTAAATAATCAATCAATTTTTGATAATGTGTTTTTTGTCCTTCCGAATATGTTTTCTTCAAATATGATTCTTTATTTTATTTTATAAAAAAATGTTTTCTAAATAAATTATAGAACAATTATAAATTTATTTGATAAAATTAGTTCCATTTTCATTATTATCATATCAAGAATAAATAAAGCTAATTTTTTTGTTCTTTTTTAAAATAATTTTTTTAGTGAATAGTGAAAAATATTATTTTAAGTTAAATTATCATTTATTTTGATAAATGAAGTAATATAAAAAGTCAAAAATTCATTTTAATTTTATTTCATTGTAAGAAACTATTATTTATTTATATTTAATTAAATTAATCACATTTAAATCATATTTATACAATATTTTAATACAAGTTATCTTTAGGATTAAAAACGTATTTTTTTAAAAATGTTTTACAATACATAATATTTGTTCATTGTAATTAATTAAAATAACCCCTAATAAGAAATAAACTAAATTAAATTTTTAGATTATATATTTATGATTTTAAATATATATATATTGAAGGTTATTAGAAATATATTTAATGTAAAATCATTTTTTCCTCAAAAAATGTATTTTTCAAAAAATTGGTATCCATCATGCTTGTGGGATTTATTTTAAATTAAATTAATACACCTATATGATTTTTTATATATAATAGATTCCAGATTTTGCATCATTATAATTTTTATTAGGTAATAATTTCACATTAATTTTTGAACAATATGTATAGTAACTGTAGTAAAAGATTGTTACCACTGTTAAAAGAAAATAAGTTAATTAAGGGCTAAAATAAGTAAACAATGACTAGAAACAAAGTAACCTTAATATTATGAATATTTATGTTTCATTTTCATTTAAATTATTATTATAATCATTCATCATTTTTTTAATCTATAAATGACTAAGTAATCAGTTTGATAAAAATTATATGTTGATACAATAAAACACAAATTGTATTTTGGTTAATATTTGAATTCAATTAAGGAATATATTTTTATGAATAAATAGATTTTTAAAATAAATAATATTTTAATAAAATATTATTATATTAAAATAAACTATAAGTAATCGTATAATTTTTATGAAGTAAATAAATAATTTTTGTAAGGGTTCGAATACAATTATTGTCGAAAAAACCTAATATCTCTTAAGAAATTTTGATTGTGTTTTAAAACTGAAATTTCAATTACTTAAAAAATTATTTAGATAAAATGATTATTTATTGAATAAAAATTTCAAAATTATATAACTATAAATTTTTCAGAATACTCTGATACTGTCAATTGTTTGGGTAAAAATTAAATACCCTGTAAATATAATTTATGTATTATGACATCATAATGAACCAAAAATTATGTAATAAATAATATAAAACATATCCATAAACAAATATATGTTTTCTATATAAAATAATCTCGTTTTTAGTCTATTTGAATTATTTAATAAATCCATTATAAATCCCCCAAAACCATTAATATATTTTATGGTTCTAAAATCATTTCTTTAAGAGTTTTACTAGCCTCCACATAAAAAGGGAATTATTTTATTAGTTTCACCATTCCCCATATAAAATAATTAAAACCACACCCATTTGGATGAAATCATGGGAAAACCCTGGGAAGATTTGTGGTTTTGGTTATTATATTTTGTGGAGTCCAAAAGCTAAATAATAAAGAAATATTCCTCATTTTCTATATAACTCCAACCAATAACCCATTCCTCTTCACTAAAATACTTTATAGCATGTCTATATTCTATAATTCCCTCTCTATAATCCTCCCAATGAACCCCCACAATCTTAATAATCCCATCCAATGCATTTGGAGTCACACACTCAAGTAAGGGTTATTTCCTTTATCTTCTTTATCAAAGATTCTTTTACATCATATATATTCTATTTCAAATTAATTATGTTGGGACATTTATTTCCATACCCCTATTAATATCCATTTCATATCTAAATTATGAGATACCCATTTATCTCTCATCAACCCATTTTATTAATTTTTATGTGACTTTTTTATGCTGTCAAAATTTCCCCACAATTTTCCATGCCTAAATAATTGTGTAATGAAAACCATACCCATTTTTCTATAATGGTTATTAACTATTATACACATATAATTATTTTATTGGGTTCTTACATGTATTTATTCCACACTCCTTTATCATGGAAAAAATATAAAGATGAATGTGTCCATGTTGATTGATTTTTGTGGCACACTTAAGCATGATAATGAAATAAAAGTGATTGGTGCACCCAGAATTATATAGTGCTCTAATTAATTGGGTAACATTTAGTATCATGATATGTCATTCTGGTATAGTAAGTGAACTTTATTTCTTTATCAAGATTTTTACATCATAATTTCTTGTAACTTGTCATTGACCTATGTTTATAATGTAGTATTTTATGTTATTGCACATTTTCCATGTTTCCTTTATGATTATCATGATATATCATGTCCAATTTTTTATGTTTGTGTTTCTTATTCCATTTATGCCCAATTTATTTTTCTATTTTCTAACATGTATTAATTTTTTCATTTTATTCCTTACTTATTCCCTTACTAGTCTTTGTAGATCACCAATTTTTTATGTATGTCCACTAGTTATCCCAGGAAGTTTTATGTATGAAGGAATATTATGAACTTATTAAATAGGTTTTCAAAAAAGATGACGTATTTATTATTTAATGTTTTTATTCTATGTACCTAATTCCTAAATATAATATAATTATCAAACTTCTAGGTTGTATTAAGTATAATATTATATAATAAATAATTTATTAATTTAAAATAAAGAATAGGGTTGTAATAGTTGGTATCAAAGGAAAAGTTTTTTATTTTTGGGATTAGGATTATAAAACTCTAGTGAAAGCCTTAGGTATGAGAATAAGTATAAGAAAACATCCCCTAATTTTTGTAATTATAGGGTTACTGGTTTATTAAGAAAATTCATCCCTACCTAGAAACTAAAAGTGGATGTGGATCTGGCAGAGATGTACCAAGGGGTAATAACTCTAACAAGGTGTGTTAGACCTTACTCGACGTAACCTAGTATATGACAACAGGCCTAAATGCACACTTGGGTTAACACACCTAGGGGATATTCTTATGTAAAGTTATAGACTCGTTATGAACTATTATTAAGAGAAAAAATTATTATAAGAGTATATGTTATAAAATAGATCATGGATAACACCAATCTAATCCTAGAAATTAATAAGTTAAGGAAATATATGTAATTTATAAGTTATATCTTAAATGACATTAGATTATCCATTATGGGTTTAATAATTTAAAAATACTCATCCCTAATTTTTCGTTTTATTTTAGTCAATAGTTATAAATTGGAATAATCTTTTTAAAGTTTAAATTGTGAGGAAAATTCATTAAATAGGGGAAGAATGTAATAACAAGATTTTTTAAAATGGAAAACTATTTTTGATAGCGTATATGATAGAGAACATTGAACCCTAAAAAATAATGATTATTTTAATATGACCATTTTAACCTTTCCATTTTTTTCAATATAATTAATATTAACTAATTTATGAATTAAATATATTCTCTAAATATATTTGTAAATTCTTAGTAAATAATCAATTGTTTTTTGATAATGTCTTTTTTTTCTTCAAAATATGTTTTCTTCAAAAATGATTATTTTATTTTACGGAAAAAATATATAATAATTACATTAAAGAACATTTAGTAATTTTATTTGGTAAAATTATCTACATTTTCTATATCATCGTATCAATAATAACATAGGGAGAAATTTTGGGATTTATTTGAAATAATTTTTTCTCAGTGAATAGTGAAAAATATCATTTTTAGGTGAAGTTGGCATATATTTTGATAAATTAAGTAATATAAAAAGTCCTAATATTAGTTTAATTTTATTTAAATATAGAATAGATATTATTTAATTATATTTAGTTACATTAATTAAATTTAAATCAATGTTATACTAGATTTTAATATAATTTTATTTTTAGGATTAAAAACCCATTTTTCTAAATAATTTTTTAAAATAAAAAATGATTCTCCATTATAATTTATTAAAATAAAAAATAATGAGAAATAAACTAAATAAATTTTATATTATAAAAATATATTAATTGAAATTTATATAATTAAAATTAATAATTATAGATTTAATTTTAAATTATCTTTTCCTTAAAAAAATTCTTTTTTAAAAAACCATTTTCCATCATTCTTACAAGGTTTATATTATATTAAATTATACCAACTATGTGAATTGAGTTTAATAATATGTATTCCATATTTGGAATCATAATAATTATTATAAGGTGAAAATTTCATCTTAATTTTTGAACAATATGAATAGTAACTGCAGTAAATATTTATTACCACAGTAAAAGGAAAATATGTTAATTACGAGTAAAAATAATTTTAAAAATTATTAAAACAAATTAATGTTAATATAAAGAATATTAATATTTAAATTTCATTTAAATTTTTATTATAATTTTTTCTAATTTTTTCAATCTATAAATGATTAAGTAATTTTTTTGATAAAAATCATATTTTGATATAATAAATCAAAACTTGTATTTTTGGGTAAAATTGAAATTCAATTAAGGAATTAATTTTGAATAATTAATTGATTTTTAAATAAATAATACATTAATAAAATATTATTATTGAATAATTTTGTAAAAGTATAAATGATCATATAATTTTTATGAACCCAAATATAATCTTTATAAGACTTTAAAAACTGTTATTGTCAAAAACCCCAGTATTTCTTAATAAATGTAAATTTTATTTTAAAATTAAAAACCAAAAATATTGATAAAATTATTTATAATAAATGAATATTATTGTTGTAATCATAATTTCAAAATTATCTAATGGTTAATTTTTCATTATTTTCGGAGGGAGTCAAATTTAGGGTAAAAATTAAATTCTATATAAATATAATTTTTTCTTTTATGATATCATAAGGACCCAAAAGTGATTTATAATGTACTATAAAAGATATATAATGAAAATTATATTATTTATATTTCAAATAATAACATTCTATGTTTATTTGATAAATTTTTTAAATCCATTATGAATCCTCTAAATCCATTAATATATTTTATGGTTTTAAAATTATTTCCTTAATAGTATGACTCGTCTCTACATAATAAAGGTAATTATTTTATTAAGATCATCACTTAAACATATAAAATAATGAAATTCACTCCCATTTGTTAAAAACCATGATCAAAAACCATTATATGGTTTCTAGTTTTGGAAATTTTATTTTGTATATTACAAAACCTAAATCAGAAAGAAATCCAACTCATTTCATATATAAACCCTCCCAAGATCCCATTTCACTTCACCAAAACTCTTTATATCATGTACATACTCTTTTTTACCATCTTTAGGGTTCTCCTATGGTGCTCGAAGGCTCTAAATAATCCCCTCTAAATAATTTGGATTAACACACTCAAGTAAGGTTTATTTCCTTTATCTTATTTATTAAATTTTATTTAATATTTTATTCCTTTTATTTCCAATTCCTTAAATTGGTAAATGTATTCTCATGTCCCAATTACTATAAATTCCATGTATAAATTATTATAGACACCTTTCACTCCCATCAACCCATTTAATATAATTTTTATGTGATGTCGTTATGCATTCGAAATTGCACTACAATTCTCCATGCCAAAACAATTGTCTAGTGAATACCAAGACCATACTCATTAAAGTGTGTTCACCTTTAAACAAATATAAATATTTTATTTGGGAATTACAAGAATTTATTCCACACTCCTTGATCATTAAATAAATTATGATGATGAATGTACCCATGTTGTATGATCTATGTGGTACACATAAGCATGATAATGAAATAAAAGTGACGGGTTCACCCATAAATTTATAGCTCACTAATTAATTGGGAAACATTTGGTGTCATGATGCTTAATGTTGGTACAAGGAGCGAACCATATTCCTTTATGGGAATTTTTCCATCATTATGTCTTGGAAGTTAACCTTGTCCTATTTTTTGATGTAGTTTTTTTTTGTTTTTGCCAAATTTCCTATGTTTCCTTTATGATTGTCATGATATATCAGGTACATTTGTTCATGTTTATGATTCTCATTCCTTTTATGCCTCATTTATATGACTATTTTATAACATGTATTACATTATTCATGTAATTCCATGTTCATTATCTTATTGGGTGTTGTATCTCACCCCTTTATTATGTTTTTTCCAAGGACATCCCATACAGTTTTAAGTAAGAAGTAACATTATAAACATGTTAAAGAGATTTTCCATAAATTTGATGTATTCCTTGTTTTAAATTTTTATGAAATTTACCAAATTACCAAACACACTAGAATTGATTATCGTCTTTTTTTATTAAGTGTAATATTTTGTAACAAATATTTACTTAATTTATAATAAATATCTGTTTTGTTATATTTTTATTATGTTTCCCTTCATTGGGTTAAAAACATATTTTATAAGTATTATATATCAAATAAGGGTGCTATTTTTGAAGAAAATATTTATAAATGTTGTTGATATTTTGTGTACCAGTTATTTATGTATCGTTGTTTCTAAATATGATAAAACTCCATATTCATTATGAATTTATTGTGTTGAATTGGTTTGAATATTAATCTAAAATGAAATAGTTTTTATATATGAGATATATAGGTACCTATAGTTGATATAAGAGTCAAGGTTTAGAACATTTTTGAAACTCAAAGGAGAAAACATTACTAATAACTGTTATGATTATCCTGATTATAGGAGAACATCCTAAGTTATGGTAATGAGAGGAGTGTGGTTTCCCTAATAGAATATATCCATATCTGGACACTATAATTGGATATTGTTTTAAAAGAGATGTGTCTTGGGATGACAACCCTAAAAAGAGTTGTTTGAGTATATCTTGACCATCATTATAGTTCATGGTGAATGTGCCCTTACTGTTCCCCAAGTTTGATGCTCCTGATAGGTATTCTTGGGATAAATCACATTTTCTTTATAAACCATAATGATGAATTTGTTTCAATAATAACCAAGGATGACCTAGTATAAACATATGGTTTCATCTATTGAAAACAAGGTGTTGTGATTCTGATATTATATGAATGGTTTTCCATGAAAATATGATTTTCCACTATGATTAATGTTTATTATACTACTATTTTTTATTTTATTAAATGTTTATAACCATAAGTAACTATGTTAATTCTAGATGTGATGTAAAATTATTTGATTTTACCCTATTGAAAACAAATTTCAATGGATCTGGAATGAGAGATATTGATTCTATGACTACACAACATTATCAATCCATGAATAATATTTAGATTAAAAATGATTAAACAAAGGAACAATATACTATTTATTCATTCATTAGGAAACTTACACCTTCTTTTATTTTGGTCAACAATCCAATAGTTTTTTATAAATGGATTTTTACCACTGAAAAGATATTTTTCATTCTCCAATGCTCAATAAATGTAAATTTTATCATAGATTTTTATTATTTTAATGGTAAGGTGAATCAATAGTGTACTCTTATCAAGAGTATGGGGAAATTAGAAGAAAATTAAATATATGGACTAGGAATATTTTAAGAGCTTATTTTATAATGAGAATACTCCTTGTATCCTTTGTATGAATATGGATAAAAAATTACTGGATCTTAAGTTGAAGGATGATGAATCGGTTGGTACATATGAGCAAATTTTTAAAATACTTATTTGGTAAATCTATAGTATTATTATTGAACTAATATGTAATATTAATTGATTTTTTATTGGCTTAAAATCAATTCTGCAATGGTAGTTACCCATAAGAGACTTTAATAGATATGAATAAATAAATTGATGTGTTATCAAGGTTAAAATAGATATTATAATCACCTATCAATATATTGGTTTTGATAAGAAAATAAATATTTAATTCAAATTAAATTATAATAAAAAAACCAAGGAGGTGAAAATATGACAGTTCCATGATTCTAGAAGTCTGGAAATAATCATGGAGGAAATAATTTTAAGTGGAATGGTAAGTGTTTTAGTTGTCTAAATGAATACTTGAAGGAATTTGAATGTAGACGTATTGAGAAGAAGTTATATAATGATGTAAATGGAGATAAATCCCAAGAAAAATTAAAAACCACACTATAATGCTATAATCCGAAGAATTTTGGTCATTATTCAATCCTATAGTGACCTAAACTTTTCATACATAGATACAACATCTTAGTATATGTATATTCATTACATTACATAATAATCCCTTCCAAAATATTATAGGTCTAGTATCTTTGTAATCTTAGATACATAAACAAATTCTTAATAAGGGAACTACATCATCTCCCACCAATTTCCTTGTAACTATAACCCTTATTAAATTATTCATACTTAATACCTTCTTTCATAACATTGGAAAAGAAACATAAGAAAGGGTGAGATCAGATGCTCAGTAAGGTTAAACAATGGATATATAAACATAACATGAATATAATGTTATTAGAACATGATTATAATATTTTAAAACCATACCCTTCATATCATATATCATAAATATGAATCATGACATAAATATAAGATATTCACAAGAAATGAATCATAAAGTAATAAAATACCAAGGGCCACAAGAGCTTATAATTGGTATAAGACATAGGTTTTTGGAATACATATAATCATTGGAAATAATTAACATGTTAGAAAAGGATCACTATAAATACTATCATAGTTTATTTGTTGCACACCCGAAAAATTATTGTTTTCAAGGTTCACTCCAAATACTATTATATTGAACATAGTCCCTTAATAAATTAGTTTCACTCTCCAATCTAGTCTAGTTTAACTATTCATATATCCATCTTTACCTAATGCATTTGGGGAAATATAATTTTAGGATCTCCTAGAACCTAATTAAAATAATAAATATTTTATCCAAAAGATTATAAAACAATCACCATATCATAACTTTTAATAATGACATAGGTTTCATAAAAATTTTAACATAGCATAACCCATGGTAAATAAAATTATTTCATAAACATTTCACAATTTCATTATAACATAAACCCTAGAAAAAATGTGGGTTTGATAAAAATAATTTCATCTTCATATTAGATAATCAATAAAAATAAATATTATTGTTTAATTTAATCATATACTATGTAAATATTAGGGAACTTAAAAATATAACATCTTATATAGAAGATGATTTTAAAAGATAACTTGGTTCATTTACTGATGAAAATTCAATTATCACTTTTAAATCACATGCTTAAAATAAATTATTTCTAAATATTAAATTAAAAAGTTTATTTGAAAATAAACTTGTAAAATTGTAATGTAATCTTCAATTCATTGAGCAGTCATGATACTGAAAACATTTTTTCATTATATATACATTAAAATAATGATTTTTTATATATTTTTTAGGAAAAAATAAAAGTAACTCCTTCAAAAAATGACAAGAATACTCATTTTAAATATTATAAAAATTAAACCATGGTTAAAAATTACATTCACCCATAATTATATAATAGTAAAAACATTTTTGAATGAATTTTTTGAAAACATGGACATGGAAGAGAATGGATTTTTGATTGAAGAGAGTAATAATTCTGGTTTTCTTCAAAAATATTCTAAAAATATCAGGAGTTATTAAAAAAAGTAAAATTATATTAAAATATAAATATTAAAAAATTAATATAGGATAATAAAATTAATTTGTTTCTTTAGATATATTCTAAAACATTTCATCAGTAGAGCTTAATCATAAATAATAATAATAAACAATGTAATTGTAACATAAAACACATACCTCATGTTTAACTTACTTTGAAATGAAATTAACATCCTATATAATAAATATAGATTTATTATATATTTCTTCCATAACCATACCCATATATATAATAAAAATATTATTTACTTATAACTTTTTATCACCAATTCATTAAGAATAATTTATTAAAATCATTGTCCCAGGTGATAACTGCTTCATTTTTTCATTTTTGTTACGGTTTGGTAGTTTTGATCCTTATATGAAGATCATGGTTATATTATATAAATAATTTTAATCATAATATAAATATAATATATATTAAATATATATATTAATATTGATCTATAAAATTATATATAGAAAAAATATCTGAACTACTAATTGAAAGGGCAAGTCATTTGTAGCCATGAAAGTTGTTTTCACTTTTCAATAAATGGAATGAATAATTTTAAATAATAATTAAAATTAATAAAAAAAATATTATATTATATATACCATTTTTTTCAAATCTATAATTATTCTCATCCATGAAAAGTGGAAATGCAAAATTAATGTCACTGATTTATTGAGGTGGTAATCCATATGTACGTATGAGCAATGTTATCATTTTCCAACTGGTTGGATGAAAAAATAGTAGATATTAAATTTTTATTATTGAATCCTAATTATTTCATAAATATAATATATAGTAATAAAACCCATTATCATATAAATATATAAAATATATTAATGAAAAATAAATTGTATCACTATGTAGAAGTGGTAAGCCATATATACGCATCATCTATACTATCACATGTCATTATAAGGGAAACATTTTGTAAAATGGATGTTTTAAAATCATAATAAAAATTCAGAATATTTAGGGTAATGAAGTTATTATTTTATAATAAATACAATATATTTGTTTGAGTTAAAATAATAAGTAAAAAAATAATGTGACTGATTAGGGAAATTATATCTTCTTTGAAATAACTCCTTTACATATGCTCTTATGGACACTAAGGATGTTAGTTTGGGGAAACCATGACATATAGACCATGTATATGGAATTTTATAGGGGATTATCATAGGTTTTGGTCAATATAGAAGGATCAATGTGGTGTAATGAAGTGAAAGGAAATGTGTTCTTCTATAATGGATGTAGAGGAAACTCTAGAAATTTATTAAAAGATTCCAATATAATAAATTCATTATTAATAGAAATTTCTTAAAAATGAAATTAAATTAAATAAAAGGAGGATATGGTATAAATAAAATCATATAAAGAAGTTTATATAGGTTTTTGGTTCATTTTAAACCCTATCATTTTTTCTAACCCTTCATTATCCATTTTTTACCTTAACCACACAAACAAATATTTCAATATAAATGGGTTACTAATTTTACGATAAAGAGTATATTGACTAAAAAATGTAAAATGGTTGATATGATAAACCATATTTTTACACTCTTGGAAGAATATAATGTTTTTTATTAATTTTAAATATTTTAATAAAATATTATTTATTATAAAATATCATTGATTCCATATTAGAAATATTCATATGACTTTAAAAACAATAAGACCAGGATGGAACTATATTGAAATATTTTCACACATATCTAATATTTCATATTTATCTAAAAATTGTGGGAAATAAATAATTCAACAAAATTTTATAGCTTTTAATCTTTTTGAAATGATTGTTTTATTAATTGGATAAATATTATGTCTCTATTATAATAGAATTTAAGGTAATCATCCTGCTAGAAAAAATTAGAAATAAATTAATATGATAAAAATTTTATTTATCTTTCATATAAACCTTTATAAAAAAACTTATCCTATTTTTACCATTAAGTAATAATATTAGGGATTTTAAAGTCATGAGAGTGAAATTTTGTATATATTTTTTCTTAAATTAATATAAAAGTCATGATCAAAGATATATCCAACCAAAGTATAGTATATTTAAGAGAGGGATAAAATTCCCAAAATACACTCATAAGATTTGATAAATTAATGTGTTTGATAAATTTTTAATCTTTATCTCAATTTTTTAATCCTATTTTACATTTTTTACACTTTCTTGGGATGAAAAAAAATTATTATCCTTACTACTCATAGTGACCAAAAATTAAAATAAAAGACATTTATACCAATGTTGGGCCTCTTTATTCTAAATATAGAATACATTTTTCATAATAAAATTTAAATAATTGAAAACAAATCATATTAAAATAAGTGTATAAAATTAAATAAAATTTTTTTTTTATAAAAATACATTGTTAAGCATAAAACTATATTTATTCCTATCTAATTCCTAGAAAAACAATATATTAATTTAAAAACATTTGAATTAATATATAATATATAAATTTTGTTTAAGATTATTTTCCAATATTGATTATATGAATTTATCAAGATTGAAACACATTACACACATAAAAAACTACTTTTGAATAAATTATCTCCATTGATTTGAAATGATATTATATTCCTTTTAATTAATTGATAACCAATGAATTAATTTCATACATATGTAAACAAAAAAAAATCATAATTTAGTTAGACTCATCCACACACAAAAATCTAATAACTGGGTGAAAATTGTTAGATTAAATAATAATATTTTATTTGTATATTATGGTTCTTTTAAACTCAGTGTTATGTGTAATGAAAGCTATCAAAGAAAAGAATCTAGAGAAATGTATCAAAAAAATCTTTTTGTTTTACATTATACCCCCCTTAAAATTAAGTTTTCCCTAAAAATTATATCAATATCATACTAAAAAATGAGTATATCTCTATTTTATTACAACCTTGGGTTCCCAAGTTGCCTCCTTAAATTATAGATTTTCAAGAAAACATTAAATTGTTGAGTAGTCTTGTTCTAAAAAAATTTAGATACATATTAAAATGTTTATATTGGTTGTTCATCAAAGGAAACATGATTACTAGGTCGTATGACCTATGAGTTTTTCATTGGTGAAGCCTTTCATATTTACTTCCTTAGTAGAGGTATATGGAACACATCAAGAACTTGAGAGAGGTTTTGTGGAAGCACTAAATGATAAGCTACCATCATTACTCTATCAAGAATATTAAAGGAGAAAATATACCATAGCATTATATTTTCTTTATTTTCAAATATCATAACCTAAATTCATAGATAAATTAACAAAAAAACCTTGTTTCCAACTTCAAACTCTATATCTCAAAAATAATTGTTAACATAACTTTTTGGTTGCCTATGAGTTACCTTTATGTGTTGAATGGATCTACCTTTTACTTCTTATTTTATCAACTATATATTTTCCCAATATCTTTATTCCCCCATTTATATCATAGTACATTTGATATATAAAATTATTTACAAAATTACATTCATAAAGACCCATATTAATTTATCATGGAAATATATTTTGTATGAAAACTCAACTAGTTGAAGGTGTTGATCCCAATTACATTTTAAATATATATAAAAAGATATTTATATTTCCTCTAGGATTTTTAATGATTATCTTAGAGTGCATGTCTTTATGAGGATGATCAGTTGTTCTGAAATTAATATCTATATGAAGATATTTCTAAATTCTTTTCTAGAACATTGAGGTAAACCTCGAATCCTAATCATATACAATATAATTTCGTACTCCATGAAACATTTCAAATACATTAATATAAATTATATAAAGATAATAAATGGGGAAATATTATATAATAAAAATGATTTATTTTACCTTTGTAAAGAGATATAATTCAACCCAAATATCCTTATGGACATTAGATATTTTGGGGAGTCTAACGACAAAATCTATGGTGCTTTTTTCCATTTCCATTATGGAATGGGTAATGGTTGTATCGTTACCTTAGAATTTTGAATATATGGCTTAACATTCTAGCATATTAAGTACCGAGATATATTATCTTCAATATGTCTATTCATGTGATCCCACAATAAATATTCTTGGGTATCATTATATATATTAAAACATCTGTGATAAATAATGAATGAAGGACTATGAGCCCTATCCAGTAGCTCCTTCTCCAAATTTTTTATAGATGAAACATATACACAGATCTTGATCCTTAAAATTTCTTCACAATTATAGGTGATTTAAAAAAAATCTAACCTTATTCTTTATTTTCACATCATCCTTCAAGACCTCTTTATTTCTCACTTGGATATATATTTGAACACTAATTTGACCAAAATAATATTTCTCCCTTCCTTAATATTTCTATATCTATCCTCCAAAAATTCCAAAATATTAGATTTTTTATGATACTAACCATTGATAATATATCATTATTCTTTCAACAAAAAAATTCCCCACCTTGTACACTTTCAAAGGGTGGTTAGGTATTGTGAAATCATAATCCTGAATTAGCTCCAATAATATTATCTTGTACATATTCAACTATCTATATGTGAATATATTCATTAAAAATTTATTATCATAATATATTTCATACCATTATCTATAAATATAATTCCACAATATCATTAATGAAAAAAATTCCATAGATGACTCCAAATCATGAGTTAGGTAATTTTTCTCATGAACCATAAATTGTCCGGAGGCATTACCTATCGCCATATAATTATCCATGATAACAAACCCTATTACATTCATCGATACTCCACTATGGATCCAAAAACCATCTATAATATAGATTAATGAAAGTATAGGTAATCTAAATAAAACACTATTTAGTTCCTTGGAATTTTCTTCACATTATTTTTATTTTTCAAAGAAACTTGGATAAATTATGAGTTAACATGATGAGTGGATTTTAAAATCATGATTGTGTCAATAATATCTGACCAAATCAATAAAAGATCATAAGTCATTCGTAGTGGATGTACTAGGCCAACATTCAGTGACATACATCTTTAATGGATCTACTGATATACCCTCTCTTGAGATTATATAACCCAAAAAATGTTTTTTTATAAAAAATTAATACATTGTAAACATTGTCTACAGCTTATCCTTCATCAGGGTCTTCAGTACAATACTAATGTGATATTAATGATATTCCTCTATCTTTGAATATATAATAATATCATCTATAAATGCATGTACAAATTAATATGGGTAATATCTAAAGACTCTATTAAATCTATAAAGATAAATTAATAATTATTATGAACAAATGGGATCACAATATATTCATATTATCCCTACCTTATATGAAGTTCTATATTGGGTAGATCCTCCATCATATCCCGCAATTAATTATATTAGAATAAAGATAAATCTTGGAAAACTATTTATCATTGTGTAGTTGATAGAATAAATATTCCACATGAGTTGGAGGATACTTATTCTTTATTGTGATCTTGTTATATTATAGAAAATAAATATTTATTTGTATTGATCCATTATTTTTTTATAAAAAAGAATAGGTACACCCTAATGTGAGAAAGTTGTATGAATAAATCCCTTTTCATGATTCTCGTGGAGTTTATTTTCCAATTCTATAAAATAAATCTATTCTATTCTATATAGAGATCGTGAAATAGTTGTAGCACTCAGTATGAGTTTAACTGAAAACTTAAATTAATTACTCACTGATAAAATATGAAACTATTCTAGAATAACATTAAAAACTCATAAAAATTAGGAATATCCCAAATGTTGGTTTTATCCCCAACCATTTGTGAGAAAGTCCTATTTTGATAAGGAATAAAGACCCATAAAATTGATATAGAATCCAATGAAAGTTACTTTTTATCATCACCCTTATAGATGACTATAGGTCAGTTCAAAATATCAATTGTGACATCTAAATAGATTTCAAGAATGAGAGGGTATATCACCTACCATCTGGACAAGCCTGTGCATGCACGGGAATGCCAAGCCGAATAGCCATGCCAAGGTGGAGAGTTGATTTCATGATGAAGATGCTGGGGAGGAGAAATTTCAAGTAGTTAGTCTAGGCTGTATGTATTTTTTGAAGCCTACAGTTCATGTAATACTTATGCCTATGGGACTTGTAAGGGTACAACCTCACCCCTGGAAAGGTGGATTATCAAAATCAATATAAAATGAAGGCCTTATGGCCTTTGGAGGACTTCCATTATTGACAATCAATGTGAGATTTATCTAAATAAATACAATCAACAACTAGATGCTGAATAAAAATAATTTTAGGAAGCACATGCACATGGACTTCAATTAGAGAAGAATCATAATATTAATATGATAAAATCATACCATTAGGGGTTTTCACTAATAATTGAATATCTAATCATTGAGGTTGTACTATGACACCCTTAGAAAATTCCTTATACAAAAAATTGGGGTTATATTTAGAATAAAAAAATATATTAGTTGTTATAGAGTGGATGGAAAGTGTGAATTTCACCATAATGTTATCCATTTCAACAATAGTGATGACATGAGAATTCCCTTTTTCTATGTGATTAACGAATTTTTGATGTCCATTATCATTATTGACATTAAAATTTGATCACTCTTATAATAATTACCATACTAATTTTATTTTAAACTCTAGAGTAGGGAAGTTACATTCTTTTGATCATCTTCATTGTTCCTTTATTTGAGTGGTCTCTTAATATCACTTCAAAATTTGATTTCCTGATGACCTTCATTCCCACATATAAAACATTTATCTGTCCCCTTAAGAAAATTTCCTCAATTATTCCTTTCAAACTTCTTGTGTGAAGAAAGGAACAAATTAATTATCTATATATTATATAGTTTTCTTTGAATTTAAGGGTTCTATTCTTATCAAAAACATGATATTATGGGTAAATCCAACCAATATTTCTACCATGACAGTACATCCAATGATTTCTTCATAGTTATATAAGTCTCTTATGGATAACACTATTTAGAGACTTCATTTTATGCTATTGAATAATATATTTACCTTACTTTAGTATTGATGATAATATTATAAGTGTACCTTGAATATATTGTAAACTTTTACTAATAAGTACTGACAGATTCAATATCCTTCTCCTTTAACTCAAGGAATTCCTTCTCCATTATCATATGAAGAATATGAGGGAAGTAATTATCAAAATATATGATCATAAACTCATCCCACTAAATGGATTAAATATATTCTCATTTAATTATATTCATCCTAATATTCCACCATTGATCCACTTCTCCTTCTAAACAATAAATAGATAAAATATTTTTTTCATGTTCCGAAGATTGGATAATCGGGAAAAAAAATTGTGGTATTGATCCATTTATCAGAAACTAGTGGATCATTATACCCACTAAAAGAAGGTGTGACATGCATCATGAAGGTATCAATGTAAATTTATTCCATCCTCTTCTCATATGTAATCTCAACATGATTCATAGATTGAGTATTTTTTAATAATAACAATGAGATTTTTCATTCCTACTCCCATAACATTGGGTTTCTCTGGTGGACATTCATTGTATTTTCCATAATATTTAGCAATGAAATGATTCCTTTAGGTTCCATCAATTTTTTAAAAACAAAAATAATTTTTTAAGAAATAATAATCATAGTTAAAAACATAATATTCGTGAAAAAATCATTTACTAGATATCAAAACAAAGATACCTTATTTACAATCAATGACACCTTAGGTCTAGCCTAGGCCATCCATGGTCATTAAAATAAATTTAAGAGGTTATCCCATACTTAGGATTATCCCTAGTATTCTCATTAAATTTTTCTATATAATATCCAAATATTTTTTAAATAAACATTGTGTTTGATAGTTTACAATATATGCAACAATAATCTTAAACAAATAATGAATTATTATTAATTAAACATAACCTTTATAACATCGCTTTTAAATTATTTATAATGAATATTATTAACCTAATTATGAAATATATATTTTTATTACAAATTTATAATGTATTAACCTATTCTTTTTAAATAAGAAATATATTTTCAGTAAATTCATTGTTGTCGTCAAAAAAATGGTTTCTATAAAAATGAGGTTTCTTTAATTTAATGAGTGAATTATCTAATTATTTTTTTATAATTTTAGAAAATTTATTTCAAAAATATATTTTCATTGTTGAATTCATCATGTCAAAAATATCTTAGGATAATTTATTTCGTGTTTTTAAAAAAATAAATTTTTTAATGAATATTGAAAAATGTTAAATTTTATTAAAAATTTCATTTTATTTTATAAGTATTTACAAATTAATATATTATTTTAGATTATTTTTAAAATATAATTAGTTATTTTTTATTAAAAACTATACTATTTTTATTTTTTAAATAATTTTTATACATAAATGTTATGTAAAAACATTTAATATTTTAAGAGGACATTTTTATAAAAAACTATTTTTTATTAAGTTTTTCTAGTTTAATATTATGTTAAATTATAAAACATTAGTATTTTTAATTTAAAAAATGGATTTAATATTTTCAATAAATTAATACAAATTTTTTAATTATAACCCTTTTATTTTTACATAATATGAATATAAACCTTAGTAAATTTTTTTTACCGTGATAAAGGGTAAATTGTGTAGTTAAAGTTGAAAAATGATAAGGACTATAAAATGAACATAAAAATTAATTAACATTATTTTATGATTTTATTTCTTACATAATAATCAAATGTTATTCTATATTTAATATTTTATCTTTTCTAATGTCATTATACCTTTTATAATATTTTATTTAAAGAAAAGAAAAAAAATATCCAAGTCCTATTTTGAATAACTATAATATTTTTACATAGAGATAAATAGAGGATATGTAATCTTATAAATATTATAATTAAATATAAATTAAATATATTCATTGTGGTAATTTGTTTTTAATTATTAGTGAATAAATAATTACCTTAAATACTTACCCAATGTTGACACAAAAAAACTATTCAATTAATTGAAAAATCAAATAAATGATATTTAAAATATTAAAATTAATATAAAATGGGATAATTAATGTGATAAACTATTTTTATAGATTGAAATGACAATATATGGATATATTAACAAATTGTTTTAAAAAATTACATGTTTTAATCATTTTTTTAAATTCATAGCATTAATAGTTTAAAAAAACATCAGGGTATATTATAATAAATAATATTTAATAAAATGATATAAAATTAAATAAAATATGTGATTCATCCAAATTATTTTTATGTTGTTTATAATATCATTATTGTTACATTTATGGGTCTTTTATGTGTTTATAGTAACTACATTGACCCTCAAATAACAAAAGATCATTGTTGTCACAGTAAGAGTGAAAGGAGTTAACGAGGTGTTAAACCCAAAATATAAAGTTATAATCATAGTGGAAGCTTGTATAATTTTAATTATATAAGATTAATATAACTGATTATCATCCTATATACTAAATAAATTATTTTTTATCCATTTTAATAGGAAAATTAATTTATATTAACTTAATAAATTAAGAAATTTTACGAGTTCCCCTCCCATATCTTATTAAAACGAACCAATTCTTATCATTTATTAACACTTAAAAAACATTTTCAATCATCCAATAACTTGTTAAATCTATTTATATAATCACTCCCCACATTATATAGGTATTTTAAGGTATAATATAGACCTTATAGAGATTGTGGTGTTAATCAAAGGATAAACTCTATGAAGAGGTATTGTTTTAACCTCTTGTTTTATTCTTGTTTCTTCTTAAACCTCCTTCAAATATTATTAAAACATGATAAAATAATAACACCAATATCATCCATATACTTCTATTTTATTATGTTAATTTGATAACTTATATCCACCTCCATCCTCCATATAATGGGAGATGAATCTATCATTCATTTGTATAGTAGACTACCGCATCACTAAAAGGTATAATTCGTTTTCCATATCTGTCTATGAAGAATGGTTATAATAAATGAATTAATATATATATATAAGATATTAATGAAATATTTATCATTATAAATATATAATATCTCATTTAACTTATTCTCTTTCAATTCTCTAAAAAATGATAACGACATTCATGTGTACATGTGGACTACCACCACCATGAAGAGATGTTATTCATTTTACATCACCACAATGCATGTATGATATATAAATATATATATATATATATATTGAAAGTATTAACATTATATTAATGATATTATTTTCATTATTTAATAATTATATAATACTAACCATCTTTCCATAATGATCATTGAAAAATGGAATGATTACTCTTTTGTATGTACAACCTACCGTCTCTATGATTATAACATGGTCTATTTTTTCATAACAATATTTCATGATTGGTTTTGGAAATATAATTAATGTATAAAAAATATAATTATTACATGATTATTATTATAGATATGCGGTAACATGTATCTCTTTGACCATAGTTAACCTACCAAATACATTTCCAAAATATAATATGAATATCATCAAAACTCTTGATGAAAATTTAATTGATTAAATAATTATATATAAAGTGGTATTAAAATAAAAAAAGGAATAATTAAATTTTATAAGTTTATAAATAAATTATAATATTAATATATTTTTTATTCAAGAGTTACAAGTACATAAGTGATTATTCAGACTCAAGGTAAGGTTCATTATTTAAGAAAAATATTCTATTAAATATATCTATTAAAACTCTTTTTTTATTCCTATAAAAACCTTCTAAAAAACATTTAAAGATGTTTTTTAATATTATCCTATGATTTTTTAAATCAATTTTTTATTTTGTTTTAATTTTTAAAAAATTGGTTGAAATGAATATTTTTTTTGTTTTCCAAATGAGGAACTTTGTAGCATTTCTAGAAATATTATTAAGGGAATATTTTTTAACATATAGGGCATGAAACAATATTCTTACCATCATGAATAATATTTTCTTTAAAGATTAATTTACATGTTTGGAAGTTTCTTTTCAAAGATAATTTTTTCCTTTTAAATTTTATAGTTTTTTAATAAGTAATTTCATAATGCAAGGTTTTTTTTTCTGAAAAGAATATTTTATGAGTATAATAATGAAAATACAATATTTCATGTTTTATGGTTCATAGAAATTGTTTTTTTGATAGGTATTTACATTATAAAACATTTATGGGTGGTTATTTTATTAACCAATTTTGGTTGTTTCCGTGATAAACCAAGGATGGGTGGGTCTGTGATATCCCTCCAATGCATTTAGTATGGAAGTAGACCTTATAATTATTCCATTTGTTTTAGTGGTTATAAAGGTGATATAAAAATTATTTCCTAGGTAACCTACATGTTTTATATCCATATTCTATAAATTTTTACATAAATCATTTTATTTCTCATGGTAATATAATGGTCTTATTTTTATTTTTGTAACTTTTTAACCGGTTAAATCAAAAACATTTTGAAAAAAATAATTGTGAGTTTTTTAGATTTTTAAATAAACAATTTTTAGTTTTATTGTTATTTTAATATTTTTTATGAAATCTTTTCTAAAAATATTTGAATAGAGAATCTTATTTATAATATAAGAATATTTTTATTTTATGCCAATATTTATTTTCAAAATGGAAAAGTTTTATAAGTATTCATGGACTAAAGATTTATTTATTTCCTCTTATGTCTATTAATTATTTTGTTTTCTCATATCATATTTAAAATAAAATCATAGGGTTTAATGATTAGTTGGTAACATTATTACTTTAGTGCCAAAATTTTGAATATGTGTCATGAAATGGAAATTTTTTATGCATTAAAAGTTTTTTTGTGTTAAAAAATGGATACTATATAGAATTTTCTACTTTGTTATATATGGGTTTGATATGTAATATTTACAACCTAAAATAATAAACCACTAAAACTGAAATATATTTGGGAATATAAGAAATTTACTTATATTTTAAAGTCACTATAATATGTAATTTTTATTTTAGTATTCTTACAATTGGTATCAGGGCCAGGTTTAGATAACTTTAGAGGTTGTGATGTTATTTTAACATAAGTGAAAAGTACTCTATGACAACAAAGTATATTGTGTTAGTTTAAATTATGTTTATTTAGATTAAGTTGAATGTATTTGAAGAAACCATTTTTATAGAGTACTTATTGCATATCATAATCTTAAGAAGGTTTACTATGATCTTATCAATACACTCACATTAATTTATTTGGGTTCAGTAAATGATTGCATCCACAAGGAAAGAGAGTAAAAATTGATGTGAAGAAAAATGTGGAAGATTTCTGAATGATAAATTGAATAGAATGGGAATTGTAGTGATAAATCTTGTGGTTATTATTAACTGAGTATGATTTTGTTATCATTAACAACATGAATCTTATTTTTTTTAACACATTATATAAAAGATAATTAAATACCCCTGGAAGTTTTCGGTACAATGATCTTTAAGGTAAAAATATTCTATTAATTATGTTATTGAATGTGTAAATAAGAACCAAAAAAAATTCTTCAATTAATAGTAAGATGTTTTATATATGGTAAAGTTGGTTATAAAGTAGTAATATTTCATGAAAAAAAAGAAGTGCTTAATTAAATCTGTGAAGGGGAAATAATTTCTTCCCACGGTAACAATTTATTGTTTTATAAGTGGTGGTAGTGGCCATTATGAAAATAGATTTCCTGGGGAGAAATTTCAATAATGGGATAAACTAGACCATGTATATGAATTCTTAGAAATTCTAAATTCTATTATTACATCATATGAAAAAACAAAAATAAAATATAAAAGGTATGGCTTATATCTTGGACAATGTATTGATATTGTGGAATCTTGGGGAATGATTCATATTTTTTTAAAGGAAAGAAGTATTAATGAATTATATGGTATATATTTGTTAAAGAATTAAGAATAATGATGATTTATTGAGGTATCAATTTATATTCATTCATGAATTAAGATTTAAAGGTATTGATACCCTTTAGGGTTTATTTCATCTTTTTTTAGGTAATTATGTGTTATTGCATTTTTCAGGAGGCAAAAATAATGGCATCAGATAAACAATGATGTTAAAACATTTATTTAATGTTGAATTTATTAAGATTTTTTTAGGATGTTAATTAAATTTATAGAAATATTATAGAGACTTTATAAATATGTTTTTAGAAAAGGGAAACCCTATTGGTTGGGTGACAACTTGTTACATCTGGCAAGGCTTCGAGGAATGAACCCACAACAGAAGTTTAATGTGGTTCAATCTCTCACCACTGGCCTACAAGATGTCTTGGTTAGTATGAATTTTTTTTATTTACTAATTATAAAAAATAATTTTTATGTTCATTTTTTGAACATATGTATTATTATATAGATCATATTGATATTAAAAGTTAATTTAGAGATTATTGTTTTAATGTTATTTCGAAAGAAGATCACTATCTTGGGAACCCTCTATGATTAAGGTAAATAGTATACTATTGGATTTATTTTAGGAATACAGGTTTAATTGTATTTTGTAGTCATGTGTGATATTAATGTGTCTTTGTAGTGATTTATATAAATTATTATCATCTCATAGAGATTTTTTTATTAGGCGAATTCCATTTTTTATATGAGACATTAAGAGTTATTGATATTATTCATTTATAAATATTATGTTTTTTTTGGGAGTCAATGTGATAAAATATATATGATTATTGGAATTAAATTATAGTATAGAATATTATTAATTAAAATTAATGACATTTATTTATCAAATGATCTTAGTTGAATTTTGGGTACTATAATTGAATTTTGAAAATTAAGGCAATTTTTATTCATATGAAGGTAAATTCATTTTGGGAATTATCTTATATTTTCCAAACTATTTTGGTTTTGGTCAATGTATCACAAAAGTGGGAATATATTGTTATCATTTTTTGGATTATGTATTCCATTGTAATTTTATTCAAGTTCTTCATGCATAAAAAATCATCTTGAATAGTCATCATCTTGAGAAAAGAGATGAGTTTATGGTTGAAAATGATTATAAGATAAAATCCTTATTGACAAGTAATTTTTTTAATTATTCATTTTTGGTAGTTGATAAATATAATCCACTCTATAAGAATAATCTTGAAATAAAAATATTATTAGTTTACTTTTATGATCAAGAAATCAATGGATTTTAAGCAGTCACGAGTTTACGGTTTTGTGATGGTAAACATTCTCATGTTCATGTTCTATAACACTTGTTACATATCAATGGATGTTAGGACTTTCTTAAATATTATTGTTTTCACTTCCCATCTATGTTTTCCGATATATAAACATATTTATTAATTATTTTAGATGGCCTTCAGACTTCCCTTTTCTCTCCTTTCAAGTAGAAGTTTTATTAACCCTTTTTACGATGTGGGAATGTCAATCAAAGTATTTTGAAAATTCATACCCCTAGTTTTTTCCCAATTTCAGATTATGAGTAAATAATTTTATAATGGATATAATTTAACCTCTAGATATTTTTTTAAAAAATAAAGACTATGTTCAATAGGGAACAAGATACACAACATTGAGATTAAACAAACAATAAATTATTATTATTATTTAAATGATACCATTTTTAACCTAGTTGCTTAATAGTCTAGAATAAATAGTGCTAAATATATTATGAATAATATAATTTTCATTCTCATTTATAATTTATTAATTTATTATTTTAAAATATTCTCTCAATTTTCAATATAGTCATTTTATTCTTCAAAAATATGATTCCTTTAAAAATGTGTTTTCTTCCATTTGACGAGTTAATATTATAATTAATTTTTGGAAATTTTACATATTTTATTTTAAAAAATTAATTAAAATTTTAATTAAGAGTTCTTATTTATATTAAAATGCATATTTGACAAATTTATGAAAATATTTATTTTTCAATGATTTGTTGAAATTACATATTTTTATTAAAAATTATATTTTCTTCTTTAGTATTTAATGTGTAAAATTATTTTTTAGGTTAGTTTTTTAATTTTAATTAGTTTATATTAATTTAAATTAACCCAATTATTATTTTTAAAATATATTTTATACATTTATTTTGTATAAAAACATTTTATATTTTAAAATGAAATTTTTCAGAAAAAATGGTTTTCATTCTCTTTTGATGATTTAATTATAAATTAAATTTTGATACTTATGTTTATTTAATTTAGAAAAAATAGTTTTTATATTTTTAATAAGTGATTAAAATAGGTATAATACTCACTTTTTATTTTTGGAAATTAGGAATAATAACCTATGTGATTTTTTGTTTATACGGCAGTGGATAAATTGTGAAATTTATATTTAAAAATAAAATGATAAGGGCTATAAAATGAGCCTAAAAATTGATGTATGTTTATTTTATTAGTCTATTTAATCCATATTCATCCATGACTCGGTTATATTTCATTTTTTTAAATTTTAATGTGATTATAACTTTTATGATATTTTATTTAAAGAAAAGTGAAAAATGACACACTCTTGTTTTTAATAATGTTAATATTTCTACAATGGATATAAATAGATGCTATATTTAGTTGTAAATAGTATTTTTAAATATTAATGATTTATATTAATCTTAGTAATTTATTTTTAAATTTTAGTGATGAAATAATTACCTTAAATATTTACACAACGTTGACATGGTAATTATTCAATTAATGGAAAATCAAATAAATGATATGAAAAATACTAAAAGTAATATAGTTTGAGATAATTAATTTATATCCACGAATTTTATAAATTAAAATTATATCTTAGTTATATAATAAAATATTTTTTCTCATTTTAATTATTTAATTGATGTTATTAAAATAAATGTATTGAATAGTTCTAAAAATGACATTAATGATATATTATAATAAAAAATATTTCATTAAATGATATAAAATTCAAAAAAATATATATATATATTTTTATATATTATTATTATATGGATTATAATATCAACCATTGTAAATTTATGGGTTTTTATAGTAACAATGTTTATCCTCGAAGAATAAAAATCATTCTTATCAAGGTAAGGGTGAAAGTGGTAAATGAGGGGTTAAAACCAAAAGATAATGGTAAAAAATAGTCCAAAAGTTTCTAATTTTTATTTTATGAGACCATTTTGACAAATAAACATCCTTTATTCTAAATAAATTAATTTTTATTAATTTTTTATTGAACATTAATTTATATTAATTTAATATTTTGAAAGATTACAAGAGTGTCTCTCTACTATTATAAAAGGAAACCAATTCATCTCATTTCATCACAATTAAAACCCCTTTTGGTTTAGAAAATACCTAACCAAATACCTTCCTATAATACCTACCATAATTATATAGTTATTATTTTTTCATAATAACAACCTTATATATATTAAGGTGTTAATCAAAGGATACATTACAATGTTGGGGAATAGTTTTATCCACATGTTTTAGTTTTATCTCTTAATCCACATATTTTAAATATTATTCAACCACAATTAATTAATAAAACTAGTATAATAATTATAACTATATTTTATTATTTTAATCAAATAATTTATATCTGTCTCCAACCTCCATCAAATGGGGGAGGAATTCATCATTCGTGTGTATGGAGGACAACCTCAGCGTGAACTGGTGTAATTCATTTACCATCACCCACATTCAAAATGGATTTTATTGACGTAATTAATTATTATATATAATATTCATGATTTATTAATCATTCTAAAGAGACAATATATAATTTCTGTTCTAATATTTTCATTCATTGAAAAATGATAATGTCGTTCATTCGTAAGTGTGGACTACCACTACCACAAAGTGATGTGATTCGTTTTTCATCACCACATCATCTGAATTATATATATAACTATATTTAAAGGAGTAATATTACATTTATAATATTATAATAATATATTAATGTAATTTAATACATACTTATTTCCATAATGATCTCTTAAAAATAGAAACCTTACTCATGTGTTTGTACGACATACCGTCTCCATGATTGTAAAGTATTCTATTTTTCATAAACATCTATCATGATTGGTTTTGAAGGTATAATTAATGTATAAAAATGATGATAATTTCATTATTATTATTCTAGATATGATTGAATAATGATCTCTTTGAACACACTCAGCCTACTAATTTCATTTTTGATATATTATTTGAATATCTTCAAAATGCCCAGCATAAATTTAATTGATTAAATAATTATATATAACATTGTATTAAATGAATCAATGGAATAATGGAGTTGAAAAAATTTATCAAGAAATTACGAAATTAACGTATGTTTGTTATTAACAAAGATAAAGAATGTATGTGATGATTTGGGCTCAATATAAGAGATATTATTTTAAAAAATCATATTTTAGAGTTTCCCTTAAAACACTCTTTTCCTTCCATATCCATGTTTTCTAAAAATGTTTTAAGGATTATTTTTATTTATCTATTAATTTTTTAAGTTATTTCTTACCAAGTTTTTCTTTTTAAAATCATTTGGAATGGAATATTTTTATTTTTTCCAAACAAGTCATTTTGTGAATTTGGTGAAAAAAGTATGACGATATAGTTTTTTTAACATACACAGCATGGAAAGATTTTTCCAGTGATAGTAATAATATTTTATTTGATGGATAATTTATACTATTTCAAGATTAAGTTCAAATATAATTTTTTCCTTTTAAATTTCATAGTTTATTTAATAAGTAACTATAAAATGGAAAGGTAATTTTACTCCAGAAAATTATATGTGTGTAATAATAATAATTAAAGGTTATATGTTTTATGGTTCATTGGAATTTTTATGGTGATGGTTCTTTCCTTTATAAAACAAGGATTTTTTTTGTGTAATTGACCAATTATGGATGGTTTCGAGATAAATAAAGGATGAGTGGGTACGTGATAGCCCTCCAATGCATTGGGTATATAATTAGAGCTTATGTTTATTATATTTTTAAGAGTAATTAAAGGAGTGATATGAATATTATATCCCAATAAACATTACTGTTTTATCTAAATGATAAGGTTTATTATAAAAATATTATGATTTATCAAGGTATGATTATAATCTTATGTTTAAAGAAAAGCATATGGTACTTTTTAAGGGGTGAAAAGTATAACATTGTGAAAAAAATATTATTTGTTTTTCATGTTTTCAAAGAAAACATTACATGTTTAATTATGAAATTAAGAATTATTTTTAATTTTTTTAGGAAAATATTTTGTCAAAGAATGTGATTTAATGGGTAATAAAGTGTTTATGTTGAGTCAATGTTTATTTGGAAAGGAGTTAAATTTTTATAAGTATGAATAGGGAAATGGTTTCATTCTATCCTTTTTTATCTATTATATATATATATATATTAAAAACAACAATTTTAAAAATCTTTATCGTGGGGATTAATTATTATTATGAATAAGTCTGAGATTATGATTATAAGTATGAAAATGTTTCATAAAAATAAAAAAATTTATATCTTAAATGTTTTGTTTTTTGGGAAAATATGGATATTGAATAGAACTATCCATATTGAAATATATTGGTTTGTTATGTAATAGTTATGACCTAACTCCCTAAAAATAGAAACCTAAAATAAATTTGGGAATGTAATAATGTGAATTCTAGTTTAATGTCACTAGAATATAAACTATTTAAGGGCAACTCCTTACATTCTCATTCTCATTTCCAAAAGTAACTAACTATTTCTCTAATACTATCATTAGAAACCAAAAAAGTTCATAGATAGATATTGCACAATATTAGATGAATATTCATTAAATAATATAAAGATTCAATCCATAATCAGATAGTTCTCGTATCTTTGGACACTTGGAAAAAATGAAAAAACATTTTCATAAATGTACTATATCATCTCCCACTGAGTTCTTAATAACTAGAACTCATTTATACATATCATAATTAATACATTTCTTTATAACCTGGGGAATTAAATATAATAAAGGTTGATCTCAAATGCTTAGTAAGGGTAAAAAAAGGGTGATATCAACATTATATGAGAACAAAATTTGAAAACCATAGCCTGCATGTCATAGATCATAATCTAGAATCAGAAAATAAAGTATGGATGTTCAAAATAAATTAATAATAAAGGAATCAAATAACATCATCCATCATAGAATAGATTTTCCGTAAGAAATAAGTTTGTGGAATGTACATAATCCTAAAAACCATCTCCTTAGTTTTTAGGGATCAGATCCATCACTATCATTTTGGATTGTGTTCACTCCCAAAACCATCATAGTAGTAAATATTCACTCTTAATATTATCTTAGTGTATAGAATCCCCTAATGAACTATGATAACTCCCCATTCTAGTGTTTTTTACCGATTCATATATAATATTTACACAATGAATTAGATGAAAATAAAATTTCATACCCACAAGTCAAATAATTAAAACCATGTATATGTTTTCCAAAATATCATAAAACCTTCACCATATCGTAACCCATGAAAAATAAAAGAATTTTTGAAAAAATAAATCATAACATAACCCATGGTAAAGAATCATGTTTTATAAAAATTTCATCATATCATCATATAATAATTCATGTAAAATATACGGGTTTCATAAACATAATTTCATCATAATCATAAACCATACCAAGAAATAATATGGACGATATCATTGAATAATATCCCCATTAAGGATTATTAAACATCGAAGAATGTCATTATAACGACCCATACTTTACATACATTTTTAATACTTCAAAATTGAAGCATACTTATTACAACATATAACAAAACCACGAAAGGACCGTATAGGTATAGTGTCTTTAGAAACTGGGAAACATAAACAACTGGTTCATAAAATGTCTACATTGTCTCCCATTTATTTCATCATATCTATAGTCCCTTTTGGCGTATCTTACTTAATAACCTTCTTCCTGACCTGGGGAAAGAAAACATACAAAAGGGTGAGCTAAAATGCTCAGTAAGGGTAAACAAAATAAATATCAATCACATCATATACATAAGCATATAACTTTTGAGAATCTTAACCTGCAAAAGAGGTCATAATTTCATAACATGGGATAAATCATGGCAGTGAAATGTAATCACAATAATCATAACTTAAATCATGAAACTTTTTGGAATACACACATAATCATAGAGAATCATTTCTTATTAGTCAAGACTCATTTCCAAGAATATCTTAGTGGACAAAGTCCATTTCTGAACCGAGTCACCCTCGTTTCAGTCCTGTTTCACTAAACCGGTATAACCTACCATTCCAGCCATGTCTATCTCATGAGATATAAAATCTTTACCCAATGCATTGGAGGGAGATATAGGTCCCACACATCTCATAATGATACCATTCTTATGTGTGCCACAAAATCATAAATCATACATCATTGCATAACCCATGTAGTAAAAATGGGATTCTTAAACAACATGACATCATAAAAAAATTCATATAAGATAAAGTAATTCATAAAAATATTTCCATCACAACATAATCAAATCCATGTAATAATAGGGATATAAACAGAACCTTATATTATCTTAGATGGAAAATAATTTTGATAAAACACTTGAACTCCATTCTTAAGGAAAATATCCTTTCTACTTCAAAAACATTTTTCCTTTCTTAACATGTCATACAATTTTAAACTAAAATAAGTTGATTAAAAATAAACATGGAAACTTATAAAGGAAGATTCTTGGAAATATTGTTTTAAAAATCCATTCATGCCGTATAAGTTTAAAAAAAACATTCTTCTCATACTTTTGTCAGAAAAGTCAAAAAGTACCTCGTACGAAAAATGAAAAAATATTCCTTTCATATATTTTACTAAAAACTCACCGAAGGGTAAAATTGGATATAAACTATTGTATAATGATATAAATATTAAATATTGAGGAAACATGGATGTGTATGACAAAATACACCCCAGTAAATTCCAAAGTATAAACAATCTCAGATAAAAATGAGATTGTGATATTTCCCTTTCCTTAGGTCCGATATGCTTTGTACGTGTCCGAACCTCCTATATAATGATTTAAATAATGTTATTTACTTATTCCAGAATCATACTTATTTTTATGATATCATATTTGGTCATATTCTTAGCTTCTTAGTAGTAATATTTCATTGCTACTTGTTATTCGGGTGTTTATAACTTTTTGTTCTTATGCGTGTTTTGTCGAATAAATTCTTATTCTTCTCTTATAGATACCTCATTTCCATAATGGTATTAGTGTAATATATATCTTATTCATTCATTTAATTCATTTCTATAATCATTATGAAATGAAGATCATGTAGAACGAGTCGCATCACATCGTGGAGACGGTATTCCGTACGTACGTACGAGTGATGATATCGTTCCTATGATCGTGGAATTGTATTAGAGTGTATGTATACTATTTCAGAATCAGTATTACTTTATAATAGTCATATATAGTCATTATTTACACCATTATACCCATCCATGTAAGGTGGTGGTGGAAAATAGATTACACCACGGCGTGGAGACGGTATTCCGTACGTACGCACGCGCGGTGATTTCTTTTTCCGTAGGATGGATAGATTATGAAATAGGGTTGTTTCATACTTATAATAAAATATCAGTATATGAGTGATACTGATGTTATTACTTCATAATGAAACAACTAAATAAGAAGAAGTGGAAGAAGAAATAAAGATGAAAGAATCGGTAACGGACATTACCTCTTCTTTGAAGTGCTTCTTTGAGACCTTCTTTTAGGGCACTAAAATTGGTCTTTGAAGAAAACCAGGACCTCTAGGATGTCTTTAGGGAAGTGTAGAGGAGAAATTGGCAGGTGTTGGCCGAGCTTTAAGGCTCAAAGTGGTGTGAGGAAGAGGGGGAGGAGGTGCCCTTTTATAAGGGAGGAGAGGGGTACCTTTGGAATAACTAAAAATATTATTTTATTATAAAGTCAAGTTCGGTTTTAAATAGCTCTAAATTGATTTATTTCAAGGATAAGGTTGGGATGTGTCGAAAGCCTCTCATCTAATAGAATTTATACAAGTTTAGGTTCCGATTTTAACCTTATCATTTATATTTAACATTAAGTTAAATAATTTTACTTTTACTGTGTCTTCTTGTGTTCTTATACTATAAGGTTAATAAACATACTATATCAAGCCAAACGAACCCCAAGTTGTTTAATATTAATATATATAACCTTATCTAAGTCATTTGGCCGAACCTTAGATTTTTAGGAATAAAATAACAATTACTAATATAATATTTGTTTTAAAAACTATTTTATATCAATTTTGACACTATTTAGTAATTGATTTTTGTGAAAATCATAACAGAATTATTAGTTCGAAAAAAACTAATTAAATCAACACTAAAATGTCATATTATCCTATAAAATTAGTTTAATTCATAAAAACTCTAAAATTACATTTATTTCGGTGTTTATAACATCAATTATGTCAATATTTCATTAATAAGATAATTATTGCATCATCATTATGTCATAAATAAATTAAATTTTTTAATGTCTAAAAATTACAAATAAAATACCATTATGTAGGAACTATTTTTATCTTTCTAATGAATATTGATAGTAAAATTTATCTTATGTATAACCCCATATTAAAAATGGTTTACTTATTAAACTTTGATTTTAACTATTTTAACCCTTCTTTAAATAAATTAATAATAAATGTCCTAATCTAATCCAAGTGGGCCTAAATGGTAATATTTTATTCCTAAGTTTGTTTTTGGTCGAATTAAACTTGTCCAATAGAATTAAGACATGAGTTAGGGTAAAAATAATAATATCATCTTTACCCTTAATTACCCTATTTACTTTTAACCGTGGTAAAAAAAAGTAAAAAGTTATTATTCACCAAAAAATTATTTTCATCTCATTGAACCACATTTTACTTACTGACATCAACCGTGTCTCTCGGATTTTTGAAATTACACTCACAGAAGCTGTAAAATTAAGTTTTTTTAAAAATTCAGTTTTTTAACTACCACTTAGTGGTTTCACTATTCATCAAAAATTGAAAGTTTTCAGAAAAATACCAAATTTTCACC
Organism: Viscum album; assembly: GCA_963277665.1. Taxonomy (NCBI): domain Eukaryota; kingdom Viridiplantae; phylum Streptophyta; class Magnoliopsida; order Santalales; family Viscaceae; genus Viscum; species Viscum album. Next base: position 1,185,583,215 of record OY728135.1, read on the forward strand.
CTAGGATAATTTCGATATTACGAATCCAAAAATGAAGTCCATTTTGAAAAATAAAATTTATAAAATTTCAAAAAGTGGTTATTACTATTCATAATGACTAGTTTTAATAATATTTTAATAGTATATCATTGTTTAGTGAAACTCGGTATTGCGTATGACGGAAGCTATCGAGGAAGGTCGCAATTTCGTGTAAATCAAGCCAAGCAAGTGTTGTGTAGAAAAAGATTCCTTTGATGATTTATATAACATAAAAGTCTCGGGTGTTATATTCTAACCCCCTTAAAATGAATTTCGCCCTCGAAATTTTTCACTTTATAACAAACTGATGAGGATACCTCTCCCTCATCATATCCTCAAGCTCCCATGTAGCTTCTTCTAATTGGTGGTTCCTCCATAAAACTTTCACCAATAAAGTGGTCTTGTTTCGTAGGACTTTTCCACTATGATCCAGAATCTCTATCGGTTGTTCTTCATAAGAAAGATCTTGCTCCAGCGGTACAACTTCTGGGCTAAGTACATGTGAAGGATCAGGTATGTACTTTCTCAGAAGAGATACATGGAACACATCATGAACATGAGAGAGATTCGGTGGAAGCGCCAATCGGAAAGCTACATTCCCAACACGATCCAGTATTTTGAAAGGACTGATATATCTTGGGCTCAACTTCCCCTTCTTTCAAAATCTCATAACCCTCTTCCAAGGAGATATTTGTAAGAACACTTTATCACCCACTTCAAACTCTAGGTCTTTTCTTCGGTTGTCGGCATAACTTTTCTGTCGACTCTAAGATGCTCTTATGTGTTGTTGAATAGATCTGACCTTTTCTGCCATTTCATCAACGAGATCAGGTCCTAATAGCTTTCTTTCCCCAACTTCATCCCAGCAAGTTGGAGTCCTGCATATCTTTCCATAGAGAGCTTCATAAGGAGCCATATTAATACTGGAGTGAAAGCTATTATTATAAGAAAATTCCACCAAAGGTAGGTGTTGATCCCAACCACCTTTGAAATCCATAGAGCAAGCTCTCAACATATCTTCTAGAGATTGAATTGTTCTCTCAGACTGACCGTCTGTCTGAGGATGATAAGCAGTGCTGAAACTCAACTCTGTATCCAGAGTATGCTGAAGACTTCTCCAGAACTTCAAGGTAAATCTCGGATCCCGATCAGATATAATAAAAAGTGGGGCTCCATGAAATCTTACCACTTTACATATATCCTAGCAAGATAATCCAGAGAGAAATCCTCTCTAATAGCAATGAAGTGTGCAGACTTTGTAAAACGGTCAACTATGACCCAGATAGCATTATTGCCTTTGGATATTTTAGGAAGTCCTGTGACAAAGTCAATAGTTATGTTTTCCCATTTCCATTCGGGTATGGCTAATGGTTGTAACATCCCCTTAGACTTTTGTCTCTCATATTTAACTTGTTGACAAACCAAGCATTGAGAGACATATTCAGCAACATCTCTTTTCATGCCATCCCACCAGAAGTACTCGTTCAGGTACCTATACATCTTTGTGCTTCCAGGATGAATAGAGAATGAAGAACTATGAGCCTCATCCAGCAGCTCCTTCTTTAATTCGGGGATGGGAGGAACACAAACCCAATTCCTGAACTTTATTATCCCATCACAATCAAGGTTGAATTCAGGAACATTTCTCACCTTCTTTTGTAACTTGACATCTTCTTTCTGTGCCTCTTTAATCTTCACATGTATTGATGGTTGAACATTAATTTGAGAAAGATACGATTTTTCCCCTTTCATTAAAATTCCAAGATCCATCCTTTGTAAATCCATAAATATTGGATCTTTTGTGATCCTTATCATGGATAAACTAGCATGGTCTTGTCGACATAATGCATCTGCCACCTTGTTTGCTTTCCCAGGGTGGTAATGGATTGAGCAGTCGTAATCCTTAATCAGCTCCAACCATCTTCTTTGGCACATATTCAGCTCCTTTTGTGTGAAAATATACTTTAAACTTTTATGATCAGTATAAATGTCACACCTTTCTCCATAAAGATAATGCCTCCAAATATTTAATGCAAAGATTACCGCAGCTAACTCCAAATCATGTGTTGGGTAATTTTGCTCATGGATTTTCAACTTTTGTGAGGCATAAGCTATAACCATATCATTTTTCATAAGAACACACCCCAATCCCTTCTTGGATGCATCACTGTAGATCACAAGCCTTTCTCCACTACAAGGCAGTGTGAGCAAAGGTGCACTGGATAACCTTCTTTTCAACTCCTTGAAATTCTCTTCACATTACTACGTCCAAACAAACTTAACTCCTTTCCGAGTCAACGTGGTGATTGGATTAGATAATCGTGAAAAATCTTTCACAAAACATCGATAATATCCATCCAAACCATGAAAACTTCGGATCTCGGTTACTGTTAGTGGTCTCGACCATCTTTCGATAACTTCTCTTTTTGCTGGATCCATAGATATCCCCTCTTTTGAGATTATGTGACCCAAAAATGCAACTTTTTGAAGCCAAAATTCACACTTGGTAAATTTTCCATAAAGCTTATCCTTTCTTAGGGTCTTCAATATAATTCTCAAGTGATCTTAATGTTCTTCCTTGCTCTTTGAATATACAATAATATCGTCTATAAAGACTACCACAAACTGATCAAGATAGTCTCTAAAGAATCTATTCATCAGATCCATGAAGATAGCAGGGGTATTAGTAAGACCAAATGGCATCACTATAAATTCATAGTGTCCATACCTTGTACGGAAAGCCGTCTTTGGTATATCCTACCTTTTGACCCTTAATTGATGATACCCTTAATGAAGATCAATCTTGGAAAAGTATTGAGCTCCGCGTAGTTGGTCAAATAGGTCATCAATGCACAGGAGAGGATATTTGTTCTTGATAGTGATCTTGTTAAGTTCTCGATAATTAATGCAGAGTCTCGTTGATCCATCTTTCTTCTTAACAAATAGAACATGTGATCCCCAAGGTGACGCACTAGGGCGTATGAACCCCTTATCAAGATTCTCTTGGAGTTGCTTATTCAATTCCTGCAACTCAATTGGGGCCATTCTGTAAGGTGTCTTTGAAATAGGCAAAGCACCCGGTACGAGTTCTATTGAAAACTCAACTTCACAATTCGGTGGAAGACCCGGTAATTCATCCGGAAAAACATCATCAAACTCCCGTAAAATGGGCATATTCTTAATTGTGATTTTCTCACCAACCATTTGAGATAAATAACCTTAATTTAGTGGAATCAAGACCCATAAGATGGAAGGAATTTACACTGTAAGGTTATGTTCATCCTTGCATCGATAGACGATCATAGATTGATCTGGAATATGAAATGTGACTTCCCTTCTTTGGAAATTGATATGAGCTCCATATAGAGAAAGCCAATCCATGCCAAGAATCACATAAAATTACACTATAGGAAGGATCACAAGATTTGCAGGAATCAATTTCCCACAAACATCAATCAAAGAAGAATTATAAACTTTTGATGCGACTTTTGTGCCATTAGGTGTTGTCACAGCTAACTCAACATCTAATTTTTGAGGTAATACGATGATACCCTTAGAAAATTCTTTAGAAATAAAAGAGTGGGTGGATCCCGAATCAAATAAAACATTTGATACTTTAGAGTGTATGGTAAGTGTACCTTTCACCACATCGTTATCGTACTCCACATCGCTGATAGAAATTGCATGTGACTTTCCTTTTTCTTTAGCCTTAAGACTTTGTTGACATCGACCATCATCATCAACCCTTGGATTAGGGCATTTATTGGCATAATGTCCCATCTCCTTGCACTTGAAACATTGAAGTGTTGTAGGTTCATTTTGTGCATCCCTTCCTTTGTTTTAATCATTAGACATCTTCTTCCCATCGTCGCGGCATTCAAATGCCCGATGACCTTCTTTTCCACACTTGAAACATTTACTTGTCCCTTTAAGACAACTCCCTCCATGTTTCTTTCCACACTTTGAGAATAAGGGAAATCTCATCTTCTTTTCAGTGTGCTCTTTAGATTTTCCTTTGAATTCCATTTTCCTCTTCTTATCAAACCCATATGACTGATGGGTTACTCCAATCTCCATCTCAACTTTGAGAGCACATCGAACGATTTCCTCGTAGCTATTGAAGTCCATTATGGCTAAGGCCCTTCGAAGACTTGGCTTTAAGCCACTAAAGAATCGATCGATATTACTCTCAGGTTGGATAATAATACCAGAAGCGTACCTTGCAAGTCTTGTAAAATTTGCTTCATAGGTACCAACAGATTCATCATCCTTTTGCTTCATTTCAAGAAACTCTTTCTCCATCTTTGTTCGGAGAATAAGAGGGAAGTACTTATTGAAAAATAAGTTCTTGAACTCGTCCCATTCCATGGACTCAATTTCATCCCTTTACCTCGTATTCTTAATAAGATTCCACCATTGATCAGCATCACCTTCCAAACGATATATGGCTAAGATGACTTTATCATGTTCAGAACATTGAAGAACTGAAAATATCTTTTCATTAGTACTAATCCATCGTTCAGCAACTAATGGATCAGTAGACCCGTTGAAAGAACATGGACGCTACCACATGAAGGATTCAACAGAATGTTGCTCCTTCCTTTGCTCGTTTGGAAGTCCTGCATGATTCATAGCATGAGAAAGTTTTGTGATCATGGCTACAAGATTTTTCATTCCATCTCCCAAAACGTTTGGTTGCTTACGGGGACAATCATTTCATTGCCCGTCGCATTCCACATTAACATGATTCCTTCAGGTTCCAGCCATTGACTAAAACCAAGAAGAATAGTGTGAGCAACAATAATTATAATAGGAAAACCACATAATCAAGATTAAGATTTCACACTTAAGGTCTTATCCTAGGTTATTCATGGTCATTTCTAAAACACTAATATTTTGTTCTATGCTTAGACTTATCCTTAGGGTTCTTACTAAGGCTTTCACATCCTAGTTTCTAAAGGTTGACTATACCTTTCCTCTGATACCAACTATAACGACCCATACTTTACATATATTGTTAATACTTCAAAATTGAAGCATACATATTACAACATATAACAAAACCACGAAAGGACTGTATAGGTATAGTGTCTTTAGAAACTGGGAAACATAAACAACTGGTTCAAAAAACGTCTACACTATCTCCCATTTATTTCATCATATCTATAGTCCCTTTTGGCATATCTTACTTAATAACCTTCTTCCTGACCTGGGGAAAGAAAACATACAAAAGGGTGATCTCAAATGCTCGGTAAGGGTAAAAAAAAGAAATATCAATCACATCATATACATAAGCACATAACTTTTGGATATCTTAACCTGCAAAAGAGATCATAATTTCATAACATGGGATAAATCATGGCAGTGAAATGTAATCACAATAATCATAAATTAAAACATGAAACTTTGTGGCATACACACATAATCATAGAGAATCATTTCTTATTAGTAAAGACTCATTGCCAAAACTATCTTAGTGGACAAAGTCCATTTCTGAACTGAGTCACCCTCGTTTCAGTCCTGTTTCACTGAACCGGTATAACCTACCGTTCCAGCCATGTCTATCTCATGAGATATAAAATCTTTACCCAATGCATTGGAGGGATATATAGGTCCCACCCATATCATAATTATATCATTCTTATGTTTTCCACAAAATCATAAATCATACATCATTGCATAACCCATGTAGTAAAAATGGGATTCTTAAACAACATGACATCATAAAACAATTCATATAAGATAAAGGAATTCATAAAAATATTTCCATCACAACATAATCAAATCCATGTAATAATAGGGATAGAAACATAACCCTATATTATCTTAGATGAAAAATAATTTTAATAAAACACTTGAACTCTATTCTTGAGGAAAATATCCTTTCTACTTCAAAAACATTTTTCCTTTCTTAACATGTCATACAATTTTAAACTAAAAGAAGTTGATTAGAAATAAACTTGAAAACTTGTAAAGGAAGATTCTTGGAAATATTTTTTAAAAATCCATTCATGTCGTATAAGTTAAAAAAAACATTCTTCTCATACTTTTATCGGAAAAGTCAAAAAGTACCTTGTACGAAAAATGAGAAAAGATTCCTTTCTTATCTTTTACTAAAATCTCACCAAAGGGTAAAATTGGATATAAACTATTTTATAAGGATATAAATATTAAATATTGAGGAAACATGGATGTGGATGATAAAATACACCCAAGTAAATTCCAAAGTATAAACAATCTCGGATAAAAATGAGATTGTGATATTTCCCTTACCTTAGGTCTGATATGCTTTGTACGTGTCCGAACCTCCTGTATAATGATTTAAATAATGTTATTGACTTATTCCAGAATCATACTTATTTTTATGATATCATATTTGGTCATATTCTTAGCTTCTTAGTAGTAATATTTCATTGCTACTTGTTATTCGGGTGTTTATAACTTTTTGTTCTTATGCGTGTTTTGTCGAATAAATTATTATTCTTATCTTATAGATACCTCATTTCCAGAATGGTATTAGTGTAATATATATCTTATTCATTCATTTAATTCATTTATATAATCATTATGAAATGAAGATCATGTAGAACGAGTCGCATCACATCGTGGAGACGGTATTCCGTACGTACGCACGAGTGATGATATCGTTCCTATGATCGTGGAATTGTATTGGAGTGTATGTATACTATTTCAGAATCATTATTACTTTATAATAGTCATATATAGTCATTATTTACACCATTATACCCATCCAAGTAAGGTGGTGGTGGAAAATAGATTACACCACGGCGTGGAGACTGTATTCCGTACGTACGCACGCGCGGTGATTTCTTTTTCCGTAGGATGGATAGATGGTGAAATAGGGTTGTTTCATACTTATAATAACATATCACTATATGAGTGATACTGATGTTATTACTTCATAATTAAACAACTAAATAAGAAGAAGTTGAAGAAGAAATAAAGATGAAAGAATCGGTAAGGGACATTACCTCTTCTTTGAAGTGCTTCTTTGAGACCTTCTTTTAGGGCACTAAAATTGGTCTTTGAAAAAGACCAGGACCTCTAGGATGTCTCTGGGGAAGTGGAGAGGAGAAAGTGGAAGGGGTTGGCCGAGCTTGAAGGCTCAAAGTGGTGTGAGGAAGAGGGGGAGGAGGTGCCCTTTTATAAGGGAGGAGAGGGGCACCTTTGGAATAACTAAAAATATTATTTTATTATAAAGTCAAGTTCGGTTTTAAATAGCTCCAAATTGATTTATTTAGAGGCTAAGGTGGGGATGGGTCGAAAGCCTCTCATCCAATAGAATTTAGACAAGTTTAGGTTCCTATTTTAACCTTATCATTTAGATTTAACATTAAGTTAAATAATTTTACTTTTACCGTGTCTTCTAGTGTTCTTATATTATAAGGTTAATAAACTTACTATATGAAGCCAAACGAACCCCAAGTTGTTTAATATTAATATATATAACCTTATATAAGTCATTTGGCCGAACCTTATATTTTTAGGAATAAAATAAAATTTACTAATATAATATTTGTTTTAAAAACTATTTTATGTCAATTTTGACACTATTTAGTAATTGATTTTTGTGAAAATCATAACAGAATGATTTGTTCGAAAAAAAGTTAATTACATCAACACTAACATGTCAAATTATCCTATAAAATTAGTTGAATTCATAAAAACTCTCAAATTACAATTATTTTGGTGTTTATAACATCAATTATGTCAATATTTCATTAATAAGATAATTACTGCATCATCATTATGTCATAAATAAAATAAATTTTTTAATGTCTAAAAATTACAAATAAAATACCATTATGTAAGAAATCTTTTTATATTTATAATGAATATTTATAGTCGAATTTATCTTATGTATAACCCCATATTAAAAATGATTTACTTATTAAACTTTGATTTTAACTATTTTAACCCTTCTTTAAATAAATTAATAATAAATGTCCTAATCTAATCCAAGTGGGCCTAAATGGTCATATTTTATTCCTAAGTTTGATTTTGGTCGAATTACACTTGTCCAATAGAATTAGGACATGTGTTAGGGTAATAATAATAATAATATCATCTTTACCCTTAATTACCCTATTTACTTTTAACCGTGGTAAAAAAAAGTAAAAAGTTACTATTCACCAAAAAATTATTTTCATCTCATTGAACCACATTTAACTTACTGACATCTACCGTGTCTCTCGGATTTTTGAAATTCCACTCACAGAAGTGGTAAAATTAAGTTTTATGAAAAATTCAGTTTTTTTAACTACCACTTAGTGGTTTCACTATTCATCAAAAATTGAAAGTTTTCAGAAAAATACCAAAATTTCACCCTAGGCTAATTTCGATATTATGAATCCAAAAATGAAGTCCATTTTGAAAAATAAAATTTATAAAATTTCAAAAAGTGGTTATTACTATTCATAATGGCTAGTTTTAATAATATTTTAATAGTATATCGTTGTTTTGTGAAACTCGGTATTGCGTACGACGCAAGCTATCGAGGAAGGTCGCGATTTCGTGTAAATCAAGCCAAGCAAGTGTTGTGTAGAAAAAGATTCCTTTGATGATTTATATAACATAAAAGTCTCGGGTGTTATATTCTACCCCCCTTAAAATGAATTTCACCCTCGAAATTCATCACTTTGTAACAAACTGATGAGGATACCTCTCCCTCATCATATCCTCAAACTCCCTTGTAGCTTATTCTAATTGTTGGTTCCTCCATAAAACTTTCACCAATCGAGTTGTCTTGTTTCGTAGGACTTTTTCACTCTGATCCAGAATCTCTATCGGTTGTTCTTCATAAGAAAGATCTTGCTCCAGCGGTACAACTTCTGAGTTGAGTACATGTGAAGGATCAGGTATGTACTTTCTCAGGAGAGATACATGGAACACATCGTGAACTTGAGAGAGATTCGGTGGAATCGCCAATCGGAAAGCTACCTTCCCAATGCGATCCAGTATTTCGAAAGAACCGATATATCTAGGGCTCAACTTCCCCTTCTTTCCAAATCTCATAACCCTCTTCCAGGGAGATATTCGTAAGAACACTTTATCACCCACTTCAAACTCTAGGTCTTTTCTTCAGTTGTCGGCATAACTTTTCTGTCGACTCTGAGCTGCTCTTATGTGTTGTTGAATAGATCTGACCTTATCTGCCATTTCATCAATGAGATCAGGTCCTAATAGCTTTCTTTCCCCAACTTCATCCCAGCAAGTTGGAGTCCTGCATTTCTTTCCATAGAGAGCTTCATAAGGAGTCATCTGAATACTGGAGTGAAAGCTATAATTATAAGAAAATTCCACCAAAGGTAGGTGTTGATCCCAACCACCTTTGAAATCCATAGAGCAAGATCTCAACATATCTTCTAGAGTTTGAATTGTTCTCTCAGACTGACCGTCTGTCTGAGGATGATAAGCAGTGCTGAAACTCAACTCTGTATCCAGAGTATGCTGAAGACTTCGCAAGAACTTTGAGGTAAATCACGGATCCCGATCAGATATAATAGAAAGTGGTGCTCCTTGTAGTCTTACCACTTCCTTTACATATATCTTAGCAAGCTGATCCAGAGAGAAATCCTCTCTAATAGCAATGAAGTGTGCAGACTTTGTAAGACGGTAAACTATGACCCAGATAGCATTATTGTCTTTGTATGTTTTAGGAAGTCCTGTGACAAAGTCCATAGTGATGTTTTCTCATTTCCATTCGGGTATGGGTAATGGTTGTAACATCCCCTTAGACTTCTGTCTCTCAACTTTAACTTGTTGACAAACCAAGCATCGAGAGACATATTCAGCAACATCTCTTTTCATGTCATCCCACCAGAAGTACTCTTTCAGGTCCCTATACATATTCGTGCTTCCAGGATGAATAGAGAATGATGAACTATGAGCCTCATCCAGCAGCTCCTTCTTTAATTCGGGGATGGGTGGAACACAAACCCGATTCCTGAACTTTATTATCCCATCACAATCAAGGTTGAATTCAGGAACATTTCTCACCTTCTTTTGTAACTCGACATCTTCTTTCTATGCCTCTTTAATATTTACATGTATTGATGGTTGAACATTCATTTGAGAAAGATACGATTTTTCCCTTTCATTATAATTCCAAGATCCATCCTTTGTAAATCCATAAATATTGGATCTTTTGTGATCCTCATCATGGATAAACTAGCATGGTCTTGTCGACTTAATGCATCTGCCACCTTGTTTGCTTTCCCAGGGTGGTAATGGATTGAGCAGTCGTAATCCTTAATCAGCGCCAACCATCTTCTTTGGCACATATTCAGCTCCTTTTGTGTGAAAATATACTTTAAACTTTTATGATCAGTATAAATGTCACACCTTTCTCCATAAAGATAATGCCTCCAAATATTTAATGAAAATATTACCGCAGCTAACTCCAAATCATGTGTTGGGTAATTTTGCTCATGGAGTTTCAACTGTCGTGAGGCATAAGCTATCACCATATCATTTTGAATAAGAACACACCCCAATCCCTTCTTGGATACATCATTGTAGATCACAAACCTTTCTCCACTACAAGGCAGTGTGAGCACAGGTGCACTGGATAACCATCTTTTCAACTCCTTGAAATTCTCTTCACATTCCTCCGTCCAAACAAACTTAACTCCTTTTCGAGTCAACTTGGTGATTGGATTAGATAATCGTGGAAAATCTTTCACAAAACATCGATAATATCCATCCAAACCAAGAAAACTTAGGATCTCAGTTACTGTTGTTGGTCTCGACCATCTTTCGATAACTTCTGTTTTTGCTGGATCAACATATATCCCCTCTTTTGAGATTATGTGACCCAAAAATGCAACTTTTTGAAGCAAAAATTCACACTTGGTGAATTTGGAATAAAGCTTCTCCTTTCTCAGGGTCTTCAATATAATTCTCAAGTGATCTTCATGTACTTCCTTGCTCTTTGAATATACAAGAATATCATCTATAAAGACTACCACAAACTGATCAAGATAGTCTCTAAAGTCTCTATTCATCAGATCCATGAAGATAGCAGGGGCATTAGTATGACCAAATGGTATCACTATAAATTCATAGTTTCCATACCTTGTACGGAAAGCCGTCTTTGGTATATCCTCCCTTTTGACCCTTAATTTATGATACCCTGAACGAAGATCAATCTTGGAAAAGTATTGAGCTCCGCGTAGTTGGTCAAATAGTTCATCAATGCATGGGAGAGGATATTTGTTCTTGATAGTGATCTTGTTAAGTTCTCGATAATCAATGCAGAGTCTCATTGATCCATATTTCTTCTTAAAAAATAGAACAGTTACTCTCCAAGGTGACGCACTAGGTCGTATGAACCCCTTATCAAGATTCTCTTGGAGTTGCTTCTTCAATTCCTACAACTCAATTGGGTCCATTCTATAAGGTGTCTTTGAAATAGGTAAAGCACCCGGTACGAGTTCTATTGAAAACTCAACTTCACGATTCGGTGGAAGACCCAGTAATTCATCCGGAAAGACATCATCAAACTCCCGTACAATGGGCATATTATTAATTGTGAGTTTCTCACCAACCATTTGAGATAAATAACCTTCATTTAGTGGAATCAAGACCCATAAGATGGAAGGAATTTCCACTGTAAGGTTATGTTCATCCTTGCATTGATAGACGATCATAGATTGATCTGGAATATGAAATGTGACTTCCCTTCTTTGGCAATTGATATGAGCTCCATGTAGAGAAAGCCAATCCATTCCAATAATCACATCAAATTCCACTATAGGAAGGATCACAAGATTTGCAAGAAGCAATTTCCCACAAACATCAATCGGAGAAGAATTATAAACTTTTGATGCGACTGTTGTGCCATTAGGTGTTGTCACAGGTAACTCAACATCTAATTTTTGAGGTAATTCGGTGATACCCTTAGAAAATTCTTCAGAAAAAAAAAAGAGTGGGTGGATCCAGAATCAAATAGAACATTTGCTACTTTAGAGTGTATGGTAAGTGTACCATTCACCACATCGTTATCGTACTCCACATCGCTGATAGAAATTGCATGTGACTTTCCTTTGTCTTTATCCTTAAGAGTTTGTTGGAGTTGACCATCATCATCAACCCTTGGATTAGGGAATTTATTGGAATATTGTCCCATCTCCTTGCACTTGAATCATTGAAGTGTTGTAGGTTCATTCTGTGCATCCCTTCCTTTGTTTGCATCATTAGACATCTTCTTCCCATCGTCGCGGCATTCAAATGCCCGATGACCTTCTTTTCCACACTTGAAACATTTACTTGTCCCTTTAAGACAACTCCCTCCATGTTTCTTTCCACACTTTGAGCATAAGGGAAATCTCATCTTCTTTTCAGTGTTCTCTTTAGATTTTCCTTTGAATTCCATTTTTCTCTTCTTATCAAACCCATATGACTGATGTGTTACCCCAATCTCCATCTCAACTTTGAGAGCACATCAAAGGATTTCCTCGTAGCTATTGAAGTCCCTTATGGCTAAGGCCCTTCGAAGACTTGGTTTTAAGACACTAAAGAATCGATCGATCTTACTCTCAGGTTGGATAATAATACCAGAAGCGTACCTTGCAAGTCTTGTAAAATTTGCTTCATAGGTGCCAACAGATGCATCATCCTTTTTCTTCAGTTCAAGAAACTCTTTCTCTAACTTTGTTCGGAGAATACGAGGGAAGTACTTATTGAAAAATAATTTCATGAACTCATCCCATTCCATAGACTCAATTTCATCCATTTGCCTCGTATTCTTAATAAGATTCCACCATTGATCAGCATCACCTTCCAAACGATACACTGCTAATATGAATTTATCATGTTCATAACAATGAAGAATTGAAAATATCTTTTCAGTAGTACTAATCTAGTGTTCAGCAACTAATGGATCAGTAGACCCGCTGAAAGAAGGTGGACGCTGCCTCATGAAGGATTCAACAGAATGTTGCTCCTTCCTTTTCTCGTTTGGAAGTCCTGCATGATTCATAGATTGAGAAAGTTGTGTGAGCATGGCTACAAGATTTTGCATTCCATCTCCCAAAACATTTGGTTGCTCGGGGGGACAATCATTTCATTGCCCGCCGCATTCGGCATTAACACGATTCCTTCGGGTTCCATCCATTGACTAAAACCAAGAAGAATAGTGTGAGAAACACTAATTATAATAGGAAAACCACATAATCAAGAATAAGATTTCACACTTAAGGTATTATCCTAGGTTATTCATTGTCATTTCTAAAACACTAAGATTTTGTTCTATGCTTAGACTTATCCTTAGGGTTCTTACTAAGGATTTCACATCCTAGTTTCTAAAGGTTGACTATACCTTTCCTCTGATACCAACTATAACGACCCATACTTTACACACATTGTTAATACTTCAAAATTGAAGCATACTTATTACAACATATAACAAAACCATGAAAGGACCGTATAGGTATATTGTCTTTAGAAACTGGGAAACATAAACAACTTGTTCAAAAAACGTCTACACTATCTCCCATTTATTTCATCATATCTATAGTCCCTTTTAGCATATATTACTTAATAACCTTCTTCCTGACCTGGGGAAAGAAAACATACAAAATAGTGAGCTCAAATGCTCAGTAAGGGTAAACAAAATAAATATCAATCACATCATATACATAAGCACATAACTTTTGGAAATCTTAACCTGCAAAAGAGATCATAATTTCATAACATGGGATAAATCATGGCAGTGAAATGTAATCACAATAATCATAACTTAAAACATGAAACTTTGTGTCATACACACATAATCATAGAGAATCATTTCTTATTAGTCAAGACTCATTGCCAAAACTATCTTAGTGGACAAAGTCCATTTCTGAACCGAGTCACCCTCATTTCAGTCCTGTTTCACTGAACTGGTATAACCTACCGTTCTAGCCATGTCTATCTCATGAGATATAAAATATTTACCCAATGCATTGGAGGGAGATATCGGTCCCACCCATCTCATAATGATACCATTCTTATGTGTTCCATAAAATCATAAATCATACATCATTGCATAACCCATGTAGTAAAAATGGGATTCTTAAACAACATGACATCATAAAACAATTCATATAAGATAAAGGAATTCATAAAAATATTTCCATCACAACATAATCAAATCCATATAATAATAGGGATAGAAACAAAACCCTATATTATCTTAGATGAAAAATAATTTTGATAAAACACTTGAACTCCATTCTTGATGAAAATATCCTTTCTACTTCAAAAACATTTTTCCTTTCTTAACATGTCATACAATTTTAAACTAAAAGAAGTTGATTAAAAATAAACTTGAAAAATTCTAAAGGAAGATTCTTGTAAATATTGTTTTAAAAATCCATTCATTCCATATAAGTTAAAAAAACATTCTTCTCATACTTTTGTTGGAAAAGTCTAAAAGTACCTCGTATGAAAAACGACAAAAGCTTCCTTTCATATCTTTTACTAAAAACTCACCGAAGGGTAAAATTGGATATAAACTATTGTATAAGGATATAAATATTAAATATTGAGGAAACATGTGGATGATAAAATACACCCCAGTAAATGCCAAAGTATAAATAATCTCGGATAAAAATGAGATTGTGATATTTCTCTTACCTTAGGTTCGATATGCTTTGTACATGTCCGAACATCCTGTATAATGATTTAAATAATGTTATTAACTTATTCCAGAGTCATAATTATTTTTATGATATCATATTTGGTCATATTTTTAGCTTCTTAGTAGTAATATTTCATTGCTACTTGTTATTCGGGTGTTTATAACTTTTTGTTCTTATGCGTGTTTTGTCAAATAAATTCTTATTATTCTCTTATAGATACCTCATTTCCAGAATGGTATTAGTGTAATATATATCATATTCATTCATTTAATTCATTTATATAATCATTATGAAATGAAGATCATGTAGAACGAGTCGTATCACATTGTGGAGACAGTATTCCGTACGTACGCACGAGTGATGATATCATTCCTATGATCGTGGAATTTTATTGGAGTGTTTGTATACTATTTCAGAATCATTATTACTTTATAATAGTCATATATAGTCATTATTTACACCATTATACCCATCCAAGTAAGGTGGTTGTGGAAAATAGATTACACCACGGCGTGGAGACAGTATTCCGTACGTACGCACGCGCGGTGATTTCTTTTTCCGTAGGATGGATAGATGGTGAAATAGGGTTGTTTAATACTTATAATAACATATCAGTATATGAGTGATACTGATTTTGTTACTTCATAATGAAACAACTAAATAAGAAGAAGTGGAAGAAGAAATAAAGATGAAAGAATCGGTAACGGACATTACCTCTTCTTTGAAGTGCTTCTTTGAGACCTTCTTTTAGGGCACTAAAATTGGTCTTTGAAGAATACCAGGACCTCTAGGATGTATCTAGGTAAGTGGATAGTATAAATTGGAAGGGGTTGTCCGAGCGTGAAGGCTCAAAGTGGTGTGAGGAAGAGGGGGAGGAGGTGCCCTTTTATAAGGGAGGAGAGGGGCACCTTTGGAATAACTAAAAATATTATTTTATTATAAAGTCATGTTCGGTTTTAAATAGATCTAAATTGATTTATTTCGAGGCTAAGGTGGATATGGGTCGAAATAATCTCATCCAATATAATTTAGACAAGTTTAGGTTCCTATTTTAACCTTATCATTTAGATTTAACATTAAGTTAAATAATTTTACTTTTACTGTGTCTTCTTGTGTTCTTATACTATAAGGTTAATAAACATACTATATCAAGCCAAACGAACCCAAATTTGTTTAATATTAATATATATAACCTTATCTAAGTCATTTGGCCGAACCTTAGATTTTTATAAATAAAATAACAATTAATAATATAATATTTGTTTTAAAAACTATTTTATGTCAATTTTGACACTATTTAGTAATTGATTTTTGTGAAACTCATAACAGAATGATTAGTTCGAAAAAAGTTAATTACATCAACACTAACATGTCATATTATCTTATAAAATTAGTTTAATTCATAAAAACTCTCAAATTATATTTATTTTGGAGTTTATAACATCAATTATGTCAATATTTCATTAATAAGATAATTACTGCATCATCTTTGTGTCATAAATAAATTAAATTTTTTAATGTCTAAAATTTACAAATAAAATACCATTATGTAGGAAATCTTTTTATCTTTCTAATAAATATTTATAGTCGAATTTATATTATGTATAACCCCATATTAAAAATGATTTACTTATTAAATGTTGATTTTAACTATTTTAACCCTTCTTTAAATAAATTAATAATAAATGTCCTAATCTAATACAAGTGGGCCTAAATGGTCATATTTTATTCCTAAGTTTGTTTTTGGTCGAATTAAACTTGTCCAATAGAATTAGGACATGTGTTAGGGTAATAATAATAATATCATCTTTACCCTTAATTACCCTATTTACTTTTAACCGTGGTAAAAAAAGTAAAAAGTTACTATTCACCGAAAAAATTATTTTCATCTCATTGAACCACATTTTACTTTATGACATCAACCGTGTCTCTTGGATTTTTTAAATTCCACTCACAGAAGTGGTAAAATTAAGTTTTATGAAAAATTCAGTTTTTTTAGCTACCACTTAGTGGTTTCACTATTCATCAAAAATTGAAAGTTTTCAGAAAAATACCAAAATTTCACCCTAGGCTAATTTCGATATTACGAATCCAAAAATGAAGTCCATTTTGAAAAATAAAATTTATAAAATTTCAAAAAGTGGTTATTCCTATTCATAACGGCTAGTTTTAATAATATTTTAATAGTATATCATTGTTTAGTGAAACTCGGTATTGTGTACAACGCAAGCTATCGAGGAAGGTCGCGATTTCGTGTAAAGCAAGACAAGCAAGTGTTGTATAGAAAAAGATTCCTTTGATGATTTATATAACATAAAAGCCTCGGGTGTTACAGTCACCATAGATGGAAAATTCATTTTAATGATCACTTAGAGCATTTCTTGTGGAAAATACACTTTTTTACATTGAATTTAGTTATTTAAAATAAAAAAAATACATCCTAAATATTAAATATAAAATTTTAATTCAAAATAAAATTTTAAAATTTTAAATAAATCATAACATAATTGAGTAATAATTACGGTGTGAAATTAAATTTATTCTATAGACATTAACACAAATATTCTATTCATATTTTTGTTAAAAATAATTAAAATCTCCTCATTCATAAAATGAACAGAAGATTCATTTAAAAAAAATTTAAAAAAATATAATAATGGGTAAAATGAATTTAATCCGTCATCATTTAATACTAAAAAATTAATTAAAAAAATATAAAACATATAAATTAAAAGGAAATTATTTTCTACCAAATAGATAAATAGTGTTTAATTTCTTTAAAAATATTAATTTATTCTCTTGAGTACTTAATGAAAATAAAAGAAAAGAAAGAATTCAATTTCTATAAATAACTAGATTTTAATAAAATCCATGAGTTTTGTTTTATATAGAAAATAATGTTTCTCCAATAGAATATAATCAAAAATAATCCCAATAATCAATGAGATTGTAACGTAAAACCATTAACTCAAGTTTAACTTTCTCAAAAATATATTTAACCCCCTTTATAATAAATATAGAATTTTTATATATGTATTACATAACCAAAATCATAAATATCATACCATATATGATTTATGTTTAACCTTTTATCACTTATTTATTAACAATTATTTATAAAAATAATTATTCCTTGTTATAACAGCTTCGATTTTCATGAATATTTTGGTTCAATTGTTTTGTTCTTTTTACTTTTATTATGGTTCCATCATATATAGGATGTTATTAATTATATAAATGTATTATATATTCAATATATAAATATATATAGTTTCATCCATAAAATTATGGATAGAAAAATGAATTACATTGATCATGGAGATGGTAGGTTGTACGAACGCATAAACACGATTTTTAATATTCAATAGATAGACTGAAATAAAGGTAAAAAATTCACCATTCAAGAATAATTTCTATATAATATATATAATATATATAAATTAAATAAATCCTTTTTACCATTCATGTAAATATGAAACAAAAAAAAAGTAACATCGCTTCTTTGAGGTGATAGTCCATACATACACATAAGCAATGTAATCATTTTCAACAAATATGAAGTTAAGAAGGTTGATATGATATTATAATTCCAAATGGATTCTTATTTCATAAATAAAATATATATAAAAAATAAATTCAACATAATATCAATCCATAGATTATGGTGATGAAAAATTAGTTTTATTGTTATGTAAAGAGAGTAAGTCGTACATACACATGAGAAAAAATTTCACTTATCCTTTGATATGAAATTGGTTTGATAATAGTAGTTTGATAATCATAATAATATTAAATTATATTTAGTATAACAGAGTTATTATTTTATGATAAATGAAATATATTTATATCATGTAAATATATAAGTAAAAAAAGAGATCAATTAAGGAGATTACCTCTTCCTTGAAACAACTTTTTCATATCTACTCTTATGGACCCATGGTTTGGTATTTTGGGGAGACCAGAGCTATTAGTATGAGGATAAAAAAATTTATAATGGTTGTTTTAGTATTTTTTTTGTCACAACCCATCCCTATGGTCTTGTGTCATGACTACCCCAAGCCCGCCTTCCACAGGCCAGGGGCTGGCAACAAGCACCGAAAGGAGTAATCCCTAAAACTGGGAAGGCATTCCCTTTGTAACCTGTAATCACACATGACCAAGCACACAACAAGATACGAACACAAGTAAACTATGTAGTAAACAGAGTGAGTACGGTAAGTAAAAGGGGCCAGAATACAAGCCCAACTGGAAAGTACAAGAAACTGAAAGTACAGGTAAACTAGAGAAAAAAGGAAGAAAGTTGTTGGGTTTTCCTCTAAGGTTCCAACCTGAAGGGTAGGTATAGATATCCTCCTCATCACTCCACATCCATCCGTCTCCTCCATGTACTGACTCATCGTAAGGTCCTCCTCCGGGCACCGTCTAGTCCTCGTACCCTCACTCTTGATCAATGTTGTCTGTCGTCTGCACCAAACACAACAAGGTGCGGGCATAGCCCATGCAGGGGTGAGTATAACGATACTTAGTAGGGACCCTGAGACCCTCATGGTATCACAAAATCAACAAAGGATAAACCTCAAAGCATGAAATCAACTGTCAACCCCACTTAGGTATATGCTGATACATATACCTAAGTTATCAAGTAACCTCATCTCAATCATGAGGAAAACACAGAGTCCAACTCCAAAGCCCCAAGCTCAACTATTCCATGAGGGAATGAAATACCACAAAGTCAAGTACCACACAGGTATGCCACACCGAAGAATACCACCATGGTATTACCATGAAGAAAAGTACCACACAGGTATAGACTTAGCTCACACCAGGTATAACTTAAGTACAGTAGTAGAGATGATTAGATGTAACTACTAAATCATCTTACTCTGTTAAGAGGTAGACCCACACAGGATTGCTCAGTGTTGACCCACACAAAATCGCTAGGTGATGACCCACACAGGATCGCAAGGTGCTGAACCACACAGGATCACTTGGTGCTGACCCACACAGGATCTCAAGTTGCTGACCCACACAAGATCACTCTATAGGATGACCCACACAGGATCGCTCTCTATTCTTCACATCACAGCCAGCTACTGGGTTGCCGCACTATGCTCGCTCATCTTAGGGAGGATCTTCTCCACAAGATAATGGTCGATACTCCAACTGCCACAAATTCCCACGAAGAAGTATATCAAATGTCCTCCATGTCATAGGAGTCTCAACGCAATAGATGGCACATCATTCGGACGCCCGGTCTGTGAGTTATTAGCCTTTTTATCCCAAGGGCCCAGTTGGATTACTGCTCGATCTAACCCGACCATTCTCCAAATTTATCCAAAACTCTAGTGCCGTATACCAAAGGGACTGTCTCACTCTAAGGTTTTTGGCACCAATGACAGTTCATCAAACAAACTTCTGGTGCCAATTTTATGGCCCAAGTAAATTATAGGGTCATATCTGGCCCGAGTCTAGTCTGACTCGGTCGGACCGACCCAGCCCGGCAGGCTGCGAGGGCCGTGAGGCCTCGGGGTGTCGTGGGGGCATAGGGGGGCTCATTTGTGGGGGGCTCCATAAGGTCGGGAGGTTACGGGGTGGCTCATCCGGGGCAGCTCGGCCGAGAGGGTGGAGGATGCGGGTGTCACGGGGTGGCTCGGCCGGAGCGGCTCGGCCGGGAGGCCAGATGCCATGGGGCGGCTCGGCCGGGAGGGCGGAGGCCGCGGGTGAAATGGGACGGCTTGTCCGGGGTGGGGCAACGAGGCCCTAGGGCGGCACGATGAGGCCACGGGGCAGCAATGGTCGTGAATGGCGGAGCACTGCGGTTCGTGGTGGTCGTGGGGAGGCGGGGCATTGTGCCTTAATTGGCGGTTCTTGAATTCCATCGGTGCCAATTTCGAGCACTGGTCGCCGTCACCAAAGTTTCCTTCTTTCATCACAAAGGATACACCATTAAAGAAGAACGGCGGAGGGGTCGGGCCATGTTTGTTTGGCCCGCACCATCTGCAGTAGAGTGATAGCAAGCGGCTCAACAAGAACAAGAATATTAAGAATGGGTAAAGGAAAATAATTCAAACACCCTACCTACAACCTTCCGCATTAATTATTCCCAACCCATAAAATAAAACATTTGTGGATCATCTTGATAGTGAGTTGATCCGTGTTCTTTGTTTTAGAAGGGAAGAACATGGGAATATAATCATAAACATATTAAACCCATACCTCGTTTTTTTGTTGTTATCGATGAGGTGGAAAGAATAGTTGTCGATTGAAGACGTCCCACATTGAAGGATGTCCAGAGGAAGAAGTCTAAGTCATGCATCATCATTCTTCCTTGGAGGAACATTCTTAGTGGAAGAAGTTATTCGTTGGATAAGTGTTATCCTCCCAATATTTGTCCACTCCCAATTCCACTAAATTGCAAAGATGCCAACTTCTGATATGTCTCCCAAATTTAATTGTTGACATAATTTAAGTTGGATCCACTTAATTAATTGATGAGGTTGGCAAAAAATTAATTAAAGGGGGTGGCACCATTAAAGTGGGGGAAGTTTAAAAGGCTTCCCCACACTAAAGAGGGAGTTCAAGGGGGTTTATCCTCGGGTGGTCCACACCACCATAACCTCTCATGAGAGGTTTAGGATCAGTGGTCCCCACCTCCATAACCTCTCATAGGAGGTTTTAGTTTAGTGGTCCTCACCTATGAAACATCCACATGGGAGTTTCAAAAGAAAATAAAAATATAATGTTACACCATTTTATTTTATTTTATTATTTCATGAATAAGTGAAAAAAAAACTTCCACCCTTGTCCTACTACGGTCGAGATAAAGGTCTCCTTAAACGAATAAAGGTGATGCGAGTTCAACAGTGTCTTCAGATTTCAATTTTGAGTACTGGTTCAAAAGTTACGAAACCCGCTAATACATTTACTTAACATACCTGAAAAAAAAAGTTCAGAAAATCATTCAAGGCACACCGGGCCTCGGAATCATGCACCGTAAATTTTCACAGACCCGTAAAATTCCAATTTAATTAAAAATAAATTTACATGGATATTCTGGGTCTTTACATTTTTTGATCTAGAAGGCTCAATGTGGTGTAATGAATATAATGGTGGGGTGTCCCTATATAAGGGAGGGTGATGAAACTCTTATAGTTTCTTTAAAGATTAAAATTTAATTGAGTAAATATCAAGAAAAATGATAAAAAATTGTCATTAATTCAAATAAAAAGAGTATAGGGTCTTAATAATAACATATAATTAAATTAAGACACATTTTGGTTTCATTTTAAGCTTTATCATTTTTTATAACCCCATAATTTACCACTTTGACCTTAACCGTAGTAAAAACTATTTCAAAATTAATGGTGAAATAATGTTACCATAAATTTAAAAGTGAATCATAAATGTACCATGATTAATATTTTCAACCATATTCCATTAAATTGGACATAGATGATATTTTTATGAGTTTTAAATCATTTAATAAAATATTATTTATTTTAGAATGTCTCTAATGTCAATTTAGGGATTATTCATTTGACTATAAATATTCCAATAAAATGAATCAATTTGAACCCAATTGGTTAAAAAATTAATATTTCATGTTTTTTTATAAAATACATGGAAAAAATAATTCACATCTGTTGTTTTACTTTTAATATTTTTAAAACCATATATTTTATTATTCTGTTAATTGAATAAATAATGATTTGGTGTTTACTATGAATTTAAGGTAATTTTAGAAATTCTAAAAACATTGAATATATTAATGTGATAAAAAATAAATTTATATTTTAAATAAACATTTATAACTTAACTTATCTTCTTTTATCCTTATTCAAAAAAAATTAGATATAATACAGTCAAGAGAGTGACGTTTTGTATATATTTTTTTCATAAAATAATATAAATATCACAATCAAATAAATAAGGCACTAATGACCATATATTAGAGACATAGATGGAAATAGAAAAATTACACTCATACAATTGGATAATTTAAAGATTTAGATAAATTTTAAAACCTTATCCATGATTTTTAACCATATTTTATCCATTTTACTATTACCAGGGAGATAAATATTTATAATGGTAATTATTCTTTTGACCAAATATTAAAGATCCCTATTTACCAAATTTAAAGCTCTAAATTCCAAATATGGAATCCATTTTTCAAAGTTCAATTTCAATAACTTGAAGAATTCCATTTTTATATAAGTGTACAATATTTCACGAAAATCATTTTCTAGATAAATACAATTTTTAAGCATAAAAGTCGATTTATTCCTTTCACAAGACAAGAGAAAACATTAGACGAATGTGAGAAAATTTGGTTGAATATATAATATATAAATTTAATTAAAATAATTTATCAATAGTGATTAATTTAATTTATTAACATAAAAACACACTGGCCACTTAGAAAAACATTTCTGAAAAGCATCTTCATTATTTCTAAATGATTTTTATTTCAATTTATATTTAATTGATAACCAATGAATTCATAATATAAATATGTAAAACATACATTTTTTATAATTTATTTAGTTATAGTAATCTATTATATATATTAAACTTGGCTTTTCTATGCTAAGGTGTCAATTTCACATGCTTCCACATCACCCTAATTTCTCTATTCCTCCCTCTATACACTAAAAAATCTCCCGTTATCTATCCCTGATCTGGAATTTCCTCCATATGGTGCTCCCCTCCATGAAAACCCTCCCCAAATACCCTATCCCTGCTCTCCGGTTCCCACTCCCCTCCCAAAATCTACTATGGTTCCCACTCCCCTCCCCGATTCCCCTCCCCCGCTCCCCTTCCCAACTATCCCCTCCAACACACACCGCTCCCACTCACAATTTTCATCGCCAACTTCTACACATGCTTGTCGATTTTATCTCCTCAATCCTCTCCAAAGTGAAAATCCAATAATTCGGTCTACATCGTTAACTATTAACACCTTCATTTATCGAAGCCCACCTCAGCTCCTCCTTCGACTTCATACGATTTTTATTATTTGAAACCCTTACCCATACAACTGTGTCTGAAGCAATATTCAACTTAAATCTAATTATGACTCTGCTTCGAAGCTACAAATTGGTTCGAATTGGACTTCCTTCGTTAATTTCTTTTCCAAGGTTCGGATTTGGTTTAAATCTCTCCTCTAACCCTATCAACCTAATCCGAATTTCTGAACAAACAACTAAGCTAAGGTCAGTATTTTTTTCTTTCTGATATCATAAGTAATTCGATGAGTTTTATTCATTTCTTAATCATCATTTTGATATGCTAAAATATTTTAATCGTTTTTTTGTGATTAACAGCCACATGAATGTAGGTTGATCATGTGTTCCTGGTTCCGAGTTCCCATCAGCTATGAATGTCTTTGATGATTCTCTCTTTGGATTCAGACCCACCTTCTTCTTCCTTTGAGATGACTCATTCATCCATGGTAACCATTTTGCAGTTGTTTTATCTTTCATAAAGATTCCTCTATTTGTGGGGAACTTCTAATAAGAAAATAGTATTTGATTTCATGTTTATATGTGATGATTTTCTGATTGCATTTTCTATTTTACTTTAAAGAAATTTATCAGTGACTATTTGTGCTGCATGAGAAAAAAACTTATATGTGTTTCCTAACTGTTTTCTTGATTTGGATTTCATCTTTTTTCCATGTTTATTTCTGGAAAAAAATAGTTGAACTCTTTCCTTACCTTGATTCAGTTTGTATATCATTGCATCCTCTTGTGGATTCTATTTATAATAATTTTATTTATGCATCTCTCCCATTCTCAGAATATCCACATAAATTATTACTATTTTAAGCACTAGAATTTTATTTCTTTCTGTTGAACAGATGGAGATGAAGGTTGGAAGCTTATTTCTAGGTTCTGTTATGAAGAATAAAACTTTCTCTTTTACCTTGCATCATGTATAAATTTTGATGTTTTATTATCATATAATTGAATTATTGTTGTGCCATGCATGGTCCTTGATTAATCAATTTAATGAAGATTATTAACATGCATACAACGATAATCGAAGGCTATATTTCATTCCTAGAAATATTTTCAAATTAATATCATCAATTTTTAATTATTTCTCAAGTTTATTAGAGTTTTTAATGTAAATGAAAAGTGTATGCGACTTAATTTAAATTAGTGCACCCATTATAATGATGATAAAAGCTGAGTTCATTTTCTTTTTCACCCAGGGTATTATTTCATGGAGAGCAAAGTAGGTGGGAATATGATGAAGATAACATAGAAGAAAACCTTCATATATTTAACCAAAGATGAAAAATAGAGAAGAAACACAAGTAGAGAGATGGAGAAGAGAATAAATTGGAGACAAAAACTCAAGAGTTCCCTAGGGGGCTCTTACCCAAGACGATCTAGTAGCTTAAACTACTCAGGTATATGTTTTACTTTTCTTCATTCTATTTTATTTTCATTACATCATTGTAGTTGACATTGCATATTTTTTTCATTTCAATTTACCTTGCATTATTAATACTGATTGCATTTGATCATATAATTTTCCATTTTTTAAACATTATATTTTTTCTAAACTACTTAAAAATATTAGTAATTTTTTCAAATTATTTATTGATGTCAATATTTCACGTTGAAAAATCAACTAACTGAGTTTGATTTTGAATATGTGGTCCAAAGAACTCTTACATCTCGAGACTCTGAGGCAACCCCAATCCATGAACTACATCCCCATTTAAAGGAAAACATTAACAAGAAAACTGATATACTTGAATAAAATTTGGTGTTGTAATAGAAAGGTATTTGAAAAAACATTACTAATTTTGTTATTTTCTAATTACTATTTACATTTTTTACTTCCACTATAAACTTTAATTTTATTAAATATACACAAATGGTGTATTAACATGTATAAGGCACAAGTATACCCTCTCTAATGAGTAAATCATGTTGATGTTATATATTTACCATTATTTTCTCAACTTTAGTAACTTGTGCAGGTACCAGATTGCTATCAACTAGCAACCACTAGTACTTGTCCACTGCAGTGCTGCATGAACCCACTTATTCAATGATTTTACTAGCACAGTTTTCTAAATTTAGTTTGAATCCAAGGGGGACCCTATCTGCTATTAATGAATCCAGTTACTATAATATTTTTCACCCATATTTTTTCTAAATAAACCATCTGTCCAAACAAATTGTTTTTATTTCCATGTATTTAACTCAAAATCAACTTTGATACAACTACTATTTCAATTTGAATGTTTCACTATTTGTATTACATTTTCTTATTTTATCTGAATGATACTTCGTGTATTTAATTTCTCTATATTGACAATATATTACCATTCCTTTTAAGATATACTTTCTTCTTTTTACAACAATATTGAGTTTTTAGTAACAATAAAGAAATTGTTTCATTACATTGAGTATAATGACATTACATTTTTTTCAATATAGGAGGTAAACCTACATTTATGCTATACTAACATCAACCCAAACCACCACAAGATCATACTCCCAATCACTGTTGACCTAAACTACAATAATAGTTTATTATCTGGTAGTGCCACTCCCTGCACACCGTACAAGATTTTCTTCCCTCCTAAGATATTACATCATCTAAATTAGCTGTCTATTACACGTAAAATTTCTTCAAACCTATATACTAGAGGCCCAGATACAAATTGGAGAAGGTCTTCTGGACCTGTAATAGCTTCAGTTTCCTTCACCATTACTTCTATCTACTCATTGAAGATAAGTGAACATGTAAACCGACATGCAACTATTATTGCTTCTAAAGATACATGTTCATTCAGTTTTAGGAACTTACTAAAAACGTTCAGAAAATATATACTATATTTCCCCTATATTGATTCAACAGATCCTTATAGATTGCTATTTTTCATTTAGACTATATATCTTCTAGCATTGGCATCTTTCTATTTCACCACATCATATAGTAAACTACCGGTAAAAGAAATTTATTTTCAAGAATACCTAGTTGTCTATTTTATTATATTCCATGCTTTATTTTACTCAATATACCCATACATAAACATATAATTACTGATTAAATTAAATATACACACATGCATATTCCTTTTCCTTCTTAGACTAATGCCTTATACTATTGTGATTCTACAAATACCTTACAGATCAAGAGGTAAGAAAAAGTTGTGTTCTTCTCAATTTCTGAAATTTTTTCCATTCTCTCCAAGATTTATTAATTTTGCTTGAATATTAATTTCATTTTAATATTAAATTGTGTTGTTATTTTGGATATGTCTCCATACCCACTAACTTCTCTATATTTTTCTGCATAGCATGTCAATGGAGTTCTTAGAAGTAACATGTTTATGCACTACATAATGAATATTTTTTCCAATTGGTAGATTTATGTGATTTTAGAAGTCATATGGTATTCCCCTAATATAATGAACCTTTTCTTCAACTAAATGATGAATTTTTACATTAAAATAATACTAAATTGTAGTCTTTCATGAAAACTATTTGAATTGGTGCTTTCTCCATCAGCAAAAATAAGTCAAGTGTTTTTAGATTTCTTTCATCATATATTAAGTTATGAAATTATTCAAGGGAAATGTAATCAATGTAAAGAAGTCAAGGTAGCCTAGTTAGGTAGATTTGTATGAATCATGTTTTTAATTTTACCAAAATCAAATATCGTTCAAAAAATTTCCTGATTACCTGTATGTGGCTACATTAACCCTAAATGTAATCTACACTGAATAAGGTCCATTATTCATATCTTATGAATTAATTTTCCTACTTCTATAAAATATTTTGTATTTACCTTTTCATATAATGTTTTCATAGGTTATTACAATACATCTAAATTTATGATATATCAATTATGGGGCCATGCTTTTGGTAAAAATGATGTTAAATTTTGTTAATATTTTCATGTTGTTGTACTGCATCTTGAATTTAGGTGTTTGTGAGCTGTCATTCTATTCATATATTCATTTATATTTTAGTAAGGGTCGATATTCTGGGCATTGTGTAGATTCCAACTATAATGTAGTGGGAAATGTGAATCTTATCCTAAAAATCTTCTATCAAAGAATGAATTTTAGGGGAACCTACTATATTTGGTATGTCTCTGTCCCCACTGACCTTTCTATATTGTTCTACATAAAATTTCAATAAAGTTTTTCAAAGTAAAATGTTTGTGCACTCCATAAGGTCCATTTTTCGTACCTTCTGAATTAATTTTCCCTCTTCTCTAAAATAGTTTGTATTTACCTTTTCTTATAAATTTTTTATAGGTTATTACAATACAGCTAATTTTAGGATTCAACAATTATGGTCCCTTTCCTTTGGTAATAAATGATGTTTGATTATGTTAATATTTTCATGTTGTTGCATTGAATCCTATCTTTAGGAGTTTATGTGTTTTCATTTTTCTAGAAATTGATTTATCTTTTAGCTGGGAAATATGAAACTCATCGAAGAAAATCAGCTGTCGAGGAATGTCATTCAGGGGAACTTACTGTCTTCGATACATCTCCATCCGCATTGACTTCTCTATATTGTTCTACATAGAATGCCAATGATGTTCTTGGAAGTAACATGTTGGTGCACTATATAAGGTCCATTCTTCATACCTTCTATATTAATTCTCTCTTCTCTAAAATATTTTGTATTTCCCTTAGAAATTATTCACAGGTTATTACAATACATATAATTTTTTGATTCATCAATTATGGTCTCCTAATATTAGTAAAAAATAATGTTCGATTATGTTATTATTTTCAGGTTGTTATACTGCTTTCTGACTTTATGTGTTTGTGAGTCATCATTCTTTCTATAAATTGATTTAACTTTTTTTAAGGGTCGATCTTCTGAGCATTATGAGGATGCATACTATAATGTATTGGGAAATATGAATCTTCTCCTAGAAAATTAGTTGTAAAGGAATGTCTTTTAGTAGAACCAAATGTATTTGTTACATCTCCATTCCTATTGATTTCTCTATATTGTTCTATATAGCATGTCAATGATGTTCTTGGAAGTAACATGTCGATGCACCTGCATTCAAATTGGACATAAGTTTACAGAATATCATACAGGTTGTTGAATCTCAACAGATTCTATATTAGTTATATGTAAGTTCTTCCTTATTAGTTATATAAAGATATTTATGGATTTTTCTTATTTAAGTGTATCCAAATTGTAAAAAATGGTGTTTCTACATAATTCTTCTACATATTTATGGATTGATTGTTTCAGCGTTTCCCTTTTATTCATGCATATTATGTGTTAATCTGAAACATTACTATATGTGTAGGCTAACATATTGGATGAGGTGGTCAACTCCTGGACCATTACATATTATTCAACCACTATATATCTTTCTCACAACTAAAATATTAGGTTTTAAAACAATATTGTTTTCTAGAAATGTTTTCATATTTTCAATAGAGCATTTAATAAGTAAATCAAATATGGTCATTATAAGATGTTTTCCTTTCGCTTCAATGTTTACCATGCAATAACCAAGGAAATTTTTCCTCTCATTGCAGAACAATGATTGACTAGACTTTTCATTGGGTTCTACAAATGCATGAGATAAATAGTGAAGATCACACATTAAACACAAGAAGAGATTATTGCAACCATATATTAAGGAATTTTTTGGATTTATGAATATGTATGAACTTATTTTTCCTTTAATATTCAACATGCACTTATCATTTATATGGCTTTGTAGTTGAATAGAATGGTGATATTGAATCTCATGCTACACCAAAATTCATTCTGTCTTCATATTTTTTTTATTTAACATCATGTTTCCAGGCATTCTAAAGTAGTTGAGAGATCTTTGTTAAAGCTTCTTAGCATGGGTGAATGTCTCTAATCAGTGAAAAAAAACCTGTCAACCATATCGCTTACCCATTGTTTGAATATATTTTGATGACCTTTGAATCCAACAACACAACACACTTGACATTGAGTTATGAAACATCAACATTTAATCTTTCTTCATCTATTTTTTTATGTTGCCAGGTTTTATGGAGCAGTTTAAGGCTCTCTTCAAATGATTCTTGGCATGTGTGACTCACATTATTCAGGGAAATGATATATGTATTCCCCTCTGTTTAACCAGGATTAGACTCCATTCAATAAACCTATAAAAACAACAACCCATGTATAATTTTTTTCCCTCATTGTATTTTATTTTCATTACACCATTTGAGTGGAAAATAATGTTTTTTTCAGTATCATTTTCATTGTGTCAATAAAACATTTTGTCATATAAATTTTCTTCATAGAAATTTTGATTCCATTCAACTTCAATATTTTCGAATTTGGGTATTCATTTTTCAAATAATCATTAGTTTTACAAATTCAGGGATCAAAATAGATGTCTACCGGTTGGCTGGTGATATATTGACTCCAATTCATAATACATGTGCAGGGAATTTCATTTTAATTGTTGGGTATTGTGTAATTTCGACAATTTCATCATCCAAGGTCTATAATGATGCCCCACCATGACTATATTTATTGGATGCTTCATCAAGTGTGGGATCCAGCTCTGAGTAGTGGTACGTGCTATGGCAGAGTGCTCAATTTTGGACTATCCCAACTAAATCTAGGTTCTTAATCACATCAACCTCTGACCAATTGTACGTGATATGCCTTATTCCCAACAAACAGTAATGGTATCCATCCTTAAGTCTTAAATTCTGACGGCAAATATTGGTTCCTATTTCAGTTATCTTAACAATTATAATTACTTTTAATCATAGAAGGGGATCATTTTAGACATTTTGGTCTATGTTGTGGAATTTTTACTTCCTCAAAGTTTGTATTATGTGATATTTAGTTATTTCATATCCATAATCACTTATGATTTTGAATCCTTCCTTGGATATATTTTTCCTATATCAGTCCACTAGAGTTTTAAAACCTTGGAACGTTTCCACATCCTAACCTATAGGCTATTATATTTTTGAGATGATTACATAATGACTAAAATTTATTTATTTTTTATGTGCCTTTTCATATATTAATAACCTATCATTAGTTGTTATATTAATAACATATCACTTTTAACACCAAACCAATAGCTTGAATGGTAGTTTCTATTGACTATTTCATTTTCTGGTTGGAATATACCCCTTTTTCATGTTATAGAATATTGGTTTTTCATGATATATCATCAATCCATGAAAATGAAAACTATACCAAATGCTCGATTGATACTAAAAAGACACAACACTATCCAAAGATTCAGTTCTGAAATTATTAATATATCATTTTTTTTCCTTGATTATGTAAGTCATTTTTTTCAAATATTTTCAATATTATTATGAAATTATGTTCCATAAATGGTATTGTATTATTTAAAAAAAATTAATTTATAATTCCATGTGAATTTACAGGCGGAGTACTAGTACGTTACAATCTAATGTCTTGGTGATAAATGAAAATTTAAATAATAATATTTTAATAGTATACCATTGTTTATTTAAATACATTGTTGTTTGAAGTGTAAACTATTAAAGAGAAAAACTACAATATAAAATATCAGCGTGTTGTATAACCAGTGCTCAATGTAGAAACCCAAAATTTTATCAATGTAAATTTACATCTTATAATTATATCATATAGTATAAATCAAATAAAATAACTTAGAGTACACATTACAAACTTTAATAATAGAGAATGAATGAAATAACAATAATTTCTAGAAATTTAGAAACTAATTCTAATGAATTGGTAACATGAACTTTGGAGCAGTATTGTGATCATTAGGAATAGTAAATTTTTCAATTGAATAGTATACTCACCTATGAAATTATAAATAAAATTTATGTATCTGAAAAATGATAATATGATATAATTATATCAAAGCACAATTAAGTAAATGTTTTAAAAATTATTAATTGAGTGTTTGTATTTTTGTAAAACAAAAATATTTAATTACCATTTTATAATTAACCAAAAAACTTAAAATAAATTTTATATTCATAAAATAGATTCATAAAATATCATTTTTTCCTATGATTATAAGATAATTTTATGATACCTTACTTAATTTTTCCAAGTGTTATAAAATCAGTTATAATTTTAAAATTTGTATTTTCTAAGTAAATAAGGATTTTAATTACAAATTAAAATTCTGATATTTATAAAATTATATTCATAAAATAGTTTTAATTTTTTAATTATACACATCATAAAATGGTTCACTTGAATTTTTTGGGTTTTTCTAAAATTCATGAATTTTTTTAATAGTAAAATATAGTAATTTATGGTATATATAAATTCTAAGTGAAATACACTATTTCATGAGTAATATATTATTTAAGAACTATAATCTTTAACTCTTCTTAATTATTTTAATATATTTAGTGATAATTATCAATCTATACATGGTCTTGATCCAAATTAATAAACTAATGAATAAAATAATGAGAAAACACCCCTCTAATCCCCAATAAAACCACCCCTCATCACCTCTTATCCTCATACCATCCAAACATAAAATATTTTACAATATATTCAAACTACTCTTCCCAATCCACTAAAACATGTCTATGATCTCTTTTTGTCATCAAAAGACCAAACCCATTTCCCTAAGGAGGTTCTCAAGGATGAGAAATTCAAGATGTAAAATACTCTTTATTTTTATTTTAATTTATTTTCAACTTCATTTATTTTCTTATCTTCTCCTAACCTACACTTATCCAAGTGGAATGATAAATATAGTATCCTTTTTATACTATACTTCTATTATGTCAATGTAATAATTCAACTTCTAATCTCTTCCCTTTTCCATTTATTCTAAAAATGAAATATATTCCATGGTGTGTCGATTTAATGCCATCATGGATGGTGAATTTCATTTTTCACTACCGACTTCAAGGATAGTTATAAAACCATAATTATGGTTAAATATGATTTTATTGTACATATTAAATGTTATAAAATGTTTTGGAAGGAATATATAAGCATGATTTTAAATTAAAGGGTACAATTATGGAAACCAAGAAAAGGAATACTCCCAAAAGTTGAAATTGAAGTCTTTACCTCATTGAAAAGCACATAAATGAACATCATAAAACTTTAATGTATAAGATTAATTTATAAAAGGTTTTGGATTTTTAAATTTATTAATTTATTTTTATTATTCTTTATATTAAAGTGAATAAAGAATTCATACATAAGGTAATAGAAATTCTCAAACCCAACTCTCTTTCTTTGAGTTTTCTCTCTTTCACTCCATTTTTTGTATGGATGTTCATTTAAAAATATAATCTATTTTTCATTAAAATTTATTTTCTATGATATACAATTTCTAGTCTGGTTTTATAAAAAATGAAAAGATTTTTTCAGAAGAATTATTCTTTCAAAAAACGCATCTTTTACTTCTCATGATATATTTTCTTCTTCAATCATGATTGATACCAATAATCTTATTCCATTTTTATCTTGGTACTCCAAATTTTATGAATGTATGATTTACTAAATGAAATTCATTTCTTTCTATGGGTTACTTTATGGCTAATATGGACATTTTTTCTATGTAGAATTCATGATAATGTCAATGTTATAATGTAACAGTTGGACCCAGAGTTATATACTACATCTAAATATTATGATGTGATGGGTGAACCCAGAATCATATAGTTCTCTAATGCATTGGGTAATGTGATAATTTCATGAGATAAATTGAAATATGCATGAACATGATGATATATTTGTTAAATACTATGTGTGGTATTTGACAACTAAGACATGAAGTTTCATTTTTATTCATTTCCTTATTCCTTGCATTTATATAATGTTCCCTAACATGATTATGGATATGATCCTTTTAATATATTATGATGATTATTATTATGATCACCCATGCTTTAGGTCTCTTATTCATCCTCTTACTAGTCTTTTAGTTTACCCCTTCTTTTTATGTATATCCTTAATTGAATACGTCTACTAAGGAGAACATGAGGTCCAATAAGAATCTAAGGAATAAGGAATTAAATAAATTCTTATGGTTTATTTTGTAAAATTTATTTATGGTCCTAATTTTCTCAAGACTCTAAACCTTTGGATCATGGATTTATAGCGTTATTATGTTTCTTATATTTAAAATTGTGTAATAATAATGTAAGAAAATGAAAGTTTGTTATACTTGGTATTGGATCACATTTTAATTAATTTTATAATTAAGATTAGAGAAAACTAGTGAAAACCCCTATTATGAGAATAAGTATATGTTATAACCCAAGAATATTTGTTTTAAAAAATTATAAACATAAGGATTCTAGAAGATAATCATTTATATTTAATTATATAAATTAAAAAATTATTTATTCACGAATTGTTTACATATTTTTTGTTCTAACATTTTTTATTTTAGAAAATGGTGAGAACTAGGAGAAACTAGGTGAACAAGCCTTGTGAGGGACAATTCAAAAATT
Organism: Viscum album; assembly: GCA_963277665.1. Taxonomy (NCBI): domain Eukaryota; kingdom Viridiplantae; phylum Streptophyta; class Magnoliopsida; order Santalales; family Viscaceae; genus Viscum; species Viscum album. The sequence goes on from OY728135.1 coordinate 1,185,617,340, forward strand.
TCTCGAATGACATCCTCAATTCCTTGGCAGGTGGAGTTTAAAATTTCATGGAAATTTTTACCTATTTGTCTTAGGGTATACAAAATTACATAAATAATGTGGAATACCATCCTTCACCTAAGAGGGAGTAACTAGATATCGAGTATTTTATACAGAAATGACCACTAAAATTTAGTTGATCATTCAATATACTCATCGTAGAATAATTGGTCAACTAAATAAAGAATATCTTTTTGTACTTCATTGTTTTGTGATGGACAAGGTGATTCTATATATTTCTCATTTAGATGGAGAGGTCAACCAATGTTGACTACTGATTAGGAATAGAAAAACTGAAGGAATAAATTGATGAGATAAAGTAGGAAGACTTTGTGATATTGTTTCTCAACAAGTATTTCCTATAATCTGTTTGAATAATGATGGAGAGGGAATTAATAGAGATGATCCAAAAATTAGTAGAATATTTCACATCATATAAAGAAAATTTCACAAGGCTTCCAAGGTACTCTTTATGTTTTATTATCAGTAATGATAGATACTTTTATATAATCTTTAGTTGTTTAAAACCACACATTTAAAAAGATATAGAAATTGAAGACTTTTTTTATGAAGAAGTTTTTTGATGGTTTCACATTGTGTACATGTAGTTTTCTGAATTTTGATGTGACTATGGTAACATGAAACAAAAGATATAGTTTCAATCTAGGATATCTAATGTGATTGGTGGAAATAAATATCAACCACCCACATGTCAAAAATGTGTTAAGTAATATCATGGGAATTGCCTCAAAGGGGCTAAAAAAATTTATAAGTGGGAGAGAAGGACACCAAGATCAGGAATTTTGAAGAGAGATTATGAAATAGGAAAATGAGGTAGAGGAAATGAGAGAAGAACCCATTGTACAATGCATCACCTATAGGGAGCAAGGGTACTATACAAGCCAGTGCAATAAACACAGAGTCCTTGAGGATATTTAGCATCATCAGCCCCCCAAACCAAAGGAATAAGGGAAGTATTAAGACATCACTACTACTAATGTGGAGCCTGGAAAAAATGTGGTGAAAAGTATGATAGTTATTCATTCAAGAATAATGAATATATTATTTTATTGTTGTTCTATGAATTCTTTCATATTTTTCCTATTTAGTAGAACTATTTAAACACCGCCCCAAAATATATAAGTTTAGTTATCTATGATGATAGAAAATGGTGAAATTATTGTCTCCAAAGTACATAACTCCTTCATTATTAAGGTTTGTGGGGAGAACCTCCTACAAAATCTTATCTTAGTTCTTTTGGTGGAGTTTCATGCTATTTTGGGAATGGATTTTATATCTTTATAAAATCCAACCTCAATTGTCTGGAAATGGAAATCATTATTCATATCCCAATGTATCCTCAAATTATGGACATGTGAAAGGAATAGGATGAATCTTTTTTGGATCCATCATCTCAAGTGTGGATATTATTTCTTTATTAGAATGCATATCTAGATCAAATGATTGAGAAAAAAGATAGAATTATGATCAAAGATTTCCCCATTGTGAGGGACTGCACTGATGTGCTCCCCAAATAATTTCATGGTCTTACACATGACCGAGAGTTTGAGTTCTCAATTGAACTTATTCTTAGATCATTTCCTATATCAAAGAAACCTTATTGAATGACCAACGCTGAGTTGGAATAACTGATGAAGAAGTTTCAACAGAATTTGGACAGGGGTTTTATATGCCTGAGTGCTTCTTCATGGGGTGAACCAGTTCTCTTAATAAAAAATGCAGATAGATCATTGTACATTTACATTTATTATCATGAACTCAAAAAAATCACACAAAAAGAGAAACTATCCCCTTCCATAGTTAGATGACTTGTTTGATCAACCGCATGTGGTCATGTATTTCCAAAAGTTGGACCTTTGGTTAGGATATAACCAATTAAAGTTTAGGAAGCAATATATTACCAAGAATTAATTTTGAATGAGTTATGGGCACTATGAGTTCATAGTTATGCCTTTGGAACTCACTAAAGTTCTATCCATATTCATGGACTTAATGAATAGTGTCTTTAGATATTACCTCAAAAAAATTGTATCCTTTATTGATGATATTCTGGTATTTCTTAAGAGAAAGGAGAAACATGTGGATCCTTTGAATACTATGATAATGACTTTATAAAGGGATAAACCATATACAAAGATAGTAACTGTGAGTTCTTAATTGAAGAAGTATCATTCTTAGGGCATGTAATCACCATAAAAGGAATATATATAGACCCTTCTAAGAGAAAGGTAATCGAATTGCGACCTAGGCCAACATCTATAATGTATATATGTAGTTTTATTAGTCTACATGTGTATTACTATTGATTTTTAAAGAACATATAATGATTTTAAAACCCAGTAACCAAGATGAATCTGAAGGGGGAAATGTTTTTCTGGACCAGCGAATGTGAAGATAGATTCGAAGAGTTAAAAAATAGTATTATCATCACACCAGTACTTACACTTCTGACAAGTGGGGAATGCTTTATAGTATAAAATGATTCATTAAAGAATGTATTAGGCTATTTAATTATGAAAAATCATAATTTGGTGTCCTACGCCTCAAGGAAGTTGAAAACTCATGAAAAAATTTGTCCTATGCATGATTTAGAGTTTCCAACTACGATATTTCTGTTAAAAATCTGGCGACATTATCTCTATGGGGATAATTTGTGAGATATATAATGATCAAAATATTCTCAAATATTTTTTTTGAGAAAAGACAGATATCATTAATGACAAATATCCGCAGACGTACATATAAAAAGCCATGAAGGGAAATTGTCCAGCCAGAGCTGGTTGGCCTCAAAGGGTCCTGATGCTGCCAGCTGGTGGGCCGCATTGTTTCCTTCCCTTTTGTTAAAGGATAAGATGTAGAATTAAAATCATTGGAGGAGTGATATAATTATCCTGATGATAAGGCCAAATGACTGGATTCATCCATCGTTGTGGTTAATGGCATCGATCACGGGGAGGCATTCAGACTCGATGCTGATATCATCCCATCCACATTCCAATGCAAGCATCAAACCTGCCAGGATAGCATTAGCCTCAGCAACAGCTGGTTCCCAAAAGGCATGGTGTGATTCATACTTTATAGCAATAATTTTCCCGAGATCATTTCAGGCCAGGAGATCTAGGGAGACAAGTCCATCCTTGGGGATAGACGCATCCACGTTGATCTTAAGAATCCATTCCAATGGGGGGCTCCAATGAGGGGGACAGGAGGGGGGAACATCTGGTATTTGATGTCCATAGTGGTGTTTGCATACCTCAATCCATGAAGTGTCCCGTTCAGTCCATAATTTAGGAGGTTTATGCATGTGATGGAAAATAGCATCATTATGCCGGACCCAGATGATCCAAGCCAGGGTGCAGAGTGAACCTACATTAGCTGATGAGATTGAGGAGCACCAGCGCATCAGGAGAGTGGGGAGATCATATTCCATGGCCAGTGATGCATCCAGATTCGGGCCCCATTTATTCCAAATTTCCATAGATCCTAGGCAGTGAATGATGGCGTGCAGAGGGGTCTCTAGGATATTCGGGCAGAGAGGGTAGAAAACGGAATTGGACATATGTCGGTAAACAAGAAGGTTCATGGTAGGAAGGGTGCCCATGCATACCTTACACCAAAAGTGGTGTATTTTTTGGGGGACTTTGAGCTTCCAAATTGATTTCCATGGTCCTTCATTTCGGCCGACTAGGTGGTTTCCAAGAGCAAGTCTGTATCCAGATCTCACCATGTATTCGCCCGACATGTCATTGCTCCAAAAGAGATGGTTGGGGCCAGCGTCTGGAACCCAGATGATTCTTACGATAATTATTTGGTCTCTTTCATTAAACCATTAATGAACATTATCCAAACACCACCCCGTCCCTTGGTCATAAAGGAGACATATGATAGTGGCATCTTCAAATCCTGGTTGGGCGTCGGATGTAGCCTGAATACCTTCTATATCTATCAGCCAGGGATTGGTCCAGAAGTTGAAAGATGATCCATCCCCTATCCTCCAGCCTAGTCCTTTTTCTAGAAGCTTTCAGGTCCCCCAAATTCTTCTCCAAAGGAAGCTAGGACGAGGGCCAAGAGAGGAAACATGGAAGTCTGAATGGGGAATGTACTTAGATCATAGTACCCGCGCACAGAGAGATGGTGGACGGTTCATAAGGCGCCATCCTTTCTTGGCCAAAAGTGCATCATTAAAGAGAAGAAGATCTTGGAATCCCATCCCTCCCTCTGACTTGGGTATACAAAGGGTCTCCCAAGCCATCCAGTGGGTTCTATTCCTTCCATCATTTTCCCCCACCAGAAATTGGTTGTCCGTGTATGGATCTGGTTGACGATGGCCATCGAGAGCTTAAACTGGGACATGAAATAGTTGGGGAGAGACTAGATGATAGCTTTAATGAGGGTCTCTTTGCCTACTTTTAAGATTCTTTTTGGGGTCCAGTCTTGAATTTTATTCTTAATCATGACCACCAGAGATGTGAATATTTATTTTTTGGACCGGCCAATCACCATGGGTAGCCCAAGATACTTTTGGTGTTTTTTAACCATATGTATTCCTACTTCTGTGTAGAGATCGTCTCTCTTGGTATGAGGCACCCTTGCACTGAAGGATATTTATGATTTTCTGTGATTGATTGACTGTCCAGACGCCCTCTCGTACTGGTGGATCGCTTAGCTGATTACCTGGCATTCATTAATATTTTCTCGGGAGAAGAGGAGGCAGTCGTCGTCGAAAAAGAGATGCGATACTGGTGGACTTACGTGGTAGACCTTTTCCCCATGAATATATTTAGCAGATGCAGCCCTGGAAATATGGTTAGAAAATACATCAGCCACCATGATGAATAGAAAAGGGAGAGGGTATCTCCCTGGAGAAGGCCGTGAGATGGAACAAATACTTGAGTGAGCTCCCCATTGACTAGGATTCTGAAGGAGACGTTCGAGATGCTTTGCACGACCATATCTGTCCACTTAGTACAGAAACCCTTTTTCAGCATCACGACTTTGAGGAAGTTCCATTCCAATTTATCGTAGGCCTTGGTCATATCCAGTTTCCAGTCCATGGTTCCTCTTTTTGCGGTGGAGCATGTTATCATAGAGTGGAACACTTCATGGGTCACAATTGTGTTATCAGTTATCAGACTCTTGGCCACAAAGGCGCTCTGGTTTTCTGATATAATATTAGATAGCCACGGTCGCAGCCAATTTGCAAGGATCTTTGAGAATATCTTGTAAGAGACATTGCAGAAGCTGATAGGCCTAAAGTCAGGGACCGCCTGGGGTTTCTTAATTTTGGGAATGAGGACAAGGATAGTTTCCTTGATGGATGAAATGCTTGTTCTCCCAGCACATATATTCCTTATCATTTTGCAGATGTCGGGACCGATGATCTGCCAGTATTTCTTAAAAAATAGGGTAGGGAACTCGTCCGGTCCCAGGGCCTTAGTGGGGTGAATATATTTCAGAGCCAGGCATATCGCTTCATCTGTCACATCTTTGGTAATCTTCTGATTGATCTCATCGGTCATCACTGGTCTGATACATTCTTCCACTTCAGCTGAGATGATAGGATTTCCTGTATTGAAGAGGTTCTGGAAGTAACATGTCAAAGTTTCGTGAATTCCATCAGTGTCAGAGACTTTTCTCCCATCTGGTTGAGATACTCAATTGATAAAAAAAATTGGCGCCTTACTGATGCTTTCTGGTGAAAATACCGGGTATTTGCATCCCCTTCTGAAATGTGGGTATCCCACGCACTCATAGCCCAGAAGATTTCCATCACGCATAGGGTCACGTCCAGCTCTCTTTGACTGGCACCAATCATGGCAAGATTTCAATTGGATGGGGGTTTCTTGAGTAGGTTTTGTAGTTTCTTTTCAAGGAAACCACAGTGCCTCTCATGATGATGGAATTTCTTACTACTCCAAGATCTCAGATCGGATGTGACCTGTTGGAGATTGAGTCCAACATCATTATGAGTACTGTTCCATCATGATCGGACAACATCTTCGCATTCCCAGTCCATTGACCAGAATCTTTCAAATCTGAAGGGTCTACTAGGTTTTTTGTTGCGTTCACCTTGAGATCAGTCAATGAAAATTGGGCAGTGGTCTGAACAGTTGAGCATCATGTGGCCAATGTGGAACATGCTGAAGAGATTTATCCAATCTCTTGAGCCCATAAATATTTCAAGTCTCTCAACGATGTGTGTGCCATCCGTATTACCTCAGAACCATGTGAAGGGGTTACCCATGTATCCCAAATCGACAAGGTCCTCCCTAGTGACCGTGTCCTTAAAATTTGACATCGACGCAGAGTGTCGGACATTTCCACCTCTTTTCCCCTATGGAACATAATCTCATTGAAATCCCCTCTGAAGAGAATAGGTCTTGGAAGCTCATGACGAATCTTGCAGAGGAGATCCTATAATTTCCCATTCTCATTATGGGCCGACCACCCATAGAATTCCACAAAGGTCCATATCGGGGTGTGGTCCGCTTGAATAGTTTCTTCCACATGGTGCAAGGAGAAGGAAAATATCTTTACGTCGAGGTGATCCTTCCATAGGAGAAAGAGTTCCCCAAAGTGAACTTGTCTGGAGACCGGGAGACAGCCTTGGAAGCAGCATTTCAGAGCAATACTACTGGTGTCTTTGTTTTCCAGTATGGTTTCAGACAGGAAAACAATATCGCGGCAACTTTGGGCGCAATTGCACTAGAGAATGCGAACCGTTCATGGGTTTACAAGCCCATGATAGTTCCAGAATAAGACAAACATTGATATATGAGGGGATGGGTCTCAACCACCTCCGCCTTTTAGTTCTCTGAACTTGTTATTCCACCCATCGTTTTCCCTCTATTTGGGGAGTTCCCCATTGACTGGCATGTTTCAACTCATCTTTTCAGATCGCCAAGTTTAGGAACCTCCAGTTTACCATCACTAACTTCATGTTTCACCCTTTTCCAGGTTCTAAGAGTGATTGGGCCTGGTGGTGAAGTTCATGTCCTTCCATCTTTATCCTATGTTAGGATGTCTCCCATGGTCATTTCTAGGTCAGGGTCAAGATCTGGTGGTTCAGTGTGCATCTGATTTGGCCTCGAGCTTTGTTCTGCAAGATCTTTTGGTGTATACACCGGCTCTGTAAGTGTTGAAATGATGTCCTTCATGGGGGAGGGATAAATGATATTTTTCCTATGTGTGGTTGCGCTCTCTTTAGGGAACTCTGGCGGTCCAAGCCTGATGATCTTTCCCTGTTTGGTCCCCGCCTGTCTTGTGTGGGCCACCGTGAGACGTTCGTGATCCTTTTGTTTTTCCACCTCAGGGATGAAGGCATATCTAGTAATTTTGGCCTGGAGCCATGGGCCATATTGTAGAATGATTTTTTTGAGACACATGCTCTTTCTAGATGGCTGAGACGTCCACAAAAGAAGCAGAAAATTAGGAGTTTCTCATATATGAATGAAATCCAGTTGTCTGCGTCATTGATTTTCAAAAACATTCCCCTCATCAGTAGATCGGACACTTCAATTGCGGCTCTAATACGAACCTCGAGTACCCATTGGATAGGGTCTGATCAGTCTCATTCAGTGAATTGGCCAATAATTTCCCCAATTTCTCTCATAACACATTTCGTTCGTGCGTGGATTCCCTTTAAGCATATCCAGAAAGGGGATCAGGTTAGCTTAATGTTTTGTATATCATCCCCCCTCTAAATTCTTCCATGATGACGAGTTGATTATCAAAGGACCACGGCCTACCTATGAGGATTTTATCTCTATCACTTTTGTTGAAGAACTCGAAGACAATACGATTGTTTCCCGCTTCACGAATGGCCACACCAGCTTCCAATTTCTAAAGATTCTGAAGAGTGTTTTTAAGTTCCCCCTAGTTGACTGAAATATTTTCCACAAACATTCCAACAACCAGCAGGGACATGAGTTTTTCTAAGATTGTATCTTCATTTCTACGATCCTCGATAGTCGCTTTCTCTTTATCTGTCAGGGACATCCTCTTCCATAGGTTCACAATATCTGCCTCTATTGTTCAGTGTATGTGGGATGGGGAGGAGCTCCGAAAAAGGTCTTGTTATCCACACTCCTTGGATCAGTGTGCGGTAGTCTATTTCCCCAAAAGACCGGGCCTGGCACCCTACTCCGCAACCTCCTTCCGTGAAGGGGAAACGCGGGAAAGGCCTTGGGGGAAAGGCCTCCACAAAGATTCTCTATAGAAAGGGCTCCACGAACCCCTCACACTCCTCATCAGAGCCCGTGAAGCAAAACAACCTTTGCGAAGTGGATCACCATGGCGGGATCTCGTGAGCTCGCTTCGCGAGACAATCTCGACCCTTACCAAATGATACACCTTTGTTTCCATAGCCGCCGCCGCAAACTCAGTTTTCTTCACACCACTCTTCGTGAAGAACTTCGGCTACTGCCGAGTGGCTCAGCCAGTGGAATCTTCACAGCCTCCCTTCACGGCTGGGTTTTCGCAATTTGGTCAACATGCTTGCTGAGGGAAATGACTTCGACCCCAGTATCTCCACGATCCAAAAACACTTCACACTGATCCCTGATCAGAATTCATCATATGTTCTTCGTGAAGCAGAAATGAAATTGAAAATGCAGTCAGAGCCTTCGAGATCCGGGAGTCTAGACGATCGACCGGAACCAGCACTGCAGGAAGGTATGAGAACAGGATTCACCCCCAATCCCCCTGGAAAACCCCTATCCCACGAGGAAGGCAGAGCTCACCTGGACTCGAGCTGGACTCGAAGCACCCTTCACGATCAGACTCCCGGGAACTGTTGTAGATGAATGTCGAAGACTTTGCAACAAAATACCTTCGCGTGCAGTACCTCCACCACCGCAGAAGACGAAGCTATGAGGTCTTCCATAGGAAGAATCTCCATATTTCACCAATCTGCCTATCGCTATCTAAAGTTGCGGATCACGAGCAGAACAAAACAGAAACCGCAAATGGTTAGAGCTCCATAGTTCTCCAATCTACATAGAATAAGATTAATATGTTCCATTGAAGATGGTTAGAGCTCATCAAAGATAATAAATGATAAATCAAATACCATCCTATAAAGGGAAATAAAGTTTCAGATGCCTTAAGTATAAAGGATCCTACAAAATTATCAATGATGAGAATTAAGAAGGTTTAAATCTTCTTAGATATTCAAATTATAGACATGGGAAACATTAAGGAATGAACATAATCAATACTTTCTAACATGATTTCTCAACCATCCCTCGTGGAAAAAATAAATGTTCCTCAAAGAAATGATGTGGAAATTCATAAGAAGGTGGAATCTATGAGAAGGTTAAAATCCTTAGTGTTTTAAATTGATGAGGAAGGTGTTGTAAGATTTGGTTCACGATTATACATACCATCCAATCTAGAGATAAAGAAGTATCTTCAGGAATGATGCATATATCTCAACCTTCTCTATTTACCCAGGGAGCAAAAATATGTATCGAGATCTCCAAAGGACCTATTAGTGGTACAATATAAAGAATGACATGGATAAATATACATCAATTTGACTACAATGTTAGAATGTGGATGTTCAAAGAAAAATTCTTATAGGTTAGTGCAACCATTACCCATACCAACATGGAAACAGGAAAACACCTCTAGGGACATTATCACTAGACTTTCGAATACATCCAAATGAAACAACTCTATATGGGTTGTTTTGGATTTTCATACAAATAATTCTCACTTTATCTTAAATCAAGAGGACTTATAACTAGATCTATATTCATATATATACATTATTGAAGTGATAAAGAGGCATGGAGTACCACAATCAATTTTATATGATTTAGTATTGAGATTCACCTATAGGTTCGAGAAAAGTCTACAACATTCTCTAAACACTGAGTTGATATTCGCTATATCTTATTATCCTCAAGATGATGGCCAATTTGAATGAACTATTCGGACAATTGAATTCAGTTTTAGGGCATCTTCTATAGACTTAAATTGAGGATGGGACCAAAATCTACCTCTGTTTGAATTCTCTTACAGCAACAGCTTCGACTCGAGTATACAAATGTATTTATATAAAGTTCATTAAGGTAAATCGTGTAAAATATTAGTGTGTTGGGTTGAAGTCAGTGAACATAAGATGATAGGACCTGAAATGGTCGAATTAATGGTAGAGATGGTGAAAACAATTTAAGAACACATCAAGGCATCCCAAAGCTGATAGAAGAGCTATATATAAAATCTTCGATGAGACCTTGATTTTTAGTGTGGATATATGGTATTCATACATATATCTCCATGGAATTGGATATTGAGATTTGTGAGGAAAGGAAAGTTATGTCCTAGGTACATTTTCCCCTTAAAACTTCTGGATTATGTTAGTGGTGTGTCTTAGTGATAGGAAATTCCACTATTCATGTATCAAGTACATTATATATTCCATGTATCCCTCTTGAGGAAGTACATATATGATCCCTCATATATACATAATCAAGATGTGGTACAATTTTAAAATGAACTCTCTTACGAGGATCATCTAGTGAAGATCTTGGACCATAGAGATAAATATATACACATCAAGACTACTCACTCGGTCAATCTGTTATGGAAAAACAAGTGAAGAGGTATAATGGGAACCATAGGAAGCAATGAAGGAGAAGTACCCTCACTATTTTCATCGTAATATGTAAAATGAAATTTTGTGGGTGAAATTTCATAATGGGGAAGAATGTAACAACCCAAAATTTTATCAATGTATATTCCCTTATTATAATTATGTCATATAATATAAATCACAAAAATTATCTTAGATAACACAATACAAACATTAAAAATGGATAATAAATGAAATAACATCCATTTCTATAAATTAATGAAATAATTGGGATGAAATAGTAACATGAACTTTGGAATTGTATTATGACCACGAATAGTAACCTAACCTATGAAATTATGGATGAAATTTTTGAATATTATAAATAATAATATTGTAAAATTATATCATAATATATGTAAATAAATGTTTTGAAAAAATATTAATTAAGCGTTGGTATTTTTGTAAGTCACAAATATTTAATTAGAATTTTATAATTAATATAATGATTTAAAATAAAATTTCCTTCCAGAAAACCGATTCAACAATTAAAATTTTATTTTCTTATGATTATAAGATAATTTTATGAGACCTTTCTTAATTTTTCAAAGTGTTATAAAATCAGTTATAATTTTAAAATTGGTATTTTCCAATTAAATGATGATTTTAATAATAATTTAAATTTATAATATTTAGAAAATTATTTCAATAAAATTAAGTTAATTTTTTAATTATACACATCAAAAAATGGTTAGGGTGAGTTTTTGGAATTTTTCTAAAATACATGAATTTTTTTGAATAGTGGAATATAATAATTTTTGGTATATATAAATTATAAGTTAAATACACTATTTCGTTAGTCATGTATGATTTAATAACTATAAACTATAAAATAAACAGAATTATTTTAATATTTTTAGTAATAAGTCTCAAAATATTCATATCCTTGAGCCAAAATAATAAACTAATGAATAAAATAATGAGAAAACATCCCTCTCCTCCCTAATAAAAACCACTACTCACTGTCTCTTCTCCTCACACCTTCCAAAACATGAATCATGTCCACAGTCATCCCAATAATCTTACAAATACCCTCCCCCACTTACATGATATATTGGTCTCATCAAAATACCAAACCCTTTTCCCTAAGAAGGTTTTCAAGGAGGATAGATTCAACAGGTAAAATATTCTTTCTTTTCCATTTTAATTTCTTTTCAATTTCTATTATTTTATTATACTATACTCATATAAACATACCCAAGTGGTGTGATAACTCCATTAGATTTTATATACCATAATTTTATTATGTTAATGTAATAATTCATCTTATAATCTCTTCCATCTTCCTTTTATTCAAAAAAATGATATATCGTATGTGTTGTGTCGATTTACCACCACCGTGGAGGATGCATTTTAATTTCTCACAACCACCTTCAAGGCTTGTTAAAAAACAATAAATATTTTTAAATAATATTTAATTATACATAATAAAATTTATATAATGTTCTAGAACAAATATATAAACATTATGTTAAATAAAATGATATATGGTTATGAGAAAAATAATTTAAATCATTTTTAATAACATTTTATCTAATAAATAATTCTCATAAAATATAAAAAATGAAATATAATACAAATTAAAATTATTTATTTTCACTAATAACATATAATTTCATTTATTTAGAATCATTCCCATTTCAAATGAACTTATATACTCATATACAAGTGAACTGATCATGAAAAAAATGAACACTCCCAAAAGATAAAATTGAACTATATAACTCATCAAAAATACTATAAATGAATCTAAGGAAACTATAATTAATAAAATTAACTCATAAAAGGTTCTTAATTTTTAATTTAATGAATTTAATTATATTTTCAAGGATATTAATTTGAAGAATGTATTTATACATATGGTAATGGGAATACTCAGACACAACTCTCTTTCTTTGGGTTTTCCTTCTTTCACTCTATTTTTAGTATGTATCTTCCTTTATAAATATAACATATTTTTTCTTACATCATAATTTCTAGAATATAATTTTTGCCCATATTTTTTATGACAAATTCAATGATTTTTCAAAAAGAACTATTCTTTCTAAAAAGAATAAATTTTACTTCTCATAAGATTGTTTCTTCTTCAATTAAGATTAAAACCAAGAATATTATTCCCTTTCTATATTGGGAACTCCAAATATTATGAATATATGGTTATGAAATTATACCCACTCCTTTCTATGGGTTACTTTATGTCCAATATTGATATACGTTCTATGTGACATTCCTGATAATTTAAATGTCTTGTCATGACGGGTGAGCCCAGATTTATACCGTTCATATAAATTTTATGATGTGATATGAGCACCCAAAATTATATATTTCTCCAATTTATTGGGTAATATAATGAATCTCAAGAGATAAATGGAAATATGTATGAACATGATGCTATATTTATTCCCAACTATGTTTGGTATTTGACCACTAAGACATGAGGTTTCATTTTTATGCATTTCCATTTTTCATTCTATTATGTAATGTTTCCTCTAATGATAATGGTTATGATCATTTTATTATATTATGATTATTATTATTAGTATTCACACCCATGTTTCATGTCTATTATTCATCCTCTTACTTGGATTTTACCTCACCCTTTATTTTTATGTATCTTCTCAGGTGAATACTTGTACTAATGAGAACATGGAGGCCAATAACAAGGTAGAGAAGAAAGAATTAAATAAATTTTTATGTTTTATTATGTAAAATTTATGTATCGTCTTAATTTTCCCAGGAAAATAAACTATTAGATATCGGTTTCTTTGAACTATTTGGTTATTTATCTTTAAAATGATGTAATATTTATATAAGAAAAAGTAGGGTCATTATACTCTAATCCAAGGGTTAGTTATGATTATCAATTTTAGTAACATATTAATCCTATAAACGAAGTTAAATCACATAAGATCATTATTTATTATGTGGGATGTGATAAAAAAGTGGTGAAAGGTATATATATTATCCAATCTAGGACTACTAATTTCATATATGTTTTTCATTCTAGCCACTATTTTATATAAGAGGAATTTTATAAGAGTATCACATTACAACCTCGTTAGTTAGTTGTTGAAGTATAATGAAAAAGTATTAATGATTTAATGATCACATCTCAAGCCTATGAATCTTCCCTTATTAAATTTTTTTATAATTTAATTCCTATTAATATTATTATTATTATTCCAGTTCATTTTGCTGTGATTATGGGAATAGATTTGATTTATTTATATAAATCTCATATCAATCTTTTTGGAAGAGAATTAACATTAGAAATATCAAACCCACCTATTATTTTCTACCATTGTGAGGATACATGTAAACATCCTAGAGAAATTATATCCATTTAATGGGTCTTTAAGCCTATAAATTGTGAGTATTTATCTCAGACGGTTTGGGAGAAACTCAATGTTTATGATATTCTTACAATAAAAAATATTTTGGTATCTTTCCAAAATATTTTTCTAGTCCAAATCTAAAAAATTATTTTTAGTTTTCAATATAACTTATACACAATGATACACCTATTTCAATGACCCTATATATAATTAAACTAATTGAGTTGTAGGAATTGAATAAGAAACACTTGTATATTTTTTATAAGGTATTCATTCTACCATATGCATCAACATCGCGGGGATTTGTACATTTTGTTATGAAAAATAATAGATCATTGAAACTCTTTATTGATTAATGTGAACTTAATAATTTTATGATCAATAAAAATTATCAACTTTCCCTTATTGAATTTTTTAATAATTATGAGGTCATAAATATTTTTCAAACATTTATCTTCAATCTGGATACTGTTAATTGATGTTCAAAAGTGAATTCATACCCAATAAAACATTCCGTTTTAGGTATCAACGCTAATAATATATAGTGATATTATTGGACCTTACTAATTAACTCTTATATCTTCATGGATTTAATGAATAGATTCATTTTATTTTATATTGATCAGTTTGTGGTAGCAATTATATTCAAAATTATTATATATTACAATATCAAGTACTAACATGAATACCACTTTAGGATTGTGTTGAACACCCTAAGGAAGAAGATATTTTTTGATAAATTTAATAAGTGTGTATTTTTTCTACAAAAGATTCATTATTTGGATAATATCATCTCAAGCAAGTCCATATCTGTGGATCCATCAATGACCAATGTTATTGAACATTAGATTAGACCACCCACTATGATTGAAATATATATTTTTATTGTATTGGATTAATATTATCACCTCATTTTTAAGTATGTATATTTTATAATAATATAATCACTAGTTTAACTAGTATGGGAGTTAATTTTATGTGGACTGATGATTGTAATGAATATTTCAAGAAACTAAAGAGAAGGTTAGTTAGTTCACCTATACTCACATGACCCTACAATAAATAAGGGGTTGTGATTTACAGTTATGTATCAATAAAAGGGATATGATGTGTTCCCATGATAAATGAAATAGTCATAGCTTAAGCCACATAGAAATTAATGGTTCCTGAGAAAAACTTCCCAACTCCGGATTTGTAGTTAGTAGCAGTAATATTTTCATTAATTATATATATGTATTATCAATATGGTGAATGGTGTAACATATATACTTAATATAAATGTCTAAAGTATATATTAACCCAAAAATAGTTGAATATGTTCCAAATAAGAGTATTCTAGTTTATTAAATATTATGACTGGTCAATACACTAACACATTGGGAAAGAGAACTAGGTGGATGATACTTTGAGTTGAAAGGAGCATGCTAGTTTATCTATGATGAGTATAAAAAAATATCCAATATTTATATACATGAAAAGGTTGGACTATAAAATCATTGATTAAGGTAAGTAATCTTATTTATATCAAATTATTGTTTAACAATTTATCCATATTAATATTAATGAGTCACAAAAGGTGGATGTGGAGCTGTAAAGGCTGGTGAGAAATGTTCCTGAGTTCAAACATTATTATGATGAAATGATAAGTTGCTAATACCAAATATGTGTCCCATTAATACTAAAGCTAAAGAGTGAAGTATTGGAAGAATATCAAAGCTCATCATTCTCTATTTATTTTTTAAGTATGAAGATATAGATACAACTCAAGATGTATTAGTGGTGGGAAACTTATATATATATATATTACAGAGAATGTATATTAGTGCTTGGTATTTTAGAATGATAATGTTGAGATATATAATTATATGTTTATTTTATTTCCATATCCCATACCAGAATAGAAATGGTAAAACATCACCATGGGTTTCAAATGTTGAAATCCCAAAAAAATCTAAACTATAAAATGTTATTTGGGTTATAATCATTATTATAAAAAAGTTAGTGTTGTTAATTGTGACTACATTAGATTTATCTCTTGATTGTATTTCTAGGATATAAATTAAGGAAGTGGTATGGTATATACATAATACTAGTTTCTATTTTATCTTATCTAGATCCAAGGTTTTCCTTGATGTTTAAGAGAGTTATTTATAATGATCTAGATATAGAGTTGTGTTTTAGTACTACTTATATTCCAAAAATAGAAGTTCAGTTAGAGAGGACCATTCAATCCCAATATGATATTTTGATGTCATTTTATATCTAATTAAATGGTGAGTGGGATAAACACTTTCTTCTAGTCTATTTTTTATACAAAAATTCATTTATCTCGATCATTCTTATGGATCCTTATGAAGCGTAATATAGTAAAAAACGTGTATAAAAACAACTTAAAAGGATAAATTTGGAGAAACAAAAATATTAGGACTATATCTAGCCTAGGAAATGGATTATAGGGTTAGATATATTTAGTTATACATCAATGTAACTCATAGTTGGTATTAGAGTTATGTAGAAAATCATCGGGGAGATTTGGAATCTCAAGTTGGTGAGAGGTTTTTCCAATTATGTTGACCATAGAATAAGTAAATAATGTTTATAATGAATAGAAATATAATCCATTGGTATATTTATCCCATTGAGATTCGTGATTGATCAGGGACTATATCTTATCAAATATCACTCTCATCAAACATGCCTAAGGTTAACAATGTGTTCCATGTATCTCTCATAGAGAAGTACATACCTAGTCCTTCACATGAAAAAAACTCATAGGATATAACTATAAAGAATGATCATTCATATGAATAAAATCTTGTCGAAATATTGATCTTGTATATAATGATCTATGGAACAAGACTGCTTAATTAGTAAAATTTATTTTAAAGAATTAGAAATTTTGGCAAGATACATTGGAACCTGAATATGTGATAAAGAAAACTTATCCTCAATTTTTAAACCAGAGTGATGGAATTTTGAGGAGAAATTTTATTTTAATTTGTTTATAATGAGACACCCTAATATTTTATATGTATTTCATTTGAAATAAAAGTTTAATTATTTCATAGCTAACCTTAAACAAAACGTCAACCCTATATGAACCATGATATAAAAAAACATTATAACCTAGTTGCTAAATTGGATAGAAATAATAGAAATAAATAGATTATAAAAAATATTTATAATTGTTTTTATCAATAAAAATTTGTTTATTAATTCATAATATATAAGTACTTAATTTTAAATAAATTCATTTTACACATCAAAAATATATTTTCAATAAAAATGGTGTTTATTATATTTTTTTCATGAAAACATTATAATTAATTTTTATCATTTTTAATTATTTTATTATAGGTAATTAATATTGTTGACCCCGTAAAACGCATCCACAAAATTTTCCAAACGTTCTCATAAATGATCTCATAGAATAGTTTGTTCCAAAATCTTCGATTTGACTGGTCGTGGAGCCCAAATGGAGTTACGGATCAGAAGTTATGATTGTTTGAATTCAGGCTGCTGGAAATGGCCGTCCAGGACGGTTTTGGGGCGAAGTATGGATTTGCGCGTAAAAAAGGAGTTTCACACGAAAAAACATTTGCGCACATAGAATATTTCATTCCCATCTTTGCGCGTGCATACTTTTACGTGGAACACCTTGTGCACGTGCAATTTTATGTGCACAGCCTTGCGCGCGCGCAATTTTATGCGCCCCACCTGGCGTGTGGAAAACTCTTAGAGCGTGCGGAATTTTACACACACCGACGCATGGGTTTCTGCCTATAAATAAAAGTGAACCCCCCCCCCCCTTCTTCGAGAGGACCCCAGAGGTCAGCTGCCAATCTGATGCGCGTAAGTCCAGAGTTTCCGCGCCCGTGCAGAAAACCCCCCTTGGGTGCGCAAAACATTATTTTCGCGCGGAAAAGGGCCAACCTACCCAGTTTTCCATGCAATACATAATTTTTGCATGCAATAGTGCCATTAGGCACGATTTTTCACGCGACAGTGCTGCATCAGTCCTATTACGTGCACCACTTCCTTTTGTGCGCAAGGCATCCCTATTGCCCGCAATTCCTTCCCTTTTGCGCATGTTGTTGCCTATTGCGCGCCCGACTCCTATCTTGCGCGTCCAGCTCCCCTATTTTGCGCCAACACGGTGCTTTCCGCAAAACAGCAACAATTACGCACATGGCTTCCCTACGCAATAGTGTCCAGGCTTGCACCTGTTGGTCCACACCACGGGGGCTGTGCCCCTGCACCCCCGCTCGGGGTCAGTGCCGGTCCCTTCACTACCATCACAGATCCCCATGAAAAATGGAGAGTCGCACTGTGAACTTCTCAGGCTGGGACATCGGGGTTTTCCATTGCGCCCTTTTGCGCACCCACCTATGGAATACCATGATTTTAAATACTCCTCCGCACACCATGAAACACCTTGAGTTGATGCATTCTTCTTGGTTTGTTTCCTATATCATGAGTTGAGATTCTCATCATCAATTCCCCGAGTACCTTGAGTCAAACCATTCCTCAGGAAGCTCCTCCAAACCCTATCACTTGTCTCCTATGCGAGGATGAACTAGAAAGGACATCCCTTGCATAAGACCCATCACCATCCATTCTAGGCTCTTTATGGAAACATTCCTATCTACATGACTTTAAACTGTAGTAATCCCTATATTCCAAACATAGGATTCCTCTTGCTCCAAACAAGAGATTCCTTATGCTCCAAGTATAAGATGCATTATGCCATGATCACAGTGGCATTACTTCAAGAGCATTGGAATCTATTCAAACATTCCATCACTCTACCTCACGCTTTGTGTGTCCTTCATTCGGATCGTCGTCCACTTTCATGTCTAGAGGGACCCCCTAATGGCCTGGTCGCATGCCGCATCGGCTCACCTACCATCATGGGCCAATGCCCTGGAAGACTTTGGACAAAACTTTGAATCATGTCTTGTGTTTCGAACACGGTCAGCAGTCGACCCTCATTTTTTTGTCCTTATTTCTGGCTAACGTGATATGGATGTTGTGTTTTGAACACGGTAAATAGTTATCCTCCATCACCACACCACCCTCACCGTGTTCCGAATGTTGGGCATGTGATTCACACTTTTCATCTCCTTTTGTTCGGACCGATTCCAATGCCCTTGGCATTATCCCTCTTGTGCACTAGTGCATATGTGATTACCTCAACCCACCAATGAGTTGGGATGCCCTCATGTCCAGACATGAGAAATACATCATTGGAAGCACCCTTGCGTAAGACCCATCCACCATTGCAGCTCCATAGCAACACACGGGCAGCACCCTTGCGTAAGCCCCATCCACCATTGTCGCTCCATAGCGGCACATGGGCAGCACCCTTGCGTAAGCCCCATCCACCATTGCCACTCCATAGCAGCACACGGGCAGTAGCCTTGTGTAAGCCCCATACCATCCCAAACTACGTGGACTTTGCTTCCCTGCCATGGGGATATGTAGGAAGCCTCCAAGAGGTTCAAGCCCACCACCCGGTCGTTCCGACCCCCTCACGTCGTTTCACCAACCATTGTGGGCCTCCTCAGAGTGTAAGCCCCATTCATCCACCATTGTGGGCTGCCTCAGAGTGTAAGCCCCATCCATCCATTATTGTGGGCCACCTCAGAGTGTAAGCCCCATCTGTCCATCATTGTGGGACGCCTCAAAGTGTAAGCCCCATCCATCCACCATTATGGGCCGCCTTAGAGTGTAAGCCCCATCCATCCATCATTGTGGGCCACCTCAGAGTGTAAGCCCCATCCATCCACCATTGTGGGCCGCCTCAGATTGTAAGCCCCATCCTTCCACCGGTATGGTCCACCTCAGAGTGTAAGCTCCATCCATCCATCATCGTGGGCTGCCTCAGAGTGTAAGCCCCATACCACATGGGTCGCCTTAGAGTGTAATCCCCATACCACCATGGGCCGCCTCAGAGTGTAATCCCCATACCACCATGGGCCACCTCAGAGGGTAATCCCCATAGCACCATGGGCCGCCTCATAGTGTAAGCCCCATACCACCATGGGCCAACTCAGAGCGTAAGCCCCATCCACCATTGCCACTTCATAGCGGCACACGGGTAGCACCCTTGTGTATGCCTCATACCATCCCGAACTACATGGACTTTGATTCCCTACCACGGTGATACGTAGGAAGCCTCCATAAGGTTCAATCCCACCATCTATCTGGACCCCAGGTCCACCTTCACGTCGTTTTACCGACACCAAGGTCCACCACGGAGCGTATGCCCCAAATTCCAACAAACTACATGGAATTTGATTCCCTACCATGGGGATATGTAGGAAGTATCTTCAAAGATCAAGCCCAACTACACCATCTCCCTTGTGATGGTCCCATTTTATTCCCCCTCCATTTCATTAATCCATCCCCCACCCCATCCTGATTCTTACTCGGGCTGCCACATTTCGGTGAGATCATGCCATTCATCCTAGCACCGCTTCTTGCGGCACCCGGGCAGCTAACCATGCGTAAGCCCCAGCATGTCTCCGGGTCGTTGTCCTTTGTGTACACCCCGGATCATCACCCCTTCGAACTACGTGGGTTTTGATCCCTGTCCTCTATACAGGGTACATAAGAAACCTCCATGAGGCTCAATCCTATCCAATGGTAAACCCTGGTGTCCCCCATTTTGGGGTGCACTCTCCCTAATCCACCCTCAGTGGTGTTCAGATGAACCATTACGGTGTGACATCTCCCCTACATGGGGCGCACCACCTTGGATCCATCCTCATTGGGTGTTCTGATCCATTATTCTTCCGAGTGTTCCCTCCTTGGTATGTACCAATCTGATCTATCTCTATGGGATGTTCTGATCACTCTCATTCCATCTTCGTGGGACGTTAAGCATGCAGCATACCCTGTGTAAAACATGGGAAGCTGAGGAAAACACTAGAAGACACGCCCTTGGCGTAACCATCTCTGTAAGATGTTAAACTCGTGGCATACCCTGTGTTAAACATGGGAAGCTGAGGAAAACCTCATAAGACACACCCATGGCGTAACCATCTCTGCAAGACGTTAAACTCGTGACATACCCTGTGTTAAACATGGGAAGCAGAGGAAAACCTAAGAATACACGCCCTTGGTTTAACCGACTCCGTAAGATGTCAAACTCATTGCATACCCCGTGTTAAACATGGGAAGCTGAGGAAAACCTCCTAAGCCACGCGCTTGGCGTAACCGTCTCTGCAAGATGTTAAACTCACGGCATAGCCCGTGCTAGACATGGGAAGCTGAGGAAAGCCTTAGTAGACACGCCCTTGGCATAACTGTCTCTACAAGACATTAAACTTGCGTTATACCCCATGTTAAAAATGGGAAGCTGAGGAAAACCTCAGAAGACGCACCCTTGGTGTAACCGTCTCAGTAAGATGTTAAACTCATGGCATACCCCGTGTTAAACATGGGAAGCTGAGGAAAACCTCAGATGATAGGCCCTTGGCGTAACCACCACTGCTGGACGTTAAACTCATGGAATACTCTATGTTAAACATGGGAATCTCATGAAAACCTTAGAGACATGCCTATGGCATATGATTCCACGCATCCGATGTGGGATGCCTTGGGTTCTGCACCCTTGAGATGCCCTCTTATGAGTAAGAATATAGGTTCCCCAATGTCCATGCATCTAGAGATGCCCTGGCATGCCTAATGTTGTCATCTACTCCGACCAAAGGTTGCTACCATATTAGGACCCAATGGAATGTCCTCACAGAAGTAGTGTAATTAACCAGCGTCCATGAAGATATGGCATTGGGAACGAGATTCAAGAACCACGACTTAATCTATGAGGGAGACCAAGACTAGGTGGCGAGCTCCAAGTAGGAATCCATAGAAGGAAGAACTGACATCCCATCATCCCGTTTCGATCAAGGAGCAGACGTCCATGAATAAGGAGCAGATGTCGCCCGCCTTTGGAAATCGGGAATGCAGGGCAACAGTAGCACGTCCTCACAGACGGATGTGTGCGCCCCGGTGAAAGCGTCGGAAAAAAATATCATTTTTTATTCATAATTTCAATATAGACATAGGGTGACGTTTTAGTATTTTTTTAAAAACTTGGAATAGTGAAAAATATCGATTATAGTAAAAACTATCATTTATATTCAAGTAAGTGTCCTATAATTTTAGAAGTTTATATTAAATTAAACTAAGTATAACTTAGTCATGAATTCTCTAATTAATTACATTATATTAATAATTATACATTATTTCAAAATATGCTAATTTTTTTGTCTTAAAATGCATTATTTTGAAACCTGTTTTTAGGTGCGTAATGGGTTATTATCTTAAAATTTTAATTTTATCTATATTTTTTAATGTTAATAATTATATATATATATATATTTATTTAATTCAATATAATATTTTAAAATTGATTTTATGGTTTCTAAAAGTGGTGGAATGGAAGTAAATTTTGTTTTATACTTAATCATTCATTTTTTTATAAAGGGTTTTTTATGCATTTTTCACTCTTAATTAAAATTAAAATCATATAGTTATAGAAATTTAATTTAGTAAAATGGAATAACTATTTTTAATAATTATAAATAAAAAAATTTAATAGGTTCAAACTATTTTTTAGTCATTTTCAATAGTTAAAATAGTAAATAAATTACCATAGTTAAGGTCAAAATAGGTTTACCACGGATTAAACCATGTGTTATAGGTATGATTTTCCATTCATAAAAAATTATTATTGGTTGAAGATATTTAAAAACTATATTACCCTATTTTATAATCCATATCCATTTTTATCTACTTCACCATGATATCATCCTAAAATCATTAGATACTTTTAAAAAATTTCCATGTGCATCCCACCCCTCACTTATAAAAGGGAACCATTTCTACTCCCGTATCCATACCATTTAATCCTTTTATGATGTAATAAACTATTAAAAACATTAAAATAATCCTTAAAATTATCCTATATATTATTTAATTTCTTTGATATCAATCCATCAATTCTTAATGAGTAAGCCAATGAAGGTATCTTAAAGAAGATGTATAGATCTTAACTAAGATCTTTCAATTTTATCTCTTCTTCTACATCCTATAAAAAAATTTTATCCACAAAAACATGTTTAATATTTTATAATAAATATAATTAAATTTTATTATTACTATTTAACATCCATTTACCACTTCTTATCAACCCTGTTGAATATGATAGTATAGCATTTCTGTATGTGTGGACTACTACCTCCACATAGTGATACGACACATTTTCCACCACCATCATTCATGGATAGTTATTCTAATATATGTAATGTTTATATGTGATATTTTTTCATGATAATTATTCATTTATTTTAAATTAATATTTAATTTAATTTTAGTTCTTCCTAAAAAAATGGAAACTTCACTCATCTGTACATATGGACTACCGCCTTTATATAGTGATGTAATTCACATTTCAACAACACTTTATAAGAATAATTATAAATATGTATATAATAAAAATAAATGATATTTATATCATGATTAAAATAATGTATATAGAGGAAACATATTAAAATTAAAATGATCATAACCACTGAATAAAAATTTACATGAAAAATTAAACAGTTAACACCTAAAATCATTATGATAATGATAGATTATCAATGAATGGGTGATAAGATAGTATTACTAAAAAATGTATGGTATTATAAGTATAATTAAAATTATTATATATAATTATAATAAATTTATATTTATTATTCATGATCTTATAGAGCATATGAATCAAGATGGACTAAAGGTATGATTTTTATGTTATAATCCCATTTTTTTCTGGATTATTTATTCTTTAACTTTCCAATGAAGAAATTATATAATATATCTATAAAAATAATATAAATTTTATTATACTCAATTTTTTTAGATATTTATTTTTTCCTTTAATTATACTCTCTCTAATTACTCAAGAATCCAAAATATGTTTTTTTTAGAAAGATTACCTTGTTTTTCTCTTCAGTCAGAAATCATTTCTTTTATGACAAGAATTTTCATTAAAAAGTTTTCAATAATTTTTTTAATATACTCCAAATATTATTTAAAGTAATTTTTGAAAGTATTTGATTTTAATTTCTATTTTTTAAAAGTAACTATTTTATCATTTTTAAAACATATGACTATTTAATTTTTACCAAAAATGTGAATGGAATATTTTTTTAATATACAATGCATGAATAACCTCCCCCCCCCACACACACGTCTTAAAACTATTCACATTAAAGATTTTTTTATTAGATTAATTTGTTAATTTAAATGAAAAAAATCCATAATATGTTATAGATTTATTATTTCTAAATATAATAATTTTAATAAAAAAGGTTATTTTTTACAAGAAATTTTCTAGAGATATTTTAACAGAATTTTTATCTAAAAAAACATCCATTGATGATTCTTATGATTTATTGGGCGTATGATCCGATTTTAACATCTTGATTATTTTTTGGATATTTTCATTTTATGATGATGAAATTTTTATGAAACTCATACCCTTTATGTGGGTTATGATTCAATGATATGATCAATTTTTATAATCATATGGAATAGATATATGTGGTCTTTATTACATGATTCTAATGACTATATTTATATTTAAATCTAATGCATTTAGTAAATTATGATATTTCATTAGTTAATAAGTACTATATTTGGGAGTGATCCACTTTTAGAAAGGGAATTGGATCAATAAGATAGTCTATGGTGTGAACCTTAACTATGGAATAATGGAATAGGGAGCAAACATGATCCAGTATGATAT
Source organism: Viscum album (assembly GCA_963277665.1). Taxonomy (NCBI): domain Eukaryota; kingdom Viridiplantae; phylum Streptophyta; class Magnoliopsida; order Santalales; family Viscaceae; genus Viscum; species Viscum album. The sequence goes on from OY728135.1 coordinate 1,185,642,172, forward strand.
TATTGGAACTGATCCTTGACTAATGAACTGATTTTCTTTCTTATGTGTATGTAAAAAACTAAGATCTTACGCTTTTGATATTTTTTTATGGATCATGATTTTCTATTTAAAATTCCACACTCTTATGTCATTATCATTTGTTTGGAAAAACCTTATATTGGGTTTCACAATTATAGATCACTCATTGATTAAGTATGATTATCATAAGTCTTCATCATGTTATCACACACTTATGTTTATATATATATATATATATCACTAATGATCATTGATTGATATATATTATATTTAACCTTACTGAGCATTTAATATCACTCTTTGTTATGTATCACTACCCCAGATTTTAATGAATGGTTTTATGTAAGATATGTATAAGAAGGGTTCTATTTTTGATAATCTTAATCATAAATTATTTAGATCATTTATGTACTATATTTTTACATATACATGATTCCAAATATACTAAAAATATTTGTTACTCCTGTGTGTATTATTTTTAATTTTATTTAATCTTCATTAAATATAATTTAATATTAATATAGAGAAATATAGTTCATTTTACTCATGTTTGGTATTTTATAGAGGAACAAGATAAGCATATAGTAATCTATAATAACTCTAGTTTTAGGATTAGTTGTGATGATGTAGCAGTAAAATATGGATTATTATGGGTCCATGTAGATTAGTCCTCATAATAAGAACTATAAAGTTCATAAAATTAATCTCATTGTAGTAGTTTTTTCCTTGAATACCAAGATAAACTATCTTATTAGTATGTAATTTTTGTATTTTACATATCAAAAGTGTAATAATTATATTTTATCCCTATTATATCTTATCATGAAACTAAGTAATTGTTCAATGTTTCTATATAAAATTGATTTTTAGATCATTTATTCACTTAAAAAGGAATCATGTTGATTTATTCCCTTACTAGGAACTCATGTTCAGAGCAAGTGTGGGTGGAATCTAACCATTTACCCTTGATTAAGTTAGTTTTTGTGAAAGATGAAGGTATTTATTACCCTTTAACTATAGTGGTTGTACCTATAAATCCTCAATAATTGAAGTAGTTAGGGTTTATATATTTATATTGAGAGGTATTTTATAACTAAATATCCATTAGTGATGTACCTAAGGGGTTCTTAGATGATAGGGGAATTTAATCGTCTTCAAGAGGTAAACTATGGTTCCCATTAGGATATATAATTGTGTTTTAAGGATGTTACATAGGCCACCCTTAATGTTACATCCTACTATAGAGAATATTTTTAGGGATATCATTATTTTTTTCTATTCTATAATGAATTATATTATTACAGTGTTCATGTAACAATTCCTCACCTATAAGTGAGTAAATTCTAAGAACCAAGTCCAATCTAGTTTGAGATAGTGTATTGAGGTTCCAGAGTGGATTTAGGATAGTATATAAATGGATATAATAATTTTACTTCTGATATTAGGGAAGGTACATTCATTTATTTCAGAGATCATTGGCCAAATGACCATGTCTACTCATTTCCTCTAAATATTAGAAAGTAGTTTATTAGAGAATTTGGGATTAATTTACATGGATGAGATTGTATAGTTATAATTTTTTTATTGATGATATTTTTATAGAGATTCATGGTTAAAACCATTATTGTGAAGAGTCCTTCATGTGGCTTGTAATACATAGTTGTGGTTGATTGAACTATTTCACCCCAAAAATTTGATAAAATGAGGGAACTATTCATGTTTTTGAAGGCATTCTATGATCTTGGGGGTTATATTTTTTGAGGACCTAGGTTCTTCTACAAATATTAGTAGAGTTTTAATATATTAATATCTTTGATGATGAAATCATCATGTATCCATTTGATGACCTTCTATAGAAGACTATTTAGGTTACCCATTTTCAAGGAGAACATTTTAAATTCATAAAAAAATGTGGTAATATCTAGTGTGATTGAAGATAGAGAAGATATAGATGAAACATGAGTCTATGAGGAAAACTCAGATCCATCAAAGATCTGATATGGACTGATGATGGAATACATCGAAGTTTGAGGATGGGTAAATTTTATTTCTCTGTAAAATTATTTAGGATATTTGTTCAAAAAAGTATTTTTCTCTGACATTCATCATACCATTCCGGATTTTTTTATGGAATGTGATAATTTTTTTACCACTTTTAGTTACATGAGTTGTTATATAAAGTGAAAAACTCCATCCACATATCACATAATATAATTTATGTGCCCAATCCATAACACATTATAGACTAGGGAGAGCTGGATATTGAGGATGAACCCAAATTTAAAGTGTATATATAGGGGATCGAGGATATAAAGTAGAAGACCCTTTAGGGGTGTGTGAAACTTTTGGTGCACTTCTTATGAAAATATTGTAATCTTTAAGAGAACTAAATGGTTATTGATAATTATATACAAGCTTAATCCCCCCCTCCCCATTTTAAGTTTACGATACATTTTGGGATAAAATTATTTAAAATCAAAAATGATTTACTAACCCATATTTTTTGTTGAATCATTTAAAATGTGTTTAATAATAGATTTTTATGTGGTCATAAGATTAATTATCTCCATTTTATATAATTAGAGTTTGAATAAATATTCAATAAAAATAAAAAATATATTATTTTTATCTCACACATATAAAAAAGTGATATTTCATTTATATATTCTAAAAAACACATGTATGAAATATTCATATTTGTAGTTTGAATTGGGATTGGGGGTTTTAATGAAGAGTTATAATTTTTATTAAAATTTTGGTTTTTGGGACAATATTTATTTGACACTATAAAAAAATTCTTCATTTATTGAACTCTAACCCTATAAAGACATGCTCAACCTCTATAATTTTGGTTATAACCCAATAATGATTAAAACCATATGAGAGATTATTGGTTAGATTAATATTGTATTTCTAGAGAAAATTATGATTACATCTATCAAGGATTAACCATTAAAGTAACAAACATCAACCATTAGTATAAGTTTTATTATTGTTTCTTTCCTTATTATTAATTAGAACTTGTTTTAGAATCCTCAATTTTAGAGTACACTTTTTATATCGATAATAATGGTTTTTACCCTCAAATAATATCTTTCATGTTAAATATTTTGATGGAATTTTTTAAATTATTATTATTTTTCGTTTTATTTACACATTTATTGATGAATGATCTCACAATTGAGTCTTTATTGGATTAATTTTCTATTATCCCCCATTTTCTTCTCTCTATCTCTCTCTTCAGGTTTCATTTATACTCTATTACCACATCATTGACCAGCTTAGGACAAAAAACATTGGCATTTCTAAAAATATATTATTTATTATATTTAAATTAATGATTTTTTTCTCTATAAATTTTATAATATAAGGAAAATATCCTTATCTTTATTTAATATGAATATTTTGGAAATAATTTCAAATATGACCTGAATTTTAATTTTTAAGTCATTTTTATTAATATTTTATTATTAAATAATAGAGTGGATAAATAATGATAATCAATTCATCTATTGTTTTGAACTTCAAATAATATAGTTGAATTAACAAAGTGTAAATTTGGAAAATATCCTAACCAATGCATAAAGATACCCAAATGAGAAGAGTCATTGGGATATTGGAAAAGGGTCAGATATAGAGGGGATGTGTAGAATTTAGCCTAATATATAAATCTCACTACTAGTATAAAATATTTATCTATATTTCTACTGAGAGTGGAGTTGTAATTACATGAATATGTAAAGTTTAATAGAGTTTATATGTAAATGATACCACATTTCCACAAGATACATAAGAGTAATTGAATTTTCCACTTGAGAGTTGAAGTTGAAATGAAATTGTAATTTGGAGAATGTGTAAGAGTAATTCTCATTGACCAAGGGTAAATATGTAAGGTTATTCACAATATATTTCAAAATATCATGCATAATAATATTAGTTAATGTTCTCATGTAAGAATTTATAACTCACCGGGGAGAAGAATAAAATGAATTGACAGGTTGGTTGTATTATTACCATGTTGGATTCTCAACACCAATAACTTTGGGAGTGATAAAATAATATCATGATGTTATAATGGTATTTTCACCGTTATCAGATGAAGTATAACCATGAGATTTAAGAAAATATTTTCTCTTTAACAAATAAATGTGTTCAATAGCATGTGAATAATTCTACCATAAAATTATGGGAAAATTATTATACTTTATAAAATAAATCATTTTATTTGGTATTTCAATGAAATATAACCATAAAAATTAATTTTCAATTCACTTAGAAATTATTATTGATTTAAAAGAACTATTTTGACATATTTTCTTTATGAGAAATATTTTTTTTCATATATGTATTATTTATAATTTAATTTAGAGTATTAAATATATGATTAAGTATTTATTAATAATTTATGAAATTAATTAAGCAGGTATCAATCTGTTAGAAATAAAAATAAAATCCTTTGAAGGTAAGAATATATGTTTTCCGAAAAACTGCTTTTATGTGCATAATACCTTTTGATGTGAATAAATTAAATTAATCACTATTGAAGAATGGTTTTAATGAATTTTTTGGTAATATATTCAATCAAATATATTATCCTTCATATAATTTTTTTTACTAGGAAATTAATAAAAACCATTATCATTCTTAAAAATGATATTTTCAAAAAAAAATATGTTTCATTTTATACACATATTCTAAAATGAATTTATGAAACTTATAAAATTATAATTTGGAAAATTGGTATCCAAATTTTGGAATCAATATTTACATGTGTTTATATATTTCTATTAAATTTGTTTATAATTAATATTAATCAAGAAAAAAAATTCATTATTAAGGTAAAGGATAGAAGCCCTAACAAGGGCATAAAAAAAAGAGATAATTATTAAAATAACTGAAAAAATTTTATTAATATATTTGATGAATTTATTTAGACCTGATATCCTAAAATATTTTAAATTATTAAAAGTTTGATCTAATTTCATATGATCATAACATTATCATATTTTAATATTTATAATAATTACAAGTATCCCACTCCCCAAACTTATTAAAGGGAACATCATATCCCATATTATCCACATCTTAATGAGCACTTATGTCAACCATAATATAAATAAATATATTTCAAACTTCACTTGACACATTTTAAAGGTTTTTTATTTTTATGGAAATCATATCTATGGATCTTTAAGAAGGGACATAATTAAATATTCTTAAAGAATAGGTAACAATATTTACTGAATCTATTTATGTTTATTTCTTTTTCTTAGTTTTAAAAATAATTTATTACCATATTAGAATGATTAAATAGATATCTTTACTAAACTATAGTTTTTTATGGTACATCCATTTTCTATCCCCATTATATCTAATGGATATAACAATATTACTCTTGTGTATATAAGGTCTACCATCTCCAAGAAGAGATATGTTTAAGTTTTCATCAAAAAACCTATAGGATAGTTATATAGATGAATTTATTGGATATATATGGTGTTTATAAAATATTTAGGACTCTGTAAATTTTATGAATTATCTACATTCAAACCCTTATCAGTTAGAAAAGGATAATGTCACTCATGTGTATTTGGAGATAACCGCCTACATGAAATAATGTAATTTTTTTATTTTTTTTCACATAGAAGATAATAAAAATATATTTATTGAATATATATGATATTTATGAAATAATAACTATTCTATAAAGGTGAAGTATCATTTAAATTTATTTTTCCATCCATCTAAGAGTGGAAGCATCACTCGTCTTTACCCACTCCATGAAGTGATGTAAGAAATTTTTCACCACCTCCTTACATGAATTGTTAAAAAAATGTATTTAATTAATACATATGATAATTTTTTTCTTGATTATATTATATAAAATAAGAAACCATGAAAAAGGATCAATTATTAAAATCATCAAACTGAAACAAACATGGATTACGGACCACTTATCACCCAAATTATGATTTTAAAAAATAATAATTAATTGATAGGTAATTGAAAATTATAAGGGAATAAATTTAGATAGAAATATGTTAATATTGTTTTAGAATATATTTATAATACATTTTTTGTTTAAATTATAGTATTGAATATATATTAATCATGATGGAACCTGACATTATGGTTTAGGTTTTAATCTACTATTTAATTGGGATTATTTAACCATGAATCTACTTTGGGGGAGTTATATGATATTTATATATTAAACCAAATATATTTTATTATATTATAGTTATTTATAGGGTTTTCATTTTTTCATTTTAATATCTTCTCATTAGAATATAAATTGATTAATATAATGTATTTATAAAAAGATAATCTTATTCCAACTTTGGTTGGGAAAAATTCAATGGCCGTGTTATTTAAAATGTTTTCAATAATTTTATTATCTATGATATAATTACTATATAAATATATTTCAATTTTATTTTATTTTATTTTAAAAGTATAAAAAAAATATTTTCTATAATGTTATTTTGAATAAGTTTTTTATGGAATTTTATAAAAAAGTATAAAAGGAATCATTGATTTAACATTTACCATGATGATGTATTTTCCAAACACTATGACTTTTATTTTAATTGAATAATATTTCACATTATTATATTTTTTTCAAAGAAAATAACTTTTTCAATATTCTCATAATTTTAATTTAAAATGTTATCGAAATAAAAGTATATTTTTATCATGTTTTCAATGAAAGGATTAAATGTTATTTTAATGGAATTTTTTTCTCTAACAACATCATTTGATGTATCTTATTCACCAATAGAGATATGATCTTATGATATGAAACAAGTTGTTTCTCTAAATTTATTATAATAATGTGATTTTAATATTTTTTTAGAACTTATTTAATTTCTAGGGGTTATGGTATAATGAATTAATGGTTGTTCTTAGGAACATGTAGCAAAAATGTGTCTAGTTTTCATTATGCAACAGTTGGTATAGTGACCCATAATTTTAAAACATATATATCACATATTAATATAGGATTATTCATTAAAAAATAATGATCCACACCATAATCATATTGGTATAGTTCCTCTGGAAAAATAGATACATAGATAACTGGTCAAAAGTAAACTACGTCATCTACTACTATGTTCTTCATAAATATCACCCTTCTTAGAAATGTAATACGTAATACCTTTTTTCATAACATTGGAAAATTATACATAATAATGGATGTGATGAGATACCTAGTAAGGGGAAATAACAGATTTATCAATGTAATATGACCATAAGGGTTTTTAAACATAAGAATTGCATTTTAAATCCATTTTTTTATATCACGTATCAGAATATCAAATCATGGAATAAAACATAATATTTTATAAGACATAGTTCATAATTTAATCAAATAAAATAGGTCATGGGATCATTATATTAGAAGAAGATATAAATTGGTGGCAAACAAATAAGCATAGAAAATATTATGTCAACGATACCTAATGAGAAATTCATAACTTGTTAGGATTGGGATAAAAACATATGTAACTACATCAGTCTTGGGATAACCCCACATTTACCTTCTTTTTATCTTAGTATAACATCTTATGTATCCTCTTTTAGGATTTATATCACCTCATGTGAACCCTATTTTTGGATTGGTATAACCTCCCATATACCCTTTGAGATCATAGAACATTAATCATTACCAAAGTCATTAAATGAATATATAATTATTATACCACCTATCACAAAATTAAAATCATACATATTTGTTACACAATATCATAATAAATTATTCATATCATAACCCATGAGAAATAAATGGGCTCTATAACCATTTAATCATATCATAGCCCATTGAAAATAAATGTGTTCCATAAAAATATTTTAATTAAAATCATAAAACATCTATAGAAGGAAAACTTATGGTTACAATTGATCATATCCCCAGTAAATATTATAAAACCTCAAATTATTAAATCTTATATGTAAAATTATTTTAAAAGATAACATAAAAAATTTATTGATTACAAATCCCTTTTATATTTGAAATCACATATTTAAAATAAACAATTTCCAAATATTTAGGAACCAATTTTCTTTTAAAAAAATTAATACTTTTTAAAAAATATTTAAATAATTGGGTGTTCATGATGGTGTTAAATAACATTCATTTCATATACATTCAAATAAAGAAACCTTTTATGCTTCCAATAAATATTAAAAAGAACCTCATTCAAAAAACTATAAGAAGATTATTTTAAAAAAATTACAAAAAAAATTTTAAAAAGGTATCATGTCTTTAAATAATCATTGGATAATATTAAAGACATTATTTTAAACAATTTACCAAAACATAGAATAAAAAAAGAAAATTGATTTTCATCCGAAGAGAGAAATAGAGTATATTTTTCATAGAAAACATTATTTTGGTCTCTTTAATTATTAAAGAGACGAAAATGATCTGAAACAATTTATTCTACAAAAAATAACTAATGGTGAATAAATTTAATTATTTTCCTGATATTTATATAAATAAATTTCATCATTAGAATCATAATAAAAAAATCCTGATAAACAATGAGAATGTAACTTAATTCCTTAACACATTTATATCTTTTAAATTTAAAACCCCATAAGAAAAATTAACATATATGGATATTTATATCCATTAATTTTAATTAAAATAATTAAAAAAAAAATTCAATGGATTTAATACCCACACAAAAGGTAAAAGTTTTGAATATAGATGTGTCCCATAGAAAGAAAAGTGGGACAAAAATATCTAACCTCAAGTATTATCTTACTTTATACAAAATAGAAAATCCATTATAAAAAATATAATTTTATTATACATCTATTATAGAACAATAATCATACATAAAATACCATATATGACTTATAATATTTTATCACCCTTTTATTAGCAATTATTTGTTAAATTTACTATTTTGGGTAATAACTGCTTTGTTTCTCATATATATTTTTATTCAGAAGTTTTTGTCTATGAACATTGATTATGGTTAAATCATCTCCATAATGTTGATAATTATATAAATATAATATATATTAATTATATAAATATTTGTATTTATAAATAAAATGTAGAGATAGAAATTGAAATTACCGCGTTTATAGAGACGGTAGGGTGTACGAACGCACGAATGTTGTTTAAATTTTATTCATGGATAGAAAAAAATAAAGATCAACATTAAATCACATTAAAAGAATAATTATCAATTAAAATATAACATTTAGATTCACCAAATATATCCTAAATACCATCTATATAAATATGAATCAGAAAAAATGAATCACATCACTTCATAGAGGTAGTAGTCCACACGTGCACACGAGTGACATTATCTTTTTTCAAATGATGAAATGTAAGAAGTTATATGTGATGTTATAATTATTGAATTATAATTTTTTTAAAAATTTCATATTTATAATTTATATCCATTATTGCATTCATCTGAGATATTCGGTGATGAAAAAAGAATTACATTATTTTGTGATGGGGTAGTCCATCATGCACAAAATTGACGATTTCATTTCCCATTTCAGGGAAGAGGATATTAATATTGATTATGAAATTCACATGATAATGTATATGTATATGTAAGATATTTTTCTTATTATTTCATCATAGTTTTTAAACATCTGAATGATGTGTATGAATAAAAAATAAAAACACTTAGTTAATAACGATACATCTACTTCGAAAAATATCTTTATGTTTACAAGTAAATCATTCTTTTCATAGTTTTGTTATCAAAAAATTGGATCTCGGACATGATTAGTTAAGTAAGGAGGTTATTTTGGTAATTATTTTTCAAAAAAATATATTTAAGTATGAATAAAAGAGGAGAGTAGGCTCCCTTTTATAATTGAGGTGAGTGGAATTCTTGCAATCTTTCAATGTCTCCCAAAAATTCCATGTCACTTTCTAAGACACAAGGATATAAAATGGGACATTAATGAAAATAATATGATTTATATTAGTAATAAGACCATAAAATAGAAATTAGACATATTTTGTGTCATTTTATATTTTATCTCTTTAGTTTAACCCCCAATAAACCTATTTTAACCTTAACTGTGGTAATTAATATTTACAATTTTACTATTCATTTAACCAAAATTGAATTTCAAATTATGACCTTATAAATCATTTTTACAAAAAAATATTGAATATAGTTTATCAAATTAAATTATTATAATTGGGAGAATTAAAATTCAAATTAAACTCATAGACTCGATGAAAAAGTGGTTTTCCTAAGAAATGTTTACTAAGTATAAAAAAATTATTTCAAAAAATAATATAAAATTTATTATAAGAACCAAAACTAGATTAATTATAATATAATTTAACTAATTTTATTATTTAATCTATTTTGAAATAAAATTTTCATTGAAAATACTTGAACAAAATAAGTTTTCAATAAAGATTTGTATTTTTACAATTCATCAAATAATTGAAATTTTCATAAAATTTTCAAAAAATAAATCGAATTTAATTTTTTTATAATTATTTAAAAAATGAAGTTAATTTTTTAGAATATATTTTCTTAAATTTTAAAAAACATAATTTAAAAATTATAAAATGTGATGAAACTGTTTTTTATAAAAATACCTCGTTTACAAATAAAATTATATTTATTATTATCCAATACCTAGAAAAAAAATTAAATTAATAAATAAATAATTTATTGAATATATAATATGTAAATTTCATTAAAATAATTCAACAATAGTGACTAATTTAATAAAATAAGATAAAATTTCATTGTACATAATGAATTTTTCTTCATAAAAATATTTCTTTTACTTTCAAATGATACGTAATTTCATTTTTCATCAATTGGTTATTAATTAATTTATTTTATAATTATGTAAATGAGATGTTTTACATATTTTATTCTATAATATTCACACATGTGAGTCTAACAACTATGAGATAATAGTGTGTTATTTTACGTTTCATTTGGATTATGGGTTGCGTGTATCGTAAGTTATTGATGAAATTAAATTCATTTGAAAAATTAATATTTCAGATAATATAATGATGCCACATTTTACCCCCCTCAAAATAATTTTTTCTTGTAATTTTTTCATTGTGATACAAAAAAATAAATATACTTTTTCCTCAATCATATCTTCATGTTCCCATTTAGGTTCCTTAAATTAGTGGGTTCCCCAAAAAACATTAACCAGATGAGTGGTCTTGTATCATGGAACTTTCTCTATATAATAAAAAGTATCAAATATTTGTTCCTCATAAGAGAGATAATTCTTATATGGGATAACTATATGTTCAATATGTGTAAAGTATTAGGTATGTAATTCCTTAGGAGAGACTGATGGAACACATTATGGACTTGAGAAAGGTTTAGTGGAAGTGGTAAGCGATAAAAAATTATCCATAATAAATTAATTATATCAAAATATAAATATACCTAGGGATTATATATCCTTTATTTTATAATTTTATAACCTTATTAAATAGATAAACTCATTTAAACACCTTATCACCAACTTCAAACTACAAATCTTGCCGATGATTATTAACATATATTTTCTGTTGAATTTGTGATGACCTAATGTGTTGTTAATGTATCTACCCATATTAAAATTTAAATAATATATCCTAGGTTTCAATTTCATTATTTCTAAAACTTTAACCCAACACATTGGAGTCATACACTTTTTCTATAGAGTGATTCATAAGGAACCATCGGAATGGTCAAGTAAAAACAATTATTTTAAGAAAAAAAGACTAAAGGAAGGTCTCTATTCCAACCACCTTTGAATTTCATAGAATAGATCTCATAATTTCATATAGGGTTTTAATGGTTCTATCGAGCTAACTATCTATCTGAGAATGATAAATAGTACTAAAATATAACCCTATATCTAGGGCCTACTAAATACTTTTCCCAAATGTCATGGTGAACCTTGGTTCCTGATTAGATAATATAGAATGTGGTAATTCATATAAACATACAACATCCTTATTCTATATCCTAAAAATATGATAATATAGACATATTCTCTAATATAAATGATTTTTTATAACTTCTTATGGAAATAAACTATAACCCTAATTGAATTATATCATTGAGATATTTTTGGGAGTCTAGTGACAAAGTCCATAGTTCCATTTTCACACATCTATTCTGGTATGGGTGATTATTGTAACATAACCTTAGAATTTTTATATCCTCCTTAACATTATGACATAATAGGAACTAAGATACAAACTCTGAAATATCCCACATTATGGTACCCCACCATAAATATTCTTTCAGATCTCTATACATCATTGTACCTCTATGATGAATAGAGAATAAATAACTATGAGTTACATCCAACAACTCCTTCTTTAAATATAGTATATATAGAACACATACATGGTTCTTGATCCTTATCATTCCATCAAAATCATGGATACACTCAGTAACATTTCTAACCTTCATCTGTAGTTGTATATCTTCTATAGATATCTATTTAATCTTTAGGTGGATAGATAGTTAAAAACAATTTTTTGAAGGATAAAATTTCTCCACTTCCTTAAATATTTCTATATTCATTAATTGAAAATCCATAAAAATTAGATCATTTGATATCCTCATCATACATAATCTAGCACAATCCTTTTGACATATATCATCTTCCATCTTGTTCACTTTTCAAGGGTGTGTATTTATTAAGAAGTCATAATCATTAATTAATTCAAACCATCATCTTTGATACATATTCGACATTTTCTATGTGAATATATTCTTTAAAAAATGATGATTATTATATATATCTCTCACATTTCTTGATAAAAATAATTACTTCATATCTTTAATGAAAAAATTACTGTTTCTAACTTGGAATCATGAGTTGAATAATTTTTCTCATGAACCTTAAATAATCATGAGGCATAAGTTGTCACTATATAATTTTTCATGAGAAAACATCCCAATAACTTCTTCGATGAATCACTATATATTAAAAACCCTTATCCAGAGTATGGTAACGTATTAATAGGCTCATTGATTAACCTTCTCTTTAGTTCCATGAAAGTTCCATGAAATTTATTTATTAAGAGAATCTTTTATACCTTCTAAGTTAACTTGGTGAGTATATTGAAAAAACATTGTAAATTTTTCACAAAGAATATTTAATAACCCAAAAATCCATGAAAAATATTTATATTAGTCATTATGATTTTTCAGTGCCAACATTCAATAATTTTTTTGTTTAATGGATCCACTGATATGAATTCACTTGAGATTATATAAAAAAAATTAAACCTTTTTTAAAGTCTCACTAGGTAAATTTGGCATATATATTTTCCTTCAATAGGTTCTTCACCAAAATTATCATGTGATATTCATCATCTTACTTGATATATCAATTTTAAAATAATATCATATATAAATAATACAATAAATTGATCAAGATAATTTCTATATAATATATTAATTAAATCCATGAAGATGTCAGGACAATTATTAAGATCGAATGAAATCAATATGTATTCATAGTATCCATAACTTATATGAAATGTTTTCTTGGTTATATAATCCTTATTGACCATCAATTTATGATATCCAGAATGAAAATCAATCTTGGTAATGTATTTAGATCGATGCATTTGATCAAATAAGACATCAAAATGAGGTAGAGGATACTTTTTATTGATTGTGATGTAGTTCATTTCCTAATAATCAATGTCTATTCACATAAATCCATGTTTCTTCGTAACAAAAATTATTGGTTCACCACAAGGTGTAACACTTTTATAAAATAAAAACTCATCTAGATTAACCTGGAGTTTCTTTTTTTAATTTTTTTAACTCAATTGTGTCCATTATATAAGGAGTATTTGAAATAGTTATGGCACTAGGTATGGGTTCTATTGAGAACTCAACATCATGAGTTGACATAAGACTCGGTAAATTTTCTATGCAAACCTAAAAAACACCAACACAAAATTATTTTTATTTATTTTGAATTTCTCCCCAACTATTTGATAAAAACTTTCATTTTGAATAAGAGTCAAGAACCATATATAAGATTTGATCTCATCAAAAGTTCATATTTATTATCACATTTATATATGATCATAAGTTGTTTTGTAATATTAAGCATGACTTCCATTCCTTGAAAATTGACATCCACTTTATATAGACAAAGGTAAACCATGTCTAAGATATAATCCAATTCAACCAGGGGGGGATATCATGATTTATATGAAGCGTATTCCGAAAAACGTTAAAAAAGAAGAATTAAAGAATTAATATGAAATCATCAATATATTTTGGGTATTCAATAATAATTAATCATATGATCATTAGGGAGACTTTTTATATCAATATAAACTTATTTAAATATTAAAGAATATGAATATCTATAGTCAAATAAGAAATTATCAACTTTAGAGTGTGTGGTAAGTGTACCTTTTACAACATCATTATCATACACCTAATTAGAAATATATATCAAATGATATTCCCCATTTTTTATCATCTTAATAGGTTTCTAACATCGATCATATTCATTAACCCTAATATGTCATCACTAATTAGAAAAATTTCCATACTCCTTTCATTTGAAACACTAGAGTGTGGATGGTTCATTTTCTATATATTTCTCTCTATTTGCATCATTAGCTAATTTATTCCCATAACATTGGCATTAATCAACTCAATGAACTTCCTTTCTATACTAAAAAATATTTCTAATACAATTAATAAAATTTTCCCCATGTTTCATTAAATGTATGAAGTATGAAAGAAAATAATATTTTTATCTCCATGATATTTATAGTTTCCTTTGAATTAAATATTACTATTATATTCAAAACCTCAAGATTTATTGGTAACTCCAATATCCATTTCCACCTTCACAACACATTGAATAATTTCTTTATAAAAACTAGTGTATCCTATAGTTAAAACCCTTTTTATTCATGGTTTTAATCATTTCAAGAATAAAAAAACATTACTTTCAAGTTAAATGATTATATCAGAATCACACAACACAAGTCACATAAAATTATCTTCATATGTACCAATGGATTTATCATCCTTCAAATTTAACTCAAATAATTTCTTCCCCATTTTTATATGAAAAATATAATGAAATTACTTATTGAAAAATAATCTCTTAATACAATCTCACCCTATAGAGTAACTTTCTACTTGTTTCCTCATATTCTGGATAAGAGACATCCATTGATCTAGTTAACCTTATAAACAATAGATAACCAAAATTAATTTTTCATGATCTAAACACAAGAGGAAATAAAATACTTTTTAATGGTATTGATCCATTCCTTATAAACCAGTGGTTTAATTGAAATTCTAAAAGAAGGTGAAAATTTCATCTTGAAGGAAACAGTAGAACATTTTTACCTCATTTTCACATTTAAAATTTCGGTAACATTAATAGCTTTGAAAATTTCTGTGAGAATAGAAATGATATTTTACATTCCAACTTAAATAAATTTTTTATTCTCAGGAGGAAAATAATTTTATTTTTTTTATAATTTAGCATTAATAGGATTATATTTGGATCCAACCATTAACTAATAATAAAAATCATAGTCTGAACAACAACAATAATATTGGGAAACCAAATAATTATTAGAAATTATTTAGAGGATATCTAAATCATGACAACTTTGATTTAACAAATTTCATTAATGGTTATGATCTATTATGATATTTCATGATGGTTTTTAAAGAGGAATTCAATTTCCAAAACATATCCCTCAAGAGTGTCAAACTATGTGTGAAATAATTCATGGTTTAAGGCACTATGTGAGGATCGATTCAAATAGAAATGTGACCCTTTAAAAGTTATTACCCCTAGTTTAAAGTGTAATAGATCTAAATCCACATTTATTATCCCAAGAGGGATGTAATTTCATGGAAACCACTCACTCTAGAGTTCACCAAAATATTTGGACAATTTGTAATACATTGACATGTATTTAATATTCTCACTAAAGTTTTCTCATAATAGTTGAAAAGGGTTAACTAAACCATTTTATGATACCAAATATAGCAACCCATAATTTTTATACATAGATATCATATATTAAAAGATTAATATTCAATACAAAACAAAAAAAATTAACAGCAAAATCATATAGATCTAGTGCCCCAGGAAACATTGACACATACACAAATGGTTCATTAGTAAACTAAACCATATCCCACTAATATCATAATAATTATCACCCTTCTTATATATATCATACATAATACGTTTCTTCATAACCCATGGAAATGAAACATAAGAAAGGGTGAGCACAAATGCTCAGTAAGGTTAAACAAGTCATATTTCGGAATAACATGGTAATAAGGGTATGTAAACATTAGAATGTCATTTGAAAAACATAATTTAAATATCATTGATCATAATAAAAGTAATGTAATAAATCTTGGTATTTAATAATAATTTAATCATAAAGAAATAAAATAACATAAGACATGAGTGTATAATGAGGGAATAACACATAAAATTGGGTTATATACATAAGAATAAAAAATATTATATCAAGGATAACCACCAATACATCCATAACATGTTAGGTTTGGGCTAACCACTAAGTTACCCTTTTGTTTCTTAGGATAACCTCTAATGTAACCTCTTTTTGGCTTGGGATAACCTCGCATGTTACCTATATTAGGCTTGAGATAACCTCTCATGTACCCTTTGAGCTCATAAAACATTAATATTTACCCAATTCATTATAGGGATATATAATTATTGGTCCACCCACAACATAATGTAAATCATACATATATTTTCCATTATATCATAATATATTCATTATATAATAACCTACTAAAATGAAATGTGTTTCATAAGCATTTCATCATAGCACATCCCTTGGAAAATAAACATGTTTCATAAAAATATTTTAATTATAATCACAAACCATATATAAGAATAAAAAATAGTGGTATCATTGGATCACATCCATAGTGAATATTATAAATCATCAATTTATTCCATATTATATCGAAATGAAATTAAAATGTCACTTGAAACAATCCATGAGGAAAATACCCATTCATATTTGAAATAAATTATTTAAAATCTAAAAATTTCCCAAATATTAAGGAAAGTTATTTCTTTTAAAATAACCCTCAAAACATGTAAATAAATATTTAAATAATTTAGTTTTTATAATGGTTTAAAATATTGTTCATGTCATACTCGTTCGAATAATGATTCCTTTTATATTTGCGGTAAAAAGTAAAAAGTACTTCATCCATAAAATAAAAATAATATTCATTTAAAATAATATTAAAAAAAATAAAAAAGAATAATAATTAACTTAAAAGATAATTATAGAGTATAAATAACTTTATTTAAATCATTTTAAGAAAACATGGACTTTGAAAAGAAATGATTTTTAATCTAAGAGGGAAATAAAATTTGGTTTTCATAAAAAATATTTTGGAATCTTTGCTTATTAAAGAGAGGAAAATTATATTAAAACATGTATTCTAAAAAATTAACTACTATGTAATAAATTTCATGATTTTCTTAAAAATTAGATCAATAAATCTAATCATCATAAGCCTAATCAAACAATCCTGATAAATGATGAGATTGTAAAATAACTCCTCGGCACATTGGTAACTTTTCAATAATAATCCCTGTGAAAGAAAAAACAATAGATAGATATTTATATCCCATAATTTTCATTATAAAAATCATAAAATTCATTAAAGTTCAATATATACACCACACAAAAGGAACAAGGGGTGAATATTTCTTGTGTACAATGGAAATCCAAGTTAATTGATAATACCATACCTAAAGTCTCAACTTCCTTCATACGCATTCAAAAATCCTGAATAATAAATATATGTTTACTATAAATTTATTAGAGAAGAATAATAATATATAAAATACCACATATTATTTAATGATAACCTTTTATCACCCATTTATTAATAATTATTTCTCAAAATCACGGTTTCGGGTAATAATTTCTTTTTTCATGTATTTTTTGGTTTGGTAGCTTTGGAGCTTCAACATTGATTATGGTTAAATAATATCCATAATAATAATCCTTATATTTAAATAATATATATTAATTATATACATATTTATAGTCATCCATAAAATAAAGAGATAAAAAAATAAATCCTACCTTTCATAGAGATGGTAGGTTGTACATACAAATGAATGCTATTTCGATTTTCTCGATGGAAAAATAAAGATAAAATTTAAATAAAATTTTATGAATAATAATAATTTTATATATTAAATATATATTCATTTAATATATAATTATTACCATGCTTTTAAATTATAAATGAATGATGAAACACATCTCTTCATGGAGGTGGTAGTCGATACGTACATACAAGCAACGTTATCATTCATCAATGGAATTGAAGGTAAGAAGTTACATGTGATAATATAATTAAAAAAATAAAATTATATCATAAATATAAGATATATATTTATATATACAATAAATCCATCACTATATTTATCTATGATAGGATGTGATGAAATATAAATTTCATTTATTCGCGAGGCAATAGTCTGTCGTACAAATGTTCGAAGGCTTCATTTCCTAGTTGATAGAAGAGGATGTGGATATTATTTATTCCATTAACATAATAAAATATTATTATATATTAGATACCAATGTTATTATTTCATCATATTTTATTAATAGTCAAAGGTTTTGGAAGAATAAATAAAACAAGAATGATTGGTTAAGACTGATACATATTCTTTAACAAATATTTTTAGGTTTACACCTAAATCCTTCCTTGGATGGTTTTTGATCAAAACCTGGGATCTAGGTCATGAAGAGGTAAGTAATTAAGGTATTTTTTCATGAATTGGATGAACTAAAAGGATTTTATGTTTTAATAAAATAGGATAAGGGGTTCCCTTTTATAGTTGTTGTGAGTGGAACACTTATAATTTTATAATGTCTCACAATAATTTCATATAATTTTATATGAAAAAAGTGCTCTAACATGAATAAATACTAACTATTAGATGATATATGGTCCAAATATGGCCATATTATAGAAATTATGTTAGTTTTCAAGTCATTTTAACCCTTTTCTTATTATTTTAACCCCCAATATACTTGTTGTAACCATATATGTGGTAATTAATTTTTACTATTTTTAATATTCACTTGTACTAAAAATTTAGTTTAACTTATTAACTAAAAACTATTATTTAAATTTTAAATATTAAATCCAGTCTATCAAATTCAATTTATATGTGTGTAATAATTAAAATTAAACCCACTAAGGCGATGAGAAGGTGGTTTTCCAAAAAAATCAATTATTTAGTATAAAATGTTTTTATATAAAAATTTAGCATAAAATTGATTAAAATGAAAAAATTATATTAATTATAATATAATTGAAACAATTTTAGTTTTAAAATAATTTTAAACTATAATTTAATTTTTTTTAATACTTTAATTGAAAAAGTGTTTTCAATAAAAAACTGTATTTTCCTATATTCATATAAAAACTATTCTTTTAAGAAAATTATAAAAAAATCAATCTAAAATAATATTTTCATGATTATTTCAAAAATTAAGTCCAATTTATCAGATGATTTTTCTAAAATCATAAAAAAATTAATTCACAAAACATGATGAAACATCTTTTTCGAAAAATAAAATTTTTAAGCATAAAACTAGATTTATTATTATATGATGCCTAGAAAAAAATATTAGATGGATGATAAAAAATTTTATTTAATATAAAATATAGAAATTTCCTTAAAACCATTCGCAAATAGTGATTTATTTAATTTATTAAGATAAAAACACATTTCTTGTAAAAAAAACTTTTCAGAAAATTATTTCCTTTACAATCAAATGATTTTTATTTTCATTTCAAATCAATTGTTAACTCATGAATTTTATTTATACATGTGTAAACCAATTTTTTCAAATTTTAGATAGTATAATTCATACCCTTGAGTCCAACAGCTTTCAGATAATGCTATACTATGTTATGTATCATTTAGACTAAGGGTCGTGTGTATCATAAGATATCGAATAAATTAAATTTACTGAAAAAAAATTCATAAATTCTCGGTTTGTTATATGTGGTCCTAGAAGAATATATCCATCCACTGAATTATATAATTATTGATATCTCATGAGATAATATTAATAATATTTGGGTTGTACAATAGCCTAGGAATTTCATAATTGAATATTTAATCCTTTTATATTAATATTAAATATATTTCCCAAATACACACATGAGAACCGTAAAGGTTTAGTGTCTTTAGATACTAGATACACTATATTAATATTTCATGTAATATCATAAAAATCATCAATAAATATATTCCAACATATTACACTTTATAAATATACCCTACATAAGACATTTGTTTATAATATGGGGAAAGGAAACATAAGAAAGGGTGAGGTCAGATGCTCAGTAAGGGTAAATATGTGAAATATCGATATAACACTACAACAAAATCGTCATTTAGCGGTGGTTTTGTAGCGGAGGATTATAATAAACCACCGCAAAACATTTTTTTTACATGTCCCCAACCCTTCCCCCACCCCGACTCTCATTCCCACCCCACGCTCCCCCGGCCCCCCGCTTTCCCTGCGACCCCGGCCCCCCGCGACACCGGCGACCCCACAACCCGGCGACCCTGCTTCCCCGATGACCCCGCGACCTCGACGACCCCATCCCCCCGCGACCCCGGCAACCCGGCTTCCCCGGCAACCTATACAAACCCTAGGGTTTGATTTCTCCCCTTCTACTATTTTATTCTCTATGTGATATAACCGTTGATGATATTTTAAAATATTCTCACTTATTTAGAATTCTAGTTCACCCTGTTGTAAGATATTCATTTTATATTTTAGAATAATGTGTATATCGTATGATAATTCATGATGTGGTTCTAATGTGGTTTGGCCATATATAAATTTTCACATTTATCATAAAATATTATTCTTATATAATTTATTCCCAACATCACTAGACCTCTCATTCATGGGAATGTGATATTTTTATGAGATGAAATGTTTTATGTATTGAAAATGATTTGAAATATATGTTTGTTTATCCAGTGTTATTTCACTATATATCAAAGTGTATCTGTAAAGTTTGTGTTTTTAGAATTGAATCCATAATTGTGAGTCGGAGGTGTTTATGTTGGTATCAGAGAAAGTAATAGTTATTTTTCAAGATTAAACTTGTTTTTTGGAGGATTTTTTTTGTAAAATTTTTCTATCAAACTTTGGAATATCAGACATGAAAACCCTCTACTAGTGATAGATGTTACAGAAATTAATATTCTAGAACCATATCACGCTTCAAAACTGGTGAAAAAATTTATCAATCCTTGAAAAGGGGTAATTCATGTTTATCATTTTCAGGTTCTGGAAACGACAATACACACAAAGCCATATAAGCTCTTCAAACATTTTCATGAACATGAATGGAGTTGACTAGGGGGAAATAATCGGTCTGATGAAACAATTACCACAAAGGTCTTCAAAATGCAACCATTGATCATGAAGCGCAGTAGGTACCATCTAATATTCCACAAAAAATATTAGGGAAATACCATGATCCAATAAATTTAAAATCTCCATCTCCCATCTTAGAGGTATTCTTGAAATAACATCAGAAAAAAAAATTCAAATAATCAACCAGAATTTAAGGAACCCAGATGCCGGAATTTGTTATGGATCCAAGGGATTACCCTTCCAACTAATTGGTGATAGGTTGAAACCTCTTA
The DNA here is from genome assembly GCA_963277665.1 of Viscum album. NCBI lineage: Eukaryota > Viridiplantae > Streptophyta > Magnoliopsida > Santalales > Viscaceae > Viscum > Viscum album. The sequence continues at coordinate 1,185,663,940 of OY728135.1, forward strand.
TTCACAACATCCACCAAAACTTCCTTGATATATCTATCACATAAAAGGAGAACCTCATCCAATTAGTTTAAAGGCATCTGACTAGTCTATAGTGAAAGTCGATCTATTCCTGGACCATGAAAAGCCAATATGTGCCCATGATAACATCATAGGGATCCATTTTGATGACTAAATGATCTCACATTAACCATTATGGGATAATTTATGCCTCTCACTACAAGTAAATGAAATTTCAAATGAAGTGTTCCCGGTAGGAACCTCAAGACGACATTATTTTGATAATGTCTCAACTTTGATCTCTAACTATCACACAAGGAGTCGAGGGATAAAATAATGGGTAGAACCTATGTTTCATAATACTAAGGAAATATCATAATAAACACAAATAATAACTCAAATCATCTCATGTTCCATTGGATCGTAGACATCCAAAGCATGAAGTTGTCCATTTCCCTAGCCCCCAGCTCTTTATGCTTGACGTGGGCCTCCTAGGGGTTGTGGTTAAAGGACCTCATAGTACCATCCACTAACTGAAACTCCTCCTACTACTCTACCATCTCTACCACTTTTGGATTTTCAAAAAAGACATAATTATTTCTGTAGGTCTCACTTAATTGATTTTCATTGAGGAAGTGTCGAAATCATAATTTCCATCATAAGTACATTCAAAGACTTCAACAATTATTAAAGATGACATCCAAAAATTATTCTAGTTTACTATTGTTGGAAACAAATCCTTATTATCACCAAAATTAAATACAAATGCTTTATAGAAATCTCATACATCTTTATGGTAAATTATGCTATTGATTGACAATTAGACAATGTTCAAGCCACGATTCGGCCTCCTTAATGTCATCATCCAACATGGAGAAGGATCATCTGCTTCATTCCCTCTTCTAGGCATTAATGCACTTGAGCATAGACGTGACAGTGAAAAAGGGACCACCATGAATGACACTATTACATCCACTAATGACAATTTTCCTACATCCATTAATGGTAGGTCATGCATTATTACACTTGAATGGTAAGGGGGACGACCTTGTGGGGCCTTCCAGAATCTTGATGACAAGAGTATTGTGATCCAAGTGGAACTTTTCAAGTGTATGTTTGGAAATTTCAGCGACAGCGTAATGATCATTATTCCAGAAGAAGCACCTATAAATCCAACTTTCTTGTCTTCTGTTTCCTGTAATCCTTCCCCATGTGAATTTATCCCCTGTAATATTGACCTCTACTAGGTTGCACTTATCTAAGAAGATTTCAAATTCCTCTGCAGAATTATGAGAAAAATGAGGACCCAGCCTTTCATGCGACCTTAGGACAGTATTAAAATCCCCCACAATATCCTAATTACTTTTTTTTGGTCATTGATTTGTTTCAGATCCCTCCAAAGCTCACTTATCCTGGTGTAGCCATAGGATGCATATACAAATGAAAATGTGGTGACAACACCACCTAGAACAGTAGAGATAGTGATGAATTGGGAACAAATCTCATAAAAAGTAATCTGAATATCATCATGATTGAGAACCCATAGGGTTTCAGAGCCCTTGAGATCTCCATTTTGTGCAAACAGTTAGTATTTAAGAGAATCCCAACTAAACCCTTTCCATTTCCCAAAGTTCATTTTGGGTTCAGCAACTGCAACTAGCATCGGCCTATTATGTGAATGAAAGTTATTAAGGGAAGAGGCAGTAAGAGAGTTCCCAAGCCCTCGACAGTTTTAAAATAGGGTCTTCATTGATTAATCTTCTTCTCTTTACCTTTCCCACCCTTCTTCTTGGGTGTTTGTACAATGGATATTTTATCAGGATTCGATTTTCTTGTAACATCATCATCCACCTTCTCATGATTTTCATAACCATCATCTGCCTAGTATTTACTTTATAGGGGTGATAATTTTTTTAGAACACATGTATCAACCTTTGGGGACATTCCATCAGGATTCCTTTTCACACACTTCCTATCCTTCAGGGAGGTGAACTTAGTTAAATGGTCTCCCAGTGTGCCAGACTCCCCAGATGAGTGATTTGAGGTCCCCTCCAAGGGGGGGCCCACTATGACATCCTGAGGTCTCTGAACTGAATTGGAGGGACACCCAGAATTTGTGTTGGTGTATTTTGAATAGAAAATTAAATTAAACAAGTATACTACAGCATTGGGAAAGGATTTTTATTGGCACAAGAGGTGATAAGATCTACATCGGTCTGTTTATTAACAGAAGGTTGATTGCTGACCACCTACATGCCCTTCTCTGCCAATTGTGTAGTGGTGTTCGAAAACCCTACATCATGCAGGGCGGAAGCAGGTTCTGAAGCCACAACAGCTTGTTATAAATCCCCCTCCAACTTCCAATCAATACCCTATCCACCTCCACAGAAGGCAAGTGCCGAGTCAGCTGTAGGTGAAACCTGAGAATGTGCCTGGAGGGCTGGTGCCTTCGGTGACATGGGTGAGACAACGATCATTGTAATGATTCCATAGCAATGATGAATTCTATCCCATCACCAACCTGTACATTAACATTTATAGCAGGAACTGGTAAGAGGAAATTGGTGCCACCAGCATCTGATGTTGATCCATCCCTGTCAGCCTCCAAGAGATTGGCCTGGCCTGGACCAGGGCCAACAATTAAGTCAAGATTTTTTCCCCCTAAGGTAGAGCCTAAAGTACGAGTAGGTCTTGACTCATGACCTGAGTGATCATCTTGGGGGGATGTGGTGGCCACCTCATTATGAGTTTTCATAGCAGGGGAAAGTATCAGCTCAGTGATGAGTGACTTGATAGAGGGATGCTTCTCAGAGGGTGGATCAAATTCTCTTTTCCCTTCCCCCTCATCTTCTGGCAGTCTGCATCATGATGGCCTCATTGATTACACCTGTCATAGGTTGTTAATATTCTACATTCATAAATCTAATGATCAATAATTTTACAATTCCCACCGAACTTGGGCCTTCTCTCATACATAATTTCTAGATTCAACGTATCATCAAAGGTGGTGAGGACCACCACCTCAACTAGAGTTCTTGCTAGGTCAATATTGACGAGGACTCTTCCATAGTGCCCATACCTTGGGTTATCAGTTTCTCTGTCAATTCAAATAGGGGAACCCACTGCATAAGCAATATCCCACTGTATTCTAGGATTCCAGTAAATCCAATTCATCTTAAAAATGTGAATCCACACCTTTGTAAAAGTGTTTCTCACAATTATTGGGGATATTGGAAATTAACAATGTGTTTTGGTTTTCATGGTAAAGTAGCTACCACGTTGTTAGCACACTGTTTCTCTTTACCAAAGAAACTTCCCCTATCCCAAACACTAAGGGTTCATATCTAACTCAGGGGATCATCTTTATTATATTATGTTTTTGTAATCTTATACTATCGTATATATGAATCTATTTCTCTATTTAGTAGTAACTATGTGTTCTAAATTTTTTTATTATTGTGTAGGCACATTGTGATATACATGGATAAAACTTAGATCACACTACCGAGGATACACCTCAGTATGTTAAGGGTTTGAATGAGTTTTTAGATTTTTCAATTTCTAATTGATCTGTTGAAGGGAGAATAAAATGTCCATGTCCTAAATGTAAATTTAGAACATGGTTGAAGAGAGATGAGGTTTATGAACATTTAATACTGAAGAAATTCCCTGATCAATATTTGTGTTGGATTTGGCATGGAGAATCGAACATTACAGAAAGATTGAGCACTGATGTTAATCTGCAGAATGAGGTCCCAAGTTTGTCGACAATGGAAAATGAAATGCAGAACCTAATAAATGATCAATTCTGCACTGCAAGTCACCACTATCAGCATCAAAACATATCATAACAACTAGAATAGGGTGCTACAAATTGCAATGTGACAAGTGATGTTTTTGAGACTGTAACACAGGCAGATCAAGATTGTCACATATCATTGGATCCTCCTCTTGATTTTGTGGAGCAAAGTGTAAGAGAAAACTTCACTGAGGAAAATTCTTTTCATGATTTAGTTGACGATGGAAATCAAGAGTTATATTTTGGGTGTTTGAAATATTCAAAACATTCATTTCTGTTGAAGTTTTATCACATCAAATGTCTACGTGGAATTACAAATAAGGCAATGTCCATGATATTGGAATTTATACGTGATGCATTTCCTGAAGAAAAAATCCTAGAATCTTTTTATGATATGAAAAAAGTTGTTAACAAACTTGGTCTGAATTATAAAAAAATACATGCGTGTCCCAATGATTGTATGCTTTATTGGGGAGAGGATTCAAGTAGAGAGAATTGAAAGAAATGTTCTTCTTCTAGATGGCAGTAAAAGAGTGATGTTGGAAGTCTGAATGAACATAATTTCATGGAGAAGAAGAAGAAAAGGACCACACCTGCAAAGGTTTTGCGTTACTTTCCTTTGAAACCTCGATTGCAAAGATTATTCATGTCATCGAAAACCGCCGAACACATGAAGTGGAATTCTGTAGATAATAACAATGATGGGTTAATGAGACATCCATGAGATTCTCAATCGTGGAAGACATTTGATTCATTACATCTCGATTTCCCAGCTGATCCTAGGAATGTTCGATTGGGATTGGTTGTCGATGGATTCAACCCATTTGGGACTTTGAGTACCAATTATAGCATTTGGCCAGTTATTTAGATCCCTTATAATTTGCCTCCGTGGAAGTGTATGCAACAAACATCTTTTATCCTTTCGATGATTATTCCTGGAAAACAAATTCTTGGAAATGATATTGATGTATACTTGCAGCCTTTGATTGACGAATTGCAGGAGTTATGGAGCAACGGTGTTGAGACATTTGATGCTTCTTCTAAAACAATGTTCACAATGCATGATGCTTTAATGTGGACCATTAGTGACTTCCCTGGGCTTGGGAATTTATCTGGTTGGAACACTTACACGGGTTTGGATTGTCCCGTTTGTAACTTTGATTTTGAGCCCAAACGGCTGCCTCACAGTAGAAAATGGTGCTTCTTGTGTCATCGAAGATTTCTCGATGCATCTCATAGATTTCGGCTGAACAGATCAAAATTTAATGGTTCTATTGATCGTAGACCACCTCTAAAGATGTTAAATGGTTTTGAAATATTGAAATAGCTTGAAAATGTTGAAACGTAATTTGGGAAGGTTCATCATTTGAATGATAGTGGAAAACGGGTCTGAAGTGCATCGTCAAGAGAAACCAGAACGCAACAATGGAAGAAAAAAAGTATATTCTTCAAACTTCCGTATTGGGAATTTAATTTGTTGTGGAATAATCTTGATGTGATGCACATTGAGAAGAATGTCTATGACAATTTGATTTTCACATTGCTTAATGAGCATGGAAAGTCGAAATATCATCTCAATGCTCGCAAAGACTTACAAGCAATGAACATAAAACGTGATCTCTGGACAGATGAGAATGAAAAGTATCCTCTGGAAATTTTTCCAATGAAAAATAGGGATAAAGATACATTCCTTCGAATGTTAAAGAATGTTAAGGTATCTGATGGGTATTCAAGTAACATCTCGAGGTGTGTTGACTTGAATAATCGTAAGTTACATGGATTGAAAAGTCATGATTCACATATTTTGTTACAACAGTTACTACCATTGGCATTGCATACATTATTACCTGAAAAAATTAATGCTGTTGTACTACAGTTCTACACATTTTTCGGACAACTATGTGAGAAATGTCTACATCCATTTCAGCTTGAGAACCTCCAGAAGAGTTTTTTATTGACCCTTTGCGCAATGGATATGATCTTTCCTCCGTCCTTTTTTACTGTAATGATGCATTTAACTGTGCATTTGGTTGAGGAAGCTAAATTAGGAGGCCCCGTTCATTATCGATGGATGTATCCAATTGAGAGGTACTTTATTTATATGTTTTCTAGTTAAGTAAACAATTTTTGGTACTTAATTAAATGCATGATTATGTTTATTTTATTTCATAGATATCTTGGAAATTTGAAATCATATGTGAGAAATAAAGCTCAACCAGAAGGCTCAATTGTTGAAGGCTATTTGGCTGAGGAGTGTCTTACCATTTGTTCTTGATACTTGGATGATATTGAGACAAGATTTAATCGAGTTGGATGTGTTGACGACACATCGACTCTATCTCAAATACATCATAAATCCAAAATATTTCCTGCTATTGGCCGATTAGTTGGGAGACCTCAAATGCGACACTGACTGAATTGGAATTATTATAGGAACATAGATATGTGCTGCTAAATAGTGACATTGCAGATCCATTTATTGAAGAGTTGAGGATACAAACAAAGAGACTAATGAGAGGCCGAACATGAAATGAGAAAGATATAACGAAATCTATTAATAAAGAGCTTGTAGAATGGTTTGCACGACGTGTAAGTTCATAAATATTACAATAAATACGAATATTAGTTTGACACATACATTTTGTGAATCTAATAAAGTATATTTCTTTTTTCAGATCATGAATACTGATACTCGAGAAGAGGTGTTAGAAGATTTGAAGTTTCTTGCTAGAGGTCCTCTAAAAGAAGTTAGAAAGTTTGACGCTTATAATTTGAATGGCTTTGGATTTCGTACAGTCGATCGAGAAGTGGGTTTGAAAACACAGAACAGTGGTATATTTACATTTTCTGAAGTGGAATACTATGTAAAGCTGTATGATATTATTTAATTAAACTACCACGGACATTTTTCGGCTATTTTATTCAAATGCAAATGGGTCGATATTATCAGAGGTGTTAAAAGAGATTCCTTGCAATTTACTTTTGTGAACTTCTCTCGCTTGATGTATGTTTGTGATCGTGAACTGCATGATCCATATATCTTAGCATCATAAGAAAAAATGGTATATTATGTGGATGATGTTGTCGATGAAGGGTGGAGTGTAGTTGATCATGTAATACAAAGAGATTTGTATGATATGGGTGATGAAGTGGAAGATTTGACCTCTGAAATTGAATTTAATCAGCAACAGGAAGCAGAATTAGTTGTCGATCATGATATTGAAAATATTAGTCTAGCAAGGATGAATGAAGTGGATGAAGCAATGGAGTAGGAAACTGACATGATTGAAGGAGAAAATGATTGTATGTATAATTATTTATTTATTCAGCAACCACTTGTTTCATTTTTGCAGTCATTCATTATCATTGGTATTTTTTTTGTTAGTACTGGGCATCTATTATCATTTTTAATTTTTTTCTGCATAATTTTTTTGAAATATATATTCTGAACTTAATTTTATTTGATTAAATGACAAGAATTCCAAGGAAGAAGCGGTATATTGTTTCATCTAGTTCCACGACAGATGGCGATCCATTTGTCTCCCTCCCCACGACATCTGAGATGCCAGGTGCTGACACCCCTGCACCATCCCCCCTGCACCATCTCTCACAACTTCCGTGGATGTCCCAGTAGAGGGTGAGTCATTGACTCCCCTTTCAGGAGGCTCAGCATTGGGGCAGCGTCGTGCCCCTTCCAGTTCATCCCGGACACACTGGAGTGTCACTATCATAGGTACAAATTTTAATTAAATAAATTTATTGCATTTTGTTTATACTAATTGTTTGCTCATTGATGATGACAAAAATGCAACCGTGAAGAAAAATATAAAAAGTTCAGATGTTTGGAACCTGAATGGAGAGAATATTGTTGTTCCATTTGATTCTTACGGGGTCCCTACGGATGATGCCGCGAGGTTACTTGGCCAGATTATAGGCCAGCTGGCAGCGGATCCCATTTCCCTTCCCATTTCATATGACGATTGGAGACATATGCCTTCAAGCTGGAAAAATGAAGTGTTTGATTCTCAAATAAAGGTAAATTTATTACATTATGGTTTAATTGAATTTCATGTCACTAATATGTTCAAAATGAGTTTCTGTATAAATATGTTCTTCCACTTTACCGATGCTGATGTGATAGCACAAAAGTGGAAGTAGAAAAATCTAGGTAAGAAGTGGAAAGAATTCAAATGGAGATTATGGTGTGATGTCAACGATACTTCATTGACCACGCAGAAAATGTATGAGAAGCTACCCAGTGGGGTACCGAAAGAGCAGTGGAAAGTGTTTGTTGACAGACATCGTGATCAGAAGCGGATGGTATTGAAATGTATATTATTATATTATCCTCATTTTACATTTATACATGTATATGAAAAGGACATGACATTCAATACATCAGTATTAAGTTTCCTTTTATTTATTTCAGGATCTTTCAAGACAAAATGCATCAAACCGGGCAAAGCAAGTCATCCCGCACACTGCGGGCTCAAAAAGGTTTTCTAGAAGCCGAACGACATTGGTAATATTTTAATTAGTTTAAATATTTATAAGAAAATATTATCTGTTTAATATATTGAATTGTTGATTTACCTTTGTTTAATGCAGTCCCAGAGTTTAGGGCATGAAGCATCCAGGACTGAACTGTGGTTGGATGTTCCTAAGAAATCAGATGGAAGTTTTGTTAATGATCCTGCTAAAGAAGTTGGGGTATGAAGTCAATTTTTCATCATAATAACTTATTATCAGTTTTTACTGTGTTAATATATTTTGATATTTTATTTATAGGTTAAAATTAAAGAGCTATGGGATGTCAATCCTGTACAGTCCTAATCAGTCTTCCAGGATGACCCGGTTGCTAAGGTCCTTGGGAAGGAGCATGCTGGGAGAGTGCGCGGGATGGGTTTGGGACCCGTACCATCTGAGATTTTTAGCAGGCCATTGGGGATAGCAGCTGCATCTACTCCTGACTTTAGTAAGCCCATACCCGGAGATGATAAGAGAGAGATTGTTTCTTTACGAAACACAGTTCACCAGCAGGGGGATCAGATATCTACATTGTAGAAAGAGTTGATTGAAATATGTCAGCAGATGAGCAGATATGCCCCTGGTGGTAGTGCATCGACTGGTGGTATGCAGGTAAATCACAAAAAAAACAAAATCATTTAGTTTTCTAACTTTCATTGGTTTAAAGTTTTAATATAAATATGCAATCGTATTTAATTTTCAATATAATGTTCTTACAGGTGACAGCACAAAGTGGAGATGAAGGTGGAGAGGGTGATGATTCATCATCAGACCCTGAGTAGTTATATTGTTGACTTTTAATATGAAAACAGTTGGTTTGTATATGTAACATTTCTGGCACATAGTTTCCACCGCACATTTTCATGTCCTAAAATTTCCTTGATTTCTCATTTTCCTTTTATGCATTTTATTTATTTCTGATGTTTCTTTTTATGTCTTGATTTCTCGAGTGTCATATACATCATTTATGAATAAATTGTTTCACTATCCTACTAAGAACTTTTCCAAGGGTTCTATATTATTATTTTTATGTGTTTGGTTATGACTACTTTATAAATCATGGTTATGAGCATTTTTATGAATTGTATGTGCCTTACAGATTTATTTTCTTCTTTCTATGATTTGGTTATGGTGTAAATTGAAATTGAGCTTTTAGATTATTCTTTGTGAAGTGGAAACATTTTTGTGATTATGCTTGGGCAATCAGTTGAGTTTTCAGTTGGCATGTTTATTGATTGAACATATCTGACTGTTTTGGGTTTCCTCTATTTGGATGGTTTTGCAGCCTCATTTCCCATTGAATCTCCTATATTCATGGATGTCCGGGTTTGATGAGGATCCTGAGTGCTTCAAGGATGGATCAAATCCATCTCACTTGATGCTTTCGGACTGCTACCTATTCGGCTTTGATTGATGCATGGCTCTGGATTTACAGCAAGCACCGGACTACTCTGTTTTATAATTGAATTTTAGGACTCTCTTATCCAGAAGTGAGCCTATTTGAAGTATGTTTGATCTTTTCATTTAGGCGTTCATTGTTCTTTTCTTTCTTTCTTGTATACTGAAGTTGTAAATTTGATATGTAGCAAGATTACACAGAGACCACAAGGCAATGCATAATATGATGTCCCCTTTGGCAAGGATGATGTCAACGTATGAACAACATTTAGGTTATACATGTATTCAGATTAAATAATCAATTTAATTAGGGTATTAATCAGATTTCATGTATTTTAATGGTGTTCATATTTTATCCACTTATATTCCCTTTTTATGCATCAATATTTTGTTTCAATATGATTTTAGGTTGTCGTAACATGGTTGCATGGAGAAACCAGATGATAGAAGATCGAATTTTTATGGAAATAGGAGTACACAGATGCAAACGGTAAGCCTCCCAGCAGATTTCTATCCCTTTATTCATGACTCTATATTTTCAAATTCCTTAGAAATGGATTTCATGATAGATTGATATGTCTTGATGTTTATGAATAGTTGAAACATTTAAAAACTATGCCGTCATTGCCCAAAAAATACAGCACTGTATAGAAGTGTTTCCACGAATCCCTGCTACACGATGAAAAAGAACCAGCGTCGTTCAACAAGTGCACAGCACACAATTCGGGTCCAAGTATAAAAGGTTTGATTTACACCTTCTGTAGGCAAGACAATGATGCATATGGTGTGCGTTAAACGAAGATGAACATACTATACTGTTTCTGTTTGCAGGGGTACATCAGTTGAAAAAAACAGAATAAGAAGTTCTCATTCTTGATGGGGTACATCAATCCAGAAATGGTAAATTAATGAATCATACATGCATGATTATGGAACGATTTATGCTCTCAACTATGACTTATACATTTTTTTCATTCAACATTATGAGTTTCAGGCTAAGTTTTGTTTTTTCAATCTGATCTTCTCATTTCTGTGTCCTGATAGTCAGTTTTGTTATCATTTTTTAATTATAATGACTACTATGCTTTCAATAGCTTTTTCCAATCCTTGCTAAGGTATTCTTCGATTTCATTCTCATACGTTATGTGGTTAGTATCCACACCCTAAACACAGTTCAACTGGTGCTTAACGGAATTTATGATCTTTATATTTTTACATATTAAAAACATGTCATCAACATATAATAAAAGGTAAAAAGACTCATGTTTAACAGTTTTAAAATACACACATGCATCAAATCTACTTATAGAAAACTGATTCTCACTCATAAATGAATCAAACCTTTTATACCATTATCTTGAAGACTATTTAATCCCATGAAAGGACTTATGTAAAATAAAAACATGGTTTGGTTTAACAATTTTGAAAATCGTTCTAGAGGATTCATATAAATGCTTTCATCAAGACTACCATGTAAAAAAGTGGTTTTTACATTGAGTTGTTCAACATGCAAATCAAGTTTGGAAGAAAATGAAAGCATAATTCTAATGGATGAATGATTAAAAAAGGACAGAATATTTCACTATAATCAATGACTTCACATTTTAGAAAACCTTTAGATACCATGCATGCTTTGAATTTGATTTTATACTCTCCTACATTGCTTTATTTCTTCTTATAAATCCATATTGAACCTATAACTTTCTGGTTATTGGGTTTCGGAACAACAACCAAGGTGTTGTTTTTAAGAAGGGAATTCATTTCTTTTTGTATTGATCTCAGCCAATTACTATATTATTTGGACTTAAAATCTTACATAAAAGTTTTAGGCTCATCATTAAACAATTCCTAAGCTACATTGAAAGCATTGGCAGCAATGTATGACTAGTTGAAGTGGGCTGGAGGTTTAATAACTTTCCTTTCTTTATCTCAAGTAAGCTGATTGTTGATCAGGACAACAGGTTCTTGGTCCTCAGGTTCGGATTCCAAATTGGGATCTGATTTAGGCTGGGCTTGGGTAACCAAAGGAGCAGGACCAACATTGAACTAAGGTTGTTCACCTGATCTTAAAGGAACATCAACACCTAAAGGTGTTGGGACCTCTAAGGGTCCTACAGCTTCATCAAGAGCTATAACAAGTTCAGGTACTTTGTCGCTGGTCACACCAGATTCATGGAAGACCACATCGTGACTAACGATGTATTTCTAGTAAGGCCTTAAGTTTCTTATTAGTCTCACTCTCTACCACAACTTTCCATTTCATAAAAGTATGAAAGGAATCTTACTTGTTCTTAATAATATAAATCCACACTCTCCTAGAGAAATCATCAATAAAGGTTACAAGTATTAACCACCACCATGGGAGGTAACCCTAGAAGGACCCCACAAGTTAGAATGTACACATTCAAGAGGTTCCTTATCCTTAAACATGGATCTACTGAAGCTGATTCTCCTAGAATTCTCATATACACAGTCTTCACAAAAAGGTAAATTGTTAGTAGTGATATTACTTAGAAGGCACTGTTTCTTAAGCTCACTAAGACCCATGGCACTAACATGACCTAGTATCCTATGCCATAAGGTGGTGGAATCACATTATAAACCAGAATAACTATTCAACTGATTTCTATACACTTTTCCATCTAACACAAATAGACCATTGAGAAGGGTTCCCTTTATTACAGTGAGGGATCCTTGGGAAACTCTAAGGCTTCCAGATCCAGACTTGAAGTTGTTCCCTTTCTGGTCAAAGGTTCCTAGGGATATTAGGTTTATTTTTAATTTAGGTACCCACCTAAATTATTCAAGAGTTTTAATAGACCCATCATGAAGCTCTAGTAAAATTGAGCCTATGCCCATGATGTGACCGCTCATATTATTCCCTAGAAATACCTCACCATTATTCAATTCCCTTAATTCAGTAAAGAATTCCTCATTTGGGCACATGTGGAATGAGCATCATGAATCCGGGTTATATTCATATAAGATGGATATATCAGTGACATTTAACACATTAGTAGTGTTGAAGTCTTGTTCAACTAATAGGGAATGCTCATTATTACTATCTTTAAAGTCACCCTTGTCCAGGTTGTTTACATTTAAAACATTTTATTACCTTGTTTCTAGATTAAATTATATATTTCTTGAACTATCCCCTATCTTTTCTCCTACCCATTGACTCACTTCAACCTCTATATTCACCTCTTTCCCTAACATTGTTTCCATGTATTATACTTTTTCTCTCTGTTATATGTGTTTTGGTTTGATTTTCAGGCTGTGGGGCAGCAGAATCAGGTAATTTTTTTTCTGGGAGACTTTTTAGCAGCGGTTTAAACTGCCGCTAAATGAAAGCTGGTGGCTATTTTGCGGCGGTTTAAACCACCGCTAAACGTAAAATAAAATATATGTTTAACGGCGGTTATAACCGCCACGAAATAGTTGCATCGTGGCAATCTAATCTTACGGCAGTTCTTCTAGATTTAGCGGTGGTTTTACGGCGCTAGATTTGAATTTATTAGCGGCGGTTATAACCGCCGCTAAAACCTCCACGAAATGAGGCAACTGCGACGCTTCCCTAAAACCGCAGCTAAATGAAAATAACTATCGTGAAAGTATTGGCGATGCCATATTAGGCGGCGGTTTCTGGAAACCGCCGCTAGATGCCTATTCTACTGTAGTGTAAAAAGAGAATAAGTGTATGAGAACATGAGAATAACATTTGAAAATGAATCCATGCATATCATAAATCATAAGCTTGAGTCATGGTATAAATAATGATAGTTCATAAGACATGAATCATAAAAGAGTCAAAGAAACATTTTCTATTAGAACATAACATTAAAATAAGACATGGATTTGTGTAATACACATAATCTTATAACATTGTTAACATTTATAAATACAAAAAGGTTCACTCATTAGTTAAGGACATGAAATTAGGTCCTCATATAAGATTATGTACATGTATGTCATGTTTATGCATAAACTTATGAGTATGAAATTAGGTTCATACATGAAAAATTTATCTCATGATTTATCAATAATTACATTATTATTTTTAGAGAGATATATATACCACCAGTATTTGGTTATAACATGGCCAAGATCCTTAGTTATAATGTAACCACCACCCTTGGTTATAATGTAACCATGAAATTTGGGTATAATGTAATCAACATCAAAAAATAGAAACCATATATATGTGTTCCACAATATCATAAAACTTTCTTCATATAATAACACATGAAAATAAATGGGTTTCATAAATATTTCATCCTAGAATAACCTAGTGAAAAAACAATGTTTCATAATAATTTCATCATTTCATCAATGCATAAGAGATGGAAAAGGGAATTAGTTTCATAAATGACTTTTTATTATAAAAATAAACCATCTAGATATATAATAATGATTTTATAATTGGATTGTATCCCTATAAATTCTTATGAAAGATCACATGGAAAATTTATGAAAAAAATAACCACTCCAATTTTAAAATTGATTTTTAAAAATATAATTCCACATTATATATTGAAAATATGTTTCTTTGAAAATATCATTGTAAAAATATAAATTAATATTTAAAAAAATCTTTTTTTCATGAAGGCGGAAATTATTTTTCATGTCATAAATGTTAAAACAAATATTCTTGTCACATTTTCAGTAAAATTAAAAAGTACCTACTTCAAAAAGCGACAAAGAGATTCCTTTAAAACAAATTTGTAAAAAGTAAAAAGTGGGAAATTTTAATTTAGAAAATCTTTGAAGAATATAAAACACATTCTTTAAAACATTTTTAGAAAACATTAACATAGAAGAAAAATAATTTACAGCTAAAGAGAAAAATTAAATAGATTTTCCTTAAAAACATTATTTTGGACTCTTTAGTACATTAAGGGAAGAAAATGATGAACAAATTAATTTTCCTAAAATCACCAAGTTATTAGAAAATATATTAATTTCTTGAGATATATATCTTAATATTTAAACATTAGAAGAGTAATTATAAAATATCATGATAAACAATAATATTGTATCATAAAAAACTCACCACTTAGTTATGTTTTGAATCATATGAATAATTAAATAATAACATAAAATTAAACACTAAATAAAATTAATAAAATTAGACTAATGATATAATAGTTAAAAGGGTCATTATATGCACTGCACAAAATAAATGAGTTTGGAATATAGCATATATCTCCCAGAATTAAAATAGGGAATGGAAATGCATTTCCTTATGTCTCCAATTTATTTTCAAACATTAACACACTGTATAATAAATATAGTTTTTTTATAAATATATTTCACAACAATACTCATATATATCATACCAAATATTATAAACTTATAATTTTTTATCATGTGTTTATTTATAATTCCTTGTTTAAATTATGTTTCGGGTAAAAATTGATTTTTTTAGGTATATTTTGGTTTGGTAGTTTTGTCATGATTAATTTTATAATGGTTCCATGATATACATAATTTTAACTATTACATAAATATATATTATATATTCAATATTTATGTCTTTATATTGATCCATATAAGTTAGAGATAGAAAATGAATTATATTGTTCATAGAGACGATAGTTCATATATATATATGAATATTGTTTCCATTTCCTAGAAATATGAAATGAAAGAAAGGTAAAAAAATTGTTCGCCTTAATAAAATAATTTTTATATATTATATAACATATATATTCAGTTAATATATCCCTATTACAATCAATGTAAACATAAAATGAAAAATGTATCACATCACATCGGGGGCGGTAGTCTACAATTACACATGAGTGATATTATTGTTTTGCAACGAATTGGATGGTAATAAGGTATATTTGATATTATAATTAAATAAATATAATAATTTAATGAATATAATATATAAACATTAAATCATTCATTATCTCCAACAACTAGAGCTGGTGATCGAAAAAAAATTACATCGATTCATGAGGCGGTGTCATCCATATACACAATTTTCTATTTCTTTTCACATTTTCTATAAAATAATATGTATATAGGTTATTCCATTAACATAATTATATTTATTTATATTTTATAAAAAGAATAACATCATTTTTTTATATTTTTCTTGGATTTGGAAGAGGAAATAATACAAAAACACAAGTTTAAGAATATTACCTCTTCTTTGGAGAACCTATTTTGGTTTATTCCTAAAGCCTTCATAGGACGGTTTTATAAATAAAATAAATCAAATAATTTATTTTTTTGAAATTATTTAATGTATTTTTGCTCGTATTAGATGAACCAAAAGGATTTTGAATTGTTTATAGGAGAGGAGAGGGGGTTCCCTTTTATAAGTAGGGAGGAAGACACACATGGAGTTTTTAGAAAGATAAATGTGTGACCAAGTGTTGACAATATTAAAGGGCTTAAAATGGATCATAATAAAACCATATACAATATATGGTCAAAATGTGTCTACAAAATATTAATTGGATAAGTTTTTAGGTCATTTTAACCCTTATCATTTTAGTTCATCCAATGATAAACCCAACTCAACCTTAACTATGGTAATTAATTTTTTATGTTTTTAATATTTATTTTGAAAAAACATTAATTTGAAATTATTATATAATATTAATTATTATAATTAAAAATATGTAATATATTTTCAAAATTCCATTCATATAATGAGAAAACTTTAATTTAAAATTAAACTCACAAACTCAATGAAAAATTTGTTTTTCAATTGTATATTTTCTGAAGTATAGAATATTTTAATACCAAGTTACACATTAATTTGATTCAAATGACCTGAATTGGTATAATAATAAGCTAAGTGAAATAATTTTACATTTAAAAAAATTAAAATATTTAACTTTGTAAATTTTTTAAATGAAAAGGTAGTTTTTAATAAAAATATGTATTGTTCACTATTCACTAAAAAATAATCATTTCAATAAATTCTAAAAAACCCTAAGAAAATTGTTACATGATTATTATAAAAATGGAGTTAATTTTATAAAATTAATTTTTAAAAATTTTCAAAAATTAATTTTATTATAATCACATAATTCAATAAATAAATTTATTGAGAAATATTGTTTTCAATAATATAAAGACTTTAATAAAAATTATTTACATATCTATAATATATTTTATTTATCTAAATAAATTATAATTAATTTTCAAAGTAGGTTTATTCCTATTCAAACCCCCTATGTTTAATTAAAATTTTATAGTAATAATGTCTAAATAAAAATATTAATCGTATAGCACGATTCATTAAAACTATGTGATGCATCTTTTCCATGTTTTCAAATAAATTAAAGTTATTTTAAAAAATATATTTAACAACATCTCATATTGTTATAGAGAAAACCAATTATATTGATGAAAAGTGTTTTGGGATTTAATTCAATATATTATAGGAATTTTTCCACTATTTGATGATTTCCTCAGAAATGATAATTGAATAATGAAATAATTTTATATGCTTAACGTCTGTAAAAATTACTTTTACATGTTCATATAATTATGATATTCTCTCAAGGATCATGATTAATTAATGATGATTCGTCACTCTAATGACTGATGTATTTTTAAATTCTCAATCATAATTTTATGGCTCTTCATTTATGATATATAACTGAATGGGTATGAATTCTATAAGTTATGATGATTATATAATTTTCTTATTCTTATCATATTCTTAAATCTAATCATCAATTAATATCTCCCATGTTTACACTCATTGCACCTCTAAGCTTCCCCATTTATAAGTTTCAATTTTTTTCCTAGATTATGAAGAAATAATTTGTGTTGGATACATCTTAGAAGGGTACTATGAGGGAAATATTTTTTCAGATATGTCGAATATATTTTATTAAATTAGAGTATTATGTATCTATCCTAAAAAGTAATTAAACCCTTATTTTTTTAGGGAAATAATTGTTACGTAATATATTATTTTTTCTTCTAAAATGTTGTAATATTTATGTATGTTTTGTCTGGTTCTCCTCAGTTGGTTTCGTATCTAGGTTCAATTAATTCTGTAGTTTAGGATTAAAAAAATTAATTAAAAAATAAGGATGGGTATAATTATATGATAAAATAATGAATATTTGATAAATCAATGATTATTTAGTTTCATGGAAGTGAATTATATTTTTGTATAAAATTGGTGGATGTCGGCTCTATCGCAGATGAACTAAGTGGAAATAACCCTGAAATGGATAGATATGTATTAATATGATATTCACCTAGTGAACAAAATATAGTCCTAACTAAACACCTAGTTTGATTATCCTGAGCGATATTCTTTGTCCAATCCACATTCCCTTTATAAACCATTATGAAAAATTGGAGGATAAAATATGGTGAAATTCATGATAATGCATAATTATATTGGATAAACATAACATGTCATGGGTTGAAAGAAGTATTCCTAATTTAGATCATCATAAGAATTATTTTCATAATAATATGGTTGATTTTATTTATTATTGAAGTTATATACTCATACAAATGTGTTTGGTTTGAGTCAATTTCTAGAATCAATATGATTCGCAAGAATAATGAATGTGATGACCAATGTAATGAGCATCCTCACGAGAAACCAAATTAAATGAGGGATGGAATATGAAACATTGTGATTACTCATAATCAAATATCTCAAACTATGATTAACAACATGAACATTCATGATTTTATAAATAAACCAAATAGAAAAATTAATTTTGTGAATGTTTTTATTGCAATGACCATGAAGGGAATAATATTAAACTTTATACAAGTCAAGAATGTGGGATAAAAATCCAGGGAAATATATCAAAATAAATGGAAGAGGTTTTATGTTTGTAAATGAAGGGTATAGAGAAATTAGTTAATGTGGGAAAATAAAGAGTTCGATAAAAGTAAATGCTTTTGAAACTAAGGTTACACTAAATGTTTTATTTTATATGTGTTGGGAACTTAGGAATTATCTATGACAATGTCCTAATTTAATGGATAAAACCTTGACCAAATAAGGATCTACACTTCTTCAATTTCTGAAGTGGATTTTGATGGTTAAGGCATACATATCCACTACTCCAGAGTATGGGGATCCATGCTAAAGTTTTTAAGAATGTTCCCACTAAAAATTTAAAATTTTTTATTTAGTGTAATTTTATGTGATCATGAACATTAATTATATATATCTATATTGAACCCTTATAAATTTATAAAAAATTGATATCACATTTGATATCCCAAACCAACATGTGATTGTATTTTTGTGTGAGGATGAATATAAACTTATAGTGGAAATTACTAAAAAATTTCTAGAATTACTACCTATTCATGATGGATATTTATCTCAAAATAGTAGTGGATAAAATTAAATTTCATGATATTCTTATTCTTCAGGGATATTCTAATGTATTTTTTAAATATTTTTAGAGACTTCCCCAAAATTATGGATTTTATTTTTCAATAAAACTCAAACATTATTGTAAGAGTATTTCAAAGACTATATATAATGGCCCTAATTGAGTTTCAATACATAAGTAAGAAACTTAAAGAGAATATATATAAGTTTTTGAATTTATCTATTGCATCACCATTGAGTGACCCAAATATTTTTTGTTAATAATAATGACAGGTTAATCCATATTGACATTGATTATTAGGAATATAATAAAATAAATATTAAGAAAAATTATTCTATGCCACATATAAATAATATTTTTGATAAATTATGAGGATATAAATACTTTTAAATTATCTATATTTGATCTGGATATCTTCAATTGAGTGTAAAAATGTAGGATATTCCAAAGACATCATTCTATACTAGGTAAAAATAGTATACATTTACAATGATTCCATTTTTATTTACTACTATCCTGAACATCTTCATGTATCTAATGAATAAAGACTTTAGATACTACCTTTATCAGTTTTTTGTATTCTTTGTGGATGTTATTCATATATATTCAAAAATCAAGGGAGACAATGAAGATCATTTTCTAATTGTGTTGAAGACCATAATGAATGAGAATTTGTATTATAAATTTATCATGTGTGAATTTTGGATACATAAATATTCATTATTGGGTCATATAATCTTATGATTTTTTATATTTGTTGATCCTTCAATGAATTATAATATCAAGAATTGGTTCAGACTAACCTTGTTAAATAATATCTATATTTTTCTGGGATTTTCTGGATACTCTCAATGCTTTGGGAAACATTTCCCATGAATATAAAATCCAATAACAATATTGATGAAAAAAAATTCCTTATTATTATGTAAAGATTAATTTTAGGAAAATTTATAGGAGTTGAAAAAAAGGATTGTTGGTACACCTCTACTCACACTGCTCTATCGCGGAGAAGTTTTTTTCATCTATAGTGATGCATCAAACATGGGAATGGTATTAATCTTCAATAATATTGATATAGTAATTGATTATGGATCACACCAATTGAGAATTCATGATCAAAATTTCTCGATATGTGATTTGGGGATGGAAATAGTATTTTTTTCATTAAATATATAAGTTAATTATCTATATGATGAAATTAATGATATAAATATAGATCATAAAATCCTAAATTATATATTCAAATAGAAAGAGTTTAATTTGAACAAGATAAGATAGTTAAAACTAATAAATTATTATGACTTTTCAGTACATTACTACCATGTGAATGCAGTTAAGGTGGTTGATTCCTGTAGTAATATAGAAAATGATAGTTTTTTTATGATAGTGATTGAAAGATAAACAATATTTAAGGATTTTCAGAAGATATATCTTAATATCTGGTGAAAATGGGATGAATCTTATCTTTCTAAGATAAATGTTCAATCATCTATCCATGTGAGGATTAAAGAGGTACAAAAAAGAAGTGGAACTATGTAAGAAAGAGAGAAATGTTATTGAGTTCAACTATGGTTGTGATGGAATGATAAGGTTTAAGAACTATGTATGTGTCCCATAAACATCATATTTTAATATCATATTTTGGATTAATTCATAGATTATAATTCTATACATATTCTAGAATTATTAATATGAATTAAGATATAAAATAATAATTTTATTAGGAAAAACATGAAAATTGATATTATGGAGAATGTATCTCACTTATTCATATAATATTAATTTAAGGATGAGATACATAATTCTAGACCAGTTTTACAACCACTAATCATACCCTAAAATGGGATAGAATCACCAAGGATTTCTTCATTAGAATAACCAAAATATATGAATTATACAATATCATTTTTGTTATATTCAATTTCCTTATAAAGACAACATATTTTATTATTTTCAAAAAAAATTATAATCTGTTTTTATTCCCATGATATATATTATACAAGCGGTAAGGTTTCATGTGGAAACACATTCTATAATATCTTGTCTAGATCAATGTTTTTCCTTGATATTATTGAAAAATATTTAACAATATTTGAATACTAAGTTGAACTTTAAAAATACACATCATCCTCAAATAGATGGTTGGTCTGAGAGGACTATTCGAATCCTAAAAAGTAATTTTAGATATTTTTCAATGGATTTAAAAGAATTTAGTGATGAATAACTTTATCAAGATGAATTTTCATACAAAATTTCTTTACCAAGAGCATTCATATGGATCCTCATTAAGACTTATATGGTAGTAAGTATAGAATATTGATGTGTTGGGATGAATATAGAGAAACAAAACTATTAGGACATGATTTAAACAAATAAATGGAAGAGAAGGTAAAATATAGTCAGCATCACATCATTAAATCAAAAATGATATATTGAAAATCATCAGTGATATCTATAAATTTAATTTGGTTATAAGTTATTCCTATGAATATCTTCATAGAATAAGTTTATGAGACTTTTAAAGAAGGGAAAGTTGGGCCCTAGATATATTGGTCCCTTTGATATTCTTAATCATATCAAGATTTTAACTTATCACATAGAGATTTCACTAATCATATCTCAGGTTCATGATGTGTTTCATTTGTTTCATTAGAGAAAATATGTTCCAGATCCTCCAAATTCACTAACAATAGTGTTCATACTTTTAGAACATGATCTTTCTATTGTGTAACAATTGTGGGAGATTCCCATTAAAATAGAGAAAGTGATGCAGAAGAAGACCGCTCATATAGACAAAGTTTTGTGGAAATACTATAAATTTAATGATGTTATGTGGGAACCCAAGGATATAATGAGGAAGAATTATCCTCATTTTTTTGTATTAGTGTAATAGAATTGGGGGGGGGTCTTATAAGGTTTTAGAATATAACACTAATATATTTTAGAAAATATTTTATCTTTAATAAATAAATATCTTCGAAAGATTTTGAATCGTGAAATGCAACAATTATTTATAAAATAATTATACATTATCACTTGATCACATTATTTGGTATTGAAATAGAATATAATTTTTAAATATAATTTATAATTTATATTTGAAATATAATTCATCCTAAATATCTATTTTAAATATGTTATTTATTGTAAATATTTTTTCCATATATTATTTATTGAAAAATTATTTTAGTTTATAAGATAGAGGGTTAATTATTTTTTTAAACTTCTGAAAATATAATTTTCTAGTTATCAATTGGTTAAGAATGAAAATAAAATCTTTTGCAGGTAAAAAATATTTTTTTTAAACAACATTTATTCTTATAATGTGTTTTATCATAATAAATAAAATTAATAAATATTTATGATTTATTTAAATCAAATTTTTATATAATATATTAAATAAATTATATTTATATTTCTCAAATTTTATTTATTATACATTGAATATGGCTAAATTCAGTGTTATGATTAAAAATTAGTTTTTTATAAAAAATATTTTCATTACGTTTTATATTATTATTTTAAAATGAATGTTAAATAAATATAGAAATTTAATATGAAAAAAATGGTATAAATATTTGGAATCAATATGTCCAAAAACATTTGTTGCTAAATTTTATTTTTAGTCTTAATGAATAATAATAGAGGTAAAAATTCATTTCTATGGTAACGAGTTTATGAGGGGATAAACTATAGAGATAAGAGTTAAGAAAACCAAAACGCTTATCTAAATCCTTTAGGATTAATTGATCTAGACAATATATCATTCCATTTTTTATATTTATCCAATTTTGATCCACTTACCCTTGATAATGACTTTATTGTATTTTAAAATTCTTAATAATTACATTTGTATAACTACCCACATATATAAAAGGGAACCTTCTCTCCTCTTCAATTAACATATTCTTGAGAACTTAGCTTGACCAAAATATAACAAAATTACTTATCAAATTTTCTATCCTTGTTATATTGGATATGTTCTTCTTAGAAGACTAACATATGGTCCTTATGAAGAGATCTAGTGGAGGCTTCTCAAAGAAGAGGTATTCATCTTCAATTGACACCTAAAGTTATTTCCCCTTATGCCTCCTATAAATATTATAAAACCATATTAACAATATTAAATCGAGATATTTACTATATTGAAATTTTTTTTTGTTAATGGTATATCCAGTTTCTATCTTCTCTATATCTAATAGAAATAAAAACAACAATCATGTGTATGTATGAACTTCCATCTCCATGAACTGGTGTATTCTAGATTTCATCATTATCTCTATTGGATAGTAAGATAGATGAATTTAATTGATATATATTGATTTTATAATATAATTAATATTTTTAAAATATAAAATATTAACTACCTTATCACCCTTATATATTGGGAAATAATAATACCACTTGTGTATATGTGTTGAATACCACCTCCACAGAGTGATATGATTCATTTTTAATTTTCTATTTCAATATACGGTAATAATGATATATTTAATTAATATATATGGTATTTAGTATATAATAATTATTTTATAAATTTTTATTATTATTTAACTTTCTTGTCTTCCATTAATCAAAAAAGTAGAAACACCACTTGTACGTACGTACAGACTACCATTTTTAAAAAGTGATGTAAGTATTTTTTCATAAAATCTATATATGAATGGTTATAAAAGTATATATAATGAATAAATATGAAATTTATGATATGATTAATATTATTTAGATTATTACACACTGCCCAAGGTTCATGGATTGGAATAATCAAACTGAAACACACATGAAAAATGGATCAGTTTTCACTCGAATAATGATTTGATTAAATAATTGTTAATTGATGGGCAATTAGAAATTATAATAGAATTATAAATACTAATATATGTATGATTAAGTGTCTATAATAAACATATAATAAATATATATTTATTATAACATATTTCTGAATGCGTATAAAATAAGATGGTACATAAGGTAATGGTTTATGAATCAATTTCATTTTAAATTAGATTGTTTATACATGAATCTACTTTGGTGGGATTATATGAATTTT